>OY977937.1:33802763-35076513 GCA_963854355.1 Epinotia brunnichana | reverse complement strand
CCTTATAGTTTCGTCATGTCCGTCTGTCCGTCTGTCCGTCTGTCCGTCTGTCCGTATGTCACAGGCATTTTACTCGAAAACTATAAGTTGTATTTTAATGAAATTTGGAGTGAAGGTGTATTTTGATAACCGCTATATAGTTATGCAATGAAATTACTAAAAAATATTTTTTACAGGGGCACTTCCATACTTGTAACTTTATGTCAAAAATTTTTTTTTCACTCTAGGTACATATGTGGCACATGAAACGTTAGGTCTTTTAAAATAACTATAAGGTTACTCAGCACTTTTTTTTATTATGTGAATATACTCGGAGATAATCGCCACGAAAGGCACAAAAATTGTGACCCCCCCCCCCTCTGACTTTCGAACGGTGGAAGTGAAAAATTAAAAAAAATCATGGACAGAGTGCTTATTAAATACTTTCACCGAAAAGTATTTAGAAAAAGATCGGTTTAAAGGTTTTCGAGTAATTGCTGAAAAACTGCTTTCCCTATAGAAAAGGATGTAAGTGCCGTAAGGTTTATATGACGATACGACCTTTTTAATATAATACAATGTCGTTCACTGATATGCATAATTACGACTATTAATTACAAGCATTAGGTACTGATTATCACTGGCGTATTTCGATTACAAAACATAAATCCATCTCAATACTTAATATATTATCATATTATAAATGCGAAAGTTACCTACTGTCTGTCTGTTGTACCTTTTCAATGAAATTTGGTATGGAGGTAGTTTTGAGAGCCTGAGAAGGACATAGGATAGTTTTTTTTTCATCGTGGAAGTCATCTGTTAAAGGGATGAACAGAGGTATTATGGAATTAAGTGCTATAGTCGATAATAGATGCGGCGCCTGTGCCGGCTGTCATGCTCATGTCTAATAGCAGTAATAGCATATTTTTGCTTTTAGATTTTTTAGGCGTTCAACATTAAACGGAGCATTCCACGGGCAAGTCCACCGTTGTCCCGTAAGAACACGATTTTTCAGAAAATTGGTAAGTCTTGGAGTTTATTTTTTTGCGACAATAGAGTCAAATCTTGGTCAGAATTATAATACTCCAATTAAAAATTGCGAAGATAACTCTATAGACAGAAATATACACACTTTTGTACGGGACAGCTCGTGGAATGCCCCGAATACGTTTAATGTGACTAACAGGTATACGCGGACGAAGTCGCGGCTAAAAGTGTGTTTAGTTATAATTTAAAAAAATGTACGTAGAATAAAAACAATTTGCTGCAGAAAAACGGGTAACGATCAATATTGACAAATTGTTTCATATTTAACCGCAGAAACGGTTTGAAATCGAAGATCAAATTTTGAAACCGGCATTTTAACCTCTAATCATTAATTGTTGTTAATCAGCTCGAAGTTCTTTATTTCTATGCCACATGAAAATAGTCAATAGATGATTCGTTACTTAAACTAAAACGGAAACTGCCCAATAAACAAACAGCTTAAATAAGTAGTTTGTAGGTTTTTTTTTTTTTTTTTTTTTCTCTCCAGTTTTTCAGCAATCGACTCCTTAGTCATAATCTGATGTGTTCTTTCTCAATACAGGTTTGGATGGTTGATATTCCAGTGAACATCATCCCAGAAGTTAGTTTCGATGGTCCAGGTTCAATATTTGCCATCTCTTGAGTCTGTTGACAGTCTCCGAGCTATCCAGGAGTTGTTGTGCTAGATCATTACTATGCATTTGCAGTCGGTTCTTGTATCTTGTGATTGCGTTGTTAAGTGCTTGTTTGACAGTTTCCATCTCAAGGTGTTCATGTATTTCGCTGTTTCTGGTAAACCAAGCGGCTTGCGATATGGTTCTCAAGGCTATGTTTTGAAATCGTTGTAATATTTCTATATTAGAGTTGCTAGCTGAACCCCATAGTTCAATACCATATGTCCATATGGGCTTTATAGTTACCTTATATACTAAGAGCTTATTATGCAGTGAGAGTGGCGATTTACGCCCGATAAGCCATGACAGGTTGTGAAGCCTCATGTTTGCCTCAGTTCTTTTTGCTTTTATATGGTTGGCCCATGTTAGTCGTCTGTCCAAAGACATGCCAAGGTATTTCACGCAGTCTGTTTTCGGCAAGGATTCATTCCCCATATATACAGGAGCGCACTCTCCTTTTCGAAGGGTGAAGGTTATATGAGTTGATTTGGTAGCACTAGACTTTATTCTCCACTTCCGCAGCCACAAGTCTATCTTGTTCAGTTGGACCTGAAGTTTCTGTGATGCCTTTAACGGGTCTATATCGCTTGCAAGACAGGCGGTGTCATCTGCATAAGTGGCTGTTACAACCTCTTCAGTTCTGGGAAGATCAGCTGTATATATGGTGTATAGTACTGGTCCAAGGACTGATCCCTGTGGTACAGATGCCTCTATCTCATATAGGTCTGATGTTTCTTCTTCATACTTTACTTGGAATTTTCTTCCATCAAGATATGATTTTAGGATCATGTAGAAGGAATTAGGCAGCATTGTTTTTAATTTATATAGTAACCCTTTATGCCAAACCTTATCAAAAGCCTGCTGGACGTCCAAAAATACTGCAGAGCAATATTCTTTTTTCTCAAGAGATTGTCTGATTTTATAAACAACACGGTGGACTTGTTCTACAGTTGAGTGGCCCTCTCGAAATCCAAATTGATGATCTGGGATTATTTTACCTTTCTCCAGCTCAGGTCTTAATCTCCTAAGGAACATTTTCTCAAACACCTTTGATATTACAGGGAGAAGGCTTATAGGTCTGTATGAGCTCGGTTCTGTTGGTGGTTTCGCCGGCTTAGGTATCATGCAAATTTGGGATATTTTCCATAGTTTCGGGTAGTGTTGGATTCTAAATATTGCATTAAATAGCATAGTTAAGTAAACTATTGCCTTTCTTGGCAGGTGCTTTAGTACCTCACTTGTAATTAGGTCAAACCCAGGTGCTTTTTTATTCTCCAAGTTTTGGATCACTTTGTATAATTCTTTGGGCGTGACTAATATTAAAGGCGGGCTTAATTGCTGGTCACTGTTAATCACATTATCTATTTCCCATTCAAAATCGATCATATCAGACTCGTTGCAAGTGAAGACTTGGCTTAAATGTTGCGCAAAAACTTCTGCCTTATCTTTTGCCCGTCTAGCCCAGGTTCCTGAACGTGTCTTTAAAGGCGGTACTAATTGTTGCGGCCTCCTAAATGATTTGGTTATCTTCCACAACGAATAATTATCCTTCTTCAAGGTCGACAACGAGGATATTTTTTGTTCAAATGTGGCATTTCGATTATCATCGATCGCTGCTTTTATAAATAATTAAAAAAAAAAAAATAAAAAAAAAAAATAAAAAAAAATAAATAAATATTATGGGACAATCTTACACAAATCAACCTAGGCCCACGGTAAGCTCAGTAAGGCTTGTGTTGTGGGTACTAGGCGATGATATATATAATAGATAAATACATATAGATACTTATATACATATATAACATCCATAACTCAGGAACAAATATTCGTGATAAACACACAAATAAATGCCCTGACCGGGATTCGAACCCGGGACCTCCAGCTTCGTAGGCAGAGTCACTACCCACTGGGCTACGGAGGCCGTATTTTAGTTCTCTGGATGCTCTGTTGAACTTAGCTTTATCTTCATATCGTCTACTCAATTGCCACCGCTTTCGCAACCTTCGTTTATTTGCAAGTTTTGTACGTATTTCTAGTGGAACGTTATTTGGGGCACCAGCAGACTCTAGATATGGCGTCGAGCGCCATGCTGCCTCCTGTATTATATTAGTGATATAAAATGTTGCATCGTCTATGTCCTCTTTCGTTTTCAGGCTAATGTTCAAATCCACTTCTTCCTCGAGGTATTCAGTGAAGGCATTCCAGTCTGTTTTGTGGTTGTAAAGTGTCATCTTCTTTTCCTTATGGATTACTGTCTCGCTAAATGTTGCCAGAACCGGATTATGATCAGATGCCGTGTCGTATGTTGAATTCACGTCTAGGTAAATATCTGATAAACCCTTTATGATGAAGAAGTCAAGTAAGTCTGGTGTTCTCTGTACATCGGTTGGCCAGTATGTTGGTTCTCCTGTAGATAATGGAGTTTGTCTGAGATTATCGACACATTTTTTGAGCTCTCGCCCTCTAGTAGTGGTCAATCTAGATCCCCAGTATGTGTGCTTACAATTCCAATCCCCGCCACAGTTTGTAGGTAAGAAAAGTTTTATTAACGATTCACCTACGTCGGCAATATATTGGATAAGAAGTGAATTTTCAATTAGTTATTAATTAGTTACGGTAGGACCCTGCAGTACACCTTCGGTCTCATATCAAATCACTGAAATATAGGTGATGAAGAGGTTCTCAGTCAGGCCTTGGTCTTCAACTTTTGCCGTGCGATTTGGTTGCATCTTGAGACGTAGAATACTACTCCAGAAATTATTAACCAAGGAGATACCTAGGTTATAGAGGATCGTTTAATCGTATTCCATAATTCACAGTCCTTAAAAAAACATCTTACCGATGGGGCCACAAGTGATTCACAAATATTAGCCTCTGATATCTATTTTATAGTAGAAACTTAGAGTAGCTGCATTGACTCCTTTAACTTACCTGGTTTTGTAGAAGTAGTAAGAACAACTTCTGAACACGCATCTTCGAATCCAGGATATGGAGTCTTAGCATGGGCAATAACAAGTCTTAGACATTGTCCTAGAAATTATTATGAGCAAGCAAGCAACATAGCTGGACATGTTGAAGCAGTTTCTCTTAAATATAATAATACAAGCTTATTTGCAAATTATAGGTCTCCCAAATGCGCCTTCGAAACGTTAATAGACTCTGTAGTTTTTGGAGATATTAACGAAGACTATCTTCGTAATAGTTGTTTAGATGTATTTATGCGAAATTCTGGATAAACAGCTTTTCTGCGACCCTCTGTGTTACCACGCGAGGAGAAACACATTAAAACCTGATCTGCTCTGTGCAGCGGAATTACTGATTACATGACGACGCTAACAAAATCGAAATACAATCCGACATTTGTACGAATGTATGTATGTATACATATTTCTTCGCTGATACACGGTTCGGTACGAAATCTGTTAGGCGAGTGAATAAGATAACAATATTTTATCAAATTAGTCAAGACGTGCACAGTTTGGGGAGATCCACTAGTCGTAATGTAGTAGTGTATAGTAGTAGGCACGGAACCCTTCGTTGTGCGTGGTCCGACACGCACTTGGCCGCTTTTTAATAAAACTGGTCAGTTGTGAAAAATGGTTGCAGATGGATTATTATTTTATGATGAGGATGAAAGTTAAACTTATTGCTGACAACACTAATCTATTTACCCGTAGCTGAGTTAATCACGGGTGAGACGGTGTTGAATATTGGTATGATTTTTGGTTGGCCAAAAAGTTCGTAAAACCTTTAGAGCCATATGAGTCTACGGACGGGCTACAAGTGTACTTAACTTTTTACTGTGGTTTAATTTATAGGCCGTAGAGTGTGTTGTTTGCTTGCGTTTTCGTTTGACAGAATTTACTCTTACAGTTTCGCATAGAGTCACAAATTTTCATGAGAATCGGTTGAGAAACACGACCTGTAGAAGAGAACAGATGGACAGCCGGACAAACGAAAGAATTTTGGACCAAGCTGAAGCAGAGAACTTTGTTAGCTTCGCTCGCTCGCTACACTCTGTGGCTGAGTAGTGTAACTTGTGTAATGTTGATTTTAAGTTAAGTTGAGATTAAGGGCCAAATTTTCAGCGTTGGCAAACGTTTTGGCGATAACATTAGGGTTATTTTATTTATCGTATGGCATTTTTGGTCACTGGATTACATAATAAGTTTCTGTCAAAATTTTCATTTTTGGTACAAGCTTTTATTGCCGACTGTACTTTTCTGCATACCATCATCAACTACTCATTGAGACAAGAGGGTTGTGTCGTTTTATTGCGGTGTTCCTATGGCCAACTTCCTGCTAAGTCATCATAATATTGCATTGTCATACCATATGTATACATATGCATGTTTGCATAATACATGCACAAAATTTCAGCTCAATTGGATAACGGAAAGTGATTGAAAAATGGATTACAAATTTTGACGGACAACTTACATATAATTACTTACATATTTACATACCTACATACGAACAGTGCAAGTTAATATAAAGCTTATAAAAAAACCGGCTAAGTGCGAGTCGGACTCGCGCACGAAGGGTTCCGTACCATTATCAATAAAGATATTTATTTTATTTTGTTTTTAGTATTTGTTGTTATAGCGGCAACAGAAATACATAATCTGTGAAAATTTTAACTCTCTAGCTATCACGGTTCTTGAGATACAGCCTGGTGACAGACAGGACGGACGGACAGCGAAGTCTTAGTAATAGGGTCCCGTTTTACTCTTTGAGTACGGAACCCTAAAAAGTATGAAATTCCTATCTCCTAACAATTATGTAATGATCTAGGTGCATTCAAAACAAGAGTGACTCATTTCATTTCATTTCATTACATTTATTCAAAAACAATTTGTATTGAGCTGTAATATGTATATCCGGGGCTGTGTATACCGATGGAGAGGATCCGGCTTAGATCTTTTTAACCCCCGACGCAAATACCTAGAGGGGTGTTAAGTATAAGTTTGACGTGTCTGTGTATCTGTGTGCCTGTGTGTCTATGGCTATGGCATCGTACCTCCTCCAATTTTAATGGGATCTTTTTGTCCGAAAGCTGACGTAATCGAGATGGTTCTTAGCTACGTTTTAACTTTGAAGTGAAAATGTCGGGGTTTTTTTAACTTTTCAAAGTTGTTAATGAATATAAAGTGAAGTTAAGAAAGCGTGTGTAGCTTAAATTTTGTTAATTTTTGTATACATTTAACTATACACCTATATATGAGTACCTATTTATAGAAGACAGCCATACTATGGAAGTAAGTAGATAAACACATTTTGATGGTGGACTGATGAGTAGACTTAAATACCTAAGATATATCAGCTTTTATTTAAGTTGCAATGTCCGTATGTAGGTATGTTGTCCGCTACAAATCTTGCAAACCATATTTCGACCACTTCCTGGTTTTCTAATTTTCTAATTTAAATTTAGTATCCTAATACTTGCGTAGGTATAAGTATAGGTAATGGTACCTGCCGTCTGTGGCGTATCTAACGGGGGGTAGGGGGACGCAAAGTATTCAATTGGAAAATTCTAAATCCCATAAAAAAACATTCCATGTAAAAGGAGCGCAAAGGAACACAAAGAGCACAGTACAGGAATCTTCTATATCAACCTCCTTGCCGTGCGGATATTTATAAACGGAACGCCTGCAACAGTTGTATACAAATTTTTAATAAACTTCCCGATAACATTAAGTTGTTGCATGATCTAGAATTTAAGAGGAAACTTTCAAAATGGCTTCAAGAACATTGTTTTTACTCTGTGAAGGAATATATGTAGGCACGACTATGACAAATAAATATTATGTAAGGTAGACTCAAAATGTATGTAATTCATTGTAATTCATTGTTTTCTTAAACATTGCATGCTGCTTTGGCTGAATACTGGAACCATGTTCAAAATATGTACCAAAAATATGTACCAAAATACGTACCTTTGTACACGTATTCTTGCAAACATTTCTTTCTTTCTTTCTTTGTAAAAAATAGGCCTAGTCTCTAAACTCTTCCACAGTATAAAGTGGTGAGATATTTCATAGAGCCAAGTCAGACTTCTTATTAATCTTTATTTACCTGCTAAATAAAATTCTGCAAATCGGGAATCACACAACTTTACTGCATTTACTAATTTTTGCATAGGTACCTACCTAAAACTATGTAAGTGTGATTGCCAAGTCACAAAATTTTATTTAGTAAGCCAATAAAGATGAATAAGAATGCCTGACTTGGATAGAGAGGAAAAGTCTGTGAGAACGTAGCGTTGTATGTTTGTACGTAGTATTCTACGGAACCAATCAACCGATTTAAAAAATTCTTACTCCTGTGTAGGTATAGAATGGATTTTCTGGATGGGCATAGGCTATGTTTTATCCCGCGGGGTTGCCTGCGTTCTCTGTTTTACTCGTCGTGCGGGCAGCTAGTTATATAATATAGATAGGAAAATTCTGTGAGATTGGAGCATTTGTATGTTGCCGGGTAGGTACTCTCCGAAACCACTTAAGTATCTGATTTCAGAAAATCTTTCATCTGTACCTACCTAATACCCATAGAATGAACTTTCCGGATGGACATAGGTACGCTTTACTTTCCCGAACTTACTTTTTACGTACACTAAATTCGTTTGATAGTGAAGACTAGTTAGTGTACCTAATTGAAATATTATGGTAGTTTTTTTATCGGGTCTCCCCAGATATCGGTGGGTTGATGTGGTGGATGCGGGTCCTCGCGAGCTCCAAGCTGGCGATTGGCGAGAAACCACTCAAGGGACGGGATCAGGCGTGCACTCGTATTGGAGGCCAAGACACACTTCGGGTCGTTGCACCAGAGGAGTAAGTAGTACGTGTAAAGTGTTTTTTTTTATATTACAATATTATTTTCTGAACATCAGAATTTTCTGACGGCAAAAAATAATATGAAAATACAAACTTATTGTTGTGCCTGATGCCGGCACCACACTTCGCTATGCGCTATTCGTTATGTGACTGCGCCGTATTTGCGTAAATATTTGTTGTTAACAACAATGAACAAACATGCCCACCACACTTCGTGCCGGTGTGCCGAACATGCCAAATATGTGTGTTGTTTGCGTTGGGGGCTGCATCTGGTACAATTCAAGAAATCGCATAACTTTCTCGTTTGTCCACTCCATATTTAAGTTTTCAAACCCGTCGCGAGACATGACTGCCACTAGCCACAGATTTACTAAATTAGTGAGTGAACAGTGAACGAAGTGTGGGCAGTCGACGCGCTATTCGGCTTATTCGCCTCCTTTGATCTGTACCAAAAAACCGACAAGTCGACGGATAGGCATATTCGCTATTCGCGTTTATGCGTTATGCGTGCGAATAAGGCAAACATAGACGAATAAACCGTCCACACTTCGTCGAATACAGGCGCATAAGCCGAATAACGAATAGCGCATAGCGAAGTGTGGTGCCGGCATTATATAGGTAATATATATTTTTGTACTTGCGCCAATATTTCCTTTTTAGGGTTCCGTAGCCAAAATGGCAAAAACAGAACTCTTACAGTTTCATTATCTCCGTCTGTGACAGGTATTTAATAGGTAATACTCATACTATATTTTCAACGAAAACTATTAAAATTATTCTGTAATACTATTCTATACTTATACTTATTGGTCCGACGCTCACTAGGTCGCTGGTCGGTTAATTTTAAGTTTTGGTTTGTATGGAACCTATAAAGGGGGTGCAATTTTGGCGTTTTCCCCGGGCGCCAAGTACCCTCGGTACGCCCCCGGGTACCGTAGAGCTGGTCTGACGATGGATTCGGAAGGTGTCCACAGGAACTCCTAAACTACGTACACAAGTTAAGCCTGATGCGATTTTTTGGCTCATTGGAACCCTCTCGACGAGTAGTTTAGTTAATGACTGTGCAAAAAAAGTGCAGCCGGCGATAAAAGCTTAGGTATACCAAAAATTTTTTTTTTGTTAGAAATTAAAAATCTAGTTTGATCAGGGGCGGTTCACTCCGTGATTTCGTTGCGCCGCTAAGGTAAGCCTCATGTACTTTAAATGAGGCTTAACCGGTTTTATAAAAAATCTCTGAAGTAGTGTAATATTTTGCATTATTTAAGGTTCTTAAGTCCTACTCTATCATGTATTTGCGTAATATTTTTGTATTATTAGACTGCCCGATTAAAAATGATATTATGAACCAAATAACGAATAATACCGGTATTTTTGTATGGTGAAAATACCGGTATCCGACCCCTGGGCTTACCGGCCCCGGCCGGTATGTTAGCGCCGCCTGCTACGGCACGCACGTGTTCTATCGCAGCGCATTGAATGCGATAGAAAGGGATGGCCACGTTTAGGCTCGTTCGGCATACCTAAACAGGGGGTTTCTTAACAGAGAACTTTCTGTACGTACTTAGTACTATTATTTATTCCGTGGTTTGACTAGCCCCGTGTCACAAAAAAGGAGGAAAATGTAAAAAGATAGTACGTGGTCCGTGGTCCCTTTTTTGGAGAAGTTTACAAACATAGCAAATATTCTTTTGTAAATTATTCTTAAGTGTTATTAGAAGAACAAACACCCTTACACCAGGTAATCAATTTATTCTCATGCAAAGCTGTAACTATTGTTGATTTTCAGGTTCGAGCTTAAGTTTCCGGTGTTTTGCAAGCCACTGAAGAAAACAATCACTTCCCAGTACCTACCAGCGCAAAAGCAGGTACGGTATCCGCAGTCGGTTTACCACGGTTCCCTCTGAATCTCTCAACTTAAGTGGCAGTGAACGGGGCTCTCTGCACGTAGAACTGATGCACGATGGCTGTTAGGGTGGAAAAGCTCTCGAGTGGCGAGTTGGCGGCCACATACCGGAAGGCGCAGCGCGGCGCGGCGGGTAGATCCCCAACAATGTGGACTGCCCCGCTGTTATGTAGCTTGTTTTAACCTCACCTCACCGTTCACCTACAAGTCCTTATATCTTGCCGCCGCGAGTTGTAGTAGGTTACTTGTCTTAGTGTAGCTAAAGGTCTAGTTTCGTGAGGCGTAACGGGTGAAGTGAGGCGCATTAGCGCGTTCCGAATAACAGCCCTGCATGACCTGGTGAAGATCGTGGTAGTTCGCTGGATGCGGGTGGCTTAGGACCGGTCACTTTGGCACTCTTCGGGGGAGGCATATGACCAGCAGTGGACTTCTTTCGTCTGATATGATGATGATGATGATGATGATTTCGAGTTTGCTCATCAATAGGTATAAAGCTGAAACCACTGACACAAGAGCGCGGCTTCGCCCGCGTGTTGCAAAAAACGCAGGCAAACCCGCAGGATAAAACATTACCTATGTATCCTTTCAAAATAGTTCAAAAACAATAGGTACGCAGGTGAAAGAATTTTGGAAATGGGTCCAGTGGTTCCGGAGATTGCCCATTACACACGAACTTACGAATCTCACATACTTTTTCGGTTTATAATATTAGTAGGTATAGATAAGATCAGGTTGGCAACTCTTGATTTGCAAAGAATTTTACAAACGAATCGAAAATAATAACACATTTACACTGAATATTATTATATTATATGAGAGGGTGTTTGGTGTGGGATGCTACATGTGTCAGCACATTCGCCGCCACCCATATTAGTCGCACTACACGCGCGGCTGAAGCTGCTGCCGAGACTCAAGCAACGATGCAGCGGCAAAAATATGCTCCCCAAAGCAAAGGGGGTGGAAACATTTGGGGTTTCGGTGGACGCGAAGCTACTTATGCACGACATAGGCCGTCGGCTCAGACAAAAGGGGCACACAGTGCCACAAATGACCGGTCCTAATTAAGTATGCCACCTACATCCATCGTTACTTCGCGCGATAGTGTTTTTTATCCCATCACCATTTCAGAGAGTTTTTAGTTAAGACTTAAATTCAAGTGTTACTTTTTATAATGACAACTACCTATTATTTATAATATTATACTATTACAGTATTTTTTTATTCTACAAAACCCTTAAAGTACGATCATAGTAGATAAAAGGACAAACTTTTTTGATAATTTTCAAAACTTGCATATTTCTGATTTTTTGTATGACCAGCAGAAAAAGTTAAATATATTAATGAATGCGCGCATTCCTAAATTATACGAACATGATACCAAACTTGACCTAGAGGTAGGCAGAAATATAGCAGAGACCAGAACTCAGGAGATGGCCTTCTCTCTCCCTCCCCCTTGTTTTGGGTACTAGCCAGAGGTTGATCACGTGGCTAGGACGCCAAGGAACAATCGTGCCAAGCGGCGTCGCCAGTGACAAAAGTGCAGAGTGCTCTATAATGGCTCTATACATTGCTGCCACTGATACCTTTAATACTTATAGGCCTGCCCCGGCATCTCGTGAATACTCTCGTACCTTACAATGTTTTTCTTGTTTTCAGATTTAAACTGAACATCACGAAAGAAAGTTTCCTAGAGAATCCAAAAGCTCAAAGAATCAGGGATTATATTTACTGTGATTTGACGTACAAATCTATTCCGAGCCGCAGTACAAGTCCAGGTACTTAGCACAAGGATTTGACGGTTGGAGCCAGAGAGGCTGGTCACTGGCTACATGCCCATCCCTCGCCACATACCTATACACGTACCTTCCTGGATCCGACCTCCCTCGAGTGCAGGCGACGGGCCTACGGCTCAGGATTACAATATGCACCCCACACATATTCCATGTGACGGACGTGAACTGCTGTATCAAGAAATAGCAGATAGACTGTATTAATGTTTTCATTAGTTAATATTAATATTCTCATACCTACTCCAAACAAGGTCCACGAAAAAGTGTTACAAAGAATGTCTCTGCTGATGACATTTATTTTAATTTATTAGGTAGTCCTAAAAAAATTGGGTTATTTTCATTGCTTTGTTATATTATTTTTATATAGTCAATTGTCACTATGTCATTCCGACTCCAAGTCCGGAACTCGAAACCACCACTGCACTGCAGCAGGGAGTCAGGCAAGGAAATGTTGTTTTGTCCAAAACTCTTATATCCCTACACTGGAGGATGTTTTCAAGACTCTGGACTGGAGACGGCTATTTAGGCATCAACATCAACGGCGAGTACATCAATCGCCGTTGATGGTTCCTTCGATACTGACGATAAGTATTGGCTGAAACCATGGAGGACTTGAGTAGGTACGATGCTCGATGACCTCAGTAAAGCCTCTAAGCGAGTTCTAAAGATGAACATTGTAAATATGAAGATCATGATAAATGCTCATGTATTACTTAAATCCCATTACGCATAGGTACAAACGGACACTGTACGCTTGATGTAGTAGACGATTATGTATCAGACTGTCCAGTTAGGCAGGACTAACTTCGAGAAAGATGCCAATCAGTTCCAGCGAGTTCCTTTTGGCTTTGAACTTGGCTGGACACGCTGCCGCATGTCTAGATTATAATTTTCATCATTAAAGTAGGTATATTTTAAACAATGCGTTATCAATACTGAAGTCTTATAGAATATAAATTAGTAGATGTTGAAAAAGATGTGGCTAGAGATCTCTAAGAATTCAAAATATTTTATTTAATAGTTTTGCATCCCCTTTGGAAAAGTACTATACAAGTAAAATAATGACCCTTTTTATTCTCTAATTTTTATCCTCAAATAAACAATTATAAATTTTATGAATGGCTTTCCTTTATAACGTTTGTGTATTTGGTTTCATCATGCCCAAAAAGCAATTAACCGTGTATTCCCAATTTCTGTCATGAGTTCGGTATATAATTGTAAAATTACATGTACTTATTTATGACTTTTATTAGAATACCTACTAGGTATTTATTATTTTGTCGTTATTGTGATACTATAAATATGTAACCTTTACCTACCTACTGAACGAATGGCGGAATTATAAACACAAATGCTGAAAATAACTTATAAATATTGGATATATGGGTGGATTGCAATAAAATTGTACATAGTTAAGGCCTTAATTTAATCGGCGCTTTATTAATGCTGCGCAACTTTCGTCAACTATGTACAATTTTCTTGCAATCCACTCATATACCGATTATACTAGCGCAGCTATCCGTACCCATACATCTGTTAAAGCCGCTATACACGTGGCTAAATTGAGCCATGTCTACAGGGCGCTTTACGCTTAGTTCGAGCTATTCTATCTAGATGGCGCAATAAGGTGACGACGAGTGATTACTCTATCTCAGTATATATATATTTCTCTATGGTACCGGCAGAATAGCCCTCCGAGACAGACGTGTACTGTGTTAATTTGTGGCTATTCACGAAGCTTACCGGCCACTCTTCAGATAAAATAATATTATTTTGATCTCCGACTAGGCATAGTTGTTACCAACCTCGGGGTCAAACTATACTGGGGCACAGAATAAGTAATAGTACATGTACTGGGGATACATTCGTGGGGCTAATCGAGACAAGTTATGAATTGCATAGCTGCCATGAAATGACGTAGTGTAGCGAAAATGCTCAAACCGACAGGATGTGTAACATTTAAAATTGAACCTTCTACCTAAAACAAAAGTCATACATTTAAATGGTGATGGTCTTGTGGGTTGGATCATTTTGTCTAAACTACGCGTTCTGTAGTCAATTATTATTGTACGAGTGATCGTGATACCTGATAAAAAATTTTTTATGAGCCTATTGTGTGTCCCACTGCTGGGCAAAGGCATCTCCATGCGTTAACTTGTCATTATTTATTTATCAATCCACCTTGTGGAGTGTACGCTGCAGTTTCCGGTACGTGGTCGCCTCTCGAGAACCTCCCCGCCCCAACGGCCTAATCATGATTAGTTTGTATGTATGTATGTATGTTAGTTTGGGCAAAATTTTCAAATATGGTACAATTGCGTATCTTTGGTCACAATGCCATAATATCATAGAGCTGGTCTGATGATGGAGTCGGAAGGTGGCCATAGCAACTCCTAAACTCAACAAGATAAAGCCATCGAATTTGGGCTCATTTGTTTGGTCATGGCACGGCAAGACTTTGGTGCTGGATGATTTCCAGAGTCTGATGATGGAGCTGGAAGGTGGTCATGGAACTCCTAAACTTAACTAGATAAACCCATCTAGTTTGGGCTCATCTGTTTTGTCTTGGTAAACACGTTGGTGATGGATGATTTCCAGGATCTGATGATGGAAGGTGGTGGATGGATGGGGGTGGTCATGGGAACTCCTAAACTAGATAGACCTATCTTGTTTGGGTTTGTGTGATTTGTCTGTACAAGTACCTACGAACCAGCGACATAATATGCAGGGTTATTGAAAATAACAAGATGAACAAAAAACTTTTTAAAAAACAAGCTTATATGGCGTTTTTTAAGTACAGCACGATCCTTCCTTGCATTGAGTTATTATTTTCGTTTATACACAGTGTGTCTCTGACTTTGGGGCTTTAAATTCAAATGTCGATTATGCTCCTGAAAAAGAACTACTTTTGTTCTACAACTTTTCAAAAATACGTTATTTTTTTTTATTTTCATTGTTCCATACAAATTAAGTAAAATTTTCAATGTACAACATTCATTAGTTAGTTTTCATACTTGTCAGTGTCATGGATGTCAAATAATTAGGCGGTGTTATTATAAAAATAATAGTTATTTTACAAAATTGCGGAACAAAAGTGGTTCAGTTTCAGGACCATAATCGATATTTGCACTTAAAGCCCCAACGTCAGAGACACACTGTATAATAATAACACACACCGGGGGTTTACACTGGAAAGGAAGATTTTTACGTGGTTTTATTACATTTCCGAGTATCACTCTTTATTTCGAAATAAATGTTAAAAAACCGGCCAAATGCGAGTCGGACTCGCGCACGAAGGGTTCCGTACCATTATCTTTATCTAAAAACGGCAAAAAAATCACGTTTGTTGTATTTAAGCCCCCTGTAGCCTAGTTAGTAACTTGGTAGTGACTCTGCCTACGAAGCTGGAGGTCCCGGGTTCGAATCCCGGTAAGGGCATTTCTTTGTGTAATGAGCACACATATTTGTTCCTGAGTCATGGATGTTTTCTATGTATTTAAGTATTTATTTATGTATATAAGTATGTTTATCGTCGTCTAGTACCCATAGTACAAGCTTTGCTTTGTTTGGGGCAAGGTCGAATTGTGTAAGATTGTAAAAGAAAAATAAAAAAATAAAAACTAAAATAAAAATAAAAACATGTATTCTGTTTTAGTATTTTTTGTTATAGCGGCAACATAAATACATCATCTGTGAAAATTTAGAATCTCTATCTATCACGGTTCATGAGATACAGCCTGGTGACAGACGGACAGACGGACAGGCAGACAGACAGACGGACAGCGGAGTCTTAGTAATAGGGTCCCGTTTTATTCTTTGAGTACGGAATCCTAAAAAGTGACATAAGTTTTAGGCTCAGAACATAAAAAAAGGGAGAAGTGCCGTACTGCTTAATTTCAACCAAAACCGATGTCTCCAGTTTTCTCCCATTGCAGGGCCTGTGGGCGCACATTGACCCGTGTAAAAACAAAGACTCGGGCGTTGCCAGTGAGTCTACGGCAACATGCAAACGAGGTCTGTGATTGGCTTAAACGCACTACACTAGGGGGGCGACAAACGTTAAAATTATGTTTTATCGACATTGATATATAAATTAATATTATGTTAAGATATTGATGGGTAACAACTTCAACAACATGGTAAGTTTATTTGTAGCCTGAGAACTTTACGGTTTTTTTGGAAATAATTCAATATCAAGCTGATTTTTTTTTTACGGTTTTTATAGGTGATTTTAAGAACCTATATTTAAAAATATTACGTTTTTGCGGACCGGAAGTACGGAAAAAAAAGTTGTGGCTGAAAACTGGTGATTTTTGTCCGCAAACATGGTATCAGTATTTTTATAATGGAAACTTCTTTGTAAATGCTAGTTCTAAAATGTATGACTTGAATACAAAAATATATGCAACGGGAAATATGAGCTTTTAAATTAAAACGGTGGTTTAAGTTCTTGTCAAATTTACTCAAAGAAAATAATAATATAAGTTTTTTTCAGCTAGACATTAATAACTAATATTATTTCCAAAAACTATCATTTGAAATAAAACAACATATGTGTTTGGAAAATTGTTTTTTTGTTATTCCGTAATAACATAGATCGCAAATATATATCAGTTGCATTTTTTTCGGAGACCTTTAATTTAAGCCCTCAGAATATCAATGGAACAATAATACAACCAATATTATTTATTTTCGTTAATATAATCACTTACAACTTACACTTCCAATCTGATTTGGACCTAATTGCCCTATAATTAAGGATTATTTTAGAACGCACGGCGAAATGTAGGCATTGAGTAGCACGTGCTGTGCCGCCAACTCCAAGGCCAAATTTGTATTGTCGCTTCGCTTGTTCATGCAAGGTCCGGGATTTTTGAATTGATACCTACACTACGTAGCCCTTGCCCAATAAATTTTTATTTTAGTGATTTTAATGTTTTTTTTGTAAATTGTGTTACGTAGGTAGTTCTTTGGGGGATGCATATATGTCCAGCAGTGGCTGTCTTTCGGCTGATATAACGAGTGCCCAAAGGAGAATAGTTATTTGGCCGATGACAGTAAGTAGTCATCGCTTGCGGTCGAGTGCTAACCTTACCCTTACGGTGCCGTCTCATAAGACGCGCACATATTCAAAATATTTAACGGCACCCGCTGTGAAGCTGCGGAATGAGTGGGCCTTGTATTGTCGCTAAGACAGTCCCAGTCTGTTGCATTGCATCATCATCATCAATCATCATCGTCCCAAAGTGTGCCACAATGAACGGCCATGGCCACCCGCATCCAGCGGACTCCCGCGACCTTTACCAGGTCATCAGTCCAGCTTGTGGGGCCCTACCCACGCTGAGCCTTTCGGTACGTGGTCGCCACTCGAGAACCTTTCCGCCCCAACGGCCATCGGTTCTACGTGCAATGTGCTACTTAAGTGTAGCGATTCGGAGGGCTATCGACCTTGGTTCTGCTGCGGATATTTAGCCTCATTTCTGATGCAATCACGCAGAGAAACTCCCAGCATAGCCCTCTCCATTGCCCTTTGGGTGACTTTGAGCCTTCTTATGAGGCCCGTAGTAAGACCACGACCACGTTTCGGTGCCATACGGCATTGCATCACTCAAGCGTAATTTGAAGATGTGGCTTTTCAACGACATGTAAATAAGTTAGATACTTTATTATATACCTAATGTATATATTTATAGTATTTGTACGTATAGTATTAATTAATATGATTGTATTTTTCTTAGATCTGAGTGTGCTCTTGGTTTGTTCTATATCTTATTGTACACGGTGTAAGTTTCTCTATACAGGGTGAAATTTTATTAACCGTTCAAATTTTCACAGTGGATGTCTTAGATTAGAGAAAAACAAAAAATACGTGTTTTTTCTTTCAGTATCTTTCAATAAGTAATAAATTATTGAGACACAGCAGCCGAAAGATATCCTAAAAAACTATGCGTTTGAGTAACACTCTTATATCTCTAAAACCTACTTAAGAGCGTTCAATAAAGCTCTAGTAATACTTTTGGAGTTATTTTATTTTCTTAACTCCTCTATAACACTATTAGTTCCAACTGAGATAGTTATTACTCAACTATAAAGATTAAGGTTATAATAAAACCCTCAGCTAACACCAAAATATTAGTTGTGGACTTACCTACATTACACATCAGTAAAGAGTCCCCAGGACGCACGATTCTCATTTTTAAATATCATGCTGGAATAAGAAGAAACTTTATATACACAATGGGATCCGTCATATCAACATAGGTCGGAAATATATACTAAAGTTCTTTTCACTCTATTTTACTTCTTTTGTTGTGTATACACAGATTCGAGCACCCTGTTTTAAAACGAAAGCCATAATGCGTTTTTATAGACGGATCACGCTAGAGCTCGATAAAAAATTAATAATTATACGCTTAATTTATTTTACTATAATTATTACTTTTTTATGGGTAGTTTCAAATAAAACTATTTAGGAATAAAATCAACAGTTTTTTTATTATAATCAAAACAATAACGCTCATCAGCAGAAAAAAAAATTGTAAGCTTGGCAGCTGACTCTAAATTAGACAAACTGAAATACTCTCAAGGAATAAACATAATATAACTTATATAATTATGCGAGAGCTAAAACAATCTTATGTAGATATATTTTCTTATTATGATCGTTATATGTTGTCTCTGTCAATGAAAAAGTCATTAATAGTTGGCAGCACTCCCACACAGCGCACCCTAGGGAGCTCTGGCGACCTTACTCACCACCAGGAACACAACACCACATACTTCATAGCATGCTTCATATTTCACCTACCGCAAATAACGTTTGTATAGTTTTGCAGGAAGGAACTGCAAAAGTAACTTTGTAAACGCATGTATAGGATTACAAACGTAGGTTTGCAGTTTGTATATCTCTGAATCGTGAGTGAAGTTAAGCAATATTTTTAGGATTTTTATAAATGTGACAGAAATGTAAATCGGAGCAAATTATAGTAATTATGATACCAACATATCATTTGTAATATTTATTACAACGTGAGAATAAACAGCTGAAACATTGTAGTATTCACTTACTTACCCCTTTATTCGTATACCCTGTACCCGATTTAGACAGTTCGTTACTACTATGTTGAATAGGCAAGGGAAATATAAAGTATTTTTTATAATAAAAATCATAGAATTAATGTTACAACTCTTTTATTGGCCAAAATACCAGTAAAAACCTTCAAACCATAAGTATTCATTTATTTATCATTAAATTATCCATAAGTTAATTAATCCACTTATTACGTGACTAATAATCGAATCATCAATAATAATTCAAGCATATAATGCAGTTGAAATACACAGCAATATCACAAAGTACATAATTAATACCAAGGGTTACTTAACTGACTGGACTTCCCAGGAGATGTTCACCATGGAACAGCAGTGACAATAATGAACTAGAATCGGCCGGTCGAACCCTTTTATACCCGATTCCAGGTGTTTGACCACGCCACCTCCGTTCGATAAACACGTGACGTCATGGATAGTTTAGTCAGTCATTTTAATCACTTGATCAATAAATTCTTACTAGTATTCATTTAAAATATACACAAACATATTAAAACCATTATAAATAGGCGCCATGAAAATTACATACTGATATTCATTTTAATTTTAGCATTGGCAATTTTATTAGTAAGTCAACGATTACACACTTACCCGACATATTTTCATTGAAGTGTCAAATCAGTATCTAATAGTCTGGTGACACAGAAAAGTGACAAACTGATCAATAAAAAAAGGTTAATTCGCGTCTTAACTTAAATTACTGGTAAGCTTAGTGCTATATTACATAATAATCTAACAAATGGATAGGCTAAAAACTGATTATGTTCAAAAGTAAGAGCTTGTGGGTCTGCTAGAAGTACCTTAGAATTACGATGATCATTATCAGTGAGTCAGTGTATATGTCAGTGACAAAACTAAGGAACTTTGACGGGCAATAGTTCTTAAACTAAAAGTTTAAATTGAATGTTATTGAGAATATATGTAAGCCATATTATGTTACTGAGGAGTCACGTTTTTGGCTTTAGCCAGCACAAAATTACAGGATGTTGAAAATGGCTTCAAGAAAAGGATGGTACGGCCGTGCCTCTTTGTTTTGCACGACTTAGCCCCCCGCTAACCGTTATAGTATGCCGTATAGTTGCAGCAATGGTTTATAAAACAGTGTTGGTATCATTTGATTAGAAATATAAGAAGACGAAGATCGTCATTATTTCAGATATACTTGTTATAATAGCACAGAAGTTAAGTACGTTTTTGTTTTCAGAAATGGCATATTTTATTTATACCTTATGCCTGGGAAAAAACTTAACAGTTAATATTATTTCACCCTGTATAATGTACATTTGTAAAATAAAAGAAAAATAAATCATTAAATTGTTTTGTTAATTACGCTAAATCGTATTTTTATGTAAATGATGTCATGCTTTTGTATGTCCGGCTGTCAAGCTGTTCTCTCTATAGGTCGCATCTGTCAACCGATTCTCGTAAAATTTTGTAAGTGAGTTCGATATTTGGTTTTCTCGGTTTCCGCTTGGACAAAAATGCTTTTGTATGTCCGGCTGTCCGACTAGGTCGCATCTCTCAACTGATTCTTGTGAAATTTTGTGACCGAGTTCGATATGTATACCCCTTTTTGACCGAGAAACAAAACAAGCAAATAATATTTTTAAAGCAATTCAAATTAGCATTATCCGAAATCGAACCAAAAGATCCGCACCGGCAACACTGCTTGTCATTTGTTCACCCGCGCGCGGCTCTTGCCGCCGCGCCATACCCTTCCGCTCACCGCGCATTCCCCTCTCGCGCCTATTGTGAGTGATGATACTGATGATATATTTAAAACCACTTAACTTATTTTAAGGTGGTTTATCATTCCATTTATTTCAATTTGACCTTTAGGAAAGATCTGTGTCTATTGTTTGACTGATATATTTATTTCGCACGACTTTTTCAAACTTTTTATAACTTTAGGTATTTTGGGTGTATTCAGTATAAAAAGTGTCTAGTCACGTAAAAGAGACATATATAAACCATAACTCTAATGATACCTATTATGCTATTATCGGTATGAATTTTTAATTTTTACTTTAATAAAAATATAATGAATTACGAATTTTCATTAACAAGACTAAGTGTATTTTACATGCATCACAAAGAACATAAATAGAAGTAGTATATCATAAAGTAAATAATTCTTATATCATTTTCGCCTGATTTTTACGGAATTTATATAGATTACTTTTAATTATTTTGTACCGTTGCGGTATTAAATTTAGGTGTATTATTAATTAATATTTAGTCAAATTACCCAACCTATTTTTTGGTGTAAAAATATTGCTGATATCTATATATTGTTGTGTTTTCATAGAGAGAAACCGTAAAGTTCTCAGGCTATTGGTGGTATTTAAACTTCTAACTACACGTTTAAATAAAACGGGTGGTTAACTTACCATAAATCGCAAAGGTAAAAAATATTGACGAATACCTACTGAGTAACATAAACGGCTTTTTATAAGTTCGTGTTCACATACATTTAAAACTCTGGTCGCATCGATATTTTTGACCTGTACCAGGCCGATCCGACTCGCATTTTGGCGCGAAATAATATATCCATTACTCATATTACGAGATTTAAGGCTAAGGGCGAGTATCCACCAAAGATGTGCGAAGATGTGTTACCATACATTTGATACCTAGGTTTCAAGCGAGCGAGGTGTCAAATGTTCTCTTATTAAGTGGTTGGAAACATTTTTCTTGAAAATGTTACGAACACATTAACTCTTCTCTGTACAGGAAACCAGTTAGGACCTCTGCCAGTAGCATCTATCCATTTTTTTTGTACTGACTTGGATTATTTGGAAAACTGTTAATACTAAGAAACCGAGATTTCTTCTTCAATTATCACATTTCAAATAAAAGTAATAAATACTCATTTAAAATAAATTATTTGTAATAATATCACCTTTTAAGTTGTTCTGGAGCGATTTTCAACTAAATTATATACTTGTATATACAATTTTAATATGTATATTTACCGTTCATACTGCAACTTAGTGAAAATCTTATTAGTAGGTACCTTCAATATTTTGTGCCTTTTAATCTTATTGGTATGTTATTAGTTACCTTTAAGATAGGCACCCAACCAAAACAAGTAATGAAATAAAATAAAACAGCGAAAGTAGTCGAAATAAAATAACTAGTATGATATCGTACTTCTATTTTATCGATTACGCGTAAACTGTAACTGCACTTTGGCACCGCTCTAGTTTGCGACTCCAAGCAGCAGCCGTACCACTAAAAAAATCAAGCATCGTCCATATTCATAGTGGTTTAATACATTGCGCCGTGGTTAACTGTATTGAACGTTCAATGTACAACGCATAAAACAAAAATATGCATTTTCGTTCGATATGTTAGTTCGATCCCGAGAAATGATGCGGCGTTGCGTTTATTTGTTAAAATATTAGTTTTTACTGACTTGAGTAAAAATACTAATACTAACATGTGGTACGTGACTCCACCATTCATGTAGGTTTTAGTTTCATTCCTATTTTTGCATGTAACCACGCTACAATTCGGCATTTTGAGTAAATGTGGGAGAACATTTCACATTCACGGCAAATTGCGACTAACATGCGGTGGGCAGTGACATGCCCATTTGGCCATGTCGCACCGACACGCGCCAAGCCCCCGTTTCCTATCTATTCCTTTTTATGATCGGAGTTTTTAGGCTTTTGAATAACGTCACGCATTAATTAATTGTATTCTAGATAAAAATCTGTGTTTGTATAATTTATAATTTTCAGTTCCTTTGTTAAGAAACGGACATAGCAATTTCTATGAAGGGCATTTTAATTTGTTTTTACTGTCATACAAAATTTACTGTCCATAACAAAATAAAATTTTCTTCAAGAAATGAATACGTAAGTACCCAGTAATTTCCTAGTGGTGGGTCTACTGGTATTTAATTTTAGCTGGTTTATTTCACACTAGTTTTCTTTTTTAATTATAATATTTACATTAAATGACATTAAAACTAAACTAATAAAATTAAGTAAGCCTAAAATATGGATAAACACAACTAGTAAGTAAAAAATTAAGTAGAAACATAATGCAAACAGGAAAAATTAAAATTAAACAAATAACGATAAGATTATAAATAAAAAACTTGTCCAAGATCGGCGCCAGGCGGCAAGGTGCCCAGAAGGCTGGCGGTATTGCCACGTTGTATGGCAATACTTATGCGTTGGGCTAGGTAAGTGCCAGCCTTCTGGTCACCAGAAGCGTCGACAAGGCGCTTAGAAAGCACTTTAAAAATATTTAATGCGCTGGTGCCCCATGGCCCTAAGGTCTCGACGCCAAAAGGCTCAAACATGAAGCCACTGTCAATGCCAGCATATTTGAGCCTTTTGTGTGACTCGGCTGAGTCAGCAGCAGCACCAGCCCTAGTTGAGGTTCCAGGAAGGTGGGACGGCGCAAGGGTATCGACGCAGGTAGCGTCCCATACCAGTGGCCGTCCCAAGCTCCAGGGCACGAGCGTCATGCCGTCGGGCCTCTTGCCGTCGTCCCGGGCAAGACCAGTAGGCTCTAAGACGGCCGGAGCTCCGGCACTAGCGAGAGCCCGACGGATGAGGTCGTTCAGGCTGGCGTGACGCGGGATGCGGCCTGTGCTCCTGTGGCAGGAGAGGCCATGGTGCCCAAATTTGTCGACAGTGCAACCGCAGTGACACCGATGTGGAACGACGCATGTCACTCCAAGACGCAGTGACACGGCAACCCTAAAAGTTTTGTTGTCTAATATTGTACCTAAGTTGTGTGAAGGGAGTGCCTGGAGCCAACCGCCGGATTCCCATCTAGCAGTGGCAAGGAGACGCGCGCGATCTGCGGGGCTGGAAGACGTTTCATAAAGGTTATCCCGTACCAGCTCACACAGCGGCCCATCCCATTGCCTCTGCGAATGGGGTTTGTTTGGTAGGTCTGCAGTTGGACATAGCTCTTTCCAACGGTACTCGGCTTCAGCGAGAAAAGGGATTACAAAATTATTGTGAGGAGGCTTTAGTATTTGACTGATTATTTTTTGGGAGCCGTGTGCTGACGAGAGAAAAGCTGGGAGAGAAACGCTTGAAATTTTACGAATCCCAATGCCGCCATGCCGAATTGGCAAAGAAGCTTGGGTCCATTGGATTTCATTCAGATCGATGTTAGCGACTGATGAGATGGTTTTTTTAATGATATCGTCAAGAGGTGCCAGAAGGTGAGGGAATTTCCAAAAATGACTACAACGAAGCATATAGGTGAACTGTGGAACAAATAAGCAAAATTTTATAATGGTATACGCCATATGCGTGTTAATTTGAAGCAGGCGATCTGACACTGAATGAAATTTTTGAATTTTTTGTTCTACAAAATCAGGGAATGAATCATCCAAAATCGGCGACCCAAGGAGGTGGAGTGAGCTTTTATCCAGTAATTTGATATTGGGTGCTAAGGTTCGGAATTGCGAAAGTGCAGTATCTTTTTGCTGGTGTGTCTGAAAAGAAAATTTCGCATTTGGAAAAATTAAGCTCTAGGCCTATAGCGTGGAATTCTAAGTTTAGTTGACGAAGATCTTCTAAAACTTCATTCACATCACCTCCGAGAGTACCGTCGTCTAAATACCAAACATTAAATTTGGAATTTAGTTTACTAATAATGGGGTGTATGGCGAGGCTGAATAGGGCTGGGCCTAAGGGGTCGCCTTGCTGACAACCTACTTCAGAGGATAAAATATTGTTTTTAAAAAGTAGTTTTGAGGGGGTACTATAGCACTGCCAGATGAAAGAGTAATAAAGAGTACTGGTATAATTTCATTACATAACTATACATAAATAAGACTCAGATAACATGCAAACTATACATATCCGTAAAACAAATTATTATTCTTATTACTGACAACTTTAAAACTCGTTAGTTTAGTATATACAAAAAAAACGAAACTAAATATACTTTAACATATCATAGTAATATAATACAAATAGAAAACTTGTGCTCAAAAATTAAATACTTACTTTGTTCAAGTTACAACATCATGTTAGCGAAGTAATACTTACCACTTTTTAGTGAAAGTATCAATATCGGTCACGGAGCGAATTCCAACGGTGCGCTATACAGCTATTTGCATTGGCAAGCTCCGCGGTTAGTTCTATCCCGATCGCACTTACATTTAGCTAGAAAGGGACGGCACGCGTGGCTGGTGCGATCTCGCTGTGCATGTGGGGGTAAGGTACGTTTGTGTGGGTGGTAGTAGTATTTACACACACAAACGCACGTCGCGTGTCAAAATACCGAATTCTGAGCGAGCGCATTTTTGTAGAGCACTCTTAAGACTTACAATTTTACATATGATAGTCAAGTTTGTTACATACTATTTCTATATGGGTTTTCCAATTATTATTTTTATCTATGGTTAATCCCAAATATTTATATTTCTCAACTACTTCTATTTAGTTTTGGTGGTTTATAAATAAATAAATCAAAAGTAATTTATTCCTTAATAACAAGACAATTAATAAAAACAACAATATAAAACTTAACCTTAAGGTAAAAAATTTGGCCTAAGTCGCCGTCAACAGGCAAGGTGCCCAGAAGGCTGGCCGTATTTCCTCGCTGTATAGCGATACGAAATAGTGGCCAGCCCTCTGGTTGCCCGATGCCTCTATTAGGCGCGTCGCCAAATCTTTGTATAGCCGACGCACACTTGGCCCCCATGGCCCCAAGGTTTCAACGCCAAACGCCGCAAACATGTAGCTTTTTCCTAGGATGGCATATTTGCGGCGCTTGAGGCTTTCGGCCAAGAATGCCGCAGCGCCAGCGGTGACACTGGTGCTTGGAACATGGGACGGTGCCAGGGTATCGACGCAAGTAGCATCCCAAACTAGCGGCCGACCCATGCTCCAAGGTACCAGCGTCATTCCGTCAGGCCTCTTGCCGTCGTCCCTGGCCAGCCCACTGGGCTCGAGGACTGCCGGCACTCTCACACTGACAAGGGCCCGACGGATGACATCGTTAATACTGGCGTGGCGGGAGATCCTACCAGCGCTCCGGACACATGAGAGGCCATGGTGGCCTAGGATGTCAACCATGGCACCGCATTGACAGCGGTGTGGCTGATTTGTTGATGCCCCCAAACGCAAGCTAGCTGCCAGGCGGAAGGTGGTGTTATCTAGGAAAGTACCTATGTTTGGAGAGGGTAGCGCTTGCAGCCACAGACCCGACTCCCACTCTGAAGTCGCAAGGAGGCGAGCACGGTCTGCCGAGCCAGTTGACGTATCTAAAAGGTTTTTCCGTACTAGCTGACAGAGCGGCTCGTCCCATTGCCTCTGCGAGCAGGGATTGGCAGGTGGGTCCGAATCGGGGCAGGTTATGGACCAAACGTTCCTGGCCTCGGAGCAGTGCGCGGCCTCCGTAGATCCAATGGAAGGATCTAATATTTTTTCTATAAGGATTTGAGCGCCATGCATCGAGGACAAGAAAGAAGGTAGAGCAACACAAGAAATTTTGCGGATACCCAGGCCGCCGAATCGAATGGGTAGGCTAGCCTGGGACCAAGATCTAATTTTTTCCATGTCTGTGTTAATTTTTTTTAATCTTCGAGGACGGAAATCGCTTCTCCGCCGAGGGTTCCGTCATCTAAATACCATACGTTTAATTTTGAATTTAGCTCCTCAATGATAGGATGGATAGCAAGGCTAAAAATTGCTGGGCCGAGCGGATCGCCTTGTTGACAACCTACAGAAGAAGACAGAACGTCGGTTTTATTGAATATTTTGGAACTCCTTCCAAATTATTCAAAAAAACCGACGTTCTGGCTTCTGGAACTATAACATTGCCATAAAAATTTAAATACCAGTGGAATTTTGTCTTTTATTTGAGTCAACAAGGCACCTCGGTCTACGGAATTGAAGGCATTGCAAACATCCACCTTAAGCAGCACCTCTCCAGCCTTATGATCGAGGAATGTTCGCACGGCGTGCACGGCGGCTTTACATCCACTTTTGGAGCCAAACCCCAGTTGGACAGGTTGAAGTTCTGGGGTAAGCTTCGAAAGGATGGAGCGGCAGGCGATCTTGGCGACAAGATGTCGGAGTGTGGTGCCAACTGCAATGGGGCGGATGCCGCCGTCTTTTTTTGTTAGGGCACAAAGGTTGGCTCCATACAGGACGTCCCTGATGCCGTCCGGGACCTGACCAGCCAGCATGATATTCACCAGAGCCGAGAGAGGTCCTTTAAGAGAGTTTCTTCTGTTTCACCACAGCCGCTGCACAGAAGATCTTTCAGGTGCTGAGGTGTCAGACCATCCAGAGTCAGAGCCATTGGGGAAAGATATAACGGCCTAAGAACATCCTGTGTGGTGGCAGTAAGGTCTGGATCACTCGGTAATGGGGGATCAGGCAGGCAAAGATTTGTAGCTGGAGGTGGATGCTTGCTGTGTAGAGCAGCGAGTGTGTCAGAGTTAGATGGGGCTACTGCAACGTCAGAAAAAAGCAAGCGGGCGGCGCCTTTTATATCGCCGTCGGAAATTTTTGACTCTTCTTTTTTAAATAAACAGTTGTTGGTTTTCCTAAAATTGTGAGGGGAGTGATTAAATAAAATATCACTGCAGCAGTTATCTTCAATTGATTTCGTGAGTGATTTTGAATTTTCATCGAAATTTATATGGAGGACTTTATAGGTGAATGTAAGTAAGAGTTCCCATTTGCGTATGGAGTTATCTGAAAGAACTGCTTTGATCGTTTAGCTCAAGGATTTGGCAACAGATGCTCGGGCACCACGTGGTATCCGTTTTAAAACTAGGCGCGAATTTTTAAAATCACTCGGAATTTGGTAAAATTTTGGTAAAATTTCTCGGGGGAGCCTCACCCCTAGGGAACGCGGAAACCCTAAGGAAAAGAAAGAAAATTTGAAACATGGCAAAGCACACACTTAGAGGTAGACCGTAATAAATATGTAGAAAGTAAAACCCAGGCAAAAAAACTCGTAGCCTGTTAAAGAGCTTCATCTAGAGAAGACTTTTATAAACGTTTGGAAAATGCTACTTATTTTTTTATTTTTTTTTTATATATTTATTTTGGTTCACCAACAATTGTTTACACTGAAGTTTACAGTAATCCAAGTATCATAACTACTTGCTAAGTGTAACAATCACTTAAAGGTAAACACCGCATGCATTATATAAAAAAAAAACCTTAACATTAACTTATCAAAATTATACATATTTTTTGCTTAACTTATTATTGCGACGTAACTAAAGAATTTAAAACTTTTTTAACAACTTTCTGCGCGAGAAAATGGATGTCACCAACTTTATTATTATTGCAAAGCCAAGCAGTTACCAGACCTTATTTTAAATTTCACGACAAATGATAAAGAGATCTTTAAACTAGCGAAACAAAGAAAAAACCAAAGTAATGACATAAAATCCAACAAATACATTAGGGACAATAACGGTAGGCTCCTAACCCAAGATAAAGATAAAAAGGCACGTTGGCAAGAATATTATTCAAAATTATTAAATGAAGAGTTCCCACAAGAATTGATGCCAGAGGCGGCACCTTTACTCGGTCCAATTGAAGCTATAACACCCCAGGAAGTTAAAAGTGCAATACGAAAACTTAAAAACAATAAATCAACTGGGCCAGATGAAATTCCAGTTGAACTCTGGAAGAAACTGGGCGATAAAGGTGTAATCTGGCTAGCAAACTTGTTCAACACGATTGCAGAAAAAGGAAAAATGCCTGATATGTGGAGAACAAGTGATATAATACGCTTCTATAAAAACAAAGGTGACGTTGCCGATTGTGGAAACTACCGAGCTATAAAGTTAACTTCACATACTCTAAAAATTTGGGAAACCCTTATGGTAACAGATTAAAACAGATAATTGAGCTTACGCCAAACCAGCCACACAAGTGGCGTAGGGACCATAGACGCGATCCACTCAATCAAAATGCTCTTACAAAAGTATAAATTACTCAAGAAAGATCTATATTTCACCTTTATAGATCTAGAAAAAGCTTTCGATCGAGTACCGAGAGACCTGATATGGGCAGCGCTTCGAGTTCATCATGTACCTGAAAAGTATATCGATATAGTAAAATATATGTACCACAACGTCACCACAAGAGTTCGCGGCCCTGCAGGCTTGAGCGAAGCGTTCCATGTAAGGGTGGGAGTGCTTCAGGGTTCCACCCTGAGCCCACTTTTATTCAATACCGTAATGGATTTCGTCACAAAAGACCTGCAACGTCCAGCTCCCTGGACGCTCTTGTACGCCGACGATATCGTCCTTGTAGCAGAATCTAATGAGGAAATACAGGCTGACCTGTTCAAGTGGTGCAGCCGGCTCGAAGGCAGAGGACTTAGAGTAAGCCGCAAGAAAACGGAATACATGCACTGCAACTTCTCGGGTGCAACTATGGACCAACTCCCACCGGTGATAGACAACGTTCCTTAAAATAAAATAACGCAATTCAGGTACCTTGGGTCCCTAATAACGAGCACCAGCACCACGGAGGATATAGAAAATAGGATCCAAGCAGGGTGGCACAAGTGGTGGGAGTTGTCTGGAATACTGTGCGATCCACAAATGCCAGTCCGAGTGAAGGGTAATGTGTATAAGAGAGCTGTACGACCTGCGCTTCTGTATGGGGCAGAATGTTGGCCTACGCGTAAGCAGGAGGAACAGAAGATGCACTGTGCAGAAATGCGAATGCTAAGATGGTCAGGTGGCGTGACGTTGTTGGATAAGGTCCGAAATGAATATATCCGAGGTACATTTAAGGTGGCACCTATACCAGAAAAGATGTGCGAAAACAGACTACGCTGGTTTGGCCACATAATGCGCAGGGACGATGACCACATGAACAAACAAATGATAAATAATATCTCAGAGGGAAGAAGGGGTAGAGGTCGCCCTATAACTACTTGGCTGAGTACAGTCCTGAAGGACCTAAAGACGATGGGCGCAAGCCCTGACGCGATGCATAATAGAAAAGAATGGCGCAAATTGATACGGAGAGCCGACCCCCAATTGACATGGGACAAAGGCTAGGATAATGATGATGATGACTCGGAATTTGGTAAAATGGTACGTCCGATCTGGTGTGGCCTGGTAACACTGAAGGCGCTGAAGCGTTTGGCTGGGACAGAACGATAGATGAAGGTTGAGCATAGCTTCGTCGGTGTTTTCTGGTGATATGGATGTTAAGGCCTCTAGGGCCTTTTAAATAACATGGCAGAACATTCCGGGCACCGAAGAGAATTTTCTGACGATGCGGAAGTTCCTGTAGGGCAGAAAAGGCTTGCGAGGGGCATCCACAAATACGACAAGAGGAAATATAGTACTTAAAATAAACCTAAAATAGAAGAAACAAATAGTAAACCTAAAAACCTAAGTAAAAAGACACTAAAATAATTATCAAAATATTGCCGACAATTGATGCACTGTATGTAGGCTATAAAGTCATGCATATAAAGAGTATTTCATTCTGGACACCACTGGACACAATCATGCGAGAATCACTTGTTGATTCACTGTTAAAACTCAACACCAGCAATATTATCCCTTCTCCTAACGGCCTCCGTAGCCCAGTGGGTAGTGACTCTGCCTACGAAGCTGGAGGTCCCGGGTTCGAATCCCGGTCAGGGCATTTATTTGTGTGTTTATAACGAATATTTGTTCCTGAGTTATGGATGTTATATTATGTATATAAGTATCTATATGTATTTATCTATTATATATATCGTCGCCTTGTACCCACAACACAAGCCTTATTGAGCTTACCGTGGGCCTAGGTTGATTTGTGTAAGATTGTCCCGTAATATTTATTATTTATTTATTATAACATAGTTGAGAAGACAAAATATCACATTTAGAAAATTTTCTTTTTTGTGATTTTGTTGGGTGACATCTGTCACGATGACTCGGTCGCGCATAAAGGCCTCCAAATAGGGCCAAGCTGCAGTCTCCGCGGAAATAAACACTGAATTTCACGTTGTCTTTACGTGTAGTTTCCAGACTTAATCATATTAGGGCAATAAAAGAGGAAAAAACATTAAATTTGCATTTTTGTTGTTTGCATAAATGTTTTTCGTTGCCTAGGTTATTGCTTGTAAATAAAATGAATACTTACGACGATGGCGATTCGCATCCGCATCTGCATACGGCACCTCACCGCCTGGAAACAGAAGATAAAAAAGAATAAAATAGTCACTTGCCAACGAGGACTGGAGCGCAGTATTGTTAAATATAAAAAGAATACAAAAAATTCGACATACGAAGATACGAAATACTACGAAATCCATTGACGCTCTAACACACGCTCTAGCCTTAAAATGGAAATGGGCTGGCCATGTAGCTCGTCTTCAAGACCCGCGGTGGATTAAAAAGATAACGACATGCAAATGCAAAGGACTACAAGAGAAACGGAAACCAGGGGGACCCTACTCAAGAAGGGAGGACGAAATTAAAAAAAACAGCAGGTCCTCACTGGTTTCAAACAGCCCAATCAAGGGAAGATTGGCTAACTTTGGAGGAGGCCTTCACCTGTAGAGGGATTCTTGCAAACTATTAAGATAATCTTCTTCCTCTTATTTAAGAGCTAGGCTCTTGTCGGTGGAGTAATTTCCAACTTGTTCTACATTCTGCCTTTCTTTTTATTTCTCTGTACGATGAAGCGTTTATTTTCTCTTTTATTTGCTCCATGTAAGATATCCTCGGCCTTCTCCTTTTTCTTTTCCCTTCTATTTTTCCCTCTATTATTGTTTTTAAGATAATAATTAGATCATTTTTATAATAACTAACTAACACTGTCATAAAACTATATTTAATAAATAATTGTACTAACACTATTATTGAGAATATCTAGTAATAAGTAAACATGTATATTAACTTTACTGCAACTTGTTGAAAATCTTATAAGTAGGTACCTTAAACATTTTGTACCTTTTAATCTTATTGGTATGTTATTAGTTATCTTTAAGATAGGCACCCAACCAAAACAAGTAATGAAATAAAATAAAACAGCGAAAGTAGTCGAAATAAAATAACTAGTATGATATCGACTTCTATTTTATCGATTACGCGTAAACTGTATTTGCACTTTGGCACCGCTCTAATTTGCGACTCCAAACAGCGGCCGTACCACTAAAAAATCAAGCATCGTCCATATCCATAGTGGTTTAATTCATTGCGCCTTGGTTTACTATATTGAACGTTCAATGTACAACGCATAGAACAAAAATATGCTTTTTCGTTCGATATGTTAGTTCGATCCCGAGAAATGATGTGGCGTTGCGTTTATTTGTTAAAATATTAGTTTTTACTGACTTAAGTAAAAATACTAATACTAACATGTGGTACGTGACTCCACCATTCATGTAGGTTTTAGTTTCATTCCTATTTTTGCATGTAACCACGCTACAATTTGGCATTTTGAGTAAATGTGGGAGAACATTTCACATTCACGGTAAATTGCGACTAACATGCGGTGGGCAGTGACATGCCCATTTGGCCATGTCGCACCGACACGCGCCAAGCCCCCGTTTCTTATCTATTCCTTTTTATGATCTGAGGTTTTAGGCTTTTGAATAACGTCACACATTAATTAATTGTATTCTAGATAAAAATCTATGTTTGTATAATTTATAATTTTCAGTTCCTTTGGTAAGAAACGGACATAGCAATTTCTATGAAGGGCATTTTAATTTCTTTTTAGTGTCCATAACAAAAAAAAATTCTTCAAGAAATGAATACGTAAGTTACCAGTAATTTCATAGTGGTGGGTCTACTGGTATAATTTCATTACATAACTATACATAAATAAGATGCAAACTATACATATCCGTAAAACAAATTATTATTCTTATTACTGACAACTTTAAAACTCGTTAGTTTATTTTATACAAAAAAAACGAAACTAAATATACTTTGTCATATCATAGTAATTTAATACAAATAGAAAACTTGTGCTCAAAAATCAAATACTTACTTTGTTCAAGTTACAACATCATGTTAGCGAAGTAATACTTACCACTTTTTAGTGAAAGTATCAATATCGGTCACGGAGCGAATTCCAACGGTGCGCTATACAGCTATTTGCATTGGCAAGCTCCGCGGTTAGTTCTATCCCGATCGCACTTACATATAGCTAGAAAGGGACGGCACGCGCGGGTGGTGCGATCTCGCTGTGCATGTGGGGGTTAGGTACGTTTGTGTGGGTGGTAGTAGTATTAACACACACAAACGCACTACGCGCGTCAAAATACCGAATTCTGAGCGAGCGCATTTTTGTAGAGCACTCTTAAGGGGACGTAGGTTCGTGGTCTTCTCTCCCTCGCACTTTAATTTTTTGTGCGTTTTAATTAATAAAAAAGTAATAGCTGATTTCCCTCAAACATGACATTGCCAATTTTTGGAACCAATTTTAATATGTTTAACTGTTGTGCATAATTTGTTACGATTTTTTCAAGTGTATTTTAGACCTATGTTCGTGATTTTTTTCTATCAAGCTAAAGTCAAAAACTCAGAATTCAAATAGCTGATTTCCCTTGAGAAAGGCCTAAAGATTGCTAATTAAATTTAAGGGAGCCGTATTATAACCCAAACAAGAGCTACGATTTTTCAAAAATCTGTTTTTGGAGCTCACGTCGCCTTAATGAAAAATGTTCGAAATCAAGTTCGGAAAGTCGCCAGAACACAGAAAAGCAAACTAAATCTCTTGAAAATGTTTTTCCTAATATGATCGGAAATGTCTGTCTTACTGTTGTAAAAATAGTAAGTGAAAATTCTCGTTACTAATTTTCTCATTCTCGTTCATTATTGCCGTGGCCGGAAAGGAAGCAATTACAGGCTGAGTATTTGTTTAAACGGACGAGCTTGCGACTCCGTTTAATTATAATTCGAAGCCTGCAATTGCCATTCCGGTTGAGGCTAATATAGTGCTTTTCTCAAAAATGGAGGAATGAAAACACCGGCCAAGTGCGAGTCGGACTCGCGCACGAAGGGTTCCGTACCATTATCTATAAAAATATTTATTTTATTCTGTTTTTAGGGTTCCGTACTCAAAGAATAAAACGGGACCCTATTACTAAGACTCTGTTGTTCACCCTTCCGTCCGTCTGTCTGTCACCAGGCTGTATCTCACTGATACCGTGATAGTTCCAGTTGAAATTTTCACAGATGATGTATTTCTGTTAAATATAAAAACAGAAAAAAACAAATATTATTATTGATAATGGTACAGAACCCTTCGTGCACGAGTTCGACTCTCGCTTGGCCGGTTTTTATTTTGAGTTTATATTTAGTATTTGTTGTTCTATAACAACAAATACTAAAAACCGGCAACACAAATACATCATCTGTGAAAATTTTAACTGGAACTATAACGGTATCAGTGAGATACAGCCTGGTGACAGACAGACAGACAGACAGACAGACATATAGACAGACAGACAGACATACATACAGACAGACAGACAGACAGGCGGACAGCGGAGTCTTAGTAATAGGGTCCCGTTTTACTCTTTGAGTACGGAACCCTAAAAAGACTAAATTGAAATCATGCTTTATTATTAAATTCAAATTGAGGATACCGCAAATTACATACAATTAAACGTCATAATCATACTCGTAATATATATTTTTAAACAGAATCGCAAGTGTATTTTTCCACCGAAAAACGCAAACTATTTGAGGCTCATACAAAAATGTCGCTTTTTGCAACAGAAAAATGCGAGTTGATTTGGCTGAATACGACCTGTGCCGTCTTTTACATGCCAGTTTCTACTTTTTGAAAAGTTTGGTACTCGACAATTAAAGGAATTTATAATAACATTCCAGGCCGCCTGCAGTGTTTTTAATTTTGTTCTGGCCTTAAACTATAATACCCTTGCGGGGCCATTTTTGAGAAAAAATCATTACTTCATTAGTCGCAGCGGCCAGGAAATATATGACATTGACATTCCATTAAGTCTAGTCAAGTGCAAAAATATGTATCGAAAAAATCTTTTCATAAATATGTTACGAAGTTTTTATAACAACTGCATAAAGATCAGTGGGACATATTTTTGAGTTGATTGTACTGTAGGTACCTACTTATTTATTTTTTTACATTTAAACAAGATTTAACTACCTAATACAAGTCACTGAAAACCAAATTGAATTGTCCAACATGACAGTATTAACCAAAACTTTGCAGCGATTCATTACTACTACTCTTTAATACAAGGTATTTTAAAACTAAGTTAAAAATAAACTTAACAATAACTTAAGGAACGCGGGATGTACCGCTTGATCTCGCCAACTATTGCCTAAATCTTTCAAGTTTTAAATAGTGGCTCACAGTAACTATGTTAAAATAATTGTATTAAATAAATCAAAAAACAAAAAATAATAAAGCTAGGTATATTAGTCCTAATTATCCTAAATACACCCAAGAGCAATGGGAGATGATGGTCCTATATCAAGTTCCTGTAACATATTTTGAAATACTTACTGCTCAATAATTATTTATAGTTAGTCACATAGGTCTATTGGAAAACTGAGTAGACTTAAATATTATTTAGAAATATTAAATATATACATATAGTTATATTCAGAAACGTCACTTGAGATCAAAATAAATAGTACCCTCGCGAGACGTGAACCTTTCGGGCCTTTTTGCCGATTTCAATAGAGCCTGTTGTATCTCTTAGGGTTGTCACATCCGGATGAAGAGTTTTTGAAGCGGCTCTTAAATGAGGCGGCGAAAAAATCGGAGAAAGAAAGAAATCACATTCTTCAATACTTCATTACGAGTCTGATGGTTTGAATTTCTAATATGACACTAAATACTAAGTTTTTTTTTCGTTTTCTAATTTGGAGGTAGCTTATTTCGTTTTGACAATCCTGTAGAATGAATTTCGCAAGTTGGTTCACGCGCGAGCAAAGAGGACTGTAGCATAATTGAGCTAACATTAGCGAGCGAGCAGAACAAAATGTTGAGGGTAACAGTTTCCGTAGGGAGAGTTTCCACCTGGGATTGTGCAAGGTACGAGAGCGGTGTGCGTAGAAAAATCCACCAATAGGCAGAGATAAGTGATCGAGGCTAGCAACGCTATTGGTCGATTTTTTCCTCGCACACCGCTCCGCTACTTCGCACAGGTTTGGTGGATACGCACCCTTAAAACTTCTAGTTTCTTCATAGTGTTTATATTTTTTTCTTAGCTAATATCATGTTATTCATGTTTTATTTGCTATTTTGTGTATCTATCTATCTATAGTTTTCTATAGCTGATGCCAGCAATACACCTATAACATTTCCAACAGGCATTTTATGTTCTCGCAAGGTCCAACAAGTCGTTGAAAACGCAACCGACCAAATAGGACCGGAGGCTCATACCGGCATCCCCTATAGTGGGTGATTTGCCCGTATTTTGTCTTTTAACAGTTTTTTTTGAACTTTTAATTGTCAACTAAACAATCACGACCACTTTTATATAAAAACAAAAATAATGGGCCTGAAGAAAAGTCTATACTCTATTCCCCATAAACCCATAACAGCACTTGTGTTATAAAATCACCTAAATAATACTTCGTGTAAACACAACGTTATAGTAAAATACATTACTACCAACTTAAAAAACAACAGAATTCAGTTTAAAAAAAAACTAAATGCATTGCCGCCAAATTAACTTTTTACTCATAGGTATATACAAACTGATAAGAAAACTCAAACACCACCTGGAACATTTTGATATTAGGCAAGTAGGCCAAATGTATGGTTTATTCTTAGAAAAAATCTAGAGGTGTTAGGTACTTCACAACCACATAAAAGATGTATCTTTTTTATTTGGTCTTTCTTCCTTTTTTTATTTTATATGTTTTGTTTGAGTTTTTGGGCACCGATGCAAATCTATATAAAGAGCATTATTTCATTTGAAGCAAATCACTTGAATAGATGTAACAACACATCCCGAAAAACAACACATATAAAAACAAAATATATTTTCAAGTCCAAAACTGTCACAAGTAGGATGTGACAGCGTAAATATTTTTCTCCATAAAAGGTACTAGTTACAAAAAAAACGCAAGCCTATTTCATAATATAAGGGCCGACTTACTATGGAAAACCGACTACTCGTATGGCCTTTAAAAACAGCCCTAAACATTTGAAATCTTCAAATCATTTTTATCGGATTGTTGATGCAGACGTAGACCGGAACATTTTTCGGAACACGAACAAAGCCAGCTTATCCGGCCCGCGATGGACAACCCTACCCCATCGCCTTTACGTTACTATTCTTCAATCCTTATTGCCTCAAGAATAAGGTTTAAATTCCTACACCTCGACAAACCGTTACGAAAACTGTCTCAGGCTTTCTTGCGGATTTTATCGCTAGCAAAAGGTATTTTATTTAGTGCGATATAGTTCAACCACTGTCCGGTATAACTTTAACCATCCCGTTTCGCACTTAAGTCTATTTTACTAACGGATTTAATGGTTTGGTTTGGCGAGGGAGTTCTTGCATAACTGGGTGAAATTTGGGAGTATATTTTTATGCGGTCATTTTTATGATGGAAGTTTCCAATGTTTCTCCTGTGTCGGAATGTGGGTACGTAATCTTATCAGTGACGCTTTTTTGCTTTGTTTCTTATACCTTATTGCCGCATTTTCGTTTTTATTCCCCCTAAATATTTGATCATATGAAAGGCGGTTCCTACTTAGTTAAGGAATCAGATAGGTTTGAAAGATTTTAGAATACGTAGGTACTTAGCTGAAATTTTACAATCGATGTGTATATAGATTTCATCTCGGTTACTTGGTATCAATATCGTTATCTTCAAATAAAATTAAATAATAGTACATTGTGATACTAGTGAGCTATGTTGATAATTACATCCAAGGCGGAATTGTTCACGCGAGCCGCAGGTGAGCGTGATAAGAGAGCCGAGGATGTAATTATCAAAGCTCACGCGTTTCATACGACGATGTTCAACTCATTTGCGAGGGTAAAAATCCTTTTTAAAAGATGACAAATTGTGATGACAAGGGCCATATAATGTCAAAATGTTAAGGGTAAGAAAGCCAGTTATTCAGAAGGCATACATTTTGCTATTTGTTTGTTTCTCAACAAAGGCTCTCCATATAGAGTTAGTTACAGATTTAACCACTGAATGTTTCTTGAATGCCTTAAAAAGATTTATTGCAAGTAGAAATAAGTCTAGTGTAATTTATTGTGACAATGCATCTACCTATAAAGGGGCTCATAATAAGTTGAATAACTTGTATCAATTACAGGCTACCACAGATCATAAGTATGCTGTTGAATTTTACTCAGCCGAGCAAGGCATTTCATTTAAATTCATTCCTAGTTATTCTCCAGTATTCGGTTCATTGTGGGAGGCTGGAATTAAGTCTGTAAAGTATCACTTAAAGCGGGTTGTAGGTGAAATCGTAATGACTTATGAGGAGTTGAACACGGTTATCATACAAGTGGAAGGTATTTTAAATTCTCGCCCTATGACCGCTTTGCCTACTACTGATATTAATGAAACACCATACCTTTCCCCTGGGCACTTTTTAACGGGATCTCCTCTTAACACATACCCTGAAAGAGGTTGTGTGAGTGAGCCTATTACCCGCGTTAAGTTCTGGGATCAATGTAATCGTATGGTTCAAAGTTTCTGGAAACAGTGGCACAAGCAGTACCTTGTACAGTTACAAAATAGGCCTAAGTGGCGCAACGATTGTGATAATATTAAAGTAGGTACTTTAGTCATAGTTAAAAATGACAATGTAACACCCTTGAGGTGGCCAATGGCCAGAGTAGTAGAAGTATTCCCTGGAGCAGACGGTAAAGTTAGGGCTCTCTCCATCAGGACACCTAAAGGGTCTGTCATAAGAACAAGCATATATAAAGTGTGCGTTCTTCCTATAGAAAATTAAGGTTTAGTTAATAATTTAAGATATGGGTATGTATCACCTTTCTCGTGGCTAGGAATATGTACAAGACGGAACATCAATATATAGGTTTATATAAGTCTAGTTGACATCTGTCAATCTTTAGTATAGCATCATCGTTACACCTAAGCACAGCGCTGATGGGAGAACCCATATGTTCGATATAATAATTATTTAATATTTAATACAGTGCATCATAAAATTACTTTCATGGTTTTATTAGCGCCTAACAGACGTTTAGTGACAAAGTGACAGTTAACACTTTATTTGCCTCGTGCTTTCTATTAAAACTAACAGTGCTTTGTTTACATAAAATAATAATAATGTTATACCAATATCTCTGAATTGTCATATGCGTATGATTAATTCGTCATGTTTATATGTTTATAAGAGGCCGCTTTCTCACTTTTTCCTACGGGAGAATTACAATTTATCCAATATCTAACTCCTAACCGGTGTGCTTGAAGGTACATTTGGGTGGTGGTATTCATTTGGCACGTATTATAAAGCAGTTGCGGTTATGTCGGCAGACAAATTCAGGTCAGGCAGCCACTAGCGGACCTACAGAGCTTCTGTTCGAGCTGAACAGAAGCTCTGTAGAACAGGCAGAGTTGCAAGATCATCGCGGTGCTGCAGCACCCACTTCGGCGTCAACTTCCGGCGATCAGGTGCGTGATATATCGGTTAAGCTTCCCCCGTTTTGGGCGGACAGACCCGCAGTATGGTTTGCTCAGGCCGAGGCGCAATTTCGCATCGCGGGAATGAAATGTTTCATGACTAAGTTCAGTCACATAATTAGCGTAATTGACCAAAAGCTAGTTGGAGAAATTGAGGACATCGTTTTAGAGCCACCAGAGGAAAATAAATACGAAACCTTAAAGCGGAAGCTCATCCGACGTTTGTCCGTGTCCGAGCAGGAGCGCGTGGAACGCCTTGTTAGCGACGAGGAACCTGGCGACAACAAGCCATCTGCCTTCCTCAGGCGACTTTGCTCCCTTGCCGACGCGACAAAGGATGAAACTCTGTTGAGACAGCTATGGATGAGACGCTTACCCAACCACGTTCAAGCGATTCTTGCCGCTCACACTGACCTCGGCCTGGAGAAGCTAGCAGGCTTGGCCGACAATATTATCGAGGTATCACCATGCCCCGCGAGGGTTCACCAGGTTGAGAGTAACTCTCTGCTAAACGAAGTATGTTCAGTCAGAGATTGTGTTACCGAACTGTCAAGAAAATTAGCTAACGTCGCTGTGTCCCCGCAGAGTGGTCGCTCCCGTAGCAGATCATCTCAAAGAACGAGAAGCCGCAGCGGTACTCCTGCACCTAGGAGATGTTGGTACCATAAGCATGCCGGTACGCACCCGCGCTAATAAGTGCATTCCTCCTTGCGACTAGAGGGAAAACTCCAACAGCAATCAGTAAGCGCGGCTACTGACCAAAAAATAATGGCCGCCGTTTATTTCTTACGGATAAATGTACCAGACATAGATTTTTGATCGACACTGGATCCGACTTATGCTGCTACCCTCACCGACGGCTCGATGAGCATAGGGAACCCACTAACTGGGAGCTCAATGCAGCAAACGGAGGCACTATTAAAACATACGGAACCATGGCACTTACTCTAAATTTTGGACTGCGGCGCGAGTTTTTCTGGCAATTTGTGATTGCTGATGTCAGCACTCCCATCATAGGCTCAGACTTCCTGACATATTACCACCATCTTTTACTAGATTGTCAAAATAAGTTGGGCGATGGTACAACAGGTTTGAACACCGCAGTCACAGCCGCTATCACTGATCAGTCCAGCGGTAAAGCTATTGATATCCGGAGTTCATCGATATTCGCACAAGTGCTTACTGAGTTTCCGGACGTCGTCAAACCACCAGGACTACCTCGCATTGTAAAGCACAATACAGTACACCACATTCGGACAACTCCTGGACCACCTCTGTCTTGCCGTCCTTGACGATTGGCTCCTCAAAAGCTGCCAAGAAAGAATTTGAAGATTTGGTACGAGCCGGAATCGCATGACCTTCACAAAGCGCTTGGTCATCGCCGTTACACATGGTCATTAAAAAAGACAATTCATGGCGTCCGTGTGGTGATTACCGGGCTTAAAATGCAAGAACTATACCAGATCGTTACCCCGTTCGGTACATTAATGATTTTGCCAACAACCTGGCTGGAGCAAAAACTTGTACAACTATCGATCTTATGAAGGCATACCATCAAATACCTGTTGCTGTGGAGGATATCCCGAAAACAGCGATTGTCACGCCATTTGGTCTCTTTGAATATCCTTTCATGACCTTCGGCCTTAGGAATGCTGGCCAATCGTTTCAAAGGTTTATCGACGGGGTTACACGAGGCTTGGATTTCGTTTTTAGGGTTCCGTACTCAAAGAGTAAAACGGGACCCTACCTTAACGGTAAAGGTGCTAAGCCATTCATATGGACACCTGAACTACTAGAGCATTTCGAAGCTTGTAAGTCTAGTCTTTCAAGAGCTACTCTTTTACAGCACCCGATTGACAACGCACCTCTTGGGTTGTTTACAGACGCATCTCTAGCGTCCACATCGGGTCTTGCCTGCAGCAGCTTGTCAATGGTCAATGGTGCCCGCAGGCATTCTTTAGCAGGAAGCTGGCTCCACAACAGTCACAATGACCGGCGTATTACAGGGAATTGGTAACCGTGTACGAAAGTGTAAATACAACACTTCCGCTATACAGACTGTTTTTTTTAAATGTATATGGTAAAGTGTATGGGGAAATCCGAATCTAAAGGAGATAGAGGAAAAGTGTCCAAAGAGACATTAGGTGTTTTTTTTATGGTAACAAATTTGGCTCATTAAAATTTTTGGTCAAGCGTGAGTTGTTCTTAAAAAATTATAAAGTTAGTCAATTTTTTTTTTGACGCGGGTCGGCTCTGTTTCATGTAAGGATTATTTCATTGTATGGAAAGAAAAAAATCTGAACCGCAGAAGTTGGTCAAATTTAATAAAAACTAATCTTTATACAATTGCAGTATTCGCCTTTTAATATTGTTACAAGTGCCTAGGCGTGTTAAAAATTATTTTTTCTACTCCTGAACCGTTATCTGTCATTTATATAGGCTGTAGCTCAAATACAATGACACCACTAATATGTCGTCGAAAAACTCTATGCTCTATGGCCCAAAAACGCACTGTTTAGCGTACTTTTTTGGTTCATACATTTTTCATAAAAGCACTGTTTAACTTTTTTTTAAATCGGCCGCTATATTGCAGTGCTGCCAACTTCATAAATTTGTATATTATAAATTATTTACTACAATAATAATAAATCATCATCTATTGTGTATTAAATTACATATTTTATAAATTCTATGTATTATTTATGAAAATAAACAGTTCGAATTCGGTCCGGGTCCGGATTCTGTTTGGTTCGGATGGCAAATGCAAACAAATTAAAAACAAAACAAACCATAAGCAAGAAGTGTCACATTTCCGATTTCCCACCAAAATACAGTTCAAAATGAAAGGACGAAAGATGATAAGCTATTAGTCCTAAACTATTAAGATTTTATTCGTGTTTGTGAAGACAAAAGTGTACGTTCCTTTTAAAATGGTCGAAGAAATTAATAACTCCACCTACTGAAGTAATTGCGCGAGTAGGTAGCAAAAGTACGAATAGAAAATTTGCCGCCTGAAAAGTTTAACTATTCTGTAGTCTGCTATTTATTTTAAATTTGTCGTAGAAAAAGTATTGTATGCAACTGTGTATAACTGGTCTAAAAACGCTCGTGGCGTCTTTAATTGCGATGCTCGCCAAGGCTCGCATCGCAACCCACGCCACTCGCGTTTTAAGACCCTTCTTATAGAACAGTTGCATAAAATACTATAAAATTATTCCATTTTTAAAGCGTTTTCCTGCGCGAAGTAAAACCGGCTTTTATTGAGGTTGGCAACGAATTTCGGCCCAACAAAGAAGCTCACAACGGTGTACAACTCTTGGCGCCGGCTAAATCGACTTATAATGGATCTCCTACTTGTCCTAGCTTACCTGAGTTTTGTGCTAAAGAAACCACTACCCAAAGAATCCAGCCACTAATCACGCGGTCCAGCCGCAAGGTAACTTTCAGTAAACGCGATGATTTTTGTTATTATTAATTTGATGATTTATCTTTCTCCGTGGGGAGGTGGTGTCGCCCGACCTCCTTGAAGAGCTTGTAAGCCACCTTTTTGGTATTGACAGACGGCAATCTTTTGTTGCTGTTAGTGGCGGACAAAAGAGAGACTGGTCCTGTTTGCAATTGCCCGAGAATAATAAGTATATTAATTACCTAGTCTTACTACTGTCGTTATCGGTATTGTCCGTAGTTTTTACCTTCGATAATAAATACCGAACTATACGCATGAGTTTTATATTCTCAACATCGACCTGCACTAACTCCTCCAAAAGTCTACATCTTCGTGATCAAGGTATTTTCAAGGCAAAACGTAAGACGGAAATTGTACGAATGCCAATCTGAAACAATGAGTATTCGGGCGCTAACAAAGAAGCTCACAGAATCGCACTAAAGCTCATAATGCGATTGCGTTATATGAATTTCGAATATTTTTCTCTACAAATATAGAGTAAATGTAAATGCAGCAGTACAAAATCATTTATAGTCTACCTGATGCTAAGGTAAGGTGACTTTGAGATACGAATGTAAATTATGTATAACTTTTACAGGTCTTAGGTGTTATTTATTATTTTCATTTATCCTTACATCACATTGATTTAGTATAATATATGTAACTAGATACACAATCAGCCAAAAAAAATGGCAGTCCAAAAGAACCGGCTGATGGAATTGGCCGGCTCTTTTGCGTTTAGTCTGGTCAAAGACTACAATATACATACTGAGATAGACAGGCAACTCGACCAAATTGAGAAGGCATTTAATGCTTGCGTACAGCAGGCGCCATCTCTTCTGCGATATTAAAACTTTTCTGTTAAAACATACAAAAAGCACGTCGGCCGCAGGGTTTGAACTTCGGCTCATCGACTCCAAATACCGCCGTCTTAACCCCTAGGCTATGGATGTATAATGTCAACACCGCGAATTTCGAAATACCTTGACAGCCTAAGCCTAGCAATCGCTGCAGCTTCAAAGAGTTCGCAAGCTATCAAGAAGGTGGCACTGTTTTCAATAAGACACTGGATTTGCATTAAGTTTTAAGTTCGCATAGCATGAGTCTGGTTTCGACCGTGAGACTTGTTGGTTGTCAGATATGTCTAAATGTTTAGTCATAAACTGCGTAAATACCAACAAAAAAACAAGAAAAAAAGATGGGATATATTTATTTCAGTATGTTCTCTTGATAACGTAACGAAATTTGTGTAAACTCATTGTAATTGAATAGTTTTAAACATGTTTTAAATAATAAGTTTTGTTAGTTCAAATGATATACGTCGCAGAACATAAATCTAAGGAGTCGGTATTAGATACTTTTTTTATGACGTTGTTACCTACGTTTTATGGTTTTCATATTTAAGATTTCCAAGAAATCCTCAGCGACATGCAAAATGGGCTGCAGTCATAGCACGCGACAGTCGAGCCGATTTATTTAAACCAAACGACTTTAAAATAAAAAGCGAAGTAAAACATCAATATCATCTGTGAGCTGTAAATTTGCTACACGATATAAAATAAATGTACAGATCTTTAAGACATATTCCATTAAGGACACCCGTTTAGCGGACATGATTGTAACACCGAAAAGAAAAACAATAAAGAACTTTCTATTCTAATCTATTCTTTTCTATTCGCGCGTCGTTTGTTCGACTCATTTTCCTGCTTCGGATAATATATACGACAAAAATGGATTAAACAGCCAACTAAAACTGCCACACCTGTCATTATTTTAATTTCAATTCTTTCCAATAATTTGTTAGGCAAAATTAATTAGTTTATATGGGTCAAGTTTATAAAACAAACAAAATACAGCAAAAACAAGTTTTGTATGAAAAACTTAAATTTGCTGTTATTTTTACTATGGTACTGAAGCTACATAAACTAATTAAAGACCTGGATGGTATTCTAAGCACAAAGTTTTTGAGCAAACTAGCTAGTCGTTTTAAACTGAGAGCGTAACTACGTTTGTATGGAGAATTGAGCTTACTGCGGACTCTTAATTTACTATAATATAATTGTATAATCCAATATCAACACATAATTTAGAAATTTGAAACTTTTTATTCCCCACTTATATAATAAAGAAACCTGATTTATTTGTGATATTTGTCTTTCTGTTTAAATTCCTACATAAAATATTGTTAAAATAATTTTATAACGCGACTCCATTCATTCACTATTTAGTTTTGACGTGAGCAGTTAAGTTACATTATGATAAAATCTCAATAAACTATTTTATTTTATCTGTTGATGTTGATTTGCTAATATGGTGCTTAAAGTCTAAAAAACTGAGTTCTTTTTTTTATGAAACATATCTTGATGCAGGTTATAAGTTAACGCTATTAGCAACTACTGAAATATAGCTAGAGTTGTCATTTTGGGGCACATTTCTAGACATTTTTGTTCGGCATTGTGAGTCTATTTACTTTATGGTACGTCAATGTTACATCACCAATTCAGCAGCAAGAGAGCGGCCTGTTCAGATTCGTGTAGGTAGGTATTTTTAGTTTATTTATTTGACATTTCATAACGAAAAGGTACCTAATTTTTTTTTCTACTGCTAGCTTCTTTTCTAATAGCCTACACACATTTTACATATTCATAAGCTCGCGTGAAACCAATTTCGTTAATTAAAACTCCGTTGTGTCACTTTGAAGGCTTATGTTTCACGAATAAGTGGGTATGCTTCAATTTACTCCCTTTTTAACAAACATTTGCATAATTTTGTATTAATATGAGATCGGGTATGCTTTTCAAAAGTTACCTAATAATAAAAGGGTAAATATTTTTTGTCGCGTTAGCAACTACATATATTATCCGCAAAACTATCTGGCCGGTCAGGTCGTAAAATATTAGAAGCATGCTACATTCACATGCTACATGCTAAAAGGTTTCATTGTTACTTTTATTGCCCTACCGGCCAGATAGTTTTGCGGATACTATTATTATCACCTGCTGCAGTGATAACTCCCTGCATTCGCTTTATTGAGTTATCTGTATTATATTTTGCTCTTTATTTTTTTAGCAGAATCAAATCTCTTTGCTGCACGTCGTGTTGAGGGACTAGCTGATTTTTCGGCTATTATTTTTAAAGATTCAAATTTTGAAATGCGTAGAAGATCTTTCCAGAACCTTGTCAATTTTTGATAAACAAATTGGGAAAATTCATTCTGGCGAGAGAAGCTGCCGTAAGATCAAGCGAATTTTGATGATGAGCTGAGGTAGCTCTGCGAGTCATATTCTTTGAAGGCCGAATCTGCAAACAGTGTTCGGGTAAGTGTTTTCTCCACTGGGTTCCGTCAATTTACCGGATTCTATAGTTTTTCTTCGTGTGATTCTAATTGGCTTATTGTGTTGGTAGCCGTCAGTTACGGGCGCTAGGAGAAGCTGCTGGCCAATCACTAGCGGTTAGACGCGACCGTCCCGCAAGGCTCTCTACGGGCGACGCAGGCCTGTTCTGTTGGGAAAAACGTGCCGGTTATCCTGTTGCGGTCATCCTGGTGTAACCTGCCACGCGGGCATCCGGTGGTCTATACTTCGAGAAGGCGTCGGTGGAGGAACTTCTCAGTCGGATTTGTATATTGTAGCATTTAGGTTTAGCCTGTATTTGACCTTCTGCATCTAGGCTTAGCGTTCTACCTACAGGCATTACACCTATAACGTAGGACCACAACCCGCTAACGCGCTCTGATACCGTATTCCGCCAGTAAATATTTTTCCGGACTTATCATATTCCCCAAAATTTAAAAAGGCATTTCCCTCGCCACCGTTAATTTATTTTCGTCATATGCCTTAGGTTTTTTTTTATAATCCTGGTTCACTCACCCTTCATTCATTCCACGCATTCCTCATAAACTCAACCACCTCACCTATTTAAAGAAAACCTGTGCGCCTATTCTACGTGGTGTTTCGCGCTCGCGGTCTACGACCAAGCGTATTGGCGGCTTGAAATCCCTACCTATTATTGTATATAGGGTTCTGTATATGTCCTACTCCTAATGTTTTACGTCACAGCTAGCCGTAAGACGATGTAATTGTTTTACTTTGACCTGTTTAGCTTTTTAACGGTTTTATCATAGACTACTAACGAAAGGGGGGAAATCCCATTAATATTCCCGGGCTAAACTAAGTGTTAAATCCTACAACGTTCCTTACAAGCGAGTTCTTTTCGGGAGAATGAAATAAATTAACATTGTGTTGTGTTAACGTTTCTCATAAGTTTTGGAAAATAAAATAAATTACGTTCGTATCGGTTTGCAGAAGTGTGTGTTCGTTTTATTTACACTAGTTTTGCTGTACTGCCTATCAAATAGTTTAGTCAGGCCCCGTAGCATGGATGGCGTTATCACGCAATAAGTGATAGGATAAGCGCGTCATCTCGTTCTATCGAACGGTGTCAGCCAGGGACGGATGCTCTATCCTGTCACTTATCGCGTGATCCATGCTACGGGGCCAGTTGTTAGATACCTAGGTATATCATTTCATAATCTTGAATTAATAAAACCATGAGGTTAATAATCTGCTTCTATTTTAAATTTTTGTAATATTCTGGCAATTGTATTTATACTTCAGTATGTCAAAAGCATTAAAACATCATGGATGCACGTCAGCGTGCTTGAAGCAAGCAGCCGTGGCCGCGTTGCGATGCCTTTTACTAGTGCACCGTCAAAATGTTTCCCTCCGTAAATATTATTTCAACCGATACATTAAAGAGAACACGGATGTAGTGCCGTCAAATGGAAATGGGGGGGCTATTATCAAACTTGAAAATAAAATTTAACATTATTTGTTTTATTCACCGTATTTTTGTCGGGCTATAACCACCAAAATTATATGGACTTTAATGCTCTGCGCACACGTTTGCTCTGATTTCTTAATAGATGGTAGACTGGAAAATCCACACTGAAGTCAATATTTGTGAACAAATAAAAAGACAGTCGTGCATATTCCATTGCAACAAAAAAATGATATTCAAAAATGAAAATGGGCCCTCGGTTCTAAGTAGTTCTAGTCTCGATCATAAATATTTTCTACGTTAATGTTCATTAGTTCTCGCCATCTACATAATAAGTATTGTTATTTGTAAGAAAGAAAAGACTCACGACTAACTTTAAACAATGTTTTCCGAAACGTGATTTTTTATGGAGGCGGCCCCTAATTCGCAGGTACTATACAGATTAGTACGCAACCCCATACTCTTATTCAGCTCAATGAGTTTCCAAACAGTCCAGGAAACTGACGTGCTTGCTGATGTTCGGGGTTCATTATCCAAAAATCGGTACCTAAATAAAGTAAGAAATCTTTCGCCCTATCAAACTCTTCACTGATAAGAATAGTGGGTCTATGAAATGCAGAAATCGTTTTTTTTTTTAATTTCTAAAGACCGACTCCAGATAAAAATTATATACAACCTGCTCACAAATTTTCACGAGAATCGGTTGAGAAATGCGACCCGTAGAGGAGAATAGCCGGACAGCGGGACAGACACCAGACAGACGAACGATTTTCGGCCCAAGCATAGAATTTCATTTGCTTCGCTCGCTCGTTCGATTAAATTTCCCTTTCAAAGGGTTGTAGAATAGGTTTTTTTTAATATGCCTGAACGTAATTATTAGACCAAATACCTTTTTATAACATGTTTTATCTGGTTGTTGTCTATAACCTACAGTGTAGATTCTACACTTTAATAAAGAGGTTATGTCAATAAATTTATAGGTTTTTAGAATAGAATAGAATCTTTATTTGCTTTGTAAGTAGGTATCTTATCTTTATTCGTATCTTTAAGTATCTTATTCTGCTATTTGTGTTGTGTAATACTAGCATGCAAATATCTTATATATTCAATTATTGTTAAATGTCTCAGACAGGTAATCTTTTACATTGTACCTAATAGTTATTTACAGTTAAGGGCTTGATTAATTGGCTTTTGAAACATTTCGGTAACTTATTAAATATTATCGTGTACTTAACAAATTTGTTATTTGCGTTTTTTCTTTGTATATTTGAGTGCAATCTGCGAAAGTACTCAATCTACTCATCAGATTTAAAAATCTGCGGGGTGTAGGACATTATGCTACCAATATGTTATACCAAGGCTAGGCTTTGGTAACACGCTGGCTGTATTTAATATTGTTATATATATTTATTCAATAGTTTCGAATATTAATTGGATAACTTAATTTACTGTTAATAGTTTTGATATGGTATTGATGTCGACAATATTGTTAAATCTCAATGCTCCTATTGGTTGATTGCTAGGATGGGGCCACTGATAGTCTGTTGTTGCTATTGGTTATTTTGATTAAGTGGCGCCGCCGCAGCAGTTAATTTGAAGGGATCGTTTATTTGATTCAATCAGTTAAGATCATCCGAGCTGAGAACATCGTGTTTTTCCAATTTTGTACTGTTTTGTAAGACTTAGTTTAAGTTCATTGGCTTGAATTAAACCTGGAAAAGATTGAACAATAAAATTACTTATATATGGTCACCCTGACTGCTCGACCCCAGTTGATGCATCAAGGAATGGGAGGTTTAACAATACCTACACACATACTATATTCAAAATAAATACTATAATCAGCAAAATAAATGAATATTTCTTAAAAATGGCCTGCAAAGTAAACATTACTGGAAGGAACACATATCGAAAGGTGTATAGTTTAAGGTCAGATCAAAATTAAAAAAAAAAACATTGCAGGCCGCCTGGAATGTAACATTTATTCCTTTATTTGCCGAATATCAAACTTAAAAAAAAGTAGAAACTGGCATGGCATATAAGCCCTGAATTGTATCTGTCACAATTTGTCGCTCGATTCAAAAGATAGCGGCCCAGTCCGCATTTCATTTCCACTACCATTAAACAGATTAAGAGTGGAGAAACAAGAAGTAGGACTCTGAATAATGCACGTCCTGCAGAAATCTGTTCTCAGAATTAATTAAAGGAAAAAAAAAAACAAAAATGTTTATTTATTGGAGTCAAATAGGTACCTACTCATTTATAATACCAACATTGTTTCTTTAACCCGGTATCCTTACATTTTAATGATATCAAAAATGTTATCAATGGTCAATTTATTATGAGGCCACTTCAAAAGATGCAATAGTGATTGGCTGATTGCATAACCTTGCCATGACCCCCGAAGTTGCTGTTGCATCGACTGGACACATTTAGTTATTAAACTCATAATGTTAGAACAATTTTTGACTAAAAAACTTAATCAGAATACCTATTTTAGCATAAGAAACTTAGTTTCTACTACTGCTTAGTGTACAATTCCCAAAGCGTGCAATAGGATCTCTGTCATGTGAAACGGAGATCTTTTCTTTCTGCAAATACCTACTAAATGTTCCTTCAACGACAAAGCGAGGACATGTATGGTAACAAAATAGTCAGTGCAAGTACTACAGCATTATTAATATGAAACGTTTACGTCATTACAAGTGAGACTCGCGACAAACAGCACTCAGATTTAAAACTACATATCTCTCAATTTCGTTATATTCAACAACCACCGGCAAGTCTTAACTTGACGGTGGCAAAGTGAACAGCGAATATTATAAAACAGTAATCCAATTAATACTTCAAGTTGTATTAAAATCCTGAAGTGAATGAAAATAATAATAAATGACTTCGACTAAATCCCATTCAGTTAAAGAAAAACAAACCCTTCCTTGAATTTTGTAGCCCATCCGGTGCAGTTGTTTTTATATTATTGCATACAAAAATTGCAATGGCAATGAACATTAGTAAAATATAGACTAAAATAGACTCAGAAGTAGTTCCATATCTAGATAGATACAGTAAAAGATGATATAGAAAAATTTCTATCAAGAGCGACACTGGTAAGTTAGGTAATGATAGTGTCATCAATATTTTCTCCAGTTACTACAACAAGGGCAATGTGCTACTTTCTAAAAATAACATTGTATTTATAATATTCTGGTATATTAGCTTTGGATTCTAGAACCTAATTCCATTTTGCCTAATACTCCAATACTTCTAGATCTCAAAATAACTTAGTGTCAAAATGCGTATTTTGTTTTCTCTAAACACCGGATTCTTAAGTTTTTTAATTTTTAATTATAAAACTAAAACATTTTATTTCTGTCAATTATCTCTTTTTATAAAAAGCAAATAAATATTTACAACAAATATTATAAAGAACGGACGGTTGTATGTAGAGCTGCCCCGTTGTTGAGGCCGAAAAAATCCGAATTGAATCTGTGCTGAGTCCCGCGAATGCACATGCCTGTGGCTCGGATTATGGATATTATAATTTTTTACCATACAAAACGTTATTTGACATTCGTAGGCTAACGGCGTGATATTTTAAGAAACTTATGTAACATACTTTCATAAATTGGCTTCCCATTTGCGCCAAATTCCCCCTTTCCTAGAATAAACTTGTATAAACTAGATTAATTTGAGAAATTGGTTTGTCACGTGATATTTTGGGAAAACTAATTTTCTCAAATTAATCTAGTTTATACAAGTTTATTCTAGGAAAGGGGGAATTTGGCGCAAATGAGAAGCCAATTGATGAAAGTTTGTTACATAAGTTTCTTAAAATATCACGCCGTTAGCCTGCGAATGTCAAATAACGCTTTGTATGGCAATCGAACCACCTTAACCAGCCCATTATTACAGATAGTTGTAATAATGGTATGTTCCAGCGGTCGGCAATAGCTTCACCGAGATGTTTAATAAAGGTGGACATTTGTGGAGCGAAGACTCCGTCGACTGATGTGACAAGAGGGGTAAATGTTGCGTGTTGTTTCTCGCAGGCACTACTGTATTTACGTTTATTCTCTGTTACTGCGGATTTTAGAATGAAAGCTACCGGCCAAAGATGGAAGAGGGAGCGTCGGTGTCTACGACACGGATATCGAATAACACCTCCCAAACGCCGCGGCAGCTGAGGTCTCCACGAAGTCCACAGTTTCCTTCAGTGATGTTCGGTTCTTTAGTTACATTTCCCCAAGCGTTTTGGCATAATTCACAAAACAGGTCTCTGGTTTCATTGTGACAACGAGTTATAAGGCCACCCGTTTTTCAGCAGATTGCGTGGTCCACATTGAAGTCATCGTTGCCGCACCCATCGCATGATTTGGGTATAGAAACAGGTGTTCTGTGGTATCGTAGTGCTAATGAGTCTCTAAATTCTAGTGGGGATAAATCAAAATTCTCTTTTTTTTGTCGGTATCACTGATTTGGACGATTTTGTTTTAGTTTTTTTATTTATTTATCAATCATCGCCAGTGTTAAAAACGAGGTCTGACAGACTTCACGTCAGTCCAATCTTCCTAAAATTTTCACCACAGTTGCAGAGGGTAAAGAAAAAAAATTTGCATTGTGGGATTTTTACACTCAGTGATTTTGAGATCCAGAAGTAAAATGAAATTACGTTGTAATGAGCCCACAGCCTTGTATTGTAAGTATAAGGCATAAATATTTAAATTTGAATATGGGGTTCATCATTGTTGACAGTTTCTGTGCACTGCGCTACAGTAATGCAGCGTTGGAAACTTAATTGAAGTTCCAAGTTTTCGCTGCAGTCCTGAGTTTTTTCGAGAGCTCCATTTTACGGCCACAGATTGAAGAATACCTAACTAGATAGACGTTTCGACGGGGAAATAATTTAAGAATCGCAAGATCGGTTGAGCAACTAGATTGGTTTTGTGCGGCGGTTACTACAGTTGTAGAGAAGCAAAATCGGTTACATGTTGAATAATTCACACTTTTTATGTTATAAATAGATGGTTTCGGCAACTATATTAACTCTGCTAATCCGTGGTAACTCCTTTCCGCAGTAAAAATCCGTGCAGTTTAAGCATTTCCGACGTAATAAAGTCCCATTGCAGTTTACTCGTACCTCTATTGATTGCATGAAAAAGTGAAATCATTTTTATAAAACGAATTTTTTGTTACCATTTCATGTTGAACCACAGTAGGTACCATACATTTTTAAAGAAAATACAGAAGTATAAAACCTGCGACACTGTTCATAATTTAACGACGCAATATAGAGGGTTTAGAAAACGCAATTTTCTCTCAAAACTCAAAGTTTATAATTATTATAAGTACCTTCTCCAAAATTAAATAAGCATTCCATTAATTGAATATGCGTTAATTTAAGGTAGTCTTAGTTTGACGACTGAGTTATTTGAAGCTTGTGTTGGACAACCAATGAAGAGTATTTTGATTACTTACCACTTTATCTATACATGATCATGGACAATTATCATCATCATATTATCAGCCGAAAGACGTCCACTGCTGGACATAGGCCTCCCCCAAAGAGTCCCACAATGGCCGGTCCTGCGCCACCCGCATCCAGCGGACTCCCGCGACCTTTACCAGGTCATCAGTCCACCTTCCGGGGGGCCTACCCACGCCGCGCCTTCCGGTACGTGGTCGCCATTCGAGAACCTTTCCGCCCCAACGGCCATCAGTTCTACGTGCAATGTGCCCCGCCCACTGCCACTTGAGTTTAGCAATTCGGAGGGCTATATATATACCTTGCAGAACCAAGGCTTTATCGATTATCATGGACAATGCATATGTTTAATTGGTATACGTCGGTATAAGTGGTATGGTATAATTTATTTTTATTCATTCTACAACTGTTGAATATTATTAGAGGATAATCTATCTTAAAATTTGTTGGTTTTAAAAATCGAACAGATCTGACGACGTAACAGCTCTCCTTTCAAAAAGTATTCAGGCATACTTGGATTAATTTTAACAAGCTTTGTGTCACTTTTTTATGGCATTAGCTGTTTTTACTCCTCGTAGTATGACTTAATGAACTAAGTTATTTAATCATTTGGTTGCTTCAATACAATCTGTCTGTCTATATACTATCTGTGGACAGACGGCAAGTTTTTTTAACTTAATGAAGGAAACTCCCGGCCCGCTGGGACAGGTGCTTTCGAAATGTTTCGTTCACTTTTACATTTATTTTGTCTCTTCAGAAAGGAAATAAATTCAAAAGTAGGAAAGTGCGCTTTAATGTGATTAGCTTATGGTTTTGTAGACTATTTTTGTTTAGTGGACTGAGTAGAATATAACGTAAATATTGCTGAAGCAAATCGTAAACGTGCTAAATAAATCGATGATAATAACACAGTACAAACATAATAATGTTGTATCTAACTGTGATATTTGATTGAATCACCTGACACATTGATTTTCATTTATCACATTCATTATCTGACGATCTGTAAATTGGTATAAGTAGATAGATAGATATTTGTGAAAAAAATTAATATCACTATTTAGTCAAGAGTGGTTTATTGGTCTTTTGATCTCATATTACAAAACATTGTAGACCCTTCTTATGTAAATAAGGAAAACTCTTAAAAGAGCCATTTAAAAGAGCGGTCAGCCATCTAGCGTGATATTGATTGATAAACTAACACAAATATACGAGTTATACATTCCACCCACCAAGGAACGTCCGTGTTCATAGAGCGCTTTATACAATTGGCTTAGGTTAATTAATGTTATGAAAGAAAGGAATCTAACTTAATCTAATTTACTAGGTAATAGGCCCTTGTCAGCTCTATAATTTATTCGTTTCCAGATCTTTAAACTACGCCCTAAAGATAACATAAGCATTGTTAATTTACTTTACAATTACCGCAATAATGGAAAAAAATACGTAAAGGTTTAAAAGTCAAATCTAAAAACTGTAAAATCACACTCGACTTAAATTTCTCAACATAATTTCTACTTAAGCATAATGTCGAGAATTGAAAAGAAATTCTCCGCTCCACGGCCATTCGCTTTTTCCGCCACGTCGTGAAGACCTCCGATTGTCACACGGTAATATGACAGATGATGAGGATGTGACCAGGGATTAGGGAAGATGTTTTATTGTTGGTCGCAGATGACATATAGGGTTTCATCCTTGTAATTTTGCCTTATTGGTAGATTATCGTGAAAGCCTGTTCAAGACATGCAGTGATTCCTTTTGTACTGAAATTAAATAAAACATTCTATCGAACTGTAACAATTCGTTTTTTTTTATAATTAAGATATTTGTGTGAGAGTAAAAAAAAATTGTCACAGTCTGCGGTGCCTATATATTTTTTTTTAATTTTGTTGTGTCACGCTAGGTCAAATTTGGTTATGTACCTATCCTTCATATACAAACGGAGTAACGTTCTCATTTTAAAACGACTAGCTATACTTCGATTTTTTTAGCATTAGAAATTCGATAAACAAAGAAGCAGGTGTCGTAAACCTGTTTCTTCAGAAGTTGATAATAAAATATTAAATTATTGTGTATTTTCTTTGTTACATCATAGGTACTTATCAATGATTTCACATTTCCTATCACTTAGGTTTGTAAATATATATTATTATTAACTATTCCTAACCTAACCTAACCTTTAACTACACTGAATTGGGATAGATCCATCGGCTGTGAACCGCACTATCAACGAAAGATAATAACAATAACAAATAACTTTAACGGAAAACAATGAAACTTAATAACTCAAAACAACAAGATTCTGGGATAATGACCAAGTATCGCACTTGCATTCGCATGACATACGAGATGAGAGTGACGTTTAAAAACAAACATGAACAATGTAATGGCGGACATTTTATCCGAACGATTGCAAATGTCAAAACGCTAAACTCTTATTATTGTGGGACACGATCTTTTCAATTTAGTCGCAATTTATACGTTTAAAACGTTCCGTTTGTTTGAAACCTCTGCTTCTCTGGGTTTTTTATCATGCAATTTTTTTGCGATACATTAAAAATAACACAAATAAAATATTAGTGATGTATTATTAAATAATCCTTTTAAGTAAATGCAAATTACACATTTAGCTATCGTGTAATAATAATGCAAAATGCTTTAAAAAATGTTTTCATAGTTTTCCACTATTCCGCTGCATTTACGGCAGGTATCGTAAAACGTGTTCTATAAAAAACCTTACACTTACTTCTGTAAAGGTCTTTCTAATGCTAAAAAAATCGAAGTATAGTTTGCTCTGAAACTTAAGTAAGGTCCAGGTTATTAGTTTATGTAGAACCGAGCTTGCCGGGGACTCTTAAAAGGAGGAATGAGATGTTTTTAGTTACCTAGTTCTAAATCTTTTTTGTAAGCGATGTTGTGCCAAACCCATTCCTATACAGTCACTTCCGAGCGCAAATTAATATTTAACATTAAAAAATATTAAGAACAAACGAACAAAATGGCATCTTAGAGATATTTTAATCACGACATCACATGTCACAATGTTAAATAGTCCAACTCTAATATATCTACGGAAACTCATTTTCCTATGTTCCAGTATTTAATATTGCCGGGAACTAACTTAATGCTCATCTACATCCAAGCCTTTTACCACCCATATTGTACTAACTTAAATTGCCTTTATGCATAGTTCAGAGTAAACTGGTTCGTCATAAAATGAGTTTCGAACTTATCTCCCGGCAGAATTCTCGACGATTTTATGAGCCGGTAATCGGTTTTCAAAGAGATAAGCTGCTAACTAAAATGTATAGAAGAGTGTTGGCGACTTAAATATGAACTAGAGTATTTTAACTAACAGTGCCGTGAAAACATTTTTTCCTTCTATTAACCTTCTGCCAGTTCCGACTGCGTCAGTTTCCAGTTGTGTTGCGAGAGTCTACAGATTATGAACAGATTTTGTTTGTTGTTAGAAATGCCCATCAAACGCGTTATACTTCTTTAGGCTGGGCGCAAACGTTCGGTTTCCGCGTACGGTTTCCGGGTTCTAAAATATAGGATCCAGGCTATAAACTATCTTCGTGCAAAATTTCATCCAAATCGGTTCAGCTGTTTAAGCGTGATCGAGTAATAAACATCCAGACATCCAAACATCCAAACTTTCACATTTAGTCCCTGGGCGACCGAGCTCTGCTCGGGTAAAAATGCAGAAAATACGGAGAAAACGAATTTTCCCGGACATGAGACCTATCTAGATCGATTTCTCGCCCCCGTCCCTGTATTCCAAATTTCATCAAAATCGTTAGAGCCGTTTCTGAGAACGTGATTGCAAATATATATATATACAGGGTGTTTCCTGTAATATTTCGCAAATATTCAAAAGGACGCTTCCTTAATTAGAGCATTATTCATTTTAATTTTTTTTGGATTCGCAAAATTTTGATCGAAAGTTATGACCTCCAAGTAATGTATCTTGGCACCACGACATCATAGCTCAGCAGTCAATGCAGATTTTGAGGTAACATCATGTAATGAGTCATAATAGTTGCTGCATTTTAGTTTTCAAAAGATATTTTTGTGTTTTTGTAATTTTTATTTCATTTTTAAAATAAAAAGGTATTTATAGCACTCCAGTAGAGTCGAACAATACAAGTAAACTTATTTTTAAGAAAAAAATTATTAAAAAAATATATTTTTTTTTAAACCGCCTACCGCTTTAGCCTAGTTGGTAGTGACGCTGCATACGAAGCAAGAGGTCCTAGGTTCGAATCCCGGAATGGTAATACATTTAGACTTTGTAGGAGAAGGAAATCCTGAGAATAGTGATTTTAATTTGTAAATAAACTGTTATAGAAGTAAAATTGATCAGGAACAGAATTAGTGTAATTATTGAGAACAAATCAGAAACCGTTTTCATAATCCCGCACTGTTTGTAGAAATATCCCCGTACCTGTAGCCTTTGTAGCCACGTATTATCCGCAGTTATTTTATACAAGCCATACAAAGTCTGTTTATGCTAAAGTAACTTTTTCTTGTTTCCTCCTGACAGAATCGTGGAACCAAATGTAAATAGGGCCTCAAACATGCAAAGTTTGAGAAAACCTACAAATTGGCGTTGAAAGCGTCGACCCTACACTCGCTTTATGGCGAATAAAACCTCGTCTGAAAATTTTATATTCCTTAAAAAAACTATCTCGTTTCTGCACACTCGACGTTTTGAATGTTAGGGTACCGTTTTAACAAAACTTTTCCATATCTAATAAGAGCTTTCTCAAACTATGTAAAATTATCATCTTATTTATTAGCCAAAAAACGATCAAGTGCGATTTGAACTCATAATTATCTAAAGCGCAGTACGACGAACGTAGAAGAAACACCGAAAAATAAGTATAGTGAGATGTTTTTAAGATATCCATATTTTTATAAACGGCTTATTTTAGAACAAATGTACCTATAGTACCTACCTATTTTGTCCTTTGTTAACTTCGACCACTATCTATTAGTTCAAAATGAATAGTTGTTATAATGTTATAATGTTAACAGCTACACGGTGTATGGAAAATGCAAAATTTAAACGTAAATTTTTAATTTTCTATGAAGTTTAATAATAAGCAAGGGCAAAAATTCAAAGTCAAGTTAATAGTACGAGTGGGGTATCATATTAAAACACTTGAGTTGCACATTCTGAAACCGGTTTTTTTTCAACAGTGGTTAAATTTTGATTTGTGAAGGAAAACGTTGAAAAAAATACCAGTTTCTTCCCGTTATCTACAAAGTTTACCAACCGATTTTTTTTTATAAATATGTAAATGATTATGATTAACATAAACATAACAGGAAAAATACCCATAACGATAGCATCTCTTTATTTTAAATTTATGTTTTATTATTGTATAAATAAATAAATAAACCAAAGAATAGAACATATTTTGATACAATTTGACTTCAATATACCTAATAATTTATCTAAACATATATTTAGTGGTGTAATTGTAACAATATCTACTTAAAAACCAGAAAAAAAGAATAAATAAAACTAAATAAAACTACTTATTACTAAACTAAGGGGTCTCCCCGCGGCATGGTGTCGAAGATGCTGGCAGCATTTCCCCGCTGTATCGCAATACTAATAATGCGTTGAGCGAGGAAGCCGCCAGCTCTTCGGTCACCGGTGGTGTCGGCTAATTTTTTGGCGAGTTTTTTGAATAGGTTGAGTGCGCTGGGACCCCATGGACCAAGGGTCTCGACGCCGAATGGAACAAAGCAGTATTCAGCGCCGAGACCCCTATATTCATTAACTTTGGCCTTTTCCGCAGCCTCTGCAGCCGCACCGGGTCTGGAGGATGTTCCGTGGAGATGGGATGGGGCCAATGTGTCACACGAGGACCCGACCCATCTTCCACGGAATTAATGACATTCCATCCGGTCTCTTGCCATCATCCCTGAAAATGCCGGGCGGCTCTAACAAGGCCGGCACATTGACGCTGGCAAGAGAGCGGCGTAGAATGTCATTCAGAGCGGCGTGCCTGGAAAACCAGCCAGCGCTTTTCTGGCAAGAAAGCCCGTGATGTCCCAGTGAGTCTACAGAACTGCCGCAGGGACATCTGTGTGGAGTGCATATAGGAATCCCGAGCCGCAGACATGTTGAGATACGGAGCGTTTCAGGCTCCAAGAAAGTGCCAGTGATTGGCGATGTGTAAGCGTGGAGCCATTCACCGGATTCCTTGGTACCTGACGCCAAAAGTCTGGCCCGCTCCGTACTGCGGCTCAGGAGAGAATCAAAATAAATTTTGCAGCATACATCGTCCCAGCTCCTTTGGCAACGAGGATGGTCTGGGAAATATTTTCCCGGGCAAGCGGATGACCAAGCGTTTTTCGCCTCCATCAAGCCAGCAGTCTCAAAGTTAGAGGGGACTCCCTCTAGGATTTTGCCTATCAGATTCAGAATCAGAATCAGAAATCATTTATTGTCAAATTGTGCGAGTAGGTACAGTAGTTTTTATAGGACTAAGTTATGCGTGTGTCACAATCAACCGCTTTACGGTATACAATAATTTTAAAACTATGTATCAAATTAATTATTATATTTATAATAATAGTGGAACATGTCACTACAAATATAAAACCATCATAAAAAAAAGTATTTACATTATATACATAAAATATTCAATTATTTCAATAAGATTGTCATAACAGTACTTAATCCTAGTTAATAATTTTTATTTCCAATTATCTATTATGTTTAATTACGTTCATTTTATTGAAAAATTCATTTATTGTATAAAAACATTCGTCAACCAATAAAGTTCTCAGCTTAGAGAGATTTTTTTCTTGGGGAGTTCTGTCCATGAGATAGGCAACGTGTTGTACACTTTAACCCTTAATAGGACAGAGCATATTTTTTTTGGAAATTAAAATTTGAGTTCGATTTATTGGTAAGTTGGGTATCTTGATCCAGAAAAATACGTTAAAAGTGGGGGTGGGGGGGTAAGTGGAAGGGGGTGATTTCTGGTGGGAAATTATTTCCCCTTGTTCGATGATCGTATTGAAAAAATCGGTCCGACCGTTGAGGTAATCTTTATTATTTACTTCATTTTATGACTTTTTTTATGAGTTTTCTTTGTTTCTTGATATTTTCTAATACAATCTTAAAATAAAACAGGGAAATTCATAAAAAAACTTTTAATCATATATATATAGAAACAAAACGTAAATTGGAAAAGTAATTACAAAGCCTCATTTTTATTTGTGTTTATCACAAAATTACAAAATAAAACTAATATTATACATCAGTTGAATATTAATACACCATTTTACAAGTCAAACACCTGTTTCACACATATAATTTACTTTAAAAACAAAGATTTAACCGACGAAAAATCAATCATCTCCTAAAAACACTGTTGTTTACGATTTTTTCACAAATTTTGACTTTGACATTGACGTGTGTTGACAGATGAAGTCTGAGTGAAAAGTGTTGCCAGTATAATAAGTATAATACCCTACCGAATACTTAATTTACGTGAACGATATGTGTAACCTTTTCACTGAGGGCTCGGTATTTCAATTTGCAGACGATACTTGCCTGGTCACATACGGTAAAAATGTAAACGAGGCTGAGGCGATGATGCAATGTAATTTCGATATTCTATGTAATTGGGCGCACGATGTGGGTCTGGTTATCAACGCAAAAAAAAACCAAAATTCTGCATGTACACTCCCCATACATCAAAACTAACAGCCCTATAATCCTAGCCCACTCGCACACTTGCTTGCATGGCCGGCCCGCGGCGTGCGCTTGCGCACCGCTTGAGCTGGTGGACCACCACACATACCTGGGCCTCGTCATCGACAAAAGTTTCAACTGGAAGCCTCATGTTGATAATATATGTAACAAGTTGAGATCATTACGTGCTAAAATGAACATACTAAAATATAAAATACCGTATAATATATTAAGACTGCTATATTTATCGCTAGCCGATTCAATAATAAGCTATGGCTTAAGTAGTTATGGGCGTACATATAAAACCAACATAGGCTGCATCTACAAGCTACAATTGAGCATACTCAAAACTATTGTACCTACATACATGAAAAATAAACTTAAGGACGAGTCCAGTGTATTTAAATACTGCAAAGTAATGTCAATTTTTAACAGGCTTGATATGTCAATAGTTCTAGAAAACTATGATAAAATAAAATTGTTAAAAACCCGATGTAGGCATAAACAATTACGTAAATTAGACTACCAAACTAGATATATTATGCCTAACTACATAAATGTATATGGTAAGAGGACGTGGGAGTACATGCTACCTAACTTTTTAAATAATATGCCAGAAGATATACACACAAGTGTCCTTGCAGACAAAAAGTCGTGCAAGATCGCATTAAAAAGATTCTATCTAACGAGAACAGACAGCGAGGTGTAGTTGCTGGAGTTTAAATACAATACCTACATAATAATAATATTGTAATTACCTATATTAGGATCATGATATTACTGTTGTGAGCGTTGCGATACATTCGCGTCACGCATAAACCTTAAACAGGTTTCTGTACGCGTCTATTAATTTTGTACTGTATCTTTTTTCTTTTAATATGAATAAAAAAAAAAAAAAAAAAAAAAAAAAAAAAAAAAAAAAAAAAAAAAAAAAAACTGAGAAGTGTAAAACTGTATGGTAGGTTTCATTAAGAGTTGCAGTATACAAAATACATAAAATTTTATACCAACAGACGAAGTGGGAAATAATATCCCCTTGTCTATTAGCGTTAGTAGTAGTGATCGTCTAGATTGTATGGAGACGGAGATTATACAATTTGATGATCGTCTAACTAAAGTACTACTTGCACTTTTGGATTCCCATACTGACTGTATGGAAAAAGTTTTCTTTGATTTCTGGGCGTTCTAGTAGTCAAACCTTAGTCAGTCCCAAAGAGTATTTTGATCCTTAATAGGAATAGGATCAAATGGCATTAAAAAAAATGCACTTCGGGATTCCCATACTAACTGTATAGAAAAAGTTTTCTTTGATTTCTGGGCGTTCTAGTTGTCAAACCTTAGTCGGTCCCGAAGAGTATTTTGATCCTTAATAGGAATGGGATCGAATGGCATTAAAAAAAATTCCTCAAAAGTGATGATTTTCTCGCTGACTGTACCTTTTTTCAAAAATCTGTGAATATAGATTGTCAAAAATGTTTTTTTTGATATATTAAAAATTTCAACGTACTTTTTTTTTATAAAAAGTCCTTTATTATCTTCATAATATATACAAATTAAAAAAAATCGGGCCGCTAGTTTAGTAGATAATAAATAAAAACGATTTTCCTTTTTTTTAATTATCTCAAAAATCACGACGATTTTGGGGCTGATATATGGTGAAATTACAACGTACATAAAGATAATTATCCGAGCAAAAGGAAAACCATTTTCTCGTCAAAGGCAGTTTCGCCATACAAACACGGCTATACCCTTTGTTAATTTTAACTAGAATCATGTTTACTTGTTGTTTCCAATTCATATATTCGTCAATCACAATACCCAGAAAATTTGTATGTGATACTTGTTCAATGCGTTCCTTACCTATGATCACATCCAGCGTCAATGTCTTACTATTATTAGTAGCAAATCAAATTAATTTCGTTTTTGACGTATTCATAGATAAATGATTATTATTGAGCCAAGCTAATATGTCCGTCAGAGTGGTATGTATATTCTCCTTTAACTCGGTCAAGTTTTTCCCTCTAATAATTACGGTAGTATCGTCTGCAAAAAGAAGGCAGCGATGTTTGATGCAGGTAGGAAGATCGTTTACATACAACAAAAATAAAAGTGACCCCATATACTACCTTGGGGTACACCATTAGAATTTATTCTAGGTATAGAATCAGCACACTGCGTGGCACTATTTACTGTGGACGTATTAGAGATTCGTGTTACTTGTTTACGGGCCGATAAATAGCTGCTTAGCCATCTGTATGCCGGTCCCCTTATACCATATTTTTCTAGTCTAGACAAAAGAATTGTGTGATTTACAAAATCAAATGCCTTGCTCAAATCCAAAAATAGGCCAACCAACATGTCCTTTGCATCTAATGCATCAATCAAATCAAATCAAAATCAAATCAAAATAATTTTATTTCAAATAGACTCAAAGAGTGCTTAAGAAACGTCACAAAAAAAAAGTTAAAGTTGACAAGACACGGAAAAAATTACGATAAGATACAAAAAAGTTAATCATAAGCATCAAAAAAAAAATCATTATAAAATTTAACGGCTGACAGTCCACACAAAATTAGAACCAAAAACAGTTCACATCAAAAATAACAAGGTCAAATAAATAAAATGTCACTTAAAAATTATAAAAATTAAAAACTAGAATAAAATTGAATTTCACTGAGCAATGACTTATTGGCTTAAAAGAAGTTATTGTCTTCTACAAATTCCTTAAGACTATAATAGGCCTTACATACTAAGCGGTCTTTTACAATTTTCTTAAATTTAGTAAGTGACAGACTCAAAACATCTTTAGGGATTTTATTGTAGAAACGTACAAAATTTCCCATAAAAGACGAACTAACTTTATGGAGACGGAACCGAGGCACAACAAGTTTGTCCTTACCTCTTGTATTAAAAGAGTGCACATCGCGATTTAATTTAAATAGGTGCTGATTTCTTTTGACATAGATGATATTTTCAAGAATGTACTGGGACGCAACTGTGAGAATATTAATGTGTTTAAACTTTTCTCTTAGGGAGACACGCGATCCTAACTGATAAATTGATCTTACTGCCCTCTTTTGTAGGATAAATATGGTTTCAATGTCAGCGGCTTTTCCCCAGAGCAATATGCCATATGACATTACACTATGGAAGTAGGAAAAATATACAAGCCTGGCCGTCTCAACATCGGTGAGTTGCCTCATTCGTTTAACCGCGTATGCTGCCGAGCTAAGCCTATTTGATAACTTGACTATATGTGGACCCCATTGCAATTTATGATCTATGGTTATACCTAGAAAAACCGTACTACGGGCGAATTCAAGCGTTTCGTCCTTCAGCTTCACCCGGTCACTGCAACAGACCTTAACATTAGGAAGCGTGAATTTAATACATTTAGTTTTTTTGCTGTTCAAAAGTAGGTTGTTGGCTGTGAACCAGTTAGCAACTGAGCTTAATACTGAATTCACCTCATCTAAATTGTTTTGTTTTCGGCTCACTTTAAAAATTAATGATGTGTCATCAGCAAATAGTATGATGTCATGTTTTTTGCTTATATGATAGGGCAAGTCATTAATATAGACTAAGAATAGGAATGGGCCGAGTATCGAGCCTTGAGGGACTCCTATCATGACGTTAGACCCAGATGATTGTACTCTGTTTACCTCCACTTGTTGTTTTCTATTTGACAAGTATGATGTGATAAGAGATAGAGCATTGTTCTTTACCCCGTAGAAACTAAGTTTTCGGATTAATATACCATGGTGTACACAATCAAATGCCTTTGATAGATCACAAAAAATACCAAAGGCATCCATTGACATCTCCCATGCATTAAAGATGGCTCGTAATAGTGTTACTCCAGCATCTGTTGTAGATCGGCCTTTAGTGAACCCAAATTGATTTTCATGAAGAAGTTTATTTAAATTAAAATGGGACAAGAGTTGTCCCAACAATATTTTTTCAAAAATTTTACTTAGTGCTGGAAGTATAGAGATTGGTCTAAAATTAGTCGGGTCTGTTCTTGACCCCGATTTGAATAATGGTATTATTTTGCTGAGTTTCATCCAGTCTGGGAATATTCCATCATCAACGCAGGCGTTAAATATCACAGCTAGATATGGTGCAATTATGACAATGACTGATTTCAAAACCTTAACGGAAAGACCCCACAGATCTTCAGTTTTTTTAACATTAAGTAAATTAAACGTCTTAATTATTTGACTTGGAGTAACATGAGTAAATTTAAATATATTGTCACTTTCATTTAAACAGCTCCTTAAAAGTGATTCGGATAAGTCAGGAGACGAATTTAAGGATCTCGTTGTTTCTAAGGGAATATTTGTGAAGAATGTTTCAAATTCCTGTGCTATTTCTAAGTCAGTGTTTATGATATTGTCCCCGATTTGAAGGGTGACTTGAGGCTCTCTCTTTTTTATTCTTCCAGTTTCACTATTAATAATTTTCCATACCGCTTTTACCTTATCAACAGAGCCTTTAATTTTCTTAGAAATAAATATAGACTTTGCAACTTTACAAACTAGTTTAAAGGTTTTTGAGTAGTTGCGAACGTAATCTAAAAATTGAGGATCCTTGTTTACACTTCTCATACCATATAGTTCGTACATATGGTTCCTACTTTTGTAAATACCGGGTGTTGCCCAATCACTAAAAATTGTCCTTTCATTTCCCCTGGTTACTTTTATTTTAAAAATGGAAGTAAACTCATTCTCTATGATATTAAAAAGAGAAGAATACATGTCATTTGGGCCATGCTGCGAAAAAGGTAATGCATTAAGACGGCTACTTAGTACGTTATTAAAATGGGCTAAGCGGTCTGCAGTGATTGGTCTACAAACTACATCTCGTTGTTTATTAGGGACTTTCCCATAGAAGGATGCTAGTTGACCACAGTGATCGGAGCTCAACTTATTTAAAATACAACTGTGAAGTGGGACTTGGCTACTAAAAATGTTGTCAATACAGGTGGCACTGGTCGTAGTGATTCTAGTTGGCTGTAAGAACAAATTGATCAGATTGAATGACTTAAATAAATTAATTATACTATTTGACATGGCTGATGAATATAATAAATTTACGTTAAAGTCTCCGCATACAATGATACACTTAGAGCTGTTACAGACTTTTCTAAGCGCATCCTCCATCACTGATTCAAATAAACTGAAGTCTGTAGACGGTGGGCGGTAAACACTAATAATAATAAACCGTTCTAGCTCTGCGCATGACAGCTCAATAACCCGTTCAACAGATAGGTTTACAATGTCCTTACGCTCTTTACTTTTTAAACCATTATTAACTATTATCAAAGAGCCCCCGCGGGTCGTAGTTGTGCGACTAAATGAGCTTATAAAGCTATGGTTCTTAAAATTAAACATAAATTCGTGTTCTTTAAGCCAATGCTCAGTGATGCATAGTACATGAATATCGAAACAATCTAAAAATAGTCCTATTTCTAGTTCTTTAGCGGAAAATCCTTGGATATTTTGGTGAACAATATTAATTTGACTAGATGACTTTATCACAGTTACGTTACTCATATTACTAATGTCTCGGCTACCGCGACTGCGGCCAGACGCGGCCTCAGCCGCGGGCGTCGTCAATGATGTCAGTTTAAAACAGCTGGCTGTGTTTCAGCACTTATGCTGACAGAGCCCGGCCCATTTGTAGGGATTACAAAAGCAGAGTTGTTTACAACTGGGTTCAATATATTGAATGCCAATAAATTGGCATACATAGATTTGTCTTTTTTCCTGAGCTGAATGGAATTTCGTGATAAACCTAAATTTTTAATAAATTTATTTATGTCAAAATAAGATATGAGGTGATTATAAACACTTATTCTATGTAAAATAGAATTCAAATTAAAAATTTCCATATTCGTTTTTTGGGCTAGGTTACAGATGTAAGGAAATCCACTTATAATTATTTTTCCTATACCCGATTCAGATATCCTAATTAGAATCTCACTAAATTTAATTAGTTCATGTCTAGAAACATTTAAGCTGTTTCCAAGCAGCACTATTAGAGTGGTGTTTTTGTCAAACGTCTCGGCCGTGATCAATTTGGCCAAGTGAGCCAACGTCGTTCCAGGTAGGCAATAATTGCACACACTTTGGTTTAACTGTCTGTTTAAGATATCGCCAAACCCTGCACCGACCTCGTCAGTATATAGTACCGTCCTGCACGTATGAGTAAGTTTATGACACTGTTTGAGGCTGTCGTCTGCATCACTAGAAGCGTCCGTAGGGCGCTCATTCGAGTTGAGAGCGCACGGCGTCGGCGGCGTCGTTGAACACCCGGCGCGGGCTCGAGGTGCAGCAGTGGGAGTGCAGACACGAGCCGCTGGCGCGAAGGTGCAACCGTCCGGGACAGCCGCCTCGCCGCCGGTCGTTGATGATAAGGGCTGTGGGCGCACATAACCGGTTTGACCGCTACGACATAAAGAGTTGCAAAGTGATTTAATAGACTTAATATTGTAATTTCCGTCTGCAATTATTTGTTCAATATAAGACTTGTATTCTTGCATTTCAGAACAGTTTAAATTGTAATTCAGAATGATGTCGTCTAATGCGAGATTAAGATCCCTAATTTTCCCTTCACTAGATTTTAAGGCTTCCGTTGTAACGTTAAGCTTTTGCTGGCACTCCATGAGTTCTGTATTCAATGATGAATACGATCGTCTGAGATTTTTGTTTTTTAATTTATGTGCTTGTAGATTTTTTAAATTCATATTGGTTTTTCTAATAAACCTTCGTAATTTAAGATACTTTTTAATCTTATTGGAGCTGCTGATTGTGATTTTATGGTTTGACTTATCTTCAATTTTTTTTTCCACTGGAGATTGATAGCCAGCCAGACCTAGGCTCTCGTACTCCTCGTATAAATTTGATCTATTACTGGGCAATGTACGACAAGAACAGTCTCGTTTGGTGTCAATAAGTAGCTGTTGTTCCTCCACTTCCTGCTGGAGGTCCCGTACACGCTGCAGCGCCTGCTCGTACTCATCCTGACAGGCCCGCAGCTGCTCCACGTTAGTCTGCAGCTGGTCGCGCTCGCCTCTCAAGTCCTCCAATTGGACGTCGTACTCCGCTAGATCATTTTTTAGTCTCGTGTTGATCCCGAGTATGCGTAGATTCTCTGATTCACTCTCCTGATGTTCCTTTTCTAACTGGTCATTTAACTCCTTTGCACACTTCAAGTCTTGTTGTAATGCTTTGATTTTGTCTTGTAGAACATCTCGGCGGGTGCTCATTTTAGTTGTCATGATTTTAGAATACTTGTTGAATACAATTTAAAAAAATATTATTTCTTGTCGGTCGATCCTTATTTATTCTAGTTTTATAAGTTTGTATTCACTTTACTTTAAACAACATATCCATTTACTTTAAACAACAATCACACTACGAGCTAGAACAAAAGCTGCATTTGTAGTAGACCTTCCTTTACGGAATCCATTTTGTTCCGGACAAATGACACTATTTTTATCTAGAAACTTTAAAATTCTCGAGTACATAGCCTTTTCAAACACCTTGGATATAACAGGCAAAAGTGCCACAGGTCTGTAGTTGCTCTTGTCCGTCTTTTTGCCTTTTTTGAATAAAGGTTTAATAATTGTATTTTTAAGGTGTTTTGAAAATGACCCTGTTCCATTGATAAATTGATAACATGAGCTAAAGGCGCGGCTATATTTTTCGTAATCGCTCTGAGGACTTAAGTGTTTATATTATCGAACCCAGCTGATCTCGTATTTCTAAGGCACTTAATTATCCCCTCAATTTCATAAGGGTCCGTAGGTTCCAGAAAAATTGTCTTGTCCAGACTACCAAAATTACAAATATTATGGTTACGGGGGCGAGAAGTCGATCTTGATAGGTCCCATGTCCGGGAAAATTCGTTTTCTTCGTTTTTTTTCAATTTTCATTCGAGCGGAGCTCGGTCGCCCAGGGACTGATTTTTTAAGTGCGACAAATGTGATAAAACGACATATTTGGCTAAGTATTTGCACCCTTCATGGCTTTCTGTGATTCCTAATGTCTCGCCTTTTTAGGGTTCCGTACTCAAAGAGTAAAACGGGACCCTATTACTAAGACTCTGCTGTCCGTCCGTTCGTCCGTCTGTCTGTCACCAGGCTGCATCTCACTGATACCGTGATAGTTCCAGTTGAAATTTTCACAGATGATGTATTTCTGTTGCCGCTACAACAACAAATACTAAAAACAAAATAAAATAAACATTTTTATTGATAATGGTACGGAACCCTTCGTGCGCGAGTCCGATCGCAATTGGCCGGTTTTTTTTATATATCGCCTGTGAATAGCTATCAGGACTTCAGTAACAGGAAATACATTTTTTATGGTGTTAATTACTGCTTAATCTACTACGTAATCAGTTTTGAATATTTGTGGGCGAAAATTTCGGATTTGTTTCTAATGTGTTGTTCACACATTAAAGAACAAATGCGAAATTTTCATATCCTTATATCTTATATAGCAAAGCAAAAATTCATGGAAATACTTTAGTGTACTCCGCATGGACAGGACATGGACGGTATATGATATATACCTGGCTCTATGGTCGTGTCACTGTCATTGTGACTTACGATCTACGCCGAAAAATATGGCTAATGCCTCTCGATCATTAACTGAATATTTAGTTTCCGCTGATCTCAGCTTCCTTGACGCAAAAACGCTAGGCTGAATTTGATCATTCGCTTTATGAAATAATACGGCACCCACACTCTTTTCCGAGGCATCACACGCTAAAAACAAAGGACGCTTCTCGTCAAAGGCCACAAGTAGTTTTGATTCACAAATCAGCATTCTAGTATTTTTAAACGCTGTATTTTCTTTATCTGTCCATCGCCACTTTTGGCGCGTGCCTGTTAGTGCGTGCAGGTCCGCGCAGAAGCTGTGCAGGTGAGGTATGAATTTCGCGTAGAAATTTACGAGGCCAAGGAATGACCGTAGTTCTTGATGTAGGCGGTGATGCTTTTGTTATTTCCTTGCTGATTGTGTGTCCCAGGTACTAGATATCTGATTGGAAAAATAAGCATAAGCATTTTGTTAAATTGACTTTTAAGCCAGCCCGTTCTAATTTGTCAAACACAGTAGACAGTGTTTCGAGATGTTCAGCGTCACCCTGCCCTGTTAACCCTTAAATTGGCAGGATATGAAATTACAGAAAAACGTTTATATCGTTGATTGATAAGCTTTATTATGATTTTTATCACCTTAGAAAAATAGTAAAAAAAATCTAAGTTTTCCCGGTTTCCGGAAAAACTATGTGCACCACAATGCACATTGCCAATGAATCATTAAAAAGGGCTCATATGAAAGCGTGCACTATAGTTAACGTTGCCAAAATAACGGCAAATACATTTTTACTACAGTTATACAAAAAACAGTCACTTTAAACTTAAATTCTAACAACATTTATTTAGTATGAAATTGCCTAAAGCAGTTTCTTTTTTTACGTTCTCCTGCCACAATACAAAGAGGCATGTCACATTTTATGCAAAATATAGTCGTTCTGCCCTCCTTGCAATATCGACACCGTACTGTTTTTTCTCCGATTTCGGGAACATGGCCCACGTTATCATACCGAATACAGTCCGTCGGTCGAGCCTTCACTGGTTTTTGTATAACCTGCCTCTTCGATAAATTTTCACCACTTTTATCCACGACGGTTCTGTTAAATCTGCACAACCCTTCACTTATCTCAAGCCGAAAGTTTTTTAGAGGAGTTTTATTCTTCCCTTCTTCTCTTCTATACAAAATCCATGCATTATTAATACACATATCAATGAGCTGTGCAAAAATGCCTAAATACCATCTCCTACTTTTGAAAGGGATGCGATACAATGATATGAACATGTCGGCCAAATCAACTCCGCCCATGTGTTTATTATATTGTTTTACGACCTGTGGACACGGAACATCGACTTTGGATTTTCTTTCTTTGGAAAATCGTTTGATAGTTTCCACGGGATGAGAATCCATGTAGGAACTGATAAATGTCACTACTTTACTGTCAGACCACTTTACCACGGCTAAGTTATTTTTATTGCAGACTATCTGTGCACTGTTACCTCTGCTTTTCTTTTTCATATCCTTGTCTGATGGTAACAAGTTTTGGCAGCCCCTAAGACGGTTATTTCTAATTGTGCCAAGGCTAAATATGCCATACTCACTTCTTAAAATGTAGACTAACTCAGGGGAAGTGAAATAGTTATCTGCAAATATAATGGCCGGTTTTTTCTTTATTGTTTTGCACAAGGCTATTACGATTTTGCCACCAACTCCAGTGGATACCTCTGCATCTGTGAAAGAATATCCTCGAAAGGTATCTTCGCCACCGTAAATTATAAAGTCGTATATTAATCCTGAAACACCAGCACGAACAAAATTCTTGAACCCCCATTTTTTCGGTTTGCTTTGAATATATTGCCTTCTATTCCCTGCTTTAGTGCCTTTATAGGGAATCATCATTTCATCGACCGAGTACTCTCCTTCTTCTTCGATTTTTAGGAAATTTTGTCGAATTTTTTCCATAACAGGTCTTATTTTAAAATATCTGTCTGTATTTGGCAGTGAATTATCGACAAAATGAATATTTCGGCGTATTTGTTGATAGCGTTTTAGGGGCATTTCGTCGGCAATGAGAGAAAAGCGAGTTTTCCGTGCCCAGTAATCGGTATACGCAGGCATTTTTATGATGCCCATTAATATTTCAATACCTAGAAATCTGTTCAATTCGCCACTTGACAATTGTATAGACTTTCCTGTTTGTTGGACTGAGTAGAGGTTGGTATTGTGCACAATATCTTCGATAATATCCGGCGACAGAAACATATTTAAATACTTTTAAGCTGTTCCCAGAGACATGTTTTGAACATTGTACAAATTTTAATCTATAAAACCTCTATTTTTTAATGTTGTTTTTAACCATTGAAAATTGAGAACTAACCGGGTTTTCTTAACTTTCTTTGCTGTCACTTTAGGTACAACCTTTTTGCGTTTGTTGCGACTCATTCTGGGCCTTGTCAATGGCGTGTTTAGGCTGGGGTAAGGTGAATACTCTGGGGCCGATGGAGTTGGCATGGATTGAACAGAATCTATCGAAGGCAAAACATCGTAATTCGTTTTCGAAGTAGACGGGAAAACTGCATTAAGCACTGGCGTAAATGGGATATCTTCAATAGTACTGGACTCAGTGTTATTGACAAGAGCTCCTTCTACAAAAGTGTCGTTGACGGAGTCATTTGAGCTACTTTCACTGCTATCAAGCAAATTAAGCCTTTCGAATGACGAGTCTAGTGAAGGTGCATCTGAACTTATGATAGAATCAGATAAAGCAGGCGGCTGCAAAAAGTCAGGTTCATCTTCGGAAGCAGACCCATCATCGGAACATGCATTGATTGATGGTACCAAGGCTAATATCTTGTGTGAACGCGTTCGATTTAAGCACTGTAGAAAAATGAACAAGAATAAGATGAAATGTAATATTTTATAAATAAATAAAACAGAAAAATCATCTGCAAAATGATATATGAGTGTAACTAGAGTCTGTCTAATGAAAGTAGAGACTAGAAAGTAGCGGCAAATTTAAAAAATCGACGTATTGCAACACCGAGTATAGTGTGAAAGAACGATAATGATACTTGAACAAAAATTATAATTGTCTTACTACTTAGTGTAGCCACGTCTATACAGATTAGTTTCAAAATTGCCCAAATTGTTGGTAAGATAATATCCCAAATCCCAGTATAGTGTATATGACCTAAAAACTTGACCCCATTCAAGTTGTTGCAACCATCTAACAGTAAAATAAAATACCTTTAGACAGATTACAAATTAAGTAATTAGATGCTTATACGTAATTAATCTATAATGTGTCTAAGAAAAGGGGCTAACTTCATGGGTCTCGCTTTATGTAATTCCATTTGCACATTTTTGTGAGGTTATAGCGGAAAAAGTACAGGTTATATGAAATAAAACTTAAACTTCGTTTTACAAGATAAGTTTATTATCAAGTTCAAAAGGTGTACACCTTAGGTACAAGTGTACATAATTTCTTAAATTACATAGGATTCACTGTCTTATTGTATATTTAAGAAGAATAATTAAATTCACTCTCTAAAATCTCAACTTCCATTGAATCCTCCGAAGTGGTCGAGCTGCTACTTCCCACACTAATAATAAATTTATCTATCATGTCTTCTTTGATGTTGTCCCTGTCTTTATATTGGTTTTCAACGTTAATGACGTGATTGATCATTTTATTCCAATCATCTGCTGTTATGCTTGCAAAAGACTCATGGATCAGTTTTTCTGTGTCTTGTGCAGATAACCCTATGTTCTTCTTGGCAATTTTCCTTTTTGCTAGACTCCATATTAGCTCGATAGGATTCAAATCGCAGTGGTATGGAGGCAGCCGTAAAACTTCATGGCCATGTTGCTGAAGTATGTGATTGGCTTCATACACTGGCTCTGGCTTGTATTTGTCAACAAGTACTAACAATTCATCTTTCTTGTGATATTCTTCATAGTGAATATTATTAGCTGTAAGCCACTCTTTGATTTTGGGCTTATTTGTTTGAGTTGTTGGGGCTTTATTCTTTACAACACTGTGGTAACTGGCATTATCCATAATAACCACACTAGGTTTGTCTAAATTTGGTATGAGTTTTTCTTCTAACCATTTATTGGAGTTGCCGGCGTTCATGTCATGGTGGTAATCAGCCAGTTTAGATTTTGTGCTGAAAACTAGAAGAGCATTTGGGACAAAACCATTTTCATGCCCAGCGTGCACAACAATGTGTCTTTTCCCAGACGAAATGCTTTCAACTGCACCACTTGTTCCCGGCCCTCGCCGGGATTTTTTAGGTTTGTAGTTTTTGTGGACATAGGTTTCATCCAAATACACAATTTGTTTTCCTGCTGCACGTTTCTCTGCAATCTCCCGAAGAAATCTATGCCTCCATGCAGCAATGTCGTAGCGTTCCATTAGAACATATCGTTCATTCTTGTTTTTTTGAAACTCATACCCGTTTGCTTTTAAAATCCGCCTTAGTGTTTCAATGCAGCCAAGGAAATTTATGCTAGTCCGCAACTCTACCAGGAGGCTCCGCAGTGTTGGTACTTCCTTTTTGACAGCATAAAATTCAGTAATTTTATTTTTAATAGCGTTTATGTCGAAGCTATCTAAATTTGACACCGTAGGCTTATGGGGCCTCTTTTTGCCTGGGGTATTCCAAACATTATTATTGATTCCACCTTCATATTTTATTCTCTTGAGGGTAGAGACACTAACTTCTGCAACAAACAAAATGAAAGTATGTGGTTACATAGATGACTTTTTTAGACTAGCAGGTTGTGCCACTCATTATAAAAACCTGAAAGTACCAGGTTTGAATTCCCATAAGGGCATTTATTTATGCGATGAGCACACACATTTGTTCGTAAGTGTTAAATGTTCTCTATGTAATTAACTTATGTAGGTATAACTTTGTTTAATATTCACAGTAACACTTTGCTTAGATTAAGATTAAGTCGAATTGTCCAAGATTGTTCATGGAAATAATTACCGGTAAGAGACGACAATTCTTCAAGGTATTGATTTTGATTCCTTATACACGAATCTTGCTCCAGGTCTTTCAAGCTCTGAACGGCATTCTGAATTTCCTCCACACCTTCGACAAGCTCCATATTACCCGCTGAAAGAAAAACAATGACAATACGTAAGTATTTAGGAAACAGTTGCTTTCTTAGATATGTTGCAAATAAAGTATCAAAACTTATCATGGGATACTAACCTACGAAATCCGATATCGTACGTAAGTACGCTGCTTTCTTATCGAAAATCTCTTCCCGCTCGTCTCGTTTTTCTTTGTATTTACCAATCATGGTAAAAAGTAACTGACGCGTATTACTTTTAATACTTTTGTTCATAATTAACACCAAAAACGTTAAAGAAAAACGCAATATTTTTTCCAAATGACACTAGTGACACGACAGTAAAGTGACATTTGACGTAATTGACATTTGAATTGTAGTTGCCATTTAAAAAGTTTATAATAAATCGCAGTCTCAACTTTCATTAGACAGACTCTATGAAGCTGGCAACGTACAGTGTAATTACCAACACATATTTCAAGAAAGGTGCTATATACTTGGCAATGTACACTGTGGTTACCGTCCGCCGAGGCTGATAGTTTACAATACAATTGGCAATGGTAACCACAATGTACATAGTAACTTTATAGTCCATCAAACTATTGTTTAGCAGTATACATATCTATAAACTATGCCATTTTATTCCATTGTTTTTGTTTATGAGAAGAAATACATAACATGCAATAGGTCAGAACAAAAATCTTGCAAAAAAGTGTTTAAACCTACCTGAGCTGACGACAAGTGTTTCCGTGTCGACCTCATTTTGACACTGACAAGTTATTTGAAGTATAACAAGTGCAAACATATTTTTTTACGCAACAAAGTGACATTAGTTATTATTTTGTAATGAGGGTAGTTTCAAAAATGCCCTCGATTTCTGTCACTATTTAAAAAAAAGTGAGTGTACAGTGTAATTAACGTTGTCAATTTAAGGGTTAAGGCGATATTATCGAAGTAAACCGCTACGTTTGGTAATACCACCGAGTAGTTCATCAAAATAGTGTTGAAACATCGAGGGAGCTGTTGATATTCCAAAAGGCATTCTATTGTAAGTAGATATTGTCAGGTACTTTTTTGACTCTGGGGCGATCTCGAATTGCAAGTACGCATCTTTTAAGTCGATTTTCGAAAACTTATCTCCGTTTGCAAGGTTTTAACATAACTGGTCAAATAGCGGGACTGGATGAGCGTGTGTTGACAAACAGATACAGGCAAAAATTGAGTCCGAGGAATTAACCCCATCTTTTAAAGCAGGTGACAGCGTATTTGTTCGCACCCGAGACGGATCCCGATGGGTACCTTCTACAATATCAAGGCGTACGCACAGATATTCTTACGCTGTGAACACTTCAGACGGTGAAGAGAGGAGATATCATGCAGATCATGTGCGTTCCCACTTAGCAGACCCAATCAGTCCATTTGTTACTGATCTTCCTCCATTACCTTCGTCAACACCTGTTGGACACCCACTATTACCTCATTCTCGCCATTGCCTCCATCCACACATACGCCTCAGTCACTAACTTTGCCCACACCTATCAGACAGCAATCTCCATCACCCACACTTAGCAATCAGCCAGTCACCTCACCCAACGCCTCAACTTACCCATCCATCAATTTGGTCCTCCTGCTAGACTACTCAAGACTCGCCTGATATAAATCCAAATGTGATGGAGCACATCGTTTCAAGTTCATCAGGCACACATAATCAAGCGGGCACTCGACGACAAGCCAACTCTGAGATACCTGGTCTCCCACTGGCCACGGCTGTCTTGCAGGGACCACCAGCAAGGCGCAGTGGGCGCACCACCACGAAGCCACGACGACTAAACGAGGAGATTTAGTAGCTTATGAGGATGTGGACGAATGATAAATATATACCTGGCTCTATGGTCGTGTCACTGTCATTGTGACTTACGATCTACGTCAGTAAATACATTCTTGTATGATGATATTAATTTATTTCAGTATATTACTGAGAAAAGGGTTTAGGAACTACTATAAAAGTTCCGTCTCCGAAATATGTATAACAGTTTCTAATCCACTCCTTGGCTTCACTTGCGATAGAAATGAGAATGTCGTGATTTTTAAGTATTTAGATTTTTTAGCTGTTTAGAGCATTCTGCACCACCTTCTATACAGCGAGTCTATGGACACAGTATACGCAAAAACAGTACAGCGCCCTTCGTGTACAATATAACAATGCCTTCAGGGTGTTGATGGGGCTACCCCGCTTCTGTAGTGCATCAGGGATGTTCGCGGAGGCCAGGGTAGAATGCTTCTATGATACAATGAGGAAACGCTGCACATCCTTGGTGCGCAGGGTCAGGTCTAGCTCCAATAGCATCCTGAGGGCATTGGCTGAAAGATTTGATTGTCATTGCTTGAATCATTGTCATATGATTCATGTAATGACAAACAAATCTTAGTAAACTGCGTCGGTAGTGGGGGGTAAGTGACCACATAATGTGGTCATATGCGTCCAGCGGTCGCCGTACTTTACATATTTAATTTTACCTATTTTATAAATTTTTGCTGTGTTTTGTATTTTTGTAATTTGTATGATCCTAGTTGGTCGAAATAAATGAATTTATTTATTATATTTATTTATTTAACACAAAGCCAATCGTTCGCCCGAGTCTCGGATATTGTTAAATTATCCTCGAAACATGATAAAGATGCGGCCTTGCGTCGTGCTCTGTAAATCATGTAATTTTTAGGGTTCCGTACTCAAAGAGTAAAACGGGACCCTATTACTAAGACTACTCCGTCTGTCTGTCTATCTGTCTGTCCGTCTGTCACCAGGCTAGCATACTTTTCAATGATATCCTGCATCTGTGAAATGATTGATTCTTCGTCTTATTGAATCGTGTTTTATGCATCCAGCAAGACTACTTTTATCCAAAAGTTTGGCATGTTTGGCTACTTTTGCTAACAAACCCTGAAATAAAAACCAAATTGATGCCAAGCACAAAATAGAAAATAGGTATTTTTCATTTTGTATTTCCATTTCAAATAATTCGCATCTCTGCGCGTGTCTAAATGAATTCTGGTAGTGGCTTCCGGGCTGTCAAAGCCCTTGTATCACTGCGACCATCGCTGATCTATTGTGTTGAGTGATGTGCAAATTACGGAAAGTTTCCAAAAAGTTGGAAAAGTTCTCGGAAATTTCTAGAAATTTTGACAAGGAATTTAGGAAATTTACGTACTGAGAAGCATAAAAATGTAACTCTTATACACTATGTATTCTTATACATAGTGTATAAGAGTAACATTTTTATGCTTCTCAGTACGTAAATTTCCATGTTGGAAATGGAAAGTTTCAATTCCCATACAAAAATTAGGAAAATTTCCGAAATTTTCCAATGTTAAATTGCAGAAACATTTCGCAACATAGGAAACTTTGCGTCGGCACATCAGTAGTTGTGATTATCCTTTGTGCTTCTTTTATATATTTCGCCTGATCAGGCGGGAGCATGCCCATATTTCGGCCCCGATTATATTTATCTCTGCTGCTGCGAGCATAGGATGACACAGCATCAAGTATGGCCTCGCTATGTACATAAAATACAAGAACGAATTCAAAGGGCGGCGAGGTGGTCGCATTTCCTGGTGTCTGAAAATAATAATTATAAGGTATTAAATTCTTGATCAGAAAAATAAAGATGTCAATTTCTGACTATAGAAATTCGGAGCAATAAGTAATACTCACTGGTTATTTACAGCAGGCATGACAGGCAGGCTCGAATAATATGTATTCATAATATATATGTAGTTATATGTTTAATTTTCAATAATAATGTTCTTAAACTGTTTCTTTTTTAAAGTACCTAACTAATAAATAAATAAAAAATTAAGGTATAAATTCGAATGCTCTGAGATCTACCTCGGACCATCACGGGGGATTTCTACTCTGCGGCATCGAGGAGCATGTTAGAGGATGCCGCGGCGGTAGGCGGCGGCACGGGGCTGCGGGAGGGGAAGGCTTGGTGCAACTCGGCGGACGACGGGGGTGAACACAAATGTTAATACCGCAATGCCGCGGTATCCTACGACATCCCACGGCATGCCGTGGTCGGTGATTCGTAGGCCCGGTGCACTTCAGCGCATACTAGGGGATGCCGCCGCAGTATCTTTGGCGCTATTCAACGCGGCGGGGAGAGGATACCGCCGCGGCATCCCTCGGTATGCGCAGAAGAGCTCCTAGGTGCGCCGGCCGCCGGCGCTGAGCTGGCGGGCGCTCGCGGTATCGCGGGGGATTTTCCCTCGTCGGTGTGCGGTGCGCGGAGTAAATCCTGCTAGGTGATCTGCGCTGCGCTTCGCCGGTTTCCGCAGGCCTTTAAGATCGTCGTTAATAATCTTTTCACTCCTCATGCTCGCAAAAATCGCCTTTGTGCTGGATGTATGCTTCAAAAAATGCCACTTTTATGCTCTAGTGCACAAAGTAAAATTGTTTTAATGACAAGGATAATCGGGCTTAACGGCCTCACACACAATAAAATTTCGTAGTATAAACTTGTCATTTGATATGATTTGCTTTAACAAAGTGGTTTTATTCAGTTATTGGTAGCAACTAAATACCTCGGGTTTTATTTTCTTCATCCACTCTTTTTTGTAGTATTTTGTGAACCGCTCGAATACTACTGTGTCAGGCATATGAGTTCCGTGATGACACGAAACCTTTCCGGTATATCTGCTGGCAGAAATAATGCTAGTTTGCATAACGGTTTTGTTATGTGTTTACTAATCGGATGTCCTATCACTTCGAATTCCTCAGCCTTTTTCGACATAGATTGTTGAAAGTGAAAAAAAACGCGGCCAAGTGCGAGCCGGACTTGCACATGAAGGGTTCCGTAAAATAAATTGCGGTTTACGATTAAAAAAAAAACTACTTACTAGATCTTGTTCAAACCAATTTTTGTTGGAAGTTTGCATGGTAATGTAAATCATATATTTTTTTTGTTTTATAATTCTCTTATTTTAGAAGTTACAGGGGGGGGGACACACATTTTACCACTTTGGAAGTGTCTCTCGTGCAAACTATTCAGTTTAGAAAAAAAATATGTTAAAAACCTCAATATCATTTTTGAAGACCTATCCATAAATACCCCACACGTATGGGTTTGATGAAAAAAATGTTTTTGAGTTTCAGTTATGCGTATATACCCCAAAACTTACTGTTTTTTTTTTCATTTTTGTGTAAAAATCTTAACATCTACTTACCAAGTTTCAACAGCTTATAGTTTCGGAAAAAAGTTGCTGGGACATACGGACGAACAGACAGACAGACAGACATACAGACATGACGAATCTATAAGGGTTTCGTTTTTTGCCATTTGGCTACGGAACCCTAAAAACATCCTTTTATGATAGCATTTTTAAATACTTTTTTTAAAGCATTTGTTAACGCTAGTTCAAAGTCACTTTTAAATTGTAGAAAATTTTGTGACAGTTTTTCTTCCAGTATTGAAAACAATAGATGTTAGGTGTTTTGCAATTTGTTGGGTAGTAAAGCGTAAATTACAGGAACTGTGAGGACCACCTCATCAGTAAATCTTTTTAAATCGTCGTTTTTGTAATCGTCTCTCTACCTAGAGGTATAACAAACACTAGGTATATTAAATTCGTATATTACCCGTGTAGGCTCGGACAAGAATAGGTCTACGGTCTCCCCCGCCTGTCGTAGAAGGCGACTAAAGGGGGTCATCGGGGTCGCAGTGTTTCTGGCAGGGGCCGGGGCACTCACCTAAAAACCCCAGGGAAGGCGATCATCAATCATCCTAGGACGAGCCAAATGTGGCGAGGCGCGAGGAGGGCTCCAGTGCGTTCAGTATGAGAACCTGGAGTCCTCCGCATGAGAGCGCAGATGCCGGCCGCCTTGGAGTTTTTAGTGGATAGAAATACCACATAACCCAGTCATCCCCCGATGACTGGGTACCTGGTTCGCAGGTTTTCTCCACGAAAAAAAAAAAAGGTATATTAAATTCGTCACTAACCAAGAAATCCTCGGAAATAATTTCGGGTAACGTACCTAATGTCGTCGATATTTGAAAAGAACTTTTGTCGACTATTAACCCGGCGAGCATGACGTGAAAAAAAGTTACATCAAGCAGGGTATGACATACCCGAAATTTAATGTACCATTATATAGTTTTTATTAATTTTATTTTATTTCGTGCAGTGTATATTGTTTAATAATTAATTATTTAATGAATTAAATCAAAGGCAAGTTTTATTCATGAAATCATTTTTATTTATTCGTGTTTACCTTATACTATGTAGTTATAGGAACAAAAGTTTCGAGGTTTACAATAATGAACAATTAAACAAAAAAACCGTCTTTGGAATATAATATATGTAAACCAACTTTTAACTAAAAGATAATGAGATCCTCTTCTCAAAAGAACATAACAATATTTTTATTTGCCACCAGGGGGAACTTTGCCCAAGAAGCAAATTTTAAAATTTTCCTCTTGGGCAAAGTTCCCCCTGGTGGCAAAGTAGGCATGTTTGACGGTATGGGCTTGCTGCAACTTTTACAGGAATATTTGATTTTTCTGTCCTTCTTGTATGGAAAATGAAAAAAAAAACAACTAATATAAATAAAGTAATCTCAAGCCTATACCTATTGAAACCTTAAAAACACTAAGAATAATAAAAAAATAATTTATAAATCATACATAAAAATACGTCTAAAATGACAAATGACGCAGGGTATGACTTACCCGAAACAGGTTTGTGCACGAATATATCGGCCGACGCCTTATGTCGCACTGCGATCACGCCACTATCCCCTCCCGCACTCCCTTGCCTCCAGCTACTGAGCGAGCTAGTGTTGCCAGACGAAGATTTGAAAAATACCAAAAGTTTTTAATACTGTCAGGGTATGACATACCCTGGGTCATGCTCGCCGGGTTAAATGCCTTTACCGATGCTTATGCAATGATTTTCTTACAGTTTTAAAATCAGGCACGTGTCTTGATTGCTGAGATTGCTTGTGTCAGGACCTTCAAATCCTCAGACTCTTTCTCAAATACTCTTTTGAAGGGGTTTATTGTTTTGGTAACTTTGGATCTGCAATAAAATTGTCTAGGCAGACTTCCACTTTGTTTTGAAGCACTTTGTCACACTATAAATAAATACTTAAATACATAGGAAACTACTAATCGTCGGTGGGCATAAAAAAATCGCTATGTATTTTTACCCTACTTTACAGGAGACGAAAAAAACTGTTTATTTCGGAACTGCGCAGTTTTCTCATATTGGAAGTATTTTTTTTATTATAGATAAAAGGATTTTACATAATGTGATAGTTGAAAAAAATATTTTGTTTGTAATATTTTACAATATAAAGGAAAAACTAAAATCCAGCCACATAGCGACTTTATTTTGGCTTACTTTAAATCGCTATGTGTCAAATATACACATAGCGTAGTTCTACAACGTGGAAGGCGACACATAGCGGGTTTTGAAATGAATACAATTTGGTAATATAAATCAACTTTTACTATTATAAATATATGGAACATTTGAATAACATGAATCTTTATCGTCATCTACTGTCAAGTTAGTTTGTTAGATAAACCTAATCTAAAATCAAGTAAGTGTAATAAAAATACGGTACCTACTTACATTTTCGATTACACTAGATGTGCATATAGTTTTCGAAAAAATGCCATTTAAGTTATAAGTAAGTACTGTTTTTTTAACATACATATTTTACATTTTTAGCATTTATACAGTCTAGTATATAGTTTGGTTTATACGTTAAGATTATCGTAGAAATGATGATAATCTTTGTGCATGTAGACCTTTAAAGATTGCAGGCTATTATATTTCGCTTTATAATTTTTTGGCCGGCTATTATATAATGGTCGCCATTCGAGAACCTTTCCGCCCCAATGGCTATCGGTTCTACGAGCAATGTGCCCCGCCCACTACCACTTATGTTTAGCGACTCGGAGGGCTATATCGGTTACCTTGGTTCTGCTGCGGATAGCCTCATTTCTGATGCAATCACGCAGAGAAACTCCCAACATAGCCCTCTCCATTGCCCTTTGGGTGACTTTGAGCCTTCTTATGAGGCCCATAGTAAGCGACCACGTTTCAGTGCCATATGTCATCACTGGCGACACACACTGGTCAAAGACTCTCACTGCGGAATATTGGACGAAAAGATGTGCCTTAGCTTCCCGAACGCTGCCCATCCAAGTCGGATTCGACGAGGACAGTCCGTCCTAGGTGATTATGTTTACCTAGGACGGACTATACAATTGCTTTTCTACGTAACTTAGAAAAAAAGAGTGATCTAGATAATTTACAATATACGGTTGTGTAATGTCCATACGTGCAATTATACTAAGTAGAATGAAATGAAATAGGTACCAATAACAAGTATACATCATTCTGTTCTTGACACGTTTTATTGTTATTGACCCTGTTCATCTCTGACAATATTACATTAATGATCCTTTTTTTCTGTTTTAACGCTTAGAGACAGTATACATCTCTATAAGAACATTAGAATAATTATTAATTGTATTTGGATGCTCAGAGACATCATACATCTCTGGGGTACTAAATTAATATCATAAACTTATTGTTAATTCTGATACAGACCTTATATCGAATGTATTTGATAATATTTTACAATTTTGGATTTTTTTAGTTTTCATTTAGTGACATTTAGTTTGTTAACCATTTAGGTACTAATTGGTTAAAATCTGCAATTTTAAAATGATTATTGTGTAAGATTATTAATATTATATTGTAGAATACCATTTGACATGTAAAAGTGCCCTTGTGGCCTATTTGCAGAATAAATAATTGATTGATTGATTGATTGAATTGAAACCTGTAATCTGATAAAACCTGGTTAACTTTGCACTTACGTGAGAAAACGAAAGATTTTTAACATTAATTTCTTCAAATTAGCCTCACTTCATTCAAGAAATAATCGCCATATGCAACAAAATACTGTCATAAACCATTGATTTTGAAGGAAAACCTCACGCATAATTTCGCTATGTGCTAAAAATCACATAGCGATTTATTTCAGTTCAAACTTTGTTCCGCATGCACATAGCGGAATTGTTATTTTCAAAACCATTAAAGATATCAAAAAACGGCTTTGTGGGTTAATGTGGAAAATTAAAAGGAATCAAATTATCAAATAATCGCAAAATCGTAAAAAAACACATAGCGATTTTTTTATGCCCACCGACGTAATACTAAAAGCACAGAACCTTTCACCTAAACCCAGGATAAAATTTCCTGGCGCTGCACAAGGAGGCCTGACCCCAGCTGAACTGGGACCAGGGCAGGAAGAAGAAGAGGAAGAAGAAGAAGGTACGGAACCCTACGTGCGCGAGTCCGACTCTTTTATTTTTTTTCTACATTGGTTAAATTTTGATTTTTAAGGAAAATGTAAAAAAAAATACCATTCCCCCCTTCTCATCTCCGAAGTTTACCAAGCAAAAATTCTGACAATAAAACATATGATTCAGAGTACTATAAGTAATACAGGAAATATAAAACGATATCTCTATCTATCGTAATTTTATTATTTATCAAAAATAATTTCTTAATTAAATTTGTAATTTACTTACTTTTTTAAGTAATTTCATGTCTTTTAAATTCGTATGAGATTATCTTTAAAGTCCCTTCTTTGAAATAAAATATAAATAATCGAAATCAGTACACGTGATAAAAATCTATCGCTGATAAACAAACATACTTAGGTTGTAAGTTGTTAGTACCAAAATGCAGATGGCGCTTTGCAACGGTAACTACTATGAACTGTTTAAGATTTTTCAAGAATGAATGTGGGGTCCTGATATAATTATAACGGGCAGGTATGGTGTATGAAAGTTTGTACGGAACCCTCGGTGCGCGAGTCAGACTCGTACTTGACCGGTGTTTCTATTGGCTTGTCGTTTCGTTGTCGGCCAATACCTATTTATTTGAGGTTTTTTAGGTTTGGCCATGAACTTAACACCCAGGCCACTACCGAGTACGAACTAGGCCAAAGTGGTCGTCAATTGTCAGAAAGTCTTGACAGTTAATGGCACTGGATTCTGCTTTTAGTCATTGAAATTTAACTGCATAAGTGTTACGATCCCAATAATATTGGGATCCAAAATATGGTTATTGTTTTAAATTTGAGTCACCAAAAAGGCAAATCATCATGCTCCTAGCGTTATTGCCGGTTGTTCCTTAAAGGGGCCTGGAGTCCGCTTTGACACCTAAACCCAAGATTTGGCATAAAATTTATTACACCAAAAAGGCAAATAATAACCTGAAATATACAAAACACAATACGATACCAATAAAGCAAGCTTCCGCCTCAAGACAAAGTAGCAAGAGTAGCACTAAGATGGAGCACAATTAAAACGTTGTCGTCTTAATTGTTGCAAGATTGCCAAAAACGTGCTCGTGACGTAATCGTTATCGCTCCGCGCAGCCCCGGAATATTCTCGCATCGTGTCGGAGATTTATCGCATTTGCTGCATAGAATCTATCGCTGGAAGGAAATCTGTATACCACGCAGTGCGGCGTCGTAACCGTCATATTCTGGAATGCCAATGGTGTCCTGTAAAAAAGTCGGCCTGACTTATATTATTTGGGGCAATTGCGTAGTTTAGTTTGCCTAGTGCATTTGCCGCACTAGTTTGAAACTTACTTCGGCCGACTAAAGTCATGTTCGCACGGAGTCACTTCACTTTAATAACGCTAGGTATCGTAAGTTTCAAGAACAAAATGCGGCCGTCTAATGTCACTTGCCACTGTTGTGATCGCCACACATTCTGCACATAAGACAAGTTTTCTCAGACATCATATGCCGTGTTTACATGACGTTGTTTATCTATAAGGTCGTACATGGATGCCAAGAACAAATGCGGTCGACTAAATAATTTTGCCTTTGCACTAATGCGATCGTCGCTTTAGTTTGCTAAGTCGCTTGCGAACTAGACAATGTAACTGTCTTATTAGCAAGATAGTAGGTAGCAGCATTTTCCAAATTATTAGCGGGTTTTCGTAAGTTAATATTTGACGTACTACATCTGATTGCAGTTTCAACAATATAAGTGAGTAGGTATAAATAAATTGACATGTCATCATTCATCAATAATATCACACTTAACGCCATCGGCTTGAAAATGTGGGGCGCATGCGTATAATTACTAAAATATTGTGTAAAGTGACCACATTTCACTGAAAACGCGAGCCATTTCCAGGCCACATACGCCCCACATCTCTGCGGAGATTTAGTAGGGTCGCGGTTACTTTATAAATTCACCCGCACGAAGCGCGTGTTTAGTGGTTTAGTGCTGTGAATGTTTTTATATGCCTCGTGCGAGCGTGCGAGATATATCGAGTGGTTTCGGAATGAGAACCCTCTTGAAAGGAATTTGGTTTTAAGATTTCATAATTTCTAGTATTTTTAGAGTTTAAAGTACCCACTTCTACAATCATCATTTGATTGGCCTCTACGTCTTTATCAGACGATTCAAGCAGCGCTTTGCGAATGCATAGTAGAGCACTTTTTTAAATGGCTATGTAGCCCTACGCGAGAGCGGCATTGTCTTCCGCAAAGGTGGCAGGAGAATTTTGCATTAGGTAATGGCAGGGTGTTTGCCTTCTCCTTCTTTGACCTTCGATAAGGTAACACCAGGCCCCGTCATGTTTCTTGCGTCCGTCCGTGAGAGCCCTTCGCCACTTAATCCTATCTTCCGCAATGTGCTCCCAACATTGGTGATTGATGGCCGAATGCTGTCATATCCCGCTTGGCACATTCCTTAAAGCGTAGCAGAGATCTACCTACACCTCTTTTAACATTTGCTACGGCGCCAAGCAGGATACGTCGTGGAAGACGAGTAGGTGGCATACGATGCACATGCCCCAGCCAGTCAACCTACTCTGTTTGAGCAGAGCGGTGAGACTGGGCAGCTGTGAGATTTCCAGCACCCTCTCATTTGTCACTCTGTTCTTCCAGCTGATGCCAAGGATGTAGCGAAGACAGCGCATGTAAAACGTATTAAGCCGGCGTTTTTGTTTTGCATACGATGTCCAGGTTTCTGCTCCGTACAAGAGTATACTCAAAATGCATGTTTGATACACCATCATCTTAGTCCTTGTAGATACGGAGCTTCCCAAAATTGTCGCCGCTTTGCCGATACGTAAGTTGATCTCTGCGTCTAAAGAGAGATTGTTCGACACACTTCGACCCAAGGTAGTAAAACTGCTCGACTACATCTAGAGGTTTGCCATCCACACATCCACCTGTTACCTTATAAACTTATACTTACATACCCGTTGATATTATCATCATCATATCAGCCGAAAAACGTCCACTGCTGGACATATACCTCCCCCAAAGAGTGCCAAAATGACCGGTCCTGCGCCACGCGCATCCAGCGGACTCCCGCGACCTTTACCAGGTCATCAGTCCACCTTCTGGCGTTAATATATACCTACATACTATTACAATAATATTGGCTTTATTCTACTTAGGTAGATTTATCGAATACTTTAAATAAGGTAACTTCTAGGTCATTTCCTTATAGTTAAAGTCATCATCAAATTTTAGGGAAATTACCCAGAAGGTATCTAATCCATGAGGTATCCGCGCAACTCCTCCGGCAATTTTGTAGCAGATGGCTGTTTGCATAGTTTTTTTACACTACACGACTGCCCAACGAAAAGGAGTGTAATCAGGTTTAATGTGTGTATGTCTTATTATTTAATCCACCAGAACTAGTCAACGCCTTAACCGATTTAGATGAGTGAGGTATCGTTAGAATCCTTACGTCAACCCGGGTGACATAGGATATATGACGTCACGACAAAACCAATATGGTGGATAATATGATCAATAATGTGTGAACTGAAGAAAAAAAAATGAGGAGTTTGAAAAGGCGATTTCAAAAATATATACAACTTATGTATTTAAAACTCAATTGTATTAGATGAAACTTTTCAAAATAGAATCGCGAATTGCAAAGAATATAACCGTTCGGGGCTATTGAATTATATATCAAAAAAAAGGATTTTGAAAGCTTATCATTAATATAATCTTATCATCTTATATGTTTAAGTACACCTCCGGAGAGAAAATCCAAAATGTTCTACATCGCGCTATTAAATTTTCTGTCGTTGAACGCCAGTCCTGTCAATTTGTTCTGGATCAACATCTGACTGACATTCAAATATAGACTTTTTGAGTAATGATAACAAAGATAATGAAAAAGTCACGCGGCGTTTACGACCTTATTAACTGCAAATAATTGCATTTCTGCGCATACAAAGAGGACTACCATGGTACGATATAGCTTATTGTAATCACGTTTTTTTTTAGGAAAATGGGTCATGCAAAACAAAAACAGGAGCGTAATTTAACCGACATACGTAAATATAAGTGCACAACGCACTCTCGTGAAAGAAAATTAAAAGATATCAGAGAGAGAATAAATAAAAAACCGGTCAAGTGTGAGTCAAACTCGCGCACCGAGGGTTCCGGACCACCCCGTACAATAGAAACAAGAACAATATAAACTGACACTCACTAAGTATGTATTCACATACTTAGTGCGTGTCAGTTTATACTGGACATTATATTTTCAGTTACGTAACTTGCGGAAATTTGCGGCATAAACGCCTGTATCTTTTAATTGCGTTAGCTTAGAAGTTTGATTTTTTCACAGTTCCAAGGGACAGTAAATTTGAGTATTTAATTTGATACCTCCACGCGTTCCTGAGAAAAATGGTCTTGACAGTCGGACAACAAAGTGATAAACTAAAAAAATATGGACATGCATTAATGCAAGGATTAAATAGGGTAACAGTGAAGTTGAAAAGAAAAATAAATACAATTTTTCGTTAAAATCCCTCTTAACCTTCGAGCCTTTGGCCTCGGATTCGCTGGTAAAACACTTGCGAATAGTAAGTGTCCACGTGAGACGCCCTTCGGGCCCTCGGGCTCGCGTAGGAGAACGCGCTTTGGAGGGACGCTATGACCGAAGGGCCCGAGCCCTAAGCGTAGCTCGGCCTTCAGCCTATATAGCTTGCCTCACCGTTCACCTTCGGGCCTTCGGCCCTCAGATTCACTTGTAACATGACACGAGGGTAGTCAATGTCAGCGTGGGTTCACCCTATGGGCCTCCGGCCATCGGATTCAAGCGGGAGAGCGCGCTCTGATCGAAGTCAAGTTTGCTTGTAAAGAGATAGCGAATTTCTACATGGGCTCACCCTCTGACCACTTAAGCCCGATTAAAGGACAACGCGCTCTGATGGGATGTTTACTGTAAGACACTGTTAGACATTCAAGACAGCTAGTAAGTAGTGTAAGCATGGGCTCATCCTACAGGGGAGAGCGCACTCTGATAGAACAATTTTGCGCTTCGACCCTACTACGAGCACCTGTGTCTTCGGATTTTCATCCGTCACACGCTAGAGAAACTCAAGGATAGAGAGATTTTGCGTGGGTTTGCGTAGTCAGTGACTCGACTAGATAAGTTAATCGGCCTTCTGGCTCGTGTCGTGAACACGCTCTTAAGAAACGCCCTTTTGCCCTACGCGGAGCTCGGCCTTCGGCGCTCATGTTCACTATGACAATATGTGATAGTGAGTCCTTCGGCACTAGGGTTAGCTTAGGGACTCTGCTTTGACGGGACGGTTTGAGCCTTCGTATCTTCAAGTGATTGGTGAGTGACGAGGCACGTAAGGCCGAAGGCCGAGGTCCACGTAGGGCCGAAGGCTCAAAGCGTCCCATTTGAATGCGCTTTCGATGCCAGCCCGAGTGCCGAAAGCTCAAAGGGTTACCCCATGCGAAAACTATAACGCCTCCACACCCTTTTACTAATATATAATTGCATTTCTTCTCAAATTTGATGAAATATTTACTCGGCTCGATCAACAAGCAACAGTTGCATGAAACGACACTGGACAGAGTGGTCGTATATTTTGACTTCAAGACACTGGCATTTCTGAAAAGATATTCGGAGCTGTGGTTTGACTTCAATTGTTTCAAATTTAATATACTTTTTAAATGATAATAACAACTAAATTTCAAAAGCTCATAGTTTTTGAATTAAACTGCAAATACTGAAAATTTTGCAGTTTTTTACGTATAACGCAGGTAACTGCTTACAAAACGTTGTTTAACACTCCTCAAATAAGATACCAAAAAAACAGGTTTACATCGCGCTTTGTGATTTTAATGGAAGTAGAATATGACTGCGCTACCAGGTCGGGTAAATAATTTTGTTTGCAGTCGGGGGACCTACTCTTTAGGTTTTGTATGTAATAGGTCCCCCGACTGCAAAAAAAATATAATATTCCAAAAAGAGATAGAGTGTCCGGGTACTAATCTCCACTTATAATACATCTCTAGAATCAGCCAGTTTGAAACTAAGCTTTTGGTTGTCACGAATGTTCTCAGCATCCCGTGAACGGAAAAATATGAAACATTTTTTGTAGGTACATTATTATTCTAGCTGCAACTTAGGATAGTTTTATCCGACTGCGACAATTAATTAATTTTCCGAACTAAACGACTTCATTAATTTTTCATTTATTATTCTTAAAGTATATCGCCGCCACATCTGTCAGCTTTGTGAAACGTCAAAATGGCGGAATTGCTTTTCCTTAATTTCACCTATTAATAATAATTGAAATCCCGTCTCCGATAGACCTTCCCGAACCGCATACCAAGAGGTAAAGCATAAGAAACTAATCGATTCTGATATGAGAACTTATATGCGCAAATGTCGTATTAAAGCGTAATTTCATTAAATGTATCAACAAATTCGAACAATATAATATAAGTAATACGAATGTTTTTTTTAATGGCACGCGCGCGCTCTCTTTGCTCATTCAGCCAAACCACGCAAACCAAAACTCGAAGTTCGTATATCTGCATTCCTCTCACTCGAGTAATGTTAGTGCGATAGAGATAGAGATACCCGAATATCTCGAATTCTGAAGTTCGTGGCTTAAAAGAAAATACGGATGTCGGATAGATCGAAAATAGGGATGTAAACACTGTAGACACAAAATAAAATAATCACAATGTTGTAGGTATTTTCTCGAAAAAGGACTTAAAATGAAGTCAAATGGAGAAAAAAACAACGCAAGAGGTTGTTTAAGTAGTCACTAAGTTATAAGATTTAAGTGGGGGTATGTTCTGTCCCTTTTCCGCAAAACGCACCTTCATATGAAACGATTGTTTTTTACTATGAGTACTATGACGCTCGAGGATCATGACGTTACGGTCCCGATCGTTTTCTCACTCTAATAAGCGATATTTAAACGGTTGTAGCTTCGTAATTTTTTGAGATATTTGAACGGATTTTTGTTTCTTCTTTTTTCTTTTGAAGTAATAATACATTTTGAGTCTACTCCCCTATTTGGAAGACAAGCGGAAAGAGTACCTAATCTATATATTAAAGATGAGTCATTTGAAGAAATAGATACCTACAGAAAAAAACCGGCCAAGTGCGAGTTGGACTCGCGCACGAAGGGTTCCGTACCATTATCTATAAAAACAGCAAAAAAATCACCTTTGTTGTATGGGAGCCCCCCTTAAAAAAATATTTTATTTTGTTTTTAGTATTTGTTGTTATATAGGCAACAGAAATACATAATATGTGAAAATTTCAACTCTCTAGCTATCACGGTTCTTGAGATACAGCCTGGTGACAGACAGACGGACGGACGGACGGACGGACGGACAGCGAAGTCTTAGTAATAGGGTCCCGTTTTACTCTTTGAGTACGGAAGCCTAAAAAACAGTACGGATTGACAGCAAAAAGTATAAAAATTATATTTATGGGAACAAAAATATAAATGCCTATGTCCTGACTGACTCACTCACTCACGCACTCATCAACTCACAGCTGAAACTACTAGGCCTAGAGATTTGAAATTTACACCAGAACTACCTTTTACAACGTAGGCAACGGATAAGAAGTAATTTTTGGAAATCATACCCCTGAAGGGGTTAAATAGGGGTGCAAAGTTTGTATGGGGGAAACTTGATTTTTTGAGCTAGAGGCTTAAAACTTTGTATAAGGATTACTTATTAGAATACAAATAAAGTACTTTCAACGTTTAAGAAAATTCTGCCCCTAAGGGGGTTAGAAAGGGGTGTAAATTTTGTATGGGGGAAACTTTATTTTTTAGACAAGCGACTTAAAACTTTGTAGAAAGATTACTTATTATAATACAAATAAAGTACTTTTAGCGTTTTTAAAAACTTCACCCCTAAAGGGTTGCAAAGTTTGTATGAGCGAAACTCCTTTTTAAGCTTAAAAGTTTTTAGAAATATTACTTATTACGATACAAATAATACGAAACAAATAAAGTATTTTTAGCGTTTTGGAAAATTCCACGCCTAAGGGGATGAAAAAGGGGTGCAATGTTGGTAAAGGGGATTTTTTTGGAGCTAGTATCTCAAAACTTTTAAGAAAGTTTAAATAATAAAAAAAATAAAAGATATGAGATTTGTAACTTCGATCTTAGCCTGTTTAGACTACCAAAATTATTTCAGCATTTTTTGAAATTCTTCCCCCAAAGGGGATTATAAGGGCATTCAAAGTTTGTATGGAGAGCAAGACATTTTTAAAGTAAGGGATTTGTAACTTCGGTTTTAGACAAAACAAACATGCTAAAATACTACAAAACTTATTTCAGCGTTTTTTTTTATTCATCGCCTAAGAAGGTTAAAACGGGGTTCGAAGTTTGTATAGTATGGAGCAAGACATTTTTAAAGTAAGAAATTTGTAACTACGGTTTCAGCCTGTTTATTATGAGGGTTCAAAGGGGGTTCTAAGTGTGTATAGAGAGCAAGCCATTTTGAAAGTAAGAGATTTGGAACTTCGGTTTTAGACTGTTTACTATAAGACTAGGCACAAAACTAATTTCAATGTTTTTTTTTTTTATTTATTTCTTAAACAAATTTTTAGACGATGACATATTATACGCGGACGAAGTCGCGGGCAACAGCTAGTATATTATAAGTTTAAAAATTAAAACAATATTTTACTTCATTAACAACTTGTTTCTTACTTTTTAGTACGCCTTTGTCAACGGCAGTTGTGTTTTTTATTTTTTGAATAATTATTTTTTAAATCATTAGTTCTGGGAATCCACCTATGGGAAAATATATTGATGAAATTTCGTTGAAGTACGCCAACTCGAGCAAAACCGTGCCATCCATTTCTCGAAGCCATTCAGGCCATTTTCAACATCCTGTAATTTTGTGCTGGCTAAAGCCAGAACCCTTAATTCTCAGTCACATATAGGGCATAATATGGCTTAAATAATTATATTCTTAACAACATTCGATTTAAACTTTTAGTTCAAGAACTATTGCCCGTCAAAGTTCCTTAACCACTCACTTGCTTTCGGATTTTAAAAAAGGTAGCCTTCGTTTTTAGCCTATCCATTCATAAAAAAACCTATATCCATTCATAAAATATTGCAATTTCAGTCACGCTTCAGAGATATACAATCTGCATAAGTAAGTTTGTAATTATTTACGCGATTACACACTTAAATAGTTGTAGGAATGCAAAAATCGCGGAAAGACCTGACCGCTTTCTCAGCGACTGACAAGATATTGCTCGAAACCGGGACGAGTGGAAGTCAAGGGGGGAATCCTCGGCCCAGCAGTGGGACACTTTACAGGCGTAGAATCATGTCTTAGCAATTCTCTAAACGTGGTAGCTCAGAGCATATAATACTTATATTCATACATCTGTGCGTGGTAGGTATACAGCTTAAAAGGGCTGTTATATGCACTTGAAGTATCCAAGTCGTTGTCCAAACGACCTTTGTTTAAGTCCCCACAAACTTTCTATGTCGAATAAAAGGCCGGGAGTCATTGGCAGAAAATTATATAATCATCTACCGAACTGCATCAAACTAGAACAAAGACTCACAGTGTTCAGTGCTCGAGTGAAAGACTTACTAATAAACAAGACTTTATATAGTTTAAACGAATTTTTTAATATGAAATTGTAAACAATATTTAAATATTTAAAAATATGACAAATTTTACAATTGTATTTCTTGATTTAAATTTGATACTGTTATAGTATACATTTTTGTTTTGACTAGTCACACTTGCTGTAATATAATTGTTGTTGTATAACTTGCATAACAATGTATACCTTGAGTGATGAATAAAATATTATCTATCTATCTATCTATCTTATTAAAATTTCACCAAACGCTCTCCAACTGGGGGCACAAGGGTTGTTCGCCCTTATTTGCCGGCACTTAAGTGTTAACCGCTAAATTATAAGGTCGGTATGTTAATTAAGACCCCAAAGGTTTTCTGGCATACTAATACCTCACCAAAAACATTACATGTAAAGTGCTTGTGCCAAAACTCAGCATTAAAAAGATATCAGAGCATAAGTAGCGCCAAGCTTCCTACTTCACACGACGTAACTCTCTACCACTACCAGACACGCTCTACAAATTCTACATCTTGGCTAAAACGTTTAGCTTAGTAACGGTCCCCGCATAGACTCTCGCGTCGAATGAATGTATGATGATATTAATAAGAGACGGGTCTATACTTTTTAGCCAAGATATACTCGTAATTGTTATTTTCCTGACCTAAATAAATATTTTACATTGTTTTGACATTTTGTGATTGGGAAAAAGAGACAGAACACCAGTGGGGAAGGTTTCATAAGCTTTTTAACCCCCGATGAAACGAGGAGTTGGGAGTCTGTGTGTCTGTCTGTGGCATCGTTGCTACCAAACAGATGATTGCACGGACGCACCGGTTTGAATTCGGTTTTTATTATTCATTGTGTCACTATTTATTGTGTCAAGTCTGTTTGAGTTTACTAATTGTGAATGTCAATATTTAACTTTGGAACATCATTATCCAACCACTTGGGTGCATCAATTTACCGCTGAGACTAGTATTAATTAAGAAAATTTAAATAATACTCAAAGTAGGATTAGTTGTTTATTCATTCCAGTTTCACAAGAGAAAGAGAGCGGTTTAACGCTCCCGCTACTTTTATAACATTTGAGAACGAACAATTTGCTGAACGAATGATTGAATGATGACACTGGCGGCTCGTTTACGTTCTGGCAACACATATAAAATGATGTTGCACACTTTCAGAATAATTTAATCATGGCAATACTGACGCCCAGTGTCATCATTTGTAAACATTTGAAGTTCATTCGAATACATTGAATCATAATTTGCTTATAACTAACACTCGGCTTATCCTGACAGCGGATTACGCCCTCGTAATTTCCGAAAAGAAAAGATTATTAGTGATTACTCCGCAGGTACAAAATCATCATAAAACTATTGGGGGTAAGTAATCCACTTACTTGAAAACATTAATTAATTAGGGTAGATTTAAACAATCATAATAATTTATACCTGATGATATAGAAGTACAACATTGTTAAGAGTTATAACGTAAAATAACCTTATCCAATATACGAATGTTGTGATGATACATAATTACCGCAACTAAACTAAGTGTTAGTGAAATATGATGCAATAATGACGAAAGTGAAACATTGTCACAAAATTTATTGACAGTCCGGCCTTTCCTGACCGAACTTACGACCTCGTAGTTTAGTAGTTGTAATTCTTACGTAATCATTACAGGGCATACTCAGTTAATGTTTACGTAATGGGACACACCCGAATGTGATATAACCATTGGATAACTGAGAATCTGGCTCAGTTTATGCCATTAGATATATGTACGTTTTATTAATTCTTACGTAATCATTACAGGACACACTCAGTTAATGTTTACGTAATGGGACACACCCGAATGTGATATAACTATCGGATAACTGAGAATCTGGCTCAGATAATGCCATTAGATATATGTATGTTTTATTAATTCTTACGTAATCATTACAGGACACACTCAGTTAATGTTTACGTAATGGGACACACCCGAATGTGATATAACCATTGGATAACTGAGAATCTGGCTCAGATTATGCCATTAGATATATGTATGTTTTATTAATTCTTACGTAATCATTACAGGACACTCAGTTAATGTTTACGTAATGGGACACACCCGAATGTGATATAACCAATGGATAACTGAGAATCTGGCTCAGTTTATGCCATTAGACATATAAGTATGTTCTACCAACGGACACACCAAGAAGGTAGATTATGTGATAATTACATATGTAAGTGAATGCAATTGTACTTTTTTTTGTTATTAAATGTATAGTCATTATTGCGACATATTTACATGATATATAACGATTAATTTTTTATTATCTTATTTACAGGTCTATGCTCGAAGTGTCTAATTGTATAAAGACTTCGTAAGGATTACAAGAGAAGACAATACCATACGATACTCTTGTATTTTGGAGAATACATGCTAAAATGGTAATACATTAACATTAGTTGTTATTATTTGTTATTTACATTAGTTGTGTACATAAAAAATTTGAAAAAATAATCATGCAATTTTATTGTTACACTGTACAAAAATAAATCAATGTACCTACAACGAAGTATATTGTTGCTATTTTTATTATGATAACCAATGTGACCAACTGTAAGTAATTATTTTAGAGTTAGTCTTCATCATCGCTCATAGACTATACAACAAACTTCCTCATTTTGTCTGCTGCAATGACGTTGTTGTACTTTCTACCATGCTTATATGAAGATGTTACTCTGCAGCCATCATTAAAAATATCATAAACTTTAAAAAAAACTTATATGGACCAGCATACTTATCAACAAGTTTGCCACTTGTAAGTCCTTTCTTTATTATTTTACGCTGTACTTGTACCAAATCTCCTGTCTCATAGTTAACTAGGTAATCTATTGCTATCGTGCCTAGCCTTACTTTATTGAGAGGCTTCTACAGCGCAATTTTGGGCTTAAGCTCGTAGTTCAGGTAATTTAACAGTCGCTTTTTGTTTGTCGGGTAAGTCAATTTCAAATCTAGGTTTAAACCCGTAAACCAATTCAAAGGGACTTTTTTTTTGTGTACTAGAATTAATTGAGGTATTAGTTCCCCTTTCGACTTGTGGTCCGCACTCTTCCTAGTCACCATTATTTTCACCCGTGTTAGCTATAAGAGACTGCAAGATAGTTCAATTGAAGCGTTTTTTGAAATTGCCATCAGAAAATGGGGATTACGGTTTAGTAAGTATGTTGATTACATTGTTTGTTAATCAGGCTTATTGGTAGTTTGATCTATTTTACATTATCATTACTTGTTGTGAAACTACAGGTTGTTTAAAATTTATAATTCCTCATTTCATATATTGCCAACATTTTTTTTTTAAATTTACCTATACAGTACGAAACGATTTGTCGATACTATTTTCTAAAATTGCAGAGGTGATCGAGATCCAAGTACCAAAAATCTGTATTTTTATTCTAGAATTGTAAGCTGATTCGATTTGTAAAGGCAGATAGCACCTGTCGCACACGTCGTCGTTTTAATTAAAAAATAAATGCTGGTTTTAAACTTCAATAAAAGGTTTATTACTTCTGATTTTCAAAATAGGCCGGAATAGCCCCAAAAAATATATTTGGCCATAAAATAAAAAATAAACCTTAAATTGAATTTGCTAAGGTTTAGTTTCGATCAAAAGTACATTTACATTTGGTTACTTGACGTACAGATTTGTAATACGTCCTGGTACACGAAAAGTAACTGCTAGACGGAAACGCCCCAAACCCTAGGGTAAATCCGTCTGCTGATATGTTTAAAAAAAAATACATATTTAATTAACCTGAAGTATTAGCTATTTTACGCAAATATCCTCAAGTTAAATAAATGCTTAACCTATTATAAGCATTAAGTTTATTAAAAAGTGTATAATAACGTAGTTATGGCCAACCAAATTGAACTTATACAAAAATACGACGGTTTTGCCTTCATTGACCTTAGCTTTTTTTTTTTCCATTTTCTGACAAACAAAGTGGACCCAAATGGTCTAGATGCCCTGTATGCCAAGGTACGTTACCGTGAATTTCTGTAATCTGCTCTGGAACGTATATTTCCTTACCTAATTCCCTATGTTCGCAACGTTGCACCTGAATAGTGTCTGTATCATAAATTTCCTCGGTGTACGCAATAATTCGATTTACGCTTGAAATTCTTGAAAGTGTAACTTCGTCACACACAAAAGGAAGTACTTCATTACAATCGTTACTCTTAGTAAATTTTAAAGTATCTGTGGTTTTTGACAAACAAAACCCGGGCATTTCACTAAACGACCAACAATCATATCAGTTTCTTGGAGATCATCTCGAACTACCAGAAACGAAGTTCTGATACAGACACCATCAATGCTTAGACTAAGCGTACTTTCAGCTTCAGGCGTGATGATTTGACCGCCATATTCCTTTATACCTAGTACTGGATTGAGGTTTTAACGACAAATATTTATTTTTTTTTCGCTGCTGACAATGTTATTTTATTACAAGCACTGTCCAAATCGATATACGAAGTCAATCACATCCATTGGCAACGGCAGTTTTGTGATATTTCCGATCACCCTGCTCTATTGGTTTGAGATATGTATTTGACTTTATATCGCGGTTTTCATCGGGTTTCGCGTTATTAGTTGAAAAAAAACAGTGGGAATTACTGCTCGTGTAAAGGTTGTAACATTCGTCTCTAACGTGACCTACTTCTGCAATGTACTACAAGTACCACATCGAAGGTTATACCTACACTGTGACTAGGTCTGTTTTCATTAGTTAGATCTACATTTTTAGTAGGGGGTGGAGAATCAACATCTGAATTAATCAAATTACTTAACAAGCTACGCTTATCTCTGCAACCTTAACCACGAGCTGCTGCCTTTAACAATGGGTCCCCTAAGGTAAAGATTATAACATATCATATCATCGTTATGTTTGCATAATTTACCCAGCGACAATTTTTTTTTTATAATAAAGGTCTATTACATGCTCATCCTTACGCTTGGCGACGGTCACGAAGTCATGTAGTTAGGCAGCGAGACCCCGTTCAGCCGGAAAGTATTCTATCAGCGTTTTCTTCCAATCCGCTCAGGAAATGTTGATGTCTTGTTGATGCCCGAACCACAGGAGGCTTCCAAACTCGCAGTCACATGAAATAAAAAAAATTGAAATTAGATAAGGGTCTTCTCGTTCCAGCCGTAGACATTATACATTTGCGAGTGACTCCAGGCGATGTAATCATATGTGAACAGAAAAAAAAGGTATTGAACACCAGCACTACTTTGGGTGTGCTGCGGCGGTGAAGGAGTTGCCCACGTGGTTTGCGCCACAGTGTTGTTTGGAGCTGCACACGCTGCACACGGTTAGCACGTGGCAATTTCGGTACCAGGCGGACCAGCCGGTTGGCACGGTGCAGGTGCCGACTCAATAACAGGTGGAGAGTTGTGAAATCTATAGACGTACCTGCAATTACAAAATAATGTGCGATGCTCATTCCTTGGTAGAGAATTTGTTGCAGCATATTCTCCAACCGATCCAAACGTTCTTTGTTGTTTGGCCCACGTGATTTGCGAGAGCTCTTAGAATGCGACGCGTTGCTTATCTTCTTCACTTTCCAGGGTTCGTCGTAGCCCGGTCCTCAGTCGTTAAGATCGACCACTCATTTAAGGATACGAAGCGGCATTAGCGCGTGAAAATGAATATAACGAACACTTCTGAATTATTAATTAAGAAAATTTAAATAATACTCAAAGTAGGATTAGTTGTTTATTCATTCCAGTTTCACAAGAGAAAGAGAGCGGTTTAACGCTCCCGCTACTTTTATAACATTTGAGAACGAACAATTTGCTGAACGAATGATTGAATGATGACACTGGCGGCTCGTTTACGTTCTGGCAACACATATAAAATGATGTTGCACACTTTCAGAATAATTTAATCATGGCAATACTGACGCCCAGTGTCATCATTTGTAAACATTTGAAGTTCATTCGAATACATTGAATCATAATTTGCTTATAACTAACACTAGTGATGTGCAAATTGCGGAAAGTTTCTAAATAGTTGGAAAAGTTCTCGGAAATTTCTAGAAATTTTCACAAGAAATTAAGGAAATTTACGTACTGAGAAGCATAAAAATGTAACTCTTGTACACTATGTATAAGAGTTACAGTTTTATGCTTCTCAGTTCGTAAATTTCCATGTTGGAAATGGAAAGTTTCAATTCCCATACAAAAATGAGGAAAATTTCCGAAATTTTCCTATGTTAAATTGCAGAAACATTTCGCAACATAGGAAACTTTCCGAAGGCACATCAGTAGCTGAGACAAAGGCGCGCTAGTCAATGTCGAAACAACACACTTTACGAAACAAATACCAAACAAGTGACAGCTATCGGGGTGCACCCAGCAATGTATTCTAAATAATAATTATTATGTCTGTCCATTTTAGGCCAGTCCGTAGAGGTTCAAAGCACCCCGGGGTGCGTTGCAAGTGGTGGTGTAGAAGATTTTTTTAAAAATATTGTTGACATCGATACAACCGATCAAATATCAAAAATGGTTACACGAGATATCTTGGGACAACTTTTGGCAGCCACAAATCCTCGAAATTTTGAGACTTATTTTGGTTTCTCACTCGTAGCTTCTTCTATACAATGCATCCTAGCGAAAAGTTACACACTAGGAAATTAAAATGCAATTGTGTGTCTAATGAGTACCAATACAGACTAATTCGGTTCAGCGACATAGTAGAAAACCATGGTCGAAAATTAGGCTTTCCTCAGTTTTGTTAGTTATTTCAAGATAGTGGGTCTTTAAGCTTCTGCGTTTCAATTTTGAATTTAACTATAGGTTTTAGCTCCTCAATTGTAGGAATTTACAGAATCGACAGTCATTTCAGCATTAGTATCATAATAACTGGTAATCGAAGAGCTGGCAGTTTTCTCGTGCAACGCATCAGCATTGCAGTTCAACGAAGAAATACTGCCAGCATACTCGGTACAATGCCTAGAGGGCCTTTTTAGGGTTCCGTAGCCAAAATGGCAAAAACGGAACCCTTATAGTTTCGTCATGACTGCCCGTCAATCCGTCTGTCCGTATGTCACAGGCATTTTACTCGAAAACTATAAGGTGTAATTGAATAAAATTTAGAGGATATGTGTATTTTATTAGCTGCTACGTAATTCTAAAATGAAATGACACTCTCCGAAAAATAACTTGAGTTGACGTCACAGTCACCTAGAAAACCAAAGCCTTTTGCTATAGCTGTAAAAATACGTCTCTGATATTTTAATCGCGAATGTTTTTTGCAACGTAACCCTTCAGCGTCGCATTTGTCTAAATGCCATGAAAGTATAATTTATCATGTAGTGTCCGGCCTTATTCGGGTAAAGGGAGCTTGAATATGCGTCCACCCAAGATTTAAGGTTTTAAAGATTTACCCCGCGAATGAGCTTTACAAAATAAGCTTCAGGTTTAATTTGTTTTGCGCAAAAGGATTGTTTATGATATACCAGCTTATTCCTCTGACTTCAAGTAAAACTCTTTACTAAATACTATTCGAAATTCTAATTTTGCGTAGTCTGTTTCACAACCCTTAAGAGATGATTTGATGGTAAAATATTAACGTTTTCTAGGAGTCAAGTTATCTCCTCACCAAATGTCATCACAATATGTTTATTGAGTTTAAGCGTGAAAATGTCAGACAGACAGACAGACTTTCTTTCAAATATTAGAATAGGGGAGTGAAGAATATACATGCATGTATTGGACTGTAATAGTTATTTATTATGCAAGACTGCAAAGTTGTTGTTTAGCGCAAGTGCTCGTATTGAAAGCTGAGCTTGGTGAAGGTTTGCAAGATTGAACCACGAGCAAAGCGAGTGGTTTAAAAGCACAATTCTGAGCATAGCGAGGCATTCAAGGCACGACACGCCAAACAACTTTGCTGCCGAACAAAGCACACAATTTTACACGTCACCGCGAAGATAAAAGTACTTACCAAACACAAATATATCGGAGTTTTTTCTTGAAATTTTACTTTTAAAACGGCGCGTTTTCTGATTTTTACACGTAACATTTTAAAACTGAAAAACTATTGAGGTTATTTTATTATTGTATCTTTATAAATTCGCATGATGCAGGATGCAGGTGATGCAGGATCGAGATAAGTGGTGTGCTCTCGTTTTGGAGGCCAAAACCCTTTTTGTGTTTGCATATAAGTACATATAAATAAGCAAGACTAAGTATCAATAATTAAATTTTACAAAAAAATATTTTACTCAAATTTCAATTACATATTTGTTCGGTCATTTAAAATGAGTAAAGGTTATGCATCTAAGAATCTGACTGAAAACCAGCGTTGCGGTGTAGGTACTCGTAGTGTGGTCACTGTAACATTATTCTGAGTCCAGTGCTTTTAAGCATCACATATTATTATACCTCATACTGTACTAGTGCCTCTATGAGCTGCAGAAATCGGGAGCTTGTCTTAAAAAAAATTTTTTTTTTTAAATTTCGAAAAATGGCTCTACAAAAAAAACTATATAAATAACGAACCTGCTCACAAATTTCTCGAGAATCGGTTGAGAAATGCGTCCTGTAGAGGAGAACAGCCGGACGGCCTGACAGCGGGACAGACACCGGACATACGAACGATTTTCAGCCCAAGCTGAAGCATAGAACTTCGTTTGCTTCGCTCGCTCGTTAAATTCGTTTTTAAATCTAATCTTAATTTTGACTACAAACGAGTATTCAAATGTCGTCGTCGATGTCGTGTTCAAAACAACTTTTTATATTCAAGATTGCGGCGACGTCTTTCTTGTCATTGCATAAATAGGGAACATTACTGCAATGTTCTGTTGCCAGAGTGCAGCACTATCACAATTAGTAAACAGTTTTTTGACAAGTCCTTCAAAGCTCTGGATCAAATAGGGAAGAAAACATTTCAATAAATAAAATGCATCAGAGTGCTGCGTAATTGGATGCAAGAATGAAGGGCATCATTCATTTCCTAAGGAAACGATGATACTAAAACTATGGGAAGCGGCAATAGGTCGTAAAGCAAAAAAAAGACCTCATCCACCTTTAAATAGCTATAGGATGCCATTTTAATATCACAGTACAGGTATTTTACACACGAATGATAATAAAACGATTATAGTTTAACGCGTTTTCATAATTTTTTTGTTATTGTTTGTTAGGTAAATAAATATGACATTGTACGTCATGGCGGTTTATTTACGGGTTGTGTTAGTGTCGCCCCCTACGCAGAGCTTTGCGTAATGTTCCCTATTAGGAAGCCGATTCATTCGTAACCCCGCGGATTCCTCATGGATCTTGATCAATGACCAAAATATGGAACTACCCTAAATAAAACACGGAAAAAAATCGTCTCGATGATGGGTCGACTTAGGGGCAACTCCAACAGCATTCTGGGGATGATTTCGGGCCGATATGATAGTCCAATTTTGGCTTACTATAGGAAATAAGTTAGATTTATTTAGTATTCATATTTACTTACACTAGTCTTAAGTCTTTATTAACAAAATATGGATGTTATATAGATATTCAGATGTTATTCAGATTAATTAAAGATAAAAATAAACATAAAATAAATATATCACCTGTCCAATAACAAGCTGCCTGTGACAGGTGGAGCCGAGTGATCGTGAAACTGTTGCGTTGGACCTATTTTGGCGCTAAACAATATGAGGAACCAATGATGAGCGGCCGTTGTCGAAATCGTGAGCTAACCTCAAATAGACTAGATTTGAGGAAGTATTATTCTGAACAGCATGTCCAGCTGATCTGAGTGCGCTCATGAATATGCGAGAACGGAGATATATCGTTGGTTTCCGTGCACCCGATTTATGTGTGCTGAGGACAGTATATAGAATTGAAACACAGTCACCTCACCCTGCAACAAGCTTTATGAGGTAAGTCAGGCATAGGACTTTCAAGTAGGACCTTGGGATGTGTATCGTATTCCAGCTCGTAAGAATGTTTTGCGAACTTATCTGCGGAATATTCTTTGAGATTTACGTACCGTTCTGCGATGCTGAAGACCTCCAACTGCTCTGGGCCAACGTGAAGGTAACAATCAATTTCCTCTTATGCCTATTGTCCACGTAAACCACACCTCATGCGCACGCTTTTGTCAATTGACAATTGCAAGGCGAACGCTTGCATCTTGCGTAAAAACCTTCAAAACTGTGTCCACGGAGCGACAACGAACGCATGACGAGCGGCTACCGCGACGTTGCCGCTCCGTGAACACAGTTTTGAAGGTTTCTACGCAAGATGCAAGCGTTCGTCTTGCAATCGTCAATTGACGAGAGCGTGCGCATGATGTGCGGTTTATGTGGACAAAAGGACTTATAGGACAGCCAGCAAGCACGTATGCCTCAAGCGTCGATTACATATTTAGAGCACCTTCGGACCAGATGATACATCTTTGCGGTATTTCGTACTTTACCGAGATCTTACTGAATGTTGTCCAGATTTCCTTATATTATATTATTTTATATTTGCGCAGTAGTATTTTATATTGTGCGGAAGCGGGACATTGATGAAATGCGCAATACGAGTAAATAATCTGAACTGTTTTGACACTGACACCTTACTGATACCGCACCGACTCCACGCCACCAAATATGGAAGTTGCTTAGACTGAAGTAAATGCACGATGGCACCGATTCATGATACCTGTGAACGTGCAGTCTTAGTGTTGCCCTGCTGTTTGTGCGTTTTTGTGTTACGTCCACACAAAGGTAACGATTTAATTCCTGCAGCAATCGCGCAACTGTGCGATGTGACTACCAGCTGTTCATCGTTTTTGTTCGATATTTGTGTGTAGACTAGATTTGACGAACAAAAACAAGAATCTAAGATAATAGGTTTTCGTATTAAAATGATCTGTGTGCTACAGACTCACGCACGGACGGATGGACGGAATTACGGCGTGACGTCTGCCGAGCACGGCCTTAATCGCCGGCGGAACACCGTGATATACGGTTATGTATTGCGGGCCCTTTTAGATAACGGAAAAAACAACATTAAACTTGGAAATGAAACCGGTTTTTAAAATGGCGGATTGCACTAAAGCTGAATGCTTAGGTCAATTATAGGCTAAGGGTATTAACAGCTTCTAGATGGCACAGTAGTGCTATGGATTTATTCAAAAAGTACCTCTAAAAGTTAAGATACCTACTGTAGTGAATCTAAATTTTGATTTATTAAGGAAAATGTTGAAAAAAATACCACCCCCCATTATCTCCGAAGTTTACCAAGCGAAATTTCTGAAATAATTACATATGATTAAGAGTACCTAACGTAAAAATTTTATACAGGAAAAATAAAACGATACTTGGGATTTTTCCTTTATTATCAAAAATCATTTCTTAAATAAGTTTGTAATTTAATTACTTTTGTATGACATCTTATGTCTTCAAATTCCTATTAGATTATCTGAAAGCCCTTTCTTCCAAATAAAAAAATAAAAATCGAAATCGCTACGCGTGATAATTAAATATCGCTGAATAAAGAAGCATACTAAGTTGCAAGTTATTAGTACCAAAATGCAGATGGCGCTATACAACGGTAACTTCTACTATGACAACAACAATTTCATTTCGGAGTGGCTAAGATTCTCTTTGGTGCATTTGTAAGGAGCAAGTTGGAATATGGTGCTGTTGTTTGGGATCCGTACGAGAGCAAATATTCTCTCATGATTTAGAAGTTACAGCGCAAATTTGCTCGCTGGCTGTATAAAAAAGCTTACGGTTACTACCCGTACCTCTATCCCTCCATCTTTGTCTCGGGCATGGTCGGACTAGATACGCTGGCACTGAGAAGAAGGTTATTGCTGCTAGTCCACTATCTATCAGTTGTCCATCACCGAGTGGATAGTGCAGAGGTATTGGCTCAGATCGGGTTGATAGTTCCAACGCGGATACCCAGTGACGCGGACGGGGCGGTGCGGTGGCGCTGCGCCGCCGGCCGCGCCTGCTGCAGCGGCCGTCCGCTCGCACGCGCTACGCGAGCCACGCGCCTACCGCACGTGCTTTGATATGGCTGCATCTAATGCATGATACCACACAACATTCTTCATTACATTCTGATCTAAGTAGCAAGTAAGAAACTAATGATAAGAACTTAATCTGATTTAGCTTACTCTTAACAACGGCATGTAATGGAGGAGCGGGACTTCCTGACACAGGTTTATTACCTACTAGGAAGCCCCAACCTTGTTATCATTTTGTGACATGTTTTTTCTCAAATAAATTTTCATTTTCATTTTCATTTCATTTCATTTCAATGCTCACTCAGCACGAAGACGCTGACATGTTCGCTGATCGTTTGACATACTTGTGCCACATTGCTAGGATATTTTTGAATTGGCACTTAATTAATGGAATGACATTATAATTATGATTGTTGACATTTTTACTTGTGCATGTTTATCTTTTTTGTTTATTTTAGCGTGTAAGCGATTTGGTGTAAACTGTAAGCTTGCATTGTATTATTGTGTGAATAAATAAATGAATAAATAAATGAATAACAGTAAATGAATAACAGTATGAGCTGTTAAGATTGTTCAAGAATGAATGGGGTCGTGACTTTGCGGGTATGGTGTATGAAAGTTTGCACGGAACCCTCGGTGCGTGAGTCAGACTCGCACTTTACCGGTTTTTTTATTTTGGCTTAATACTTATGGCTCTGGGCACAAAGGATAATGGGGCCTTCCTCAGTATTCTAGTCTGCGAACTGATAGGGCAGGAGTTTATGGGCCCTCATGGAGGCTACATCAATCGCAGGGACCTTGGGCATTTTCCCAGAATTCGTCAGAGACGGCCTACGAGTAACTGACTTTTTAAGACATATTTGGAAACTACAAGACTTAACGATGCGAATTTTACAGACGTCTATTGTAAAGTCAAACACGCCCCGCCCCAGGTACATTATTTATGATTAAGAAACGAGCTTGCTAAACTTATCTACACGCTGACTTTACGTTAGAGGACTTAAACTCGTAAACTTAATCCCGTATTTTACGGAAACAAATTACGGTCTATTACGCACTAAATACCAGGCAGGGGCTTTATGTATTTGAGTCATCAGTATTTACAGTAGTCACTACTGGTTCTCTGTTCGCGTTTCAACAGATAATTTATTACCATCACAGAAAACTTTGACAAAACATAAACTCTCGCAGGATAGATTTAGATTTATTTATTTCGAGATAAAATTTACAATATAGGTTTGCAAACCTGTCAAAACAATGTCAAAATTATAAGAATCCTTATCACGATCGTCAATAATCAGAAATAAAAATAAAAAATAATCGAAATGTTAATACACAAAGTGGAAATTGTAGCTCCAATTACGGATTAGACAATTGGCAACATGGAAACCTGTTCAAGGATATAACCGTATATAAACCCAATAAGGATATAAACCCAATTTCTCTTTTATTTCTTACACAGTCAAGAAAAGAATAATGGGAATGCTGATTAATGTAAACTCCACTTGCAAAAGAATATATATCCATCATCGGTCTGTGTAGTGAAGATTTTGGACTGAAAAACAGTCCGAAAAAGTTAAAGTGCAGAGAAACGAGTATTAGGTACTCGTACCTACACACCGAGAATACGGAAAGGCCAACGAACAGCAGGTAGGTAGTAGGTACATAAGAAGCGATTCGTTTCCTACCATTTGAAGCTTTTATTTTCATTTGTTTTTATAAGACAACGGTGGTAAACAAGCTAACGGCCTGCACGAACGTACGCTGACACCGCAGTATATGGACGCTGGCGAGTCGAGAATCACAAGCGTGTTGCCGACGCTTTATTGATTTGAGGATTCGTTGTGTTGATAGCTATTTAGATACCAATGCAGGTCCCTCACTCAAAGGCGCATCCTCGGAAGCTCGGGCGACCTTACACGACACCAGAAACACAACACCACACACCTACAGACCAATTGGTGACGTTGTAAGGTGTGGGACCATCGATTTAAAATTTGGTATGTAGGTACTCCAAACTTGAGCGAGATGATATTCCGCTGTACTGTACCCTCTCTTAAACGCATCGGAAATAAGACCTTTACTGGTTCCCTTGAAACATAGGCGTTGTAAGTTGTAAGTTAAACACCAGCCTTTTAACTGATTACTTGATTGCGGATTTCAAAATTGCTTCTAATTTTTCATTATCAAAGCAGCCCATACTATGATTGGCAACCACATTTGCCACCATCAGTTTAGGGATCCGCGAAATTGGCAACTGTGGTTGCCACCTTGCCACAAGCAAGTGAGTGGATGACTGAAATCGAGAACCTATAGTAGTACAACACAAGCTCTTCGCTCACTGAGTAAAATAATCGACTTACAGCCGACGGGAAATTCGTTCATTAAATTAGGAAGTATGCTGTTCGGTGGAAGTTCTACTTATTTAACAGCTTGGTAAATAATAACTGTATTAGCGCTTATCAGACGTGTAAGTTAAACATGTTACAGGAGTTCACACAAGAACTCATTTTCGATGTAAGTAGAGGTGTATGTGAATCGGATGGAATTATTTGTTTTGGCCTTAGAAGACCTACTTACTTAGTTCTTTGTAACTCTCATTCTTTACTGTGAACAAATTCTCATAAGAAATTGGATACCTACTGTATACAGGTTTGCAGTGATTACAGCAGAGCAGACTATGTGGTCGTCTTATTCAAAATTAATACGATGCTAAAGTGTAAACATAGTTTTGATTTCGACCGGAACACAAATCAAAATATTAGTCAACTGACTTAAATCTCCTATTCAACTCGTAGATTTTGAAAAACTGAAGTTTTGTGCGGCTTTTTTCGTGTTTCCTTGATAAGAGCCTACCTAGACAGACTTGAAAAAAAATTTACAAATAAAAATCAATAATTTGATTTACACAATTACAATTACATACCTATCGGAAAACCCTAATCAGTTTAAACTTTTAATTCGAATTTGGCCATATTCATTGATTGACTCCGATTTAACCGCTTAATCCGGGGACCCAGGTGAATGGAAACGACCCGAACCCATTTTAATTAAACCCTTGCGATGGCAGACGGATTAATATTGACTTATATTCAACCCAATGTAAACTAAGGGTAAAGATTTACTATTTGAATTTGCAATGGCCAGAAACACGTCAAAGGCAATTTTATATTTAGTATAGAGTATTAAAAACGGGTGTAGGTACTTTATATGGAATCTAATTATTAATTGACTATTCATGCTCTTTAAACTATCTAGGGCTAAAAAAAAAAAGAAGATTTTTGTGGAAAATCACCTACAAAGACATGAGCGTGCGGTCGAATTTTATTCGAGGAGCAATGGCATGTCAACTTGAGTGGATTATGCTTTGTGACAACTAACAATTTCGATGTGCGACTCGTATGTTATGACATCGCGGGAGTCCGCTGGATGCGGGTGGCGCAAGACCGGTCATTGTGGCACTCTTTCGGGGAGGCTTATGTCCAGCAGTCTTTCGGCTGATATGATGTTATGACATGAGACATACGCCATTATACATAAAAATATATAATAAATACATAAAAAAATGTAAACACCACTAACAATACCAGTTAAAGCTAAGAACCATCTCGACAGACAAGATTTTCGATAAAAAAAAATATATTTTATAATCCTTATCTCGAAGGTGTACGGATTCACTTACTGATCGCGCTTTAACGTAAATCATTAAAAAGCAAATAATAGCCCGCTTATATAGGAAGTAGAGTCAAAACCTCGTTAGAAATATTTTGAGTTCATTCTAAAATAAACCTTCAGTGAATCCAAAACGGTTGCATTTGACTAAAAGGATTCAAGTGAGATATGAACTTGCGAAACTGACATGTTTCTGGCCAGTGTGTAGCCGAAATTTGACTCATAAATAACCGATCTGGAACAGATGTATCGAATCGTTTGAATTCGAGATCCCGCAATTCCAATTTCAAAAAATTAAACGATAAAAATAATATATGCGTACTGTCCGTGTATCTCTGAAAAATCAGTAAAACAAATATTTTTTTAAGCCGGAATATTGTAATACAAGATTTTACGTAATAGGGGAGTCTGGGGTGTAGACTCAAAATGTATTATTACTCCAAAAGAAAGAAGGCAAAAAATATGCATAGAGACGAAAATCCCTTTCAGATATCTCAAAAAATTACGAAGCTACAACCGTGTTAATATTGCTTATTAGAGAGAGAAAACGCTAGGGGATCGTGACGTCACGATCCACGAGCGTCATAGTAAATGACAATCGTTTCATATGAAGGTGCCTTTTGCGGAAATGGGACAAAAAAAACCCTCTCTTAAAACTTTGAACACTTATAATTTTGTGATTATTTAATCCCTAATCTAGCATTACTCGTATAATTATGGCGTGCAGGTTACCTTTACTTACATATCAGTTGTAATTTTTTTAAGTTGAAAGTGACAGCGATTCTACATTGAAAAAAAAATTGTAGGTAGGTATATATGTACATATATTAAATACCTTTTAATAACACATATTGTCGATAAAAATCATGTATTCAATGCGGCGACATATTTAACCTGCGAGGTTATTGATACGATCTCGCTTTTAGGACCCTTTTAGTGGCGGAAAATGGTGATCTTTGGTTATTTTTACGCCCACTTTTATTACAGGAAGGTACGGTCCTTCGGAAAACTTTTGCGTTTTTGCTTGCTTAAAGAATTTCACATTCTAATATTGACCTGAATTTTTCTACGGTCTTTGGTTTTAAAACTTGTATTTGACTATTATTCCCTTGCTGTACTGTTTTAGCTATGACAGCATTCGGCATCAATCACCAATACAGATACAGATGCAGACTTATTTATTCATAAAATAAAAATATTTTAGATGCCAGGAGAGTACATCTTTAAATTCTTAGTGTTACAATTAATAATATAATAACAATTTGCATGCATGGCATGAGGGAATTTCTTATGTAGGTAGTAGTTAGTCACGTGAAGCCTCGATGAAGGGCTTGCACAATCCATTAAAGATTCGGTGCGTACTTGGTCCCCACGAACCTCTCTACGCCAAATGGCTCAAAAATTAAGCCACTATCGATGGCTTCATACTTGCGCTGGTTTGACTGTCGGCCGGGTCAGCAGTGGAACCAGCCTTACATGAAGTGCCCGGAAGATGTGAAGACGCCAGGGTGTCGACGCACGTGGCGTCCCACACCAGGCCCCATGTTTTAGGCCATCAGCTGTCAGCCCATCTTTTAGGGAATGAGTGTCATTCCTTTGGACATTCTTCCATCGTCCCGTGTCAATACAGTACTTAGGTACACAGGTAGGACTGAAGAGACACCGGCGCTGACGAAAACCCTACGGATGATGTCGTTAAAGCTGGTATTACGCGTATTTAAAACAGTGTTCGTAAAATAAATGTTTTGCTGTGTTGTTTGAATTTTGTGTGTTCTATTGAAATAAACAGTTAATATATTTTTATATTTAAGCACCTACTTATTTCTCTTATTTTACACAATTTGATTACATTCATAATTTGATTTTTTACTTGAGCTTTAATGTTCTTGATTTCTTGCCAGAATTAAAAAACTAAAATCAATGTAAACTATAACTTACACATTTCATTAATCAGGGTTAAGTACATCGACCATCCTAGGTCAATATAAGCCTGTCGTAACGTGTCTCTCAAATAAGACACATTCATTAACTAATTAACCAGTCGATGTGACTTTTTAATTAGTTTTCCATCGGACGTACCGTTTTTGTGCTATATGCAAATAACTGAAAAAAGAGCAAAAATTTCGCGGTTATTGGGCTTCCAAAAGTTTAGCACACCTCTTGGGATGGTGCAAACTCGGATTACATGCATTTAGGACCAAATGAAGGTATTAAAACGATTTCCAGCTTTATGGGAATTAATTCCTCAAAACGTCTTTTTTGGATCGAATTTTCTTGGCATATGACTGGGCCAAATCAAATGATCGCCTTTGGCTACGCGCTAGTGGAAAAGACGCACTACAAAAAAAATACGTTCCAAAAATAGCCCCATTATGATTTCTACCAATATTAAACAGAAATATCTCCTAGCGTTGTTCCCGGTTGTGCCCTAAAGGAGCCTGGGGTCCGCTTTGACACCTAATGCCAAGATCCAGCATAGGCACTAGTTTTTAGGAAAGCCACTGCCATCTTTTTTTTTTTTTTTTACTTTTATATTCAAAATTATAAACTTATTCTACTACATTTATATACTCTTTAGTTCTTACTGAAGCCTCAATTAGGCTTATTTGTAACAAATATCTAATTAATATTAGTTTATTAGTTTACTATCTATCACATTTATCCATACCAGTATTATTCCTCAGTGCTGGTGTTATGAGAGTCTATATAATGTTTTTTTAGCATTTTTTTACATGCTTTTGGATTCTCTTTTACCTGTATTTTGATTAAAATGTCTGATGGTAGTTGGTTAAGTATACAAGGTAACATGAAATCTGAAGTACATTTACCATATATATTCTTATAGTCAGGTAAAATGCAAGGTGGTTAGTATGCCAGGTTTCTTAGTTTTTCACTACGTGTTCTCATTTTTAGGTTTTTTAGTTGGCTGAATTTATCATATATGATCTGAATATTTATTTTTTCATATATACTTAGCACCTTACAGAAGCCAAATAGGTTGTTATAATTATTTTTACATTGGAGTTTAATTTTAATAGGCACTATAGTTTTAAGAATGGATAGTTGTAGTGTATATATCTTATCTAGATATGTTTTATAAGTGCATCCATATGTGCTGATACTGTAGTTAATTATAGAGTCAGCAAGAGATAAGTACATCATTCTCAAGGTGTTGTAGGGAATTTTTAATTTTAGAATTGACAACCTTGCTAGTATGGCTCTTAGTTTCTTACATATTCCGTCAATGTGATATTTCCAGTTTAATCTATTGTCTATGATCATTCCAAGGTAGGTGTGTTCAGATACTAGGTCAAGTTTTGAGCAGCCACAGGCCCCGTCAGTACTCCCCCCATGCATGCAGACATGATCATGAGCTAACAGAAATGGTGTAATGGGTCTCTTTTTATGTGCAGATGTTATATGCATTAGCTTAGTTTTTTTGGCGTTTATGACAAGCCCAACATCGTGGGCCCATTTGCTCAAATTGTCAAAGTTATTTTGTAGGGTACTTTGAGCTTTTAGAATGTCTGTGTTTGCTGTTAGCAGGCAAGTGTCATCAGCAAATTGGAAAACTGAGCATTCAGAGAATATGTTACACATGTCATTCACGTAAAGTAGGTACTCGGTCGGACCGATTATAGATCCTTGTGCTGTTCCTTCTTCTGTCAAAAATCTATCACTATGCACCCCATCAATGTTAACTGTTATAGAGCGGTTCTTATGGTAGTCTCTAAACCATTTCAGCAAAGGCCCCTGTATCCCGTTCTGTTCTAGCTTAGAAAAAAGTGTTTGATAAGACAGTGTGTCAAAAGCCTTGCTAAAATCAATAAAGACAGCTAACACATGGTTCCCTTCATTTAGGTGACTATTGACAATATCCGCAAAGTTTAATAACAGCTGAGAAGTACTTTTTTCTTTTTGAAATCCATATTGGTGTGGATTAATTATATTGTTCTGTGTTAAGAACTTATTTATTTCCTTGCCAAGGTACCTCTCAATTATTTTGTCTATGCATGGTAGAATAGTGATGGGCCTGTAGTTGTTGGTATCAGTGTGTGAGCCACTTTTAAATATAGGCCTGACTACACCCACCTTGAGTTGCTCAGGATACAGTGAGGTTGAGATACAGCTATTTATTAGATGAGTTATGACAGGTGTTATGCTAGCATTAATGTATTCAAGGTCTGCGGCACGTATTTTGTCAATTCCGGGACATTTTCTGTCGTTCAGTTGCTTAATGATATTGAACACTGATTCATTTGTAGCTTTACTCAGTCTCATTGCAATCTTTGGTACATTGCAATATGTTCTATTTGGCAATAGGGGCTGCTTACAGTACATCTGAGCTTCCAACCCAGAGGGAAAACTAGACCTTATTGGGATTAGACCGGTTTCCTCACTATGTTTTCCTTCGCCGAAAAGCTAACGATGGAATAATTATAAAATCCGTTGGGTTTTTTTTTCAGAACACTGTCATGTTAGTCTTTTTTACAAATTCTTCCCCCAAAGGGGATTATAAGGGCATTCAAAGTTTGTATCAGAGAGAAAGCAAGACATTTTTAAAGTAAGGGATTTGTAACTTCGGTTTTAGACAAAACAAACATGCTAAAATACTACAAAACTTATTTCAGCGTTTTTTTTAATTCATCGCCTAAGAAGGTTAAAACGGGGTTCGAAGTTTGTATAGTATAGATCAAAACATTTTTAAAGTAAGAAATTTGTAACTTCGGTTTCAGCCTGTTTATTATGAGGGTTCAAAGGCTAAGTGTGTATAAAGAGCAAGCCATTTTGAAAGTAAGAGATTTGAAACTTCGGTTTTAGACTGTTTACTAAAAAACTAGGCAGAAAACTAATTTTAATGTTTTTTTTTTATTTATTCCTTAAAGAAACTTTAAGACGATGACATGTTATACGCGGACGAAGTCGCGGGCAACAGCTAGTATCTAATAATTGTATACGCTACGTGAGCATTTATGGTGGACAAGCAGTTCGAGATTTCGTTTAAATTTTGAACTTAACCGTCTACAAAATCAGAAAATGATTCTGCTAAAACGGGTGCTCCAAGGAGGTGAAGTGAGCTTTTCTCTGTACTTTTAATATTTGGGGCAAGTCGACGGAATTTGGATAGAGCGAGTTCTTTGTCTTTATATGTATCAGAAAAGAAAAGTTCACATTTAGAAAAATTCAATTCTAAACCAATACCGCGAAATTCTTCAATCAAAACGCGCAGGTCGTCCAGAATTTCGCTCTTATCACCTCCCAAGGTGTCATCATCCAAATACCATACATTGAATTTGCAATTTAACTTTGTGGCACCTTGTTGGCAGCCTACAGCCGAAGAGAGATGGTTTTCCCTAAAAAATAATTTAGAAGGCTCACTAGAACATTGCCAGCTAAAGTTATAGATTTGAGGTAGTTTTTCACGGGTCTGTGCCAAGAGGGCAGTTCTGTTGACGCTGTTAAAAGCATTTTTGACGTCGACGTTTAAAATGACCTTCCCGGAAGTTTGTGAAATGTAGGTTCTAAGTGCGTGAACTGCTGCCTCGCAACCTCCGTTACACCCAAAACCCAATTGGGTCGGCTGAAAGCACCGACTTAGGGGGTTGGATGCAGCGGCGCAGCCAATTTTGGTCACAAGATGGCGATAGGTCTAATACCACCGTCTTGTTATACTAATGCGCCTAAATTTGTACCGTATAGTGTGCTGGTGACTCCGGGATGTACTTGTACTGTAAATGTACTTGCAAGCATGAGGATACTCAGGTCCGCTCTTAAAGTATCTCGCCAACATCCCCTGAGCTATAACCAAGTAAATCTTTGAGGTGTTGGGGGGTTAAACCATCTAGTCCACCAGCTGAGCGACTCTGAAAGGTCATGACTGCCCTGAGAACCCCGTCCGTAGATGTAGTAAGAGGAATTGTCGATGAATCAGGTGGTGCAGGAAGGGTTTGGTTTGTGGATGGCAGAGGGTGTTTATTCTGTAAAGCTAAGAGGGTATCATGGTTATTGGGGGCCAGTCAGTGAAAAAAAGGACCCTGGCAGCTCCTCTGATATCACCTTCCCCTACTTTACTTTCAATATTTATATAAAGGGATGCGTTATGTTTCAGAGTTGTTCCTTGAAGCTCTTCAAGAGAATGAGGGTGTTGACAATTATGTTTTATTTTGGATGTTAGGGATGTAGTTTTACTTTGGTCGGAGACGTGTAAGATTTGATAGGGAAATATAAGAAGTTGCTCCCAAGCTTGGTACGTATTTTAAGATACAGCCATTAGGTATGACCGAGGTAAGTTTTTGTGATACCGAAAGCCTTGCACCTCGTGGGACACGTTTGATTATACGAGTGCTATTTTTAAGCGACCTAAGATCACTGAATCATCGACTGTATCAGCGTGGGGGTTTAGCGTGATGTCAGGAGTGTTATGTTTTCTACCCAAGTGTACTCTAAGACCGCGCTGATTTTTAAAATACCTGGGTTGGGAGCATAGAGACTATTGTACTAGATTTTGAGATGATTCACTAATTTCATCGTGTACACTGGACGATGCGACATTACCGCCTGGTTGTGACATACCTTTCATATATAGGCTTAAAAATACGATTAACAAGAAAACTAAAATTATAAAAGCACAAAATAAGCATAAAAACATAAATTAGATCGTCTGGAATATCGCGATTACACAGCCAATACAAAATAAAATAAATATTTTCGTATGCAATATAAATTCATATTAAATGTTACAAGTAGGTAAATAGTTTTACTAAAATAAAACGTTTCTATATCATATCCAAGAAGAAATAATCAATTATTTGACAAGAAGGATTTCATTTGTTTAGACGAGTTGGAATCCATATGCCGAAAATTAAAAAAAAAACCTGTACAACCCGGTCAATTTGAGAATGCGCCGTGTCCATACAATACACCTTGATGCAAGGTGCCAACGTATCTTAATCGGGATTTAAACATAACACACGAGTGTCGTAATGTTATAAAACACGCGTGTTTAATACCCAGGATTATGAGCCTAAAAGCGACGTCATAAGAGGCACGTTACGAGAAAATGTGTTGAAAAGTCTTTTTTAGTTTGCCTCTTAAAATGGCGTCAGTCGATGAGTTTTTCAATTAAGTTGGAAAAGAGTTATAAAGTTCAATTTCTATTTCATCAAGTGATTTTCGAGCCTTTGCTAGCCTCCGCATCGGCGCGACCAGCAAGGTCTGGGTGCGCGTGGTGACCTCCTGTGCCTCGCGTACATCCGAACCTCAAGGATTAATACGCTAGGTACAGTAGACGGCAAACTTCGTGCGCAAATGACCTTGCCAACGCAAAGGCTAATTGTACGTGCCAACTGCCCCCCCCACTTCGTCTCGCATGCTCAAGTTGTTTGCCGGGAACTGTAATGTAAGTATATACAGTTGTCTAAGTAAGATCTGAAATCTAGAATCTTTGGCCACTACCAAATAAGCAGTTAGCCTACTCGTAGTTATCTTGCGTTGCCAAATATGATTGATACGTCATTGTGTCGCTATTCCTGTCTTCCTTTTTTACTTAAATGATAGATTCCCTTCAAAAGAACAACTGATACATGACCCCTTTGCCTGTTTCTTACGCTAATACCCTCTGGAAAACCTTCAGGTCGTTACTTACACTTGACGTCACTTGCAGTGGACATATTTTATCGATCAGTCAGGGCTAATGCTTTATCAAGTCGAGCTGTTCACAAAAAACGATTGAGTTTACCGTTATATTTATTGTATTGTAAAGTTGAAAGCAGTTTTAAATTCGAAGGAGAGGGTCAAACAATAATACTTCTTCTGTGACCAAACTGCAATTAATTTGATTTTGATACTTTTTATTATTCGTTTTCAAACTTGTATTTTTGGAAAGTTCACGTTTCTGGCTACTAACCTGTCCAACATAAACGCGGTTTTTTTTAATTAATATTAATAAAAATATATACCTAACCGTAACTATATAAAACGTAAGTACCTTACAGTAACATTAAAAACTATTATCTTGCCAACATTTTAATGAAACGCAACAGCGAGAGGAGTTGATTATCATCATTAAAAAAAATATAGATATACTAGATTTCTTCGTGAGATTATAGTTAGGTAGGCACAATTTAATTTATGGAAACATGTTTACCAAAACAGTATTACCCGACTAATTCACCAGTTCAACCAGTGGGTTGAACCGTGTAATAATTAGCATTAATTCACCAGTTTCTTTTTTCTTAACTAAAAATGTATCTTAATAAGCTCATAATTCCATAAACATAAACCCTACAATCGATTTCTCAGTAAACTCGGCAGCCATTTTGTAAAGGTCACTAGGGCAGGAAATGGCAGAGGAAATTAAACGAGTGATTAAGTTACGCTGTCTTCACGAGATAAAACATTGAGAGAAGTAAATTGCGTAATACGACTTAATTTATTAGAAGTTAGTTTTTTAAAGTTACTGCATTTCTTAATAAAGTTAAATTTAGAAATCAATCATTCCAATAGAAATGCATTAAATAAGTTAGCACACAGACACATACCTACAAAATACAAAGCACACGTGACTTTTTTTAGCCACGTAAAAAGAAAATAAAATACAAAGAATATAGTATATGTATATATGATATAAGAACGTTTACTATAATGGGTTAACAATACAACAGATTATAGAAAACCAAATTTTCAAAAATCCTGAGTTTAGTTCTCAAGTCCTTCACGAACATATACTTGCTTGACGCTCCATACGGAGGTGACCGACCCCCAAATTTAGCCGCACTGCTTTCAAGCGAATAATAATCCAACGCACAATTGATCGACGTATCATTCTGAGGCTCTAGTATAAGTTTTATCGATACAAATCGTTTGCGTTTAGTTTTAAGTTGTATGGCAACGCGAACAGCGTCTCTGGTGGTAACTATTAGAAACCACGCGTTGCCATACAAATTGAAACTAAACGCAAACGCGTTCGAAAATGTATATGTATCGATACAACTAATACTAGAGCTACTGTGCTGTAAGGGGTAAAACAGAGTAAAACTTGAAAACTGCTATATATTTTAGTTATAAGACACAATGAGTTACAGTCAAAAGAAGACACAAAACTTTATATATTAGTGTGTTAATAAAATCACACCGCATTTCATTCCTGCTGAAACCATAATCCGACCGCCAGACTGCCCTAATGGACATACAAACGCCGAACAAATGGCCTGCACCAAATCTCCCACATTACAGACGTCAGACCAACACCCTGTGACGAATAGACAGCGAGGATCATAGCTACAACCAACTTCAGAGGAATAACTTCATTAAAACGCCGAAATTACCTCGTGTCTTCCTTCGTTCATACATTTTGTTTGATATAAATATAAGGTAAAAGTACCCTTCACCGGATCTGCCGTATCGCCGAATTTACCCTATTTTAAGGTGTAAGTCGAGTAGTACAGCTAATATGACGTTTTTTTTTTCCACTATACCTATCCCTTCCACTACGCGGAAAACGGCCATTTTGGACCTCAATGGGGCCGCGATAATTAATCGGGCCAGTTGATCGCCGTTTTGTATGGGATTCCTTACGAAGATCGGTAAGAAATTGAGTGAACTTCTTAAGGTCATAAAACTATTTAGAGGCCAATTTATGAATAAAAATTGGGTTTCGAGGAATCATTATTTATTTGGTTTTTGTTATTTGTAAAAACAAGTTCATTTAGTGCAGTTATATTTGAAGAATTTAACTAAAATGAGGATTCGGTGATGTGTCTACCCTCTTTTGACTTGAAGGTTTCTACGAACAGCGTCCAGAATCAGGGAAACCGTATATTATTGAGATTATTTATTTATAGGTTGGTCATAAACTATTTATTTAAACTAATTCGCTTTTCAAATAACTAAAATTATAGCAAATTTTATGAGCATTTACCGAACATTGATAATCAAGATAGATTTCTCTCAAACTGTGTTTGAAATGAACCATTTTCAAGACTTTTTGCCGTTAAAATAAGCTATTTGGCAAGGCTATTTAAAAAAAAAATCATAACACATATTTTACATCAATAGTAGCAAGAGCCGTTTATATTTATGGTTTCGCAATAAGTTCTAATTCCTTGTAAAAATTTAAAGTTTGTAATTATAACATAATCAGCCATGCTACTATTTTGGTGTTCCTTAAAATATCAACCTTGTTTCGTTACGAACTAGGTCGATAATACTGTCAATTATTTTTCAACACATTTGCTCGTAACGTGCCTCTTATTGTGCCGCTTTTGGGCTCATAATCCTGGGTATTAAACACGCGTGTTTAATAACATTACGACACTCGTGTAGTTATGTTTATATCCCGATTAAGACACGTTGACACCTTGCAGCAAGGTGTATGTATGGACTCGGCGCATTCTTAAATTGACCGGGTTATACAGGTTTGTTTTTAATTCTCGACAAATGGATTCTTACTCGACTAAACAAATTAAATCCTTCTTGTGGATTAATTGATTATTTCTTGTTGGATATGATATAGAAAAGTTTCATTTAGTAAAATTATTTACTTTTGATAACATTTTACATGAATTTATATTGAATAAGAAAATATTAATTTTATTTTGTATTGGCTGTTTAGAGATTTCATCTAAGCCTCACTGCGCGAACTTCACGAAAAAAAATAGTTGCGCGCCATTATAGGTAATTTCTCAAATATTTGTAAACATTGATGATACGTGTTTGGTTATTGTTAATAATGTTGACTCGTAGCCTTGTAGTGAATAGAAAAGTGATAAATAGAATTGACGCCACTGATGTACATTCTTGGAGATGTACAAATATGTGAGTAAAAACCTGTTGTCATCAATAACTAAAGGAAACAACTTAGGAGCCTGTAACATGTTCATTTTATGAAAAGGATTTTTTCCTCGCAAATGTGTTGAAAAACGTCGTATGACACGCGTGAGCTTTGATAATTACATCCTCGGCTCTATTATCACGCTCACCTGCGGTTCGCGTGACAATTCCGCCTCTGATGTAATGATCAACATACCTCACTTGTATCATAATGTACTATTTTGAACGTTCTTGTAAAGGCCAGCGCTTCCAAACAATTAACGCACAATTGCCCACCTACGGAAAAATTGTACGATACTAAATATACATGTACGATTTTTTCACTTTATTTTGAAATCATATATTAAGTGCAATAACAATATGATTAATTACTGTTAATATGATTCTCATTATATTCTGCATGCTCCTTGCTCGCGCGCTCATGTTAAACTGATTTTGCGAAACTCTAAGCAAGCTGGTAGGTAATATTACCTACTATTTTGTTGCTGCATGCTCCTTGCTCGCGCGCTCATGTTAAACTTGCCTAATTTGGCATAAAATATACCTACGTTTTGTACACAGGTCATATGTCAAAAAAGGTATGATTTATGTACTTTGATTCTTTTCCAGAAAGATTACACTTAAAGTTTAAAAGCAGTACCTACTTTTAAGTAAAGACGGTTAAAAACAGCCTCATTTGATTTTTTATTTACAATTCAAACAATGATGAAAATGTGTGTGAATTTTTGGAAGTTTAGTTTTAGAACCTTTTAAACCCTCAAAAATTTTCCTTTTTACCAGACCGCGCGGAGGGTGCGCCAAAGCAAGAGCGCTCGCTTAATAAATTCCAGATATATATTTTTCTGATTTTTGATAGCTTAGTTTCAGAGCCGTTTAAGTCCTCAACATTTTTTTAACCAGACCGCGCGGAGGGTTCGTCAAAGCATAAGTAAGCTATAAGTATAGCCGGTTCTAGCTCTCACATCGCAAAAATCTAAACTTTATCGAAAGGCAGCCAGTGTCTCATGTTCAACTGAGTGACTAAATTGATACATGCTACACTTATAAATAGTAATAAATAATTTACAGTCAAAGGTAATAACATACGTACATAAATACGGTCATAAATATCTGTACACGCCTTTATGACATTGACAATAGAGTCCTGTACAGATATTTATGTCATTATTTGTAAAGTTCATGATGAAGCGTCGTTTAAAACACTCGCAGTAAAGCGAGCCAAGCGGCATCAACGTGGCGTGGCACCTTTTCGCCGCGGGCAAATTACACCTGCCAAGCTTGCGGTCGTGTATGCCGCTCTCGGCATTGGCTTACACAGCCATGGAAGACGTTGTCTCCTTTCTTGACACTGCTTGTATAGTCTGTTATAGACTTAAAGGCCATTGATGATTTATGTACGTATATTATTACGCCTGACTGTAGGTACAAAGATCTTATTTATATTTCAGCCATCTTATTCGTTTTTGCTCACAAATGAGTACTTAGATTTTATCAACTCGTCAGTAAATCAATGAAAACACTTTCTTTACCAAAGTGAGTTCTTTGTTATATTCTGTGCGTGAGCACATGTAATCTTCGAGAGTGTCCGCTAATGACGGTGTTTTGTCTCTAACCGGCCCTTAAAGACTAAGTAATCTTACGTGTTAGTTGGGGTTGTTAGAATAATCAAGAATTAAGAGTGATCTTACTTGTTTTTATCTTCTTGCAGCAGTCTTCACTATTTTAATGAAAGCGGTAGGTTGTAGGTAGCTAGAGATGGATAGTTTTTTTATCGGGTTAGATTGTACTATTTGTACTGAGACAGCAGCTTCGCCAACAACATTGTAGGGTAGATATTCTGTCACTGTTTATATTGTGGAGGCTTTAGGAATGTTATTATTACTTAGATGCCTAAATAGTGGACCTGTGAGAAGTATTCAATCTTAAGATTTTACCGCAAGTCACTTTGGCTTCTCGATGACGGTTTAAAAGAACTGGCGTGCAGCTGAGTTTCAGTTGGGAAATATAACGAACATTCTATCGTGCCTAGTTCAAACGAGGTTGTGTCAAACAATTTTCGTTTTGGTACAAACTTTTTGCGATCCGTCCATTATTTTGCACAGTCATCAACTACTCGTTGAGAGGGTGGGTACTAATGAGCCATCTTAACCTTACGGGACTAAGAGAATTAGTGAGTGTGAGTATGAATATGAGTAAAGTTTTAATGTTAATATCGGCTCCATAGTTTTCTTTCGTCTTACCGTGCTGTGAAATATACGAGCCCTCTTTATCACAAATCAGGTTGGTTGTATAGTGAACATTCTGTAAGTAAGTAGGCATCTAGTAGGCCGCAGTTATCTATTTGTGCTAGTACGAGTAAGCCCTAACCAAACACAGGAACACCCGAGAGTATTCCCTTCGTGATTGACCTATTGGAGCCTAACAAATAGGGCTATTACGAGCAGTCAGTGCGAATAGATCCCGGGGGAATTAACGATCGCACATCTATCGACCTTTTTCGTCAACGTCAGGGTACGGCTGTCCTTAAGGCGCGGACACAATAAAACGCAGAGCGAACTGAAGACATGACGGCTCTCCTGAGAGTTTATACCTACTATACATGCTTAAAAAATTTTTTTTTATACAACTGTTGCGTAATAAGGTTAAAATTCATAATAATATAACACGAGTGCTTGAAGGCTTAATATGGAACTTGCATCTTTTTATTTTATTACGACAATCAAAAGTACGAATGATCCAGAGGAATATTAACTGTAGCATTAAAACTTTCTTATGATTTCTGTTTCTGATGTTATATGCATTTGAAATCTGCACGCGCCGGCACCCTCCGTAAACGATCTAGTATAAGCTCTAGTATAAGCACTAGTATAAGCCCGTTTAATATAGGTAATTAAACGGGCTTATACTATGACGTCACAACTTATATTTTCGGCGCGTTTACTATGGAGTAAGTCATCAATTAGCAATTATCTCCATAAAATTAGCGTTGAACACTATACTTGTCAGTTGTCATAAAAAATATCATTTCTGCTACAACATTCTGTGTAACAGTTGTTATTTTATGGAAAAAATAAAAAAAAATACTTTCGTCATTTTAACGTGAGATAAAACTATTACAATATTTTTTTTTCTTTTATCTCTTCGTATATCCGCATCGATTGAGTGCAATTTATTCGAAATTGAAGTCCCATGCATGTTCCCCATTCTGTACATGCTCGCTCTTACATTTCCACAAACCGAATGACGGAGCTCAGTTCCACACTGAATTCATTTGGTTCCGGGTAACCATTACAGATATCATTTATTATTTGCCTGACATGGGCGTGATGTTCTTATCAAAAGCGTCTCATCTTCAATATTTACACAGAGTCATACTACAAAACCTATGAAATGCTTCAGCAACTGCGGCACCTGCTACCATTAAATTATTTTCAGTGCGTATGCTAATAAATGGAAATTAAAATAATAAGTTAATTAAAACAAAAATACTTCTTCATCACTTTTTGCCTTTTAATTTTTAGGGTTCCGTACTCAAAGAGTAAAACGGGACCCTATTACTAAGACTTCGCTGTCCGTCCGTCCGTCCGTCCGTCTGTCTGTCACCAGGCTGTATCTCAAGAACCTTGATAGGTAGAGACTTGAAATTTTAACAGATTATGCATTTCGGTTGCCGCTATAAGAACAAATACTTAAAACAAAATAAAATATATTTTTAATAATCACGTTTGTTGTATGGGAGCCCATACAACAAACGTGATTTTTTTGCCATTTCTATAGATAATAGTATGGAACCCTTCGTGCGCGAGTCCAACTCGCACTTGGCCGGATTTTTGATAACATTTGTTAATAAATGCCATTAGGGCCTGGCCACATGTCTGCGGTGCGGCGCCGCAATATCGGCATTTGTACATTTCTGTGTGTTGTGCAATAAAGTTTCTATAAAATATCCTTACATTATATCATGCACAAAATAAACTGAATTATACCTATTCACGTAGGACAAAAAAAACTTGTGTCAATACATGCCGCGCATGCGCTTAGTTTACAAAATATACGCTTAAATCACAATTCAAAATTTGAAAGTCATAACGTTACATTATCGATATCAGAAGAGTACATAGGTAATTATTACCTGCCGCTGTACGCGTGTATGGTGTGTGTGTGTGTGTGTGTGTGTGTGTGTGTGTGTGTGTGTGTGTGTGTGTGTGTGTGTGCGTGTGCGTGTGCGCGTGTATGTGTCCATGTGAGATATAAATTAATATAAATTAGTCACCTAGGAAGGTTTTTGTTTTTTTTAAATAAAATATCGTAGGTCTCTGAGGCTTTCTTTATTAGTGCCCCTACAAAAGTTTATGTCTCCCGCAGACCGGGCAGTGGGATTTTCCGCACGCGTAGAGGGCTGTATTTGCTACTTTACGACCAGGTGTGACGTTTACATTATCACCCAATATGAATACATTTATAACACGTCAATGTTCCTAGTTCGAGTAGAGTAATACTGTACCTATTAATGAGCCCAAAATCTCAATTCGTACTTATTGTTTGAACACTAGTTAATACTATATAAAGCTCCATTACCACTCATTTCTGACTGACATGATTGTTCTCCAAGAAGGAGTATAACTGGAGCTTTGACTTGTATGGGAAAAGTGTTACTGTCATCGATGTGACCCCCAGAAAAATCTGACATTTGGAGTTTTGGCTCCTGGAAAAAAGTTGCACTTCAGCCTGGCTCAACGGTTAGACCTAGGTCAGGGGTGCTCGACCAAATGTCATAGAGAACTGCGTGCAGTTTTTGATGGCGGAAAAAAAATTAAAAAAAAACAAAGTTTTTTTTTAATTTTTTTTCAAAATGGTCCTAGAGCTTTGAAATTTGGCTAGCGGAATCCTATATGGCTCTCGATTCTGAAAACATTTTTTTTTTTTTTTTAGCTCTAAAAAAAAATTTGTATGGGGAATTTTTTCGATTTTTTTTCCGGCCAAACCGCTCGACTTTTGAATAGCGGTCTCGACCAAATGTCATAAAAGTTTCCAAGGGGAGTACAACTGCATTTTTTTTTTGGCGAAAAAAAAAACTTTTTTTTTTTTGAAATTTCAAATTGGTCACAGCGCGCCGAGATTTGGCATGCGGGGACTTGAGGGGCCCAAGAGTTGTAAAAAGAAAAAAAAAATGGAAAAAATCCAAAATGGCGGACGGTATGGGCAAAACAAATTTGCGAGGCCGTAGGCCGAGCTGCGGGAGCTTAAGGCTTGGCTACTATTCCTTGCCCGGAGTGTCTTACAAGCGAACCTGAGGGCCGAAGGCCCGAAGGTGAGCTTCGAGGCACGCGAAGGCCAAAGGCCGAGCTCCGCGTAGGGCCGAAGGCCCGAAGCGTCCAGCGAGGCCGTAGGCCGAGCTGCGGGAGCATAGGACTGTGCGACTATGCCCCCGAGTGTCTTTCGTCGTAGGCGAAGGCCGAAGGCCGAGCGACGCGAAGGCCGAAGGCCGAGCTCCGCGTAGGGCCGAAGGCCCGAAGCGTCCAGCGAGGCCGTAGGCCGAGCTGCGGGAGCATAGGACTGTGCGACTATGCCCCCGAGTGTCTTTCGTCGTAGGCGAAGGCCGAAGGCCGAGCGACGCGAAGGCCGAAGGCCGAGCTCCGCGTAGGGCCGAAGGCCCGAAGCGTCCTGCGAGGCCGTAGGCCGAGCTGCGGGAGTTTAAGGTTGTGCAACCACTCACTAACCCCCGAGTGTCATAAAAGCGAACCTGAGGGCCGAAGGCCCGAAGGTGAGCTTCGTGGCAGGCGAAGGCCGAAGGCCGAGCTCCGCGTAGGGCCGAAGGCCCGAAGCGTCCCTTCAGAGCGCGCTTGCGGAAACCCTACGCCCCCCAAGTGTCTTTAAGCGAACCTGAGGGCCGAAGGCCCGAAGGTGAGCTTCCAGGTACGCGAAGGCCGAAGGCCGAGCTCCGCGTAGGGCCGAAGGCCCGAAGCGTCCCTTCAGAGCTCGCTCTCTACGCGAGCCCGAGGGCCGAAGGCCCGATGGGCGAGCCCACGCGGACACACACCCCCCGCACCTTCCCGTCACAAGCAAGAATAGAGTGCAAATTCCTACTTACAAAAATACCCTCCGCTTTTCCCTTCCCATAGCGGAATTTCACTTTCCTTTTCCTTGGATATACTAAAACCAAAATAATACAGGCAGATTTTGAATAAACAAGTCAAAAGCAAACCTCGGTACCGCGGCGCGCTCGCGCGCCGCGCCGCAGGCAAATACTAGTTAATATTATATAAAGCTGCAATACCACTCATTTCCGGTGACACAATTGATCTCCGGGAAGGAGTCATGGTGGAGGTAAGGTTTTGATATGGGTGTATAGAGGTCGGCGAGGTTACCACCAGAAAAATCTGACTTTTTCGGATTTGGCTCTGAGTAAAAAATTGCTCTACTGCCCGGCTAAACGGTAACAGCTAGGTTATGGGTGCTCGACCAAATGTCATAGAGAACCGCGTGCAGTTTTTGATGGCGGAAAAAAAATTAAAAAAAAACAAAGTTTTTTTTTAATTTTTTTTCAAAATGGTCCTAGAGCTTTGAAATTTGGCTAGCGGAATTCTATATGGCTTTAGATTCTGAAAATATTTTTTTTTTTTTTTTAGCTTTAAAAAAAATTTTGTATGGGGAATTTTTTCGATTTTTTTTTCCGGCCAAACCGCTCGACTTTTGAATAGGGGTCTCGACCAAATGTCATAAAGGTTCCCAAGAGGAGTGCAATCGCATTTTTTTTTGGCCGAAAAAAAAAACTTTTTTTTTTTTGAAATTTCAAATTGGTCACAGCGCGCCGAGATTTGGCATGCGGGGACTTGAGGGGCCCAAGAGTTGTAAAAAGAAAAAAAATTTGGAAAAAATCCAAAATGGCGGACGGTATGGGCAAAACAAATTTGCGAGGCCGTAGGCCGAGCTGCGGGAGCTTAAGGCTTGGCTACTATTCCTTGCCCGGAGTGTCTTACAAGCGAACCTGAGGGCCGAAGGCCCGAAGGTGAGCTTCGAGGCACGCGAAGGCCGAAGGCCGAGCTCCGCGTAGGGCCGAAGGCCCGAAGCGTCCAGCGAGGCCGTAGGCCGAGCTGCGGGAGTATAGGACTGTGCGACTATGCCCCCGAGTGTCTTTTGTCGTAGGCGAAGGCCGGAGGCCGAGCGACGCGAAGGCCGAAGGCCGAGCTCCGCGTAGGGCCGAAGGCCCGAAGCGTCCTGCGAGGCCGTAGGCCGAGCTGCGGGAGTTTAAGGTTGTGCTACCACTCACTAACCCCCGAGTGTGTTAAAAGCGAACCTGAGGGCCGAAGGCCCGAAGGTGAGCTTCGTGGCAGGCGAAGGCCGAAGGCCGAGCTCCGCGTAGGGCCGAAGGCCCGAAGCGTCCCTTCAGAGCGCGCTTACTACGCGAGCCCGAGGGCCGGAGGCCCGAAGGGCGAGCCTACGCGGACACTTACTACCCCCGAGTGTCTTAAAAGCGAACCTGAGGGCCGAAGGCCCGAAGGTGAGCTTCCCGGTAGGCGAAGGCCGAAGGCCGAGCGCCGCGAAGGCCAAAGGCCGAGCTCCGCGTAGGGCCGAAGGCCCGAAGCGTCCTGCGAGGCCGTAGGCCGAGCTGCGGGAGTTTAAGGTTGTGCTACCACTCACTAACCCCCGAGTGTCTTAAAAGCGAACCTGAGGGCCGAAGGCCCGAAGGTGAGCTTCGTGGCAGGCGAAGGCCGAAGGCCGAGCTCCGCGTAGGGCCGAAGGCCCGAAGCGTCCCTTCAGAGCGCGCTTGCGGAAACCCTACGCCCCCCAAGTGTCTTTAAGCGAACCTGAGGGCCGAAGGCCCGAAGGTGAGCTTCCAGGTACGCGAAGGCCGAAGGCCGAGCTCCGCGTAGGGCCGAAGGCCCGAAGCGTCCCTTCAGAGCTCGCTCTCTACGCGAGCCCGAGGGCCGAAGGCCCGATGGGCGAGCCCACGCGGACACACACCCCCCGCACCTTCCCGTCACAAGCAAGAATAGAGTGCAAATTCCTACTTACAATAATACCCTCCGCTTTTCCCTTCCCATAGCGGAATTTCACTTTCCTTTTCCTTGGTAATTCAAAAACCAAAAAAATACAGGCAGATTTTGAATAAACAAGTCAAAAGCAAACCTCGGTACCGCGGCGCGCTCGCGCGCCGCGCCGCAGGCAAATACTAGTTAATACTATATAAAGCTCCATTACCACTCATTTCTGACTGACATGATTGTTCTCCAAGAAGGAGTATAACTGGAGCTTTGACTTGTATGGGAAAAGTGTTACTGTCATCGATGTGACCCCCAGAAAAATCTGACATTTGGAGTTTTGGCTCCTGGAAAAAAGTTGCACTTCAGCCTGGCTCAACGGTTAGACCTAGGTCAGGGGTGCTCGACCAAATGTCATAGAGAACTGCGTGCAGTTTTTGATGGCGGAAAAAAAATTAAAAAAAAACAAAGTTTTTTTTTAATTTTTTTTCAAAATGGTCCTAGAGCTTTGAAATTTGGCTAGCGGAATCCTATATGGCTCTCGATTCTGAAAACATTTTTTTTTTTTTTTTAGCTCTAAAAAAAAATTTGTATGGGGAATTTTTTCGATTTTTTTTCCGGCCAAACCGCTCGACTTTTGAATAGCGGTCTCGACCAAATGTCATAAAAGTTTCCAAGGGGAGTACAACTGCATTTTTTTTTTGGCGAAAAAAAAAACTTTTTTTTTTTTGAAATTTCAAATTGGTCACAGCGCGCCGAGATTTGGCATGCGGGGACTTGAGGGGCCCAAGAGTTGTAAAAAGAAAAAAAAAATGGAAAAAATCCAAAATGGCGGACGGTATGGGCAAAACAAATTTGCGAGGCCGTAGGCCGAGCTGCGGGAGCTTAAGGCTTGGCTACTATTCCTTGCCCGGAGTGTCTTACAAGCGAACCTGAGGGCCGAAGGCCCGAAGGTGAGCTTCGAGGCACGCGAAGGCCAAAGGCCGAGCTCCGCGTAGGGCCGAAGGCCCGAAGCGTCCAGCGAGGCCGTAGGCCGAGCTGCGGGAGCATAGGACTGTGCGACTATGCCCCCGAGTGTCTTTCGTCGTAGGCGAAGGCCGAAGGCCGAGCGACGCGAAGGCCGAAGGCCGAGCTCCGCGTAGGGCCGAAGGCCCGAAGCGTCCAGCGAGGCCGTAGGCCGAGCTGCGGGAGCATAGGACTGTGCGACTATGCCCCCGAGTGTCTTTCGTCGTAGGCGAAGGCCGAAGGCCGAGCGACGCGAAGGCCGAAGGCCGAGCTCCGCGTAGGGCCGAAGGCCCGAAGCGTCCTGCGAGGCCGTAGGCCGAGCTGCGGGAGTTTAAGGTTGTGCAACCACTCACTAACCCCCGAGTGTCATAAAAGCGAACCTGAGGGCCGAAGGCCCGAAGGTGAGCTTCGTGGCAGGCGAAGGCCGAAGGCCGAGCTCCGCGTAGGGCCGAAGGCCCGAAGCGTCCCTTCAGAGCGCGCTTGCGGAAACCCTACGCCCCCCAAGTGTCTTTAAGCGAACCTGAGGGCCGAAGGCCCGAAGGTGAGCTTCCAGGTACGCGAAGGCCGAAGGCCGAGCTCCGCGTAGGGCCGAAGGCCCGAAGCGTCCCTTCAGAGCTCGCTCTCTACGCGAGCCCGAGGGCCGAAGGCCCGATGGGCGAGCCCACGCGGACACACACCCCCCGCACCTTCCCGTCACAAGCAAGAATAGAGTGCAAATTCCTACTTACAAAAATACCCTCCGCTTTTCCCTTCCCATAGCGGAATTTCACTTTCCTTTTCCTTGGATATACTAAAACCAAAATAATACAGGCAGATTTTGAATAAACAAGTCAAAAGCAAACCTCGGTACCGCGGCGCGCTCGCGCGCCGCGCCGCAGGCAAATACTAGTTAATACTATATAAAGCTCCAGCACGACTCATTTCTCATTCATATGGTTGTTCTCCATGAAGGAGTGTAACTGGAGCTTTGACTTGTATGGAAAAAGTGTTACTGTCATCAATGTGACCCCCAGAAAAATCTGACATTTGAAGATTTGGCTCCTGGAAAAAAGTTGCTATACAGCCTGGCTCAACGGTTACAGCTAGGTTAGGGGTGCTTGACCAAATGTCATAAAGAACTGCGTGCAGTTTTTGAAGACGGAAAAAAAATTAAAAAAAAACGAAGTTTTTTTTTAATTTTTTTTCAAAATGCTTGTAGAGCGCTGAAATTTGGCTAGCGGAAACCTATATGGCTCTCAATTCTGAAAATATTTTTTTTTTTTTTTTAGCTCTAAAAAAAATTTTGTATGGGGAATTTTTTCGATTTTTTTTTCCGACCAAACCGCTCGACTTTTGAATAGCGGTCTCGACCAAATGTCATAAAGGTTCCCAAGCGGAGTACAACTGCATTTTTTTTTGGCCGAAAAAAAAACTTTTTTTTTTTTGAAATTTCAAGTTGGTCGCAGCGCGGCGAGATTTGGCATGCGGGGACTTGAGGGGCCAAAGAGTTGTAAAAAGAAAAAAAAATTGGAAAAAATCCAAAATGGCGGACGGTATGGGCAAAACAAATTTGCGAGGCCGTAGGCCGAGCTGCGGGAGTTTAAAGTTGGGCTACTATTCCTAGCCCCGAGTGTCTTACAAGCGAACCTGAGGGCCGAAGGCCCGAAGGTGAGCTTCGAGGGACGCGAAGGCCGAAGGCCGAGCTCCGCGTAGGGCCGAAGGCCCGAAGCGTCCAGCGAGGCCGTAGGCCGAGCTGCGGGAGTATAGGACTGTGCGTATAGGCCCCCGAGTGTCTTTCACGAAGTAGGCGAAGGCCGAAGGCCGAGCGACGCGAAGGCCGAAGGCCGAGCTCCGCGTAGGGCCGAAGGCCCGAAGCGTCCTGCGAGGCCGTAGGCCGAGCTGCGGGAGTTTAAGGTTGTGCTACCACTCACTAACACGAGTGTGTTAAAAGCAAACCTGAGGGCCGAAGGCCCGAAGGTGAGCTTCGTGGTAGGCGAAGGCCGAAGGCCGAGCTCCGCGTAGGGCCGAAGGCCCGAAGCGTCCCTTCAGAGTGCGCTTATTACGCGAGCCCGAGGGCCGAAGGCCCGAAGGGCGAGCCTACGCGGACACTTACTACCCCCGATTGTCTTAAAAGCGAGCCTGAGGGCCGAAGGCCCGAAGGTAAGCTTCGGGGTAGGCGAAGGCCAAAGGCCGAGCTCCGCGTAGGGCCGAAGGCCCGAAGCGTGCGAGGCCGTAGGCCGAGCTGCGGGAGTTTAAGGTTGTGCTACCACTCACTACCCCCCGAGTGTCTTGAAAGCGAACCTGAGGGCCGCAGGCCCGAAGGTGAGCTACGTGGTAGGCGAAGGCCGAAGGCCGAGCTCCGCGTAGGGCCGAAGGCCCGAAGCGTCCCTTCAGAGCGCGCTTGCGGAAACCCTACGCCCCCCAAGTGTCTTTAAGCGAACCTGAGGGCCGAAGGCCCGAAGGTGAGCTTCCAGGTACGCGAAGACCGAAGGCCGAGCTCCGCGTAGGGCCGAAGGCCCGAAGCGTCACTTCAGAGTGCGCTTATTACGCGAGCCCGAGGGCCGAAGGCCCGAAGGGCGAGCCTACGCGGACACTTACTACCCCCGAGTGTCTTAAAAGCGAACCTGAGGGCCGAAGGCCCGAAGGTGAGCTTCGGGGTAGGCGAAGGCCGAAGGCCGAGCGACGCGAAGGCCAAAGGCCGAGCTCCGCGTAGGGCCGAAGGCCCGAAGCGTCCTGCGAGGCCGTAGGCCGAGCTGCGGGAGTTTAAGGTTGTGCTACCACTCACTACCCCCCGAGTGTCTTAAAAGCGAACCTGAGGGCCGCAGGCCCGAAGGTGAGCTTCGTGGTAGGCGAAGGCCGAAGGCCGAGCTCCGCGTAGGGCCGAAGGCCCGAAGCGTCCCTTCAGAGCGCGCTTGCGGAAACCCTACGCCCCCCAAGTGTCTTTAAGCGAACCTGAGGGCCGAAGGCCCGAAGGTGAGCTTCCAGGTACGCGAAGGCCGAAGGCCGAGCTCCGCGTAGGGCCGAAGGCCCGAAGCGTCCCTTCAGAGTGCGCTTATTACGCGAGCCCGAGGGCCGAAGGCCCGAAGGGCGAGCCTACGCGGACACTTACTACCCCCGAGTGTCTTAAAAGCGAACCTGAGGGCCGAAGGCCCGAAGGTGAGCTTCGGGGTAGGCGAAGGCCGAAGGCCGAGCGACGCGAAGGCCGTAGGCCGAGCTGCGGGAGTTTAAGGTTGTGATACCACTCACTAGCCCCCGAGTGTCTTAAAAGCGAACCTGAGGGCCGAAGGCCCGAAGGTGAGCTTCGGGGTAGGCGAAGGCCGAAGGCCGAGCGACGCGAAGGCCAAAGGCCGAGCTCCGCGTAGGGCCGAAGGCCCGAAGCGTCCTGCGAGGCCGTAGGCCGAGCTGCGGGAGTTTAAGGTTGTGCTACCACTCACTATCCCCCGAGTGTGTTAAAAGCGAACCTGAGGGCCGAAGGCCCGAATGTGAGCTTCGTGGCAGGCGAAGGCCGAAGGCCGAGCTCCGCGTAGGGCCGAAGGCCCGAAGCGTCCCTTCAGAGTGCGCTTGCGGAAACCCTTCGCCCCCCAAGTGTCTTTAAGCGAACCTGAGGGCCGAAGGCCCGAAGGTGAGCTTCCAGGTACGCGAAGGCCGAAGGCCGAGCTCCGCGTAGGGCCGAAGGCCCGAAGCGTCCCTTCAGAGCTCGCTCTCTACGCGAGCCCGAGGGCCGGAGGCCCGAAGGGCGAGCCCACGCGGACACACACCCCCCGCACCTTCCCGTCACAAGCAAGAATAGAGTGCAAATTCCTACTTACAAAAATACCCACCGCTTTTCCCTTCCCATTGCGGAATTTCACTTTCCTTTTCCTTGGATATACAAAAACCAAAAAAATACAGGCAGATTTTGAATAAACAAGTCAAAGGTTCAAATAGGTACCGCGGCGCGCTCGCGCGCCGCGCCGCAGGCAAAAAACTAGTTTTTATAGAGTAAAACTGAATTCATGAGCACAAATTGCCAAGTATCTTCTTTAAAAAGGTTAATGGAAACTAAGTTTTACATCGCTTCAGGTATCCACCAGTGCGGTGCAAGCACGTCTTGTGATGGATCGGCCACTTTACGTTTTAACGGAAGAACCCGGCAATCGGTTTAAGGTTTCCTCGTATTAAAACTTCGCCAAGTTGGATCGAGTTCACGTTGTAAATGATGTGCGTTCTATAAAATAAGTTTTCTCGTGTACGTGTAATATATAGTATCTATACTAGTTACCAAATACTAATATACTAATAATATTTGAATGAGGAAAAGTCTGTGGGAATGTATCTTTATATACTCATCATCATCATCATTGGCCTTGTACATCTATGATAAGATGATTTAAACAGCGTCTATGTCAAGGTGGTGCGGCATTTACGCACATGACTCGTAAGGCCGATACGGGAGCGACAGGCCCGACCGCATAATTGACAAGTAAAAGTTGTGCACGATGATATAGGGAGGACAGCAGCAAGCTGGTGTCTCTGTTCTCGTCGGAACGACAGAAGATCGAACCAAGCTGCATCATGCGCAACCATACCTTCGCCCAGGGTCTTCCTCCAGTGGTTTCGGTCCCCAGATTCCAGTTCCCATTTGGTTGGGTCAATCTTAAAGGACAACATGTCTCGTTTTGCGCTGTCCTTAAAACGAAGCATTGGTCGCCCTACTGGTCGTTTCGCATGGGCTATTTCGCTCAGGAGAGTTATACGTGGCAAACGAGAGGGCTCCATCCTTTGCACGTGCCCCAGCCAGCGAAGACGTCTTTGCTTCAAGATAGCAATAATGCTGGGTAAACGTGCGATGCTAAGCACCCTCTCGTTTGTAACTCGATCCTTCCATGAGATCCCTAGAATACGCCGAAGACATCGCATATGGAAGTTGTTCAATTTCCGCTCCTGTTTAGCATACGATGTCCAAGTTTCAGCACCGTACAAGAGTATGGACAAGATGCATGTCTGGTACACGATCATCTTCGTATTTACAGTTAGGTGTTTGTTATCCCATACCCTTGTACTGAGTTTCCCAAACATCGTGGATGCTTTGCCAATGCGGACGTTGATCTCTACGTCCAGTGAGAGGTTGTTTGACACGGTGGACCCAAGGTAGCAGAAATTTTCTACAACTTCCAGAGGCATATTATCTAACAGTATTGTTGGGTGTAGGTTCAGGCCTTGAGCCATTACAACGGTCTTCTTGGCGTTAATTGACATGGAAAATAGCTTACATGCTGCATTAAACTTGTCCACAACTCTCTGTAGCTCCTCCGGCGATGTTGCAACAAAAGCGGCATCATCGGCGAACAGCAAACTATCAACGTGAAAATCCTTACGATATTTTTGAGATTTTAAGAGTGTAATGTTGAAAAGTTTACCGTCAGCTCTGGTATGGAGGTGTATGCCTTGAGTGGTATCGCCGAAAGCAACTTTTAGGAGTATGGAGAAGAATATACCAAACAATGTGGGCGCCAATACGCAACCTTGCCGCACTCCTCTACACATTTGGAATGGATTTGAGGTTTTACCGTTATGGACAACCGAGCCCTGCATGCCTAAATGGAAAAGTTTGATCAGGTTTAACAGCTTTGGCGGACAACCAATAATCTGCAGAATTGTGTAAAGTCCTTCCCTACTGACGGTATCGAAGGCTTTATTTAAGTCAACAAATGCCACCAGCAGGGGAGTTTTCTGTTCTCTGCACTTTTCCTGGAGTTGTCGCAAAGTGAAGATCATGTCGGTGGTGGAGCGCTGAGCACGAAAACCGCATTGAGACTCAGGATACACGCGATCTGCTAGTTTTTGTAGCTTAGCCAAGATGATACGGCCAAGCAGCTTCCCGGCAATGCTCAACAAAGAGATTCCGCGGTATGAGTCACAATTGCCGCGGTCACCCTTTCCCTTATAAATTGTAACAATATTAGCATCGCGCATATCCTGAGGAATGTATTCCTCGTTCCAGCATTTTGCAAAGAAATTACAGAGGATAGGAGCCACACACTGCAATTTAACGATCTCAGCAAGTATACCATCACTACCGGGGCTCTTTCCCACTTTAAGTTGCCTCACCGCGGTATGGAAATCATCGATAGTTGGAATATTATCGAGTTCATTCCACACCGGGAATTTGGGGAGTGATTCTAGTGGCTCTGCCTGTATTCCGACGGGTTGGGAATATAGTTGCGTGTAGTGCTCTACCCAGCGCATTAGTTGGCGTTCTGAGTCTGTTATAACAGCGCCGTCTGCTTCTTTGAGAAGCGCTGTTTTTGTTGGAATGGGACCGAGAACTTTCTTTATACCTGAATACACTCCGGCAAAATTACCGGTAGATGCACTTGCTTGAATACTTTTACATAAATCAAGAAAGTACGTATTTGCACAGTAGCGGGCATTTCTTTGCAGATCGGATTTAGCTCTGACCAATTCTTCGCGTGTTCTATCACTAGGACTGAGGCGATTATGTAACGCTGCGTCTCTTTTGGCGTTAAGGAGTGGCTGAAGATGTTCTCTATTTTGTTGGAACCAGTCATATGTAGTTGGCTTCTTATACCCAAAAGCCTCAGCTGCGGTATCAGTAAGAAGACATTTCAGCACATGCCATTCTTGACTGGCGCTCATATTCACGTCCCAGCCAGCTGTCTGTTCACCGATTAGATTTTTGTAGGATTCAACCATTTCGGTGCTTCTTGAAGTTGGAACATTTAACTTTTTCCGACCGGCATGTTGAGCAGAGTGAATCTTTTTGGCGGAAAAGGCGGCTGTAGTAACAACAAGCGAGTGATCGGTGTCACAGTCTGCGCTGTGAAATGTGCGTGTATGAAGTATGTCACGTAGGTCTTTTTTCCTGGTAAGGGTGACGTCTAGCTGGTGCCAGTGACCAGATCGAGGATGTTTCCACGACACTTTTCGCATGAATTTGCCCTTGAAGTAGGTGTTAGTGACACAGAGCAGATTTTGAGAACAGAACTCCAAAAGCCTCTGTCCGTTCTCGTTAATATTGCCAACACCGTGACAACCCATGCACTCTGGCCAAGATGATTGGGACTGCCCTACCCGTGCATTAAAGTCGCCTAAGATCAGAAGCCGGTCACCTTTACGAACTTTGCGCACAGTTTCAGTTAGTAGTTCGTAGAACTGATCTTTAGATTCGGGAGGAGATGTCAGAGTCGGGGCGTAAGCAGCTATCAAGGTAATAAAGCCGCTGGCAGTGTTAATTCGACATACCATGATGCGCTCCGATACTCCTGTTGGAGTCTCTGTGGCATGCAACAGGTTGTTTTTGATTGCAAATCCTACTCCGTGATGTCGAGGCTCGGTCACGTGTTTTCCCTTCCAGAAAAAAGTATAGTTGGACTCACGCAGGGAACCTTCATCCGGAAGCCTTGTTTCTTGTAAGGCAGCTATAGATATATTTAGCCTTGATAATTCTGCGTCAATAATTGCAGTTTTACGAAGATCTTGTTCGTAGTCTAAGCTCCCCTTGGTGTTTGGAAAGCCTGTCCTCATAGTACGGACATTCCATGTCCCAATTCGCTTTATATACTACTCAAAAGAAAATAGGGGCCACTAAGTATTTTGATTGCTACGTGAAAAATATAGTAAACAGTAATGTATATTTATTAAAATAACATGTAACAAGGCTTTTGTTTTAACTTATGCTAAAAACCATTTAATTGTGTAGTCAATTGTTTCACTTATTTCAATTAACATGAAATTAGTCCATTGTCAACAGCAAAAACTAAACAGAAACTCTTTGCAAAACAAAACAAAAACTGACACAAGCTGTTTTTTTTAAGGTTTAGTAACGGGTGTGTCCTCCTCTCCTGTTTTCACACTCCTGGAGCCTTGAATGCATACTCTCGATTAAGTTTCTGATGTTTTCATCAGGTATCTCTTCCCACGCACGTTTCAGAGCATCCATAAACTGTTGCTGGTTGTGAACCTCTTGCTCATGCTCCCTAACCCTTCGTTTTAATTGGTCCCACATATGCTCTATTGGATTGAAATCCGGACTATACGCTGGCCATGGTAGGACACGAATATGGGAGTCATCCAGTACAGTCTGAGTGGCCCGAGCTGTGTGTGGGCGGGCATTGTCATGCATTAACCAGAACCCTGGCCCCACTCTCTGTGAGAATGGAATCACATGAGGCCTGATGACTTCATCGATGTACCGTTGTGCAGTTACTGTGCCTTGATTTAAAAAAACCAGCTCAGTTTTGCCTTGTAAGCTAATTCCAGCCCAAACCATCACACTAGGACCTCCAAAGCGGTCAATTTCCTTGATGCAGACATCAGAAAATCTCTCACCCTGTCGTCTCCATACTCTAATCCGCCGATCATCACTACACAGCTTCACTTTAGACTCATCTGTGAAGAGCACCATACCCCATTGATTCATGCTCCAATCTGAATGTTCGCGGCAAAAACTTAAACGATTTCCACGTTGAACCCTAGATGAAGGAATTCGTACTACTCGGCGTCTGGACCTTTGCTGGTCTTCATGCAGTCGAATACGTATCGTTTGGTCACTAACACGAGTCCCCGTTGTCAACCGTAAGCGATTTTGTAACTTACGTGCCGTCACAGAGCGCTCTCGACGGGCACTCAATCGGATGTAGCGATCCTCTTGTGCCGAAGTCGCTCGCACCCTGCCCGATCCAGGCCTTCTTGCAACACTGCCAGTTTCTTGGAACCGATCCCACACATTTTGGATGGCTCGGCGAGAGAAACCCAACGAAAAAACTACAGACCGCTGTGAATGACCTTCAGCAATCAATGTAACGGCTCTGGTGGCAGAAATAGTTTTTTTAACAGAATAAAATTGTAATTCCATCTGAAAGGAATTTGACCTGAAACTCGTTTTTTTTATTTGCTTCAATTTCTGGCCAGCTGTAAGACTTAAACACCAGCATTAAAGAGGTTGGATACTGAAGGAGGCCGGACATCATTAATTAGTCACTTATTAATTAGTTTACATCTAAAAATTTACTCAAAAACAGAAATATATAAGTGGCCCTTATTTTCTTTTGAGTAGTATACAATTTAAATTTGTATGTGACAGGTAAGCACCGGAACCGCTTATCCGATTTCAAAAAAAATGTTTCACCTGCGTGGTGTATGGTTAAAGCCTATATTTTATGCCACTTCCTTCTAAAGGCTATATTTTATCCCACATACATTGCAATACCCGGGCGCAGCCGCGCAGGCAACTAGTGGAGGTATACAGGCAAATAGTGTGACTACATTTATCTTGGGTTTTATAATCCCCGGGCTGAGCCGCGCGTGCAACCATGTCATTCATAATTAGTTCACAACAAATCAACAATCGTTTTAACACTTTATTTATTTATTATTCCAAACATATGCAAGTTCACATATTCACAAACGGTCGAAACAGCTCATAGGGCCTGGCCACATGTCTGCGGTGCGGCGCCGCAAAACCCCGGTTTCTCGGTACTAAACGCGGGCTTCTGTGCGGACATGTAGCCAGGCCCAGGCCTACCTATCGATAGCGCGTACCTACTCTTCCTCACGTTACGTATTAAATACGTAGTTTGTGTTTTATCCACTGTAGACGTACGTATAGACACTTGTACGTTAATTGAACGATGTATACCTATTACTCCGTCTATAACTGAATTAGTTATATATATTAAACTACTCAGGCAGAATATATATTTTTCTACTCCTGAACCGTTATCTGTCATTTATATAGGCTGTAGCTCAAATACAATGACACCACTAATAAATCCTCGAAAAACTCTATGCTCTATGGCCCAAAAACGCATTGTTTAGCGTACTTTTTTGGTTCATACATTTTTCATATAAGCACTGTTTAACTTTTTTTTATGGTGCCAACTTCATAAACAAATATTTCGAAATAAAAGTATTTATTTACGATTTAACATTTGTGTAGTAAAAATAATTTACTTACTACAATAATAATAAATCATCATCTATTGTGTGTTAAATTACACGTTTTATAAATTCGTGGTACCTATTATTTACAAAAATAAACAGCTCGAATTCGGTCCGGGTCCAGATTTGGTTTGGTTCGGATGGCAAGTGCAAACCAATTAAAAACAAAACAAAGCAGCAAAGCAAGAGGTGTCACATTTCCGATTTCCCACCAAAATATTTACAGTTCAAAATGAAAATACGAAAGATGATAAACTATTAGTCCTAAACTATTAAGATTTTATTCGTGTTTGTGAAGACATTAGTGTAGGTACGTTCCTTTTAAAATGGTCGAAGAAATTAATAACTGCACTCCTGAAGAAATTGCGTGACTAGCAAAAGTACGAATATAAAACTTGCTGCCTGAAAAGTTTAACTATTCTGTAGTCTGCTATTTATTTAAAATTTGTCGTAGAAAAAGTATTGTATGCAACGGTGTATAACTGGTCTTAAAACGCTTGTGGCGTCTGTAATTGCGATGCTCGCCAAGGCTCGCATCGCAAACTGAGACGATCCGAGAGCTTCGCTCTCAGACTCAGTAGTATCTAAGGGCGGAATTACTCTTTTAAATTGATAGATGTTAGCGTTGTGGGTTTCAGGTCCAAATATGAAGGGATTGAAGCTTTCATTCGTTATCATCCTGTTAATTATGTATGTAAATAAGTTAGATATAAATTGCGTTAGATGCTATTCTAGGCTAAAATCAAGACTACAATTAAAAGCGTAGAAAACTCGCGTTTCGTCCAAAATAATTGGTTTAAAACATGCTTCAGCATACTAATTCAGTATTGTTGGATTAGTGTATCATTTAATGTGTGCTAGATCTAGATTTATGGATTCATAAATTAGACTAGTTAGGTTAATTGCAGGAATGGATCGCTGGCCAGCAAGAAAACGCGTGGACGGGCGCGCGGGCTGCAGGGATATTCTACCCGCGAAGTCGAGAAAAGTGATTATCGATCGGAGCGGACAGGCGATGGAGGCTCCCTGGAAAACGGGCCTTATACCCTTTAGTTAAGGTATATTTTCAGATGAGGAGTCGGATTAGTGGCGTGATCGTGTTAGTATTGGCTATAAATACCCCGGCGGGCCGAGGAGCGTTTCACTTTTCTATGGGACGTCGAAGCGAGATCACGCTGCAGAAGGCAAAGGCGGCCAGGCTAGGCTGACCTCTGGGCGCGTACTACTTCGAGGCGGAACAAGGCTGGTCACCGCTGGGCTGCATTACGGCTGTTGCTGAGAGGAATTAGAGTTTGGTAAGGTCGCAAATGCCTTTGCGATCGTCTGGTGAGATTGAATATTTTATTTTAAAGTGTGACTAATCATAGTGAATTATGGAATTTCTTAGGGAGTAATTATCTTGTGCGCACATTGTCTTGAATTGAGTGATTAATATTTAGGCAATATCTTTCTGCTCGTGAACTGATATGATCTTATATGATCACGTGTGTATTTTGAATATGTGGCGGTCTAATAGGTTTATCACCTAATAAATGCGCTTAAGACATCATCATATTAGAATTCCGTATACTCCCATGAAGTGAAGTGAACACGACTATTTATAGTACATGAATGTTCGCTAAGGAACGGTCCAATGGTAAATAATTCCTAATTGTATACCAGTATCTAGTGGTTAGTTGTAGGTACAAATGAGGGAAATCTTTATTAAAATATGTGTTAATATTATATTGTAATTTATTTATGGCGGAGGAGCTGGCTTGTTACGAGCGTCGAGGGAGATCAGAAGTGGCGGGAGCCCTGGGAACCAGAGAGGCGTTGGGTACGTGTCCCACTATTAAGAAATTAAAATCTGGTGAGTGACCTTTATAATCACTGTATTGAATGATTCTGAAACTTATTAATTTGTTTTTGGGCTATTATCTAACCATTTCAACGTTATCATACTTGTATTTGTGTATCGAAATCTAGTTCTACTGTATATAGTTTGGGGAATATGCTAGATAAAGTACGAGCGGTTTATGTATAGGTTATGAACGGATCTAGGTCATTGATTAAATAACTGACGATATTACAGGAATGTTGTTTTGTTCTACATATATATTACTAGTTGATTTGTCACTGCGATATGATTGGGTTCCGTGCGCCCCCACGAGATAAAGTGATCAATTATTATACGACAACCTAGCTATAGCAATTGACTCGGTTCGTGGTACGCGTTACACTATGAGGATAGATTGTTAAGATGCGGATAAGCGACAAATATTACCACAAGTTCATATTAATATCCGGTGGTTAGTATAGGTGCTGATGGGTGGTTACTTTACTAGATTAACGCAACTGAATAAAGTAGTTATATACACTCGTGGCTGTGTGCTCGGTGTCGAGACAACCATATCCACAGGGCACATTGAGGACCCTGGCCACACGAGAATTCTCCCGAAAGGGGCTTCTTAGTCAGCAGAGATGTGCCCGCACTAGAGCGCCAGTCATAGATGTGTAGACAGAGTGAGTGGCTGAGAGTCTTCAATCTTGCAAATTGAGGGACCTCACTGGTCGAGCTGCTGTCTTAGTTCTAACAACCCTCTTAACAAGGGTTACGGTTGTGTTGGTTTATGAAGTAATCAGATGTACTTATAGATATATTGTGTGGAATTCCTTGAATGAATGAATCTAGCGTAGTAAATTAGTTATGTACACCTGTGGCCGAGAGCTTAGCGTTGTGGACAACCATATCCAAAGAGCACATTGACGACCCTGACCAATACGAGAATTCGCCCGTTAAGGGGTTTCTTAGTCAGTAGAGATGATGATCGCGCTTAGGCCTCCGTCACGGATGTGTCAACGAAGGTAAGGTTGGTGAGACCTTTCAGTCTTGCAAACTGAAGAGTTTCGCTGGCCAAGCCGTCGTTTTGCTTTAACCGAAGCTTCTTACCGTGAAGCTAGCTATGTTGATTTTACAAGGGAATCCAACACTTTCGCTTTAGTAACGTCAATAATTAAGTAGGTATCTTCTTAGGTGGGGTCGTTATTATCGGGATCTCAACAAAAGTATCGCAGTGGGTTGGTAATTAATTATCATTCGTCAGTTCAACTGTGCATTGTCGTATATTTAACATTGTTCCGACTATAAAGTGCCTTTGAGTTGATTGGGTGAGATTGGTTGCTAAGACATTGTGTTACATCCATTGAGATATTTTGGGGATGAATTGTATTATAAATTGCTTAGGAAAAGTCAGTACTAATTGGTATTAGATTTGATAGAAATAACGATAGGGTAGGCGGAATCAACAGATGAGGTGGGATTACTAGCGAGTACGAGCAGCCGCGAGCGAGCGAGAGGCGAGCGCTACAGTTCGCTAACAACTCTAAGATTCATCGTTAGGGAGAATCGATATTACACTAGACATTACGCCATTCATGTACCTGTAAGTAAAACATGTACTAATATTCTATTTCAATAGACTATCATCGCATCATCATCAATATCTTGACTTACGATTATTTTCATTATTATATCATCGCATCATCATCAATATCTTGACTTACGATTATTTTCATTATAATATCATCGCATCATCATCAATATCTTGACTTCTTCATGATTATTTTCATTATTATATCATCGCATCATCATCAATAGAGACCCCATCATGGCCAACACAAGTTGACCACTATTGTATTGCGAGTCTGTTTAAAGGGCGTCACCTACCACATAGCGTAATTTATCACTTCCCACAACTTAGTATAATAAGGAATTTATGCCCACTTTAGCCTCCATAATTGTGCATCGTAAGGAACTGGTATAATTGTCTTACTTAAGTTATAGGTTCTACTAAAATGGGGTTAATGTACAACTTCAATTAACGTGTAACTTTTTCCCTTTATAGAAATACAAACTTCATACTTCTCGAAAAGGGCCTGGGTCTATTCGCACAACGCAGAGCCTAATCACTAGACGAAATCACACGCCAAGCCACTTCACCAGCGCGAATCACGTATAGCTTAGGTCTAAATAGGTCTTCGAGGTTAGGTTCCAGAGATAATAAATTCTAGGTTAGATTACGGCATTGTAGGCCTGGAGTCGGACGGTTTTTTATTTGACCGAATCTCTTTCCGTCCGGCAATATCCTAGGAGATGATTTGGTCTGTTAAAGTACTCAAGCTCGATTACTTTAACATAAATAACGAGAGATTCTGTAGCTGTAGGATAGATTTACCTAGACTAGAATAAAACCCAACCTTTCTAGTAGGATCGGCCGGAACTAACTCGGTTTTTTCTATTCGCTTTGGTACGAGTTAGTATTTATAGGAACAAAGTGGATATCTAGTACAATCGAGTCTTGATTTTACTGGATTAATTAGTCAAAGGTTATTTAGCTTCAAAACAAACAAAATTAATTTGATATTTCTATGGTAAATAAATGATTTATTTTCTCGCTTACTATCTGTTTAATTTTATTCAATAGCTTTTCCTTCAGGTAGGATTCAATTTTCAGACGACTAGAAGCTTCTCAGGAGCTTCAGCTTTCAGATAGGGGTTAATTTAAGTTCAGAATAGGAAAACATAAAAAGACAGCCAATTTATGAGGTTGAAGCGTTACATTTTGGTGAGGCCGTGATCAGGATGAAAATAGGGTTTTAAATTCACTTTTTAGTATCCCGGGTTACTACAGAATAGAGTATTTTCGTTTTAAAAAAAAAAAAAAAAAAAGAAAAAAATTATAATAAAAGGAAAAATATTTTTTTATTACGTGATTCGCTTGGTGAAAGGGCTAATTAAATTTATTTACAGATTTTTCTGTGTGTGGGTTATACAAATAACCCACATTTTGTTGCCGTGGAGTAGATAGAGAGATGGAGTTTGTATTTTTTAATGTTGTGTTGTGTATTATTTTCAGGACTTTCTTTCTTTTATTTTATTTCAAAGAGATTTTCACGCGCGATACGTACGTGAATTGTGTTGTGTATTATTTTCAGGACTTTCTTTCTTTTATTTAATTTCAAAGGGATTTTCACGCGCGGTACGTAGGTGAATTACTAATCAATAAGTTATATCACACTAAACTATGAAAAATATGCATAGAAATAATTTTGTTGTAGACGAAGGGCTAATATTATTTTGACAGAAATTCATTTGGGGGTACACATTTTTATTCCCGACTGTACTTTTCTACATATGTTTACCAACTGCTCATTGAGACGATTCTAACGAGCCCAAACTCGATGGGTTTGTGTCATTGTATCACGAAGTTCCTAGGCCCATCTTCCAACCCCAGCATCAGATTAGTTCCTTGTCATCATAACTTTAATTTGTCATGCGATTTATACATATGTGCGAAATTTTAGGCCGAACGGAAGTCAGGAAGTGAGTCTAATCTAAGAATTAAGTAAAAACGTAACAGTACCTAAACACTCTTTTCATCGGACAGTCGTGTCAAAGTAGTGCCTACGCGTAATTTGTATAAAAGGGGGGCAGGAATGTTATGCGGAATGGCCTTACAATCTGCCAATGCCATAGCACAATTAAGTAGGTTCCATATACATCAGGCGGTTGCGGTAGTAGTTATAATAAAGTTTAGGTATAATGCTTTTATTCCAAAATAAAATAAAAATAAAATAAAACGGATCTAGATAACCTCAAGATAGTATTTTGTTAAATTAGCATCTTATGTATTTAGCTACGATTATTTCATCCTTCATATTCAATTGTTGCATTTGAGTTCGCAAGAATAGTGTTGAGGTCATTGACATCTGTCCCGCGGTTGGGCAATTATTCGTTAAATAGTGGTTAGGAAAGTACCGGTGGATGATTATAGTACCAAGGACTTAGGAACATACTTAAGAACTCATCACATAATAGGGGTTAGAGTTATAGGTAACTTTCGTAAGCTAGGGGAGAAAAGTAGGTACGCGTTATACCTAGTTAGTTGACCTAGTCAAATTGAATCCAATTCTCGGCGTTTACGTTAAATCGATCGCTACTAAGTACCTATTGTCCGAAATCTTAAGTACCTATAACCTTGCGGATATTTTCTACGTAATCGTCTTTGTAAAGAAAGTAATTGTAAGAATAGATAAGTAGGTAATTCGCGCGAGTTATATTCATTAACCAGTTAAAATGATAGGAAACTGGAGCGGTTATCTGTTACAAGAAAATGCGCATTCGAATCGGATTAGTTCCGGCTAGAAATTCAAATACCTAAGATCAAAGGTACACTATAATGGACTTTGTTGTTAGGTCATTAAGGTCAAAAGGTAAGCTGTGTGTAGGTATTTAAATGGTTGTCATCGTGAGTCAGTGAACCGGTTGTATGTACGCGTGAGATTTCAATTTTTAATTACGTAGGTACATAAAACCACTTTGGCAGGGTTAAAATAGTGACAGGTTTGAAGATAAGCAACAAGTAAAGGGCACCTAAATACCTGCCTAGCTCCATAGAGGTACATTCCTGACATGGTAGGACTCACACATTTCCACATAAATACGCGGCCACTCTATCACATTCACTTTATAATGTGCACTAGTTCAATTATCACTACATTGATTTATGTTTGAATACACACTAAACCACAGTAAAACACTTTAAACTGATTAAATAATAGGCCTAAATATGCGAGAATTCGGCTCGTTGAAGCCCGCGCGCAAACTAAAAACAATTTTAAACATCGAACTTAGGTTCGGGCAGCCATTTTGGAACCTAGCGACGTCGCGGCGCCAGTAATCATAAAGATTTTTGGCGGGAAATTGTTGTTTAATTTGATAATAAAGGAGTAATATTAATTAACTATATGTCGCGTTCACTAATAATTTAGTGGAATGGGTGAACAATTTTAGGATCATAGGATAAATATTTATGTAATGCATTAAGGTCGGTCTTAAATAAAGCGCGTCGCACGTAAAATATTTTGACACGGAAAATAATGTAGCCAGTTAGATGCGTTAATATTGATAGTAACTTTATGATAATGGCATAGTGTAAATTATTTCTAATAACTAGGTAATAATATAGTTGCTTTACTTTTAAGGTGGTTTTTCTCACGGGCCGGAATTGATATCGGCGAATTAAATATATAGAAATAGTATGCGACAAAATTAGCTTTGTGTGGAGGTTGCGGGCTAAGTATAAGCTAGTTAGAGCCTACATATTTTATATTGGTCAATTCTAATAGGTATGTTAAGTACCTTAAAGCGTCACGCGGGTTTACGTAGGTACAATGTAATGAAAATGATAATAGATAGATTGCGCCTTACAAAACTTAGCGAAATAAAGTTTTAGACCCATCACACACTGTAGGTATAGCGAATTTCATTGTAATCAGTAGCTTAATTAACGCTAACGTACTTACGAACGTTCGAATTAGAAAATAAGTAAGTAAGTAATAATAGATATATATATATATAGATATAAGATTAAGGCGCTATTGTATTAGGTCAACCTGTAAAAATAGTTGCTGTGCTGAAATAAATAAATAAAATAAATAAAAAAATAAAATAAAAAAGGTAACACGTGTTGGCAAGCGAATGAAATAAAACGAATTCATTGAATAAGGATATTCCGAAATCCGTCTGTCTGGTTTAGTTACTTCATGAGTCATAATTATAGAGCGGGGTTTGTGAAGTTTCAGAATAATTTAAATAATTAATTATAATTCCAGTCAAGTTAGGTTTTCATATATATATGCAAAACCAAGCACGCGTGATCTACGGTACGACATTATTAGTTAGCGAATAACTTTGATACTCAGGTTCTGAGGCGAAAGACTTCGCTGATAGGGATTTCCGAATCTCACGGGAGATTCAGCTCTAAGAAAGGGGGGCAGAAGGCTTAGAATCGTAAGACAATGTGTGTAGGGCATGAAATTGATTAACCGCAACGCACTTAATTATTAATAAGGTAGTGTTAAAGTCATGGGTTCTATCAATAGGGTTGAATGCAATTTAAATGTAGGTAGGTATAGTAAGTAAATATAGTACGGATCAATTCATTGATAGTTACGTTGATAGTAAAATTTATTACTTACGTATTTTAAACGTAAGATGGATAGTTGTCCCAGTCTGATACCGAAAGATTAGAGCTTGTCAGACAAATACCATATATGTACCGGTTCACGTCAGGTTACGAAAGATATTCGCCATGTTTACATTATATGGTAACAGGGCAATTCGGAGAAATTATATTAGTAATACCAAGTTGTGCACGTGTTATTATTATTATGTACTTTAAGGCAGGAGTCGTATATATCGCATGGCACTTTAATTGGTTACCATATTATGTGATACTGGAGTATGTAAACTAACTGTTCCACCTCTCTAGTCATTGTTGAGGTAATGTGAATTTCGAAATAGGTCGTTAATTTCGCAAGTTATCTTAACGGCGCACTGGACGGGCGGTTTGTCCGGCGGGCTATGAATCGCGAGCGTCCGGGTTCGATCCCCGGTACGGAAAAATCTTTTTGTGTTTTTTTATTTTTGCTTTACTAACAATATTGTGGGCTACTACTTTTTAAACCTTTGGTTATTAAATTGAACGAATTTTACAATGTTTGGAGCAAGTTAAGGGTAATTGGGGATACTTATATATTTAGGCGTTTATAGTTTTAACATTATGCGATTTAGGTATTCATCAAATTGTGTATTTGTCTACGACATAGGGTCCGTCTATTTTTTTTCCATGAAGTACCTATGACAAAAATGACTTATCAGTTAATGTAAGAGGTTGTAATTAGGTATTATTTAAGGGTCTGCGGTATAATTTTACGGATGCATAAAATTATCATCGAGGCACTCGCGTAGGTTTATTGAACAGAACGTATGGTTGTTTATAAACGATGTTCGTATTAGGGCATATTTCCAAGTTCGGTTACAAAACTAGCGCAAAATAGGTCAGATATTGGTCACGTAGGAAAATTAATCCGACCCGTGGCGGGGATATTTTGATACTAGCGACGAACGCAAGTGATATTTCTCTCATCCATGTAAGAAATAAGTAGTCGGCCGATGGATTAACTGTCGCATGAGTAAGATCGCGGTTGCTTTCCGTTCTTTCGTAACCGTTTAAAAGAGTTTAGTACCTTTACTGAATTCAGTGCTGGATTAAAATAGGCCTTATGGTTTAAAATGGGAAGATTTTAAAGGAAGAAGGTATAAATTACTTACGGTTGATTGACATGACACCTACTAGTTGAGTTCCCAGTAGCAGAATTCATGGTTTCACTAGCTTCACCTTAAAACTAACTAAGTATACATTCTAATGCACAACACTGAATAATGCTCGTATATATATATATATGATACGTTGGAAAAGGTCAAAATAGGAGGCAAAACACTCGTTGTTGCACTATACCAGTCAGGCGTAACTGGAGCAATTTATTCCTTCAAATAATAGCAATCTAGACACTAGTTATTAAATTATTTGATTAATTACGACGAATGTTGTTTACAAAATTTGTCTAGCGAGGCCGCGGGAATTTGACATTTGCTGATTTGGGTTAAGATCTGTGGTGAGGCTTTAATGTACGGCCAAGTGGCGTGTTTAAACGGTTGTTACGGTTTAGGAAAAATTAGGAGTTGTGAATATATAAAGCCTGAGCTTACTTAGAGGTGGTAATTTAATTCTAATGGGGTTTTGTCATGTGGAATACGGTGGCGGAATGAAGGGGTTAATTCGGTTTCGAGTCAAATCATTTACGCGTTACAAGAGCATCTTACATTTATAAACTGTGTATCAGGCAAGTGAGGTATTGGGAATTATGTTAAATTTTTTTGACAAGAGAGTTCATATTTACTTAGACGGATTTTCCTTGCCTACTAACATTAAACTAGGACCTTTTATTAGATAGACCTTGCCAGTACGTTGTGTCTAGTTGATAAATCTAATGATTAATTTCCCTGCGCTTAAAGTTATTAAACTATAAATGTGATTAACAGGTCCTACCAATGTCAGAATTCGCGTCGATTTATAAGGGGCCTTTTGTAATTGGGGTTAGCATTGTGATTATAAAATACTATGATACTACATTATATCCAAATGAGAAATCCTAGTAAGTGTTTGTATTCATACCAAAATTTGTAGACATCCCATTGAAATTGAGTCGCGCATTATGTTGGGTGTACATTATCGTTTGTAGGGCCATTATCGCTTGTATCGCGGGAGGGTTAGCGTAGTCGGTTGTCTTTAATCCATTCGGTATGATAGCTTTTGCGAGGGTACTACCACAATTTTATTTAGCATTTTAGACGATAAATATCAAAAAAATAATGATGAGTAGAATAAGAAAAGTTATAGTCTGTGTTAAGAATAGTTACGCGATACACTCACCGCTGGTTCAAATCGCGCGAATGAAACCGTAAGTACTTCGCGTTGTTCGTTTCACACTAGATATAAAAAAAAAGGGGAAATTTAGTACTTTATGCTTGATTCCGTGCTTAAAACTAGAATAGAATAGGCAACTTGTAAGTTTGTAAATAAGATATTATGTGGTCGAGATCGTAAGGCGTATCTATAGTGTGCGCTCACGGGAGGTCGTGCGTCGATAAGGTTAACCGACTTTCAAAAAGGGGAGGGCTCTCAGATGGGTTGTATTTTACTTCTTTAAATCAGGTTGGACGTTAATTAAAGGCGCCTATATAGGTTGTTCAACAACAAATTAGGTACTTGTTATAAAATATTAACAAAATGGTTGGTTGTAGTATGGGAATTTAGGTATTTTTAATGCGTAACATTTATCGTCAGAAATATTTCTAAGTCAATAAATTGTCCAATATGTAGTTCACGATAGATTATACCGGTAGCTATTAAGGTAGATTCGAGATCGCTGCGTTGGGCGTGGCAAAATTAGCACTGACCCCTGGTCTTATATTGATATTGAGAGGTTAGAGATCAGGTTATACTGGCTGTAAGAAATAAATCGATTTGAGTCGAGTCGTTCTGCATTGGCGAATATCAAGGTTGGCGCAATGACCGCGGGATTGTCTCGCTATCAGCTGGGCTGTTATTCTGGGCGTACTAGGGAAGCACCTCACCTCACCTCACCTTTCACCACTAGCGAAAGTAGATCTATAACCGCAGCGCTGAGTCATCGTTACCATCGTCATCATATCAGCCGGTAGACAGCTACTGTTAGACAGGACTCCCCCAAAGAGTACTAGCGGTTATATCCCAATATTTAGTTGTTACGAATTGCGGAGTCTAGAGATATTTGTACGTGACCTTTTAGGATGACGTAAAATAAGTTACAGGATAACGGGACATAAATTAAGTACTAGATGGTATAAATTTATAATTCTTTTTTTTGAGTTGGCGGGAAATTTTAATTTTGTTCTTGTCATCCCTTCCTTTCGGAGAAAGTAGGTATACGGCGGATTGACGTCTCATAGGTATAAAGGGGGAATCAGATAACCTGTTGTCGTGCGTGTCAAATTTTAGATACTTAAGTTGAAATTTTAGATCGCGGCTCATCTTGGTTTTAAGGGATTCCTGACGGGTATCATTTTCAAGTTATACGGGAATGCAGGTTCTAGATTTAAGATAAGTTTGGAATCCAGGATGGCTGATAAAATTTTTGAAAGAAAAAATCGGCGCGAGTATCATTTTCGAGTAATGCACGGATGCAGATTTCGAATTTTGGGGCTAAATTTGGAGTTCAATAGGGCAGGGTCGGCTTTGGAGAAGAAGAGGTCGCGGCTACCGTATTCGATTAGCTTGTGATTGTATATTTTGAATTACGATACAGATGTGGGGTAAAGGCGACGGTGTTATGACAGCGTGACGGCAGTTGCAGTTGCGGGAGCGGAATTTCAAGCATCGATTGAATACTAATTATTGAAACTTACAGGTATCTTATGAGAACGAAGAGATGGAGTTCATAATAAAGGGAAGGATATGGGGCCGTGATCGTCTAGTGGTTAGGACCTTACGCAGTTATAATTATTCCGGCTTAAATTTATCTCAAGCATGGAATATGGTTATATATTTTGTCCACATGTTATGCGCTAGGTAGTGCATAAACAACGTTAAATATTTACATGAAATAATCCATTTATTACAGGTATATCTTAAGATGTATGATGCGTTTGTCAATACAATATTGACATCAGGCGTTAAATTTATGTGGGTCCTAATAGGGCGTGGGTGTTTTCTTCATTTAGTAACCGGCGAATCTTACGTTTGCACAATATATGGTATTGGCGTAAGACTAATTTTAAACTTATGAATTATGTATTGCGATTTATCTGGTATTTACTACATAAATTATAGTATTACGAAAACTTGAGATCCAACTATAAAATTATTTAAGTTGTGAGAATGGGGGGCAGTTATTTAATTAATGACTGATAGGTAAATGGTAAAAGGGATATGGCTTAAAATTTAGATATTTACGGGTTACTCTAGGAGGGTTAATTAAGTTTGACTTGCTGTCTTTTATAATCTTCAAAAATATGAAGGGCAGGTTAGTTGGCTGTGTGCGAATAGGGCTGTGCGGATCAATTAAAGCAGTAAAATTTTGTTTTGCAAAATAAGTAAAGTAGTAATATTATATTATCACTTTGTTCTACTCTTCATATCATAATTTTCTCGTCTTATAAAGTAAATGTAAATTCTCATAGCATATAACTTGGGAAGAACATTATATATCATTAATGTGGTTGTACTGTCGGATTCCGTTTAGTTGGTCTAAGTCGTGTTTAGGGCAAGGGGATTAATTAGGTTGGGAGGGTATATGTGTGTGTTCGTTGAGTTAAGAGATGTATGAGTCCACGTGAGAGGTAGTGCTGAAAGTGTGATTGTATGATAACAATGGGCTTTTACCGACTGGTCGGAGTTCGCAGTGCAACCTAGGTTTGTTGGTACTGATTGATCTCTCCAAACCATTTTACACCGGTGTTTCCGCAGTTATAGTTTGGTTAGGTTAAAGTCATAAAATGACAAGGTCCTTGTGTGACTAACTGTGGCGACACTATACTCTACAGAAGCTAAGCTGAAAGGCTAAGCTAGTCTTATCTTCGTCCTACACATCTCTTCGTGGCAAGGATACTTCCGACACCATATTCTTCGGGATGATTTGTCAACGAACATTCATTCTGAAACTTAAGTAATAATATTTTAACTTCCATTACTGGGAATTTATCAGGAATTTCCTATTATATGTTAAGTAATTTGCAATGTCAAGATTACAATCTTGCAAGGGTTCAATGAACATGGTTTGTTGAAATTAAATTTAGTAAGGCTGTTATTCTTACACGATGGTGAAGTGTTGCATTTTGTATTTGAGTAATGCAAACGTATTTTATAGTAGTTACGACATTTCTACAGTAAAGCTGGGTGGGGCTTGGACGCATGTAGTCGGATTCTCCATAGGATGTCAAGGCACTTCCTAGAGACCCCACGGGGTTGATGAATGTTACTGTGTGCGACTGGGTCACGTTCGGTATAGAGATAGAGTATCATCGCGAACGACGATTAAAGTTAAAGTTTGTTTGATGTTTTGTCAGTATTATCACTATCGTTAATGGTTTGATGGTGCTGTCAGGACATTGAAGGGATTAATGCAAAATTAACCCAGTAGTTTATGAACAGTTTGCCTCTAGTGTGGAATACAGTCTGAAGTCGGATATCCTAGTCAAGAAGAAACATTCTCCACTGGGTTTGCTTGGTGGTTATCTGTGTACTCAGTGTTCTGCTGTTCGCATGGGGAGTTATTGTAATAACATAAACCGAGATATGTGGTCGAACCTGGATCCTTGGTAGCCAGAAGGTATCTGAGGGTTCGGGGTGTTAGTGCAACATCGTGGTCATTAGGATCTATTGGGCTCACAACCTAGTACTTTGTGCGAATGGGAGTATTCTGGGGAAGTTTTCTAGCGGCGCCGACCGAGATATGTGGTCTAACTTGAGTTTGTAGTGGCCAGGGGGCATCTGTGGGCTCAAGGTGAAGCTAGAAGATAATTATATTGTGTCATCGGCCGAGATATGTGGCCTAACTTGTACTGACGGAAGCCAGAAGGCAACTGGAGGTGCAAGGTGATGCAGTATAGGGGTTTGTATTGCCAGCCGAGATATGTGGCTAAACTTGAGTTTGTGGTGGCCAGGGGGCATCTGTGGACTCAAGGTGGTACCGTAGGGATGGGTATGTGTGTCATCAGCCGAGATATGTGGCTAAACTTGTGCTGACGGAAGCCAGAAGGTGACTGGAGGCACAAGGTGATACAGGGGCTATTCTTCAACGTCCATCACCAAGCAAACGTAGTGGTTAAACATTCACACACCTAAAATACACTTGTTGGAGAGATCGATATATCAACGAATTGAAACTTCCCGAGTTATGGGGTTGGCAATTTTTGCAAAATTATAATCATAGATTATTGGTCGGAATTAATTGGGAGATTTATGTAAATAGACACAGCTAACAAATCTAGCCTTCAGTTAGAGTAATATTATATTTAAATTTGGTATAAAGACAGTAGGTTAACGGAATTATCTACTCAAAGTTATTTAAAAATTCACCATTAATAGGTCGCAATTCCTTGTTTATTGCTTAGGTATGTTTAAGATTGTGATAATGCTTCGCTCAAAATCGTAGATTTCTCGCTGTGCATGATCATGGGGCAGATTGAGACGATCCGAGAGCTTCGCTCTCAGACTCAGTAGTATCTAAGGGCGGAATTACTCTTTTAAATTGATAGATGTTAGCGTTGTGGGTTTCAGGTCCAAATATGAAGGGATTGAAGCTTTCATTCGTTATCATCCTGTTAATTATGTATGTAAATAAGTTAGATATAAATTGCGTTAGATGCTATTCTAGGCTAAAATCAAGACTACAATTAAAAGCGTAGAAAACTCGCGTTTCGTCCAAAATAATTGGTTTAAAACATGCTTCAGCATACTAATTCAGTATTGTTGGATTAGTGTATCATTTAATGTGTGCTAGATCTAGATTTATGGATTCATAAATTAGACTAGTTAGGTTAATTGCAGGAATGGATCGCTGGCCAGCAAGAAAACGCGTGGACGGGCGCGCGGGCTGCAGGGATATTCTACCCGCGAAGTCGAGAAAAGTGATTATCGATCGGAGCGGACAGGCGATGGAGGCTCCCTGGAAAACGGGCCTTATACCCTTTAGTTAAGGTATATTTTCAGATGAGGAGTCGGATTAGTGGCGTGATCGTGTTAGTATTGGCTATAAATACCCCGGCGGGCCGAGGAGCGTTTCACTTTTCTATGGGACGTCGAAGCGAGATCACGCTGCAGAAGGCAAAGGCGGCCAGGCTAGGCTGACCTCTGGGCGCGTACTACTTCGAGGCGGAACAAGGCTGGTCACCGCTGGGCTGCATTACGGCTGTTGCTGAGAGGAATTAGAGTTTGGTAAGGTCGCAAATGCCTTTGCGATCGTCTGGTGAGATTGAATATTTTATTTTAAAGTGTGACTAATCATAGTGAATTATGGAATTTCTTAGGGAGTAATTATCTTGTGCGCACATTGTCTTGAATTGAGTGATTAATATTTAGGCAATATCTTTCTGCTCGTGAACTGATATGATCTTATATGATCACGTGTGTATTTTGAATATGTGGCGGTCTAATAGGTTTATCACCTAATAAATGCGCTTAAGACATCATCATATTAGAATTCCGTATACTCCCATGAAGTGAAGTGAACACGACTATTTATAGTACATGAATGTTCGCTAAGGAACGGTCCAATGGTAAATAATTCCTAATTGTATACCAGTATCTAGTGGTTAGTTGTAGGTACAAATGAGGGAAATCTTTATTAAAATATGTGTTAATATTATATTGTAATTTATTTATGGCGGAGGAGCTGGCTTGTTACGAGCGTCGAGGGAGATCAGAAGTGGCGGGAGCCCTGGGAACCAGAGAGGCGTTGGGTACGTGTCCCACTATTAAGAAATTAAAATCTGGTGAGTGACCTTTATAATCACTGTATTGAATGATTCTGAAACTTATTAATTTGTTTTTGGGCTATTATCTAACCATTTCAACGTTATCATACTTGTATTTGTGTATCGAAATCTAGTTCTACTGTATATAGTTTGGGGAATATGCTAGATAAAGTACGAGCGGTTTATGTATAGGTTATGAACGGATCTAGGTCATTGATTAAATAACTGACGATATTACAGGAATGTTGTTTTGTTCTACATATATATTACTAGTTGATTTGTCACTGCGATATGATTGGGTTCCGTGCGCCCCCACGAGATAAAGTGATCAATTATTATACGACAACCTAGCTATAGCAATTGACTCGGTTCGTGGTACGCGTTACACTATGAGGATAGATTGTTAAGATGCGGATAAGCGACAAATATTACCACAAGTTCATATTAATATCCGGTGGTTAGTATAGGTGCTGATGGGTGGTTACTTTACTAGATTAACGCAACTGAATAAAGTAGTTATATACACTCGTGGCTGTGTGCTCGGTGTCGAGACAACCATATCCACAGGGCACATTGAGGACCCTGGCCACACGAGAATTCTCCCGAAAGGGGCTTCTTAGTCAGCAGAGATGTGCCCGCACTAGAGCGCCAGTCATAGATGTGTAGACAGAGTGAGTGGCTGAGAGTCTTCAATCTTGCAAATTGAGGGACCTCACTGGTCGAGCTGCTGTCTTAGTTCTAACAACCCTCTTAACAAGGGTTACGGTTGTGTTGGTTTATGAAGTAATCAGATGTACTTATAGATATATTGTGTGGAATTCCTTGAATGAATGAATCTAGCGTAGTAAATTAGTTATGTACACCTGTGGCCGAGAGCTTAGCGTTGTGGACAACCATATCCAAAGAGCACATTGACGACCCTGACCAATACGAGAATTCGCCCGTTAAGGGGTTTCTTAGTCAGTAGAGATGATGATCGCGCTTAGGCCTCCGTCACGGATGTGTCAACGAAGGTAAGGTTGGTGAGACCTTTCAGTCTTGCAAACTGAAGAGTTTCGCTGGCCAAGCCGTCGTTTTGCTTTAACCGAAGCTTCTTACCGTGAAGCTAGCTATGTTGATTTTACAAGGGAATCCAACACTTTCGCTTTAGTAACGTCAATAATTAAGTAGGTATCTTCTTAGGTGGGGTCGTTATTATCGGGATCTCAACAAAAGTATCGCAGTGGGTTGGTAATTAATTATCATTCGTCAGTTCAACTGTGCATTGTCGTATATTTAACATTGTTCCGACTATAAAGTGCCTTTGAGTTGATTGGGTGAGATTGGTTGCTAAGACATTGTGTTACATCCATTGAGATATTTTGGGGATGAATTGTATTATAAATTGCTTAGGAAAAGTCAGTACTAATTGGTATTAGATTTGATAGAAATAACGATAGGGTAGGCGGAATCAACAGATGAGGTGGGATTACTAGCGAGTACGAGCAGCCGCGAGCGAGCGAGAGGCGAGCGCTACAGTTCGCTAACAACTCTAAGATTCATCGTTAGGGAGAATCGATATTACACTAGACATTACGCCATTCATGTACCTGTAAGTAAAACATGTACTAATATTCTATTTCAATAGACTATCATCGCATCATCATCAATATCTTGACTTACGATTATTTTCATTATTATATCATCGCATCATCATCAATATCTTGACTTACGATTATTTTCATTATAATATCATCGCATCATCATCAATATCTTGACTTCTTCATGATTATTTTCATTATTATATCATCGCATCATCATCAATAGAGACCCCATCATGGCCAACACAAGTTGACCACTATTGTATTGCGAGTCTGTTTAAAGGGCGTCACCTACCACATAGCGTAATTTATCACTTCCCACAACTTAGTATAATAAGGAATTTATGCCCACTTTAGCCTCCATAATTGTGCATCGTAAGGAACTGGTATAATTGTCTTACTTAAGTTATAGGTTCTACTAAAATGGGGTTAATGTACAACTTCAATTAACGTGTAACTTTTTCCCTTTATAGAAATACAAACTTCATACTTCTCGAAAAGGGCCTGGGTCTATTCGCACAACGCAGAGCCTAATCACTAGACGAAATCACACGCCAAGCCACTTCACCAGCGCGAATCACGTATAGCTTAGGTCTAAATAGGTCTTCGAGGTTAGGTTCCAGAGATAATAAATTCTAGGTTAGATTACGGCATTGTAGGCCTGGAGTCGGACGGTTTTTTATTTGACCGAATCTCTTTCCGTCCGGCAATATCCTAGGAGATGATTTGGTCTGTTAAAGTACTCAAGCTCGATTACTTTAACATAAATAACGAGAGATTCTGTAGCTGTAGGATAGATTTACCTAGACTAGAATAAAACCCAACCTTTCTAGTAGGATCGGCCGGAACTAACTCGGTTTTTTCTATTCGCTTTGGTACGAGTTAGTATTTATAGGAACAAAGTGGATATCTAGTACAATCGAGTCTTGATTTTACTGGATTAATTAGTCAAAGGTTATTTAGCTTCAAAACAAACAAAATTAATTTGATATTTCTATGGTAAATAAATTATTTATTTTCTCGCTTACTATCTGTTTAATTTTATTCAATAGCTTTTCCTTCAGGTAGGATTCAATTTTCAGACGACTAGAAGCTTCTCAGGAGCTTCAGCTTTCAGATAGGGGTTAATTTAAGTTCAGAATAGGAAAACATAAAAAGACAGCCAATTTATGAGGTTGAAGCGTTACAAAACCACGCCACTCGCGTTTTAAGACCCTTCTTATACAACAGTTGCATAAAATACTAGGTGTATAATTTGATTTTATCAATACTTATTTATTTAAGTATGGAAATTTGTTATTGCGTTGTTCTCACGAATACATGTTTTCTTTCTTTCTTTCTTTGAATGTGCCCCGGACGGAACGCGACGCCCCTCCCGCTTCCCATTTTACCTCCGCGTACTCCCTGAGTTGTCTTCACAGCCTGCAGGGGCACCATCAATTATCGCACTTCTATAGAAGCTTCCACTCCGCCTTCCACATTTTTCAGGGGTGATTTGCGGGATAAAAACCATCATGTCCTTCCTAAGGTCTTAAACTAAATTTACCAAAATCTGTACAATGGTTAAGGCGTGAAAAGGTAACGGAATGACAGACAGACAGAGTTACTTTCGAACGAGCGAGCGAAGCGAACGAAGTTCCACGTTTCAGCTTGGGCAAATTTCTATTCGTATGTCCGGCGTCTGTCGGGCTGTTCTCCGCTACAGGTCGCATTTCTCTTGAAATTTTGTAAGCAGGTTCATTAATTTTTACTTATATATATATATTTTTTTTTAATTTATTGACCAGTTTTTCATTCATCAATTTATTAACCTGAGTAGTATAATTTTTTTTACAAACCCAAACTCGTGTTTAATGCCCTTCATTATGTACAGTCACATAAACTACTATGAGAATGTCACTGAACTAAAATCGATGCTTGATAATATGATTTGGTATACATTTTTTTTTTCACCAGCGGAAACCTCTGGGGTTTATATGCTGATAAATAGTTCGCTATGGTACATTAATTTACTTGAATACATCACCGTTATAGACTCATAAATATTACAATACACTCGTATTGGGTTCAGATAACGTCAGATACCTTATATATATTTTTTTGCCAATTCAGTTATTCGAAATTTAAAAATAGGTATCTCTTATTTGTTATTAAAAGACGTGCGCGCGCGTTCTACAGCTCAAAAAGCAACTAGTATTAAGTATGTAGGTATGGATATGAACACTATGGATTTGATACTGCGGCGACTATACGGGTTACGTTGTATTGCTTCCATTGTTATAAGCGAAGTTATTGAGCTGCAATCCATTTGCGAAGCGTCCACAGGGACTAGTTTGTTGACTTTGAGCTATTGAAAGCACGATCCATATTGTTCCATCTTATTTGTGGACTGCACGATAATAGTAGGTAGGTATAACCCAACCGATGATAGTAACTACTAGAGTTAAAAAGTATTATTGTTTTTATCTATCCAAATATCATAATACATCCATGACGCCTTCAAGATCCGCATAAAACCACCATAAAAAAAGACTGATAAAACACTCGTGTGATGTTATTATGAAACGAGCCGAAGGCGAATTTCATAAACCCACACTCGTGTTTAATGCCCTTCATTATGTACAGTCACATAAACTACTATGAGAATGTCACTGAACTAAAATCGATGCTTGATAATATGATTTGCTAGGATATAATAGGATCATGCCTTCTAACCCGTAAAGTCTGGATAATATGCGTTTGACACGTATCTGTCTATCCATGTGGGGTTCTTCATTCCCTTGAATCTTCAAAACTACTGAATGAGTTTTAAGGCATCTTTCAATTACCTATAGGAGAGAAGTTAGTTTTGATAACAGACGTTTTTTTTTTTAATTTTAACCGACTTGGAGTTGACCGAAAGTTGGAGGTTATACGTTCCACTGTAGGTTTTTTTTATGTATGTTCTCCGATTTCTCCGTCAAATTGTGGGATCGATTTCCAAAATTATTTTTTTAATCGAAAGCGTGTACTCCTTATTGTCACCAAGTCAGGATCTGATGATGGCATCCCAGGGAAATTGAGGGCAACCCTCAAAGGTTCTAGACACGCGTGTAGTAATTTATATTATAACTTGTGCATTTACCATCGAAAATCGCAATTTTGGTGAAATGGAACTGATGATGAAGACCACAGATGACTTATGGAACTCCTCAAAGATGTAAAGTACGTCAAAGACTCTGACATGATTCCGTTGAAGTAGCAACTAATGAAGTGTTAATTCTGAGAGTCGTGAAGAATCGACGGAACTCCTCTAATATTATCAGCCCACAGATAGCGACTTGGGTTTTTTCTGTAATAATCAACGTATTTACACTCGGAGAGCAGTTCATGTGGTCAATTGGATAGGAAATGTGGAAATTTTCATGTACCTATGCTATGTGGCTTGGCGAAGTACTGAATTGAAGTCGGTTTAAACACTGTTTTTAAAGAAAATTATAACTTTACTTGTCTCCTTTGTTTATAGATTGGTAGTACTCGTATCCTATACTATTAAACGAGCAATATTTGTATATACATATATATATTTGTATGTATATATATATATTTTCAATCACGTTCTCGGAAACGGCTATAACGATTTCGATGTAATTTGGAATTTAGGTGGTTAAGGAGGCGAGAAATCGATTTAGATAGGTCTCATGTCCGGGAAAATTCTCTTTCTCCGTAATTTTTCCATTTTCATCCGAGCGGAGCTCGTTCGCCCATGGACTTGCATCTTAATCATATACGAGTATTATGCTCCTTCAAGCTCACTACGGTAATAAGTTCGTCATCCGCATCTCCAAATAACAATAATAATTAATATTATTTACTGCACCATGCCATAAAATATTCGAATTAAAAATTGGCTAAATAAATAATGGCGAGGAGATCTTATATTTATAAAAGTGATCTCTTCCAGACAGCCTTTGGGTAGCAGGAAACATTCAATGAAGAACTGGAACAAAAAAATATTAAAACCTGAGTTTGAAAATAAACCTACCCAAAGACATTGCCTTATTAGTAAGATTACGGAACAAAACAACTAATAGTACCTACTTACTTTACGCCTAGCAAGAAGCGAGTGCACAGCACGTGCTTTATTGTATCTAGCGTGATCGGCTGTATCGACACCTCGGGGGTGCGCGAGGGCAGAGTTCAGCTGAAGCGGCAAGATGGACAGGCCATGACTTGACCTGACGTGCGATATCATGGCCAAAGAGGCGACTTCCATGATTAATCCGGAGTAGGTATATGTTGTAGTGTGATAAGTAATATACTTTCTTGCGTATCTGCATGCACACTCCTGTGTACTCTTCATTATTTGACTACGATGCTAGTATATAAACCCTGTAATGCACTCTCCTCCCCTCTAATTAACTTCGTGGAACTAGTAACTCGTTTGAATCATCTAGTTGGTAGTGACCCTGCCTACGAAGCAAGAGGTCCTGGGTTCGAATCCCGGTAAGGGCATTTATTTGTGTGATGAGCACGAATATTTGTTCCTGAGTCATGGATGTTTTCTATGTATTTAAGTATTTATTTCTCTATTTAAGTATCTATATCGTCGTCTAGTACCCATAGTACAAGCTTTGCTTAGTTTGGGACTAGGTAGATTTGTGTAAGATTGTCCCCAAAAAAAAAAAAAAAATTAATAAAAAAAAAAAAACTCCCACCTTACAATGTTGTATGATGAATAATTTCAGAATTAATTGTAAAAAAATAAATAGGGTTTTGTATCTACATATATATTTTGAATGATAGTTGAATTATTTTTTATGAATGGTGTCGAATTGTATATTATGAAATGAAATATGGTTAAGTAAAGGCTTTTTTTTACTTATATATTTTTTTATTGGCATCATATTGCATAAATTACTTGACTACTACCCAAAAAAATCTCGATCAACGTCATCCATCTATGAATACTAGAATCTAACAGAAGCTCATCACATCCGCTTCCATAAGCTATCTAAAAACTATTATTCCTATATCTTAGTATATCCGCGGAGTACACAAACTTTATATCAAATAAGCTCTCAGCAAACTCTCAGCGGCGGCGGCGGTGTCTTGGGTAAATCAATAAAACGGAACCTTCTCTCGTAGAAGTTGGCAAACTCTTCCGTTCGGCTAGTTTGAGCAGGATAACTTCGAACTTCGGCCGTTGTTTATTTCATCCAGTATCCTAATAACTATAATAATTAGATAAATATTAGGCTGATGGACTCCGCACGAAGCAGTGATTAGTTGCTTTGGCGCCCTATTTAATTAAGTAATTTTTTTTTAGGTTTTTAATTGCCATGTATTTTCACATCCACATATTATGGAAAATAATCATCAGCCATACGGTACTACCGGTAGTCCGGAGGGTAGAGCTCTTTCATATATGACTTCCTACGCGCATGAGACGCGGTCGCATCAGGGCCTTTGGGGTTTTTCTGGGGATTGACTGGTCCGCCATTTTGTGAGGGCGACCTCATGGTCGGAAGAGAGGCCCAACATGTGGAGACTTCTCAAGTAAGGTGTGGAGACTACTCTCCACACCTTAGGTACTTGACTACTCTAAGCGGTGCAATTGTGCGCTGTATTTGCGCGCGCCGCGGAATGGCGCCTCTGGACCACGCCGCTCTATCCTCCACCGCAGGATACGAGCTATTTTGAGCCTGCGGGCTCGTGACTCATCTGCGCGCTTGTCCTGGGAGGCGACGCAGCCAATGCGCCCTCAGGGCGACCGGCGCAGGTGAGCATTCCGAGGTGCATCACGCAGGCTCCGGCATTCTTCGGGACGTCGCATCGCATCACGACCACCTGTCTCCCGTCAGCTCGGGCGAGCTGACGTGCGAGGACACCGTCAGCGAATTAGTTTACGTCTCCGGACTTTCCGCCGTAAGTGACAATTCGATTCTTTAATTCCTGGCCAGGTCGTGCTAAGTTGTGCCGCGCCGTTGACTCTTAAGGGATCCCCGCGTCCGGTATAATATAAGTCGCGTTTGCCCGAGCAAAAACCGCTTTTGTTTAAGGTAGAGGCACTTTGCGTAGTGCGGTAAGCATTCAATAGAAATTCACTATGTGTTGAACAATATTGCATTTTTCAATAAACACCCGGTAGGTCCACCAGTCCAAGTCATACCACAAGAGGACCCTTGACAAGAAAGGTTCAAGGACTTGGTCCGACTGAAATCCGAGCAATTTAAGGTAAGTGTAGTGGGTTACATATTTAATACCTCAAACTTACTTCCTTTTTCTTTATAACCCACGACAATTGCCACGATAATACTCAATTCTGGACTCGCCCCATCCAGCCACTGCGTGTAGTCTTAAGTTCAGTCTCCACTTATAAGACCCTCGTTTTTGTCTAGATTAAAAGTGATGCTATTTATTTATTCACACACTGACGTTGACCGCGTAACTGCATATTACTCGTACATGTTTGATTCATATTTGCTAGCAATGCTATCCACTAAGGATTTGTGAACTATTACTGAATGGAAACTACTCTATTATGCGGACATCCCAAAGGGTTTAAACTCTGCATGTCACATTAGTCATGTTTGGCTTGATGATGTTATTAGATAAAAACGAGCATTTAGATATACTTAGTCAAAAATATACTTTAAATCGATTTAACCTGATAAATTCCTGGAGCCTATTATATTTTTGATGAATATTCATATTGTTCTATTTACCAAGGTTTTAAGAAGCCTGTCAAAAGGATAATATACATATATTTTTCCACTTTACATCCACTGAGCACACGGCGGCGCGTCGTTGTCTTGTGACCATGGCCATTTGCTAGCTTCTAGTACTCCGTCAGATGACCGTTCCTACGGATGTTTTATGGCAAAAAGAACGTGTGTAGGACCGATGTCAAAGATGATTACTGATTAGGTATACCTACAGTCTTCCCTTTATAATAACTCATCAAAATGCACGACTGTTAATGTTAACCTCTTTGACGTCTACTGTCTTACAAGCGGTCTTTGCAAAAGGTCTTAGGTCACGTTTGTGAACAAAGAAACAGGGTGATTGGCGCTCATGACGCCCGTGTCATCCAAACACAAACATGGCGTTGCTTTGTCTATAAACCGAGGCAACTTAGTGCTGAAAATAAAGATGCCAAGTTATGTTATGATGCTATACAAAAAAAACGATTTATCGTTGTTCACAAATATTCCAACATATTCGTTGCAAATAATTGAGTTTTAATAAAACCCTATTTCAAATAATATTAACATTTGACATTATTAAAAAAAAAATGTCAAGTTCAAACAATACATTGTGGTACCGACTACCCTCATTTGATTAGCTTGCTTGCCTCACGTATTTGTTAATCAGTGGCTGTTCGTTTGACGCCTCCAATCACGACAGGGCTAGCTGCTTACCGGTTAGATCGAGTTCAGACGTAAATACCTATCTCGGTTGGTTTGTTTTGGCATTAACTATACATTTAAAATCAAGCTAAACGACGGCCTTTTTACCGCCTATCTGTGTAAATTTATAATATACTTACTAGCTTTTGCCCGTGACCCGCAACTTTGTCCGCGTAAATCTCGTTAATCACCTTGGAGGATAATTGCTATTAAAATATTTCAGGCGTAGGCTTAAAATTCCCCCCACCTTTTCACCCCTTAATTTTATTTTATATAGCAACGGCACATCACTTGTTCATATATTCACTATAGGTGATGAAAAAACAATATACATTTTTTTATAAATCTTCGATCTTACAAGGATATGATAGCTTACAATACCTCAGACAATTTAATTATATTCTATTGTCATAGTAGATAATAAAAGTGTTTTTTTTTTTAAATATAATACGTTAATTAAACTATCTCAATTTACTTTTGATACAGTACGGACTAGCGCAAAGGCTTTGAAAAACTTTTAAAGGCCTTAAACTTGTAAAAAATGCGTAATCCCGGAGTGACATAGTACGCAAGCCCAAAGGTGAAACCGTATTCGATTTACCGGGGAACCCAATTGTGAGGGATAACAGACCGAGGGAATAAAACATGAGACTATCTTATATATTCCGCGATGAATAATTTCGCCCCACGTGGGTTGCGGATGACAACGGATCGTGGCAGAATTGATGGTCGAAGAAATTGCCCATTGTTCACCTGGTTGTAGTGGACTATTTTTTTTATGATTTTGCAGGTCGTGGACATTGTTGTCGTGCATATTCGATTGTACCGTAACGTCCGTTAGGAACATTGAAAAATTTCCTTGATGCAATGAGCAGATAATTTGTTGAATTTGCAGACGGGTGTGAAATTGGCACGAAGAATATAAACCGAAATTTTTGAATGCGTCGCTCTTGGACTTGGTGTAGTATCAAAAACTACCCAATCAAAAGTCATCCTTATTGACAACCGACCGAGCGGTATCATTTGCCTCGAAACAAACTTAATAATAGGTAATGGTAATAAATGATTTTCTACTAAGTTAGGAATTTCGATTGATATTTTATAGCAATTGCATGTCACCATTACGCTGCAAGGAAAATACTAAAAAGTTTTCGATGTTGAAAACACTGGGACTGACAGCCGCTTTTCAATGGAATAGTACATTATGATACAAGTGAGGTATGTTGATCATTACATCAGAGGCGGAATTGTAACGCGAACCGCAGGTGAGCGTGATAATAGAGCCGAGGATGTAATTATCAAAGCTCACGCGTGTCATACGACGTTTTTCAACACATTTGCGAGGAAAAAATCCTTTTCATAAAATGAACAATGTTACAGGCTCCTAAGTTGTTTCCTTTAGTTATTGATGACAACAGGTTTTTACTCACATATTTGTACATCTCAAAGAATGTACAGTGGCGTCAATCATATTTATCATTTTTCTATTCACTACGAGTCAACATTTTTAACAATAACCAAACACGCATCATCAATGTTTACAAATATTTGTGAAATTACTATAATGGTGCGTAACTTTTTTTTTTTCGTGAAGTTCGCGCAGTGCGCCCGCAGCGAGGCTTAGATGAAATCTCTAAACAGCCAATACAAAATAAAATAAATATTTTCTTATTCAATATAAATTCATGTAAAATGTTATCAAAAGTAAATAGTTTTACTAAATGAAACGTTTCTATATCATATCCAACAAGAAATAATCAATTAATCCACAAGAAGGATTTAATTTGTTTAGTCGAGTAAGAATCCATTTGCCGAGAATTAAAAACAAACCTGTATAATAGGGTGGGTCACAGTAGTATAAGAAAAAAAATATGTTTCTTTTTCTACTTCTAATAGCAATATTAACGTGTTACATGATAACATATATGTAAAAAGAAAACTTCATTTTAATTGGATGTTATATACAGCCTCCGGATTGACTTTAAAAAAAGGGAAATTTAAAAATATTTTTGTTTCTGATAACATATAATTTGCTGTAAATGTGGATGTAAATAATAAAACGTAATATTATAAACATATATTTTATTTATACGTGAATTTATAGACATAGGTAATTAATGTACCTATTGCTATTAAAGGTACTTTAATTTACACGAAAATCCTTCTTACTGTCGAATTTCGGCATGAGTTTACGCGAATCTATTTTCGCTTTAATAAAACCTTCACGTGCACATTTTGAACACAAACTTCCCGAAGCTTCAGTTACAGTTTTAACTGATCTCTCAACTGCTTGGGTATGGCATGAAAATAGCAAATATTTTATTGTCCTCTCCTCGAGTGATGTACCAAAACTCAAGCTCTTCATTAGAAACTTGCGTCAGGATTGGTGGTTCTGTAACCAGAATCTGCCAGTCAATCAGATCGTAATATACTTTAGCATGCATGTTAACGTCTGAAACCTGAAATTGTTTAAACATTTGTAGTTTTTCAACTTGTGCTTTTAGAATTCGACGCAGAGCCAGTTCTCTTAAGTATATGTTTTTAAGGGTCTGTTCAAATTGCGAGCAATAAATTTTCAGGATGGGCAAATAAGCTGTTGCGTTTTATTATCGGATCAATTGGTTATGTCTATCGACTTATCAGTTATGATACCTAGATATTAATTCCCATAAATGTCTTCCTCCATGTGGCTGGTGGCTTTTAATGTGAAACCATGTTTTTATGCATGCTTTTTAGGTAAATTAGGATGAGATTTTTACAGGTTTTTAAACTTAAGATGATAAGCTTTAAGCATTTGTTGCACTCTCACTTGTGAGACAGTCGAGAGCGATGCTTTATTCCAAATGTAAAAAAAAATCGACGACAATATCAGCAATTTCTTGAAAATTAGGTTCTTTTTTGGTTCTAAGTCATTTTAATGTCAAATCTTATCCACTCATAAATCCTATAGTATTGCCAAATACAAGACATTTCCTAGCTTTAGCCTAGTACGATTCAGCCTTAAAAAAAGCACAATACCACACTTTTCTTCTACATAGTTCAGCACAGCGCAACAAAACGACTAAAATACCTAGTCCATTTTCGGGCGGTAGGTACTTTAAAAAATCAAACTTACGCTATAGTACTTTGTTTACGTTTCCGATGTTATTTTTGCGGTATAATATGGTCCTAGTTTAAATATAAGCAGATTTAAAAGTGTAAGTAGTGTACCCTAAGTATGTTAACAATTGTTAAAAAAATTGCAAATTGAGTAACATTTATGAATTTTTAAGCCTAATCCGGAGGCAGTTCCAGTAAATAAATTGCAATAATATTTTACACCCGTTATATCAACACTAATTAGCACCATATTACGTCTCTTAGAATCCAAAATTCTGAAAAAAAGTTTTTTGACCCAATTTAAGAACGCGCCGAGTCCATACATACACCTTGCTGCAAGGTGCCAACGTGTCTTAATCGGGATATAAACATAACTACACGAGTGCCGTAATGTTATTAAACACGCGTGTTTAATACCCAGGATTATAAGCCCAAAAGCGGCACAATAAGAGGCACGTTACGAGCAAATGTGTTGAAAATAAATTTATGTCATTTTTATTATTAATGCTACCCAAAATTAAAAATGTTTGCAATATGTGTCTCCGAAAGTGTGTGTGAAAGAAAATAAAAATGACACATTAACCCGTTCACCGCCTTGTTACTCTGTAGCCCGTAGCCACTTTTTATAATATGTAGCGAAAAGTTCGTGTGAATGTGATTTTTATTAGGTATTAATTTTACCGCGTGTGTTTTGTAAAAAAAATGAATGTTACGTTAATTAACTCGTAGAACTCTGACGCATGTTTGTCGTAATTGGCGCTGAATGGGTTAAGGTTAAATATGACCAAGGCTATTTGTGGAATTTTCGGTTCCTTTTTTCATCCAGTGAATTTTGTTTCTATTAAATAAGTATTAGGTAGTTTTGCTTGTTGAATTTCCGAACTTGAACGTCCCTTTTGCAGAATTATCAGACGTGGATTTGCTTCCCTGAAATCCTATTTTTACTATAACATCGTAACAATTAATCCAATTGGCCCGATAAGCGATCCAACGCCCCTATGGCTTCAGCAAATCCTCAGTAGTTTCTAGAGATTCCTTTGAGATGAAAATGATATGGGAATCCCTAGCCCGTATAAAATGAATACTGCGTAAGCACATTAAATTTATCTTTGTTTGTGCTATCTACACAAAAATAGGATTACTCCAAGGACTGTGACCAAATGTAATGGGCTTCCATTACACTAGTGTGAAGTATAGCTTCCATCTAGGGGTTTGTTTACGACATTTAGATCCACTTTCAAGTCTCTTTTGTTCAAAATCAGAATAGTAAAGAAACGAAGTAAAAGTGGTATCCTAAGGAGTTTTGGCCTGTGTCCAAAATAATGAGGACCGATCTAGATCTAGTCCTTGAACTATTAAGAACAGGAAATAAATAAACCTAAATCTATCTTTAACTAATGTAGCGAGTATAATAAGCAGTCACTATCAGATATATATGGGAGCCATCTCTTAAATATCTGAACACGACTCTTCACAGTTTTAAGGCGCCAAAGTGTACGTTGAAATATTTTTAAGCAGCGCAGAAGTGTAGATATATAAGACGGCAACTGTAATATGACTTTCTGTTATATTTAAATCTGCTGGCCGTATATAAATTTTGGATGTTTGTGTTGTGTGATGTCAGTCAGTTTCAAGTCTTATGACCGAGTCGTTAGGTTGGATTCAGATTGTAACAGCAAATTGCTCACATCGAGGTACATGTAAGCCGCTTTTATTTTAATGCGGACTAGCCAGAGTTGAAATATACCATTACTCACTATGATTTTAGAGGCTATGCTTCGAATCAAATCATTTATATCAGTGTTAAGTTCTTAATCACTAGATCCGCATAAAGTAATGTGTAACGATGTAAATATATAAATATATAAATACCTTAAGCGAGTTTTATAAGAGCAAAAAAATGGGCAGAGGACACTGTAAACATTGAATTAAATAATCAGGTAGTATTTTACCGATATAATATATAACTTCCTAAAAAAATCACATTACAAATATCAATTAATGTTTTTAATTTTCATAAACTTAACAACTTCAAATCTGTCATAATACTCATAATTTTGATAAAGTAGCAGTTCATTTGTGTTGGAATCTAACCTAACCTACTTTTCTGCTAGCGGTTCCTTTCTATTTGGGTGGTCATAATAATAATAAAATAAATATTTGCGGACAATCTTACACAAGTCGCCCTAGTCCCAAACTAAGCAAAGCTTGTACTATGGGTACTAGACGAAGATAAGCATAGTTATATAGATAAATAAAAACTTAAATACATGGAAAACATCAATGACTCAGGAACAAATATTCTTGCTCATCACACAAATAAATGCCCTTACCTGGATTCGAACCCAGGACCTCTTGCTTCGTAGGCAGCGTCACTACCAACTAGGCTAAAGCGGTCGTTTTAACCTAATTTATCCTAGTTAATTTAATGTTGGGGTCGCAGTACTAATCTAACATAACTAAACTTACTTCTAGCCATTTGTTTTTAATAGTGAATTATATCTAAATTATGGCATTCTAGGGTGCTAAAAATTATTTTTTGTACTCGACGATTAAAATATGTGTATTAAGATTTCATAGTGAATACTGCAACGTCACTCTTTTCATAGTTGTAGTCCATGTTACTGTCGAAACAATCGAAATAACTACTTTTCGATACGCTCCGGACAACTAAAATAAATTCGACCAATCACGTGGCTGCTTTACTGAACTGTAATGAATTGGACCAATAGAATCGCTTTGATGTCGTACGCTCGTTGATGTCTTTTAAGATATCAACAAGCGTACGAGCGATGAGCTGCACTTCGTTTCAACAGTATCGAGTTTGTTTAATTAGTTCAGTTGACTCGTAGAAAATTAATTTTAATGAACTCGTACAAAAAGTATTGTTCACAATAGTGTTATAATCAAGCTTGTTAATCTCGTACCTTACTTAAGCCACTCAGCAAGCTTCGTGGCCTAAACACGGTACTCGACTAAAAAGCTCTCTATAATAACACGATTGTGAAAAATACTATATCTTAATTGTACTTACACTAAAATATAGCATGTGATAAGTATAATATATATTTGCATGAAAATTTAACAAAGCACCACTCTTTGTTAAAATTTGAGACTTGAGATGTATATATTTGCAAATTTAGTATTTTTATTGTGATTTATATATTAAGTCAAAGTAACAAGATCATTAAAATAGCTGCCAGTATGGCTAAAATAGGTAATTATTTTTAGATACCTACATTTGGTATGCGATTTATTTTTGGTGTGGACCACCATATTTTTAGTTCTTGAATTTGGTGACATCATAAGTAATTCTGGTGCTTATAATAATTCTCCCCTTTCCTAATTTTAATTTAATTTAATATAATAGTTTGTTAATACAATTTATTATAAAATTTCTAATTAAACATGTATGTGTATATGAATGTTAATACAAATCTTAGACATATTATTCACTGGTTAAACTGTAACAATTTAAAAGTTAATTTAGAAAAGAAGAAATTAATGCAATTTAGGTTAAGGAAATCAGTTCCTACACTAGACATTAAATATGAGGGCAATAGTGTAGAAAGTGTACAGGTAACTACATCTTTAGGAATTAATTTGGACAGCAATATGTCGTGGAAATCTCACTCTGCAGAAGTTTGTAAAAAAATGTATCGTTTTTCCTATGCGCTCTACAGACTAGCGAAAACTAATGACCGCAAGACAGTGCTAACAGCATATCATGGATTTGTTTCATCAACCCTGCGGTACGGTGTAATTTTTTGGGGAAACTCCACTTATCGGGTCACACTATTTCGAGCCCAAAAGAGATGCATAAGAGCTATTTGTGGACTAAATCCACATCAAAGTTGCAAACCTCATTTTCAGTTGCTTAAGTTATTAACGTTCCCTAGTATATATTTGAATGTTGTATCTTTGTAAAAACGAATCCACGCTTCCTCAAACAGTATAAAAAAACAGATCATTATAATCTTCGCCCAAGACCAGCGGCAGTAGTAATTAATAAGTGCAGGACGGCGTTGATGAGAAAATCTGTTATAACAATGGCCCCAAAGCTGTATAATAAATTGCCAGAAACATGGAAATCTGAAACCTCCTAAAAATTTAAATATCTACTTTATAGATTCTTACTGGACAAATGTTATTATAATGTAGAGGATTATCTTAATGATACTACTATCCTAATTTAATTAAATTAAATTTATTTCTATTGTATACATTTTATTGCTAAGTATTTTTAAATTCTGTATTTTGATATTTGTGACATGCCATTTATACTTAATATTTCTTAAATTTGACATGTAAAAACTAGAAATTCGTACGCCAAAAGGCACATCATGGCTTTGTAACTACAATGAATTCTAACATTCTATCTTTTTTTTACCTGTGATGAACGAATAAATGATTCTGATTCTGATTTTGATTCTGATTCTGATTCTGAAAAAAAAAAATTAAAATGTTGTTTTTAGGGTTCCGTACTCAAGGAGTAAAACGGGACCCTATTACTAAGACTTCGCTGTCCGTCCGTCCGTCCGTCTGTCTGTCACCAGGCTGTATCTCAAGAACCGTGATAGCTAGAGAGTTGAAATTTTCACAGATTATGTATTTATGTTGCCGCTATAACAACAAATACTAAAATCAAAATAAAATATTTTTAAGGGGGGCAGCAGCCATACAACAAACGTGATTTTTTTGCCGTTTTTATAGATAATGGTACGGAACCCTTCGTGCGCGAGTCCAACTCGCACTTGGCCGGTTTTTTGATACTTATTTCACCATGTTAAAATGTTTGAAGATTCATTAATTATTTATTAACTTCACAAACACGAAATGCGATAAAACAGAAAATTATCTACTAAACTATTCCCCAGACATTTATAATAGTATTCTTAGATTAATAGAGACAGAATGTGCATGTGTAAATCCCGGTGGATGCATTCTAAAATGCAAGCAAATGTTTGCAGAGTAGAAATGTTTGCACACAGTTGCAGAGCGAGGGATGTTGGTTTGCTTGTTTCACTGGATTCCTCTTACTACCTAAATGGAGCTGTTTGTTATCAAGTATTTAACAGGGAAAATTTACTTTTTCATGGTTAGAGTTTTTAAAGAGTAAGTCAAAATTTAAAAGCCAAATTCAACAAAAAAAATACATATATATGTACATATGCAATAAGATCATCCTAGCGTGGACATGTGCGTTATTCAATTTACTTCTTGATGTGTTCTTGGGTACTGGGTGTTATCACATGTGTACTTTATCGATCGATTTTCTACTTTTTATGAGAGTGTTGAACTAATATAATTATTATACCATTATACCATCGGTGGTGTTACTGTTACTATTAGTAGCTTTTTTTTTATATTATTGTAAATCCTTTTAGTCCAGGTTTAACTTCGTCTCGGGGGGCGTCGTGGTAGAATGCTCGCGATCCCACTGCGCCCCCATTAATGGCAGGGACGGAAACGCCGGAGTGGTTTTAGTGGGTAGACTCCCTCCCCCTTCTTTTTAAATAGAGTTGGCTGGAGGGTGAGAGTCCCACATACCCCCCATTATAGCTTACCCAGGCTGGGGGGATGCGTAAGAGCATTTCCACTCCGTAAAAAAAAATAGGTTTAACTTCGTCTGACTTTATTTTTTAAGTTATGTTAATTTAAGCTGTTAGTATATTGGTGTCTAACTAACATTTGTTTTTTTTTTTAGCGTCTTATTTAATTTTTTAGTTTTAGTTTAAAACCTTCTGATTGAACATTTTCACTATGTTTGACTTGCCTTGTTAATAGTTACTTAAGTAATTAATGGATTGAAGTAGTTATTGGCCTAGTACCTAGTATGTAATTACCAATATGTATTAGTTATATCTACGGCTATTGTTATCCTTAATACCAATAAAAATAAATAAAAAACCGGCCAAGTGCGAGTCGGACTCGCGCACGAAGAGTCCCGTACCATTATCTATAAAGAAACTATTATATTTTGTGTTTTTAGTATTTGTTGTTATAGCGGCAACAGAAATTACATCATCTGTGAATATTTCAGCCGGAACTATCACGGTATCAGTGAGATACAGCCTGTTGACAGACAGACGGACAGCGGAGTCTTAGTAATAGGGTCCCGTTTTACTATTTGAGTACGGAGCCCTAAAAAAGCGCTATGGGTCGAGGTCGAGAGCAACTGACAGCGAGACGCTAGGCAAGATTAGAAAATCTACTCTCGTCTTTTTAATTTCTTACACAGTGCGAGTGAGACAAGAGTCGCAGAGTCGCGTACAATGCGTATTGGTAGCAAGCTATGCCAAGCATTTGCTTGCCCATTTGCAGAAGTTGTGATACGTACGTATAGTTCTTGTCGTAAAGGTCTTAAAAATGTCAAAGCCATTTACGTGACCGCATCATTTTATATAGTCAAGTCGATGTATAATGGTGGCGTGGCTTAATTTGCTTACACCACTGCAAATCAAGCCACGTCACCATCATAAAACACACACTCAAAGGTACACACAAAACATTTTCTTCATGACTTAACAAAATACGAAATATGATATGGTGACGTTTGTTTCCATCCTGTCTCAATTACAAATGAACCTTTCAGACATCCGCTACAAATGTTACGTAATTAACCTGCAACTCTCGGAAACGACTATAGCCCCTTTTTAGTTCGAATTGCAATGTAGAAAGAGAAACTGCAACTGTTGTGGGTAGGTATATAAAATTGGTGAAAAGGAATATTTGGAATTTAAATAGACATTTGACAGAAAGGGTCATTTATTTTCATGCCTCTGAATGTTTTAAGACCCGTGTCTCCTTCTTTGCAATATCGCCAATCGGCCCAAAAATCGCCCTCTGAGTGGTCCTATGTCAGTTTTACGCTAAAATGAAAAAGAAATACTCGCGACATCTTTCAATTTGTCCCATCCTTAGTCCCTAGTTCGAATTGACGCGCATGTATTTATTTGACTTTCCCATGTACAATGTTCGTACAGCAAGTTCTACATGATTGGAAATGTTCATCCAGAATTTTAAATGCAGATTTCTATTGATCTACGTTGATTGGTTGTTGGTACAGTGATTATAGCGATTATTTAATGGGGGTTTTGGTTTTTTTTTTGTCGTAAAAAAGGTAATATTTTATCGGTATTTGTCATTTTGTGAAAAATAACTTAGTTAACGAGTATGAATAGTAAAAATATCTACGTACATTCCGTACCGTACGTTCAGTTAGTCTAGTATATTTTTTATTTTATTTAACTCATAACATCAAAGGTTGGCTGCACAAAATCTAAATAGGTACCAAAACGCACACATGTACCTACGTATTTTTATGAAACGTAACTGAATAGTCGACGACAAAATAATGTTTATACTTTTCCACATAATATATCCTCGATCAATGCATACCTAAAACGAGCTGTTTGAAAAATTCAATCCACTTAACTATCACTAATCTTCACTCCCGTTAGAGTTCTGAAATCCTTCACTATGACGCAATCCATTATCACTGGTATCTCCCTTCTTTTCACCAATTTTAACCTGCATTTTTCAGCAACTTTACGACCTCGATTCTGAGTCGATTTTTGTTTAAATAAACTTATGACTAAGTTTGTGAAATTATCGACGTGTCATCCATCACGATGCTTTTATCGCTCGCCGTATATAAAGATACCTAGGTAAACAAATGCTTAAAATTTGCCAAGTGTAGCTAATAGGTAGAAGCAAATGTGACTGCCGAGTGTAGAGGAAATGTTTATATGAACGGAAAGTCATGCCTTGACGTACGAACTCTCTCAAGAAAAAGACTGATCTGGGTGGGAAAAAAATGTGCAAAGTCACAATTTATTTTTGTGGAGGCATTGAATGTTCATGTCGTACGTTCATCAATCGTAATCAAGTGCCATTTATTTAGCAAAAAAGAATATGAAACCATGTAGAACTAAGTATTGAAAAAAAATAGTGGGTACCTACATATAATTGTATGGTATAAGTCAGACGTTATAAATGTTATAATATAAGTGATAAAAATTATATTAATGAGAAAATTTTCTTTCAAAACAAAATTGCTTTCATAACCTTCGTTATTTGAAGTTATTCTGTTTCCGCTTAAATCAGCAAAGACATGAAAAATCACTTAGTCAACGGCAAAAGTAAGGCCAGGAGTTCATAGATTAATGGGGGCAGAAACCAACTAATTAACGCGGTGCCATTTGAGAAGTGGTAGTAAGGGTTCTCGATTTTAAATCATCTCGCTCCTTAGTTAATGCTGGGATATAGCATGCATTCTGTCTTAAGCGAAGGCGAGCTCTTAGGACAACTTGCTTATAGGGTCGACGGCAAAACTAATGTTATGATACGGCGAGAAAGGTATAGGTTCATCTCTTTGACACCGACGGTACATATTATTTTAAAACTGTTTAGCTTTAGATCTCAGAAGACAGCGTCCGCCAAAAGCACTACTGACGAAGCGACGCGATACGGCAAAAGAGAGAGACAGCAAATGGAGTCATGCAACTCGCGACTTTGCAGCCCGTTGTGCGGAGCTGGTACATGCTTATCAGTTACGCACTTACGCAGTTACGACATAGACTGTGAGTGACGGCATCGGCCATCATTTATGAAGACTGACGTTTGCTTTACATGTATCGTTAATTGGCCTGCTGTAATGCAACATTTCACTGGCCGTGGAATGAGGCGATGAGCCGTCAGCCGTGGGAATCCTGCTTAAACAATGTTTTTTTCTTTCTGAATAATTTAAATATATTTAATTTAGTAACCAGATGATTTAATATATTATTTAATATCAAATAAAAGAACAGACGAATATAAAAAAAAACCCGAACGTGATGAACCGTCTCTCACGGATCAAAAAATAGTAACACTCCAAACCTTTTCTAATTTATTAAGAAAAAGGTCAGCCAAGGCGTTTGGGAATTCCAGGTCTGACTCTGAAAATTAATTACCCGTCGAAAGTTCTTCTAATGACCGATGTAGAATTTTTCGCAAAAAAATTTGACCCCATGGTATAAATTAAATGAATAGGCATAGACACTGAAAGGATTGCTGCTGATACTAGCTTCAAGGGGGTGATCGAGGGGGAGGCGACTCTCGTAGTGATCCATCGGCGAGCAAAACAGTCGACTCTCAGTAATTTCAAGCATGCACAAAGAGCCAGCGAGCCAATCCGCCGGTTTTTAAGACCGCGGACTTTTGGTGCTCCATTGGCGGTTTAGACCTTTGACTCGCGGGCTTGTTGGCGTACCGGCGGCAGTTTTGCTCGCAAATGAATCAGGATCACCCCCTTTACGTAACCTATAAACCTCTCTAAGGCGGTGCGGCGTCGGTGCGGTATTAGTAAGCTAACAAGCTATAGGTAATAGCTGTCAAGTATCAGCCAAATACATATTATTTACCGCGCGCCTACATTTTAATGTGTTTCCTGATAGGCGCGCGGAAATGGGGCGATACAAATACAGTACTGGTTAGTGATTCCGCCCCAACAAATGCGGAAGTGGCCTCAGACGAATTCCAACTCGTTTAGCGCGCTCGTGGAAGGAAGGTAATCGAAACTAAAGGCGAGCGTGCGCCACATACATATCTATATTAAACTAGCAGCCCGCCCCGGCTTCGCACGGGAGGTGCAAAATAGCTTTTTAATGTGTTAACTTTTTTATAAGCTAAGTATATATATATATATATATATATATATATATATAAAACAAAGTCGTGTTAGTTACACCATTTACTCGTATAACTCAAGAACGGCCCAATCGATTTTTGTGATGTTTGATTTGTTGTATTTGTCTTCACTCCGAATAGCAGAATAACTAATAATAAATGCAAAATGTAATGTTTTTATTTTTTCTTTTTTTCATACATTTTGTATGGCGGTACGAAGTACGCGGGGTAAGCTAGTGTTAATATAAAAAAGTCAATTTAGGTATTGAAGTTTGTTTTTATTAAAAATAAATAAATTATAAATAAAATAATTTATCAAGCTCAAGAATCCATAGTGTTTGCGTATGTACGTAAACTTATTTAAAAGCTAGGCTATTTAGTAGGCAAAAGAGATAAGTATAATTAATTAATTGATTTATCTTGCTGATAGGCACTGTAACGTGTCTACTAATTTAGCTATCTGAGCCAGTGAACCTTTTTTTGCGCTGTAAAAGAAAAACAAAAAGTAAGTGCAAATTTTGCCAAATCTCTTGCAGTGTCATACTTACTAAACAATAATTACTCATATTATAAATATCGTTACATTTACATGCGTTCTAACAAATATTTAAAATATCTTAATGTTTTCCGATCCTTCGGCATTAAAGTAAGTACCTAATGTATGTACAAATGGTTTCCACTTTGCACCTGTAGGTAGACCATCGTTTATTTTAGTTACAGATTTAAAAAGGAACTAAAATATTTCTTTATACACTATGTTTAGCGCTGCTCCCCCTTGCGTTAAAATAAATACATTTCTTTTCGATGTTGCTCGTGATAAAGCAACATAAAGTGGGGTAAGCATGACACACTAAGGTTTACGCCTACCGTGTCCAATATTTGTCCCTGAGCTTTGTCGATACTGTTGATAGCCATGGCGAAAGAAACTTTGTTTGGAAACTATAGTCGTTTGAAGTGGAAGCGCGGATCTCTGTAAGTATCATTGGGATCCGAGGAATCAAGACGGTATCTCCAGCACCGCAACCAGTCAAGATCATACACACAATGACATTTTTTTTCAAGGACTTTATTTGCAACTGAGTGCCGTTGAAGAGTCTTGGAGAGTTTAATTACCGGTCTATCTTGCTTTAAAACCAATTTGTGCGCCGGAGTTCCAGGAGGAATAAAATAATTTAAAAATTCTACCGGGTAGGTAATGAAGGATATCTTCAGAATCTACGACGGTATCTACTGAAAGGTATTCCTCGCTTGGACTTTCAAACTTGCTTAATATAAAATTGTTAACTTTATTTACCTCTTCGTTGGTGGAAGACAGTTTCGATGTTATGTCATCGATATCCGGGTAGACGTTGTCAACCAAAGATTGTACCTAAACTTGGACACATTATTTACTGATGTTACCATCTAACATTGGCACCTGACCGTTGCCAATTTTAAGTAAGAAGTCGGAAAAGAAGAAGAAGTCACCGGAGGATAAAATTGTGCACCCGCCCATTGGACAATTTTCGTTTCGCAAATGTTGCATCATGAACATGGCATGAGCAGTTCGGCTGCCTTCCAAGTAGTGTGGCTGCATTCCCGGAAGAAGCTACTACTGCCAGCGCTATTTGTCCATTAGATCTTAACTTTGCAAGCAGCAAATTTATTACAAATGTTTTCTCCGTGCCACCTAGGGCATCGCTGCCGTGTCAATCATATCTCGTATAACTCAAAAAACATAGTTATAAAAAAACGCAGTTTAAAGTTTTTTTTAGGAAATTGTCATTTACGGAATGGTTCCACTCAGAAAAATACCAACTTAAAGCTGAAAGGTTGCTTTATATTATGAGAAATGAAAATGTTTATTTTGTATTCAACTACTTTCAATGCTTGAACATTATAATGTTTAGAAAATGCATTTTGCTTCAACTGATCAGTGAATTTAGTCATATCTATGTGATTTATGACCTGGACGTTCATATTTTTCTTCGAGTTCTTTATCTTTGAATATTTATTAGTTATGCAGGCATGTACAGCGTCTGCTGCCATGTATGTGTGGCCTGGCTCTAGGTACGCAATAGTTTCAGTGCATGTTATTTCTTTAAAATTAACTAGTCGAATCATAGTTGTGAACAATATGCGGTTTTTATTCTGCGCGGAGCAATTGTCACAATAAAATATGACATGATTAATATGTCGCGTGATGTATAATGAACTGGACATATGCTTAAGCAACATTGTAGGCTTTACGTCCACTTTCATCCTCGTGCCAAACAATACAAGTAGCTGTCGTGTTTTCCAGGAGACACGAAAGTCTCATTAAATAAGACTCACTTTCGAGAAAAAAAATATTCTGTGGTCTGTAACGTTGGCATGCAAATTGCTTTTTGCATGTCAGCCGTAAAATCTCTTTTTGACTCGTCAGTATCTTTGGTATATTCTTCTATCCAGAGTAAGGTGGCTTGAATGGGTACTTTTTCTTTTGAATCTCAAGGCGTTTAGTAGGGTCTTTTTCTGTCTTCTTTTTAATAGTGACTTCCTGAATTTTAACGGATGATTCTGAAGCATTATTCTCATTACTCAGTTGTTGACTTAGTTCTTCAGCACTCCTTTCAAAATAACATTTACAGCGGGAGATTTTCGTGGTGACACTGGTTGCTGAACAATATTAGGAGTGATATACCTCGAGGGTTCTATATAGGAGCTGCTGAGCCACCGTTTTGATAAGTCGAAATTATTTATTGGCGTCTGTCGTGGGCTCTACCCCACTCTAGAGGTCTAGCTCTAGCTAGAGACAGCATTTCCTGTGAACTTTGCATTTTCAAGACAAAACGACGTTTCCGGAGATTTTTTTTTTCTTTTATTATAAATCGTTGGTAAACTCGAGGGACTAGGCCGATCCGATGTATTATAATAATAATATAATAAAGCCATTTTATTCCATATTTCTAAGGTAGGTAAGTACATTTCAAATGGTATTAGTAAGTTGTTAGTTAGTTATTTTATATTATTGTTAGTATGGTTAGTTTTCTTTAATTGAAATATGGACCCCTTTTTGGGTAAAGGCCTCCTCCATCTTTTTCCATGATTCCCTGTCCTTGCCTAGTTCAATCCAATCTTTTCCTGCTTCTTGTATAATGTCATCAGCCCACCGTCTTATTGGTCTACCAACATTTCTTTTCCCCGTTGGGCCTTTCCATCGTGTACTCTCTATGGTCCATCTTTTGTCTGTATATCGTGAGATATGTCCAGCCCATTTCCACTTTAAATTCAGTGCCTGCTTGAGAGCGTCTGTGAGTTTTGTCTTCTGTCGGATATTTTCCCTTCTCACTTTATGTATTTTCCTAATCTTCAACATACTCCTTTCCATTGCTGTTTGAGTACATTGAATTTTTTCTTTTATCTTTTTTGTAAATACCCAAGTTTGGCAGCCATACAGTAAGCAAGGAGACATGTATCGAACACAATTTTTTTCAGATGAAGATTATAATTCCCCTTTAGAATTTCTTTCAGGGACCAAAATTTATTCCATGTTGCACTGATTCTCCTTGTTAGTTCTTCTTCATTGCTGGAGTTATTAAATGACAGCCGTTTCCCTAAGTAAACATAATTTCTTACATACTCTATGGTGTTTCCTTTTATCGCAATAGGCCTAATATCGCTATTAGTCATCAGCTTAGTTTTATTTATGTTCATTTCTAGGCCGATTTTAGAGCTTTCATCATCAAGTGACTTCATCAATTCTTCCATATCTCGAGCGGTTTCAGCAATTATAGCTATGTCGTCAGCGAATCTTAGATGGCTTAAGTAGCATCCGTTGACTTGCAATCCTTTCTTTGCCCAGTTTAAATTACCAAATATGTTTTCGAGTACTGCGATGAAGAGCTTCGGCGACAAAGGGTCCCCCTGCCTGACTCCTCTTTCTATGTTTATTTCTTCTCCTCTGCTTTCTAGTTTTACCTTACTCTTACAGTTTGCATATATATATTTTAAGATGTTAATATATTTTTGGTCGACATTAAAGCGCTGTAGTGCATTCCAGATTGAACAGTGGCTGATGCTATCGAAGGCTTTGCTATAGTCTACGAAGGCCACATACAGAGGTCTATTAAACTCTCGATGCTTTTCTATAATTTGTTCTAATGTCTGTATGTGATCCATCGTGCTAAAGCCTGACCGGAATCCTGCTTGCTCCTTTGGTTGTTGCTTGTCAATATCCTGTGTTATTCTTTTTAAGAGTATAGATGAAAACAGTTTGTATGTGCTTGCTAGCAGGCTTATAGGTCTATAGTTTCCTATATCTAAAGGGTTTCCTTTTTTGAAAAGCAGGATTATGTCTGATGTGCACCATTGTTTTGGTACCGTTTCTGTGTCCAATACCATGTTGAACAGCTGTGTCAGGTGGTTAATTAGGATAGGAGCTCCTATTTTGAGGGCCTCACTGCATATTCCGTCTGGGCCGGGGCTTTTTTCAGCTTTAAGTCGTTTTATTTGCTCAGAAACTTCCGAGTATTCAATTGGTTTAATGCATGTAGTCCTGCTTCCGTACTTAGGTTGTGTTTCAATTTCGCTATTATTTGTTTTCCGGTATAAGGCTTTGTAGAAGTTTGTTGCATGATTTATAATGTCTTTTCTTGATTTTGTTTCTTCTGACTTTTGTTCAAGTTTTTGTATCCATGTTTTGTGCGTGGTTAATTCTTTATAAGCTTTTTTGGTACTTCTGAAATTCATGATGTTTCTTGAGATGATTTCGTGTCTATGTTTACTGTAGTCCTTCCTTATTGATCTATTGGTTTCTTTATATATTCTGCTAAGTTCATTTTTTGTTTCTTTTGTTTTATTTTTCTTATTTATTAGTTCGGTGCGTCTTTTAATAAGTTGTTCTGTGTGTTTACTGATTATTTTCGGTCTTTCTTCTTGTGTTATATTTTTTGACTGTAAGCAATCTAGTATGCTTTCCTCCAAGAAGTTATAGTAGGTTTGGATATTAGTTGTGTCTATTTCACTCTTTTCCATGTGTGTTTGTAGATTTTCGGTGTAGCTTTTGATTTCTTCTTCTGTTTTTGGAATCTTAGGTGGCGTCTTAAAGTTTTTCCTACTCTTTGGTGGGCGCCTTAAAAGTAGCGTTGCTCTCAGTAGTCTATGGTCGGAAGGAAATTGCATATTATTTATTATTTCCAAGTTTGTTATTAGTTTGGGATTGTTTATCAATATGTAGTCGATTTCGTTCTTGGTCTTTTGATCAGGTGACATCCACGTCCATCTACGGCTTATTTTTTTCTTAAAAAATGTGTTCATTATCGACAGCTTATGTTGAAATGCATAATTGATAAGTCGGTCCCCTCGTTCGTTACATTCTCCATACCCATGCTGGCCCATAACTGGGTAGAGATTTGTTTTAGGGGAGCCTATTTTAGCATTGAAGTCTCCCATTACAATAACTTTCTCGTCAGCCAGTGCATGAGCTGTCTCAATGTCTTTGTAAAATTGATCAATTTCCTCATCGGGTGATTTTTCTGTAGGTGCATAAGTTTGGATCATTGATATAGAAAAACATTCAAATTTTAACTGCAGAAGTGCAACTCTTTCGGATATTCCTATAAAATTATTTATATTGTTTTTAAATCTTTTCTTTATTAGAAACCCTACTCCATGCAAACCTTTAGTTTGTCCAATGTAACAAAAAATGTAATTGTTGTGCTCCTCAATATTACAGCCTATTCTTCTGACTTCGGAGATCCCTAGAATATCACAGTTGATTTTTTCTAAGGCGTAGTTTAATTCGAGGTATCTTTCTGTTGTTGCTAGTGACCTTACATTAAAAGTGCACACTTTTAATGTTGCTTCTTCATTTTTGTCTTTTTGATTTTTATGTGGAGGGTAGTGGTCTAATTCCCCACGAGGACCAGTCGGCTTGGGAAATGTTTGGTTTTTAATTTTATTTAGTTCTTGTTTTGTTATCGTTTTGTTCCGGTGGGTGATGGCTGTATCCTATGCTTTTGATTGAGAAGAAGGGTTTTCAGTAGACAGGGAGTGGCTTCTATTCCTCATTACATCAAATGCGTTGCGTCTGTTTGATTTTGCTGTTGATTGTTGTTTACGAGGCTGGTCTGTTGCGTTAGGCGAGGTTGATGGATTCCTTTTACGCTTTTCGTTTCCAGGTCTACCCTCTTTGACGACAAGTTTATCGTATTTAATAAATGCGAATTTACCCTTTCCCCATTCTTCTTCGAGTTTTGGCTGGAGTTCTCTCCTCTTGTCGAGTACCTCCTTTGGGTAGTCTTCTGAAACGTATACATTTTTCAGCTTCTTTTTGTTTTTCATAATGTCTGTTTTGATCCAGTTGTTGACAAATGATAGTTGTATCGGCCTGTCCTTCCCATTTTGTGTGTCATATTTGCCAATTCTGTAGATCGTATTTATGTCTCGGTTCTCAAGATAAATATTTAAATCATCTTTAAACTTCTTCTTTACTATTTCCATAAGAGTGTTCGTCGATTCTTCGCTTTCTTTTATACCGTATACAATTATATTGTTTATTCTTTTATGTTTTTCGAGGTAGTAGATATTTCTTTTTAACGTCTCATTTTCGGACCTCAATTCTTGAATTTCGCGTGTAAAAGGTACTAATTTCTCATCTAATTGCACAATTATGTCCTTTGTTTGGTTAGACATTTCAATTTTTAGTTGGTCGAATAGGTTTTGGAGGTTGTCCATTTCCGATGTATTGGGAAAGCTTAATATATCCATATAATTTGGGTTTTCTGTCAAGTCAGCCAAATCATTAGTATCCAGTTCTGGCAGAGTACTGGTATTCAATCGGACTGGTTGAAGTTCCGTGAATAATGCTTTTGGCGACTGATGTTCAATGTCATTTTGTGAGATATTTGCTGCGAAAGGTTCTAAAACAAATCTGTCAAATGCTGACATCATCTGGTGTTCTTGAATGTTATGAGAGAACCTAACTTCGTCCCCATTAGTTAAAGACGACTCACAAGCTGTTTCCGGAGCACAGTGAACATTGGTGTGTGTTTCTAATTCATAACAGTCATGAAAATTTAGGATACTACCTTGGTTTTCGATTACTTTCCCCTTCTTCGCTATTTTCAATAGTAATAAACGTCTCTTATCACTCATTTTACTATTTTGCAACACAATCGCACATATCAGTTCACAAATTACTTATTTATACAAGCGATAATTGATATTGCAGTTATTTAATCACATCCGCGCGGAATGACCGTGACTGCTACGTGAACGTAAATAAACAAACTAAAAAAAAGGATCGCGTGGGAAGAAAGAAGTACCGGACGGGGTGTGCGTTGAAGGAGGGGAGTAAAGTTAGTACTTGTCTTACCGCCACGCGCCGCTTGCGCACGCGATTTTCGACGACGTACGAACTTTACGCGCAACTCAGTTACACCTAAATCATGTAGGTATTTATCTTAAGTTAACTAATATACACATTGGTTGAAATCGACAGAGCTTGTCACACTATTATCATGTAACTTAAGATACAGTATTTATACATGATTTACTATGCTAAAAACAGAGTAACACGAGTTACGTACGTGACAGGCTCGTATAAGGTATTGGTAAGTTAAATAAAAAAAAGGATTATGTAGGTCGATTAAGGCAAGGAAAAAAAAATTATTTAGACTTGTTTAGCGTATCTTGTTTATCTCAAGATAACTGACACAGGATTGACGCGGCAGATCTAGGAAAAACATTCGACCTTCATTACTGCTTGTTGTCGATATCACAGTGTCGTAAACGTATCTCTGGTCAACGTTTAGGCGACTTTTATCTTGCTCGATAATCTCCAAGAGTCGCGGCTGGTCGTATGACGTTTTTCTCAAGTATTCACTATTTCTCATTTCGTGTTGAGATTAACGGGTAGAGGGAGTCCAACATCAATTATTGATTTACCTGAGAAGATTTCTACTAACTTGTTTAAATCTTCCAATGCCTCATCAAATATATTTTAATCTAAATTGGCATTGTAATTAATTGCAGAGTACGCTTTGTTTGTCCAAGTATTGTGTGATTGATTAGTATTCTCTTGTCTGCTGCTTCTTAAATTTCTCAGCCTAGTGCGCTCGTTGAATAATCTCCTTTGCTTTTCTTCCGAAGATTATCTTTCTCTGTGTGAAATATGCCTTACATTGTCTGAGGATAATCTTTGATCGCGTTCGGCAGATGATTTTTGACTTCTCTGGCAAATAAGTAGTTCCCGATTTAAAGACAACCGAGCATCTCGTTCCTCCGATGTTTTACTTTGTCTTTGTGACCTGTTTCTTTCACGATTACGAGAAAGTCGGACTTCGTGCTCTTGCGAAGACTCTCTCTCAAGTGCTAACCGCATTACCTTCGCAGCGGGCGTATCACGTTCTAAGCTGGACCGTTGACGTCTCGGCATGATATTGTTATTGTGATTATCCCGCCGTCGTAACAATATTAAGTAATTACTTTGGCAAAATTATATGATAATGTGTCTGGTTCTTGTAATCGACGATAATGAAAGTTTGAGCTTTTACCTCGTCAAATACATTATTTAAAAAAAAATCAACAACGCTTAATCTTTGAACATATGTATTATGTAACATTTGCCCCTCATTTTATTATAAAAATAACATTTGAAATCAAGATTTAGACAGTTCGTAATAAATATTGATGGTTTTTACGTACTTGTACATGGCAAAACTGTCAATTGCATTTCAGTAAATACTCTTAATGAATTTGTTTTGACTTACCAGATGCAGTGAAATCGGAAGTACGGGAGTCCGAATATATTTCACAATAGATTTTACACTTGTATTATAAGAAAAAGGTCTATTTGTTATTTGTGTGCACACATTAATGTTTATCACTTTATTTCTTATTTAATAACAATTTTAATAGGATAACGACACCTTTATCTTGACACGACAGTTTTTTCCGAACAAGGTTTCCTAGCAACAGTTTTTTCTTGTTTATGAATGATCTTCGACGACATAGGTATGTTTGATAAAGTCTGTATACCTATAATATATTTAATACTTTCCCTCGTCCAAGAACAACGGGCAAGCCCCAGCTTGGCACATATTTTCGTAAGCCTAGGTTTCAGGACTCGCTTGGTCATTATATCTGCAAGCTGCGTAGCCGAACTTGTTTTCATAACATTGAGGCTTTCATCTTGTACCATCTACCGAAAAAAAAAATACCGTACACGAATGTGTTTCATTCTCTTATGAAACACGGGATTGTGTGCCAATGTAATAGCAGCTTCATTATCTACTTTCAATGCTCTCTTTAGGTGAAAGCAAACTATCCTCTGAAGCCAAATCAGTTCTTTGGCTGCCTCACTCGCTGCGACAATTTCCGCCTCTGTCGTCGAGATCGCTACGGAAGTTTGTCTTTGGCTTAGCCAGGATACAATTCCGCCAGCAAATAGGCGTGCAACGCCTGATGTTGATCTTCCGGTTTAAGGATCTCCAGCATGATCCGCATCACTGTATCCTTCTACATCGCTGTCGTATCCAACTTGATATTTAATCCCAAGATTCATTGTGCCTTTGAGATATCTAAATTATCTTTTAACTTGAGTCCAATCTGCTTTTGACGGGTTTTCCAAATTTTTTGACACTGCACCCACTGCGTACGCAATATCAGGTCGTGTTCCTGTCATCAGGTACACCAGGGCACCTACAGTCTCTCTGTAGGGAACCTTGCCAGCTTTCCCTGATTCAAAACCTTCCTCTGTAGATGTAGATGTTTCAATTGGTGTTGAAACCGGATTGCTGTCAGCCATGTTAAATATCTCAAGGATGTTTCTAGTGTAAGATTGCTGACTTACGGCTATCGAATTCTCATCTTGCTTTATCTCTGGGCCGAGCTAATATGAAGCAGGCTTAGTAGTTATCATCAGCTTTGACCTAAGTTCATTTCAGAAACTATTGGCTAGCTGCTCGCTGAAAGCTGCAACCAATCCGTCATGGACGTATAGTTAAGGCAACCAGGATCTTTTCTTCACATTGGACACCAAGACCTATTAATACTTTAAGGAAGTACGAATTCCAGCATTAGCTTCCACACTTTCGTAGTCCCGTCATGAAGCCCTTCTGGCTGTTTCATGTAAATATCCTCTTTCAGTTCTCCATTTAGGAAGGCCGTAGTGACATCGAATTGAGCCAGATGCATATTTTCTTTTCCACATACGCTAGCATAGCAGTGCCCTCACGGTAGTCAATCTGGCAACCGGGCTATAGGTCTATTCGTAGTCTACTCCATTTTTCTGCCTAAACCCTTTCACTATAAGAAGAGCACCAATATTTGTCGACGGGTCCGTCCGGATTTGTTTTAATTCGAAATATCCATTTATATGGAAGTGCTTTGCGGTTGGGTGGCAGGTCACACAATGTCCAGACTTTGTTTTCCTCGAGAGACCTCAGCTCATTTGTCATGGTCTTCTGCCACTCAACTCTATCTTTTCTTGAAAGAGCTTCTTTGTCTGTTTTAGGAAACTTTTATGTTCCTACGTAACACACATAATCCTCGGACTTTTTAGGACGTGTAAGCGACGAAAAACAAAAATAATAGATGCGCTGGAATATAGCCTAAAATCTAAATGGAAATGGGCCGGTCATGTAGCCCGAATGCATGAAGAAAGATGGACGAAGATAGCTACTCTGTGGGCGGGGCCAGGAGGAAAAAGAAGATTTGGTAGACCCCATGCAAGGTGGTCCGACGATCTCCATAAAGTAGCAACGGATTGGCCAAATACAGCACAGAACAGAGCAAGATTGCAAGAGCTGGAGGAGGCCTTTACCCGAGAGGGGTCCTCACCAAATTATATTTTATAATTAAGAAAAAAGAAAAACCACAAGGAAAATTCTGATTAACTACATTTTCTTTTTTAATATTCCACTGTTCTTACTTTGGTTAAGGAATAAATGGGCTTTTTATTTTATTATTTATTAGGCGACGATCTATCTCTTAACTAACAGGGAGACTCCGCTTTGACTATGGGCTCACCTAGAACCACAGATTCTAACACTTCTAACGGGGACTCCTCTATATCCAATTGTCCCTGATCAGCATTGACAAAATCATCATCACCATCGTTCGAATTTGAGCTTTCCCTCGATTCATAGCTCTCGTATTGGTGAGTTTTGCCTTCTTGATCTTGGTCTTCTCTGACCACTTCATCACCCACCAGACGCAGTGGAATCGGAAGTACGGAAGTCCGAATATATCTAACAATAGCTTTTAGAACAAATTTTACACTTTATTATTTAATTACAATTTTAATAGGATTACGACACCTTTTTCTTGACACGACAGTTTTCGGAGAAGGTTTCCTTGCAATAGTTTCTTCTTGTGTTTGAATGATCTTTGACAACATAGGTATTTTTGATAAAGTCTGTATACCTATGCAGATTTAACAACTCGTATATTGTTTGAGTTACTATACCATCCGTCTTAATGGAAAGTAGTTAAGAGACTCAGACTTTCTCTTTCTTATGTTCGCTCTATAATAACACCAAAACAGAGGATGAGTGTATGTTTCAAAATTATTTTCTGATACTGATACGAGTGTTAGTCAGACTACATAAATGAAAACAGATCACATTTAAAAAGTGGAAAGAAAAACAATGTATTTTTGATTAAGTAATTACAAAAAAAATTACAAAGCAAAAAGTTGCATCATCTACTGAGACTCGAAGACTGGACTTTTACGAACAATATTCCAGCGTTGTACCTCAGACTTTGCCAATGGTAACGAAATTATTATATTACAACGTATGACGTTTGTCATTTGTCTGTATACATAAGAACCCATTTGTCATGTCTTAATTGGTAGAAATAAATCGCTATAGTGAATTATTTAAATAAGAAACATATTAAAATTATATACTAAAACCATCACGGTAAAATTCTCTACGCATTGGTATACACAGCATAAAAATAGGTCCAGTAGTTTTCGAGTTTATCAATACCATACATACAGACGTGCGCGTATACACGGCGACTATGTTTTATTATATGTATAGATGTATAGGTAGATTGACGACCGCGTAGCCTAGTAGTAACGAGTTGCCTGTTTTGCCATTTTAACATTTTTTATTTTTATTTATTGGTATTAGGGATAACAACAGCCGTAGATATCACTAATACATATTGGTAATTACATAGTCCAAGGCCAATAACAGCCATCCATTAATTTATTACATCTTTATTTTCTATAATAAATACATGATAATTAACATAAGCTAAATTAAATTAAAACTACGTTAAATCTAAAAAAAGGCCCTCGAGGCATTGTACCGAGGATGCTGGCGGCATTTCCTCGTTGAATTGCAATGCTGATGCGTTGCGCAAGAAAGCCGCCAGCTCTTCGGTCACCAGTTACATCAACCAGACGTTTCGCGATTTCCGCAAATAACTTATGTGCACTGGGACCCCACGGACCGAGGGTCTCGACGCCAAAGGGTACAAAGTTGTACTCTCTGCCGAGGCCACTATATTTATTACATTTTAGAAGTTCGGCGTTTTTCGCCGCTGCACCCGCTTTAGAAGAAGTCCGTTGGAGGTGGGACGGTGCTAGCGTGTCTACACAGGTAGCGTCCCATACTAGCATCCGTCCCAAACTCCAAGGAATCAAAGACACACCATTAATTACTTAAGAAACTATTAACAATGTAAGTCAAACATAGTGAAAATGTTCAATTAGAAGGTTTTAAACTAAAACTAAAAAATGAACAAGACTTAAAAAATAAAGTCAGACGAAGTTAAACCTGGACTAACAGGATTTACAATAATATAAAATCAAAAAAAGATACTAATAGTAACATAAACACCACCGATGGTATAATGGTATGATATATTAATTCAACACTCTCATTAAAATCTCAAAAAAAGGGCCACATCCTAATTCTGGTCAAACACAATAATGCATGAATATTTAGCAATGTTTACGATTACATTACCTTTCAACACTCAAAATCTACAAAATATCAAAAAATTGTTCGACCTACATATGTACTTCGTGTACGGCTGCTAAAGATATTTTACGCGTTTTAGAAGCGTATTGTGAATGAAGATCATAAAATACTATTTTCAGGGATTGACAAAATATTTTATAGGAGATTTGGAGTTAAAACCTGACGACGGTAACCGATATAAGATGTGGGAGGGATATATCCCTTCGCCTGGTATAGGGTTAATGTGCCGCTTCGACCAGCAAGTGATCTATTGTGGCAGCCCTTTCTTTAGAGTTCCCTAGGTAGGTAGGTCGCCCTAGGTAGGTACTTCTTTTATGCATGAGTGGTCCGCAGGAGCAGAGAATGTGCATTGCAGTCTCCTCTCTCTCCTGACAGAACCTGCAGATTGCGTCCTGCTTCATAGTGGGTGTAATATTGTTGGGTAGCTTGTTTAAAAATATGATGGGATTTTTCATAACATTTTTCAATTCGTGGATGCGTTTGGGTGATATTGGGCTTTAAAGAATTATTTTTCATTAGACTCAAGTTTCCCTCTGCTGCCTAAATGGTTACTACCGGGTATATGAAAAAATCAGGCATCAGTATTATTTAAAGAATTTAAAAGGAAAACTATCACTGAATACGTAGGCATAACTATAACTACATAGTAAACGAGTAACTGTCGTGTGATTTTCGTTAAAACTATACTTGAAAAGGCCAACTTTCGTACAAATTCGGGCGACGTAACCGCAATGTTTACGAGTAGTTGGCGCACACGCCGGTCGATGTTTACAATAACAAAGACAGCAAGGCAACTACGGAACCCTACACAGCACCTGGTTTTTAGGGTTCCGTAGCCAAATGGCAAAAAACGGAACCCTTATAGATTCGTCATGTCCGTCCGTCTGTCTGTCCGTCCGTATGTCACAGCCACTTTTTTCCGAAACTATAAGAGCTATACTGTTGAAACTTGGTATGTAGATGTATTCTGTGAACGGCATTAAGATTTTTATTCAAAAATCGAAAAAAAACATTAAGTTTTAGGGGTCCCCATACTCAGAACTGAAACTCAAAACAAAATTTTTCATCAAACCCATACGTGTATACGGGTATTTATGGATAGGTCTTCAAAAATGATATTGAGGTTTCTAACATCATTTTTTCTAAACTGAATAGTTTGCGCGAGAGACACTTCCAAAGTGGTAAAATGTGTGTCCCCTCCCTGTAACTTCTAAAATAAGAGAATGATAAAACTAAAAAAAATATATGATGTACATTACCATATAAACTTCCACCGAAAATTGGTTTGAACGAAATCTAATAAGTAGTTTTTTTTTTAATACGTCATAAATCGTAAACCGCAATTTATTTCACGGAACCCTTTATGTGCGAGTCCGACACGCACTTGGCCGCTTATTTTACATCTATCAATGCAGTTTTTTTTCTAAAATCAGCCTCGTGACTAAGAACAAATTTCCCCATCTCTTATAGTTTCAGGTTTTCTCTCACTGACCCGTTTAAGGCGCTGTATGCAGCTGCGCATCGAAAAAGTGCCTTTTCCAAACCGATTATTAGTATACTTGTACTATTGCTAGAGATCCAAATTTTTGATATGTATATCTTCAGTTCATTGGCTATGTTCGTACTTCGTAAAATCACGATTGCTTACAAAAACCTCGATAGATTTTGTCTTTCAAAACAGTGCTTTTTTACCACCAAACTCGAAATATCTCAAAAGTTATTTGGAATATTACAATGAAATTTGTTGTGACAGGTAGCTTTTTGGTAGATCTATCTACTGGCTTCTTAGAATTTCAATATGTTTGATAATTCAATACATTTGGTCATTTGTCTCAAAAACCGGGTGTCCGCGTCATGCATGCGCGGTGGCGAGTACAATTTAGTACGCCCGTGGCCACTGCCGACGACGGACCTGTGAATGTTTACCTGGCACGCAAATACGCCTTTTTGCAGCAATTATTTCGAGTTATCAAGGTAAATAAAAATATATAAAGGAATAGGAAACGCTAATACATGCTGGAGAACACATTCGAAATGATAGAATAACAAATATAAGGTATGCGATATTTACTACATTAAAGCGTTTCTACATCCGCACCTAAAACGTATTAATAGGTAGCTGGAGCATATTGACAAGATGTCAATAAAAATCTTCAGTTATCCTGAATACGTATTTAGAACTGTTAGGTAGTAAGTAGTCGGGTGTAAATCGGATTCGGACACGAGCACATGGTTGGGGGGGTAATGGTACCAATTATGGACTGTACGAATAATAGATTTATTTATTCATACAGAAATATATCAAAAGCATTTAGGGCTATTGCGCCGGATAGCGACTACCTAGACTAAAGTCCTAAACGAGTTGGTGAACTGATTTAGATTTAGATTTAGATTTATTTATTTCGAGATAAAAATTACAATATAGGTTTGCATACAATGTCAAAATTATAAGAATCCTTATCACGATCGTCAATAATAAGAAATAAAATTTAAAAATATTCAAAATGTAAATACACAAAGTGGAAATCGTAGCTCCAATTACGGATTGTCATTACAGGATGGACAACAGGACAATAAATCAAATAAACTCTTAAAAAACCATGTCTGTAAGCGACGCATTTATGTTAACTTCAAACTTTATGTTTTTAATATGATTTTTATATTTTAATAAATTGAGGGTGGATGGAAGTCTGAGTGGTATGTGCCGCTTATTATGACGTACGAGGGGCAGGGGCCCGGGAGGGAGGTCAATCGCGGATACCATTGGCTGTGAGGCAGTCAGTCGCTCTCAAATATTACGCGCTAAGACACACGCTTCTCGCTGTCCATCCACTCTTACGTTTTCTTTTGTATCTCTGCATTACGTCATTTCACCCTGTCCCCTACAAGCTGGTCTTCGAACCGAATCTCGACTCTGGATGTACCGGACTCCGCCGCGCACGATGGTGAACACACGAAGAAGCACTAGAAAACAGGAAGAACAGCAAAAAATTGTCAAGTCCGACCTAGATGTAGCTACACCGAATCAGGAGCCATTTTGCCCATCGCTCCAACCTGAAGGAAATGTAAAAGTCAAATCAAAACAACAAAAAATGGAGCAATTTGATAAAACGGTTACCGTTAATGTGGGTAGTGCCTGTAAAGAAAAGGTGGATTCTAAATCTGCCTGTAAAGAAAAAGTGGTTTCTAAATCTGTGAAATCTACACGGAAGACAAAATTATCGGGTTCCGCATCCTCGTCGCTCTTGGCCAGGAAAAAGAAACTAGAACTAGAAGCGGCAGAAGCAAAAGCGCGTATACAAATGGATTTAATCGACAAAAAGCTAGCGGCGGACCTAGCACAATTGGATGAAGAAGAATACAGTTCACAATCAGGTGTTAGTGAAATTCACATGAATAAAGAAGTGGAAAAATGGTTAGAACGCAGTCATTTCGAACTGGAAGCGCAGCCTGTACCCCCAACGGAAAATGCACCGGACAAGCTGCACCCGCCCCCCGCGCCGCCGGCTGCTCCGGCCCGCGACGGCACCGAGGACACAGTTCACCTTTTGGCGACTGCACTCAAGGACATAGCCAAAGTTTCCGCTACTAATGGGCCTAATTCTGGAATGTTAAGCCGCCTTTGCACACCGCGCGATTTACCCTCGTTTTCTGGTGACCCTATGGAATGGCTCCAATTCAAGCAGGCATATGACGAATCAACTGAAGTGTGCAATTTCAACGCGAAAGAAAACTTGTGGAGGCTACGAAAATGCCTACACGGACCAGCTAAAGAAGCAGTAACAGCTCTGTTGATTGGAGCCACTGCCCCGGACACTGTGATGTCCACGCTTGAGCTACAGTTTGGGAACCCGGATATTATAATAGCAAGAATCCTGCAAAGTATCAATAAACTTCCGGTTATGGCTCAAGAGTACCACAAAGATATAATACCATTTTCAATTAAAGTAAAAAATTACGTTGCGGCAGTAACGGCCATTGGTCAAGATGAGTACCTGAGGGGGATGAAAATTATATCCGTAGTTTTGTCCAAATTGCCAACTGTGTTAGTATCCAAATGGGTAGACTACAGTTACCCGCTCATCAACGAAGGCACGAAACCTCGGCTTGTCATTTTATCGGAGTTTTTAAATGACGAAGCTATCAAAACATCGAAAACAGCTGTGATCCTGGCGAACACTTACAGTGATACGAAGCGTAAACAAAGTGACTTTATTAATTACCGCTCACAAACCGTGTTAATGCAAAATGAACTAAGTGACCATACGTGCAAGTTCTGTCGTGCGTCTAAACATGACTTGCCAGACTGTAAAATGTTTAAAAAATCATTGCGCAAAGATAGGTGGACTTATGTGAAACGTTACGGGTTGTGCTACAAATGTTTAGTGTCGCGGCATAATAAAGAAACGTGCCCCGCGCCTTCGTGCGATATAGATAGCTGTGGACAATCTCATCACCGTTTGCTGCATTACGTATCGCATGCTAATTCAAATATGCGATCTAGTGTAAACATTACGGAAATAGTGGACACCGATGTGAGTGAAACGCAATCTGAGACTGTTACACATATTAACGCGACGAGCTGCAAAGTGTTGTTACAAACTGTGCCTATTTACGTACACGGGCCTAACGGTATAATTAGTGCAATTGCGCTGCTCGATTCTGCATCGACGGTATCACTGATAAGCGCCGAGCTAGCGGCGCGCGCAGGGTTGCGCGGCGACAAACAAACAATGCGTGTGAGTGGGGCATGGAATAACACCGAACTTAAGTGCGGAAGTGAGGTCGTGAACTTTAATGTGTCAAATAAAGACGGTCAGATGTTTGCGCTACGGGCTCGAAGTGTAAATGAACTAAACTTACCTGTGCAAAATACATCTACTGTGAACCTTATGAACTATGATCTTAAGGTTGAAATTAGAAACCGGTTATGTGAAGTCCAATATGAGAAACCACAGTTGTTGATAGGGCAGGATCACTATAATCTTATGATGCCTTTGCATATAATAAAAGGTACACCCGACGGACTATATGTCACTCAGACTGCTTTGGGCTGGTGCTTACACGGATGCGTTACGGCACCACGCGATAAGTGCCAGCAGCGAGATACGACATTATTTGTCACTGAAGACCTGCAATTAGAAAATGAGCGTACACTCCGCGAAATACATGAAGAAGTACGCCGAAGCTTCACTGTCGAGTCCATGGGCGTCTGTAGCAAACCACGTCAGAATTCAGAAGACCTGCGAGCTTCTGAACACCTGGAACGAACGGCTGAATTACAAGATGGCAGGTGGCATGTTGGACTTCCCTGGAAGGATATAAATTGCAACATGACTGAATCTTACGGAAACGCGCTGACTAGACTAAACGGAGTGATGAGAAAATTTCAAAAGGATAAGAACTATGCATCCAGATACACTGAAAGAATAAACCACCTGTTCGAAAACGATTACGCAATGAAGCTCAACGACCCTAAGCCTTCTCCAAAAACGTGGTATATTGCGCATTTTGGAGTTGACAACCCTAACAAGAAAAAGCTAAGACTTGTGTTTGATTGTGCATCGAAGAGCAATGGCATATGTTTAAATGATTACCTTTATAAAGGGCCTGACCTACTGGTTTCTTTATATGGAATAATGCTTCGTTTTCGCGAAAATAAAATTGCAGTTACTGGAGATATTCGCGACATGTTTTTAAGAATTAAAATCGTCCCTGAAGATCAAGATGCTTTACGTTTCTTGTGGAAAAATACTCCCGAAGACTCCACCGCTCCCGATAATCTCGTAAGCACCCATAAAATGACATCTTTGATTTTTGGGCTCAACTGTTCTCCATTCATATCGCAGTTCATTAAAAACAAGAATGCCGAGCGCTATCAGTTATCAATGCCGGCCGCCGCAGCTGCGATTTGTAAACAACATTACGTAGATGATTACATCGACAGTTTTGAAGACGAAGAAACTGCTATCAACGTTGTAAAACAGGTATCTCACATTCATAAACAAGGTGGATTTGAAATACGTAACTGGACGAGCAATAACGAAACATTAATAAATAGCTTACCAAAAGAAACCTTGGGTTCAACGGCCATAAGGTTCAAAATCGATCAACAAGATGACAGCGAACGTACACTCGGATTAGTTTGGTTTCCAAAAGAAGACTTACTTGGCTTCGACGTATCTTTCAAACGCATACCTGAAGCTATAATATCTGGACAAAAGATACCTTCAAAACGAGAAATGCTGCGAGTTGTTATGTCAATTTTCGACGTCTACGGATTCTTATCACCGATAACAATAAGAGGCAAAATAATGATTCGTGATACATGGAAACAAGGACTACATTGGGATGACATAATTACCGTTAATTTATATAAAAAATGGACCGAGTTTCTCGAACTGCTGAAGCGCGTAAGTACGGTGCGCTTGCCCCGATACTATCAAGCGGCCGTGCGTGCGAGCGAGATAGACAATGCACCGAATGCACCGAATAGCAACGGCCGCCCGCCGGCTATATATACAAACCTACAGCTGCATCTTATGTGTGACGCGTCATCGCAAGCCCTGTGCACCGTTGCTTACTGGCGTTGGTTAAACAATAACAATTGCTGGCAATTAGCTTTTATTTCGAGTAAAAGCCGTGTCGCACCTGCAAAACATAGAAGCATTCCAAGATTAGAATTAGAAAGTGCTGTTCTAGCTGCAAGATTGGCACATAGTATTATTAAAGAACACAAAATGAACGCGCAAAAAATATATTACTGGACGGACTCCACTACTGTGTTGCATTGGATATATAACGATGCGCGCACATATAAAGCATTCGTGGCGCATCGTCTCGGCGAGATAGATGAATTAACGCAATCTAATCAATGGAGATACGTACCCACTAAGATGAATGTAGCCGATATTGGTACTCGCGACAGCTGCGAATTAACGGTGCTTGAAAATGAATGGTTTAACGGTCCGGCATTCTTGTATGGCGTTGAGGGCACCTGGCCTTCACATAAACAGCTACCGATGCCTAATGATGAAGATATGGAGTACGCGTTAACTCTGACGCTAACTCCTGAAAGCTTACCTGCTGTTCCAGAACCGGAAAGGTTTTCATCGTGGTTGCGGTTGCTTAGATCTACCCGTGCTATGTTGGTGTTTATAAATAAATGCAGGAAACTTACCGAACATATTAACGGCGGTGAACTGATGGAAAACGCCGAGCGCTTACTAATAAAATACTCTCAGATGCAATCATTTCCTGAAGACCTGGAAAACCTGAAAAATAAAAGGCAATTAGATCGGAAAAGCAGACTACTTACCTTGACGCCCTTCCTCGATGAACACGGCATCCTGCGCGTTGATGGGCGTATTGGTGCAGTCCTAGACATCTTACCTGAGACAAAACAACCTGTTATTCTTGATGGACGTAATCATGTGGCCAGGTTGATTGTGAAGCATCATCACATAAAGGCTGCGCATGGGAACCAAGAAACAGTGGTAAACAACCTGAAACAGAAATATTGGATTATTCGTATTCGGCCTACCGTTAAGAATGTAAGCAGTAAGTGCATGTTCTGTAGAATTAAAAGGGCTCAACCACAACCACCTAGAATGGGTGACTTACCTCCTGCTCAAATGGCCCACCACCAGCGCCCGTTTTCGTTCTGTGGAATTGACCTGTATGGCCCAATGGAGGTAACAGTATTGAGACGTCGAGAAAAGCGCTACGGAGTTTTGTTTACGTGCCTTACCATGCGAGCTGTTCATATAGAGATAGTCACGAGGCTTACAACTGATGCATTGATAATGGCACTGCGAAGGATGGCTGCACGTCGTGGTTGGCCTCAGCAAATCTTCTCGGACAATGGAACAAATCTGAAAGGCGCTGATAACGAGCTCAAAAGGTGCGTCAGCGAATTGAACGAGGATGAACTAAAGGATTTTGTTGTAAATTATGGCACCACTTGGAACTTTTTGCCACCAGTTAGCCCACACTGGGGAGGTGCGTGGGAGCGCCTTATTCGTACTGTAAAAGCTTCACTCAAAGTGGTCTTAAAAGAACAGGCTCCGCGCGATGAGGTGCTGAACACGTTTATGGCGGAGGTCGAACAGATAGTGAACAGTCGCCCACTTACACACGTCACAGTTGAGCCAAACAGCAATGAGGCCCTGACCCCTAATCATTTTTTGTTGGGCAGTTCCTCCAACTTACCAACACTTGGGGTTTTTGACCATTCCGACATGTACCTCCGTAAACAATGGCGAACCTCTCAACGACTGGCAGACCTATTTTGGAAACGATGGGTACGTGAAGTGCTACCTCAGATGATCCCTCGCCAGAAATGGCACCAAGACCAACGACCCTTACAAGTGGGAGATCTAGTATTGGTTGTGGACCCGGCTTCGCCTCGCAACGTTTGGCCGAGAGGTCTAGTACAGGAAGTTATTCCGGGCAAAGATGGCCGAATAAGAATTGTGCACATAAAAACACAGACTGGAATATTACGTCGATCAGCGGCACGCGTCGCATATGTACCTACTGGAGATGAGTGACTGCTGGCGCAGCACTGGGGTGGGGATTGTAAGCGACGCATTTATGTTAACTTCAAACTTTATGTTTTTAATATGATTTTTATATTTTAATAAATTGAGGGTGGATGGAAGTCTGAGTGGTATGTGCCGCTTATTATGACGTACGAGGGGCAGGGGCCCGGGAGGGAGGTCAATCGCGGATACCATTGGCTGTGAGGCAGTCAGTCGCTCTCAAATATTACGCGCTAAGACACACGCTTCTCGCTGTCCATCCACTCTTACGTTTTCTTTTGTATCTCTGCATTACGTCATTTCACCCTGTCCCCTACAATGTCCATGAACTCATGAACAGAGTACAGAGGGTTATCCAACAAAAGATTTCTCAGTCTACGCCTAAATGTTTCGTCACAAGGTTCGTTTCTTATATCGGCGGGTAGGTGCTCGAAATAAGTAGGCCCTATAACCCGGGGATTTTTCTCTGAAAGCGCCATGCGACGAGGAACTGTCCTTAGGCGCCCAGTTGAACGAAGCTGTTTGCCTGGTACATTCACACGTTCAAACTGGGAAATGTTTTTTCTTACAAATAAGAGAAGCTCAAACAGATGTTGTGAGTAGTGTGTCATTATGCGTTGCGTTGAGAATAACTTCCGACAGGGGTGCCGATGCTTGACTCCTACAAGTACCCGAACTGCACGTTTTTGCATGACAAGAACTCTTTGCGCATTGGTGGAGTTACCCCAAAGGAGGGTACCGTAGGACATCAGTGAATGAAAATATGCAAAATAAACTTGTTTCAGTGAATCACCTGAGATTAGCGGCTTTAATTTTCTCAACGCAAAGACAGCACTACTCAACCTATCACACAGACTGTCAACATGGCGCTTCCAATTCAAATTTGAGTCGATTATAAATCCAAGGAACCTGCTTTCCTCACACAATGGCATTGAACAGCTTGCCATTGACAATGGCGTTGGTACTTTACGGCCAGAAAAAAGCATTATATTGGATTTGGCTACATTCAGTAATAGCCCGTTAGCCGCGAACCATGTTTGGAGTTGCGTGCAAGCCGCGTTTATTTTAACGCTTAGTTGTTCATAGCTGTTTGCACCGACCAACACGGTAGTATCATCCGCAAACAGTACTGATAACCCGGCTACGATATTCGACGGCAGGTCATTAACAAATAATAAAAATAGGGTATTTCCTAAAGCTGACCCTTGAGGAATACCTAAATTGATATAACCTGTATCTGATTGCACCAATTTGCCGTTTGCACGTAGTTTTACGCCTTGTTTACGCTTTGACAAAAACGAGGTAAACAATTGGTGAGCTTTGTTTCGAATGCCATACGATTTAAGTTTGTTCAGCAGCAGTTCAACTGAAGTATATTTACTTGCTGTTTAGTAGATTCTATTAAAAACGAGTGCGGAAAAAGACCCTGCCACTCCACCAGCAGCAGGCCACGGCCCTTCCTCATCTTAGTCATAGACATACATGCATACATACGCTACGGCACATCTTTTCGTCCAATATTCCGCAGTGTCTCAAAACGAGAGTCTTTGACCAGTGTGTGTTGCCAGTGATGACATATGGAACGGAAACGTGGTCGCTTACTATAGGCTTCATAAGAAGGCTCAAAGTCACTCAAAGGGCGATGGAGATGGCTTTGCTGGGAGTGTCTCTGCGCGATCGCATCAGAAATGAGGCTATCCGCAGCAGAACCACGGTAACCGATATAGCCCTCCGAATCGCTAAACTTAAGTATCAGTGGGCGGGGTACATTGCACGTAAAACCGATGGCCGTTGGGGCGGAAAGGTTCTCGAGTGGCAACCACGTACCGGAAGGCGCGGCGTGGTTAGGCCCCCCACAAGGTGGACTAATGACCTGGTAAAGGTCGCGGGAGTCCGCTGGTTGCGGGTGGCGCAGGACCGGCTATTGTGGCACTCTTTGGGGGAGGCCTATGTCCAGCAGTGGACGTCTTTCGGCTGATATGATGATACCTACGCTCGAAAAACATAAACTTCCTTCTGAGGCAGTCGGGTACAAAGTACTACAGGGTGTTCCCCTATACAGCTGCAAAACTTTGCCAGCTGTTTGTGCACATGATACCCATCACAAAACACTAAAGTATGCCGTTTCACATCTCGCACTCACTCTGCCACCGCTGTTTCTCCAAATAACTACCAAGAAAGCCTCCCCTGCCACGCCCCTTTAAAAATAAGCCCACTAAAGCAAATAAATGTGACGTTATCTAAGTGACCATACCTTTTGTCGGTACTCATCAACGCACAGCCGAAACTAGTAAGACTAGAGAGTTGAAATTTTCACCAGAACTACCTTTTACAACGTAGGCAACGCTAAGAAGGATTTTTGGTAATTCCCCCCCTAAAGGGGGTAAATAGGGGTGCAAAGTTTGTATGGGGGAATCTTTATTTTCAGAGCTAGAGACTTAAATTTTTGCATAAAGATTACTTATTAGAATACAAATTAAGTACTTTCAATTCAAGTAATTTTTTTTTTTTTTTTTTTTTTTTTTTATAAAAATAAAAATAACTTTATTTGTAAGGAACAAGACTTACTACTACTTACACTGTAAACACTTTTATAAGTTAATCATACGCAAGTATTGACTGCTGATAGTGTAGGTAATCAACTACGTATGTAAATACATTTTTTTTGTAATACTACGAGTAAGCTTCCTCTGTTACTCGTAGTATTACAAAAAAAATGTATTTAATTTTTTTTGTAATACTACGATTATTTAAACATAGGTACAACTTTTACAAGTATTGTTGGTATACAAAATATAAGACTTCTGTGCATTACCCACAATGTAGGTTTACAAAATATTTCAGCCAGCTAATATATTTATAAAAATTAAAAAAAAATGTCAATACAGTGATTGGTGTTAAATACTACAAATACATGTCAAAAACTCTCAAAAAATACTATAACTAAAAAATATTATAACTAAGGAATGTCTGGAATGGAATCATGTTATGTCGTAGGGTCGTTTAAGTAATCTTTAATGGTATAATAACACTTTTCAATCAAATATTGATCTATTGATTGAAATGATTGATCCAATAATGTCATGTAAAGATCACATAGATACATTATACAGTAAGTTAGCAAGAGGGATCTATGCTCTAAGACAGTTAAGACCACTTGTGTCAGAAAGTTGCTTAAAAGAGCTGTATTATGCGTACATATACTCTCAACTTTCATACGGGATAATGCTTTGGGGCAACAGTACGGATTATGAGCGCATCCTAAAGATCCAGAAACGTGCAATTAGAGTACTTCCCTATGCAAAGGACAGATACACGTGTCGCGAACATTTAAGAAAACTTAGTATCTTAACATCAGTTTCAACTTATATATTGGAAGTTTTGATGTATGTTAAACGTTATCCAAATGAATTTCAAAGGAGAGGTGGAAATAGTTCGAGATCAATGAGAAATGCGAATAACTTAAAAAGAAGCGGGTTGTGTCCGAGATACAACCGTTAATTAAGTTTAAGTGGATACTTATTTGTTGGTTGTCCCCGTAAAATATATATCTGCATTAATTTACTAAAATCTGTATAAGCACAGATAAATCGGTATATATAGCAACATTGACTGACGTAGCTCGTTTGACTCGCGAGGCATTGAAAATGGCGGTCATTTCAGCATAGTTTTCATGCCCGTCACATAAACTAAATAACATTTTGTGATTAACAACTAATAGCAAATAAAGAAGGATTAAAACATGTAACAAACAGTTATTTGAAATCAGATTAGGCTTCTCTACAAAAAGTTAATCCGGAAGTTACGTGATACATTTTGAACTGTACCCCTATACAAGAACGCGAGCAAAGATTTATCCACTTCAAAACAACCTCGCCCAGAATTAGAATAGGCACAAAACTTCCGAAATTAATAGGACAAATACTTTTTAACCGGCTACCTTCAAACCTTAAAACCATAACGAACGACAACTCTTTTCGCTTCCATGTAAAACAACTATTGCTTGAAAAAACACTGTACAGTTTACAAGAATTTCTTTCAAATGACTAAATAACAAGATCTTAAAAGCTTGACGTTAATATTTGTATTATGTTTTCTTTCTCTATTTTATGTAATAGCATTATGCTATGAGTATGAGTATTATTAAACTATTTACAAATAATAACAATTCTGTACACAACTGTACACATCTATTGTATTTTATTGTAACTGACAAGTTATAATTTTAACACATTTTTACCTGTATATTCATTGTACTATGATTTCAATTGTAAAATTATGATAATAAACAAATCTGAATCTGAATCTGAAGTCAATTGTCTTTTAAATTTATTAATATCCAGTGTTTAATTCGGTCTGGAATTTTATTGAAAATGTTTGGTGCCATTCCCAAGATTCCGCCTCTGATTAGCGCTGTGTTGTTGCTACCCTGCAAAGTTTTCAATTTTTGTTTGTATTGTTTACGTGTCGGAAATCTGCGGCCTTCTGAAACGTTACTGAACATGCTTGGATTGGTCTTGACAAAAATACCTACTTCTAGGATATACAGTTCTTCTAGTTTGTATGGAGAGCAAGACATTTTTAAAGTAAGGGATTTGTAACTTCGGTTTTTTAATTATTAACCACTTAAGAAGGTTAAAAGGGGGTTCGAATTATATATAGAGAGCAAGACATTTTTAAAGTTAGAAATTTGTAACTTCGGTTTCAGACTATTTACTATGAGAGTTCAAAGAGGGTTCTAAGTTTGTATAGAGAGCAAGACTGTTACGTAGGTATTGGGAAGTGTCCAATGAAACCACCAGCTGAGCTTAGACTGATTTATTATTTTGTTGCATGCCTTTTCCAACCTACCCCATATCTCAAACTACCCACATGATAGATACTGACAATTCCCCTTTTGAAAAAGAAAAACAAAAGTGATATGTAAACAACTAGGTACAGGTTTAAACTATAAGCATGCACATTATATTTTATCATTATGTATATAAACATATATATATATATTTTTTTACAACATTAGGTATTAAGAAATTTTATAAGATCATCTATATTTTCTCTTCAAAAATACATGCCTTCTATTATAATTAAGTATATTGTATATTAACTGCTTAGTGCTAATTTAATTTATTGATTTACAACGGTATTATTATATATTAGGTTCTTACCTATTAACTTTGCGTACTGTTCCGTGCATGCAATGAATACATTTATAAGTACGTATAATCAAATTTATAGTATAAGTATAAAATTTATTTAATTGGTTCTTATGTATTTGACATCACACCCTATTATTATATGTACAAAATTAACATGCTGACTTGTTTTACATACGGTATAACATTTTACTCGATGTAAGTATTTAAGGAGGTACTTAGTCTAGTTGCGGCGAAGTTCCTGCACAGGGTAGGTCCACCGATCAGGAGGAATGACTGTCCTGCCGGAACGAGTAACGTAATTAGTATTGTTTATTGAGCGGCTTTGTGTTAGGTACGGATCACGGGAGCTGTGTACCGGCGGCGGCGCCAGCGCCGGCGGTGAGTGTACAGTTATATCGTCATATTCGTATGTACCTATAGCCCTGTGCGCCCGATCTACGCGGTGCGGTGAGTCACTGATCAGCTGTTTACGATTGCGTCTTAAAACCCTGCCTGACCTCATTTTAATTAGATATGACCTTGGCCCTGCAGTACCATGTACAGTTCCGTTATGCCATTCATTGTTTATTCTAACCTTAACCTTTTCGCCTACTTCTAATTCTCGCAAATTCTTAGCACTTTTATCGTAGTATAGTTTTTGATTAATTTGGCGTGATTTTAAATGTTGTTCGACGTGTCGCGGAATTCTGGGGGCGAGTAGTGTGGGAGCACACGGTAAACAACTACGCAGCTTTCTGTTATTTAACAGTTCGGCGGGTGAAGGTAAATCATTGTCTAGTGGCGTGTTCAAATACTCTAATAGTGCTATATTAAAGTCAGCTCGATCGAATGTGGTTTTCTTTAACATCTTTTTAATCAGTTGAACGGCTCTTTCCGACTGACCATTTGATTGGGGGAAGTGGGGGGAGGACGTAATGTGCTTGAAAAACCATTCTTTTGAAAAAGATCTGAATTCGTTTGATGCGAATTCGGGTCCATTGTCTGACATGACCACTTCAGGGATGCCCTGACGTCGAAATATTTGTTTTAATTTCTTAATCACAACTTTCAAACACACCGATTTAACCTTAACTACTTCTATAAATTTACTGTAGTAGTCAATTGCCAACAGATAAGAATTACCACTGTAATGAAATATATCTATCCCTATTTTACACCAGGCTCTTTTTGGTGGTTCATGCTGCATCAAAGGTTGCTTGACATTTTGTTTTCTATATGTCAAGCAAGCCTGACAATGCGATAAATAATCCTGAAGTTGTGAGTTCATGTTGGGCCAAAACATAATGTCACGTGCTCTAAGCTTACATTTTTCTACTCCTAAATGGCTACTATGCGCGCGCTTAAGCATTTCCGAGCGCATGCATTTTGGTATGACAACACGATTGCCTCTCCAGACTATGCCGTAGGCAATGGTCAATTCACTTTGATAACCGTAGTAGGGCTTTAATGTATCGCTAACGTCTTTTTTATAGACTGGCCATCCTCTTTTTATTATTTTAATTAGTTCCTGCAGTTCGGAGTCGGTTTGTGTGCATTTTTGTATTTCTAAAAAGTGTGTATCAGTAAGCGGGTTGCTAGACGAGACAGCGCACACTTGCGCGCGCACATCGAGGTCGGCCGACCTGCTGTCGTTGTCAGCGCCCGCGCCTGTCTGCACCGCACGAGATAACGCATCTGCTATATATAAATACTTGCCCGGCTTGTATATTAAGTTAAACGTATACGGCTGTAGCCTTAGCAACATCCTTTGTAATCGAGCGGGAGTGTTAACTAAGGGTTTTTTAATTATGCTCACCAATGGTTTGTGATCTGTTTCTATCGTTATATCATTTTTTCCATATATATAGGCATAAAATTTTTCACAAGCAAACACACATGCGTAAAGCTCCTTCTCAATTTGTGCGTACGCTTGCTCTGTCTTAGTCAACGACTTTGATACATAACAAACCGGTAAACCATTTTGGAGTAAGCAACCTCCGAGGCCATGTTTGCTCGCGTCTACTGAAATTGTTACCGGTTTGTTTACATCGTAATATTGCAACACAGGAGGATTACACAAACACTTTTTTAACGCTTTTAAACAGCTATCGTGCCTCGAATCCCAGTGCCATTGTACGTCTTTCTTTAACAATTCGCGTAATATATGGGTCTTATCGGAAAGGTTAGGAATGAAGTTACCTACGTACGTAACTAAGCCTAGAAACCGTTCCAAATCTTTGATGTTCTCGGGGGTCGGCATGTTCATAATAGCACTGGTGCGTGAGTCATCAGGGCTTACTCCGTATTGCGTGATTTTATGACCCAAGTATTTTATCTCTGATAAGCCTATTTTGCATTTTTCTTTGTTTAGTTTTATGTTTATTTCCCTACATCTTTGTAATACATTTCTTAACCGTATATCGTGTAATTCTTTTGTATCAGCATAAATTAATAGGTCATCTACAAATAGTTTTACTCCTTCTATGTCATCAAAATGTTCATATAATCGTCTGTGAAATATCTCAGACGCGGAAGAAATTCCGTAGGGCATGCGGAGAAATTTATACCTACCGAAGGCAGTGTTAAACGTACATAGATCAGTACTAGCTTGTCCTAACTTTACCTGCCAAAATCCCTGCTTTGCATCAAGTGTACTGAAGTACTTTGCCCCCGCTAGACTAGAAGTAATTTCGTCTAAGGTGGGCAACTTAAAATGTTCTCGCTTGATGACATTGTTCAAATCTTTCGGATCAAGACAGATGCGTAGGTCTCCGTTCGGTTTTTTGACAACAGTCATGCTGTTAACCCAGTCGGTGGGACCCTCCACTTTAACAATTATACCTTGTTCCTGCATTTCTTTTAACTTATTTTTGACCTGTTCTACTAAAGCTATGGGCAGTTTCCTTGGGGCATGGATTACTGGCTGAGCATGATCTTGTAACTGTATCCTATATTCCCCGGGTAAACAGCCCATACCTTCAAACACATCGGGGTACTCGTTTAGTACAGATGTATTATTATTGGACCCACTCGCAGACAGCGCATTGACTCGTTTAATTAAGCACAGTTCACTACAGGAATACTGACCTATTATTGGACTTGAGTTAACTTTTGCTACTATAAACTCCAAAATGAATGTATTATTTTTATAAATAACTTTTAAATTGCATTTCCCTGTCACCGGTATGGATTCCCCCGAATATGCATGTATTTTCATCGATGTTGAGCTAAGGGATGTTCTCTCTATTCCTAATGACTTTAGGTACCTCTCCGGCAAGACATTAACATCAGCTCCCGTATCCAGTTTAAACCTGATATTCTTATTATTTATGGCTAAGTTAACAGCCCACTCATTATCATTAATAAATTTATTATTTACCTCATCGGTGGATTCCCCTCTAATTTCATACACGCGACACATTCTTGAGTAGTGATTCCTTCCATGGCACCTATCGCACTGCTGTCCAAACGCCGGGCACTGGAATCTTCTATGTGTAGAGCCACATCTCGAACAGCTATGGCCGCCGGTCCTCTGATGCTGTGACGGCCGCTGCCACCCACGCGTTGCTGATGCGTCGTGTACGGGAGCATCGCGAGGGCGCCCTGCGAGCGACGCACCGGGGCGCCCGCCGCGCCACGAGCCGCGGCGGCGCCCGCGTCCTCCGGACGGGCTGTTCGCGCTAACTGCATGCACAACCTGCTCATTTTTAACCTCGCACTGTTGTTTATGACTGCAACTTGGTTGACCTTCATTTGATTTACATACGATTTCATGGACGTGATGTTCTACGTTTTCTTGCTTGATGTGATCAGCTTGGACACGGGACATCTCTGCTAGCCTGCATATCTCTACAGCTTTTTGCAGCGTTAAATCACCTTCTCGGAGAAGTCTCTCTCGCAAAGTTGCTTCCTGAATACCACATATTAGTCGATCTCTCACAAGGTCACTTGACAAGTCTTTAAAGTCACATTTTGCCGCCATTTTGTTCAACTCGAACACATATTGTTCTATAGATTCGAATTCTAACTGATTGCGTGTGAAGAATCGGTGCCTTTCCACAGTAAGGTTCTTTTTTGGAAGGAAAAAAATATCAAATTTCTGCAATACCTCTTGTAAAGTTTTACTGTCTCCTTGAAACTGATCATATACATCTCGGCATTTGTGATAGGTATCACATGTAGTAAAATGTTGACTTGTACTTTGACATCTTTTTTAGCCAACTCGCAAGCTTCATAATAAATTAAAAATCCTTTTTTCCATTTCTCCCACTCCTTACATAAATTGCCCGAAGTAACATTAATTAAGTTATTTTCGAATTTAAACGGTAATGGCGGATGCAACACCGACTCCATTGTCTGCGTTTAACGCGTATTTACGTATTTCACTCGCGCGCACACATCAACGCACTACTAACTTTATTTTTTACTGTTCGTACGTAGTTAAACACTTTTACTTTTTGCTATAAAATTATACACTAATGCGCTTTACAAGTAGGTTCATATCGGCTGCGCCATGTTACGTAGGTATTGGGAAGTGTCCAATGAAACCACCAGCTGAGCTTAGACTGATTTATTATTTTGTTGCATGCCTTTTCCAACCTACCCCATATCTCAAACTACCCACATGATAGATTTTGAAATAAAGAGAGATTTGTTTCTTCGGTTTTAGACTGTTTACTTAAAGACTAGGTACAGTCAGCGTCATATAGTTAGTAGCAGCCAAAGTAGCCAAATATATCGTAACACATCCTTACACCTATAGTAACAAAGACGTAATGCGATATATTTGGTTACCTAGGCTGCTACTAACTATCTGATGCTGACTGTACAAAACTAATTTCAATGTTTTTTTTTATTAAACAAACATTTAAATTTCTTAAACAAACATTTAGACGATAACATGTTATACGTGGACGAAGTCGCGGGCAACAGCTAGTTTATATATAAATATATATTTATTTAAGCTTTATTTATTCCATATTGTTTGTGTTAGTACATATTTACTAAATCTAAAAGATTTATGCAATTTTTTCTTTCTTATATGGACCCCATTCGGGTAAAAGCCATACATCGCCAGATATTAGGAGAAAAGAAGGGCACTGGAAGCAACAAACTGGTCAGGGCCGAAAGGCAAAAGAAGGAAAGGTAGACGACGAAGACGTTGGACCAATGACATAACTGAGGTCGCCGGACCTAGCTGGATGCAGTTGGCTAAAGACCGAAAAAAATGGCATGAGATCGAGGAGGCTTTTACCTAAATTTACATTTGCTTTAAAAAAATCAATATAAATCAAACAAAAAAAGACAATTAAAGCTTAATTTATATTTATATAATTACTTCCGGTTGGAAAATTCTTGTGTAAAGCATCTTAGAATAACGATTAAAAATGAAATATACAAAAAAACGCTATTAAAAATTAATGATTTTCGAAACCGTATTTTGCCTGGAGTATAGAGCCAAGTATAAGTCCAATCTTGTTGGCTTGTTGAGAGTATCAAGGTCCATCGCGGTGTGGCCGCTGGTCGAGGTAGCATGGTAGGCAGCACGCGCCGCGCGAGCGCAGTGACATAACACTTTTAGGTATTTAAGAGACAAATTGAATTTGTTATTTTTATATGATGTTTGGTCAAATTACATTTTTTAATAGACATAGTCATGTACTGAAGAACTTGCTGGTCTTAAAATAACCACCCTGTATAATAAAATGCTCTTCTGACTAACAGTGGTCTAATTATCCAGTTTTTGATCAGTCAGTCATACTTATGTAACAAAGGTAATAATTATGGTAATAATACTCCTTGCATTTCATTAAATTGTCAAAAGGGCCTCTACGTGTTGGCTCCGTTGGTACTTTGTGGGTACCCAGCCCCACGCATGCCTCCCAAAGGTCCGGGACATCATTGTCCTGTGAGCGGGAAAGACATACATGGTAATAATATAATTTGCCAGGAGATACATAGATGAACATAGCTATTTGTTTATTATTTTTGATGGTTTCTTAAGCGGGTGTTAACCGGCGCTATAACTTTACCTAGAAGTAATCGATTTTATTTCGGTTTAAAAAACCTGTAATATATTAGTACAATCCATAATTGTTGACGTTCACCCTTAGGAAGTGAAGATGTACTATTATTTTATCAGTTCTAGGTATTTGGAAAACGGAAGCACCCACATAGGAACTGGGAAAACGATAGGTGGATTGATGATGAAGAAATCTGTACTAACATATCTTTGGAAAGTAAGTGTCCATAATTGATGTCATCATACTACGATGTACTTAAGAACTGTAACTACCTATTATTCCTTATTTTCTTAAAAAAAATAGATTTAAATAAATAAATAAACAATAAATATTTGGGGACAATCTTACACAAATCAACCAAGATTTGAAAAATAAAACAATTATTCAAGAAGACAAACATTTGATCGTATGTTCCGCAAAAACGAGCCGAATACGGATGCCAACAGAATAAGGCCGTTAGCGGGGTGCGCGGGACGCGCGTCTCCCGCTCCGTCTGCCTCACCTCCGCAAATACCTAAATATCGTCTAATAAGAGCGCCTTAAATAATCATCACATCACAAAAAGAGTCCTTTTGTCGGTGGAGTATTTTCCATTTCTCTCTGTCGTACGCCAGCTCTTTGATTTGCTGATACGACACGACACCAGCTTTATTCCTTTATTTGGTCCAAGGTATAACAGAACTGCGCCCTGGTCTTCCCCTGCCTCTCCTTCCTTCTATCTTTCCTTCCATTATGGTTTTAAAGAAGTTGTCATGCCGTATCAAATGACCACTCATTTTTCCCCTTTCTAAAGATGGTGTTCAAGATTGCTCTCTTTTCTTTAACCGTTTTAACACAGGAAGTGTTCAATTGTTTTTATCTTAGTTATTATTTAGTTCAGAATAATACAGCTTGTATATTCCCCCCACTACTTTTGCAGTAGTATTTATACCTTATGTTACCTATCATGTTCAGTTCAGCACTGCATTAGTTCGTACCGTCTCACTTTCACGCATACCGCGCCAATCAGGAACCACTCATCGAAATGTCCTTCGGGGCCCAACTTAGAAGGACACGTAGAAAAAAAAACATCGAAATGTAGGTAGGCGCGCAGTTAAGAATCTGCACTCATTTGACATTTACAACAGAAAGCGTGAATGCGGAACTGGCCTAAATGGAATTGACATTTAATATCAGTAGTGGATGACTTAGGTCTGTGCTCATTGCTTAGGGGTTTGATCAAATCAAATCCTAGTACTTTCCAATTTTTTGCTACATATTCATACTTAAATACCAATTAGTGAAATATGAAATAATCTTCCTAGCGAACCTCTCACTATTTCCCTGACTGGACTTAGCGAATTATCCTCATTCAGGGCGTAATGGGCACAATACTTTCATTGTTGTCCTCAACAGTAATAATTGCGCGTTGCCAGAGGCCTGAATGAGGCACTACGAAAACGATAACTTCGCCGAAGTCTTATCGCATTCATTTATAAAATCTGAATACAACCTTACACTGTTGATATAAAGCTGCATTTCCTTTGATATACGGAACGTGTGTGAGTTTTTGAGGGTAATTTGCCGATTGGCTTCCTTCGACTCAAGAACAAAGAGTACTGGCCTGTGCACTCATTTCGGTTTCGCTAGAATAATGAAAGTTTAAGTCTTTAGAAAACGGAGTTTTGTTTTGGTTAATTAGCTAGACGGTATAATCATTTTAACAGAGTATACATTAATTTCATCTCTTAAGTCTAAAGCTAACAAAATAATATCATAATTATTATAATGCCAACATAACGCTCGATGAAACCATGATGATGATGAAATTTCAATGTTGTGAGAAGTATCGACACCGTACAGAAGAATAACACCACTACTTGCTCTGTAAGGTAAATACTTGTGATCAGTAGGTAAACTGGCCAGAGTTCCCTTGGGAGAGTTCCCAGAGGCACCATGTTGATAGGATCGCATGGTGGATGGCTGGCCACTCGCAAAAACTCGGCGGGCCGCAGGTTACTCAACCTAGAATATACTCATATCAGGTCTAAACTAACAGTTTTCGCCATCCGGAGAACATCTCAAAAGTCTTGTGTCAAACAGAGTGTGGCAAGGGTCTTGCCACACTGTTTGCTGTATCTTTATTTCACGACGGTGTCATTCTGATTTTAAAATACAGAGATAGTGTACATAATATATATCAACATTCCAATTAGGCCCACTTTCTGTTTAAATAAGTGAAGCTGGCAAATCGATAGTAGGTGGAGCCAATATGTAGTACACTAATATAATCACTATGATACAGAGAACAAATATAATGAAAAAAAAACCATTATCGTCTGAAGCCCAAAACAGGACTCGAACCTGTGCCCTCTGTACTGCCGGTACAGCTCTCTCACCTCTGAGCTACCCAGAAATTAACTGATGAAGCGTGTCATTCCATCACATTGGCCACCCCTACTAGCGACATCTATGTATTTTCGTAGTAACTTCCACGTTAAATTTACACGAAACAAAAATATTTAATTAAATAATTTATTTCGTTAAGAGGTGCACTTACTTATATAATAATAGCCGTCAAACTGTCTACTACATACACACAGTAATGCAGCACAATAACTACATTATTTTACTAATACATTACTAGGAAAAGGAAACTAGATAAGCTTGCCAAATTAAAACTGAATGGACAGGAAATACCCTATTCAAATGAGGTCAAGTACCTAGGAGTTACCTTTGACCAAAGGCTAACTTGGAACGCTCATTTGAATAACACAATACAAAAGGCAAAAATGGCCATGTGGACTTGCTGCCGAATGGCAGGAGCAAGATGGGGCATAAGACCCAAAATTGCTTTGTGGCTTTACACAGCCGTAGTGAGGCCGATAATCACATACGCCTCTGCAGTCTGGTGTAACAAAGTCCACCAAAAGACAGCCATCACAAAGTTAAGCAGTCTTCAGCGTACAGCTTGCTTAACAGCAACAGGAGCTTTATGCTCAACACCGGGGGCAGCCTTGGATGCACTGCTCGATCTAACGCCACTCCACCTGCAAGTGCAAAAGGAGGCGAAGCAGTGCATCTACAGGATATGCACACTAACAAGGCCAAAATGGCGCTCTCAAGCGCTAAGCAAACTTGAGGCCCTTGTTTTTGATAACAAAAACCTAAGCATGCCCACTGACGACACATACGTGGAATGCAAATTCACTAGACTGTATACAGTGGAAATACCTCCGAGAGACAAATGGACAAATGACCAAATGGACTTCAAGGAGGGAAGCCACATTTGGTATACAGATGGATCAAAAAAAGGTGATGATGTTGGATGTGGTATCTACGGTGAGAGGCCAAAGTTCAAAGCTAGCGTCAGCATGGGGAAGGAGGCCTCAATCTTTCAGGCTGAACTCTTCGCATTAAATAAATGCGTGGAGATAAATCTTGAAAGAAACCTAAGGAACCAACATATCTACATCAACTCGGACAGCCAAGCTGCTCTGCTGGCACTAGAATCACTAGAGTCCTACTCTAAACTAGTCCAGAATTGTAAAAATAATCTAAACACCCTGGCGAACTCCAACAAAGTCATACTTAGATGGGTACCAGGGCACTCCGACATTGTAGGAAACGAAAGAGCAGATGAACTTGCAAGGCAGGGCGCAGACACGGCCCTAGTCGGCCCGGAACCGTTCTGTGGCATCACAAAACGGAAAGCATATTCTCTGCTAAACAACGCGGAAAAATCAGAGGCAATCAAGCTGTGGAAGTTCACCAAAGGACAAAAACAAGCTAAAGCCCTGATCGAAGGGTTCAATAGTAAGCTGTCTAAAGAGTTATTACAATTCAAAAGGCACAAAACCTGCGCAGTGACAAGAATCCTGACAGGACATTGCAAATTGAACAAACACCTGTTTCAAATGGGTATGAAGCAGGACACAACTTGCAGGTTCTGCCAGGAGACAGAGGAGACTGCAATGCACATTCTCTGCTCCTGCGGACCACTCATGCATAAAAGAAGTACCTACCTAGGGCGGCACATAATGCACCCACAAGAAGTACAACATATCACCGCCCAAAGAATCTGGAATTTCCTGGAGGCAACGGGACTTAACGGTGAACTCTAAAACAAGGGCTGCCACAATAGATCACTTGCTGGTCGAAGCGGCATATTAAGGCCCACAAAATAATAATAATAATAAAATACTAATACACACCGTGTCTATAATGCTAGGTGGTTCAGTAATTTCGTCTATCAATTACCTAAATGCGCATGAAGCTACGGCACTCTGAATTCGGCCATTACATTGCAAAGTGCTGGTGCTTTTGCGTCAAAGTCGTTGCATTAGACCCATCTTGAAACGAATAAATTTTGTAATAAAACTGAGTATACATCCACCCAATCGAAGGTCACCTTTCTGGATCTTCGTAAGAACTTGATAAATATTTTCTTAAAATCATACTTTTTCTTTTTCTTTCTTTTGGTACAATATTTGTTTTTGTCACACTTTGAAACATGCCGAGTGGTACCAGGGGCGTTCATTTTAAGATTGGTTTTACTTTTAATGTAAGTATTATCATATGCGTATATAATAGCGGATAGGGCAGGGGGATATCTCGTCCGTGTCTGTGGCTGGGTATTCTAGGCTATCCATTAATACATTTTAAAGGAATCGATATGCATTGTAATCCTGTACAATAACAGTACAATTAATATCTTAAAAGGCACAAATTATAAATCCAATTTTGGCGTCATATATTGTCACAGTAACAGAAGTACGCTCAAAGTGCTTACCCGGCGCTAAAGCAGACTGTTTTTTTTTTTTCAAACAGTACTTTACGATACTGCGAGATAAAATGTACATGAGTAGGATTAGTTACGATGGTGTAGTGACATACAGTGAAGTACGTTTGAGAAGGCTGCTAGCTACGTGTCGTATTACATATAGTATGGGATAGATCAAATTTTGAAGGTGCCAATTTAAGAAAACAATACGCATTATTTATTGAATGAATAAGTTTGCTACTAAGTTTAAACAAAATAGATAGGTAGGTACCGGGCAAATTTAAAAACCGGTAAATTACCGACTTGAATGGGACAAAATCCGCTAATGACCGATTTTTTTCAGCTTGTATATAAATAGCGTAATCGTTACTTTAATTGTAAAAATAAGCAACGATTTAGTGTGAAGAGTTATAATTTGCCCTTTTAACCCTTTATTTGGCAAATTTAAAAAAAGTCGTGAGTTCAAGCCTCGTTTGCGCCTTGAAGAGCAAAGAAAAATGTGCATTAAAAAATACAAAAAGCATATCAAAAAATGTGTATACTGTGTCATACTTCATCACATAAACGGTTAATCAAATTACATAATATTTAAAACTTATTCACTGGTACGAGGGCAAAAAGCAAAACTGAAAACATTCCTAAGAGCAGCTAATTAGCAGGTAGGTAGGTAGAATTTTTTCCCAGCTCTACATAATTTCGAGTAGTACTTCACATGAAAGTTTACGTGAATGTGTACATTGCTTATTCCCCTCCACCCTTCATTGGTATCGACAGATCACACAGTACCTACCTGCAGTCATTGTTTTAGTCTACCTGACCTTTTAGGTGATAGATTGCCAAACCTACAAATGCGTAATTCTACATATTCAAATTCGCTCATATTGGTTTCGCACAGGTCAGCTTTAGTGGAATCTTAGAACAGACGTACAAGCAAAAATGTACAGGATGCACATACACTTGTGTAATATGTGAGATGGGTCAATCTCAGTCACTCGTGGCGTCTTTAATAGCGATACTCGCCAAGGCTCGCATAGCAACTCATGCCACGTTTTAAGACCTTATTTATAAACAGTTGCATAATAGTAGTTTATCTACCCACATGTTATAAATCCTCTAGAATGTGTTCGGAAACCATATATAACGACCACCATAATTGCAACCAGTAACGTAACATCAGCGTTTTATCTGTGCCAGTGTTATTATAATGTATGAAAAATCATAATAGCATCGACAATCGATGTTATTATGGAAATCAGGTCCGGTGTTGGCGTCATGCAGCATGATGTTGTCGGTCATGATTTGAAATCTAGTCGGCCATGGCGGTGCAATGGCGGTTATTCTAATGGTTCCCGAACACATCATTGAGGATTTATAACATGTACATAATTAGGCATTAAAACACTCGCGTGATGTTATTATGAAACTCGCCTTCGGCTCGTTTCATAAACCCACAGTCGTGTTTATTGCCCCTCATTATGTACAGTCTCATAAACTTCTATTATGTGACTGTACATAATGAGGGGCATTAAACACGAGTGTGGGTTTATGAAAAAAAAAATAAAAAAATTTAAAGCAATTCAGGCTACGTTTTTAAAACCCGAAGCAAGTGAGTGGCTAGGTATAGAAAAGGGGGTCATCGGGGTCGCAGTGTTTGTGGCGGGGGCCGGGGCATTCACCTAAAAACCCCAGGGAAGGCGACCATCATCATCCTAGGACGAGCCAAATGTGGCGAGGCGCGAGGAGGGCTCCAGTGCGTTCAGTATGAGATCCTGGAGTCCTCCGCATGAGAGCGCATATGCCGGCCGCCGTGGAGTTTTTAGTGGATAGAAATACCACATAACCCAGTTAGCCCCCGATGATTGGGTACCTGGTTCGCAGGTTTTCTCCACTTACAAAAAAAAAAGGTATAGAACAGAATTAAACAAATTAAATAGTAATATTTTTAGGAACTACTTAGGCAATAAACGAATTTCACAATGTTTAATAAACGGCGGCCATTCAAATAGGTAGGTACAGTCAGTAACTATAGTTAGTAGCAGGCAAAGTAGTCAACTATTTCGGTACACGTCTTTATTAGGTACTGTAAGAATAAGGGTATGTTACGATATATTTGGCTACTCTGGCTGCTACTAACTAAACGACGCTGACTGTACTCTCGGAAACTCTAGCAATACGCAAAGTATTAAAGAGATGTTTCGAGGAATTTAATCTAAAGATACAAACAGCTAGTTCTGAACTTTTAACGAACGTCTGCTCGTCTGCACAGCACACAGAGAAATAAATTTACATGTCTGACGCAAGGAAAATTGGGCTTTATTACCAAGGCTCAAAGTATGAACCTTTTCAGCGTCCTTACGCTAACAAATCGGTAGCAAGCAAAAGAACTCAATAATGATACAAATAATTGCGCGCTTCGCTCAAACGATCTCGAATGTTTTTTTACGTCCACTGGAAATGAGACGCTTTCTACACAGACGAGTAAGCGATTGAAATTTTATTGATGGAAGTTCATTGGCCAGGGTTTCTCGGTGTCGTTATGGCAGGTAAGACGACGTGGCTTATTTTAGGAGCAAATATTGCGTAAAATAAGGACTTTCTTTAAAAAAACATTTTTTTCAGACAAGATGTATTTATTCACCATCAGTAGGGTAATTTCGCCGGTTACGTGACCACCTTCGGTTAGCGACCACCTGAAGAACATGGTTTTTTTCAATTGAAGATAACATCAATTCTACAGAGCCTATTGAAACAGTTAGCCGTATGCATTATTGTTTGTAGTTATCGAATAGGAATTAACTAAAAAAACGAGAAAATATGCTTTCAGTTCACCAACTCAGCTAAGTGGTCGCTAACCAGCATATAAAATTAGGTGGTCGCTAACCGGCGAAATGACCCTACGATATATAACAAGAAGCCTAATACCGAAACGCATTTTTTTGTAAGTTCGAAATATTTCTAACGTTAAGTAGGTAAGTTTTCCTAAAAACATTTTATAGAAAACGAGCCAAAATGCCTTTAAAGTTGGATTATCTAGGTGTGCATATTGTACATGAAATAATCAACTCAAACAAAAACGGCTACCCAAAACAAAATACAGCGTGCATTTCTATAATCCCCTGAAAGTCCTAAAACGCTTGCTCTCATGTGATACAGGGGATGCTTTAGTAATTCATGGACACATTTTAGACAGCTTACGAACGTCATGTGATCTCCGCACTCGCATTTAATTATTTAAAGTGCCTGTTTCGTTCTTGTTAATCTGCAGCTGAATATAAAATGATAATAATGCCATCATGTCATGAAAATGAAAATAGGGATTAAAAGAGACGTTTAGTACCTACCAATATTTTATGATTCGTCAGTTTTTAACATTTTATTTCAAATACAAATAAAGAATAGCTTTTGTTTTTTTTTTCACACAAATTACATTTACTTATCTCTAGATCTGGGAACACTGAGGGAAAAAGAACCAGAGTGTGCTCACTAACTAGATGGTCGGACCAACTAAATACTCCAGACAAACTGAAATTTTACACTGTCGCTAACATTGCAACTGACAGGAGCCGATGGAGACAGTTCATCCGTTCTAGACTTGCATCCCACCGTGACCACTATCTTCAAACATGAAGGACCGAGAGGATCAGAGAGGGAGAGAGAGAGAGATCTTTACACCTACAATTGCTAGTAGTGGCACTGAAAATGAATTTGAATTATGATCTACCTACCCTTTTTGACTACAAGCGTGAGTATTTATATATATTTCACTGGAAAATACATTGTACAATGCCTTAGTGCGGAGTCAGCTAGAATACAATGCGGAAATATGGGCTCCTCACGAAGCTAAGTACACTCTCATGTTGGAGCGAATACAAAATAAATATATTATTAGGTATATGTATATGAGGCAATACGGTGTGTACCCTTTTTATCCCTTAAAGTACCCTACATTGTTTATTTTAGGTATGGTTGGATATACAGAACTTAAAGTTAGAAGGGACCTCGCCCTCGCTACCTATATCTTTAAAATAATTCGAGGAAAGGTATACAATGCGGAGATATTGGAAAGGGTAGGTATATGCGTTCCTCGTAGTGTGGGGCGCCGGCGGCGGCCGCCGCTGCTGTCGGTACCGCATGCGCGCACGCAGCTGCTGCGTGAGGCGCCAATGACGCGCGCGCTGCGCACTCTGAACCTCATAGGGACGGATCTAGATCTGTTTTTCTGTACACTGAGTGAATTTACAAGGATGGCTTTGTTTAAAATTTGTTATTATAAATAATTAGTTATAAGGTGTTGTGCAAAATTATCGCATTGGGTCTATCCTGTAATGATAATAATTGTATGTATGGAAATAAATAAAAAATAAAAAAATAAAATGTTGTTTCAGTTCGAAGTAGAACCTCCTTTACGCAAAGAATTGTCACTAGCGGCGATTAGTTGCGGTTGAAAGGATATTTACAAAATGTAAATTAAGTAATAGTTGTGCTTGGCATTTGGGCTAACTTTTCATTACTTTGTGTAGGTAGGGCAAAATGGAAATCCGACAAACTGACTTTGGAATCCTGTCAAACTGTCATCAAAATTCGAGATACTTTTATGAGAGGAGTGATCACGTAACTTTTTCAACGCGCGTTAGGACAACTCAACAGTCATATTCTAAGACAAAAAGTGACATTTAGATCTACCTGACGTACGTACAATGCGTTACGTGATCGACCTGCTGATCACCCCTCTTATCATGGGTAAGTTCGGAAGTTTTTGCGAGTCCGTACAGTCGCCATCACACACATCGGAGCAAACAAGCACGTAACAAACATCGGAACACACCTCTATTGTCAAGGCATTAGGTTGCATGTGCCGATATTTTTGAACACCTATAGTGTACCTATGTATGTGATGGCGACTGTACAACTAAACGTTGCAGCGGAACGCAAGCAACTATTGAGATGTTTTTTGAAAATCTTTGAATGCAGTTTTTATTTTCTCTACAATCGGTCTAGTGACTTCTAAGAGCAATTTTCCATATCTCTTATAGTTTCGGATTTTCCCTCACTGCCCCGTTTGAATAATACACCCTATAGGTATATCCACCAGTGTGGACGGAGAGATTCGTAGGTGTGCCAGTGCGGCGCAGCCGAGCACATCATCAGCGCGTGCCCGCTCACCAAGCCCCTGTACTAGAGGATCTGTACCAACTAGAAGATTTATTCAACATTTAATTTGCACAAAACGACGATGCCATCCAGCAAATGACTATGACAGTATAAGAATGATTTAATTAGCCATACGAATGTGGGTCACAGAATTTTTTGAACTCAGATGAGGAGTTCCGGAGATTTCCCCCTACAATATATAAACTTACACCCTTACTACACACTCACAAACTTTACCTCTTTGTTATAATAATATAGACGAGGACCGCTCTTAATGAAATTTACTTTAATGGCTTAGAAAAATTCTACTGCATGAAATTAAATTAATTTGAAACGATTCGTTTATTTTCTCCAGAACAGAAATAACGAGAAGGATTTTTTTTCTTTCCAGTTGGAATTACTGTGACTTCCTCTATCTTTGCGATGATATTAACTTAAATTTCATTAGTTTTTTACTCCGCTGAACTCTTTGTATAATATCTAAATTATGTGCAATTATTAATTGGAGAAGGATTCTTTTGAAGCTTACTAATAAATAACTATTAAAAAAATAAAAAGTAACTCCGACAGGCACGTAAGTGCCCCACTTAGATGGACGCTTCTTAAATCATCTTTTATAGATGTTCAAAGACAATCGTGATTATGATGAATCTGGTACTGATATAAAATGTTTTTGTGAATGAATTACCTTCCTTTAGAAAATTTGACATAAAACAGGGATATGTACCCACCAACCCATTTTCTTCCATTTTACTTAATAATGGTGTTTCAACCGTTTCAGTAGAATTATATTACCCTGGTTATTTTAACATTGTAAAAAAGGATTAATAGCGCAGAAACAAAACCTTCTTACAGAATTTTTGCATAAAACTCAATGCTTTTAATTTAAATTTCGAACATCGGAAACAAAAGGAACTACCTATAATGGAGCTGCATCGCTGAAAAAAAAGAAAAAAACGGTAAAAGAAAAATAACCACGATAAAGGTTCGTTCGATTTATTGTTGAAGTAGCCCGGGAGTAATGAAACTGAATAATGCATACCGTGAAAATTGCCGTGGACTTAGGGTTGCAGCGTTTTGAAAATTCGCGTTGGATGAATATTTAACAGAGGGTTTTGTGATATTTTGAGGAACTTAGAAATAATAGGGCGAATAATAAAAAAAAGTCTCCAAAATTGCGTTCTAGTTTATGCCAAACTCTCCACAATAGGGTTCTTATTTATGCCATTTCGGCTTTGGGAGGTTGAGCATTTTGGGAATTTACCCCTTTCAGCGCTAACGGTACACATGACATTTGGCTACACAATGGAGTTTAAGCTGCTGCAGCGTAGTGTGTAATTATTTGTGAAGTTTTGAGTAACTATGAAGTGACGGTCATTTCGCCGGTTACGCTACCACCTTCGGTTAGCGACCACTTGAAGAACATGGTTTTTTCAATTGAAGATAACATCAATTCTACAGAGCCTATTGAAACAGTCAGCCGTATGCCTTATTGTTTATATTTATGGAATAGGAATTTACAAAAAAACGAGAAAATATGCTTTCAGTTCACCAAGTCAGCTAAGTGGTCGCTAACCGGCACATGAAATTAGGTGGTCGCGAACCGGCGAAATGACCCTATTTCTTCGCTCGCGAGTGGTAAAGTTGAGCAAGCAATATGTGATTTTTTTTTTTTTTTTACTTTTTTTTTTTTTTTTCAGCCGAATGGCTGTGATTTCCAATACAATACACTTTTATTGCACACCTCAAAAAAGGACACAGTACAGAACAAAAAGGTACACATGACATCAGGCGGTGTCATCGCTAAGGAGCTGTCTCTTCCAGATAATCATTGGGTAGCGGAGATAAAGCAGCATATGCTTCAATTTGAGTAGCAAACCGACAGTAAATCAATTATTAAAAATCAATAAACATTAATATCTACACATATAACACTTTAAACTCTCGCGCTTTGTACACATATTTAAAATACTGTTTTACCCGGGTCTAACGCGATATTTATTTACCTTTATTTATTTCTGACGTTTCGACACGGGTTGTACCACTGCACTTGTACCTACCGGTCATGGTCGCAGATAACTGTCGTCCCAGTAGACAATTAACATTAAAATGGACGGGTAGTGGACTTCTTTCGGCAGGTCGATTGCGTAACGCATTGTACGCGCGTCAGGTCACCTTTTATATGGAAAAATTACAGTTAAATTGTCCTAACGCGCGTTCGGAACGTTACGTGATTACCCCTCTGTCGGTAGTTGGGACTGCACATCCACCCCGCATGATGAATGATTACTGAATAAACAGTCTTGAAGTACATCTTGAGTATCATTGACGCATTCCCTGACATGGCGCAGCCGGTAGTTAATTATATAGTTTAGTTATAGTGTGAAAGTTAAAGAACAGTAATTAACGGGGAGCGTACTTAATATCGCGTTAGGGCCGGGAAAAACAGTAGTTTAAATACCTACACATATTAAAGTAAATACTAATAAAAATATATACATATAATACTAATAAACATAATTATATACATATAATACTAATAAACATATATATTATACATATAATACTAGCCAAAGTGTTACAGGGAGCAAATACTGATTAAACGCGCTGGGCCAGCCCTGCAGAAGGAGGTAGCTACACCGTAAGAGATTCGCGTGTGAACACACAGCGATTAGGTTTTCATGAAGCTTTGACGTCGATGCGCTTTCTGCCCAGTTCCGATGAATAAAATTACCTAACGCCCCGATATTGCTTCTGCCTTCCTTTTTAAATAAAGATCCAATGAAAATATAGGTTTTTTTCTATAGATAGGTACAGAATACAGTTTTATAGCGTCTGCATCTGTAGCCAAAGCAAAATTTTCTCCTACTTATTGTATGTAATGACAAGGCTTTTTTTTATAGTTGCCCACACGGCTTCGCCTGCGTATTGCAGAGAACGCAGGCAATTCCGCGGGATAAAATATAGCCTATAAACATCCAAAAGGTCCATTCTAAACACAGGTGAAAGAATTTTTGAAATCGGATGAGTGGTTCCTGAGATTACCCCCATTACATACAAACTAACAAACTTACAAAGCTACTATCTCACAGACTTTTCCTTTTTATAATATTAGTATAAGTACCTATATTAAATCGGTTGGAATCGATAATACACTACAATACCAACATAAAAGCAACCAACATTAAACACAGTTTTAAATTAAATGTTTCAGTTATATTATAATTTTATTACATAATTTTTTATACTATCCCGAAATGACAAATCAAAGAAAACTTTTTCATATTGATGTTACAATATGATATTTTTATAGGTATGAGTAGTGAGAATAGGTCTACGGTCTCCCCCGCCTGTCGTAAAAGGCGACTTAAGGGGTCAACGGGGTCGCCAGTGATTTTTTGTGGCGGGGGCCACAGCACTCGGCCACCCCAGAGAAGGCGGCGAAGATGCCCAGAACGAGCCAGCAGGGGCAAAGCGCGAGGAGGGCTCTAGTGCGTTCAACCTGAGATCCTAGAGTCCTCCGAATTACTTAGCGCAGATGGCGAAAACGGTATGAGTACCTAGTGCAATCGGGTATAATTATTAAGCATACAAATTAAATATGCACCAATTAGTTTTCAAACAATTTTAATTAAGAATCACACTGGCAGCAATATTTTTGTCATTAAATGTTATACATTTGGAAAAAGCTACGGTAGCCTAGCGGTTCAGGCATGCGGCTGTCAAGCGGCGGTCGCGGGTTTGAATCTAGGCTCGTACCAATGAGTTTTTCGGAACTTATGTACGGAATATTTACCGTTAGCTCTTCGTATCCCAATAAGGTCTATTTTTCCCTCTGGGTTGGAAGGTCAGATGGCAGCACAACCGGAAATAACGCTAGGAGGATGATGAATGTTATAAACTTGGAGTACGCATAAAATACGCCGCATATTCAAGGAAACAAAACGCAACAGAAATGTCCAGTTCGATTTCGACTTAAAAATTACATAAGCGTTCGATAACTAGTAACCAAGAATCTTATTTCGACAGCAAGCAGCTAAGAAGACAAACCAATTACAGATCAGAAATGTCATATTAGCAGCATTGTATTTATACATTAAACTAAAATAAAAAGTTATTTGCGCATACGAGTACGTTATTTTTGCGGAAATCGCGAAACGTCTGGTTGATGTAACTGGTGACCGAAGAGCTGGCGGCTTTCTCACGCAACGCATCAGCATTGCAATTCAGTGAGGAAATGCCACCAGCATCCTCGGTACAATGTGCAATGCCTCGAGGACCTTTTTAGGGTTCCGTACCCGAAGGGTAAAACGGAACTAAGACTCCACTCTATCAGTCTGTCTGTCTGTCTGTCTGTCACAATTCTGTATCACATGAACCGTGATAGTTTTACAGTTAAAATACTAAAATAACATAATATAATAAAAATTTAATAAAATAATAATATACAACCAAACGTGATTTTTTGCCGTTTTTTTAGATTTAACTTAATTAACTTTTTTTGTGAGCTTCCTACATAAACTTAAAAGTAGAAAGTTGCCCTGAGGAGTTCGTAGTACTTTGACGTCGTTGAATCATAAGTGCCGTAGATACAGCGGCAGTTATTTTGGCAGTGTTTATTACGCTCCGGTAATATTGTATTTTTTTTAAAGTTCGCAAGTATTGCAACAAATGATCTTCTAGCTTGTGGTTTCTTTCTCTATATATTCTAGCTAATTCTTTTATCCCTTTTAACAGGACTTTAGATCGATAGCTAACATGACATGCAAATTGTCTATTAGTACGAAATCTTCAAAAAATCTGATTTTAATAGTAAGATCTTCCTATTAATTTCCTTTAATTAAGTAACAGAATTAAAGGGTACTTTAAAAAAATCACAATATCCCTTTTTTAGGTACCAGGGTCTATAAAAAGAAAAATCCATCGTCAATAGAAATGGCCAGCAAGAACCATTAAGGTAATCCGCTTAACCGACCACCACGTCGTTACAAAACTTACAAAACATTAAATAGAAAACATCCATTGATGTTTATCGCTCAAATAATATCTGAGCATTCCAAGAAAGCAAGCAGTGTATATTGTACAGTAAGGAAAATCTTAAAAGTATAGGATTTATACAGTTTCATAATAAGGTGTAAGTAGATGGAGTTAAGGCAAAAGGTGGATGCTGCATTAAATAATTGGACCGTAATTTTAAGAATTAAAACCATCTGAAAGGAGCCTAAGTCGTCGGAATTTTCAGTTTTGTACTTCACTGTTTAGCAAAGAGAAACTGTAGTTTAATCACGGATTCGACATTAGAAACAACGAAGGCATCGAACTCTTGTAACGCGCAAGTCAATTGGCTACCTGAAAAAACACAGCAAGGCTAGTGAATCAAATTTAATGTTCGTGTGGGAATAACTACAGTTAGAGCACATAAAGAGACAAAAAAGAGATTCAAGGGCCTCGCTGGCCACAGCCGAAACGGCTCATATACAAATTGACATAGTATTATTGTGGTATTATGACGTCATAGCATTGTCTTCGTACTAACCGCATGGCAAATCACGACCGTAAATTGCTTCTTTTGGGCGTGAAATTCTGCGTTTAAGTACTAACTTATCAAATGGCTGATCAAAAAAATGCATAGTTTTTGGAAACTTTCAAGTCTCATATTTTTTTTGAATGTAATTATAATGTTGTAATTTACAGTTTATTGTAAGTAAACATTTGATGGTTTACTATATCGCATTCATATAATATAATCCGCCGTATTACAAAACAGGGCCGTTTGTATTGCGGCGAGTCGACGATTAGAAATAAAGAAAGAAAAATTACATGATGAAAGAACCCAATTGACGCAGCTACAGCGTATTTTTATTTTCGTAATTTGGCGTCGAAATTGTGGTGCGTAGCGTAAGTACTGCGAAAATAAGTAAACGCGGCCTCAGCGTATGTTAAATTTCGTTCATGTCGTGGTCACGTTCATCCTTTGTCCTAAACCTAATAAATAAATTTCTCCCGCCACCACCGAATACTTACCCGTATTTTTAGTGTGTATAAAATGTATTCTTTTGCTTTATTGTTATTTTTGAAAAGGATGCTCTGTCTGTAGGCACATTTAGAATCCTTTTTTTTCTACAGTACGAACTTTGTCACAACTAAGTACTTCACTACATATCTACTTCTCATGTTTACTTAGCGGGGTATATCCTGATATATTAAAACTAATAAAAATACAACCTGTGTACAAAGGGAAGGGAGAAGTTGTACTTGAGAAATGTTTCCGGCCTATATCTCTAATCCCCATTATCTCTAAAGTGTTTGAGTACCTTATGAGTTCATCACTCATGAGATACTTCGCGGATAATAACTTATTAAATTCGCAGCAGTATGCCTATCAAGCGGGGCGGTCGACGACGGACGCGACGCGCGACGTAGTGGCACGGACGCTGACTCATCTCGATGCCGGGCGACAGGTCGCTGCGATTTGTTGCGACCTGTCGCGCGCTTTCGAGATGATCGACCATTCGTTGCTCCTCGAAAAACTATCTAGGTATGGTGTCGGCGGTCAGTTCCATAGTACTATACGCTCCTTTCTAAAAAACTGAAAGCAGTGCACATACGTTATGAACTCTAGATCTGATTTGGAAAAAAATGGTGATTCTGCTGTACCGCAGGGATCGACAATGGTAAATATATTATTTCTAATACTTGTTAATGACATCTCATCGGCCAGTCCCGATCTTGAGTTCATGACATATGCTGATGACACATGCATCCTAGTGAGTGCGGATAGCCTTGAAATCTTAAACTCTAAGGTTGAAATTGCTATGCACCAAATATCTCAATGGTTTGCCGCAAACGTAATGCTATTAAATGTGGAAAAAACCAATATTTTACATTTCTAGCTCAGGCAGAACATTCAGAACAAACTAGACATAAAGCTAAATAGCATTGAGGTACCACAAGTAAAAGAGGTAAAATATCTAGGATTCATCCTTGACTCCAGACTCACGTGGTCCCCTCAAATTGACCGCATGTGCGACAAACTGTCTTCCGCGTGTTATGCACTTTCCAGAATTGCACCGACCTTGTCATATGACAATGTTAAAAAAGCCTACTATGGCTACTTTCACGCTATTCTAATTCTGGGTGCTGACCTGTGGGCAACAGCAGGGGACCGAGATAGACCATTTAAATTACAAAAACGTGCTATTCGTATCATTAGCGGAAAGTCATACGACCATCCTGCTAAAAATCTATTTAAGGAGCTTAAGATACTTACCCTTCCCAGTGTTTACATATTAACCGCTTGCAAGTATGTTAGGGCCAACGTGGACCAATACGCTACCCATTCGTCGGCTCGTTGGAACAACCGCTTATTTATCCCGCGGTGCAGGCTCGCAAAGACCCAGAAGTCACTTGGGGTCTTAGGCGCAAAATTGTATAACTTGCTACCAGAGGAGATAAAACTATCAAAAACTGAAAAAATGTTCGACAACAAACTTAAAACTATGTTAAACAACATAGCATGCTACAGCGTTGACGAATTTGTTGAGACGTGCACTGGCCCTAAGTATTAGGAGCACCTACATAACCTTACAGTTAAGGCATCACTATTTAGTAACTAATATTTTTGAATTGAAACTTCCTGTATCACTCAGACATATAAAGCTATATGCGACCTTATTTGACATCCGATGTAATTAATAAATAATACTACATATTATGTACATACCTGACTTGTAAAACATTGACTTTTATGAATAAATATCTTGTATCTTGTTGTTTATTTAAATATTCCAATGATTGACTTTAACTAAGTATAGGTACCTACGGCTGATACGTACAAGTGTGGGTCGAACCCAAATAAAGATGCGCGAATGAAGACATACATACCTACTTAGTTATAGATGAAACCTAATAGTTTCTTATTAAGAATACTTATGTAAAAGCGCTTAATATTATAATATTCTAGTGTTCGTGTTAAATCGGTGTTCTTTCTTGGTGGTGGGTGACTGACTACTGACGAGGCAAGATGAGCCGTTGATTCCAGTTTCCGTACCTCTTGAGAATTTCGAGCAGTCAAGCTATTACACATAATATCATACATACTATGTCTTGTCTTACCGAGACCTAAAGAAATTAGCCGAGAACCGAAAGAACTGGCGCCTACTCCACCGACAAGAGCCAAGCTCTTAAATGTTGATGATCAAAACCGTGCGTCATGCATACTCAAGATTTAATTTCCTCTTTAGTTCGATCTCAGATCATAAAAAGAAATAGATATGAAACGGGGGCGTGGCGCGTGTCGCCGCGACATGGCCAAATGGGCATGTTACTGCCCGCCGCAGGTTAGTCGCAACTTGCCGTGATACTGAAATGTTCTCCCACATTTACTCAAAATGCCGAATTGTAGTGTGGTTACATGTAAAAATAGGAGTGAAACTAAAACCTACAAGAATAGTGGAGTCACGTACCACATGTAAGTATTCGTATTTTCACTTATAAGTCAGTAAAAACAAATATTTTAACAAATAAACGCAACGCCGCATCATTTCTCGGGATCGTACTAACATATCGAACGAAAAAGCATATTTTTGTTCTGTGCGTTGTACATTGAACGTTCAATACAATAAGCAACCTGTACAGCGCTAAACCACGGCGCAATGTGTTAAACTCTATCGATATGGACGCTGCTTGAATTTTTTTTGTGGTACGGCCGCTGCTTGGCGTCGTGAACTAGAGGTGTGGCAAAGTGTAGTTACAGTTTACGCGTAATCGATAAAATAGAATTACGATATACTAGTGATTTTATTTCGACTACTTTCGCTGTTTTATTTTATTTTATTACTTGTTTTGGTTGGGTGCCTATCTTAAAGGTAACTAATAATATACTAATAAGATACAAAAAATTTAAGGTACCTACTAATAAGATTTTCACTAAGTCGCAGTATGAACGACAAATAGATATGCGAGGATGTGTTGGTCACATATATTTGACACCTCGCTCGCTTGAAACCTAGGTGTCAAATGTATGGAAATACATCATCTCTGGTAGATACTCGGCCTTAGCCTTAAATCTCGTAATATGAGTAATGGATACATTATTTCGCGCCAAAATGCGAGTGGGATAGGCCTGGTACAGGTCAAAAATATCGATGCGACCAGAGTTTTAAATGTATGTGAACACGAACTTACAAAAAGTCTACACACTACAGTTACTCTGTCTGTAGGTAGGTATTCGTCGATATTTTTTTACCTTTGCGATTTATGGTAACTCGTGTTATTTAAACTTGTAGCTAGAATACCAATACATACCAAACTTATCATTTTATTACTCATCAATATCTTAACATAATAATGTATATATCAATGTCGATAAAACATCATTTTTACGTTTGTCGCCCCCCTAGTGTAGTGCGTTTAAGCCAATCACAGCCCTTGTTTGCACGTTGACGTAGACTCACCGGCAACGCCCGAGTCTTTGTTTTTACACGGTTCAATGTGTGTGTGGGCGCTGCGGTGGGAGAAAACTGGGGACATCGGTTTTGGTTGAAATGAAGCAGTACGGCACTTCTCCCTATTTTTATGTTCTGAGAGTTCGATAGATGGGAGTCGCTTTCTCACCAAATCTAGTACCGGAATTCAGCTAGCCGACCACGAAAAGAATTAGACAGAGCTAGTAAAATGACGATGAAAAATAAAACGCCACGATATGTGTAGTGTAAGTGATCCTTGATATTAAAGCGTGCGGTTGCACTATATGTATGTACATACGTGTTGTACACGTGAATATTAATTACTATACAGTTAGAAGGTAATGAGCCATAACGGCAATCCCGACGGGTTATAAATTAGTCATTGGCACTGACTGTACCTGCGTGAAGCTAATAGAGCCGGGATTGATCCCACTGCGGATACAGTCGACCGTATTAATGTAGACGAAGCCAGTGGAGAAGGCATTTGCGTAGAGACAAATGGCAAGAGAGTTTCTTAGAAAATGACTAGGTACATTTTAAACTTCACAACATAAATTAATAGGTCCATCATTATTAACACAACTTGAGTGATAGTGTTCAGTCCTCGCCTAATGCTAGGAACTGAACGTGCCTCGCGGTCTCGCGGGTCCAATATATGCCAGTAATGGCTATCAAATTTCACTTACCGGCTCCCATCGACGCGATATCGTGTCAAGACTGTCTGTTATCCGTCAAAGGTCAGTCAAGTTAAATCAAGTCTCCCAAGCTGCCTCCGGGGCAAATAATAAATAAACAATGCGGGGCCCGTCCCAGGCGCCAAATTTTCCCGGCACTATTATCACCAAATGTTACTGTTTTCACCAAACGACTCGGGCCTTCAGGCCACCAAGCAAGTCTCTTAACACTTCACCAAATATCCAAACAAAAACCTCGGACGATCGTGTCACAAAGCGAGGTTAACAAAAAGCACGTTTCCCGAACCATTACGTGTTGACAAGGTAACCTTGAACCAATTACACAAAACAAATCACCTCGGACACTGGTCCACAAAACGAGTGATTACCAAAAAACGAAGCACGCGTTCCTTCCGACCGAGAACTCTAACGTGTGAAAATTTATGACAAGCAAAAATGTGATAACCAAGTGTCACCTACAAAACTAAAGAGGCGCGTTCACAGAGCCGCTTACAGAACAAACGGTCGGAATAAACAGATAGGTTGTTAGTATTTTGAACAAATTATAACTAGTACAAGGTCGATTCACGAGAGCTGGCACGAATGAATTGAACGAGTGAATGATAATGTATATATTGTGTGCATCACATAATTATTAAATACCGGTTGATGCAAAAAGTGATTATGATAAAAACACATTTTAGAGAATCTAAAATGTGAAACTTTTGGACGCCAAGAAAACCTAAAGAATATTGCCGTGCCTAGCACGCCAACGATCCCTGAAGATATCTAAGATAAGTACTTTGATCATGAATAAAATGTATAATGACTCTTTGACGACACGTTTAGGCTTAGCGGTAACGTCAGTTGCCTTCTAAACAGCGGTCCTGGGTTTGATACCCAGCCAGGACAAACGTTTGTGTGATGAGCACGAGTATTTGTTCTTTTGGTCTTGGATGTTTTCTATGTATATTTAGTATAAATTTATCTATATAAGTAAACTATGTATCTATGTAAGTTTCTTCAGCTAATACCCATAACACAAGTTTCGAATTTAATTTGGGATTCGGTTGATTTATGTAAGATGTTCTCTGATATTTATTTATTTTTAGTTTTATTTTTATTGATTCACATGTTACGATATATACTATCCCACCAAAAACATAAATGTAAAAAAGGAGAGCCAAGTTCAATACAAAATCCAAATATGTATTAATAGGAACAAAATAACGTTATGGACAAGTATTAAACTCTATGTCTTGCCTATATTGGATAGGTACCTATAATAATTGCTGTTATTTAATATTTAATTATGTAATTTAGATCTCCATTATTTTTGCGGCGAAGCATACTTTTTGTGAATAAAACTAGGCAGGTATTGAAATTTACTTCTGTTCTGTGTATAATTATGTGCTGCCGCGCGCCGCCGACGACACACCGTTGGCCGGTTGTTTAGCGCGTATTACAAGTTTTTTGTAAGGGGACACCACTTATTTTTTGACTTGACTTTATTTTTATATTTCTGTTATATAGCAAATATAATAATACATATATTGGAAGGCGCGGCGTGGGTAGGCCCCCCACAAGGTGGACTGATGACCTGGTAAAGGTCGCGGGAGTCCGCTGGATGCGGGTGGCGCAGGACCGGCCATTGTGGCACTCTTTGGGGGAGGCCTAGGTCCAGCAGTAGACGTCTTTCTGCTGATATGATAATACGTCACTTAGCAAGCTAAATAAATAAATAAAAAATTGGGGAACAATCTTACACAAGTCGAACTAGCCCATAGTAAGCTCAATAAGGCTCGTGTTATGGGTACTAGACGACGAATCTTATGTTTACGGCATAGCACTTATAGTAAAGATGCGATGGAGCAGCCCAAGAACTGCTCTGTAGGCAAGGGGTATTGTGTTCCTTATGGGGAGTAGGTAAGGTCGCCAGAGCCTCCAAGGATACACTGTGTTGAGAGCGTGTGGGGTCCACATTTATCTTTAGCTATGAACACATTGAATCTTCAAATTGATAAAGTGTCGGTAACGTGCTTGGGATTCTAGCCACCAAGGGTGTCTGCTTACGATACGGCAAACCGAATGTTGTCTTGCCACTGTCGAAGTATAAACAAGGAGTACTTTCATTACCGAGCAACACTCCATGTGGAAATCGTCTGTAGACGGTGAACTAGCCGAAGTAAAAACTATAAAAATTTTACTAACGTTTCATATATTAACAAAGTTGCATATTTTCCTTCGCTTGACAGCCCATTATTACAATCATATTGGTATGGTTTATAAATGTTTAATAGGAAAGATCCGCATTCGTTCGTACAAGGGACTTGTTTTTAAATATAAAAATAACTCTCAATCAATGACCATAGATATGTTTACGGTTACGTTAGAGACAAGTTTTTTTTTTTGTTAAACTTGTATTTACCTTTTATTTATCGTACGATGTCGTCAGCCTGCTGGTCTACAATTTGGTTAACATCTTTTTCATTCCAATCTAATTTCAATATGCACATTATTTAGCTTAGCGCTTGTAGCATTGGAATTTATTAGGATCGGACAAGTTAAAATAGACCTCCAAAGCGTTGTTCTTGTGTATGCTCCGCTGTGCACATAAATCTTGTCAATGTTTGTGGCGCCGCCTAACGAACCTGCTGCTTCTAACTTGCATCCCTGTTCAGAACGAACTGCAGTAACTATCTTTATATTGTTTGTGTTTTACGTCCTTCTTGCTTTGGACTGTCTAGAAGATACGTTAATGTAACTCGAGTCTAAACTTTGGGCTCAGAAGCTGAAGTTTCTGGTCAATATTGTTTCACTAACGGTTTCATTTTTAGGGTTCCGTAGCCAAATAGCAAAAAAAAGAACCCTTATAGGTTCGTCATGTCTGTCTGTCTGTCTGTATGTCTGTCTGTCTGTCCGTCCGTCCATATGTCACAGCCACTTTTTTCCGAAATTATACGAACTATACTGTTGAAACTTGGTAAGTAGATGTGAACCGCATTAAGAATTTCACACAAAAATAGAAAAAAGCAATACATTTTGGGGATTCCCCATACTTTTTTTTTCAGCAAACCCATATAATAATATGTGTTTCAGTATTTATGGATAGGTCTTCAAAAATGATATTGAGGTTTCTAATATATTTTTTTTCTAAACTGAAGAGTTTGCGCGAGAGACACTTCCAAAGTGGTAAAATGTGTGTCCCCCCCCCCCCCTGTAACTTCTAAAATAAGAGAATGATAAAACTAAAAAAGTAAATGATGTACATTACCATGCAAACTTCCACCGAAAATTGGTTTAAACGAGATCTAGTAAGTATTTTTTTTTAATGCGTCATATATCGTAAACCGCAATTTATTTAAAGAAACCCTTCATGTGCGAGTCCGACTCGCACTTGGCCGCTTTTTATGCAAGAGCCAATGTACGAATCAGAATTATTTAACCCTGCGTCTAAAATTGAAAGACTCAATTTGCTGTGCCCTTACGGGGTCCATTTTGTTACTAGTAATATTATGTGTGCAATAAATATTTTGAGTTTGAGTTTGAAAAACATATTCAAGCACATATTTCCTGGTTTTTGATATGGATCAAACATAACTTGGTTATGTATTTTCAATTTCGTAGATCTGCTGGTCGATTGCATAACGTTTTTTTTACGCCATGTATTTATTTAATTTTTGTCGCAATTAAAAGTAATTTATTTACAGCAATACAATATACAAATGAAAACAAACATTTATACCACGCAATATATACAACATTTATATTTATACTATTATATATAATATTATTATATTTTGACGACCGCTTTAGCCTAGTTGGTAGTGACCCTGCCTACGAAGCAAGGGGTCCTGGGTTCGAATCCCGGTAAGGGCATTTATTTGTGTGATGAGCACGAATATTTGTTCCTGAGTCATGGATGTTTTCTATGTATTTAAGTATTTATTTCTCTATATAAGTATGTATATCGTCGCCTAGTACCCATAGTGCAAGCTTTGCTTAGTTTGGGACTAGGTTGATTTGTGTAAGATTGTCCGCAAATATTTATTATATTTATTATACACTCAATGAACTAAAAACTTAATAAAATATATTAACAAGTAAAAAATTGGTCAATCTCGGAACCCGGGGGCAGGGTGACGCGTCGACAAGACGCTTTGAGAGCTCCTTAAATGTGCTAAAAGCACCTGGTACCCATGGACTTAGTAATTTCACCCCAAACGGCTAAAATATAAATAACCAGCGTCTATTACTGCATTTGGCGCCGCTTGAGGCGCTCAGCGACGTCGGCCCGATCGAGTCCCAGCTCTGATCGAGGTCCCTCAGAGATGGGACAGCGCTAGTGTATCCACACAAGTGGCGTCTCAGTCTAGCGGCCGTCCCAACTTCCAAGGAGCCAGGGTCACGCCATCCGGTATCTTGCTATCGTCGCGAGTAAGGCCAGTCAGCCCTAGGACGGCACTGGCAAGGGCTCGGCGCAGGATATCGTTGGTGGAGGCGTGTCGTGCGATACGTCATGCGCTCCTGCTTCATGAAAGGCCGTGGAGACCAGTATCGTTAACACTGGTACCACAGTGGCACCGATGTGGCGCAACACAAGCCGCTCCCATACGGTCAGCAATCCTGCTACAGGAAATGCCATAGAGACTGGTTTTGTTAACATTGGCACCGATGTGGAGCAAAACATTTCGCTTCCAGGTGCAACGATACCACGAACCTGAAAGTATCATTTGTAAGGAGTGTGCCTACATTATTAAAGGACAGACCTGTAAGCAGGCCCTAACTCCCATCTCCACGAGGGAAGGAGACGAGCACGCACCGTGGTGCTGGTAGACGTTTTTAAAAGATTGTCCCGTGCATGCAGAACGGCTCGTCTCACTGTCGCTGCAAATGGCGATTCGAAGGCAGGTCACTATAGCGGCAGGTTCATCATCATCATATCAGCCGAAAGACGTCCACTTCTGGACATAGGCCTCCCCCAAAGAGTTCCAAAGTGACCGGTCCTGCGCCACCCGCATCCAGCAGACTCCCGCAACCTTTACCAGGTCATTAGTCCACCTTGTGGGAGGCCTACCAACGCCGCGCCTTCCGGTATGTGGTCGCCACTCGAGAACCTTTCCGCCCCAACGGCCATCAGTTCTACGTGCAATGTGCCCCGCCCACTGCCACTTAATTTGTGCTACGTGTGTGTGGTGATTGCAACCCACAACATACAACTCTAAGAATGCCGCCCATGGGAAGCTTACATTGCGCGGGATGTGGTAAACCAATTGGAGACAAAAAACACAGTTGTTGTTGCGATACGCATTGCACAAACGTTAATCATCTTCTGTGTGCAAATATTAAAAGTCCATGCACCGCTACAACAAAATCTTGGTTATGATCCGCCTGTCTTTCTACACTGAAAGAGGCTGGATATAATTTCACGGCGACTCCAGCTCGATCGCAAAATATAACGGTACGTAAACCAAAAGCTCCTAGCCCTCTGTCCGATGCTCCACCAGATAAGAGCTCTAGTATCGAAAACATGGCAGGTCAAATTATGCTGCTCAGGATTGAAATACTCACATAAAAACGAACTTAGAGGCTGTTATCTTTGCGGTAAGCCGCTGTGAAGGGAGAATTGACCAAATAACTACAAAACTGACATCTCATGAGACTCGATTAGCAAGAACCGAAGAGATCACGTCCGAAATATCAACATTAAAAGAGGTAAATGAAAGTCTTCATACCCAGATTACCTCCCAAACTGTGAGACTTTCTACGTACGAATCCCGACTGAATTCAATATAAAACTGTACTATTAATAACCCCTGCCTCCAGAAAACAATAAAATCGCTCCAAGATCAACTAAATTACTAAACACAAGCCCGTCTAAGAAACGATATTGAAATATCAGGACTTAACGAGAACCCAGGAGAAAATCCCACTCATTTCTTCCTTACTCTCGTTCTTTTTCTCGCTCGGTCTTTGCAAATGTGTGTTTAATCAATCTCCAAAGAAAGGCAATTTTTTTGGCTAAAACTATAATTGGGCTCCACAAAATTGATAGAGCTGCAGGGTACTTCTTGAGGTAGTGATAAATCAAACTATAAAACCTTCACTTTACAATTACACGTTATTTATTAACACCAATTAACCACCATAAAATAATACAATACATAACGGGAAAAATACTTGACAAGTTCCTCCTGTCATCTCTATCGGTGGTCAATGCGATCCGCGGGTAACATCTGTTGAGGTTTAAACCGCTGTCGCCACAGAGCTATCAATAAGTTGATGTATTTCAGCGGCAACAATATAGTAGGTAACTGTGTAAATTGGTACGTCGATGGGTACCGCAAATATAAAATTGTACCTTACTCTCTTAGCCGTGGCGGACATGAAGCTATCAGATTCTGACATTGACTACGTGAGCCGCACTGGTCCACGGCGAAATAATAATCGTAACGACGCCCCACGGCCGCTTGTTGTCAGATTCTGTCGCCGTAACGTTCGTGACCAATTCTATCTCTCTGCTAAGTCTAGACGCCTTAAGGTGGTTCGATTGCCATACTAAGCGTTATTTGACATTCGCAGGCTAACGGCGTGATATTTTAAGAAACTTATGTAACAAACTTTCATCAATTGGCTTCCCATTTGCGCCAAATTCCCCCTTTCCTAGAATAAACTTGTATAAACTAGATTAATTTGAGAAAAATAGTTTTCCCAAAATATCACGTGACAAACCAATTTCTCAAATTAATCTAGTTTATACAAGTTTATTCTAGGAAAGGGGGAATTTGGCGCAAATGGGAAGCCAATTTATGAAAGTTTGTTACATAAGTTTCTTAAAATATTACGCCGTTAGCCTACGAATGTCAAATAACGTTTTGTATGGTAATCGAACCACCTTAACACAAAAGATCAGATAATTGATCGACCTTTCCAGAACGTTTACATTAACGATCGTCTTACGCGCGAGAATAAGCAGCTTTTTCGTGAATGCAGAACCCGTTTTAAAGAAGCTGAATACAAATATTGTTGAACAAAATGTTTAAATCTCACCGGATTATTTAAATTTTGCGTGTAATTTTATCTCATATCTTTAATTTGTATATTAACCTGTAGGTAGGTATGTAGAATAATATGTAATTTTAACTTACCTGGAAATTTAGTTTTATGTTAATAAATAATTGTTAATCGCTCTCGCAGACGTCCAAGATACAGGCTCAGCCTAGTTTGGAGTCTGATAGATATGTTTTTTGTATGCTAATCTGTTTCTGTTAAATAAACTATGAGTTATAGAAGGGTCAAAAGTGGCACCAAGTGGTTCGTTACACTTGGCGCTGGCTAGCCAGTTCCTTTGCTTGAACGCTGCCGCGTGTCTAGATTTGTATTTGTATTTTACGTTTTGGCGGACTTCTGTGTAAAATATTTTGGACAAAAGAGCGTTATATCTTTTTCTTAAATGTGCGTATGCAAAAAAGGTTAAGGATGTTTTCAAGCTTCTGGATGTTTTCAAGCTAAAGCGAGTCGCTGGCTTCACCACATATGTGTAAATAGAACATACTGTGAGCTATAGAACGAGCGAGCCTATATTTTTTATTTTCGAAAAACGGACAGAAGCTGGACATACGAAATAATTATTGCCCAAGATGAATTGGAGAATTTCTTTCGCTTCGTTCGCTCGATCGATTAGATTTCGTCACTATTTGTTTCCAATCTTTCAACGACACCAATTCAGAAAGCAAATCAACATCTGACATCTTATTTTAAATTTTCACTCACACACAGCAAAGAGAATGAAAATGTGTGCATCGATCACTAAAAGCGGACTGGTTAAATATACTCGTAACCACAGCCGGGCTAAATGGATCCTATCGGGAATTTGAAGAGCTCGGTGCAATGTAGCCGAGTGAAATTTTAATGTGATTAAAGGCAAACTTCACAGAATATGCGATGGTGCAATGCGTGGGAATTATACGTATAATAACTTTATCTGCATTACAAGTAATTTTATGAGGCTTGAGTAGATCTGTAAAATGGTTAAAGTCATGACATGGAAAAGCAACATCAAATCTTCATACTTCATGAGCATACGCATGTACAGTCAGCATCATAAACAGGTAACATACACATTTTGACCATGGATCTCTAAGCAATAAGGTCCTACAACCACCTAGAATGTATACATGTTATGAATGACTGTACGTAAGCATGTATGTACTTATTGTACACAAGTTCGAGCTGTTTGTTCGATATTTTTCTAATGGTACTTGAAAACAACAGTGTGTCACTAGTACCTACCTATTATTATCGGACAATGGTACTAAAAACTGTGTCTCTAGTACCATCGATGGAACTGCGATATACAAGTGTGTCACTAGTTCCATTGATGGTACTATCCAATGGTACTACAGCAATAAAGGGCCCACTGTCACTTAAGTTTAGCAATTCGGAGGGCTATATCGGTTACCTTGGTTCTGCTGCGGATAGCCTCATTTCTGATGCGATCGCGCAGAGAAACTCCCAGCCTAGGCCTGCCTCAAAGGGCAATGGACCTCTCCATTGCCCTTTGAGTGACTATGAGCCTTCTTATGAGGCCCATAGTCAGCGACCACGTTTCTGTGCCATATGTCATCACTGGAAACACACACTGGTCAAAGACTCAGGTATAAAACTTTATCTAAAGGCTAATTCTGCATTCGGTAAAATATTTAATTTCACTTGGACCATACACTGAAACAGGAATAGGTAAAATTGAAAACGAGTCGGATGGAAATTTTATTCAATGGGGAATAAATTGTTAGTTTTAACTGAAATTTACGATCTGACCCTGGTTTGTTTATTTATGAAGTTTAAGGGATGATTTAGGGCCCTACCGCGGGTCTGAGTTATTGCTCAACTAGTTGTGAGTTATAGAGATTGAAAAAATATTGAACAGCCTTTTCATAAACTCTACGATTATAAGGTAAATGTCTTAATGTTTGACACCTTCAAATATACCGTCTACAGGTTTGTGAGTAAAAGGTAGTTTTTCAAGAAGTAGGAAATGTATATGTTACGGGCAACTTGATTAACTGGGCAGTAAAAATAGCGACCGGTCATCTCCACTTATCTCCACTTATAATAAATCTCTAAATTAAAAAAAGAATCAGCCAGTTTGAAACTAAGATTTCTGTGGTACGAATGTTCTCAGCATCCCATCGACGGAAAAATATGAAACATTTTATATAGGTACATTATTATTCCAGCTGCAACTAAGGATAGTTTTTATCCGACTGCGACAAATAATTTATTTTCCGTAATATACGACTTCATTTAATTTTCATTTATTATTCTTAAAGTATATCGCCGCCACATCTGTCAGCTAAAAGAAACGTCAAAATCACAGACTAATAAGAAATACTACGGACAAAATGGCGGAATTTCTTTGCCTTTCTTTCGCCTATTAATAATTTTAATCCCGTCTACGATATACGAGTACATTGACGAGACACATAGGTACCAAAAGCAAATATAAAATGAATCGATTTTGATATGCGAACTTATATGCGCAAATGTCGAATAAAGGCGTAATTTCTACAAATGTAACAACAAATTCGAACAATATAAACTTGGTTTTTTTGAATGGCACGCGCGCGCGCTCTTTGCGTATTCAGCCATCAAACCACGAAAACCGAAACTCGAAGTTCGTATTTCTGCATTCCTGTCATTTGTTAGTGCGATAGAGATAGAGATACCCGAATATTTTCGAATTCCGAAGTTCGTGGTTTAAAGAAAATACGGATGTCGGATAGATCTAAATTAATATTTTATGTGTGAAATATGGTTAAAATTATTTGGAAATACTATTGCTGTTATTGTTTTAGTATATATGAGACTTAAGTTTTAAGTTTAATATTGTACGTCCGAAATGGGCAAGCTGTTGGACTTAATTTTACCCAAAACAACTAAATGTACACAGTTCTGACAATAAAGAAATCTTATTTTATCTTATCTTATCGAAAATAGGGATGTAGACACTAAACAAAATAATCATAATGTTGTATTATCTCGAAAAAAAACAACGCAAGAGGCTATATAGGTAATCACTAAGTTATAAGTGTATTAAGTTTTAAGAGGGGGTTTGTTGCGTCTCTTTTCCGCAAAACGCACCTTTATAATGAAACGATTGTTTTTTACTATGACGCTCGAGGATCGTGACGTCACGGTCCCTGATCGTTCTCTCACTCCAACAAGCGACATTTAAACGCATTTATAATATTAGTATGGAAGCAGGAAGAAGAATTACGAAGCTACTCGTAATTCTTCTTCCTGCTTCCATACTAATATTATAAATGCGAAAGTGTGTCTGTCTGTTACCTCTTCACGCCTAAACCGCTGAACCGATTTAGATGAAATGAGCCCCGGGGAAGGACAAAGGGTAGTTTTTATATCTGAGGGGCTGAAATTGGGGGTGGAAATTTGTATGGAGCTACTTAAACCGCTGCACCGATTTAGATGAAATTTGGTATATAAATAGTTTGAGTCCCGGGGAAGGACATATAATAGGTTTTATCCCGGAAATCATCCCCTAAGGGGGTGAAAGGGGGGGGGGGGGGGGGGGGTGAAAATTTGGATGTAATCTATTTTGATGAAATTTGGTGTAGATATATGTTAAGTCCTGGGAAAGGACATGGGATAGTTTTTACCCCAGAAATCATCCCCTAAGGGGGTGAAATTAGGGGTAAAAATTCGGATGGAACCCATTTTCATACAATTTGGTATAGAGATAGCTTGAGTCCTGGGAAAGGACATAGGATAGTTTTAATTCCGGAAATCACTCCCTAAGGGGGTGAAATGGGGGGTGAAAATTTGGATGAATCCCGTTTAGATGAAATTTGGTATAAAGGTTGTTTGAGTCCCGAAGAATGACATTAGATAGTTTCTATCCCGAAATTCATTCCCTAAGGGTATGAAATAGGGGGTGAAAGTTTGGATAAAATTCATGTATCTAGATGAAATTTGGTATAGAGATAATTTGAGACCCTTCGAAGGATATAAAATAGTTTTTGCCTCGGAAATCATCCCTTAAGATGGTAAGTAGAAATTTGTTTGCATTATATTTTCTAAGTATAAGTTCTACGCGGACGAAGTCGCGGGCAACAGCTAGTTATGAATAATGCCCAAGAGCGTCGGGTAAAGTGATAAATGTAGTACTTTGACCGGTCCATATTAATAACGCCCGACGGCCCGTGGTCCATTTAATAAATCAAGGTTTGAGATCAGCTTGAATTTATCACTTGAACCGGGCAGTATGAATACTTTCCTACATCTAGCCGGGTAATGTGATAAATTTGGTCGGTGTGGGTACGAAGACGAGCGAAGCGAGGAGGGTTGTTAGAAAGAACTGCGACCCTTCAGCGCGCGACCCGAGCGAGCGAAGCAAGCTTAAGAAGAACCGGCTTTATACGGAAAATTTTATCCGTAAGTGATTTATCTAAGCTGTCTTCATATTTACATAGCTCTTTCTTACCTGCATAACTAGAAAAATGAGTTGAAAAAAACAGTTTTTGAAAAATCTTATGATTTTATCTGTTAGGAATTGCTTTCATAAAACTATCGTCAGGTTTTACTATTTAACTGCGAAAACAAAAGACAGTTTAAATTATGTAACTTACCTTGAGTTTGCGAACGCTGTTATTGCGAGTCATAAACAGCCAAGCAGTCGGTCCACACACCAGCCCAGTGCGAATTGGGAATTTATTTCAATTACTTCACAGGTGAATGTAATGTAATCTTCCAGATTCACAGACGCAGACTGACCTCCCGGCACAATTTGATGATCCTGACTTGATCAACCGGCATTTTCTTAATATTCCTGGAAAACAGGACATGACTTTATCTGACTTGACTTTTTTTGAATTTCATAGACATAACGACAACACTTTCACGCTCTCTGCTACCACAGCTGCTGCCGTCACAAAAATCATTACATCAATAAAAACTACAGCAAAAGGACTCGACTCAATTGACATTGACATGTTGCTTCTGACATTACCGAGAACTACAGACGTACTGACTTACATTATTAATATGAGCATTCTGACTATGACTTTCCCAGCTGACTGGAAAATCGCTCAGGTGATCCCGTTACCTAAAAAACCAAATCCTACTGACGTGTCTCAACTACGCCCTATAAGTATTCTTCCTTGTGCATCGAAGATAATAGAACGGGTAATTTGCGATCAGCTGTCCGATTACCTGGAAAAAAATAGCATACTCCCTGAACTGCAGTCGGGTTTTCGCAAGGGTCGATCGACAGCTACTGCGTTGCTCGATGTAGTCGATAACATCCTACAGGCTCGTGATGTTGGTAAAATTACCTTTTTAGTTCTTTTAGACTTCTCCAGGGCCTTTGACTGCATTAGCGTACCTCTTCTATTATCCAAGATGTCTTATTACGGGTTTGATGTCACTGCAACAAAATGGTTCAGTAGCTATTTGTCTGGCCGTACGCAGGCAGTTTCGTTGCGTAGGGTGGATGGTGGTGCTCTGCGGTCCTCTGTTTGTCCTGTGACAAGAGGAGTACCGCAGGGTTCAATACTTGGACCCCTGCTCTTTATACTGTATAGCGCTGACATCACTAACAGTATAAAGAGCTGTAAGTATCACCTTTACGCGGACGACGTGCAACTTTATTTGTCTAGTGCGCCGTCAGACACATCTGCTGCCATTAACACGATAAATGCGGACCTTGCTCATATTTCCTCTTGGTCGGAGAGGAACTGTTCGGTTCTTAATCCTAGCAAGTCGAAGTATGTGGTTTTCGGGTCAAAACATCAAATCCGTAATACCCTTGATGCTCGAACTTCCGGGAATGTCGCCGTCATGGGCGAACCAATAGAGCAGGTGGTAGAAGCAACCAACCTCGGCCTTCTTATGGACGAGAATTTGCGCTTTGAGAACCACATACTAAATGTTGTGAGTAACTGCTTCTATCGCCTTAAAGTCCTATATAATATACGTGATTACCTTAGTTTCGATTTGCGTGTCGACCTATGTGAATCGCTTATATTATCTAGGTTAAACTATTGTGATGTCGTGTATGATGGGTGCATTACTGGTCGTTCCAAGAGGCTCATACAACGAGTGCAGAACGCATGTGCTCGTTTTTGTTTCCGAGTCCCTCCCCGGTCCCACATCAGTCCATACTTGAACGCCGCTAACTTGCTTAACATGTCTGCACGCCGACGCCTGCACCTTGCCACTCTGCTTTTCGGGGTGGTAAGGCACGAAACCCCATCTTACCTTTTCAATAAAATGGTATGGTCAAAGAGTGCGCGCAGATTCAAGGCAATGGCCATAACTCCTATGCACCGAACCGCTGCTTTCCGAGGTAGCTTCAAGTTCGCGGCGTCTAAGTGCTGGAATGATATCCCTCCCCCTATCCAAGGGGCGCTTAGCAGATACACCTTTCAGCGTAAGCTTAAAGGCTATTTGTTGACGCTCCAAAAATCCTAATCCTGCACTTTTGACAGCAAAAATATGCCAATTGCACATTTTTATCTAGTTTTTGTTTTTAGTTTAATAGTAAAATTTACTTTAATGTGTAACGTAGTTATTATTTTATTAAAGCTGCATGTAGGTAGTGCTGTATGTATTATCTCACTATGTATTTATGTTTATTTATCTCTCGCCTTGCACAATTAATTATATGTATAGTTGTGTAATTATAATTGTATGACGTTTCCGTGAGTCACCAACGGTGCTGGCTGAAAATCAGCGCTGTGTCTGACTGACACCTCAGCATAATGCTGAGCCAGTGTCCGGTTCACGGCCGCAGAGACACACTTGTTACATGTTTTTTACTGTTATTTTATTTATTTTTGCTTAATATATGTGTCCTGTGTGTTAGTGAATAAATGTATCTTTCTTTCTTTCTTTCTTTCTTAATTTATGCTGATTTTCTTACAACGTTTTCCATTACTAAAACATTGATGGTAAATTTCAAATGACATTCCGTGGATGACTTCCGATAAACTCATTCGAAACTGCGACCGACGTTTGGACTGTAAACTGTAACTGTGTAATTGTACTGAACAAGACTAGAAAATTCAGAGACATTCTGCTTAAAAAACAACCCTTCGTAAGGGCCTGCAATTGCCCCGCATACATGCCGTATATTATACTCGCCCTCAATTTACAAGACCACTGAGGCCATAAATCCGCTCCGTGCAATACAATGGGAAACTGATAACGCGAGCTCAAGGGTTTTATTGCCCTAGTCGTATTTTAGGTTGAAGACGAGTATAGTGCAGTATACGGTTCTTTGTATGAAGTTCGTCTATTAAAAGCTGCCTTTTAGGAACTCTCTTGACGGCTACATACCGCTCGCGTTTGCCCTCCACAAATTCGAGTTTTTGGTTTCTCAAGCTAGACCATTCCTAGATGCTGGATTAGATGCTGATGAATAGGTACTATGCGATCAAACCTCACACAAGGTCTCCTCGGGCGCTTCTTCTATACTACGAGTAATATAATAAAGAGGAAAAATCTGTGAGATTGTAGCTTTCGAAGTTTATAAGTTAGCAAGTTTGTATGTAATGGGAATGGGTAATTAAATACCGTAACCACTTTCAAAAATTCTTTCACCTGCTTTTAGAATGAACTATTTGAATGGTTATAGGCTATATTTTATCCTGCGGGTTTGCTTGCGTTTCTTTCCAATACGCAGCCGGGCAGCTAGTACTAACTAAATACGTTCGAAATAAAATTTCAATTCCCGTAAAATAAATAGGTACTAAAAGGCTAACGAGATAGTTTCAGTTCGTAGCGTAGATTCAAGTAGCATATTGGGACGTATCGGATTGACCCCTTTGGCTTTCCTCCAAAATTAAACTATCAAAGAATTTACTTCGTTAGCTGAATATAGGATTCGTATTTAACTGGGCCGAAACAAGAGTAAAACAAAATCCTTTACAAAGTGTTTTTCTGTTGTATGTTATTGCACGAACGCTCGCGTTTATGCATTTAATGAGTGGCAGAAAGTATTTATGGATATATTTATATACAGCTTTAATAAAGCTTGATATGACAGGATGGTACCCGAGAAATTATAAATGGATGTATGTCGTTGCACACATTCCACGGAATAAACTCTAATAAACTCATTTCCCGTCGGATTACCGAATATTGAGAGAACTAAGCACCTTATCACACAGTTGAAATTATTAAAGAAGTACGTTAGACGCCACTTCGCTGCCTAACTCGTGGGCTAATTCCTCCTCCTGAGTCCTGTTGACTGCTGCGAGTTCTGAATTCCTTGATGCCCGAACGTTGTCTGGAAGATATCGCTCTTTAGCGATTAGACCGTTGTTGCCTTGTATTATTGTTTTTGTTTGTAGTTTTTTTTCTCTTTGTGATGCACAATAAAGTATTAGATAGATAATTTACTTCACCAATTTTTATCTGATTTTCAATTTCAAATTTTAATTTTATCTATTTTATGACTTATGACTATAAACTGAGAAAAACAGGCATACCTGGTGAATGCGTTGGTATCTTTAAATACTGGTATTTAAATCAGGTTAATCAGGTGCGATGGGCCGACAGTTTGTCGTGAGTATAAGCTAGAGTGTGGGGTAAGGCAAGGGGGGATTACGTCTCCTAAGTTGTGCAACCTCTATGAGTTGATCGGCGAACCGAGTGGCATGCGTGCTGGTTGTTATGTGGGTGGTACCTGTGCCAATAACATCAGTTATGCTGATGATATGGTGCTTCTCAGTCCGTCGGTTAATGCCCTGGAACGGCTGTTGGCCACTTGTGAGTGTATGCCTTGTCCCATGGTCTCCAGTATAATGCTCAAAAAAGCGAGGTCTTGGTGTTTAAAGCAGGTAGGAAAAAACCATATTATGTAACTCCTATCCTATTAAATGGCTGTGCTTTAAAGGTTGCCGACAAAGTGAAGTATCTTGGTCACATCCTGATGACCAAGATATTAAAAGAGAGCGTAGGGCGTTAGCAGTACCTACGGTGCAACATGCTTACCCGCAAGTTTTCCCGATGTACTACTGAAGTGAAGGTTACTTTATTTAAGGCTTATTGCCAATCCTTTTACTCGTGTAGCCTATGGACTAGGTATACGCAGCGTGCTTATAATGCCCTACGCATAAAGTATAACAACGTATTCAGGATGCTGTTGCCTAGGTGGTGTAGTGCGTCGTGTATGTTTGTGGATGCCCGAACAGACGGTTTTCACGCTATAATCCGCAAAAAGATCGCCTCACTGCTAGGTCGAGTCTGGCTTAGCTCCAACAGCATCCTGAATGGAGTTGCAGCTTGCAGAAAGGTATGGCCCTATAATTAAGTTTTGGGTAGGGTAAAAAGTGTAGCCCAATTTGAACTTTACTAACCTAGTTAATAAGCTATGGATGTATACTGTCCGAAATAAAGAATTTTATTATTATATTATTATTATTTATCTGTGTAATCTTCATCACTGAGCCCCAGCCCCAGCTAACAGCCCTTCTTTCCTAGAAAGCGGTACCCCTCCCGCCCTTTGTCCGGGCTCCCGCTAGAAACTCGCTTCGTCAGCCCTACATTTCACAAGGCGCACTCGACCTTTATTTTATTTTAATAATTCACACTTTAGTATCGTAAAGCCTTTATGGCAATTGATAATTTCAAAGGACAAACATGTTGACCAAAATGAAGACTATAGCAAACATTTTTTGACTAATAATTTATTTGCTTTATTGGCAAAAGTTACATTTAAATACAAAAAACTAGTATAATATATTACACACGTCAACTACACTACAACTAGTTAACCCCGTTCGTTATCGCTTCCGGTGCAAAAGTGCCCATAATGCTCACGGCATTACCCCGCTGGATGGCTATGGACAGTCTCTGCACCAGAATTGATTCGGAGCGGGCTATATTATACTAGTTTTTTGTATTTAAATAAATAAAAGTAACATTATCCTATAAAGATTGTTGTAATAATATTCTGAGAAGTGGTAATTTGACTGAATTGGGATTTGGCAAATAAATACGTAGGTATAGATAAAATTCAATAAATAAAAACAGGTGACAAACTTTGGTTGGGAAATGAAAGGCCAAAAATCTTTCGGTAAGATGACAGGCTCCCAATTTTTCTTTACTAACCTCGGTAATTGGAACGGATTTTCATAGTTTCATGACTATGGGCGATTGTGCACTACACTGTCAGGCAGTCTGGTCCGATATGGCAAGCCATTAAATGTACATAGTAGATTGTGCACTATACGTAATTTTACCGTCCAACATTCAATACAAAAAATATCGGACCGTAAAAAATCTGACACAATCGGCCTATGTAAGACTTATTCAAAACGATGTAACGTAATGACAGTCTCTTCTAACATTTCGTTTTAAATATATTTTTTTATTATATATAAAAAAATATTGGGGTAATTTTATCCTCCAATAAGTCGGATATGACAATGGGTAGAATTATGGTACCCAGTATAAAAAAGTGGACTAAATAGCTTATCTTACTGGTAAACCATTGTCACGGGTCTCTATTTAAATCGACTTAAAATAATTATTATTATTACCTCTAGTATGCTAATATGTCAATAAAAAACCGGCCAAGTGCGAGTTGGACTCGCGCACGAAGGGTTCCGTACCATTATCTATAAAAAACGGCAAAAAAATCACGTTTGTTGTATGGGAGCCCCCCTTAAAAAAATATTTTATTTTGTTTTTAGTATTTGTTGTTATAGCGGCACCAGAAATACATAAACTGTGAAAATTTCAACTCTCTAGCTATCACGGTTCTTGAGATACAGCCTGGTGACAGACAGACGGACGGACGGACGGACAGCGAAGTCTTAGTAATAGGATCCCGTTTTACTCTTTGAGTACGGAACCCTAAAAACCGCGCAGTAAAAACCAAAACGATAACAATCAAATAAATAGATCCCATCATTTCAAGTATCATTTCAATCGAACTGGCGCCAAGTTAGTGAGTAAGGTATACAAAAAATCTTTAAACTGTACTTCAATGTGTAGCTACTCAACTATAATCGTAAATAACATATTTTATCTATCCAAATATCATAAACCCTCCATGATGCGTTCAAGAACCGCACATTATGACCACCATAAAAACGGACTGTTTTGTTAGAACAAATTTCTTATCTGTGAAAATGTTATTATTGCTAAATAATAACATCGATTTCGATAGTATTATTTCATTTAAATTTCAAACCTCTCTGAAAAACAAAGAATTTTTATTTGACCTCTATTCTAATGTCAGTCGAGATGACGTTTAGTTCGTAATGAATTGTCAAGTTGCATACAAATTTGACAAATGTCGCACGTAAGTAAGATATCGAACGTTATGATAGTTAGAGCTGACTCTAGTTTGTATCTGAATTAAAAAAAACTATGACAGCTGCCAGAAAACAAAGCCGCCATGCCGGTGTTAATATGCGGCTCCTGAATGCATCATGGAGGCTTATGATATGTGGATAGATAAAGCAGTGTATGTAACTGTACATAATTAAGCATTAAAACACTCGTGTGATGTTATTATGAAACTCGCCTTCGGCTCGTTTCATAAACCCACACTCTTGTTTAATGCCCTTCATTATGTACAGTCACATAAACTACTATTTATGTCAGTTTTATAGCGACACGCCAGGCCGGCGCCTGCTTGATTGCGTTGTCAAGTACCTATTTCTTATTTTTTGTTTAAATTGAAAATTGCAATGTAAAATGGTTTATGATATGAGTACTCGTAGATAGGGTTGATAACTTAAACATGACAATAAAACCACAGTTGAATACTTGGAATACTTTAATATTATATCACGTACATTAAAAGTCGGTAACAAAACCGCTATGAAATACATCATAGACATCATAGTATACAGAAACAGTTTCTTAATATTACAAAAATCCACTGGAACTTTGTAAAACTTTGTGAACCAGAATTTAAAACAAAACCGATGAATTACAATGTCATTAGTGGCAGTTGGAGTGACAGATCTGTAAATAGAATCAGGGTTCTATTTTGAGAGAAGGTGGAGGTTCTAAATAAAGTACAAAAAGTATTCATCAAAGTTTAACTTTCAAAATAAGTAAGATATGTATCTTTCATGTTTGTGCTCATGAAACAAGTACGTCGTATTTCGTACTCATTTTGGAGCATCTCTTGTAAAGCAAACACAATAACTAATCCCAGGGCATATATTTACAACTATTTGACACAAACATTTTGGTTTTACCTACAAGTACCTTACACTAATTAAAACATCAGTCTTTTAATAAAGATAATTTAAGTAAATATAAACGTCTATATACTTAAAATGATTGAGATCAACACTATTATTTCTAACATTAAGTTTTACATTGACGTGATTGTCTTTTGACTTATCAGTACGATATTGGCTCGACATACTTATAATACTTACCTTATTTCCCGAAGATCCACGTTTTAATGTGTCAAAAAGATGGTACTCATAAATAAATAATTACAATTAAATGATAACATCGAAACAGCTCAAAATCTGTCAATATTATAGAAGTCTACTTGCCAGACTGATTGCATCGACTAATTTTGACGACAAACAACATCGATACAATTTGCAACCGTCAAGTTTAAGTTTATGTATGACATAAATCGTCCTTTTCCTTTATTTAACTATTGTCAACTTCAAACTTGGTATTTTAATAACCGACCCTGTTCCAGAGTACCCTACCCCTCCATCTTTGGTATGTTGTTAATTCTTGTCTTGACTATGGTATAGTGGTACTTTTGTAATTTGACACGTTCAATTATGCGTGCAGCCCTCGAACTAACAAAGAATTACACCAAACTTTATAATTATGACTCCACCGAACCTGGCTATCATCCAAATAGATCATGCAATGAGGTGACTCACCACTAATGTTGTCTTCCATTTGATGTATTGATTTTGATCTCCCCAAAAAAAATTTTTCGATATCAGTATACGAACAAGCATTTTCTTATTAGTAAGTAAGTCTGTCATAAATTTTAAATATCAACGATGTGTGCAACGATGCTTGTTCATTTGTTTCATCTGAACTCAGTATTACAGCATAGGCCCTGTTGATATGACAGTGCAGTGTTTATACACCCCAACAAACCCAGTCAACATTGGCTACCCGTTAGAAACTACTTCTCAAAAATTACATCACATATCACGATTCTCATAAAAATTTACTTCAGTAAAACGATATAATTTTTGGACATTTCAATGCTGTAGTTGTTATCTGTGATGCGGCGTGCGGCAATGTTCTGAAAAACAAATGAAAATAGTTTATCAATACGGTAGGTATTTCACAAAAGTAAAAATCTATTATTATGCGCTGGCGTTGCTGAAATCATACCTGTATAATCGTTGTCAATACGCGGAAATTAGTGACCAGTCATGTAAGTACCCAACTAGATCTGTTGAAAAATTTGTTAAATTTGGAGTCCCACAAGGGTCAGGCCCTTTACTATTTATAATTTTAATCAATGATTTACCAGACTTTTAAGATATGGAACCCACTATATTTACGCTGACGATACTAATATTATTTTAAGCGGACCATCTTCTTTAGTCTTATGCAAATATATGCAAGATTCTTGGACGCAACTCCTAACATGGTTTGAGGCTAACGGGCTTAACATGAATTGTAGCAAAAGCTTTTACATGACATTTCGTAGAAGTACATCTAGTCCTGACTTTGATTGAAATATACCAATATGTAAAGCTAAATGTACAACATTTCTAGGTATAGATCTTGACCCATACTTGAGGTGGAATGACCAGATCGATAAGGTTAATAAGAAACTAGCTAGTGCTGATGAACATAGTCAGCAAAGATGTATTACTGACCACGTATTTTTCATATTTTGTAAGCATAATTAGATATTGTGTCGAGGTTTGGGGAAATGGAACTAACATTAACTTAGTGCTCCTCAAACAAAAAAAAGCTTTGAGATTAATAGAAAAATGTGCCTGACTCTCACCGTAGTATATTTGTTGACAATAAAATTTTGACTGTAATTTCTCTCTATTTGTACGGTTTATGCATTTATGTTTTTAACAATATAAACATGTATGTCCAGCAAGGCCAGACTACGAATAATAATCTTAGGCAAAGAAATAGACTGCATTTAAATGTTGTGCATTATGTCCATTTTGACAAAAGTTTAAATAATACTGCCATTAGAGTGTACAATTTACTTCCTGACGACCTAAATAATATTCAAGAGCTTCTATTCAATCAATAGTACATTACTGCAAAGGCCGTGAAGTAAGGGATTGATGGACGAGTTTGGGCTAGACGGCCGAGTCGTAGACGAGGCCGAATACAACGAGTCCAGCAATCCCTGTTCCGGCCGAGGCTTGTATAGTGCTTTTCTCAAACGATGTGAGGAAATAATAAATAGTTATTTGTTATACAAGGGTGCAGTTATAATTTAACCGCGAGTGTGGAATTGAAACACGAGCTAGCGAATGTGAGTGGTTTAAAAATAGAATCCTTTTCACCTCACTAAAGTGAGAAAGATTCTAGATAAAAAAATCTAAAAAAGAAAAAAAAACATTAAAAAAAAATATATTAAAAAAACATTACAAAAGAGTAAAACAAAAAGGAAAAAAATATTTAAAAAAAAAACAACTAAAAAACAAAAAAAAACAACTAAAAAAACAAAAAAAACGCCCAAAAAAATGACAAAAAACAAAAAAAAAAGGAAAAAACAAAAAAATTGACAAAAAAAAGAAACACAAACAAAAAACATTAAAAAAAAAAGGAAAAAAAACCAAAAAAAAAGAAAATCATTAAAAAAAACAAGAAAAAAGGAAAAAAAACAAAAAAAAAACAAACAAAAAACATTACAAAAACCAAAAAAAAACAAAAAAAAGAAAAACAAACAAAAAACATTAAAAAAGTAAAACAAAAAGGAAAACTTGAAAAAATACAAAAAAACGAAAAAAAAAACAAAAAACAATAAAAAAAGTAAAACAAAAAGGAAAAATAGATAAAAAAAAACTTAAAAATAACATAAAAGACCCTACAAAAATTTTAACATTAAAAAATAGACAAACATCAAGAAAAGAAAAGATTTTTTTTTAAATCATTAAAAACGATAAACAACACTAAAAAATAAACGAAAAATAACAAAAAAAATGTAAAAAACTAACAATTTTTTTTTTACAAAAAACTAAAACAATTAAAAAAAAGTATTGGTGGTTGGCAGTATGTATTTTTTCCTTTGTCTGTTTAATATCAGTAAGCAAATTTAAAAAGTTAGAGTAGTGGCCAATAATGTTTTTAGTTAGGGTTTTCATACATTACTTCTTGGCCTAGGCCAAGAAGTAATGTAGGGAGCCATAAACAAGGAACTTCATGTCTTCATTTCGTGACATTAACGCATACATTTCCGAGCATGTTTGAGAAAAGAATATTATGCAATAATTTTCGACAAATTGTCTTGACATTTATATATTCAGTTATTTTTAATTTTATTTTTTCTTAATCCGTACTGACCTCTTAATTGCATTATTATTATTATTTAAATTATAAAATGAATATTCTTCTTTTGTGACATTTAATGTAAGTTAATAATATTTGTTTAAATTAAATTTTGTACTTGTTAATTTTATTTGTATGTTATAACAATATGTGCATGCATTAAGAAATGTGTTTTAGAGCAAATAAATGATTGAATTGAATTGAATTACATAACGAATACAAAAAATACGATAATACTCGGAAAACATCAAGAATCATAGACATTGTTTTAATGGACGCTGTTTGTGAAGTTACAATTATGTATTTGCCTCCAAACTCCATACTCTCAGACCGTTTTTGACGTTTCATAAAATATTCTGATTTGACTATCACTCAAATACCGTATTATTTACTCAAAAGTAAATATCCTTTGGCATCTTCTAAATCATGTGTTAACACGAATGCGAAGTAAAGAAATCTAGTAACTTTATTGGAAGCATTTGATGTTCGAATAAAATGCGAAGATACGAAGATAAGATAAGAAGATCTACCGAAGAATTATCTTTTTCCTCTTCCCAAACCCAATTTGTGTCAGAACACATCAGGCGATCATTATGTAGTTTTACGCCAATATTTCATAATAAACAGCTCATTAAATTTCACGAGGAGCTGGCAGGGCTGCCAGCCCGGCTTCTAGCACTAATGGTCGCTAATTGACCTGTTACCCAATTTGGCGCTTCAACAAGACAGTCGTGTGGGGGGATATAACGTGTATAGTGAGCGCGTAATTAATGATGAGCTAGGGTAATGGCTGAGGCGCGAGATAGCTCTTATATGTCAATATGACTTAACTAGTGGGAGTTTAATGAAAATGTTTATTTAAAATTTCGTGTCAGATTTTCATTCCACACGTAATTTATGTGGTTATTAGTTTAAATTGTTAACCAAATAAATGGTGATTTATGAGCATTTTTAGAATAGTTTGTACAAATTGAATACTTTTAATTTTACAGTTTTGATATATGTGATATATTTCATGATTTATTCGTAATTTAGTAATCAATAAAGTTCCGAAGCATGTTTGGAGACCTTGAAGATAGAGATCCGCCAAAACGTCAAATTTAAAATTAGGAACACAACTACATTGACACAAATAAATAATTGAAACCCACATCGTATCAAAAATCCTTTCATATACAGTCAGGTACTTACATACAATAGATCGATACCACTGTGCTTCGATATTTGTATGAATAGTACCTAAATTAGACACTGATGAACAGTCTTACTTCTTTGCATAGCTGACATGGTGGCTTTCGAAGTACTGTCGCTGTCATCGGACTCGGAGCGAGTCTGGAAACTAGTCTCTGTTGACAAAGGGGGTTATTAGCATTAACAGTGTTTTAGAGTAAACAGTTCGTTCATTTAATTGATTTAACAAGCGAATCCCGCGCAACACAGAGGACGAGCATCATTTTGATATGTTAAAAATCTTAAAATGACACGTATATATTAAATATACAATGTACTAAGCAACTGCTCATGTACAGTCGCCATCAGATATTTGTGAGCACTTTGGCCGCTGCGATATATCTGATGGTGACTGTACAAACACGCGATATAGTCGGTGGATTTGGATTTTAATCAAACAGAAACAGGAAATACTTTTCTTAAATATTAATAAAATGCCATATGCTCCTAATCATCCATTTATAAATGGATGTTATATGCAACACAACAATAGCCCTTTATTATGCTACAGCCCCCCTTACCCTTATTACCCTTATTCATAAACGTGCATTAAACATTGCACGTACAACGTCAGGTAGATCTAAATGTCACTTTTTGTATGGGAAAATGACGTGCGTGCCTAACGTGCGTTGAAAAAGTTACTTGATAAACCCTCTGAAGTAGGAAGGTCTATATTTGTTCATAGTTTCCTATCGAAATCCCATGTAAATGTGAATCAGGTGCTCCTTCCACACGCGCCAAGCTAATGCGCCAGAAAGAGAGTGCGAAACGTACTGAAATGCATTAAGGATGAAAATAGATAAACCGAACGAAGCTCTGAGCTATCTTATATAAAGGTAATGGTCGTAACAAAACGTTCAATCAATTACCGAGCTCCAGGGAGTGAGACAGATTAATTAAACCAACCTAGTTTATACGAAAAACTTACCTACTTTAATGGAAGAAAGAGTCATTAATTTTATCTTTTAATTAATCAAGATTAATAGACAGTATTAAATTTAAGAGGCTTTTAGTTAATTTATATTCGTGTTAATCATTTGGTGTTAGCATTATGGAATTTTGAAGTCGTGATATTTTTAGATGTAATTAATTTTACTTTAACAGTGTTTTAGGTTTATTGATTATTTGAGGTTATTAATGTTTTCTACATTACATTAACATTATCTTATTTATATTTATATAAATTAGGTAAGTACCTAATAAACTTAGTAAAGCCCTTTTCGTGTGTAGTGGAGCCGTATTCGAATAGGCACTACATATTTAAATTGTCTAACACATACATGGTAAATGCCGATTCAAACAAGTCACCCCTGCATGCAAGAGGGGATTTTTTTACCTATACCTATGTTGTTAATCTATATTTAATTGACATGATATATTTAATTGAGTTGAGTGAAGGAAGTAAATTAAATAAGCGGAATAGGCTTTTTGATGCTGTATATTTTACGATAATCTGTACGACGATAAAAAAAAACCATGAAACTAGCTCGATTGGCCCGATATTTCTCCGAATATGTATCTCAGAATCAAAACAAGAGGCCCATTAGCATGTATAGAAATGCGAACGCAAATCAAAGTGATTGGCAGCTTCCATCTGCGGCAGTTGCCACCCGCATGCAGATTGGTCGATCCAGCAAGTATAACAATAGGACGGCCCTAAATGCAACGTTGTCACTCTAGTTTTGTGCGGAAGCTGTAAAACTGGATGGTGCACGTGCTATAAATGTTCAATAAAGCATTAAATAATTAAATATATCATTTTCAAATTGTATTCAAATACTAACTGCCCGCACGGCTCAGCTTCTTTACAAAGATCCCAAGCGGAGCGACGGGATAAAATACCTATAGTACATAATCCTATAATATTGTATATTATTATATACCGCTGAATAGTTTAATACTGGTTTATGTTTACCGGTATTATAAAGTCATAGCGGTTTGACAAGTTACAATTTATACCTACCTGAAATCAAAATCCATATAATTATCTGAACCAGACTTGAAAAATATCCTGAAATTTGGATAGTATTCAAGTCAGGTCAACAAAGACGCCAATGGGAGTCCCTGGCATCCGAGAAGAAACTGTAGTAATTGAGTTTTGTTTTAATTTTTTTTACTACCAATTGGGCGCAATTTGTGCTAAGTACCTAAAGCGTAATTTACACGTGCAAGAAATTGCATGCAAGTTTAAGTACATTGATAGATCGATTGAACTCGGCATACCTCGGTAACCCGCAATCATGCAAGTTTCATTAAACTTGCATGCAATTTCTTGCATGTGTAAATTGCGCTTAAGGTTAACAAAGCCGTCTATAGGATCTACGACAATCAACGAGTTTAAACCTCATTCTTCTCTCAATTACTCGAATAGGGGAAAATAAGTTTGTATAGGTATAAACTGTTTTCAAGTAAATAAACATGGCAATTTAATATTGACAAAGGGCTTTTTTCTATTTTGTTAATATCTTAGTGTTATACATCATATGAGGCTGATTCAATATATATAATTTCTCGTGCTGAAGAACTTACTACAGGTGTGAATTATTCTTGTTCATTTATTTTACATTGTCGTCTCAAGTCACACGTGACGTCACCCAGCCAAAGTCACGTGGTCAGCGCACAGTAATTTTAGTAAACTAAATGCTTAGTACTTTTTCAATAAAAAAAAAAAAATTATTGCAATTATCCAGCATGAGATGAATCGAATGAAATATTATTTATCAAAATCGGAGCATAACTGTGGATCTGATGGCATGCACAAAAATCGGCCTCGCGCAATATAAATATAGGTAGATTCGTTTAGATTGTTTCAACGAATCATTTCAAGTGATTTTCCTTTATCATCATGATTTTCGTAACTAAAAAATAAATAAATAAATAAATATTTATGGACAATCTTACACAAATCGACCTAGTCCCGAACTAAGCGAAGCTTGTACTATGGGTACTAGACGATGATATACATACTTATATAGATAAGTAAATTATTAAATACATTTAAAACATTCATGTCTTTTATTAGGGTTCCGTACTCAAAGAGTAAAACGGGACCCTATTACTAAGACTCCGCTGTCCGTCCGTCCGTACGTCCGTCCGTCCGTGCGTCCGTCTGTCTGTCACCAGGCGGTATCTCACTGATACCGGGATAGTTCCAGCTGAAATTTTCACAGATGATGTATTTCTTTTGCGCTATAACAACAAATACTAAAAACACAGAATAAAATAGTTTTTTATAGATAATGGCACGGAACCCTTCGTGCGCGAGTCCGACTCGCACTTGGCCGGTTTTTATTATCAGGCAATTCATTTTCATAACGTAACATGATCTTTTATATTATTAGTTTAGTGAATCATTTATTACTTCTGTTACGTATATATTGTATGTCTCAAATTGAAGTCTTGTCTTCAATTGATCTCTTTAAGGTAGTTTTATTTATTGTAACTACGAGTATCTTTTTGTATTAATAAAAATATCGATTTCGACACTGAGACCCATACAACAACTTTTGCTTTGCATTTTTCAACTCCGTTTACAAGAAACAGACTTCCACTTGTAATTCAAACTAGCTGCCCGCCCCGGCTTCGCACGGGTGGTGCATGAAGACTTTTCTTTTTGTTATATTGCATACGACCAACCTGCTTATTAATTTACCTACTTACGTAAGTTAGCTTTTATCATGAAATAACACTTTTTCACGCAAAGGACGTCATTCGGTATCATATCCACAAAATATTATTTCATATCGTTACGTTTGTTACATGCCTCCTAACAAATAACGTTTCACCGAATGAATTGTCTCGCAGATTTTTTTTTCTGAAACAATAAACTTCTCAGGATTGTTATAAAACAAACCTAAAGTAACCTAATGGATTCTACACAGCTACCTTTTAGCGATACCTAAAAAGTTCACGGTTTCTGAGTTTTTTTTCGGTGAAATGAAAATTCGGTGAACAATGCATGCGGTGAAACGTTTTTCAGTAAAATAAGGAATTCCCGAAAAACATGTAGGTGTACTAACATAATTTGTTTTACACAATTGACCTTTTAGCTAGTCATAAAAAATTAACGGTTCCTGAGAAAAATATAACGATGAAATGAAAATTCTGCGAAACAATACATTCGGTGAAGCCACAAATGAGTCGTTGGTCAGTGAAATAAGGATTTACTCAATAGTTGGTTTAATAAAAAAGCATAAATAAAAATCAAGGATTTGACTTTCGTACGTACGTAAGTACCCACTTGGTAATGGTATAGTCGAGTTCTTTAATATCTATTCAGAGAAACTTTCAAACTTATCTTTACGACAGTATTTATTGTTACTGACAAAAGACGAATGTGCAGAAAGTTTTGAATATGTGTCTTTGCTTTGAAGCCAATTTCTGCGGCGGAGTTCCAGACAGTTAATGAATTCAAAAATTCTGTTTTCTCAGCATTTACGAGTATGTCACAGTCTATTTTGTCTACTATAGTGTCCACAGAAAGACACTCCTCTTTTTTTTTTGGACTTTGAAACTTGGTCAGTATAAAAACGTTAACATTATTCACTTGCTGGAAGACAGTATCGCACCGCACGCACTTCAAACCAGACTGGTGGCTTGGACTCTATATCATCGATATCCGTGTAGAAGTGTCAACGTATATTTTATTTTAATCTTCTTAATCATACTTCTCACAGTCATTATATCAGCCTCCCCCAGAGAGTGCCACAATGACCGGTTCCGCGTCAAATTTACCAGCAGCAGGTCTATCACGTACGCATTGTACGAACGTTAGTTAGATCTAAATATCAAATTTTATATGGAAAAACCACAGTCAAACTGTCCTAACGCGCGTTCGAAACGTTACGTGATTACCCCTCTGGTCATCAGTCCACCTATGCTGCGCCTTCTGTTACGTATTCGCCACTCGAGAACCTTTCCGTCTCAACGGCAATTGGATCTACTAAATTCTACTTGCAACTTGCCCTGCCCACTGCCACTTAAGTTCGAAAGTAAAATAATCGTGCGATCTAATTAATGCTTTGACAGCTGCTCTGTGCGACATCTGCCACGCTTCGTACCATACTATTAGAGCACAGTCACGTAACAATTTGCCAGTACTGCTTTGTTTCGATATGTTGCACGTGGTAGTGGGAGCGTCGCTGTACATTTTCGAAGGAATTTTGAACATGGCATGAGCAGCTCGGCTGCCATCCAGTAGTGTGACCGCGATAGTCCAGCGGCTTTCCAGCAGTGCGATTTTGGAGTAAGTCACTTGCTGCCAACGCAATTTTTCTATTGGATCTTACTATTGTACGCAAAAAGTAATTTTCCTATTGCCTCCTAAATATATGGCAGAACTGTCAATTTTATTTGTATCCTAGAACGTACTCGTAGTTTAACAAACCATCATTTCCACTGGACATAGAAAAACAGAGGTAAATTAAACATAAACAACGGTAGACTACAGGCGGACTTATTGTTAAAAAGTGATCACTTCTAGACAACCTTAGGATGGTGGAGACGATGCAAAATAATCATATGATTTGAGTAGGTGAAACAGAAAACAGAATATAAACAATCTAAATATAAGAAACAACCACAAAACAACAACAACTACACAAAACTTGTTAAAAACGTATATGGCAAACGGCATTTTAGCTAATATAGGTTTGACGAACTTTTATGAATGACGCCATGGTATCGTCTTAGTTCGTCTGAATCGTTTTTCGTCAAGTGATGCTTAAATTCGTCCCGTTCTGTTTTCATCACCCGTTCTTCTTTCGTCACTTTCGTGAGTCGTTTATTTTATCTTTGGTAATCTTTTGTTGTTTGTCTTTTTCTTATTCCGGCTCGTTTCGGCATTCGTCAACATTTTCTTTGGGCATTTCATTAAATACTCTAAGTTTGACTAACCATACCATCAGTGTTACTGAAAAGTATTTAAAAGACTCAAACACCAAAACAGAGGATGAATGTATGTTTCAAACTTCTTTTCTGATATTGACACGATTGATGGTCAGACTACTTAAATCAAAACAGATCACATTTAAAAAGTGGAAAGAAAAACCATTCGGGCTCAAAAACATACAAAATATTTTTTTGACTCCGAATATGTTTTTGTAATTTGAAAAACATTTATAAATACAAAATATACGAATTTTTGAAAAATAAAATAAAAAATATAAAAAAGCTAAAAGTACCGAGACTCGAAGACTGAGCTTGTACGAACAATATTCCAGCGTTGTATCCGATGGGCCACCGCAGACATTGACAATGGTGACGAAATTAGTTAGATAGATAGTAAACATTGTCATGAAAGCCATTTGTCACGTCGAAAAAACACTGAAATCATCTGAGTTGGTTGAAATAAATCATTGTAGCGAATTAATTACAAACGAAACCTCAATAAATTATAAACTAAAACCACCGCCGTAAAGTTATCTACGTATTGGTGCAAACAGCATTCAAATCGGTCCAGTAGTTTTCGAGTTTATCAATAACATACCCACAGACGTACGCGGCCGGCGACTTTGTTTTATAATATGTATAGATAGATAGAAGATAATGATGATAAGTTCTTATGAATTGGTTTTATTTGTACCATCATAACAAGTAAACAGGAATCTTTATTTATCTATTTATTTATTTATTAGAATAGGAAAAATAAACGATTGTATAAACCGCATTCTTAAGAAAGCACATAAATATCTAGGCTATTGTAATCTAAGTCACTAAACAGCGAACTCAGCTCCGACTACTGTGACCACGTCGTCCTGAAATATGAGACCAATCGAAGTAATGTTATCGCCTTCCCAAATCCGACATAGAAAATGAAGATGTCTTAATTAGATTTCAGACCTCGGGTCTCATAATTAAATTCGGAATTCCGGTGTAAGCAGATTATCATAATATTTAGGATTGATGAATAAAAGTTTGACATTGTTGGCCCTAATATGTGTTGACAATGGGAAAAGTTTCCAGGTTTTATGATGTGGGTAACTAAGTTAGATGTTTTTGATGGAGGTTACAAATGTATCTACGTGGTTGTCATATTTCTTTCCATAGATTAAGCTTTAATAGTACATTACTTACTTAGGGCGGTAAAACAAAGAAAATCTCAGATCGCAGGTATTTGACAAAATATGCGATCTGAGGCTTTCTTTATTACCGCTCGTGGAGAGTACACAATTTTACGTCTATCCCTGGATCCTGCCTTTTGGATTTTCCGCACGCCTAGCGTGCGGTAATTGTTACTTTATGGCAGGTATGACGTCAAAATTAGGTTAATTATCGTTATTTTGATTTAAAGAATAAAATATAACGTTTTAAACAAGTTAATGATAATCGGTTGATGGGTGATGTGCCTCCGAAACCCAATTACCCAGTTAAAGGGAACACAAGCGATAAAACACTTAGGTACTACCGCTAAAGCTTTTAACGTTTATAAAGATCATTACTAATAATAAAATGTCTTTATGTGCTCTAAATCAAGACGAGTAAAACTCAATATTCCTTGTACAGGAAGTCGATTAGCGAAGTCCTTTAATTTCCTGTAACAGTAAATTATTCCGTAAAAGCGAAATTAATATGAGGATATAAGTAAGAAGAGGGGTCTTTCTGTCGCTATCTGTGTCGACGTTTAGATTATTACTTTTTAAGGGATTATTTTTTCATCAAGTCAGCAACTAGTATAATATGTAGGTGAATTTTATTAAACTTGGAGGACAAATTAAGATGTTTGTAAATAAAAACTGTTCCGATCTATTAAAAAAATAATCCAACGGATATAACTGATACATTTTTCACCTTAGGTATCTAGCCTAAGGTGAAAATTTTATTTGTTATATCCGTTAGCAAGATAGATGAATACACGACAACCAACTATCAAATTCTAATGAGGTATTCGACTCAAAATCATTTAAGTGGGTAAGCATGGTTGACCCACTGGTATTTATTTGAGTTTAATGTTTACAATGTGATTATAATTCGTCGGGTGACAAGCAAAAGTCATAACCAAAGCTGTCACTGCTCTTCAAAACCTCGTATCTCGGTACGCAGTCGATATGGAGATACGACCTTTGATTTAAGTAGGTATTTGTTACTTAGTGAGTTTTGCTTGTCACCCGTGACCCGACGATATGAAAAACAAAAACCAATATTTTCCTCATCCATTGAAAAAAATGACTTATAGCGAATACTTAGCACTATTAAGAATTAAATGTTGATATCTGCTACCTTTTTCGTTTACAAAAACATTTTTAAAATTCAAATATTTAACAAGTAAACTAAATATAATCTAAGCAGATGCTTTAATTCCAACCACTTATGTTAACTCTAAATAAAATTCAAATCCAACAGTTCGACATCGGAAGTTACAGCCGCGATCAATTCCGTCCCAGTTACTGCGAGCATTGCTCACTCTGCCGGCAGGACGGTCCCGACTCAGCACAGCGGGAATATTCTAGAAGAAATACCGAAGAACTACTAAACTATCGCGAGAACAATACTGGATACAAACAGAATAAGTTGCTTTACTGCAGACGCCGGTAAATTGAAGTACATTACTGCAGACGCTGGTAAATTGAAGGCCTAGGCCGGGAAGTAATTTTTTTTTTAATTTTCATTCCACAATTTGTGGCAATGGTCATTGGTCACGGAGTTCAGCTATGAAAATTTGTTTGATTTCTTGAAGTTTTTTTTATTTATCTCATTGCATGTTTGAGAAAAGCACTATACTTGCCTAGCCGTGAAGAGGGCTTGCCGGGTGAGTAGGTATAGACGGCCGACCGTAGGGAGGCTAAGCATGTATAGTGCTTTTCTCAAACATGCAATGAAATAAATAAAAAAACTTCAAGAAATCAAACAAATTTTCATAGTTGAACTCCGTGACCATTGCCACAAATGGTGGAATAAAAATTAAAAAAAAATTACTTCGCGGCCTAGGCCTTCAATTTCCTATGAAATTTCTTTACAGTTCGCTCTCTTCTTCTTCCGCCTGAAACGTGATACTTTGAAGCCTGTTATAACGCACGGAATGACGAAATTTCATTGCATGTTTGAGAAATAGTACATTACTGCAAAGGCCGTGAAGTAAGGGATTGATGGACGAGTTTGGGCTAGACGGCCGAGTCGTAGACGAGGCCGGATACAACGAGTCCAGCAATCCCTGTTCCGGCCGAGGCTTGTATAGTGCTTTTCTCAAACGATGTGAGGAAATAATAAATAGTTATTTGTTATACAAGGGTGCAGTTATAATTTAACCGCGAGTGTGGAATTGAAACACGAGCTAGCGAATGTGAGTGGTTTAAAAATAGAATCCTTTTCACCTCACTAAAGTGAGAAAGATTCTAGATAAAAAAATCTAAAAAAGAAAAAAAAAACATTTAAAAGAATAATATTAAAAAAACATTACAAAAGAGTAAAACAAAAAGGAAAAAAATATTTAAAAAAATAACAAAAAAAACAACTAAAAAAAAAACGCCCAAAAAAATGACAAAAAACAAAAAAGGAAAAAAACAAAAAAATTGACAAAAAAAAGAAAAACAAACAAAAAACATTTAAAAAAACAAAAAATAAAAATAAAACAAAAAAAACGCCAAAAAAATTACAAAAAACAAAAAAAAAGGAAAAAAACAAAAAAAATTGACAATAAAAAGAAAAACAATCAAAAAACATTAAAAAAAACAAAAAAAAGGAAAAAAAAAAACAAACAAAAAAAACATTAAAAAACAAAAAGAAAAGAAAAAACAAAAAAACACAAAAAGATTAAAAAAAACAAAAAAAAAACAAAAAAAAACGAAAAAAAAATTAAAAACAAACAAAACATTAAAAAAGTAAAACAAAAAGAGGACACGCAGTCATATCATTTAGAAATACTAGTAAATACATATTAAGTAAAGAAGGAACAACCCAAGGCGACCCATTAGCAATGCAAATGTATGCGATTTGAATATTACCACTTATAAAATCATGCAAAAACAAGAATAAATACATTCAGAACTGGTACGCAGACGACTCTGCATGCTTAGGTAAATTTGATGATTTACTAGAATGGTTCAACCTACTAATGACAGAAGGACCCAGATACGGCTATTACCCTGAGCCAACAAAGAGTTATCTAATAGTAAAAGAAGGCCTCACAGAAATTGCCAAACAAAAATTCGATACATTAGGAATCAAAATTGTAAAATCACAACGGTTTTTAGGAAGTTTTATTGGGCCTACAAACGATAAAACCGACTATATACTACAAAAAGTGAAAAACTGGACTGACTGCATCCCTAAAATCACAAAAGCCAGTGAAAAATATCCTCAAGCTGTCCATACTGCATTGACTAAATCACTGCAATATGAATGGCAATACCTACAAAGAGTAACCGGTGGAACAGACGAAGACTACAATGACCTAAAGAACGCAATCAAGACTCAGTTAACGCCCTCCATACTAGGCAGAGAAGTAACATCAATAGAACACGAACTCTTTGCACTTCCAGCAAGGCTGGGAGGCCTTGGAATTAATGATCCCACAAAACAAGCCAAAACCTCACATGAAATTTCATCAAATGCAAACAAAATATTAATAAACGCAATTCGAACCGGCGAAGAAATTAACTTAGTCGACCACCAAGAGCATGTATATAAAGTTCTGAACGAAGAAAGAAAAATGCGAGAAAAAAATGAACAACATGAACAAGAATCAATCCTTTGTAAGCTGACAACAAAGAAACAAAAAAGCATTCAAAGGGTGATTAAAAAAAAAACATCACAATGGCTAACAGTAATACCGACCAAAGCTGATGATACCGATCTAACAGCAACGCAGTTTCGTGATGGCCTTGCGATCAGATACGGTCATGAACCCTCTGGCCTGCCACCAACTTGCGATGGTTGCGGAGAAAAATTTTTCAACCTCAACCATGCACTTAATTGCAAGAAAGGAGGGCTCATAAAAAGAGGCCACGACCAACACAGAGACGACATCAAAAACTGGGCGGAACTAGCATGGGGTTCGGCTACTACTGAGCCAATAATGCGAGCCGCAACCCTAGATCAACCAGGGTTAATAAGCGACTTACTAATCGAAAGTGTATGGGAGCCAGCGAGGAAGGCGTTTTTTGACATTCGCATCGTAAATGCCGACGCCGCTTCGTATGGCTTACTCACATGGCCCACAATCGCACAAAACCACGCTCGCGAAAAACATCGCAAATATGACCTGGCTGCAGAAGATCTTAGAGCCTCATTTACTCCCCTTGTGGTCTCCTGTGATGGCATCGTCGGAATGGAATATGAATCCTTTATAAAGAAAACATCTCTAAAGCTATGTGAAAAATGGTCCAAACCATACTCACAAATAATAAGCTGGATCAAAGTCAAAATACAAATATCTATCATCAGAGCAGTCTCTATGAGAATTAGAGGAACGAGAAGAAGAATAGGAAGATTTGGATGCGAAGACGGCTGCGGAATACCCACCATAGAACACTAGATTCCTCTTCTTTTTTTATGATATTGTATGAGCTAATATTGTATTATTTTTAAAAAAGTAAAACAAAAAGGAAAACTTGAAAAAATTAAAAAAAACGACAAAAAAAACAAAAAACATTAAAAAAAGTAAAACAAAAAGGAAAAATAGATAAAAAAAAACTTAAAAGTAACATAAAAGACCCAACAAAAATTTTAACATTAAAAAATAGACAAACATCAAGAAAAGAAAAGATTTTTTTTTTAAATCATTAAAAACGATAAACAACACTAAAAAATATACGAAAAATAACAAAAAAAATGTAAAAAACAAACAATTTTTTTTTTACAAAAATCTAAAACAATTAAAAAAAGTATTGGTGGTTGGCAGTATGTATTTTTTCCTTTGTCTGTTTAATATCAGTAAGCAAATTTAAAAAGTTTGAGTAGCGGCCAATAATGTTTTTAGTTAGGGTTTTCATACATTACTTCTTGGCCTATAAACAAGGAACTTCATGTCTTCATTTCGTGACATTAACGCATACATTTCCGAGCATGTTTGAGAAAATTTATATTTTCTCCTTTTGTGACGCCAACTTTGACAATACCGAGACTAGAAATATATGCATGCTTATTCGTCAGTACTAAGTACTAAGACAATAAACAACATGGTAATGTCATAATGAATGTAATAGTCTCTCTGAATATTTTTGTATGCTTATATTAAGCAATAAGGTTTTTTTCTCTAAAATATTTTATTTTATTAAGTAGTATCACTTTACAAATTATAATGTACTAGCGACCCTCCTCGGCTTCGCACGGGTTTATATAAATAAATAAATATTTGCGGACAATCTTACACAAATCAACCTAGTCCCAAACTAAGCAAAGCTTGTACTATGGGTACTAGACGACGATATAGATACTTATATAGAGAAATAAATACTTAAATACATAGAAAACATCCATGACTCAGGAACAAATATTCGTTATATATTATAAGTTTATATGCATGTATTATACATATAAACCTTCCTCTTGAAGAATCACACTAACTATTTAAAAAAACCGCATCAAAATCCGTTGCGTAGTTTTAAAGATCTAAGCATACATAGGGACAGACAGACAGCGGGAAGCGACTTTGTTTTATACTATGTAGTGATTCCTTTTGTCCTATTTTGATTATTATTTGCGTTATAATGTAACTAATTCTAATTATCATCCTTCGTTTACATTAATCGCTACCAGAATAGGCATGTTCAGAAGCAACACAGAGACATTCAGTAAGATTTATCTCGGCCTGTTTCCTCTCTGAGTTGGCACAGATCTGAACCGGACTTTATGTTAATTAAATCAACTTTTTAAGCAAAATAAAGAGTCTTCCGTAATTAGAGTTGGAGCTTTAAACAGTTTCAGTTTCAAGCAAATTGATAACATTTTATTTCTCTCGATGATTTTTGCCAGTGACAAGTTGAAACTTTTATTAACTTGAGTTCTTTAGAGAGGCCATAGTCGTTCGACAACTAACGCAAGATAATGACTGTGCGTAAACGCGGGTAAGCATTAAAACACAAATACATAATGAGTAATTATATCTCATACAGATTATTACTCCATATTCCCTAACAAAATCAATCAACAATAATTATCTTTGTACTTTATATCTAAGCATTTATATTTTACTATTTAATCTAGGTTAAGATAACTCAAAGGTACACGTACAGGCTGAAAGATTGAAATATGATTAAATGAAGCCTTGAGCATGGCAGGTGCTTCCGCTTCGTAAATGTAGGTAAATGTGGTAGGGTTATAAGTAGGAGCTCTTTCGCGGACCATTATTAATGCTCCTTGCGGTAATTCCGTAATAAAGCAGACTTTGTGTCACTTTGAAGTTAATATAGAGACAAATGACTGCTATTATTTGAATTTACGTCTATTTAAATAAACAATGGGATGTGCAAACAACGTGTAAAAAATATGTTGGAAAGTCCTTTGACGCATACATCTAATCAATTGCATTTAGAGGCGGAGCATGTGTGTGTCTGCATATTTGTTTTACTGCTGTAACACCACTTATACAAATACAAATCAAATATCGAATAACCAATCGTAGGTTTACGTTTTAGTACACTCGATGCCGGTTGTTCAAAGTTGAACCCTCATAGAGAGCATTGTTTCTGCTGCAGATTATTGGCCAAAACCAATACGTGTCACTGCGAGGCAAAAGAAGAAATAATAAGAAAGTTACCTGTGTCAAAGCGAGGTCTGCCAGGCAGGCGGCTCGGCAAGTCTTGGTTCTCCACATGGTCGAAGGTTCGGAAGCCCAGGGCGAACTCGGCGTATGGACTGATCTCAAACATTTCTGTATCGAGAAAAACATTATGGTAATCTCCACTTATAATAAATCTCTAAATTAAAAAAAGAATCGGCCAGTTTGAAACTAAGCTTTGTGTGGTACGAATGTTCTCAGCATCCCATGGACGGAAAAATATGAAACATTTTATATAGGTACATTATTATTCCAGCTGCAACTTAGGATAGTTTTTATCCGACTGCGACGATTAATTTATTTTCCGTAATATACGACTTCATTTAATTTTTCATTAATTATTCTTAAAGTATATCGCCGCCACATCTGTCAGCTAAAAGAAACGTCTAAATCACAGACTAATAAGAAATACTACGGACAAAATGGCGGAATTGCTTTGCCTTTCTTTCGCCTATTAATAATTTTATTCCCGTCTACGATATACATTGACGAGACACATAGGTACCAAAAGCAAATATAAAATTAATCGATTTTGACATGCGAACTTATATGCGCAAATGTCGAATTAAGGCGTAATTTGTACAAATGTAACAACAAATTCGAACAATATAAACTTGGTTTTTTTGAATGGCACGCGCGCGCGCTCTTTGCGTATTTAGCCAAACCACGAAAACCGAAACTCGAAGTTCGTATATCTGCATTCCTGTCATTTGTTAGTGCGATAGAGATAGAGATACCTGAATATTTTCGAATTCCGAAGTTCGTGGTTTAAAAGAAAATACGCATGTCGGATAGATCTAAATTAATATTTTATGTGTGAATATGGTTAAAATTATTTGGAAATACTATTGTTGTTATTGTTTTAGTATATTTGACTAGCTTTAAGTTTAATATTGTACGTCCGAAATGGGCAAGCTGTTGGACTTTATTTTACCTAAACTAACTAAATGTACACAGTTCTGACAATAAAGAAATCTTATTTTATCTTATCTTATCGAAAATAGGGATGTAGACACTAAACAAAATAATCATAATGTTGTATTATCTCGAAAAAAAACAACGCAAGAGGCTAAAATTCGTAAAACATAAATAAACTACATGTACTCGTTATTGAACAACCAACGAATGTCTCATAAATGTTGAATCATTATCGTAAGCATTGATTTAATTATTATAAAAAGAAAAATGACATTGTATTTACAAATAATACGATACACTATATTTGGAGATTTTAGTATCCAACGTCCGTCAAATATATTGAGAATTTAATTAAAATTAATAATTCGATTTAGGACCGGTTTTATAAAAAAAACATTATACATGTCGGTAAGTAATAGAATCAAGAGTTAATTAAGTAATACCTTCAAGATATCGTGTATGTGTTTATATGTAAAGTATTGATAGTTTTGATCTCATATACCTAAGGTTTAAAATAATCTTTAGGCGTATACATATGGCTGCATTGACAATTAAATAATAACTGATTAATTACCATTTTTGCTACTCTTCCTATTGTGAACGGGTGACGTGTAAATACGCGGCGTGTGCGCATACCGCTCCTTGTGCTCCGATTGTGACGTCACGCTTTCGTTGCGGGATTTCACGTCCTCGGCGATCGAATGCCGGTATTGCGATGAGAAGTTTTGTCTATGAATTAAAAAACAGTTTGTGAGGTCGATGTTAAATAATGTTAATTTCAGTTAAACAATATGGAAATTATGTTATCCGTAGTCTGAGATGTTGCCTGGGGCGCTACCACGAACTTCGAATCTCGAACTTCGTATATCTCCGTCTCTGTCGCTCAAGTACCATAAACCATAAGTGCGAGAGAGACGGAGATATACAAACTTCGAGATTCGAAGTTCGTGGTTATAGCTCTGTGACAAGACAGAGGAAGAGGGGCCGTAAAAAAGCTCAGTTAAGCGGTATGTTCTGTTATTAGCCGCCTCAGTTAAGAGGTGTGTTAATTTTAATATAAAATGGCATATGGCTCCATTAAAAATTCATGCGGCGCAGCCAATACAAAGAAGGACAGAGGTAAATAAATATAGATAGTGTATATCGCCAGCTGGTAACATTGAGTATTGAGTACCTATCCACATAAAAAAAATGTGAGTATCTTACCTTTTCCTGAAGAGGATGCAAATGAAGGAGAGAACGCAGATGACGAGGAGGACGGAGCTGCATATGATGACAAGCATATTCAGGTCGAACAGGTCCGATGGTGGCCCTATTTCCTCTGCAATATAGTTTAGTGTATTAAAGGGGTGGGGGAGGGGGGCATAGTGGGTTAGCGAGGCATAGCGGGGCAGTATAGGTTTTTCGAGAAGACAAATCGTAATGGCAATTCAAATGGCGCGCAGTGTCGGGTGTTTAGTCGGCACGTGACCTCCGCGGACATCGTGTGCTCTCTCGATGCCGGCTGACGAAATATTTAATACGTTAAGAAAATCAATGGTTTTCTTAAACGTATTGTTACGATTCAATTGAAAATCTTTGGTTAATTTCGTAATGTAATCGCGGGGAAAAAGTATTGATGTTTGGAGTGGATCTGGCGGATTGAAAACTTGTGACAGCTTACTAAACTATAGAACTATTGTACAAAGGTGTGGAGAAGTAAAAATCTGCAATAGGAAGCGATAAGCTGAAGGGAGATTTGTAAGTCAGGCGTTGCACTTCATCGCATTGTTTGTGACAAGGGTGAATGGTGTGAGTATCCACGTAGATTATTGTGTGTTAAGCTATTTTAGATGCATCCTGCATTGCAAAATAATGAGATTGACTTATGAGCAAGCTTTAGAGACCCGAAGTCTTACAGACCCATAACATTACTAAACATAATGGGAAAATTTTGCGAGAAAATTATGCACAAAAGGATAATAAGTGCATGTGGTTCAGTAATTCCCGATTTCCAACACGGGTTCATGACTAGTAAAGGAACCAGTACTCAAATTTTAAGGACATGCAAGTTCATCTCTGACGCACTAGCTGAGGGTCACAGTGTCGCAATGATATCAACCGATGTAAGTAAAGCCTTTGACTCTATTAATCATAAACGATATATACGATCGATAACGAACGAAAATCTTATACGTAAACTGCAAGACGCTGACATACCTAATAACGTTATCAAACTTATTGAAAACTACCTATCAGACAGGAGATTAAGGGGTAAATTCAAAACAGTTATAGGAGCAGAAAACAATTTACTAAATGGAGTGCCTCAAGGATCTATATTGGGCCCTATCATATTTAACCTTTATGTTCACGACCTCCCAAAAACTAAAATTGCGGGACAAATGCTCTCACAATATGCAGACGATCTTTGTATACTTAACGCTTCTGACAAACCTGACCATGCGACCACAAGGGCTGTATGGGCGGCGGAAGAAATAATTGACTACTATAAAAAGTGGGGCCTGCAATGCAACGTCAATAAAACGGAATGTATAATGTTCACCAGAAAACAGGCAAGAAGTACATCAAGAAAAGGATACAAACCGACTGTGAAACTTAAGGGAACAATATTGCAATATAAAAAAAGTGTACGATACTTGGGTGTGATATTAGATAAAAGACTCAGTATGAATGAACAAGTAAAAACGGTTATTGCTAGAGCTAAAAGCGTAAGAGGGATGCTGTCTCCCATAATTGGATGGTATTCCAAAGTGAATATAGAAACAAAACTATGTGTGATTCAAGCATGCCTGCTACCTATTCTTGATTATGGGATAGTGCAACTGCTTCCTAGAATAAGTAAGACGAATCTTCTGTCAATCGAACGTCAGTATAGAATGGCACTAAAATCGGCTGGAGGTTTCCCAAGATCACTTCCGAGCTCTACTCTGTGGGAAATGCTTGACGAGGACCCATGGCATATTCGAGTGCATGATCTACATCATGACATGATCAATAAACTAGACAAACTGTGCATCCAAGGCCTCGCTACCCCAGGTCCTTCATATACAAGATATGGGCAATACAACCCAATGCTGCATAGCACAAGAGTTGGGGAAGTGCAGTACGTAAATAAACTATTTAGAGAGGCGTAGACATGTCAGTCAACGCCGTGTCCCGCCTAGGGACCCCCTGTTTTGAATTTAATTCAAATTCATAACTTTAATACAAATTACGTCACATAAATTAAGTTATTAGATCTTTAAGACATATGTAAATAATACCCACACCCGCTAAGCGGACAAAACTTGTAACAAAAAGGAGAAACAATAAATATCTTTCTATCTATCTATCTTATGAGCAGTGATCGGATCTAGGATGCAATTTCCCGGGGTTTAAGTCCGTAATATTAAGATGGATTTGACTTACAATCCCGCGACTTTTTTTGTTACCTACCTTTACAAAAAGGTAAATTACTTTTAATTTTAAGTAGTTTACAGTATAACATTTACAGAAAATATAAAAACAACAAAAATGTTTACAGTACCTACTGCATAGAATAGAATAACTGAACGTAACTTGTATGTCTTATCTTTTATGTATTTTTATTATTCTTGTATGTTTACCAGGGTATACAAGTAAAAGTAATAATTTTTATTAGTTATTAGTATCACCATTTTGTTAATCTTATCACCAGGGCTCGAACTTTTAGTGCCGATGACGTTGCACTGCACCGCACATAAAATGCCTTCTAATAGTATATTCGTAAACAATTACCACTTATCAACCTCTTTTATTAAATGAAATGGCCACTTGAAATGAGCAGTATATAATGTCTTGACTGACATTGTCATTCAAATCGAGCTCTGCTTATCACATTCTCAACATATCGACAAATTATAATATTTACAGTTATAAATACCCATTATTAGACAATTCTAGTGTACTTTAAGTGTGCAAATATTAAGTGACGTATTTTTTAATTTACAATAGCCCATTTCCCAAACTCCCGGGAAATCCGAGACACATCCACGATAACCATAACGTTTGAGGTCGTTCACCCCAAATTGCATCCTAGATCCGATCACTGCTTATGAGCAAGGCTGCCTGAACTAGAAAACATTTTACTAGTAATAAAATTATTCTTTAGACATATCTTGCTTGTGTTCCTCTGTTATTTGTCAGAAGCCAAAATTAAATTAAAATTAAATTAAATTAAAAATCATTTATTTCGGACTAATTCATCCATAATTTGTTAGTAACAATATATTAACTTAAAAACTAGTGTTAGTAACAAAACAAGTAACTTAGAAAAACTAATATCGGCGTGAGGGGGCACGCACCGGAGCATGCGCCTCGTCCCAGTACCGCATTATCGGGCAGTCCACCCGTTCAACAAGCGATTGCAGGATGCTGTTGGTACTACCCCGCACCCTCCGCATGAGTGATGCCACCCTACTGCGCATTATTGCGTGGAATCCCGGCACGCCCGCCGCCGCGAACATGCCGGACGCACTGCAATAGCGGGGCAGACCCAACAGCACCCTGAACGCATTATTGTACTGCACTCTTATGGCATTGACGGCCCGCTGCGTATACCCAACCCACAGCGCACACGAGTAGAAGGATTGACAAAATGCCTTAAATAAGGTAACTTTGACACCCTCACTACACCGTGCGAACCTACGAGCCAGCATATTACAACGGACCGCCAAGGCCCGGCGCTCTCTCTCTATGTCGAGATCGTCGCATAGCGTCTCCACTACCCAGTGCCCCAAGTACTTAAATTGTGAGACTCTTTTTAATGGCGTGCCGTCAAGTACAACTGGCGGGACAATATCATAAGTTTTATTGCCCGCCTTGAACAACAACAGCTCACTTTTCGTCGCGTTGTACTTGAGGCCTTGGGCTGCAGCATAGCGCTCGCATACGGCTAGCAAATTCCTCAACGCACTGATGCAAGGGCTCAGCAACACCATGTCGTCCGCGTAGCTGATGTTATTAATAACTTTTCCACCAATAGAACAACCCACTGAGGTGTTACTGAGCTCCTCGATCAGTCGATTCATATACAGGTTGAAGAGCTTTGGAGACGTCAACCCACCCTGTCTCACTCCGCACTTCAACCTGTATACGTCCGACAAACAACCAGCCCATCTCACAACATTTGTTTGGTGCCTATACCAATATTTAAATATTGATACAAGCTCCCTGGGTATACTTGTCTCTTCAGATAATTTTGACCACATGATATCGTACGACACTAGGTCGAAGGCCTTAGAAAGGTCCAAGAAACAAGCATACACAGGGGTCCGTTCTTTTGCATAATACCGGACAGTGTGCTTGAGACAGTAAATAGCTGACTCAGTCGACACCCCAGCTCTGAAACCAAACTGAGCGTCATTCAGCTTTACGTGAGCACTTAACTGTTGATCAAGCAGACTATCCAGCACTTTTGCAATTATAGTCGCTAGAGAGATGGGCCTATAATTGTTTTTATCCGATACATCACTCGTTCGGTTCTTAATAATCGGTATTACAGTGGTTTTCATTAACTCGTCGGGCAGATAAGAGTGTCCGATGGATAATGCAAAGAACATGGCTAGTACCCTGGGCAGATGAGGACCGGCGTACTTGAGATGCTCCACACCGAGGCTGTCATGCCCGGGCGACTTGCCACGCGACATATTCCGTATGACAGTAACTATATCTGTAGCGGAAAAATAAATAGGTCGGTGACAACCGCCCCCACATGGCTCCTCAGTGGTAGGCGTCCCACTTAAACTGTTATGCCGAGGTTGAACCTCAAAATGAGTTCTAAAAAGATTAGCAATATCCACCGGCTCACACGCACCCCCGACGGTCACAGGTAGGCTCGGCCTAGGATCAAGACGATTGGTCTTTTTCCAGAAAGATCCAAACCTTTTGGCATCGTGATGCGACGCCAAAATATCCATTTGAATTTGGTCTTGATTATTTTGACACCATTTCAGCTTCATTTTAAAATGTTTCCGGGTAGAACACATTGCCTGATAGGTAGGGCCATGTTGAGGCTTACCGCTACTAACCCAGTCAAGGAAAGCAAGCCGAGCCTCTCCATGAGCATCTTTGACATGTTTGTTCCAACCAGTGATGTACCGACCATGAGTAGGTTTTTTACAGTCATAACTAAGCAAAGCTGCCTCACTTAACACCGATATTATGTTATTGTATATCTCACATATATACTTCCTGTGGTTTACATCACTACACATAGTATCACAGCACTCTCTGAGTTCAGATGGGAAATCTATGCCTATATGCTATTTGACATTGCTCCCTTGTTCCCCACATGACTTTGTTTCTAAGTGATGGAACGTCACTGATTTTCCGCTTTAGAATATTAAAATTAACTATTATTTCAAGTGGAAAATGATCCGACCAAAATATGATTCCTACAAAAAAAGATATGGGTCCTTAAGAGTTTCAAACTTAAAATTAAAATTACGTTTGTCAATATGTATAATCGAAAAAAATATTAAAAACAATTTTAAAATCTCAAGAGGTTATTTCATTATGTTGTGGTAAAAAAATTACTGCTCTCCAAAAGTAAAAAAATTACTGCTCTCCATATATTATTTATTACCATTAAATTCTTACATACTAGAATTTAAAGTTGTATGCGGCAAACTTAATTTCAATTTGATCAATAATGAAAAATTTCTAGCAAAATCGTTTCAGTTACCGTGAAAACGTAGTCCGACTGAAGGCTTTGCTGGACGACCACCCTATGTCATCACTGGACCTCGCGGTGTGGTGTACAGAAAACGTGCTCGGAAGAAACTGCTCGTGGCATCTAAGAGCTCCAGCCGCTAATATGCATTGCGCAGCATATTTTGAAGTGGAGCCAGTACTAATAGTATTAATCTTTATTATAGCAACATTGATAGCAGGTTTACTCATAACACAAATTGATAAAACATGCTTTAAAACTGTCAAGGTCTATTGCAAGGCGAAATCATAATTATATCGTCATATTTGGCTCAGACTGGCCAATGCTCGTCTAGCATACGATACGAGGCGACTCAGGCGACTGGTTTACCATAACTAGACTGTCTTTAGATTCTCGATACCTAAGTATAATAAAACCGATATCTTTAACGATTAAGTAGTATAAATAATAATTTACTTTAAAAACAAAGTTTAAACCGACTTCAATTCAGTTCTTCACCAAGCCACATGGTACATGAAAATTTCCACATTTCCTTTCCAATTTACCACATGAACTGCTTTCCGAGAGCAAATGCGTTGATTATCACAGAAAAAACCCAAGTCGCTATATGTGGGCTGATAATATTTGAGGAGTTCCGTCGAGTCGTCAAGGATCTCAGAATTAACACTTCATTAGTTGCTACTTCAACGGAATCATGTCAGAATATTTGACGTACTTTATATCTTTGAAGAGTTCCATAAGTGATCTGTGGTCTTAATCATCAGTTCCACTTAACCAACATTTCGATTTCCGAGGGTAAATACACGAGTTATAATTATAATAGAAAATACCAAAATGACTACACGCGTGCCTATAAAATTTGAGGGTTGCCCTCAATTTCCCTGAGATCCCATCATCAGATACTATATTGCTGACAATGGAACCACCTCGGGAGTATATTAGTTCGATTAAGAAAAAAATTGGAAATCGGTCCACAATTGACGGAAAAATCAGCGAACATACATTAAAAAAAAAACCTACAGTGGAACATATAACCTCCTCCTTTTTTGGAGTCGGTTAAAAAGGGGAGGACTGCTCCGAGTCGTTTTTGGTGCAAAGGCTTTCCATGGCTATCCCACGTGGAAATGCCGCCAGTATTATGGGGGCTTTTGCACCAGGAATGGCTAGGGGCGATTAGAGATAGAGTTAGGTAATCTTGTGTTGTAAATATAAATTTAGTAAGGACTTTGTGATTTTAAGAAATAAATACATCACTTACAACACAAAATCATATTTGTATTCCCTAAGAAAGCTAAGAGGGTAAGAACTGAACACGTGAAATTTAATTTTGTCAGTGTCACTCAATTCGTTTTAAAGATGGAGAATATATGATACCTTTAGCAATGATAGATTGCTATATCATCGCCAGACGCTTCAATACGCACAGATTTCTGGAATTTCTCTACAAATCCCCTGACACTCACAGATTTTTCAAATCCATTTAAGTCGACTCGGTATGCCTTCTGTGCAGACTAAAATGTGAATTAGTTCCAAAACCCTAAAATTTGCAGCCGTCTATCTGCATTCTAATTAGACTGCTACAAACCGACATCAAGCGCGGTTGCGTGGTTGTTTTGGGATTTGGGCCTGAAACGTTTGTTGATCTAAACTTTAAAGTTTAGTACTTATTTTAAACGGTTTAGAAAGTTAGCCATGCATGCATAGCATAGATTAAGTTCAGATCTACCGTATAGTTTTACGTTTGATTCATACAATAATTTTTTTAGGGTTCCGTAGCCAAATGGCAAAAAACGGAACCCTTATAGATTCGTCATGTCTGTCCGTCTGTCTGTATGTCTGTCTGTCCGTCCGTATGTCACAGCCACTTTTTTCCGAAGCTATAAGAGCTATACTGTTGAAACTTGGTAAGTAGATGTATTCTGTGAACCGCATTAAGATTTTCATACAAAAATAGAAAAAAAACAATAAATTTTGGGGTTCCCCATACTAAGAACTGAAACTCAATTTTTATTTTTTTCATCAAACCCATACGTGTGGGGTATCGGCTATGGATAGGTCTTCAAAGATGATATTGAGGTTTCAAACATCATTTTTTGAGAGTTTGCGCGAGAGACACTTCCAAAGTGGTAAAATGTGTCCCGCCCCCCCTGTAACTTCTAAAATAAGAGAATGATAAAACAAAAAAATATATATAATACGAAAATTGGTTTGAACGAGATCTAGTAAGTAGATTTTTTTAATACGTCATAAATCGTAGAAAGCAATTTATTTAACGGAACCTTTTATGTGCGAGTCCGACTCGCACTTGGCCGCTTTTTTGTTCGTAATGTTCGTACTTAGACCAACTTTCAGAAGGGCAATTGGGCTGAAATTTTGCACGCTTATCTTCTGTCAATGGGATATCATAAAGGTACCATAAACCATGTCTGATGACGGGGACGAAGAGTAGCCATAGGAACTCCGAAAGTACCTACACACAATTATATCTGTCGTGTAATGTTAAGGTTCGTTAGTAAGAATCTGTGCGAAAAAGTACCTACTGCATGATTACAGATTAGAGGGACATAATAATAATAATTATTCATTATTTAATTTTGTATGAAATGACAATGTCGACGAGCTACTTATGCCAAGGTTTGAGATTATATGCCAAAGCCGACTACAGGATCTTTAGGGTACCTATATATAACGCTAGGAGATAATCACAAGTTAGAACAACTGTGTAGGTATATCATACTACCAACAATGTCAATAATCCAAGGCAAAAATGCTAAACCATTAATAATATAATTCGATTGAATATATTCAAACCATTAAGATATTGACAGCATTGTTCAGCTCAGTTTGAATGTTTCAAACACTTTAAAACTTAAACACATTTAAAATGTACAAACTCATCAAGCGGCATAGGACCTTCCTGAAATGTCATCGGTGAAAAGACTGCGTTTGTCAGGTTTCTAATTAAAGTTAAGCGAAATTATCGGCAAATTCGACTTCGGAAGATTGAATACCTCTCTAATATTTGAGTTCAAAGGTTTTGGTAGTTAATTTAGGTTGGGCCAATATTCGGGAGTTTGGAACCGTTTACTTACATGAAGTTTGGTTGTAAGTTAGGATGAATAATCGATATCGGTTTCTTGAATTAAACATTATTTTCTTGTTATGAATATTTAGAACTTAATTTATAATAGTCTGTAAGGAATGGACTTGACCCTAAACCCTATTTGGTAGCCAGAGAAGTTTAAGTAAACACGTAACTTATAAAGATGAACCTAAATAACCCGTTATGCTGAAAAACGGTTTAAGAGCTAATGTGGAGATCAGACAACTTTTGCGGGTGATCGAAAACGACTAGAACCATAAATACAACATGTTTTAACAATGATAACCTATCTGATTTGTAATACATATGCTCATTATTCGATTGCAATCCCGTAATTATTTCCCGTTAAATTAGTTTGAATGGTTTTGCTCTCGATGGATAAACAATTTTTAGTTGTTTAATTTACACTATAATGTCTGACCAGACAGACACATAGTCATGCTTCAAAGAAGTAAAGTTTTTATAATAATAATAATAAAAGTAATAATACTTTAATAATATTTAGTTGAATAATAATTTGTTAAGTACTGACCTCCATCCACCGTCTTAGTGGCAAATGTGTAGATATCAGACGCAGTTCCAGCATCGTTTATCGCAACCACTCTCAGCTGGTACCAAGTTGCAGGAGCGAGAGGTCCAATAGGAAATGACATCGGCATAGGAAGACGGGGAGGAGAGTGGAATACGCCTTCGTAGAAACTCCAGCCGAGATTGTTATCTGTTGGCTGTGAAATTTATAGTTATATATATTAGTTGCTAATATTATAAAGAAACATATAACAACTATACCTTGTCCAGGCAGGGATAGAAAAGAGATTTGACTGTCGAGTGTATTAAGTTATGGTTTTTAAATGTTCATGTATTTTAATGTTTTCAGACTGATTGCTGAAGAGCTAATTGAAATAAGTAGTGAAATCGTTTTATTTTTACGTTTCAATTGAAATTGTATTTCTGGCATAAAAACAAAATTAAAAACCGGCCAAGTGCAAGTCGGACTTGCGAACGAAGGGTTCCGAACCATTATCTATAAAAAAAACTATTTTATTCTCTGTTTTTAGTATTTGTTGTTATAGCGGCAACAGAAATACATCATCTGTGAAAATTTCGGGTGGAACTATCACGATATCAGTGAGATACAGCCTGGTGACAGACAGACGGACGGACGAACAGACGGACGGACGGACGGACGGACGGACAGCGGAGTCTTAGTAATAGGGTCCCGTTTTACTCTTTGAGTACGGAACCCTAAAAATAAACAATTCATCATGCTACTTCTTGCAACGCAATATTGAAATTAAAAAGTTAATACAATACTTTAGCGGAATTTTGTTTTGCTAAGTCTACTGAGTCTATTAAAAAATATCACTAGAACTTACCGCCCTATTCTCCACCAGGTGCCACACATTGGAGCCCAGATCACGATACTCTACGTCCCATTTGAGGACGTCACAGCCGCCATCATCCCAGCCGCTGAGCTGGATGTAGATGTGAGTCACGTTGCTCCACAGCCAGTCGTTGGAGGCAGGGGGGACTGGTGCTAAAAGCACAAGCTTGGTAACATTTTCAAAGCAAACGATAGATCAGTTCCAACCCGGTTCAACGTAAAATCCATAAAAGCATGCAGACCCAGATCGAAGGATAGAACGTTTGAATCAAGTAATGGTGAAAAAGTTGAAGTTTCTAAAGTTGCTCAATACCCTGTATCAGTACATTATGCTATCTTCCAAAATGAAAATAATCCCAAGTGTATAATTCTAATAACATATATTAACTTGGTAATAGATTAATTTGTTCATACAATAAGTTTAAAAAGCCCAAATTAAGTATTTTACTGACAAAGGCGGTACATTATTTGATTATCGAAATTCATTAGATAAGATGAAAAAATATATCACTAAGACGTCACATGATGAAACAAGCTGTCATTAAAAATGTAGGACTTTTAAAGTTCTACTACTAGTACTTTTTAACATAGAGTTTTTAATCTCCACTTATAATAAATCTCTAAATTAAAAAAAGAATCAGCCAGTTTGAAACTAAGCTTTCTGTGGTACGAATGTTCTCAGCATCCCATGGACGGAAAAATATGAAACATTTTATATAGGTACATTATTATTCCAGCTGCAACTAAGGATAGTTTTTATCCGACTGCGACAGTTAATTTATTTTCCGTAATATACGACTTCATTTAATTCTACATTTATTATTGTTAAAGTATATCGCCGCCACATCTGTCAGCTAAAAGAAACGTCAAAATCACAGACTAATAAAAAATACTACGGACAAAATGGCGGAATTTCTTTGCCTTTCTTTCGCCTATTTTTTTTTTCGCCGAATTTTAATCCCGTCTACGATATACATTGACGAGACACATAGGTACCAAAAGCAAATATAAAATTAATCGATTTTGATATGCGAACTTATATGCGCAAATGTCGAATTAAGGCGTAATTTCTACAAATGTGACAACAAATTCGAACAATATAAACTTGGTTTTTTTGAATGGCACGCGCGCGCGCTCTTTGCGTATTCAGCCAAACCACGAAAACTGAAACTCGATGTTCGTATATCTGCATTTCTGTCATTTGTTAGTGCGATAGATATAGAGATACCCGAATATTTTCGAATTCCGAAGTTCGTGGTTTAAAAGAAAATACGGATGTCGGATAGATCTAAATTAATATTTTATGTGTGAATATGGTTAAAATTATTTGGAAATACTATTGTTGTTATTGTTTTAGTATATTTGACTAGCTTTAAGTTGAATATTGTACGTCCGAAATGGGCAAGCTGTTGGACTTTATTTTACCCAAAACAACTAAAATGTACACAGTTCTGACAATAAAGAAATCTTATTTTATCTTATCTTATCGAAAATAGGGATGTAGACACTAAACAAAATAATCGTAATGTTGTATTATCTCGAAAAAAAACAACGCAAGAGGCTATACTCGTATAGGTAATCACTAAGTTATAAGTGTATAAAGTTTGAAGAGGGGGTTTGTTGCGTCTCTTTTCCGCAAAACGCACCTTTATAATGAAACGATTGTTTTTTACTATGACGCTCGAGGATCGTGACGTCACGGTCCCTGATCGTTTTCTCACTCTAACAAGCGACATTAAACCGGTTGTAGCTTCGTAATTTTTTGAGATATTTGAATGAGTTTTTCGTTTCTTCTTTCTTTTGAAGTGAGTCTACAGCTACACCTCTATTTGGAAGACAAGCGGAAAGAACCCATACTATCCATACTAATAATCCATACTTCCATATTAATATTATAAATGCGAAAGTGTGTCTGTCTGTCTGTTACCTCTTCACGCCTAAACCGCTGAACCGATTTAAATGAAATTTGGTACACAGGTAGTTTGAGCTCCGGGGAAGGACAATGGGTAGTTTTTATATCTGAGGGGCTGAAATTGGGGGTGGAAATTTGTATGGAGCTACTTAAACCGCTGCACCGATTTAGATGAAATTTGGTACATAAATAGTTTGAGTCCCGGGGAAGGACATATAATAGGTTTTATCCCGGAAATCATCCCCTAAGGGGGTGAAAAGGGGGGGGGGGGGGGGTGAAAATTTGGATGTAATCTATTTTGATGAAATTTGGTGTAGATATAGGTTTAGTCCTGGGAAAGGACATGGGATAGTTTTTACCCCAGAAATCATCCCCTAAGGGGGTGAAATTAGGGGTGAAAATTCGGATGGAACCCATTTTATTACAATTTGGTATAGAGATAGCTTGAGTCCTAAGAAAGGACATAGGATAGTTTTAATTCCGGAAATCACTCCCTAAGGGGGTGAAATGGGGGTGAAAATTTGGATGAATCCCGTTTAGATGAAATTTGGTATAAAGGTCGTTTGAGTCCCGAAGAATGATATTAGATAGTTTTTATCCCCAAAATCATTCCCTAAGGGTATGAAATAGGGGGTGAAACTTTGGATGAAATCCATGTACCTAGATGAAATTTGGTATAGAGATAATTTGAGACCCTTCGAAGGATATAAAATAGTTTTTGCCTCGGAAATCATCCCTTAAGATGGTAAGTAGAAGTCTGTTTGCATTATATTTTCTAAGTATAAGTTCTACGCGGACGAAGTCGCGGGCAACAGCTAGTTCATAATATATTCAGTAGAATAATTTGTTAACTCACCTCCTCCTAAAGTCGCAACATCGACTTGAGCAGGTACTGACGTCCCTACGGAGTCGGTAGCGGTGACCCTGATCGAGTACTTGTTCCCGCATCTGAGGCCGACGAGGGTATACTTCAGGGCTCCCGGCAGGCGGGTCTCCCTTGCCACCGGCCAAGATTCTTGCCAACGCCCGTTCTGTTCTCTCCAGGTGAGGTTATAAGCTGCAAGATTAATAGTATTTACAGTACACTTTTAATTCGTCCGAAAATCTCCGGCAAAAAGTTTGCAAACAAAGTAGTTTTTCAATATATAACCCGCAAGAGTTAACTTGAGACTCGAGTGCATACTAACATCATACGAACGAGGTATCAAGTTAACTTTTGCGGGTTATAATGATCCATTCCCAATTTTTACTTTGAAAAAGTATAGTTTCTTTACCAACACAAATATTCGTAAAACAAAAACGAACTTTTTTTACTTTCATATGTATTTTTTTATTATTAAAATTTGAACTGTTTATGTCGTATTAAGCTCTAAGGAGAAGAGAAGCATTATTTCACTACATGATAAAAACAACTAAGTTGATTAAATATAAAACAACACGTTGACACGGTTTCTTACGAAGTTTATCATATCATGTCATTCATTTGCATTTACCTACAATGACTGTTTTTTTTAACTTACATCATGTATATGTATACTCGTAGTACTTACTAATAGCATAAGCCAATGAGTCGTTGTTATAGTCTCTTATTTCGTCCCACTGTACTACAATTGAATCCTTATAAGGCGTGACTCTCAAGCTGGGGGGATCAGGTAAAGGCAAGACTTTCACCAGGTACACCACAGAATCCGAGCCATAAAGGTTCTTGGCTAGGCATGTGTAGTTGCCGCTGAGGGCTTGGTCGATACCTAGGAAATATAATGAAATAAATATTTTACGAAAAAAAATTTATAAAGAATAAATATTTGTAGTAGATTAACTGACTAGCATAATACGAGTAAAACAAAAGTAATGCAATTGCCGATTAGTAAACATATAATCAGTAGTGATAATATACTGAAAACAATAATATACAAACGAATGCAGCAACACTTACTTTTTATTAGCAGACTATCGTCCCTGTTTCTAGTGAACCTGGGATGATGTGTGATGATATTTTGATTGTGATACCACACCGTCCTCGGTGGCGGAGCACCAACGCTTTTGCATTCTAAGAGAAGAGAATTTCTGACTGCAACAGACACCTCTCCACCTAGCGATGCCACGCCTGCTACGACTGTTGAGAAAAGGAAGAAAGACCATTATTAAATGAGGTTCTATAGATGTTTCATCATCCTGTGTAGTCACCGATGTAGGCGATGACTCCTTACTTCAATTTGTTTAATATAGTTGGCTGTGGGATTTTCAAGAAATGTATAATTTCAGTTGAGTTACCTCTTTGAGAAGGTGTATTAGTAACTCGTCTACTCTCTGGCCCCTCTCCTATCGAAGTACTAGCAGTCACCCAGACATCGTACTGTCTCCCTTCCGTCAGTCCTTTGAGCTCCATCGTCTGGGTTCTTTCATAGGCGTCAGTATTAGGTTGAGTGTCAACGCGGTAAGACTGTGGGCCGTCATTGCTGAAAAGTAATTGTCATTAGCGTTAACTTGATTTCACAGAAAACTTTAAGGGTCCAGCATAGTTTTCTTGATGTTACTATGTTCTCATTTAAACAAGAAGACAACAGTGATGTACTTAAGACAAGAAGGCAACAGTTTGTAATTAAAATAGTTTTGACATGGACTCCTAACGTGCTTTAAAATGGTCTAGTTTTGTGACAAAAACGTAGTTTTTCTAAACCCTATAAAATCACAGTTTTAAATAAAAGTTTCCGTTAGATCCGTGACCGTTCAAAAAATGCTAAAGGTTGAGTATTTAGCAGGATATTATTTATGTAAATATCTTATTAGAAAAGGAAGTATTAGTTTGTGGGTCGCTGATTATTTGTGTCACATACCTACTAAACTAGCTGTTGAATTGTGAACATCCAATATTCCACGAGTGAGATAAATGTACCTACTTATTTATTTATTTGCATCAGGCAACAAGGTACATGGCTATTGGCACCAGAGGCTTTGTGTAAGGTATTTACAAATACCTTACATAAAGCCTCTCGCAGACTGGTGCGGCATGTCAATACTAAGTGTGACAACAACTGTCAAGTTTACTATTGACCGTCAAGCATGCAGGCCGTGCCAGTGTGTTTCAGGCTTTAAACTTGAACACCTGTCACGGAAGTAAACAAAGCCTCAAATAATTTTGTGTGTAAATGTTGCCAGCGCCAACACCACAATAGGATTTAATCATAAGTTTTAACACGGCAACATTTGTTCTTACCTTGATGCCGGCTTGCAGTATATGGTGTAGTGAAGTAATCTCCCATTTGGTTGGTTGGGTTTTTTCCAACTGACCAGCAACGCGTTGGTGGATTGCGATAGCAATTTGATTTCGGCTGGCGCTTCGGGCACTGAAAACATTACCAAGTTTGCAAGTCCACAGTCATAGGTACCTCATCACTTTTGTGTTTTGGTAATTTAACTAAGTATGTTCCTTTGTTTTGAATGAACTTAATATTGTTTAGTTTTTGTGTATACTTCAGTATTTATTATTGCACGGTTTACTATTAATACAACTTGATAGAGCTTTTCATGACTATAGATGTTATTGAGTTAGTACCTATGTACATAACTAGGGCTTGTTATATAACAACTTGTAAAATCATAATCTCTTTTTAATAAGAGGGGTTGCGAAAAGGTTTCCTTTAATATTACAAGCTACAAGTAATTGCGCAACAGGCACCTAATTTTACTTCCGGTTAGTTTTTAATATCCATATTTTGAGAGGAAACAGAGTGAACTGTATTAATAAATAATACATTTCCACCAAGTAGCGCAAAGTTTCTCGAATAGTAACTCAGTCAATACTTCGGACAATGCAGAACTTTCACCAAGCAATCTCCAAGTTTCTGGCCAGTACGAACTTACCGTCCTGTAGCGTAGCACAAACAATGGGAAAAGAGAAGGGACCGAGGCCGTAGTTCGAAAAGCCGGCTACTTTTATCGTGTAGTTGGTGAACTTGGCAAGCCCTTGGAGTCTTAGCTCTGTGACTAAAGAAGTTGCATTGTGCCACTGGCGACCTGCGAAACAAGAAATTATGATTTTATTTTTGTACTCTTTGTTACCTACTCTATAAAGTGGGTATCTTATACGTGTTTCTCAAATTATTAAGTCACACAATAAACAATTAATTTATATCCTTAGGCACAGTATCCTTACTGTATCGACGAGCAGACAGTTACTGCGTTAATTTATGTACACTCAAGAGCAAAAAAAAACACCTTGTTTTACAATTATTAGTTTTTTGGGTCTCTTTTACCAATTTTTTTTATTTCTCGTTAAAGCATGGAGTGTCGTTGGATAGCTTGTTCAAAAATATTAAAAAGCAATTTTAAAATTCAGGGATTCGTTTGCGTGATAGTTATCGGGCTTTAAAGCCCTACTTAGAGTTGAGTGTGTGTAACTTTCTCCAAATGTACAAAATTATGGTTCATTTTTGAATCCGACAACAAGACCCGAAATTCAACAGGAAATATTCCCGGAAAATTGTAAATACCTACTCGTACCAAGGTAATCCCGTCATACCCATTTCCGTCCATTATGTTTTCGGAGAATTGTACCACCACAGGGTGCACTTTCAGTTAGAAGTTTCTGGTAAATCTGGGGGCATGGCAGTGCCCTGCCGAGTCGAGCATAACAAAGAGGCATGGCCGTACCATCCTTTTCTCGAAGCCATTCAGGCCATGTTCTATCATCCTGTAATTTTGTGCTGGCTAAAGCTAGAACGCTGAATTTTCATTAGCATAATAATATATTGCATAATATGGCTTGGATTCTCAAAAACATTCAATTTGAACTTTTAGTTGTAGAACTATTGCCCGTCAATTTTCCTTTGTTTTGTCACTGACACGCTTACTCACTGACTGGTCAACATAACTCTAGGGTACTTCTGGCTGGCCCACAAACTCCAAACATTAAATTTACCTAGTTTTTAGCCAATCAATTCATAAAAAACCATAAAAATATTGGAATTTCAGTCACTGTGCATAAGTAAGTTAGTAATCCTATACAAATCATGCGATTACAAAGTTACTTTTGTAGTTCCTGCAAATATTAATAACAAGGAAGGTATGTACAGTGCACTATGCGATGTATTTGCATGCGGTTAGTGTTAGATGTACAATGCACTAGAAAACTATACAAACGTTATTTGCGATTGGTAAAATAACATTCCCATGATTACAAATTCTATGCAAAAATATTTGTATGTATTGATAACACAATTACCTACAAAAATAAGTGTGACTTGGCAATCACACAATACCACACAGTTTTAGGTACCTATGAAAAAAATAATAAATGCTGTAAAGTTGTGTAATTCCCAAGTTGCAGAATTTTATTTAGCAAGCAAATAAAGATTAATAAGAAGGTCTGACTGGGCTCTACGAAATATCTCACAACATTTTACGGCGGAAGAGTTTTGAGACTTTTTTACATGGAATGTTTTTTTATGGGATACATATAATGCATGACGACGCAAATGCCCTCTTACGTGTACAAGTTGAACACGGTAGTTTTTTTTTCGACTACGCCTTGAATTGTTTACGTATCAATACTAATAAAAAATAAAATAAAATAAAAACATTTAACATAGAAAACTTGTTCCATATTTTGTTAGTAACAATTGCCTTAAAATACTATTAAAAAGAAGTGAAATAAAAGTAAAAAAATAAAGAGAAGAGAAGTCTGTGAGATTGTAACTTTGTAAGTGTTATTTTGCAAAATGAGTTGCATTTGAATCGGAGAGCTAATGAAGTTATACCAAGGATAGCTTACCTCGCGTTGCCTACAACATTGTATAACCAATAATCACAACGACGAGAGGCGAGATGGGCTCGAGCTAACTTGCAGAACTGATGGAATCATACCGTCGCGTCGTCGGTCCGTCACCGCATCACAGGATAGGTACTCTTCAACCAGGGCTTACCTTGTGCTGCGTACAACACTGTATATCCAATGAGTGCGCCAGCCTGTTTGTGCGGCGGGATCGGTTGCCAGCTAACTCGGAGAGCTGATGACGTCATACCGCCACATTCTACAGAAGTCGGCCCTTCTTCTGGAGCTTTGAAAGAAATAAATAGGTTACACCTCAAGTAGCGTAGCGCCCATACAAGCCGATTTCCACCGGCTTGCCTAAAATCTCCTTTTAGGCAAGCCGGCTTTTAGGTTAAATACTCAAAACTCTTTAAAAAAAATTGTTACGGGAGTCCATCGAAAATTTTCTCTACTTCTATTTTTCTACAAAATTTGATAAAAGTGTTTATGTTGGAACAGCTCGTGATTATGTGCGATATAAATACAGTATTCTAATATGGACCCTAAAATGTTGCACAAAAATTCCACGGAGTGGAATATTAAATGCATAAAAAAAACACCTGGACACATCAAACATAGTTCAGAACAATCGCGACAGACCAATAAGACTTTCGATGACGCACCTTAAAATAAGTATCTCCCAAACGGATGCTACGATGACACAGACAGATAGGTACACAGTAAACATGTCAAACTTAAAACACCCCTCTTTAGCGTCATAGGTTAAAAATTGTAGGAAACTAGGAAATTGTGCGCATAATTATTATACAAAATCACGAGTTCTTCCCACTTTTTTTTTAAAAAGCTATCCATGTAATGTCATTAATCCGCCATTCGCTCCAAATTAATTTTATTCCGCAAGTGGTTTCAGTATTGCGGTGTCATCACATCAACTATACGGTATAGTGTCCAAATTCCGCCTAACTTTAACTATACGTCTAACTATACGTCTATACCCCGCAAAGTTAGACGGAATTTGGAGAAGGACTACTCTTACGATCGCCAATTACCTACTGTTTCAAATTGATATTCCTGTCTCTCTGTGGGCAAATTGGCTACTTCTGTGGCATTGATTTAATATATACTAAATCAATGTTCTGTAGTTAAGAAAACAGTTATACTCCGGTAAATTAACGAATGGTAGTTTTAAAAGTACAAAATTAATTTATTTTCCAATTTAATATAAATCAGGGACTCACATACCAACATAAATAATGAACAACTTACTTAAAAAAATTGATAACCGCTTTTTCATTTCGACGTTCAATATCTCAAAACTGGCTTAACTGATTTGTTGAAACGTATCAAAGGACCATCTCGATCACGTCAGCTTTCAGACAAAAAGAACGCATCAAAATCGGTCCATTCGTTTAGGAGCTACGATGCCACAGAAATACACATAGACACGTTAAACTTATAACAAGGGGGTTAAAAAAAACATCCTTTGTTTTTTGTTTAGATAGTATAGTCCTATCCTCAAACTAAATAGCAAGCGAGTGAAGCGAGGACGAGTCAGTTTAGCTAACATAATAGCTTCTTTCATTTCCATAAGATTTAAATGCCAACAATAGTAAAAGACTAATTCCATAAAACCCTCATAATTTGCGTTTTTGAGAAGAGAGAAGAAATTAACATAGAGATTGGAAAGTTAGCACGAAATAATAAAACAAAAGTCATTTCATTACACAAGTACAAAGTTCCTAACTAGGCCGTTAACTTAAATGATTTAAATGTCTAAAACAACAGCCTCGGGCCATGTTTACTTTTTGTTCGCAACAATACCCTAGATTTATCGTACTTGTAAACTTCAAAAATTGTTCTCAGAAATTTCAACCAAACTTTTGAACGTGCAACAAAAATAAAGGGAATTTAAAACAATATTTCTAGCTTTTTTCATCGTTAATTATTCGTTGTTTGTTGCTGATTCTGGTGTTTGAACTTTAACAGAACTCGGCCTGCATAATTATTTTCCACATAGAGTTCATGAAAGTTCAATATTTAGTACAAGCATAATTATTGTCATTTATTATGTGCCAGTGACGCTGTGTCACCCGTAATATTACTCTCATCTCTCAGGAGCTAAACAAGAATTTAAAATCTTTAGTACAATGGTAATATTTTCACTTATTTTGAACCAGTAAAGCAGGCAGCAGTGCCATCTGTTATTTAATTCTTGTATAGTTCCTCATGTGATTTCTTTAGCGATCCCGATATTACAATAATATATATGTTATCTTTTTCAAGTAAAAAAAAACTGAAACACTGGCTATAGATGGCTGAATGTAGAAGTGCATTGAATAAATCAGCTAGTACCTATCATTTATTTTTTTGTAACGACAGGAAACCGAACAAAAAAAAATATAAATAAACACATTTCACTCGAATCGGGCGCCGAAAACCTGGCAAGGTGAGAAGCAATTATAAAAGCAATAAGAAACTTTTAGGCGGTAATTTTAATGACGACAATAAAGCTTTACGAGGGGAGTTCGCAAAGTGGGTGCTTTGTTAATTCGTCCATAACAATTGTTACGTATTCCAATTGTTACATATTACGACTGTAACAAAGTTTCATGAATACGATCGAATCTCAGATTAGGCCGGGTCTAACATAAAGCAATACCACAATGTGGTTTTGGGCGACCATTGTAGCACTTGAAACGCTTGTTTGAGGGCTCGGCCATTACTTCAAATTACGGCGGTAGCGGCTGCGATGCGTCTAGGGAAGGATCGCAAATACCAGGATCCCGCGGGATCTATCTTCAATCTCGCAAATACTGGGATCAAAATTTTCGCGTCGTGCGCCGATTAATGGGAGCGAGCGGCTTCGCTCCGATCTCTCATAATATGGCGCACCGCTGCAGCTGACGCCATCACCCCAAGTCGTGACTAAGGCTTCCAATCCCGGGATCCCGCGATCGCCCCTTTTCTAGGACTTTTTCATACAGATGTATGTCAACTTTAATACCGAGATACCGGTATTCTCATAGTAGACTGGAAGCCCTAGTCGTGGCTAAACCATAAGGTAAGATTGTGGCCATTGAAGTGGTTAACTACGGAAGTAATAAGTAGTCTTTAGTAACCAAAATTGTAAAATAAAATGAAAACCCTGAAACTTGTTTCTAAATTTGTTACACTTACCCACTTAATTTTGTATACGCAGTTCAAATATTCTAAAATTTCTCATATTCCTTCGCTTTATACCTATCCAATTTAAAAGACAAAACGGACGCATTTTGGCACCATGCGGTTGTTATTGAAAAGTTGTCGTGAAACTGCACTGGTATATATCAAATATTATCAAATGGTGATATTATCAAATATTAACAACAGAGCATGAGTCAAGATTATTGAAAGTGGAAACCTTCTTGATATTATTATGTTTATGAGTCGGGCCGTAGACATTCGTTAAGCATAATTAACTCAATAGAATAATAGCAAAGTTCCATGAAACTTACCTCCTTCCCTGGTATCCTGGAACAAGGAAATTGAAAACGGTCCCGTCCCAGCACTATTGAAGGCTGCTACTGATACCGCATATCTAAAATATAGATTGTTAACTATTGAACAATTTAATTAACGACAATAATATTTTTAATAATGTTCACTCTATCCACACTTCTTAGCTCACACGGATTCCCCCTTCACCCAGTGTCTTATCCCGTCTCCACCACATACCTAAGAAATCCCGGTTCTCTATTGAAAGGCATAAAGTCATTTGTACTATTATTGTTACGCATAATTGCTTTTCGCCGAAATAGTGATGTGCATAATTCTCATTACGCATAATTATATACGCATAACATTAAAAAGCATAAATACTAAAACCATAATCTTCATGAAGACTAAAGTCAAATAACATATTCACAAGTAGGCATAATAATCAATTGGCATCATATCAAAATGCATAACAAAAAAAAGTTATGTACAAATGGCTCATATAGTAATAAAGTGATACCTATCTACCCGTTCAAAATCCCTGAAATTTAGATTTTAGCCTATGGTTTTCTTAGTAGTAAATTGCCTAATTTTCATTAGTAGTAAGTTTTATTAAAAGGTATTTCCGCTCTTTTATAAAAAAAAAACCTCGAAGACGAAAGCGGGAGCAAGGCTCCCGCTTCCATCTTCTAACCTATCTGCGATCCGAGTCGGTTTTGCCACTAAGCCCCTGTTCCCTAGTACTTACGCTACGATCACTCTCATTGATTGATCTCAGAGAAAAGGGAGTCTTCGAGGTTATTTTTTTTTATAAAATAGCGGAAAAACTAATAATATAACAATAACTAAACTGAGTTTTATTCATTTATAAAACTGAAATTATGGATTATGAGAGATATACCAAATAATTATTAGCCCAAACAATAGTATGTGTAGCGTGTTTTAAGTAGTTCCTTCGATAAATTAGCTAGTGTTCAGGAGACTTACCTCGAACTCATCCGTCGCTCGGTGGTGTTGTTCTGGGGGCCCCCTGGTGCTGTATTTCCTCACAGGCCGCTAGAGCCTGGATTTGAGTAGTTTTCGCGTGTCGCGTTTCGGTTTTTGGAAGTTTGAAAGGGTTTTTGAAGCTCAAGCAAACTCAGTGCGAGCTGTAACGATGCGCGGTAAAGCGGCGATTGCCATGTCAGGCATAGTGTTGCTAGCTTTCGGAAAAGCGTTTGGTTTCGTCTCCGTCAAACTAGCTATATGATTTAATATCAATCGATTTCGAAATTAAATGAATTACACGTTGTGTTTTGTGCTAGGAACGTAGAAATACTGAACAGTATGCGTAATGTGTATTCGGCCAATAAAGATTAGGTAAACTGAAATTATGCTATTAGCGTAGTATGCCAAAAAAGTAGTAGGCCAAAGTATTATTATGCGACAGTATTATTATGCCAATATAAATTATGCCAAATCAATTATGCAAAACTATATTAGTCAAAAAAAAATTATGCCAATGAAGGGGATCCCAGAAATCCCCAACTCATCCGCTTTCCCAAATCGTCCACGTTCCCAACTCGTCAGCGTTCCCAATTCCCAAAGTCGCTATGATAGGAAGTGGACGATTTGGGAATGACATGTGGACGAAATGCATTTACATTTCGTCCACATGTCGCTTCACAATCTCTTCGTTCACATTTGTCAACGAAGTGATCCTAAATAATATATTTTTCTTTGTCAAATTACATACTAATTACTAACAAAGTTTGAGGACTGTTCTCAAACACCCACTTGACCGAGCGCTGCAAATTGCGCGAAAGGTCGGGATTGATGAGGACTTGATCAAATTAAGTGTATTTTGAAAGAAGCAACCCGCAGATAGACATAGTAGATTATTTCTCAAAATCTCATTTGTTACCTGACTCCTTTCAAGAGGCCCGATATTATGTTTTCTTGTTTCGAGTATAGTGAAGCTGTCTTGTGGATCTTATCACTTGGCTCCTGGTTTTCTGTTGAAATACAATCTTTATTAAACAATCGTTTTTATTTTGACTTTCATCGTCGTTTGTCTTTTACGTAATTGTTTTAGATTGGATAGTAAGTTAAAAGTGTATCTTTGGCTATAAATATATGTAGAGACCTTTCATCCCATTTAGTTGTGGTACGGCTCTCAATTTGTATCCCAGTATAAGACCGTTGTGTGCATCGGCTGGAGGCGGAAGCCATCGCACCCTGATTTCCCCTGGAGCCTCCGTCTGTTCGAGTTGAACGGCCAGCGGAGGGGAGGTTGGGGCTGCAACAAACGTTAACAATATCAATACAAACAACGTTGGTCCCTATACACTGTAGCGGGTGCTGTCTCTGTGTGCGTCCTATGGCAGGGCAGGGACAGTATCCGTTAGGTGTACCACTTGCATTCCAATAAATCGTCGAAAGTGCCTCTACGTCACAAGTACATATGGTTGGTACTTCGGTACTCAGTATTTCGGTTCCACGCACTCCTACCAAAGGTCCCGTCACCATTGTGAACGGGAAAGAAACATATTTTTTACGGACGAATAGACAATGATTAAATGTAAGTCAGAAAGTGAAAGGAAAACGTTACCTTCTTCAGTAGTAGTAAATCGCACTGGTGATGAAAACTGACTCAAATCAGCTTGGTTACCACCAGCCACTCTAGCCGTGTAGCCTGTTGAGGGCTGAAGATCTCCTAACTCGGCCACATGACGAATTTCAACTGTTCTATTTAACATACGGAAAAATACTTTAATTTCTATAATCTTATTACTTCAGAATAAAATGCATTAAAATTAGGAAAACAATTCTTCGTCATTTAAACTGTTCTATTCTTTATCTACGCACATATCATTAGTGCTCTAAAATGCGTTCAGAAACCGTCGGTAATGACCAGCATTATTACAACCAATTTTACTATGACAACTTTCTTGTCTGTGGTAGTAGGTAAAATCTGTACTGTAATGTTATTACAGTACAGATTATCCGTATCGTTATGAGTTTAAATTTGGAACAGCTGTCAAAACTCAAGTGGGTCTCTATTCTAGTATCTATAGATATTAAAACAGTTACCTATCGATACGAAACGTCCATTTATTATGTTTTTTTATTTATAAATTTTCTTTCCTTTTTTACCTTCTTTTACTTTTTTTCACTTTTTTTTACTTTTTTCACTTTTTTTTTACTTTTTCTAACTTTTTTTTCAATAAAAAAAAAACACTTTTTTTCACTTTTTTTTTTTTTTTCAAAGATTACTTACAGGTAGCAATTGTAGCAATGCAGGTCATTTTCCTACGGCTTCTGAACCCATCTTAGAGTACTTATGATATGTGTTTAGATAAAGTAGTGTATGCAACAGTACATAATTAGGCCTTAAAACATAAAACCACACTCGTATTTTAAGGCCTCTCATTATGTATCAGTAGCATAAACTACTATTGTGCTGATTTTCGAACTTTTTACAACTAGATTTGTTTATCGAAAAACATACGGCATGCGCTAGAGAAACGAAAGACATGCAATGAGACTGCTGTTTACCTTGATACATTTATCGTTCTCGCAGTGCTCCATGACAGTCTTTGACTGTTCGTGATCTGCACAGTATAATACTGGGCCAAAGATCGAGCCATATCACGCCATGACAACTTCACTGACCGACTCTTTATCGAATCTACTGATAAATCCGTTGGCGGTGACGGAGGTTCTGAAAAAAGACTGAAGGTGTCGACATGTTCTAGCATTTTCAGGGAAGAGAATAAGTAAACCTGTTTGGTTTTTCATTACATTTTCATATATGTAAAAATAAGATAAGTGACTATCTAAGTTCAGAATATTCTTTGAAACTGCAACAAGAACTTAAACGAGCAATATTTGAAAATCTTTAACATTAAAAGTTACAAACTAACATTTCACGAAGCTACTAGTTACAATTTTACGAATCCTAAACTGAGGCACTTGTCTAATAATGACTGGTCCTTTGACCAGTGTTGCCAGTTTACAATTAAAAAATTGTCACTTTTAGATTCATTAAATGGCCCCCTGCTGTTTACCTACCCAAAATGTTGAGATGGACGCTAAACACGTCGGCTCCAAAGGGGTTGCCCGCTCGACACTGGTACAAGGCAGCATCGCTCGTCTCCGTTTGCAGAAGTTCTAGCACACTCGTAATGCCTTCATCTGTTTTTGCTTCTGATATTTTTACCCTAACAAATGATTTAAAAGTGTAAAAGTAATATTTTCAAATGTTATGTTTAGTACAATATAAAAACGTACAGCGATTAAAGTACAAAAATAAATAAATAAACGAATGAGTTCAAAACAAATAAAAACTAACTGGTCAATGTTGTTTAGTTACATGTTTAATTATAATTCAATTATCATTCATTAGCCATTAAATTTAAACTTGCTTAAAATAATCATAGCTTATGTATACGACTATAACTTTACTTTAGATTTGATCTTACCTTTGAGTCAAAGGGTTAATTGGTTTCTCATTCCTAGTCCACATGATCCTTATAGGATCGTCACCTTTTGCTTGGCATTCGATGGTGACTTGTTGGCCTAGTTTCGTTGTCATATTTCTTAATATAGTATCGAACGTAACAGGTTCTGTAGAGAAAGATTATGAAATGTGTGAAAATTAAACGAAACTGAATTAATTCAATTTCAAGTGATAATTTTAAATAACTTTAGGATATTAACAGCTCGTCGGTATTAAAGATTGTTTTAATAAAGCTGGCTTTTTTTGTAACATAGCCTATGCAATTAAAACCGGCGCAAGGTAACAATATACCTACTTATCATTCAAACAGCCGACTATGATTGGCGATAAGCTACTCAGGACAGAGTACAGCCCCCCTATTCTGTAACTTGTTTTAAGCTCACCTCAACGCTCACCCAGTCACCCACAATTATACCTTGACAACGCGATACGTAGTAATTAAGCGTAGGTAAAGGTCTAGTTTCGTAATGGGTGACCGGCGGGGTGGGCCGCATTAACGCGTAGCGAATAACAGCCCGGTGGCGTGTCTTAGTGTCGGAGGCGATTGAGCCAGCGTAGAAAGGAAGTAAGTATAATTCAAATAGGAAAACAGGAAGACATTAAGATCTAACACACGCAAATATCAATTTACCTTTTTTTATTGAGTTACTTACTGTTAACAGATATCCATATAGTTTTGCTAAGTGCTTCGCCTACTCCGTTTTCGACATGGCAGGTGTAAAGTCCGGCGTCCGACAGAGCCACAGTATCGAATATTAGGGATCCATTCGATAGACTAAGGACCCCACCCCCCGCTACTTCCAGAACGGGTCGCCATGTCTCCGATACCACTGTTTAAGGAAAAAATGTCGTCGCTGTTACATACCTATCTGACATATTCGTATATATTGAAATTATGGATCAATGATTTGATAGAGGTTATATTATGATACAATTGCGGAAAGTAGGTAAATCCCAAAGAGTGGCGGTGATCTACACGAATTGGTAATCCGCACGTGTTTCATACAAGATTTTACAATGCATCATGCGAGGAAATACAAAAAATACATATAAAGGTGAAATTTTAATTATTAGATAAAATCTTCGCCACACATGTTTGGGAATACTCGAGTCAGCTTGAGCAAAAATTCTTCCGTATGTCAGACTGTCCAGCCAAAATTCTTCCGTATGTCAGACTGCCCAGCAAAAATTCTTCCGTGTGTCTCACAGTTTCTTAGTGAATATTTGAAGTTGTCAGTTACAAGCGAATTATTATATAAATCAGTAACAAAACAAATAGATAATTATAAAAAACCATTTACTGACTAACTTCAAATATTCACTAGTGTACCTGTGAGCAGTAGAACTCGCGAGTCTGTCTATTGATTTAAGTATTTTTTTTAATTTTCAAAAACTGAATCGCCGATAAAAAAAACCATATTTATTAAACCTGCTGACAAAATTTCAAACACTTTTGACAGAATCGGTTGAGAAATGCGACGTGTAGAGGAGAACAGCCGGACACACTGAAGAATAGCCGAAATGAAGAACTACGTTCGCTTCGCTCGCTCGTTCAATAAAATACATCGTGAAAGCTGTCTGCAAAGTGTATTGCTAAATATTGTCACGCCACTGCGGTTGAAAAAAGTAGTCATGTTTTCCGAATCATAAATAAATTACATATATTCACTGATCACACGTCAGAATCTTCTAAAATTGCGTCCAATCGTGTTCCAGTTCACAGAATTTTATTTGATCGCTGATGGATTCACAAGTTATTTTATTTACTTTTACAGATTGCTCCCAACAAAGCGATTTATACTTGTTTTCCTGAAAACCTATTTTGAAGCTTAAAACAAATACGGGATGTTATTTATTTTCCTCGCTTATTTCCACGTGGAGTGAAAGTTTATCTAGGTTACTTATAGTTTTCACTAAAATACATATACTTAGCTTTGAAAGTTTTATTCACAGCGCTATCTAGAAAATAATCTAAGCGGAAAATAGGCAACGTCTGCTTCCGTGCGTAGAAGCTTGACTTTACTAATTAAATGGGTGTATTTCTATTTAGCTGTTCATTAAAGGTAAACCACCAACACTTTAGTTAGAGGTTACAACTTTTTTATTACAATATTTTACATTATGTTACCTGTCGTAACCACTCTGTTGGTAGCCTTGGAGAATATAATCAGCGTAATGATGATAAAAATATTAGCATATATACGTCCCACTGCTGCGGGCGTAGTGGTTGCATTTTATCACTAATCGTTTTGGATAAGACATCCGTCACTCTCGCACTCGCATACTTGTCAGAACGTGACGGATGTCTTACTTGTGTTACTTGTCTTACTTCGTGTACAATATAACAATGCCTTCAGGGTGTTGATGGGGCTACCCCGCTTCTGTAGTGCATCAGGGATGTTCGCGGATGCCAGGGTAGATTGCTTCTATGCTACAATGAGGAAACGCTGCACATCCTTGGTGCGCAGGGTCAGTTCTAGCTCCAATAGCATCCTGAGGGCATTGGCTGAGAGATTTGATTGTCATTGCTTGAATCATTGTCATATGATTCATGTAATGACAAACAAATCTTAGTAAACTGCGTCGGTAGTGGGGGGTAAGTGACCACATAATGTGGTCATATGCGTCCAGCTGTCGCCGTACTTTACATATTTAATTTTACCTATTTTATACATTTTTGCTGTGTTTTGTATTTTTGTAATTTGTATGATCCTAGTTGGTCGAAATAAATGAATGTATTATTATTATTCCCTTTATTTAAATGTCATCTTAAGTTAGGTTTTTACAATAATCATATAAAAAGTAAAACATAAAACAATACATACAAAACATAAAATCATTATAAAAACCTAACCTAGGGTGCCGCCGGCAGCGAGGCGGGGCCTAAGCTACCGGTGGTCAGGGCGACAGAGACAGGAATCTCCTGACTATCCGCGCAGTATCCAGGAGTACCGCCTTCTGTATCTGACCCTTGATCCAGCCATCTAGCGAGAGTCTCTTAAGGTGGCGGTCGAGACTCTTCGCTATTAAACCATTCGCCGAAACGACTATCGGGACGATGATCGTCGAATCAACATCCCACATGGCGGTTACCTCGTGAGCCAGGTCTAGGTACTTACTGGCTTTGTCCTTCTCGGCCTTCACGAGGTTCTCGTCATGGGGGATGGTGATGTCGACGAGCACTGCCTGGCGTTTCGATCGATCTGTCAGCACGATATCAGGCCTATTGGCAAGAATAGTCCTGTCCGTGATGACAGATCGATCCCAATAGAGCGTGGCACGACCATTTTCGAGAACTGGCGCAGGTGTGTACTTATAGTAAGGCACTTCGGAGACCACAAGACCATATAGCAGAGCAAGTTGCTGGTGAATAATTCTGGCTACAAGGTTATGTCTGTGCAAGTACTCGTCGTTAGCAAGATGACCGCAACCGGAGATTATATGCCTGAGTGACTCCCCGGGACGGCGGCATGCCCGAGAAATGTCGACCGTACCGTCCTTCAGGATATACCTCCGGTAATTGTTCGTCATGATAACCTCGTCCGCAATTGCACATACAAAACTTTCGGTTTCCCCGAAGAGATCCCCGAAACGTAGCCAGTTCACCGACGCGAGCAGATCCACATCGGGCCCTGTGAGGGCCTTGCAGAACCGCCCGTGAAGCTCCTTGCTCCTCCATACCGCCCTGCGGTCTTCGGCGCTCATCACTTTAAGTCTGCGCCAGTTCTCGTTTGCCAAGGAGAGCGGGGTGAAGTTTCCGTCCACTGCCACTACGTCGCGATGCATCCCACACTCGTTGTTTAGGAAATAATCCCTGAGACTGCACACCTCGCGGTTGTGAAGGTCTTTGGCATTTAAAAAGCCGCGACCTCCACACTTCCGCGAGATGTACAGTCTCATAACAGACGAGCGTGGGTGTAGCATGCGATGCGCAGTAAGCAGTACACGAACTCTTCGGTCCAGGGCATCCAGCTCAGTCTGAGTCCATCTTAGTACGCCAAAGGAGTAAGTGAGCAAGGGCATCACCCAGGCGTTGAAGGCGCGCACCTTGTTGCCGCCCGACAAAAGACTATTAAGTACTTTTGTCAAACGACAAAAGAAGCGTTCCTTCACCGCCCGCTTTACGCTCTCACCCTCAATACCCAATGACTGTGACATACCAAGATACTTTTAGGTTTCTGCTTCGGAGATAGATTTGAGGGACATTGTCTCAGAAAGTTGTAAATTTGTTGAATTTACAACTCTACCCCGCTGTACATGCATAACCGCACACTTATCGACACCAAATTCCATTTACGCGCTACTGAAGACTTCTGTTGTTTTCAGTAGTTCCAACAGGTCATGTCTATTCGGTGCAAATAGCTTGAGGTCATCCATATAGAGCAGATGAGAAATTACCTCACCCCCTCTCCGAAGCCGGCAACCTAGCCCTGAATCCTTCAGCAAGGTGCTGAGTGGATTCAGCGCTAGGCAGAACCACAGAGGACTCAGGCTATCACCCTGGAATATCCCACGTTCAATCCTTATATAGTCCTGCGAGCCAGAGGGGCCATCTCCTCCCCCCGGTTGACGAAGAACCGTGGTCCACTGCCCCATGCAAGCGCCTAAGAAGGATCTCAGAACTGCATCAACTTTATACAGCTCTAAGATCCTCCTCAGCCATGAATGAGGCACCGAATCATAGGCCTTCTTGTAGTCAATCCAGGCGGCCGAGAGGGCACCTCTGTTCCGCCGGACTCGTTGGCAAATGGTCATGTCCATGAGGAGGAGCTCTTTAGTACCACGAGACCCAACCCTACATCCATTTTGAGCAGGGGCCAAAACGTTGTTCGCAACGATGTGTGCGTTAATTTTTGCTCTCAAAATGGATGTTAGGAGCTTGTACAGCGTAGGCAAGCACGTGATGGGTCTGTAGTTTTTCGCTTCCGTGGTACTACCGGACTTATAGAGCAGGGAGGTAATACCAGTTGTAAAGAAAGATGGCAGGGAACCGAGCTCAAGGGATTGCTGGAACTGTGTTGCCAAACGTAGGTGTGAGCATCGAAACCATTTCACCCAGAAGTTGTGCAATCCATCCGGCCCAGGACTTTTCCAGTTCGGGGTCAAACGGATGGCACAACTAACGTCTTCGGGGCTGATCGTAACAGTCCCCATGGGTTCGATGAACTCACACTCACGTTCGACAACACCCATCCACTCGCCTTCGGCGTGCTCGACTGGCACTGACCAGATACTACGCCAGAAGTCAACCATGGCAGTAGCATCCGGCTGCTGCGCGTCGGACACACGAAGATCGGTTCCCTCCCACTTTCGGTATACCTTCCTTTGGTCACTCTGGAAAAGGCGATTCTGCTGGTATCGGTCCACACGCTCTCTGTAGCGGCGAATACGGCTTGCCCATGCATAGACTTTCTGCTTCAGAAAGTCAATGCGTTCCGTGACACAGGTCATGTAGTCGAGGGGCCTGATATCAGTTCCCGCGAAGGCCTGGTTCACAAAGCGCATGACTCGGAGGCGGTTGTTGCCCCCCCTGAAGCAGATCAGCTTTGCAATGAGAGTCCTAAACGTATTGATACGCCGCTCAATCCGCACTTGCCATGTAGGGACACCGCCGGCGGTCCTAGGTGCACGGTCAGCGTCCGGAAACTTGACGCGAGCAACACGGCACGCCGCGACTGCCCCGCAGTACATGATTGAGTGTGTATCAACTAAGTCTTCACTAGCCCGTAGATACGGATCTAGCAGACCGTTCAGGGCTCCCATTAGCGCTAGATTGCGTCTATTCACAGGCAAGCGTGGTAATCGTGGCCTAGAGTTGTTTGTGGGGCGATACTGCGTAATCGCTTCTTCCAGAGCCCTCCTCAGTTGCTCATGGGCCTGATTGCTTACACTCTGATCCGCATAGTCCTCCTCGTCGACACTGGGATCAGTCCGCGGCGCCCCCGGTGCTAGGTCGGGTGCAAGCACCGGAGCCGGCACCGTGGCAGGCGGGTCCCGCGTCGAGGTGGAGGCCGCACGGGCAGAGAGTGCTTCCAAGCGTAGCCTATCGAGTATCGAGTCATCCAACCGCTTATGCCGTTGGATGACCCGCACCTGATCCGATAATCGTTGCGCGGTCACGTTGATGGCGGGTTCAAGGACCTGAAACAGAGGAAGCATCCGGACACGGTACGCGGACAAGTTGGTTCCCCCCTCTGTAGCCCCAAAGTACGCTCGCATGCAGTTCACATTAATGTCATGAGTCCATCGCATGCGGCGCACTATACCACCGGCAGCGGGAGCCATAAGCGGGGCGGGGTGCCCCGTAGGCCCCAAGCGTGCCGGCAGCGGTGGTCGTCCTCGTCGCGCAGGTGGTCGCGGCGGCGGGGACGGTGGCCCGCGCTCGTCGCTCGACTCGCTGGTGTCGGGCGCTGTGGCGAATTCATCGCCCGACGACGATGGCGAGGAGCTGGACGGTGCGGGTGGAGGTGGTGGGCGTGCGCGTTGTGCCGCTCGTGAGCGTGTCCTCGTTATCATATTTGTATTCGTATTTCAGTTTTCTTTTATTTGTTTAGCCTTTGACAGCTGCTTGTCAGTTCCCTTGATATTGATTCTGCTGCGTAGCAAAAGCGGTGCCGTGTTGTAAATATATTGCACATTGTGGGAAAACTATTATGTACAAATTGTAATGTATTAAATGCTTACAAAGGCACAGAAAACATTAAAAACGAATTTATAAAATATAGATAAAAATTGACACGTCTGTCGTGAAAGCGGTTTCGGCGGAATCCACAGCGATAAGTGATAAAATGACAACCATGCTACTGCCGCTGACACAGTTCTCCTCTCATGGATAAGAGGGAATGGCCAATAGCCCCCACGCTGGTCCAGTGCAGGTTGGGGGACTTCACATACGACCGACACCTTTTAATTTTTTCGCGAAGCATGCAGGTTTCGTCACGGTGTTTTTCCTTCGCCGAAGAGCGAACGATACCTACGTATCAAATGATATTCCATGCATAAGTTCTGAAAAAAACTCCTTTTCCTCCGAGCCGGAATTCGAACCACGACCGCCATTTATCAGCCGCATGCTTGAACAACTGGGCTACCGTAGTCATAAACCATGAAGTTTTCGTATTTCATTAGAAACAAGCAATTAAATATAATAATAAGTTAATTAACTTGATCCCAGCCTACGTAATGCTTTAAGGGCTTTTCAAACATTACTTTAATACTTTTGTTTATAATAACACGTTTTCTAAAACCACATAAAAACGGACCCGCTTTTTATAAGTTAAGAAAGAAATGGTTACTTACTATCTTTCTTCAGCCAGTGTGTTTGGGGCTGAGGATAGCCGTTGGCACTGCAAGAAATGTGCCCGCTCCTTCCTAAGAGCAGCGATGCATTCTGCGGCTCTTCACTCCACTTTGGGGCCACTGTTACAAGGAAAAGGAGTTAAATTTTTTGTTGAAATTGCACGCAAATACTGTGTAGGCTAGAAAAACAACAAAACAACAACAAGGCAATTCTAATTCGAACCAGAAAGTTCGAATTCGGGGAAGGAATAATGTTGACAGTTAGCAAGTCCATCGGAAACCCCAGTTTCATTCAATTAAAGAGTCTCAAGTCAAATTATAATTTACAAAAGTAAAAGTGAAATCCAAGATACTTTAAACGGTCTGAAGTTGAACCTTATTAAGATAATACGGGTTCATTAAAATTAATTGATGTTGCTTCTGTATCACTTTCCGCGGTTTCCACGGCAGTGTTTTTTTTTTGATATTTCATGATCAATTTTTATATTCATTGGTTCTGAATTCACTATCTTTTATATGTCGTGGAAATTAATGTTTGTACTTGTTTTTTAATGGCAGTACCAATATTTTCTAATAATTTCGCGTGCTAAATGCAGATTTATATCCACTGCCTTTACAATGCTTTTAATTTTAAGTCTTTATTCCAAAGGAAAGAAGCCATAAACATATTTTCATCATCATCAACATAATTATCATCATAATTATAAGCCAAAAGACGTCCACTAAATTTATTTTAAATACAATTCGAAACGTTTCTAACTAGGGATGAACTTCGTTTGTCCCTAGTTAAAAAGAGGGGAAATTGGAGCTACATGGAATTGTTGTCAGACTATTAAAGCACTAACTCATTCTTTTCCAAACTTAGGTACATTACGCTAAAAAGGGACACAACCGGCCTCTTGTTATGACTTAAAATATAAAAGTAATTTCTGTAAAATGAAAAATTGTTTTCATTTCGCTAGGGGGTAAAATCGGTACTCATCCAATTTAAAAAAAATACTTTCACCATTGTTAAGAATGGCCCTTCAGGATGGACATAGCCTGTATTTTATACCGCGTCTTCGCCTGAGTTCTGTGTACCAGGCGGCCGGGGTCGAGTTGGCAACTGGTTTTACGTAGAGACCGGTATATTTAGGTACGAATGGCACAGCGTTTATCCAATACATTTGATAAACACTGCACCAATGGTCAGATGTCTAACAAAGGGAAACGCAGTTGCTTTATCGGGCTTTATTTTAATTGACCAATATACGGACGCTATAATTACTGACTGATTCTATATGCAAATTATAACGTATTTGTTCCAGAATCATCGAACCAATAATTGATGTTTAGCATATTGTCAACTGTATGCCAATTATTATTCATGAGAAAGCCCTTTCAGAATTAACTATTCTCTATACCAATAACCGAATGAGATGATGATTAGTAGATTACCTTTACTTAGAAGATTTGTGAGTTTGTAAGTAAGGGTAATATCTGGAACCACTGATGCGATTTCAAAATAGTACATTATGATACAAGTGAGGTAGGTTCAGAGGCGGAATTGTCACGCGAACCGCAGGTGAGCGTGGTAATAGAGCCGAGGATGTAATTATCAAAGCTCACGCGTGTCATACGACGTTTTTCAACACATTTGCGAGGAAAAAATCCTTTTCATAAAATGAACATGTTACAGGCTCCTAAGTTGTTTCCTTTAGTTATTGATGACAACAGGTTTTTACTCACATATTTGTACATCTCCAAGAATGTACAGTGGCGTCAAATCTATTTATCACTTTTCTATTCACTACGAGTCAACATTTTTAACAATAACCAAACACGCATCATCAATGTTTACAAATATTTGTGAAATTACCTATAATGGCGCGCAACAATTTTTTTTCGTGAAGTTCGCGCAGTTCGCCCGCAGCGAGGCTTAGATGAAATCTCTAAACAGCCAATACAAAATAAAATAAACATTTTCTTATTCAATATAAATTCATGTAAAATGTTATCAAAAGTAAATAGTTTTACTAAATGAAACGTTTCTATATCATATCCAACAAGAAATAATCAATTAATCCACAAGAAGGATTTAATTTGTTTAGTCGAGTAAGAATCCGTTTGCCGAGAATTAAAAACAAACCTGTATAACCCGGTCAATTTAAGAATGCGCCGAGTCCATACATACACCTTGCTGCAAGGTGCTAACGTGTCTTAATCGGCATATAAACATAACTACACGAGTGTCGTAATGTTATTAAACACGCGTGTTTAATACCCAGGATTATGAGCCCAAAAGCGGCACAATAAGAGGCACGTTACGAGCAAATGTGTTGAAAAATATTTTACTATGATACTTATAGAATGTAACTCTTCGGTTCGAGATGCACACAGATGAAAAAAAACCCGCGGTCTTAATTCTGTTTAGTACGAGTACGCGGACGTCCTTCGATGAATTCATTTATCATTTAATAGTAGGTAAAGTAGTCAGTAGTAGCCTAATTCAAATTTTTCCCGTGCTAACCTAGACGATAGTGTGATACATTACAAAATAGAAAAGTTTCTACTACTGAGTAAAACATAAGGGTAAACATATTAACCTTTTATATACAGGTTGACTGGTTATGAGTCAAATGAGGGTATCTGCATTGAGCGCATTTACCTTTTATATACAGGTTGACTGTGCGGTTGACTTTGGCGACGTGGTTCGCCGCCACGCAAGTGTAGGTGCCGCAGTGGTCTAGAGACACGTTCTTTATTATCAATACGCTGAACACTTCCAGGCTTCTCTCTACAATCTGAAAATAAAGAATGTTTGAGCCGGAGTTACTTGAAGGTTTTTTTTGTCCTTCGGTCCCATTTTGCTACTACGCTTATCCGCTACTACGTTGTAGATGCGAACGGTATTATAGATTCGATGTTACAGATTTTAAATAGTTTTATTTTTATGTGTTTGATCTTTGTGCCGGCAAGGCGCATACTAATTAGTCGATAAGATATTTTTCAAACACTGCAGCTAAGCCATAGATTAATATGTGCGAGATGTATGAATGATTATACGTGTAGAATTAATGATCAGAGTGCCTGTTCAGAGTACTTCTAAGTCTCTCACTGATCTTGGAACCATAAACCCCAGTGGGATGCAGTCCACAGTCCAGCTCTCTGCTACTCCATTTACATTTAATATTGTTAGGCAAGTGGACACTACCATCAACCAGGAACTGCCTGGCAGAGTGGTGATCCCGACGCCTGAAGACGCGACGATTTGGCAAAATATTTAGTGTACAAAATAGAACTTATTGTACAAAAGGACGACGTTACCAGTCAATAAATTATTTACTACCTGACTACCACAGGAAATGAGCTTATTTTCACAGTTTCTAAAACTCATTTATGCAACGACGGTGGCAAACTAGCTTACGGCATGCCTGATATTAAGCTGGTACGGTAGCCTATGGACACGATAGATATTATGTATGATGTTTTGAATTTTTATTTTTACACAGTTAGGGTGAGCTGGTGCAACTTACGATTACGGACTGATTATCGTTAAATATGGCGCTGGTAGCTGTCATCCCATAGAAACTTGTCAAAAACTTTCCATATATTTTGATTTTAACGAACAGTTTACAATTATAGACGGTTTAGCGTTTATATTTATTACAATAGTATTTAATGTAAACGTACCTCAGTTGATGAAACGAGGTACAATGTGTATATAAATTGCACCCAAAAAGGTAATAGGATACAAAGAAATTGTGTTCACTTACGTTACGCGAACTATTTAGTATTTATATAGGACTAGCTGTTGCCCGCGACTTCGTCCGCGTAGAACTTATACTTAGAAAATATAATGCAAACAAATTTCTACTTACCATCTTAAGGGATGATTTCCGAGGCAAAAACTATTTTATATCCTTCGAAGGGTCTCAAATTATCTCTATACCAAATTTCATCTAGATACATGAATTTTATCCAAACTTTCACCCCCTATTTCATACCCTTAGGGAATGAATTTCGGGATAGAAACTATCTAATGTCATTCTTCGGGACTCAAACAACCTTTATACCAAATTTCATCTAAACGGGATTCATCCAAATTTTCACCCCCCATTTCACCCCCTTAGGGAGTGATTTCCGGAATTAAAACTATCCTATGTCCTTTCCCAGGACTCAAGCTATCTCTATACCAAATTGTATGAAAATGGGTTCCATCCGAATTTTTACCCCTAATTTCACCCCCTTAGGGGATGATTTCTGGGGTAAAAACTATCCCATGTCCTTTCCCAGGACTTAACATATATCTACACCAAATTTCATCAAAATAGATTACATCCAAATTTTCACCCCCCCCCCCCCTTTCACCCCCTTAGGGGATGATTTCCGGGATAAAACCTATTATATGTCCTTCCCCGGGACTCAAACTATTTATATACCAAATTTCATCTAAATCGGTGCAGCGGTTTAAGTAGCTCCATACAAATTTCCACCCCCAATTTCAGCCCCTCAGATATAAAAACTACCCTTTGTCCTTCCCCGGGGCTCATTTCATCTAAATCGGTTCAGCGGTTTAGGCGTGAAGAGGTAACAGACAGACACACTTTCGCATTTATAATATTAGTATGGAAGCAGGAAGAAGAATTACGAGTAGCTTCGTAATTCTTCTTCCTGCTTCCATACTAATATTATAAATGCGTTTAAATGTCGCTTGTTGGAGTGAGAGAACGATCAGGGACCGTGACGTCACGATCCTCGAGCGTCATAGTAAAAAACAATCGTTTCATTATAAAGGTGCGTTTTGCGGAAAAGAGACGCAACAAACCCCCTCTTAAAACTTAATACACTTATAACTTAGTGATTACCTATATAGCCTCTTGCGTTGTTTTTTTTCGAGATAATACAACATTATGATTATTTTGTTTAGTGTCTACATCCCTATTTTCGATAAGATAAGATAAAATAAGATTTCTTTATTGTCAGAACTGTGTACATTTAGTTGTTTTGGGTAAAATTAAGTCCAACAGCTTGCCCATTTCGGACGTACAATATTAAACTTAAAACTTAAGTCTCATATATACTAAAACAATAACAGCAATAGTATTTCCAAATAATTTTAACCATATTTCACACATAAAATATTAATTTAGATCTATCCGACATCCGTATTTTCTTTAAACCACGAACTTCGGAATTCGAAAATATTCGGGTATCTCTATCTCTATCGCACTAACAAATGACAGGAATGCAGAAATACGAACTTCGAGTTTCGGTTTTCGTGGTTTGATGGCTGAATACGCAAAGAGCGCGCGCGCGTGCCATTCAAAAAAACCAAGTTTATATTGTTCGAATTTGTTGTTACATTTGTAGAAATTACGCCTTTATTCGACATTTGCGCATATAAGTTCGCATATCAAAATCGATTCATTTTATATTTGCTTTTGGTACCTATGTGTCTCGTCAATGTACTCGTATATCGTAGACGGGATTAAAATTATTAATAGGCGAAAGAAAGGCAAAGAAATTCCGCCATTTTGTCCGTAGTATTTCTTATTAGTCTGTGATTTTGACGTTTCTTTTAGCTGACAGATGTGGCGGCGATATACTTTAAGAATAATAAATGAAAATTAAATGAAGTCGTATATTACGGAAAATAAATTATTTGTCGCAGTCGGATAAAAACTATCCTTAGTTGCAGCTGGAATAATAATGTACCTATATAAAATGTTTCATATTTTTCCGTCGATGGGATGCTGAGAACATTCGTACCACAGAAATCTTAGTTTCAAACTGGCTGATTCTTTTTTTAATTTAGAGATTTATTATAAGTGGAGATTAATAAAGGAACAAAAAATCAAAGAACCGGTCAAGTCTGACTCGCGTGCCGAGGGTTCGGTACAAACTTCCATACACCATGTACCCGTCAAGACTCCACTAGTTCAGGAAAAACCTTAACAGCGCATAGTAAAAGTTACCGTCATGAGTACAGCGCTACAGCGGCAGCGTCATCTTTCAGTTCATTTTGTTACAAATAATTTGCAACCTTCCATTTATTTATTTAATCGTATGGGGAACAGAACGAAACAGTAACAAAATATACATATTCAACGATAAATTCATATTGAGGCTGATCAGCCCATCGAGTGGCTGATCAGCCCATCGAGTGGCTGATCAGCCTCAATATGAATTTATCGCTAAGGACGATCAGGTCTTCTGGAGGGCCACCTTCTAATTTTGATTTTTAGCAATAATTATTTATCACGTCCATTCTCACAAATATTATAAGAATTAAATATCATAAGAATATGCAGATGAAAAAAATTACATACAAAAAATTAAATAACAAACTTAGTTTAGAAATGATTTTTGATGAATTGGAAAAATTATTATAGATAAAGTTATTTTTTTTCCTGTAAAAATATATATACAGGGTATACCCGGGAATTTCCGTTAACTTCGGCATATTGCAGAGTACATTCACAGAAACAAATAAGCATAATTATTTCTTGAGAAAAAACGAAAAATTCGTACAAATTCATTTAATGTTGTAGCATTAACGGTTATTGTCTTATTGTACAAGTGTCTTGAAACACATGAAATAATAAAAAAATTATGTAAAAAATATGTTATATCGAACGAACTCACTTTGTAAACCTCCTTGTAGTGTATAGGAACCTTACAAATTTTAAAAAGCTGTTATGAAGTCACATTTTAGAGCCATTTACACCGTTTAAATCTGCCAAACTGGCAAAATTAAACATTAAATATCTTGATACTCGTAACAGTAAGAGTTAAGATACTACTTTCTTGGAGAAATTAACTTTATTTGATCTAAACTATGCCCGCTTGCAATTAACGGAAAGTGTCATGAACACGTTGTAAGTATATTAATGTTAATCAACACACTCAATCCGTGCAACGCATGCCTTTTCATATGACACTCCACGTGAACAACTAGACTTTGGATTATCCCCCTCATATCCTTTATTTTTCATATAAAATAATAATATTTTCCATACACGTGCACCTTGTTTACCTACAACTATTCCAAATCCATTGTTTTCATTTCAAATTTATAGCTAAGAAGTTACTGAGATATTATACGTTATGACAGACGTTTTTGGTAAGGAACCCTAGAATTTCCCCAATTTAATCTAACGCAAATAAGTAGGTACTTATAAATACTTGTTCGAAGGGGCTTTTTGTGATGCTTGTAATTTTAATATTATACAAAATAGACTGAAATATGGGTGCATAAATTAATTATTCAACCGATATGTGATTTAACTGTGTAAATATATCAAGAGTGTTTAATAAAGGTCCAACTCCAGTCATCTGAGCCCATAAAGCTATTATGTTTTGAATAAACAAACAATGCAACAAAATCATGCAAGTATACCTAATTCGGAGTAATGATTCAATTTTAATTAAATTGTTCCAGCAACAATTCCGATTTGCATCAGTATATTCACAGCATTTGACTGTCGATCTATGTTAGTCTAGTCAGATCTGTGGTAGTCTAGTCATCCCTCCTGAAGCGGACGGTCTTGAGTTCAAATCTCGATAAAAACTAATCTTTTTGTGATGATCATGAATTTTTGGGGCTTAATCTTGCATGTTTTCTATATATTTAAGAATGTATACCTTTCACATGTTTCGCCGACTATTACCTATAACACATTCCTTATCTAGCTTATTTAGTATGGCCTAGTTCGATGTGTGTAAGATGTCCCTAATATTAATTAATTTATTTTATTTTATTGCTAGAACCCCGGGCTCTTATAAGTAAAATGAGAGACAGATGTCCATATAGCTTGGAACCAATACCGACAACGCTGCATCTCTTACTCAGTGCATTCTTTGAAGTTTTGACCAGCAAAACTGATATCTATATATTAATATAAAAGAGTCGTGTTAGTTACACCGTTTATAACTCAAGAACGGCTGGAACGATTTTGATGATTGTTAATTTGTTGGATTTGTCTTCGGCCCGAATAGCAGAATAACTATAAAAAAATAGAAAAAATAAAGTTTTTTTTTTCATGTATTTTGTACGGCGGAACGAAGTTCGCGGGGTCAGCTAGTTGTTAATATTCCACAGTAGTATAAAACTTTTATAAACTTCATGTATATCAATATTGATGGATTTACATTTTAGCAATAGTAGTATAACAGTTTTTAGTTTGAAGTAAATGGGATAAGGGCAAGGAATTGATGAGTAGTATAACAGTTTTTTCTTACGTTGATCTCCAGGTACTAAAACTTGTGTGAAAAAAGTAAAACGGTTATCCGAATCCTTTATTTAAATAAAGAGTGTCTGTGAGATACTAAATCTTGGCAAACCTCTCCAGTTGCGGTAAAAAGTGCAACGTTAGTGTAAATCAATTCAGCTACACAGATTTTTATTTGGTTAAGGTTTGATTTTATTTGTTTCTTTTACGCTTGTGTTTGTGAAGAAGAATTGAACAGCATGTAGGTTAGATAAATATGTACAAAACGTTACTAAATACGTTATTCAGTTATTATGGTAAGACATACTTAACAAAAAATCGAACAAGTGCAAGTCTGAATCGCGCACCAACGGTTCCATACAAACTTGTATGTATATTATATAGTTAGCCCATTCCAATTCATCAGGAACAAAAATAAGCTCGTATTTCATAATACTAAGCGTGACTTTGTCACTGAAGTTGTTAACTAAATTGATTCATATTTGCCTTCAAATGATTCGGTATCTTATTTCCATCCTTCAACCACGAATAACCGGTAAATCGCCAGCCCATTCCAATTCATCAGGAACAAAAACTTGCTCGTATTTCATAGTACTAAGCGTGACTTTGTCACTGAAGTTGTTAACGAAATTGATTCATATTTACCTTCAAATGATTCGGTATCTTCTTCCCATCCTTCAACCACGAATAATACACTGGCGAATCGCCACTCTTCAAATTGCAATGTATCTGTACTATCTGGCCTTCTTGCAAGTCAGATGCGAGTAAAATCTCTTCCAGCTGTGGTGCCTCCACAACTTGCAGTTCAAAGGATCTCTTAGCCATCTCTCCTGAAGGACTTCGAACGACACAAGCATAGCTAGCGCCATTGTCACCCTTGCTTACTTTAGCTATATTTAATACTCCATCATTAGTTACTGTGGCATCTCTCTTGTTTCTTAATTTGGGTTTGCGGCCAAATATTTCTATGTTGGAGGGCACGGAGCGTCGATAACGACTGGACTGTGATATGTCTGGTTTGATTTCTTTGCTCCTGTGCTCCCATGTAATTTCTCTGGAATAAAAAGGTGCATTTAATGTTTAACCGTAGTTATTACTTAGAACTAATATTTCTTCTAAATAATATTGTTTTTATGTGCGTTTGTTTAATGATCAAAGTTTTTTCTTTCATTCTATTAATATGGCAATGAATCTGATTGATGCAGAGTATTAAACATATTTTTATAGTTTAAAAGCTTTTTACAATTAACTGCATATTTGCGGGTTTTTTTATATTTTTGAATTTGATAAACGACCATCAAAATTGCAGTTGAAACAGTTTCGGGCGTGAACAGCGAGATATTAATGTAAATTATTTTAAGTGCCTTTGTTTTCTACACAATGCAATTATGTATGCAATATTTTATGGCGGTTGGGTGAAGTTATGTAGTGTACACAATCCATATTAAACAGTTCGTTAATTTTGAAGATAAAACATATTTCTAAAAGCAATCATAAATTTACATTCTCGTATTAATTTTAAATAGAGCAGAGATAGGCACAGTCCTCCAAAGTATTTTTTACATAACACTTGCTCGTAAAGGACTTCATAACGCGATGCAGGCGTACAGACCTAGATAGCCTTAATTACGCTTATGGGCGTAACGTTTTTTTATTGTGTCTGTGGCTCATACGTCAGTTACTCTACAATCTTTTTATAAAAAAAAAAAAAAAAAAACACTAATATCAGCTGAAAGACGTCCGCTGACACAAGCATCCCCCAAAGAATGCCAAAATGACCGTTCCGCTAATATAAAACATTACATTGTTTGATAAATATGTAAAATGTAAATTAGTATTTGTTAAAAAAAAACAATGATTTTAAATCGAGGCTGTATGCCGAAGGGACTTTGTTTTGCACGATTGAGCAAAATTAACGACTAACATTATGGCATTTTTATTGCGGTTAGTAAGTATTACCTTGCACGTATACTACGTATTACTTTGTACGTATTACTTTATATGGACTTGTATGTATGTTTCCGGAATAAATTATTTTAATTTCATTTCATTTTCTTGCTTGAAATATATCAGGGTCCACGGAACGAACATGTCTAGTCACTTTTTTTATTCAAAATGAGATTTTTATGTCAAAATGTTGAGCTCGTTATGAACTATTACGTGACATTAAAATCTCATTTTGAAAAAAAAATGACTAGACATATGTTCTTTCCGTGGACCCTTCATCTGTTTCCTCGCAAATGTGATGAAAAACATGTAGCACTCTAAAATACCACATTCATAAAAAATCTCTTCCCGGCTTCGCGGCACAATGTACTACTACATTGACCAACTGTATTCCTGTACATAATTCACATGCATAAACATTCTAATTTTTTACATTTAAATACTTGATCAAAGGTACCTTACGGGGTAGCCATAGTAAGGGCACCTGAGAGTGACACTCTGCCCGCTTTGAACCTTGAATGGGGGCAGCGTCCGGATATAAGGGGGGCCTGTAACAAACCCATATAATTATATTATATCCTTTTTATGTAACCGGGAAAACTTTGAGACAATCTTTAGTAATATAGAACGCAGAAACATGCTTTAAAAGGAACAAGTGACAAATCAACTGAATCCCCAGATTATATGAAGAAACCGTCTAAGACGTGGAACACTAACATTCTTGCTCGTATTTTAGGTACAAAAATAATTATTACTTATACTCTATTATCAAAGGTAGTTGTAATATATATTTTTTGCAAATCTGTTTTATATAACAGAAAATAAAACTGTCGTAAATTTAAGTATAGGTTCATAGGAAAGACACAATCATATACCTTAATGACATTGCATTGAACTTTAAAAGACCCCACGATTTAGAACGTTCTATATCTACACATTGCCTGGTTGAGTGTTAAATTAATACAAATACATTGAAATACTAATACTATACTTCGATTTTTTTAGCATTAGAAATTCGATAAACAAAGAAGCAGGTGTCGTAAACCTGTTTCTTCAGAAGTTAATAATAAAATATTAAATTATTGTGTATTTTTCTTTGTTACATCATAGGTACTTATCAATGATTTCACATTTCCTATCACTTAGGTTTGTAAATATTATATATATATTATTATTAACTATTCCTAACCTAACCTTTCACTTCACTGAATTGGGTGGTTTTAACCTTAAAATGCATGCATATCAAGTGGCCTCTCTGAAATAAGTAAGTAGAACCTATTTTAGCTTAATTTGAAGCTTTGCCGACCTCGTCCACCACACACTAGTGCGATGTAACCTTGTAGTCATTAGGAGTTATTATTTAGTAGTATCAGAGTAAGGGCCGCACTCAGGCGCCTGAACTGAACCGCACTATCGACGAAAGATAATAACAATAACAACAACAATAACAAATAACTTTAACGGAAAACAATGAAACTTAAAAACTCAAAACAACAAGATTCTAGGATAATGACAAAGTATCGAACTTGCATTCGCATGACATACGAGATGAGAGTGACGTTTAAAAACAAACATGAACAATGTAATGGCGGACATTTTATCCGACCGATTGCAAATGTCAAAACGCTAAACTCTTATTGATGTGGGACACGATCTCTTCAATTTAGTCGCAGTTTATGCGTTTAAAACGTTCCGTTTGTTTGAAACCTCTGCTTCTCTGGGTTTTTTATCATGCAATTTTTTTGCGATACATTAAAAATAACGCAAATAAAATATTAATGCCGTATTATTAAATAATCCTTTTAAGTAAATGCAAATTACACATTTTGCTATCGTCTTATATGCTTTAAAAAATGTTTTCATAGTTTTCCACTTATTCTGCCGCATTTACGGCAGGTATCGTAAAACGTGTTCTATAAAAAACCTTTCACTTACTTCTGTAAAGGTCTTTCTAATGCTAAAAAAATCGAAGTATAGTACGTCATAACAAATAATACAAAATCGTAGTAGGTACAGTCGCCATCACATACATCGGAGCAAACAAGCACGTCACAAACATCGGAACACACCTCTATTTTCAAGGCATTAGGGTGCATGTGCCGATATTTTTGAACACCTATATATTGTGTGCCGATGTATGTGATCGCGACTGTACCTACTAAATTTTTATGGACACTCAGATAATATACTTTGAATTCTGTTTATAAATAAGGTATTCAATGTGCAGACAAGTCAGATAAAATAGCAGAAATAAATAAATAATTCACTTGAACGAGCCAACATTTTATAATTTTATTTCATAATAAAAATTACAAAAAAAAATTAAAAATGTAAGGGCCCTGGAGGGGAACAACCTTAAATCCTTTAGTTACTTAGCTCACTTTACTGAAAGGAAACGTTCCTTTATTTTTTTAAAGAAACGAAACTGCACTCAAAGTTTTCTAAAATTCGCTTGTCTCACCCGGGAATCAAACAAACTAAAAATTAAAAAATAAACCCTCGCTGTTTTATTAGATGGATCGGTAGGATTATTGTTCAGAATAAAAATTGTGTAATTAACATTTGACGAAAAAAAGTGAAAATTAATATTAATTTTATTATTTTATCATCAATACGAAGAACAAATTAAACACGAAACATTTGTTTAACGCAGACGGATATTAAGAAGAGATAAGAATCTTAATAATTTAACTGATAAGTTGCTCGACATGACCCCGCCCCCTTGTTCCGGTTGCAAAAAAATCTACGTTGAAATTCATTCCGTGTGTATGTCTGCGAAGTGTTGTGGTGTATTTATGCTCCTAAAGGCCTCCACACACCGGTCGCGTGCGCGGGCCCGCGGCGGGCCCGCGCACGCGACCGGTGTGTGGAGGCCTTATAATAACATACTTATATATATCTACCGCAACCCTTAGTTCTTGTATTTATGTACTGTATTATATATAACACGTTTTGTAAATTTCATTTTTTACATGACACCATAAAAAGTAGTCCAGAGGCGTCAGGTCTGGACTGGACTTCTCGCAGGCCATCTAATCGTCCCGTTTGTATCCAGACATTGAAATTGTCATTAAGGTAAACCCTGGAAATTCTGCTATTGTAATAATATTGTATTTTCATGCGTCTCGTACAACAGATGAGTGTAAGGCCAAATGTTTATTAGACAAATTTTATCCAGGCCCCGTAGCATGGATGGTTTCACGCGATAAGTGACAAGATAGAGCATCCGTCCCTGGCTGACACCGTTCGATAGAGCGAGACGACGCGCTTATCCTGTCACTTATCGCGTGATAACGCCATCCATGCTACGGGGCCTGAACAATAATCCCACCGATTCGTATAATAAAATAACGAGTGTTTATTTATTTTTATTTTTATTTGGTTCGATTCCCGGGTGAGACAAGCGAATTGTAGAAAACCTTTGAATGCAGTTTTGGTTTTTTTTTTTATAAAGGAATGTTTCCTTTCAGTAAAATGAGCTTACTAAAGGATTTAAGGTAGTGCCCCTCCAGGGCCCATACATTTTTTCCACCTGTATGCATAAATGTCAAAATTACAAGAATGTCTATTTGATAATCGTCAATATAATTGAAATGTAAAAATAGAATACTGTTCTATCTCCAAAAAAGGATCGTCAGTTGTTAACATGATAATAAGATTTACAAAAGTATTCATATGTCAACATAATAAAAAAAATATATATAAAAAACAAAACTTCAAGCGTTAGGGTGAATATCAAGCAGAGATGTGTAAAGCTGCATTATTTTTTTATTTGACACCTACCTGTCAGGCGTGCGAAGTGTCAAATATGTATATGAATACACAGCAGTTTAGAATTTGGACTGACTTGACAGTGAACACTGACAGCTCACGTGACAGCTATATATTGACATTTACTATTGACTGCCACCGCCGGCCACGGCAGACTGTGAGAGGCTTAAAGCCTGCATCACACTGGCGCGGCCTGCGGTGGCGGACCATGGTAAATTTGACAGCTAATGACAAGTTTTCTATTGTCCGCCGCGGCCAGGCCGCGCCAGTCTGTGAGAGGCCTAACGCTGCCTTACACTGATACTTGGGCAGACTTGAACGACGATAACTTTTTAATTATAATTAGGTCCAATAAAAATATAACAGAAATATGAATGCCATAAATATCTCGTCTAGTATTTCTAAAGATCAAATCAAGAGTACTAAAGGTTGAGTCTCAGATAATGTTCTGAGGGTTGAGTTGAAACAGACGTAAGAATGAATCGGTAAGAAGTAATATTTAAAAATAAAATATAAACTTAAGTACAACAAAGATTAAAACATATGTATGTATGTACACCTAAAACTAAAACAATACTAAAACTGTTAATAATGATAATACTTACTCTTACCAAAACTTTGTTACAGCTAATGCAGTTCATTATAGATATACATAGTTCTTCTTTAGTTTCATAAGAGTTTATTATAAATAGTGTACAATATATTAATTAAAATATTAGGTTTCTTCTTGATGTATATTAAATAAATTGAAGTCCATTTGTTCTAATATTATACTAAATCTAATAGTTGCCCAGGACAGCACCTGGTGCAAATGTGCCCAATATACTGGCGGCATTACCCTGCTGCAGAATTAATCTAAAAACTCACCATAAACATTCAACCGGTCACGGTGGGCCAACTGAGCTTCCCCTTGGTGAGCAACGCATGAGTACAACCCTCCATCGTCCACTCGAATATGTGATATGTTCAGTTGTGACGTCACTCCACCGTCGGCAGCTAGCGTTTGACTTATACCGTACCTGTTGATAATTTTTGAATATCAATTTGAACGTTTTGCCGTATACTAGTCGACTTGTAACTTTACATGTACAGTCGTGGAACGAAAAAGGATCGTCACTTTATAACCTTTAGGCGAGTAGATAATGCAAATAAATGTTGGTTTGGCTCTGAAATAAACCAGCGAAATACCATGATATCGTATACATGTGTCAATAGAGATGCATTATTGAATAATATGCGGGGGCAGGGAATATGTAGAGCATTAGAATATAATTCTGAATAATAAATGTCTAAAAACGAAAACTGAAATAACACGGAGAGCGTACAAATCCACAGATTTTTACATGAACGCCGACAATACAAACATGTGCTCCCAAGGGGTATGCTGTGCGGAAGGAACAACAGAAGGTTTGATAACCAATATCCTTCTGCATAAAAGTTATGCAGCGAGCGGTTATTTTTTTGCAGCTGACAGGTAACTTAAATATCGTAAGGCTAAGAAATTGTTCAAGCTCAAACCAGTTATGTTTATTCATAAGTTGATGACCGTTCCATAATCTGGTTGACATTATTAGCTCTAGAAAATTAGCTGAAAATTTGGCAAAATTAATGGACAACTTTTATCTATCAGGATATGTAGGGTATAGAGCAAAGTTAAATTTTATCTACTCTCCCCTCCCCTCCGGGGCGAGCTTCACCCCCCCGCGCCCTTGAAAGTGTCCCGGAGCGCGGTATTTTCCATTTTAAAAGAAAACCGTACACGATAAATAAAAAGTGTGTAGAAACGAAATAATCCTTGATAAATTTACCATAAACCTTTTTTACGTACAAAAGCAATATCACTTTTAGTTTTAGCGCAATCTGCCACCAAATATGAACGTTTTTATTAATTTTTAAATTTTTTAGCTGTATGTTTAGTTTTCTCAAAAACTTCACAGTTTATCACTGATGACTGAAGTAAATAATAAAATATGCTCTTTTTAAAAAGGTATAATTTATTTCTAAACTCTTTCATTTACCGTTGTTATGATTTTTTTTAAATTTAAATCATTCGGCTATTCATCGAACTATAAATATTCGTACTGGTTAAACGGTGTTACTTTAAATACCATAGACTTTTATAGGTTTTCCTGCAATTTATAGGTAAAGAACTATTTTCTGTATTTTTTACAAATTTTTAGGCCCAGTACTCTAGGAGATAAGGGGGGGCGAGCAAATGGTCAATTTTCGCCTATTTCCTTAAATAACTTCAAAACTGTTTAACTTCAAATTATGAAAAAAAAATTTGAGATCTTTATAATATACCCTTTCATTTGATGTGTCACACGATATAGTTTGAAACTTTTTTTTCTAATTTACTACCCCTCCCCCACAAAAGTGGCAACCATGTTTACAGTTCATTTGATTTTGTTACACGTCCGTGTTTGGGTCACCGATTTACATATTTGTACCAAATTTCAATTCAATCGGTCCAGTAGTTTCGGAGTAAATAGGCTGTGTCAGACGGACGGACAGACACAGACACACGGGTGATCGGATAAGTGTTCCGTTTTCCCTTTTGACGAACGGAACCCTAAAAAAGCTCTACAAATGTATAGAGCCTCCTCGTATGATAATTTGTTCCGTTTCGGGGTGCATTTTTAGAGCTTTTTTAAGGTTCCGTTCGTCAAAAGGAAAAACGGAACACTTATCCGAAGGATTTAAATAAAAAAAAAAAGCATAGAAACGGTAAATGAAAGAGTTTAGAAATAAATTATACCTGTTTAAAAAGAGCATATTCTATTATTTACTTCATCTTGGCGATAAAGTGTGAAGTTTTTGAGAAAATATAAAAATTATTAAAAACTTCGGTGGCAGATTGCGCTGAAACTATTGCCAAATTTTCCATACATTTGAATCTAGTTTTCTTGAGCTATATGTTCAGAAAATGCAAACGCAACACATGTTTTGTACTAATCAAATCAATATGTAAAACCATACACAAACTGCCACAAAATCCTTCCAGTAATTTTCTTTTGCCCGCAACTTCGTTCACGTTGACTTACTTTTGTTGGATTTTTACTGGGATAAAAAGAATTATATATATATATATATATATTAATCTAGGCTATACTCTATTTGTATACTAAAATTCATCTTAATCCGTTCGCATTTATAATATTACTAGCTTCCGCCCGTGACTTGTGGACCCGGGATGAAAAATATCCTATATTTTAATCCAGGCTATAAACTATCTTCGTGCTAAATTTCATCCAAATCAGTTGATCTGTTTAAACGTGATTGAGTGACAAATATCCAAACATGTAAACATCTAAACATTAATAATATTACTAGCTTCCACCCGCGACTTCGTCTGCGTGGACCCGGGATAAAAACTATCATATGTTTTAATCCAGGCTTTAAACTATCTTCGTGCAAAATTTCATCCAAATCAGTTGAGCCGTTTAAGCGTGATTGAGTAACAAACACACAAACATCTAATCATCTAAACATCTTACTGTCGCATTAATAATATTACTAGCTTCCGCCCGCGACTTCAGGCTTTAAACTTTTTTTTAACCGACTTCAAAAAAGAAGGAGGTTCTCAATTCGTCTGTATGTTTTTTTTATGTGTGTATGTTACGCGATAACATCGTAATTTATGAACCGATTTGAAAAATTCTTGCTTTGTTTGAAAGCATAGAGGTATACTTCAAGATTGGTCCCGTTGTCACTAAAATCCAGTTCTGATGATGGAATCCTGAAAAAATCGAGGGAACTATTCAAATTTTATAGGCAAACTTGAAGCTATTTGGCTACTGATTTGAAGTCGGTTAAAACTTTGTTTTGAAAGTCCATTATCGTGTAAATTTTCATCCAAATCGGTTGAGCCGTTTAAGCGTGATTGAGTAACAAACATCTGAACATCCTAACTTTCGTATTTATAATATTAGTAGGATGCAAAATTTCATCCAAATCGGTTGAACCGTTTAATAGCATGATTGATTAACAAACATCCAAACATCTATTCATCTATATATCCAAACATCGAAACATCCACATATACAAACATCCGTACATCTACACATCCAAACATCTAAACATCCAAACATCTAAACACTACTGTGTAGTTTAGTAGGATCTTTAGATACGGTTACCCTTGTTCCCGAGAAAGCGCTATGTGACTTGTGAGAGCAGTCCGTATGTTTGTTTGTCACCGTCCTATCGTAGGTATACAAAAAAAGATTCTCTGAGTTAGAAAATAAAATGTATTTCAGTAATTTAAAGCAAATGTATGTACAGTCAACCTGCATAAATATATGATTGAACAAAGGCCGCAAAAATATCTGATGACAACTCTATTCCTAGAGATGTAAGAGCGTGTCAGATATTTTTGCGGCCTTTGATTCATTATATATTGATGCCGGTGACTGTACATTGCCAGCGTAAAAGATGTTAAGTACTACGAAAACAAACCTCTCTGTGATGAAAATGCTACAAACGTGCACAAACATTTTAAATCGTTTGCATTTCAAAAAATACCGTCCTCACACACTCTTTGTGCTTTATATGCATCCAAGATCCTATTACTGCTTTTATGCATGCATTAAACCTTTTGCGTGGAATGTTCTGCTGGATGTTGGTTGCATTTCCGTTTCCGTAATGCGACCTAAGACCTAAAATTTACACAGACTGTTCTGCTTCAAACGCTGTAGTGCGGGTACTTAGCTGTCTCCAAAATTAATGTTTGCCAAAACACATTTTAGCAGGAATTAAAAATAAACAGCACAGCAACTTTTGTTTGTAAGTATAGTTCTGTAGAATAAAGGTGCGAGGTGAATGTTATCATGTATGAAATTAATGCCTAGTAATAGTTGCCACCAATAGTTCACCTCTATCTGCATTGAAATAAGATTTAAAATATCACGTATTGTATCAGTAGGTATATCAGGCACGGGGACATTTACCTTACTGTTTAATAGTGTGTTAATAATGTTCTCATTCGTTTGTTTAGTTATCTCTAATGTAAAGTGAAATAATTATAACATACGAGTAGGTATGATGTAATATTGACTTCTAATGATATACACAATAATAATGTCACAATTTGACTATTATGTTGATGCAAACATGAGGTGACGTGAATACTGAATTTAATAATATACTTTTCAACACACCTGCTCGTAAAGTAGGTCTTATTACAGCATATTTACACTGATAATGCAGAATATTACCCATGCCGTGCCTTTTACATTACATTATCGCACTAGTGCCTTTTCATTACATATCTTTTTAAATATTAGCAAAATAATGCAGAATATTACCCATGCCGTGACTTTTACATTACATTATCGCACTAGTGCCTTTTCATTACATATCTTTTAACATTTTAATTTTTTTTTTTTTCCTCGCAAATGTGTTGAAAAACGTCGTATGAAACACGTGAGCATTGGTCATTGCACTTCTCGTCTCCATTAAGCCTTCGCCTTCGGCTCAGGCTTAAAAACCGACTCGAGTGTAATGACCAACATAGCACACTTGTATCATAATGTACTATTGTACTAAATCTATAACTGTGATTGTAATTTGTATACCACTATCGGCTAAACATGTGGAACTCTTTATCATTATTTTACATCAATATGTTTAATCAAATAAATTATTCTACACTATTCTAAAAGTTTCGGAAAATGGGCAATTTGGATAAAATGAATAGGTACAATTTGTCATTTACCGTTTAAAATGATAATGATATAACTTCTGTGCTAAGTGATTTTTCTGACATCAAGCAGTTATTTTGGGTGTATAAATTTTATGTCAATCTTTATAACACAAATTTTAATGAAACAAAACTACAAATTGTATTCAACCATAACCTTATGAACTGACAATCTATTCTCTATTTTGAATTTAAGAATGCTTATCCCATTACTCAATAATAAATGTCTTCCATAAATTGTGCTCCAACGGACAGCACTCTCATAGCGCGACTGAAAGTACGAGACTCGAGACGCAAGACAAGACTAAATTGCCACTAGAAACAAATGAACGTTGGAGCGACTTGGATTAAATAAGTAAGAAAAATGAAAAAGTTTCAAATTAACTTCCCAGTGCAGTTCTCCTTTATAAAATGGAGGTCCACTTGATGTGATTCAAGATTTTTAATCAAGTTAGTATTTTTACTTCTTTTGGTTTTTTTTCCGTTGCGTGGACTCATTTAGAACGTCACATCGCCGATTCGGTATCTCGATGATGCGTCAATCGTTTGAAGATATCGTTACTTTTTAAAATTTCCGGTTGGTCGTTATATCACCATTTTGTCTTGAAACAATCTCGAACCGCTTCCTACTACTCTACGTTGTTATTGTATTAATTAAATCGAAATAGCATTAAAGCAAATCGATGTCCTGTAAATATAAATAAGGATTTTAAATAAAACCAGAAAAAATCTCAAAAATGTTGAGCTTTTGCTAAATATTTCGAAATCAAACCTTACCTTGAATCTGTATTCGAAGAGATGACTATGCCATCCCTTTCCCAGACGAATTTCCCCGGATGCTGACCATTAACAGTGCATTGGAGATGCACCTGTACAAAAAAAACATTACTCGCTAATTGTATTCGAATTTATTGCAATTATGCGCCTATAAAAGAAGGTGGTAGGGGCAAATATGAAAACGTCGTTTTAACTCTCGTACGAAGTACCCTATAATATAAGTGCTCTGTTTTATCTTTACTTTTAGGAAGCGCTAAAATTGTGAATTTAGTTAGACACAAGTTGACTTAAGTAAGTGTCTTACAATTTGAAATTTATACAGTTTAAATAGGAAATACTTTCGAAACTTAAATTAAGAGAAAATATCAACTCAACTAAGTACCAACTCCAAAGTTTCTCGAGCGATATTACAACAAAGTTGGAAGCATCATTTCACGCTAGTGCTAGTTCATGCCATAAGTACAGAACAGTGTTTTACATTTTGACGATACCGTCATTTAAAGATAGCAGAGTATAGGTACAAACATTTTATTTGGACCAAAAGGAAACATTCTTCTCTCTGATAAATAATTGGTATTGCTAGAAAACTCTTTCCCCAAATTAACCCGGTCGAGACTTGCAAAGTAAATAATTCAAGCGTCGGGGTGAGTCATTTTGTGCTGTAATTTTTTTCCTTTTTCCTTATCCAAGGACAGGTCCTGTTTTATTAGTCTCCTCGTGAAGTCCCAGGAGACCGAGACGAGGAAGTCACAAAATAAATTACCCTATTCCCAATTCTATAGATATTCAAACCGTTCAAATAATTGACGGGATGTTTACAGAAACAACATAACTGACATATTTTACGAAATCGAGCTATTAGTATGATTATGTTCATCTGAGAAGTCGCCTACAATTGTGCAGTAGAATTTTTTTTTATTATGAACCCCTTTGCCCAAAATTACCCCGTTATATCTGTAAAATGGAATTACTAAGCGCTACGGATCTTAAAGTAAAATAATAATTCATTCTCCAATACATATTATAATTTCGATGGAAAACAGTTGGTGGTTTTTGCAAAAAAAATATTTTTCATAATTTGAAGAGAAACGATTATTAATGGAATCCAAGATGCAAGTGTAACAACTCTACGACCATAGGCCTGCATAAATGCAAGGTGCTCTTTAAAGAAATTATATTTTAGGAGAAATTAAGTTTTTTTCGCTTCCTGTAAAATCGACACCAATGTAATTATGTTGTTTTTGTAAACATCCCTTCAATTTATATCGCGTACATTTTCTTGTATTATACTTGCAGAGTACTAACAGAGAAACATATTTATAACCGTTGCTGATGAAAACGAGGGGTGATTTAAGTATTAATACTGTACCGCTCAAAAGTTTAAGTTCACTCTTTGTTTTTTTTTTGAGTACTTTTGGGCAATACTTTTTTGCAGTTCGGAAGCCGAAATTTGTTTCCAAATGATCCGTTATTGTTTACAGAGGTGTGTTTGATTAGTCAGACACAATTTACGTAGATTTCTAAACAACTCATTCCCTCCACCTCAAGTGTGGTATCATCTTCTGATAAATCGGGCACGAGGAAATCATTTTTGAGACATTCAATGTATAGTTTCATAGAAAAAAAGGAAAATATTGACGAACATATATCACAATCAGTTTGCAAAAATCTAAGGACTTTCCGACTTTGCGGCAAAACTAGAAAATATACACGAAAGTTATGTACAATAAAAATGAGATCTAGGATTTCAGTTTAACATTTTAGTTTTTTATTTTAAGACGAGCAAAATTGGGAAAATTGTGCTCAAAAAACCAACAACGCAAAGCGAATTTTATCGAAATTACGATTTTCCAGAAACCAGCACGAATTTTTAGTATGTTGTTAAACATGTTATGTGCACCGCAAAACTGCAGAGCGACAGTCTCTAAAGTGTCTAGGTTCATCAGTAAAGACAATCTTCATTGCCGCGGAGGCTTTTTGAAAAGTGGGAATTTCACCTGAACCATGGGGTGGTGGATGGCTACCGGGATTAGCTTTACGTATCATCTGTGCCAAGTGAATTCATCCGATACCAAAATGTGCACCTCCCATACATTGGGTGACACTACATCCCATACTACTTGACGGTATACTGTCAGTATTACATTGGCGCAGTAATAATAACAGAGGCTCTAGTATAAGTTTTATTGATACAATATTATACGTTTTCGAACGCGTTTGCGTTTAGTTTGGCAGCGCGAACAGCGCCTCTGGTGGTAACTATTAGGAACCACGCGTTGCCATACAAATTAAAACTAAACGCAAACGCATTCGAAAACGTAAGTATATTAATCGATAAAACTTATACTCTAGCTGCAGGCGTGGAAGCGGCGGTGCCCTTGCAACAGTTGCAACCCAATAACCACGAACTTCGAATGTCGAACTTCGTATATCTCCGTCTCTATCGCACTTATGGTTTATGGTACTCGAGCGACAGAGACGGAGACATACGAAATTCGAGATTCGAAGTTCGTGGTAGCGCCGCTGCAATCGTACCACCCCAGTTCCGCGCATACCGCGCCAGCTCGCAGTAAAGAATCGATACTGACTCGACTGACAGTTGACACTGATAGCTGACTGCTTACTGATATCAGAAAATTGCCTTCTGTTCAGTACATCCTGACCCTTTGACCATGTAACAACCTGGGAAGGATACCCTTAAAAAAAATAAGTTTTCCAAATCGGTCCAAGCGTCTTTGAGTAATCGGGGAACACCCTACATAAAATATAAAATATTCCAACTAATTGAGAACCTCGCTTTTTTTTTAAGTCGGTTATAAATGTTTTCTAACAAAGCAATGTAGGTACTCCGGAAAACGTTTAAATAGAACCCGACACGAAACGTTCCCACTTAAAATTATCAAAAATCTACTCACATCCGCTCCGGGCATCACAGCAGTTTCTCCAAAATGTTGAGACATTGTCATGGAAATACTCCTCCTGTGACGACTTCTTATTAATCTTGAATCTGCGGAAAGATTTCGGTAAAGAAATATACCTTCTCAAGCCTGACACACCCCTCTAGTGAACAGGTCATAAATATGTGAACGTTATCAAACTGACAAACATTGTTATATAGTTTACACGGGGTACTTCGCATATACCAAACATACCCATGTCGGTATCGCCAAAGTTCATTTCTCCGTTAATTATATGTTTGATGAATTAACTATACTAGTACACGATATTACTTACCAAGTGAAGATAAGTCATGTGATGTTGATCTGTAACAACAATGATTCCGGTTAGAAATACAGTTACCTACTTGTTATTGTTTTGATACATAAATATTACCTATTTTCCTTACTAAATTGTTTATTAATATGAACTGTATTAATTTCATATCAAATAGGTATTTTATTTAAAAGATCAACAGCCATATTGGAGTGATACTTCAAAATAAATATCGGAAACTAAATAGCCTTTCATCATTCGTTTGTCCATATCCGCAGCATGTTTTTTTCTTCCATACCTCTATTGCCCGTCAACGCGTCACACACTTCTTCCTACTATTCATATTCTTATCACGCATTCCATCCATCCACCTTTTTCTCTTCTTCTTCTCTTACACATGACTATCATCCCTCCGCATAACAGCATTCCAGTTATGGGTGCTACTTTCAGGCTTCCTCTTGTATGCTCATTCCTTATTCGATCCATTCTTGTCACGCTACACATCCAAACTAAATAGCTTTTGGACATTGGAAAACAAAAAGGTTTTGCTTTCCCGGTAGTGGAGCATAATTTAAATAATCTCAAACAAAATCATTTTCGATTGAAGCGTAATGAAACGGTTCGGAGAATTTGTTATGTGTTAATCAATCAACAATGAAATTGTAAACTTAAAACTAGGACCAAGTACTTTACAAACAGATATATTATTATGTATGTATGTATGTAGTTTTTATTATGTATGTATGTAGGTTTATTTCTGGCACGCTCTGTATTTTAAATGGTGGGATGGATTTGAACATGTGAGGTGTCGTTATATTATTCCTCTTAGTCGTGGGAGTAACATACGGTAAAAAAACGATACAAAAATAAAAATATGATGACGCGACGCCAGCACAGAAATCGACGCTTTTAAATTACTGTTCTTCTTGTTCCAATCCAAACTCTTATGTTTTTATTGATGAAGAATAGTTGTTAAAACTGATTGCAGTGCACCTTTCTTCTTTTTTTAATGTTGTTGTTTACTTAAATAGTGCTGAACCTATTAAATAGGTCTCCACTGCACGTCTGCCCGAAAAGTGTAACCTTTGTTTCTTTTTTTTTGTGAGTAGGTAGTAAATTACAAAAAGGAATAAAATGTATTTAATTATATGTCACTGAAAAAGGCATTCAAAATGTAATTACTAGTATACAGCAAGTTGTTTCGTATTTAAAAAAAAAAAAATGTTATAATAAAAGTCTTGCATTTTAAAATCTGATATTTCAATGTACAGTCAGCAACAGAGTAACGTGACCCCCACTGTATAGAAGTGCTTGGCGACAAAACTACCGTGCAAAAAAGTTACACGTGCCTAATTGAGTGCTACTTAATATTATATTAATTAACTGTTTGCTCGTTCATTCAACTGAATAACCTCGGAATAAGTACCGGAGTTGTGTGGGTCCAAAAATGTATGTACCCAATTAGCGTGAGTTGTTAAACAAAAGAAGCGGGTTGTGTCGGAGATACAACCGTTAATTAAGACTAAGTGGATACTTCTTTGTTGGCTGTACCCGTAAAATATATACCTATCTGAATTTCAAATTAAAGGAAAAATTTAAAAATTTAGGTTCCGAGCCGGATTTGAATCGGCGACCACAGGCATACATGGCCCGTCGCTACTAACCAACTAAGCTATCGGAACAATCTGTCTCAGCTCTTAAATCCTTCAATCAGTTCCTTCTCACAACACCTTAGGGAGGCGTGTGGCGACATCTATCTAGAAGACATATGCTTCTTTAACGGCACCAACGTCTCAAATTATATTGAAAAATCGTCAGTAACGATGCGCCACCCCATACTAAATGACTCAGCTGCTCAGTTGGTTAGTAGCGACGGGCCATGTATGCCTGTGGTCGCCGGTTCATATCCGGCTCGGAACATAAACTTTTCAATTTTTCCTTTAATTTGAAGTTTATAAATATCGTTAGCAGCGTAACTGCGTTACACAAAAAAGTAATATCTGAATTAATTCACTAAAATCTGTATAAGTACAGATAAATCGGTATATACGGCGACATTGACTGACGTAGCTCGTTTAACTCGCGATACATTGAAAATGGCGGTCAATTCAGCATTATTTTCATGTCCGCCACATAAACTAAATAATATTTTGTTATTAACAACTAATGGCAAAAAAAGAAGGATTAAAACATGTAACAAACAATTATTTGAAATCAGATTAGGCTTCTCTACAAAAAGTTATCCGGAAGCCACGTGATACATTTTGGACTGTACCTTTACAAGAACGCGAGCAAAGAAGTATCCACTTCAAAAATTAACTCAGTATCAGTTTTGTGACGAACTTTTTCTGAAAACATTGTTTATTCACAAAACAATCAATAATAATACCCAATTGTTTCTTATAAGCTACGATACGTGTTGCATGGTCTTACGGTCATGCTTGCGAACTTAGAACTTAATGAAAATCCAGTTTCTTATTGAAAACAGTGCCACCTTCTTGATAGCTGGCGAACTCTCTGAAGCTCTAGCGATTGCTAGGCTAGGCTGTCAAGGTATTTCAAAATTCGCCGTATTGTCACAAGGCTACTGATGTAGCCTAGGGGTACAGACGGTGGTATTTGGAGTCGATGATCCGGGGTTCAATCCCTACGACCGACGCACTTTTTGTATGTTTTGTACATTCAAAGAAAAGTTGTAACTACCGCAGAAGAGATGGCGCCTGTATACGCAAGCATTAAATGCCTTCTCAATTTGGTCGAGTTGCCTGTCTATCTCAGTATGTATATTGTAGTCTTTGTTTACGGTCTTATTCCGTGTTATTATCGTTTCATTTACTTAGTCATATTTTATCTGTTCAAAAGATAAGTCTTTGTAGATTTTGAATTTGAGAGCCATGACATGACTAACAAAAAAGGAAGTGATACTCAAAGCACACTCAACTTTTGGAGAATAATTTACATTGCTTGCTGGTTTTTGATTTAGTTCACTTATAGTTGTACAATTGTTTACGCTGGTACCGCGGACGCTAATCGCATTAATCGCGTCGCGTGCTATTTTTCGTTTAGTGTACTTTTTTAACGTACGTATTTCATTTTATATAAGGCCTCTAAAATAAGCTTGAGATTGAGATTCACTACGAAATGGAAAAAAATGTTTAAATCCGTTGTCCTCACTGCAAAATCAACAAAGAGCCAATTCATAAGATTAAAATGAAAGGGTCCGATATAATCTTCAATTGGTATTAAATGCCCTATCCCAAATAACTTATCGGATATTCAGTGACTCGGCAACGCTTATTTCGCGGATCCTTTGAAGTAAGTTCTGAGGACGAAGACAAACGGGCAAAGTATGGAAATAGTCATCAAAGGACCGAGTGAAGCGACAAAATGGAGATTATGAAAGGACTTGGCTGAGGTTTCAAGACAGATTTTTTTTCAAAGAAAACTTCTGACGAAAAGGACTTTGCGAGCTTGCAAAATGTACTGATTATCCTGGTTATAGTGTAATTTCTAACCTAATGGTATTTGATTCTTCCCTTACTAAACACATAATAAATATCCGAGTGGCATACTATGCTTACATAAACTCCATCATTTTGTACGGTATTGACTTATGGGGCCTTGCTGCAGACAGGGACAGGGCGTTTGTACTCCAAAAAAGAGCTGTTAGGATCTTGGCTGGAGTGCCTCCATTTTCTCTTACTAGAGAACACTTAAAAAAATCTAAAAACTTTTACGGTTCCGACGTTCCGAGCCTCTACATCTTAGAAGTCGCTAAATTCATGTGGAAACACAAGGACTAGTACAAAATGCGCCGTCCTGATCAAAGGAAAACAGGCCGCGACATGAAACCCGTGCACGCCCGATTGACGCGAACGTGTAATAAAATTAAATAATTGTAGTAAGTCGATGGAATCTATAACAAACTGAGCCCGGAAGTCAAGGAGGCTCCTTCTTATGAGCTGTATGCTGTGTTGACGAATTTTGTAATCATAGGGCATTAGTATAGGGACATTTTAATTATTATTATTCGTTTTCGCTATTTATATTGTATTTTATATTTAATTTTTAACTTGTGATCAATGTTTTTGTGTAATTATTATTCTTCATATTATTTATTTGACTTGTGCTGTTCTTATTGCATTAAATTATTTGAATTGAATTGAAATTCGCAAACTAATCTATACACATAAATCTCCATATGCCTTTCTCTACGAGTATTTACCTATCACAATCTCGATTTGTTTTCTAAACGACTAATTTGATCAAGTTTCGGACGTCATTGCCATGGCAATGAAAATAGGAATAACTTCAACAGTTCACTAGCAATTACCACCTAATAAACCTTTATAATGCGTTGGTACAAAATAGAAAACCTTGTTTATTTTAAACCTTCAAATTAATATGTACTAGCCGGTACTTTAGCCGAAAACACACCTTTAAAGTTAGTTATTTTATACGCTAGGAATTCAGTTACCACATTAAAACAAAAACCAGGGTGAGTCCTGAATTACGACACTAATCCAACTCAAGCTGAATAACAATGAGCAATTGTGTAAGAAAGCAGAACTCTTTATATAAGTTATTTACGTTGTGATATTTATGTTTGGAAGTGAGGTACACGTGACTTGCTTTATTGTTGTGATAAAACTTCCGTACGTCTGTCGTTATGTTGCCGACACCCTTACCACGGGTATCCACTAGAGATCTGCGAAGATATTTGACACCTTGCATCCTTGACAGTTTGTTGTCAAATAAATGAAAACACAACTTCGCACATTTTTGGTGTCTTTGCAACCTAAGGACTGTGAATATACTCTAATTTTATGAGTAGAGCGGGCGCACATTGAGCCACTCGCGTCCACCACAAGTTGCGGACGAATTCTTTCATAGATTATGTGCAGCATATTGATTATGTACACCGAACATTTGAGTAGCCACCTTCGAGCCACGAGCAGCGCTATTAATGGCCGCGTTGTGTGGTTCTTCTCGTTATCCCAGCTTCTCAAACACGGCCACAGCCGCCGGCTTCTCCTCTCTTCAGATGTTTTGATTTCCGATATTGAAGAGCGATAATTATTCAAATTTAACAATACCGAAATCAAAAGTGTTTTCATTAATGTACACACACACGTCCGCCCCTGTGACAAAACCTACGTACGAATACGGACAAGTATACGTCCCATTGCGTGAAAAAGGTACAAATAAATACGATGTGCTCCAACAAAGTTTGTTCCGCAGAAGTATCTTGGTACGGGCGGATTTATAGTCCCACGGGTGCCTCGCACTTTCGCTTTATGACCACTTATCATTGCAAGACGGATGATTCCCGCTTTATTGAGTCTGAAGCGCAAGTTTATTAACACAGCATTACATTTTTTCAATACCCTACCTGACGCTTCATAAATATCATACTTACTGTAATTCTAAAATGTAAACAGACATATATTAATTAAACATTGTTGGTAGGTACAAAGTCTCCGAACATTTCATCAGATAAGTTCACATTTTTTGTATTGTTTCTTTTGTAAATCTCTGTCTTTTGTAATTCGGTTTTAATTGGGTACGTGGTTACTAGTCAGCGTCAAATATGTGTGCCTATATATTTTTTGCCTAATTACAAATTAATACGGTGCAACAGTATAAACATATATTTGACGTCGACTTTACATTATAAAAGCCAAGTAAAGTTACGCCAACTTTTAATCTAATTGTCATTGGGGCCTCCATATTGTTTGTCCTGCTGTTTCACATTGGATTCCATGTGAGCGTATTTTCATCGTATTAAATAAGTAATTTTGTTTTTATTACATGATGTTGAAGAGTTCGTCCTTCTGGCTCTAGCATCGGATAAACTTGACGGTATCCAATTATTGTGTTATCATTATCTTACATGTACAATTTTAAATCGATACAACTAGTACTCGTAGGAGTAGGTACGTGAAATTTGACTCGTAAGCTTTATTTAAGCATAGGTAACCTTAGTTAATATGATGCTAAATATTAATGGAAAATCCTTGCCTAGATTTGATATTGTCTGTATTTAACTTTAGGGGATAAAAAACTAATCCATCCATAGGTATTTGAACCTGTAGTAGGGGCAGTGCGCTCCCGCCCGCTTACCCAGTTCTGCCCACTTATCATCGCGGGGCGCATTATTCCTTTTTATTGACTCTCAGAACGTTAAACACAAACTGAGGATAGCTTTAAGTAAATAGGTTCGGTTATAATAGCAAAATTACTTTTGTAGTAGCAATAAGTCCTTATGACTCATTGCTACTACAAAAGTAATTTTGCTATTAAAACCGATCATCATCATCATTATCATCATCACCATCAGCCTATGTATATACGTCCCACTGCTGGTCACAGGCCCCATTTCATGGGTAATGGGCGGTAGCCCCCAGTCCAGTCGGTTTGGGGACTTCACATATGTACACCTTTGAAATTTTTCGAAGATGAATGCCAGTTCCCTCACGACATTTTCATCCGCTGAAAAGCTCATGATACATTTCAAAAAGTTCCAAAAGCTCATATTATATACGAGTCAGGATTCGATTCCAAACCCGACCGCCGTTCAGCCACATGCTAGTGGTTACTATTAGACTACTGCAGCTTCTCAAGCACTTAATACAAGCCTTTTATTAGTTTCACATGTAACCAATATACGTATGTAGGTAAATATGTACCTAATCAAATCTTGAAAGTCATTTTTCCTTACCTACTTACGATAGCTGTATCTATTATAGATGAGAATACAATAATACACTACCAAGTTGATCTGATGATGGAGGCTAGTGGAACTTCAATGCCTTGTAAGTAAACCCATGTGTATAACCTCGAATGCGCATGCACTGACAACTGTCACAAATACTGACCGCTTTCGTTTGAAAGTTCGTAGTATTTTTTTTTATTACTTATTTTATATTCAGCGCAATATCCAGGCACCGCGTACTCCGCATTTTTTTAAACGCGTAACGACTATAGCTCTACCTCTTTAAGACGGCGCGGGCGGGTAGCGGGGGACCTGCCGCCCGCTACCCGCCCGACACCCTTTGTCGTCACTCCTCGCTCCCCTGTCCCCTCATAGGCGTCGTCTCAGTTAAATGGCACGCCTATAAGAACTATGGCGACCTATTGAATTTTCACTGTTTTCAAAAGCCTGCCCGTTTTCACGCCGAACGTTTTGCTATGTTTAGTGTCGTATCATCACGAAATTTAAGTGATTTTTTTATTATAATTAAATTACTGTCAGGTTATATTATTTTGATAATGTATGCCTTGCCTTTTAAAAATAGTTGAAGAGATTCCATGATTTAATAGTAAAAAAAATACGTACCTAGTAGATAAGTAACATCTTGACAGAAAAAACAGGTTAACCTATGCTGAATTGTAGATTGACGCTAACATAAAATCAACTAGCCGTTTGATTTTTCCGTTAAAAATGTATTAATAGGAAAATACTTTTAAAATAGATTGAATTAAGGCTATACCATCCATTTAGTAAGTGAGGCGGTAACAGAAGCACCCATTAACGGTATTTATTGAATAAATATTAATTAAGCTGTGTTCAAAACACTGATTTAATTGGTTATGCATAAATAAGGCCGTTAATCGATTTCCCTATTTTATGTACGTCTATCATCCAGTGATCGGATCTAGGATGCAATTTCCCGGGGTTTAAGTCCGTAATATTAAGATGGATATGACTTACAATCCCGCGACTTTTTTTGTTACCTACCTTTACAAAAAGGTAAATAACTTTTAATTTTAAGTAGTTTACAGTATAAAATTTACAGAAAATGTAAAAACAACAAAAATGTTTACAGTACCTACTGCATAGAATAGAATAACTGAACATAACTTGTATGTCTTATCTTTTATGTATTTTTATTATTCTTGTATGTTTACCAGGGTATACAAGTAAAAGTAATAATTTTTATTAGTTATTTTATTATAATAATAATAATAATCTTTATTGCTTACTTTCTTAACCTAGATACATGTAGGACTCTTTGTTGTAATAGTGGTAATTATACAATAGGTTGTTGTGAAAGATTAACAGTGGTACCAGAGTATGATCCTCTGACTTTCAAAATAGGACTGGCCTGTGACTTGAAAGCCAGTGATTCGATTCGGGCTAACATGTTTATATTTAAGACGCAGGTGGTCACGTGTAATTAGGTACTATGGTATGCTTAACATATTAATGAAAACATAACTAGAATAAGAAAACTAAATGTAAATCTAAATCTATCTAAATCTAAAAGCAGAGAGTAGGTATTTTAAGTTTGTTAACAAGGCAATGAGCATTATAATTAAGCATTAAAGAGTTGAAATGTGAGTGTTATGTGGTTTGGTGTATCATGTGATATTGTGTCTTGAGATTAGTATCACCATTTTGTTAATCTTATCACCAGGGCCCGAACTTTTAGTGCCGATGACTTTGAACTGCACCGCACATAAAATGCCTTCTAATAGTATATTCGTAAACAATTACCACTTATCAACCTCTTTTATTTAATGAAATGGCCACTTGAAATGAGCAGTATACGAGTATAATGTCTTGACTGACATTGTCATTCAAATCGAGCCCTGCTTATCACATTCTCAACATATTGACAAATAATAATAATTACAGTTATAAACCCATTATTAGACAATTCTAGTGTTCTTTTAGTATGCAAATATTAAGTGACGTATTTTTTAATTTACAATAGCCCATTTTCCAAACTCCCGGGAAATCCGAGACACATCCACGATAACCATAACGTTTGAGGTCGTTCACCCCAAATTGCATCCTAGATCCGATCACTGACATCAGAATTGTTATTTTGTCAATTACGGGGTTTAAATATACTACACTACGCTACAAATATACTACTACATTACGCACATTCATAGATAATTTTCGGTAATAGAACGACCGAGCGAATCGAACGAAGTTCTCCGTTTCAGCTTGGACCAAAATGGTTTCGTTTTCTCTCTCCTCTACAGGCGTATTTCTCAACCAATTATAGTCGATCAAAATTTCAAAAAAAAAATTGAGAGAAATCTCGCTCGCGGCTCCCGAGTTTTTCAGCTCACATTGCCGCTAGTAAATGAACAATATATGTATGTATAAAATAAGTACCTCCTTACATCCGTTACGTACAACACATGCGTTTTAGTAAGAACGGCGCTAAACATACGTGTGACTTTAACATTCGACATATTAACACGAGACACGAGCTTATAAATAATGTTTGTAGATAAGGGGGTAAATAGTGAACATATTTCCACCCTCATTAGTCGTTGAAAGTCAGAATTTGAAGTTTCCAAACTGCTAATAGCAGCGCAACGAAATTAGTTTCCACTCAGTCACCAATTTTGGCTCAAGCTACGGGCTACGGCATACTTCGGGAACTATGTTAAATAGTTTACATCAGGGCTCTATGCCTTGCAGCTCGAGTCGTAAACGTTCAAAGGTCTTTACTTACTAACGTTAATATTAGCGTCTATTCCAATATACCTAATGAATCATTATTGGTTTTGAGTTGGTTGCGTGTGTTTGCTCTAACACTGTAAGTTTCGCGACCTCGGAAATTTTCGACATTTTCTAGCTCTTGACAAATGTTCCAAAGTTCAACGTATATAAATAATAAACTGAAGAGTTTTTATTATATAAAAAAACCGGCCAAGTGCGTGTCGAACCACGCACAACGAAGGGTTCCGTGCCTATTAAAAAGGTCGTATCGTCACAGAAATCCTACGGCTTTTACGTCCTTTTCCGCAAGGAAGGCAGTTTTTAAACAATATCTCGAAAACCTTTTAACCGATCTTGTTCAAAATACTTTTCGGTAAAAGAATTTAATAAGCGCTATGTCTATAATTTTTTTTATTTTTTTTAAATACACCGTTTGGAAATTAGAGGGGGGGACACAATTTTTATGACTTTTGGGGCGATTATCTCCGACTATATTCACTTAATCAAAAAAAATGCTAAGAAACCTTAGTTTATTTATTTTGAAAGGCCTATCGATTGACGTGCCACACGTGGACATACAATGTTTTTTATTTTTAAGACGTGCAGTTACATGTATGGGGTGCACCCCTAAAAAAAATATTTTTACTAGTTTTATTACAGAACTATGTAGCGGCTAACAAAATACACCTATCGTCCAAATTTTATTCAAATACACCTTATAGTTTTCGAGTAAAATGCCTGTGACATACGGACAGACGGACAGGCGGACAGACGGACATGACCAAACTATAAGGGTTCCGTTTTTGCCATTTTGGCTACGAAACCCTAAAAATGTTGTACTAACCAATTTCAAACGAAGAAAGACGTTCTCAAATTGGCTGGAACCGAAAAAACCGACTTCGATAACTCTAATTAAGTTGTTAACATTTGTGAGTCCGTTTCATTCGTTCTTCATTATTCAATAACTCACCTCTGATTCCTAAAGTTTTTCGGGTATTTCCTCAGAAGAGAGTACTTGTTCGTCAATGAGGTTACATCTGTAACAAAAAGCAAATGGCTGACTTTCTTAGAAAATTAATCATGTCTCAAGCGGGGCAAGAAAAGTGTAGTTAGGCATTTTCGAAAAATTCGTGTACCCAAATTAGCGTGAGTTACTAAACGAAAATTAAGCATACGAATTATGTAAAAATTAACTTGTATCACATTTCACTAACGTGTATAGGTATGCATAAAATTTATAAATTGAAAGGCAAAAGTTATTTTTATACAAACTGAATACTTAATTGTCGTCACAAAACTAACATTGAGTATTTTTTTTGTTTAATGACACACGCTAATTGGGTACTTACACATTTTTTAGAAAATGCTAATCTGATGCATTTAATAGCAAAAAAACATTAGTATTTCCCATCTCCTTGAAATAATTACAAAGGCAATTAATTCCGGATCCGGACAGACAGACTAAGTATTCCTTGGATTATTATATTTTTATGAAATAGAAGTAGTAAAGCACCAAGTGGTAGTTAACAAGATATATCCAACAGGTACGGACTCAGGGCATCGTTATTTTCATGCTGTATTCACATCGGTGCGGGATTGCTTAACGGCTGTGTTTTCGATAATACACGTCTTTAAAATGGCGCGTGGCGCTGCAATAACATAGTTCTGTTCGGTGTGTGTAAAAAACTATTCTAGATTTCTTTTAATTAAATTCCGTTTATCATCTCTAAATTTTAAGTAGACCAGCAGGTCGATCACGTAACGCATTGCACGAACGTCGGGTAGGTCTAAATGTCACTTTTTATATGGAAAATTGACGGTTAAATTGTACCGACGCGCGTTCGGAACGTTACGTGATACCCCTCTGGTATTTCAGATTAACTTGCATAATGTATATTAAAATTGAAATTTTATAGATATACAGTGCAAATTCTTTATAACGATAAACTCTCTATAACGGAAAAGTGAGCACAATTTGGTTGGTTTACTTTAAAAGCCACAGATTGATACACTTTTTATAGCGCAATAGCCATTCTCTATTACCTACAAAGAAATGTGTTCATATTGAGACACAGTAAGTAAATATTTATTATCGTTATTATTGTTTATGTTATTTTTTCCAAAAGACGCCGAAAACCTTTGAGGCCCGAAACTCCTGCGCTGTTATTCGCTACGCGTTAATGCGGCTCACCCCGCCGGTCACCCATTACGAAACTAGACCTGTACCTACGCTTAATTACTACGCATCGTGGTGTCAATATATAATTGTGGGTGAGCGTTGAGGTGAGCTTAAAACAAGTTACAGAATAGGGGGGCTGAGGTCGTAAACAGCGGTATTGTTTCATAATTTTTAATTGCCTTGAACACGTGCATCATTACGTTTGGTTTGCTTGAAAATTATAGTTTCGAACTAAATACACCAGGTACCTACCTATAGTATCATCAGTCGTCAACCAACTTTAAACTGTTCAATTAAAATTATTGTGAATTTAGTTGTTTTCTATCTTCACTCCATATAACGGTAACTTTCTATAACGATAAAAAATGCTCGGTCCCTTGGCTTAAGTTTCGTTATAAAGAGTTTGTACTTTATTCCGTATTCAATATGTTATATCCTTAGCCATATTTTTTTTTAGTTTTTTTTTTGTTAGTTTACTGTCTTATATTGTTACAGCGAAATACATGAACACCTTCAGATGGAAACTGTCAAACAAGCACTTAACAACGCAAGCACAAGATACAAGAACCGACTGCAAATGCATACTAATGATTTAGCACAACAACTCCTGGATAGCTCGGAGACTGTCAACCGACTCAAGAGATGGCAAATATTGAACCTGGACCATCGAAACTAACTCCTGGGATGATATTCACTGGAATATCAACCATCCAAACCCGTATTGAGAAAAAACACATCAGATTATGACTATGGAGACGATTGCTGAAAAACTGGAGAAAAAAAAAATATTGTTATTCAAATAAGAAAACATACGTAACAAAAACCTACGTTTATTTACACTTTTTATACATAGGTACAATATATTTTTCAAAAGTTGACACTGAACATAAAACGTAATGTTGATCCTCCTCAAACGTATTGTCATACTGTTTAATAATGATTCGCCTTAGATTTGGTAGGATTAAATATACGCCCCATCCCTAAGTGAACTAGTTTATAAACTCAACTTACAGAATCAAACATAATAATAAAACTTGGCCTCTTAGCGATGGGGCCCGCGTTATGCTCGACTCGAGTAGCTAGAGCCGCGAGAGTTACGGCTCTTCACATTTAAAACTTGGCAACTCTTAGAGTTGAGAAACAATTTTTGCTCTCATAGTATGGTATTAGGGCCTATGCAGACTGCGTTTTTTAAGCGCGCCATCGACGCGCGTTTGAGTCGATTTACACGTGATTTGACACAAACGCGCGTCGACGGCGCGTTTAAAATACACAGTCTGCATAGGCCCTTATACTTAAGTTAAAAATTTCGTCAAACTATACCTATTTTGGTTGTAGTTGCGAAAGTAAGTAGTTTATACATTATAACTGAAAATTTAAATGGTTTGAGATACCGCAACTGGTAACATTTAACGGATCAATTCAAATATTGAACTAGTTTTTTTGCCAAATAAAATAATATCAATTTTTTTATACAACGACGGTGGCAAACAATCTTACGGCCTGCCTTATGTTAAGCAGGTACCGTAGCCTAAGGACCAGATGAATCACAAGCGCGTTGCCGCTGCTAATCTAGAAACAACATTTTAACTAATCTGTAATTGTAAGTTTATAAACGTAAGTATCTTTTATAAAATTATTTACGTAAAACTATTTTTGACAACAGAGTTAATTGTATATTATTAAGTTTCGAACAAAGAGGAAAATTTAAAAATTAAAATGGGGTAGCGCATTGTTACTAACGATTCTCAATGTAACTTGGGACGTTGGTGCCGTATCAGAAGTTTGTAACAACTTCACGGTAGATGTCATTATGAGCCTCTCTAAGGTTAATTAGAAGAGTGAAGGAATTGAAAGATTCGTTGCCACTGGCGGGATGCACGGTAGCTCAGTTGGATAAGAGCAATGGACGGATTCCAGAGGTCACGGGTTCAAATCCCGCTCGTGGCGAATAATTAATCAATTTTCCTCTTTGATCGAAACTTAGAATTTCGTTAGCGGACGTTTCTGCTTAGTATAAATTTAATTGTATATTAATTTGATATATTATGTTGTTGAGCGTCCGGAGATAATTATTAAATAGTTGGCCAATTTATCCTGGTGCCTGTCATCAGTTAACGCTCGAGTTACTCAAGTGATGAGTTTCACATCACTAGCACCCATGGCGTGTGATGTTCTTGCCAAGTTGGTAATTGGCCAAGTTTTAATGACGTCACCAAGTTGGCTCAATCTGTTAAACTCGCCTCATTATGGTTCGAGTGCGGCCCTGTGTTTTATGGCGTATTCCGGTTAGTGGTGGTTTTATGTCTGCCTAGTGGTTCAGTTTAGATTAGTTGTTTCAGAAAACTTCCAGTGTTCTGTTCCTTACCGGTTTTCGACAACTTCTTACTAAACGGTTAAAAAGGTAGGCTAGGGTAGACTTATGTTTGTGCAGTAATCTGCGTGAAGTTGCAGATATTTTTCATATGTTTGAGCGTTAAGTTATAGCGTAGTACTGTGCAGCAGTTTGTGCGTTAAGTATTGTAATTTGTCCACGAGTAAAGTTCGCGCAGCGCGCTGTGGCACGTGTTTAGGCCTTTATCGTATTTGTATCTGAAGCCTAAAAAACTTGCGAGCAACATAGAAAACATTCATTTGTTTCATTAGTTCACCTCCCTCCTGGTCCTGCGGCGCCACCCACATCCAGCGGACTTCCGCGACCGTTACCCACCACTTTGTCTACCCACGCTGCGCGTGCCGGTACGTGGTCGCCAATCGAGAACATTTTCTCCCCAGCGGCCATTGGTTCGGTTCGGGATGGGCATACCTCGTCTTAAACCCCATGCCAGGCATGTTCCTCTAACTAAACTACTAAACTCGGCACTCGCACACCACCGAGGTGTCGCCACACCAAATCGCACTAGGAGCAAAAGAGCACGTGTTATGTGAAGAGCGCGTGCGAATGGGATGCCACGATTTGAATTTTCTAGTTGTCAAACATCGTCTTTGTTAGACACAGAGGTCTTTCTGTACGTAGCTGCGTAGGTTCATTTGTTCTGTGCCCATACGTGCCACATAAATATGGCGAATAATACCATAAACACCTACATGCTATTACAAATTTAGTTTGCCATCACACGATTAAATTGGCAAAAAATACGGTTTTGTACACTCATTTTAATAGCGTGTTTTTTTTGTTTATTTCATTTCAAAACGTCATTCTAAGATGATGATTTATTCAAGAGTTCTACAAGACTTTCCTCCCAGAAGTGCCTTTTTTGTATGATTTTTCTTCAATAGAACACATATAAATTAACTAAAATAAAGATTAAAATATTTATTAACATTTTTTCAGACATATCAAGAGTTTGATTAAGGAGTCTCGTTTGAGCCGCCATCCCGGACGGACGCCCTTTACGAGCCCTTACAGTCCGCTGTCATTGTATCCCTATATTGCATAAAAAGCGACATGAGACAAAAGGCGCGCATCGCTAGATGTAACTACCTAAGCGCCCACCGTGGTCTCTATCGCCTATCCACGCTGTCCGTTCCGATATCTTGCTTCGATACTCGTAGACTCATTTCGCGATACTGGGTCTACAAAAATTGTGCAGTGCGTCTATATATTATATAACAGTGAGTGCAACTGATTCGTGTGCCGACCTTCTATCGTCTTCGCCAGCTACGACGACGCTTGTCCAAGTTGAAGCTATAAACTCGGTGAGATCTGTCCATTGTATTGTATTTACCTACGCTTAAATGTTAAATGGCGGGCCCTGATGTAGCAAACCAACCTTGCCTGATTCGTCCCAAGAAGGCAGGAATGTATTCTTGTCTACACAGCATGTAAAAATACAGAACTCCTCTTGTTTATGATATGTCGACGCACTGCTCATCCACCTGGTTGATATTTCTCCAGTTACTAACAACTATCGGTCTATAAACCCCCACTAGTTAATTATCTATATGTGGTATACAATATTATTTACATAATCATTTACTTCCTTTTAATCGTCCCCATTTAACAGTAGACATATACTCAACAAGGGTTACATGCTGTTCTGTGCCATTCAAAGACTTTCGGTGCAAAAGGCATAAAACCTTAGATCATAAGTTTTATAATGGCCATCGATTGTCTGTGGCTGTATTGTATTACGTGGAAAATGTATTATTTTATTTATTATGTTTAGAATTGTATATTATCCATTGGATTAGTTTAGATCCTCTAGATTATTACTTACTAGCTTCTGCCCGCGACTCCGTCCGCGTGGGACAGACAGACGGATGGACAGACGCACTTTCGCATTTATAGTATTTATTGTTGTGGAATTAAGGATTATGGACTATAGGCGTGTGGCGGCGTGTCGCGAATGGCCCCTTTATTTTAGAGTCCACCTAATGACTAAAGCTGCTTAAATTACATATGTAAATTAAACGTGTACTTATTGATACACGATATGGTCCCTTGGGTGCTGACTGGCAAGTGCGAGCGCACATGCGCGCCCCACGCAACCTTGACGATAGGTATCCATAATTGAGATACATTTACTCGCCCTGCCTATTGCCACCATTATGAAATTTAATAGATACAACTTCGCAAGCATAAAGTGCCTACCATTTGGCGCATTATATCGCACTTCTCACATCTGGTCACACCGTCGCCATTTTGGGTGATTGCTTTCACCTAACGGGTAATATACAATCATTGTTTTTTCCTTAGAGCTCATAGCGCAAGCTTCCCATTATAAAATGCTCTTTTGAACCACTGAGTTATGGACAATGGATAGAATAGAGAACGGCCGTAGCACTGTCGCCCGCCACGAACCCGAGATAAGAAGCGCAAAAACAAAAAATTAGTCACTTTTTGCTTTGCGCCTACCAAGAAACTTGGAGAAAACACACGTGCAGTCACGGTACACGAAGGACCCCACAATAAAACAAGATCGTAATGGCCGACGACCGACAAGCTTGAAAATGAATGAATTGTGCAGATTCCAAAAGACTGAAATTGAAACAAAAAAATTAAACAAGAAAATGAAAGGAAAGTGAACCGTCTGATATTACCTTACGAACTAAATGCCATTCGCAGATGGATCATAAATTTAATATGATCCCCGCACTGGGCGTATGGTCACATGGTTGTTGGACGATAAATGGCTAGAGTACCTAAATGCTCTGGGAATGCCGTATGAGGCGGTGTTGTGGATGCCCTGCCTAAGGATAACCGACTAAGTAATTGCCGTGTACACCTACTTACTACCTGTAATCTGATTTTGGTGCAGAAGTGAGTGTTGCTACCTATTCACTGATGAACGACTATAGTAAAAGTGTATTTTATAATGAGTGCAATTGTTAGGTATGAGTTAAGATGGCAGCATGTGCAGCTGTGCTGAAGCTGAATGAACCGGTGAAGGGTTTTGAGACGAAGGTTTTAGCGGAGAAAGTCGGTTTTGGTAACGAGTAGGGAATGTATTTTGACTATTGTGCAGTTGATACGTGTGTCTAAATATTGTTAAGTTTTGGTGTCTCGCTCGGGGTTACATTGCATTGTCAACGTGTTTTTAATACAGAAGTGAGTGTTGCTATCTTGCTATTGATTAATGAACTACGATAATAACAGTGTATTTTACTATGGGTGCAGGGGTTAAGAGTGCATTAAGATGGTTACATGTACATATACTAAATAAACAGTGAAGTGATTTGAGTGGGAAATTTTAACGGAGAAGTTAGTGTTAAAAACTAGTTGGTAATGAGTGTTTAATGTCTCGGGGTTACATCGGCAACGTTCACTCCACATCTACATATGACAACCGCGCTAGCAGCAGTGATAAAGGTTAAAAATAACCAAATTTGATTACCTTGCCTAGTGAAGTAAGAAGTAAGGTACCTAACTATATGTCTAAATAAAACAAGTCTTAGAAAGCACCTTCACGAAAGCACTTCAAAAAGACACGCACACAGCCGAGCCCCAACTACTGAGGAAAGGAAAAGTCTACAGCCACAGTTACATAAACTTGATACTCGACTCGACAAATGTACAGCAGCATGATACACCAACTCAGCGAATCAAGAGGTGGACATTCATCATTGGTTGACTTCTCAGACAAGAAAAAAGATGAGAACGAAGAAAAAGAGGACACAGAATCATCGTGTCTTGATTAACAATTGCGATAAGCGCGAAGAGGTTCAATGTCAGAACCTGGGGGTTAAATATAAAAAAGGGGAGGGACCAAGCAGTCAAAATCGAATTATCTATATTACACACCAAGTATAGTATCTATCTACCCCACGCTGGCTTAACGATGCCTGTATTCGGGTCGGCTCCAACTCCCGTCTCTCCAACCATCCTGACTGCACACCTACACTCCCGTCCTATCTACTTGGCTCTCCGGTTTCTCGGGCAGGAAGCTGTTGCCTGCGGCCGGGCGGCGGAAGTTGGTTCAAAATGGACATGCAAGTCCGCTTACCCTCATCATTATAGTATTTGCGGTTAAGTCGGTGCTCGGTTAAGGTTCTCATACCCCACTAACTTTCTGCCGCATATGCTACACTAGATGGGGTAAGCGAGCCTTCTTCGTTATTTTGCTCTAACACCTCCTCCCTCCTGTAGTCAGCAGCTCTGAGTCCTTGCAGCAGAACTGCTGGCTGAATGAGTCACCAGAACAGAACAGAACAGAACAGACATATCAAGAGCTTGATTAACCTATTATTTTTTTGATGTTTGATATTGTGTAAGACTTAGTATTATAACCTTATTACTTAGATGATGATATTTATATTCGTTAAACTGAAAAAATCTGCTATTATAAAGCCCCTGCTACACGGTCGCCAACACGCCCCTCCGACTGGACTATGGAATTTTGCTCCAAAAAACTGTCTACACGGTCGGTGCGGACCAAGGTCGCCCGGTCGGAGTGGCGTGTTGGCGACCGTCTAGCAGGGGCTTAAATTACCTATATCCAAATTTGCACTTTTTTCCATACAAGTAAACATAAAATTACTGCACTAATTACTGGACTATCTGAATCGAATAGTCGGTAATCCTAACTCTGGAACCTGGAACGAACTTTTGACATATTAGCAATATACATAAGCTACATTGTTTTTTTTACCTACCTAACCCAGTTAAAACCCACCTTTAATGCAACGCAGGAGCGCTCGCTCCACCAACTGAAATCATGGTAAATAAATACCCGGGGCAACGATTTTATTTATTACTTAATTTTTAAATAAGGGATACTTTAGAATGCTTGTTCTGAAATGGTTCTGGAATGAGTGATTTCTGGCGCTCTCTCGCATTTAAAGTATTTAAACGCATAGTCAAGTGGTTGTGTGAATGCGGCACACTAGTATTGAAATGAATTGGGATAGAGTTAAAAAAAGTCACAAAATAAGGGTGGGTACCAAATAAACTATTACAGATTACATATCAATCAACGTTAAATATGACACAAAACAGCAATTAACTTGATTTTCCAGGCAACGGCTAAGTACGGGCACAATTTAAGTGTCAATCAGTATGGACCGTTTTAAAGCATGCTTAAATTGTAGTTGGTCCCATACAAGCATTAAAACCTCTAAAAACTGGGTCGACTGGCATCGTGAAAAAACGGAAACTAGCCTATTGTTTTCGTTCGTACGGGAAGCGTAACAAAACATGCCAGCTTAAGGCGGTACACCAAAACACTATAAATATCAAAGAAACATCTTCTGAGAAGATTAAAAAAAGCTATCTAGGCTACATCTGACTTGCGGCTATTCAGCCTGAATTCAATGGGAGACAAACTTTGTGGAGTCTTGGCAACAGTTTAAGAAACAAGACGATGCGGCCGGATATGTGGGACACATTTTGGCATGGAATTAAAAGCAGTTTGTTCTAATTATTCTGGGTAATTCCCATTTGTTCAACAAAGCAATGATATCATAGAAAGTGGAACTCTTGGAGATACGTTTTCCCCTAGAATTCCATGGTGGAACTAAAGAAATTACCAAAAAAATGCTTTTTATGACTTGTAAGCCCAATATGAGAATACAAATAGAAGTTCCATAATAGAACTAGTGAAGTCATTATTGTTTAGTCGACCAAGGATTTTGCAAAACATTTAGGTAAATATAATTACGGATACGCAATTAAGTCTCATTTACTGTGTGAAACCCTGAAAATATATATAAATGACTTGCTTTCAATGTACGAAATCGGTATTCAACATCTAGATAATTTAATATGACATCCATAACCGTTGGAAGTTTGCCAGTTCTTTTCGCCGCTAGCGATCGTAACGAGGCGTAAACAACCCCATTAGGGTATGTACCCCCTCTTTGTATATATAGCAAGTTCATAATAGAATCAACAAGTTCAAAGGAGGCGAAATACCTCAGTATTCGGAAAGTAAGATTTTCCTCACTAGATTTGCGCAAGGTGCTATGTAAATATGTTTTTTGTTTTTTTTTATTTATTTCTTACTCAACAAAAATTACGATAAACTTAATCTAAATCTTCGCCAAACTGCATAACAGTTTGTTGGCGAATATACACTCTTTATAATTATGTTTTGGTATCTATATTATGTGTACAATCTACATATGATTTTACACATTACTCCTCTATACATTTCTCCTCTTCATATTTTTTATTTTGAATTTACTGTTTATCTTCATGATTTTTTTTTCTTAAGGTTGTCTGATTTTAATCATTATTTTTTTATTAAGTGGAGGCAGTTATGAAGTTTACCCAAAAAAAAATATTAAGCTATAAGCTTCATCATATATGTTCCTTGAGTAATTCTAAGCATTTCTAGTCCGTGAGGCTAGTCGGGAAGGGGGGGGGGGTACTAAAATGGCCACCAACAGTCGTCTTTAAAAAAAATCTAGTCTCGTCCTAGGCTACTAGGGCAAGTTTGGTATCATTTTCATGTAAACCAAAGACGTAGAATTCATTACTTATTTGACCTTTATACGTTTTTCTTGTAAAATTACTATGAAACTGAAAAAAACCGGCCAAGTGCGAGTCGTACTCGTGCACGAAGCGTTCAGTACCATTATCAATAAAAATATTTATTTTATTTTGTTTTTAGTATTTGTTGTTATAGCGGAAACAGAAATACATCATCTGTGAAAATTTCAATTGGAACTATCACGGTATCAGTGAGATACAGCCTGGTGACAGACAGACGGACGGACGGACGGACAGCGGAGTCTAAGTAATAGGGTCCCGTTTTACTCTTTGAGTACGGAACCCTAAAAAACTAATATCAGTAATGAATTCTACGTCTTTGTTTTATACGAAAATGATACCAAACTTGCCCTAGTAGCTAGACGAGACTAGATTTTTTTTAAAGACGACTGTTGGCGGCCATCTTTCTAGGGCCCTTTCGGGCCCCTTCCCGATTAGCCTCACGTTTCTTATTGCCTCCCGGACTAGAAATGCTGAGAATTACTCATGGAACATATATGGTGAAGCACATAGCTTAATAAAAAAATATTGGGTTATGTATGGGAGCGATGCATAACTTCCTCCACTAATTAGGAATTGGGTACCAGGTCCAGGGTGCTCCAATATAAAATTGACGAATATCTGTTGATGAATCACGAGATTTAGGAGAAATTGAGGAAATTTCACAAATGTATAGGCATTTCAGTATTTGCTATAGTAAATCATGTATTTGATTTCGAATTTGACGACTTGGAACTGATGCTGATGACGATGATGACCACAGATGACTGACTTCACAGATTCAGACGAGATATAGTTGACGTAGCAACTAATGCTCATCATCATCCTCCTAGCGTTATTATTCCCGGTAGTGCCCCTAAAGGAGTCCGGGGTCCGCTTTGACACCTAATCCCAAGATTTGGCATAGGCACTAGTTTTACGAAAGCGACTGCCATCTGACCTTCCAACCCAGAGGGAAAACTAGACCTTATTGGAATTAGACCGGTTTCCTCACGATGTTTTCCTTCACCGAAAAGCTAACGGTAATTCCGTACATAAGTTCCGAAAAACTCATTGGTACGAGCCGGGATTCGAACCCACGACCGCCGCTTGACAGCCGCATGCCTGAACCACTAGGCTACCGTAGCTCCTAGCAACTAATGATCATCAAAATACAAATTTTGAATTAGAAAGCAGTTGATGTGGTGAAGACTTCGAGCAACACGGAAGGGAGTAGGCATTTGCACCATTTCCCCTCTGCTAAAGTACAAGCAAACACACAAAAACACACAAAATTGTATGAAGGTGTGCAAGTTTTTTCGGTGTATTGTGTCATTTTTGATTTATTAGTGTCATCATTACAGCAAATTCCTCAGCAAGCTCGTGAACAACATTGATATCAAATTGGAATGCGAAATGTATCAGATTCAGTCCAAGTCAGATTCGACGATTGACCTCTTTGTCGAAGTTGGACCTACCTAACTGGACAGTCTGTCCTAGGTAAACATAATCGTCTACAACTTCGAGCGTAAAGTGTCCGATTGAAATGGGAGTTAGTACTACATGGGCATTTGACATGATCTTCGTCTTATCCTTGTTCATTCTTAGACCAACTCGCTCAGAACCTTTACTGAGGTTATCGAGTCCATGGTCTCAGCCAAGACTACTATATCGTCAGCAAACCGAGGGTGAGTGATGTACTCGCCGTTAATGTTGATGCCTAGCCTTCCCCAGTCCAGAGTCTAGAAAACATCCTCCAGTGCAGCGGTGAACAGTTTTGGAGAAATAACATCTCCTTGCCTGACTCCCCGCTGCAGCGAAATAGGTTTCGAGTTCTGGTCCTGGAGTGGGACTGACATAGTGGCGTTGTCGTACAAACACTTCAGTACTTCGATATAGCGGTAGTCAACTTGGCACCGATGGAGAGACTGTAATACAGCCCAGGTTTCAACAGAATCGAAGGGTTTCTTACGAGAAACCACGAACGCTACAGGTTATACTCATCAGTCTTCTGTTTAACCTGGCGGAGCGTGTGGATGTGGTCTACGGTACTACAGCCTCTTCGGAATCGGCTTGTTCGGGAGGCTGGAAGTCATCAAGTCTGCGTACGAGACAATTTTTATTAGTAAAATGTTTTCCCTCATAAGCGTGCATGTTGTTTATTTCCAGGAAACTTTAATTAAGCTCGCAAGCGACGAATTCCCAGACAAGTATTATTACTGCATAAAATAACCATTTGACACAGTGCAGATTTTATATAAAGGTTGTCCCAAAAGTCACTAATAAGTATTTGATTTTTTTAAGAAGTTTTTTGTTGAAATGTCCGTGAATTTTTATTGCATTATAAAGTATGGAGGTTATTGATGGAAGATAATACCTATCGCTCAAATGGGCGCCTCGACCCGACCGCCTTGCTCAATGCACACGCGAACCCCTTTTCATGAAATTTTCGATGAATTCTGGCATAATTGTGGCCCAATTGCTGCAATGGCCACTTGGATTTCCTGTTTGAGCTCCGGAATCGTTTGGGATTGAGGAAGCCTCAAAGGATCAAATCCAACGGCGTCAAATCGCAAGATATCGGTGGCAAATTCACATCACCACAGCGTGCAGCGCGAGATAATCTTCCCTTCGAGTGATTTTAACAATTTGTATGCGTCCATGACTAGACCTTCATGCTTGCTGTTGACATCTGTAAAAGATTTATTACTCTACGCTTGTCACAATAAAAGTAGTGCCCGATTAAAAATATCAGTGTCTTTTGGGACACCCGTTATTTTTGAATATGTCTGGCAGTCTTTATGACGTTGATATAAGATTAAATTTCCCCGGGCCTGTGGTTACGTTTTTTTACTATACTTGTATAGTTAGTTTTATTTAACACTAGCTTCTGCCCGCGACTCTGTCCGCTAGGAAATCGTTTATATCGTAGCTCCCTACGGTCGAGATGTAGCAAAGGTTAACCAGGTAATTCATTGTAGTTGTATACCTACATATTTTTCAGAATATTCAACAACTTTTATCAAACGTCAAAAACGCTATAACGATTTTCTATAGACAAACAGCGTCCATTCTTTTATTCTTATATAGGCATTTCGCCGGTTGGCGACCACCTAATTTCATGTGCCGGTTAGCGACCACTTAGCTGACTTGGTGAACTGAAAGCATATTTTCTCGTTTTTTTTTTTAAATTCCTATGCCATAACTACAAACAATAAGGCATACGGCTGACTGTTTCAATAGGCTCTGTAGAATTGATGTTATCTTCAATTGAAAAAACCATGTTCTTCAAGTGGTCGCTAACCGAAGGTGGTCGCGTAACCGGCGAAATTACCCTACCTATATTTAAAAATCTTTTTAAAATAGCAAAATTAAGCTGGGGCGTAATGTTATCCGAGTACTTCCATGAGCTTTGTTTATTGCTAATGTAAGAATAATTTATTTTTATCGTTGTCAACTACCGTAATTGCATTAGGTGAAACAACTGAAAATACCACGTCATAACAACGTTTTTAAACACGATGATTTACTTTAAAAACAAAGTTTTAACCGACAGCAATTCAGTATTTCTCTAGGATCCCATTATCAGAACCTGACCTGGTGATCATAGGGCCATATCGGTCCAGGCATTACGGTAATCGGGGAACATGCACGAAAAATAAAAGATTCCGACGAGATTCTCAATCTCTTCCTTTTATGAAGTCGGTAAATATAATAGCGTACTTTAACTTACCAGTAAATAAAATAAACGAAAACAGAATCCAGTAGCGTGCATCCATTTTGTTCAAATTGCACTCACTCCCGAGCTATCACGATCATTATATCAAATGTCACATAATGTCGGAAAACTTCGCGTTTCACATGAAAAGAGTTCCCGCGTTTTTGGGGCAAGCGGGCGTGTGGACCCCCGGGCGGCTGGCTACAGACTGAGGCCACTGAAGGCATTGAAGCTTTCCCACGGACTTAGTTTTTTATTTAATGTTTGAAAATGGAATTCCGCTTGATGGCGTAATTTAATTTGGTGGTAACCGCTTTCCCGCTAATGGGGTAATTACTTGTTTCGTTTAACTAGTAGATTATTTATATGACTTCGTTATAAAATTTCACTGCACGGTTAGCACAAGTCCACGCGCGAGGTTTGTCTCGGCTAGATATTTATAAGATACTACCTGTTTCTTTCTAAGCGTTCTAATAAGAAATTAAATATTATTGTTTATATAATCTGAATATTTTTGATAAACGCAGTTTAAATATAACAATTGCCTAGGTAAATATTGTGAATGAAACCTGTTTGAACTTATATATATTTTGGATGTATTTTTGTCACTGGTGGTGTTGTAAGTACTTATATTTTGTTTATTATTTGAAAATGCAAGAATTATAACGAAGGAACAGATTACCTAGAGCACTCAAATGAAGATGTCATCGTTACGTCTCGCTCGAGATGGCACGATGCGACGTCGCGTCGTCTCACGTCGAGTGCCCCGCTGCCTCTTTGACGATTAAAAAGATTGAGACTTTTTTTACTAAAACATAACATGTTGAGCGCAACTGCTTAACGCATTACCCTAGAGAGTTTATTTAAAAGAAAAGAAAAATATTTATTAAATTATCGCAAGAAAAAAAACAACGAAAAACACAAAATCTAACAGAAAAGTAATATTGTAGGTAGGTACTTATTAATTTATTTATTTTTTATCCTATCCTATACTATTAAACGAGCAATATTTGTATATATATATATTTGCAATCACGTTCTCGGAAACGGCTCTAACGATTTCGATGAAATTTGGAATATAGGTGGTTATGGGGGCGAGAAATCGATCTAGATAGGTCTCGTTTCCGAGAAAATTCGTTTTCTCGAGATTTTCTCGCATAAAGATTTGTTAATGCAATATAGTACGTAATTTCACCACGACTGTCACCGCTTGATTAGACTAATGGTTATAACATTGGCTTACAACGCCGGTGGCCGGGTGTTCAAATCCCAGCGAGGTAATGTATTTTTTTGCTTTATTTTTTTGTAGAGAATGTTTTTACCCTTAACCACCTACGTGCGGTCCCACAGACTTTTGATTATTCAAAGTTGTCAATAACTGAACGAGAGTACATCGCACACGTGTCTGTGACCTATGTACCTTTGCCCGGCTCCCCCACAGAGCCGGCCACGCCGTCGACTCGTTAAGACGTGTGCTCATTTGGACTTGGTGAATAAAAAAATAGCATCGGCGGTCTACGAGACCGCATGTAGGTGGTTACTATATTTTTTTTCCGAGACCGCACGTAGGTGGTTGTGTTACTTTATACTTATTATATTTACTATACTTTGACACGTTTTTCGTTTTTTCTTGTAAAACATGCTTCCTAGTGATGCGATAATTCAAAGGTGGCTAGAAGAAGTTTCGTCTGATGAAGATGACCAGTTGGATGAAGAATGCAGTGACGTAGAACCAGAACTTGTTCCACTAAATTTACCGGAGGAAAGTTGCGAGTCGGACTTCATATGTCCCAAAGAAAAATTAAGCAGTGGCCACAATTTCAAGCATGCATCATACACCAACTATTGATGAAGCAACAAAAAAGCCGGAAATAATAATGTTCTATAACCAAACCAAATTTGGTGTTGATGTTCTTGATCAAAGGTGCTCAAATTATTCTACAGGTCGTCGAACTCGCAGGTGGCCCCTAGCAGTATTTTATGTCAGTTATGTTGTCAGCGTGTCTAAACAAACAGGAAAGCCTGAAAAAAGGTTCAAATTTTTGAAGAAACTGGCTGAACAATTAGTAAGACCACATCTAGAGCGTCGTGCAAATAATCAGCGTCTGCCGCGGGACTTGAAAGTTGCTCTGAGCCAAATCCTCAAGAAAGATACCAGTTTAGCAATACTACCGCGTCCCAGCAATACTGAAGAACGGTTAACAGTCAGAAAAACATGCTTGACTTGTGACCCAAAAATAAACGAAAGACACAGTACATCTGTATCGAATGTAAAAACCCGATTTGCATTGAATGTTCTAATAAGTTGTGTGTTGACTGCCGATAAAATTGGTTATTTTAAAGGCCTGTAATTTTATAAAACTATCCCATTTCTAACCAAAATAGATAGTTTATTAGCATTGTTGATTGCTCAATTTTAATATTTTATAATGAAAAGCTTTATATAACATTCCTAAATATTGAGATCTCATGTCCTGAAGGATACCTAGTTTTGTGATTTAAAAAATAATAAGTTCTTAAGTATGTTAAGTTTAAAATATATAATGTTGATTATCTTTGTATACGTTTTGGCTAATAAATGCCTTTAGCTATGTAATGAGTACTTACTATATTAAGACACCCTTCAGTTACTTCAAAATAAATAAATCAGGTCCCATAACGAGTAGCGGTCTCCATGACCGCAAGTAGGTGGTTGTGCGATACAAATAGGACGTAGGTAGTTAAGGGTTAAAGCCGGGAAAAGCGTGGTTTTACGTTTTTTTTATTGTTTATATTTTTTTTTGTTTTTAAATTATAATAGATATTAAAAACATGTTTTTATAGCACTGTGCCTTTTTTTTATCCATAATGTTATTTAGGTTGAAAAAAGTTAGATTAGTCAAGTGAGTGGGCAGGGCAACTCGACTGTTAGAGATTCTTAAGCCGCCCGAAGGCCTCTAACTCGGCTTAACGACTACTGTCATAGACAGCAGCCGGGATCAACTGCTTAGCGTGCCTTCCAAAGCACAGAAGCGCTCATTTTAGTAACCACTCAAACAGGCGGTCACCCATCCAAGGACTGACCGCTGCCATCTTTGCTTAACCTGCGTTATTGTTTCCGATTCGCAGGCGCCACTGGGCTATTAACGCTTCGCTAGATGGTGCTCATCATTATCTGAAACTTAATTCAGGCATTAATAATACCTTTCTTTGAATTTGTGATTCTAAATGCTGAGTTATGAATATCTGGTACTTATAATTTCTGGTTGTAATTTTTCCCTTTGTAGGTAAAAAAATGGTTTATAGAAAATCTATTTTATTATTTGAAAATTATATCCGTCGCAAGTTTTTTTTTATGTTGTATTATTTTTTAAAGAGCATTGTGTAATGCAATAGCTACTCACCTAACTCTATCTAGAGAGTTCTGCTCCATGATTTTTATTTTTTGTTGGACCCCGAGCAATTCATACCTATACCTTTTTTTTCTTGGACAAAACCTGCGAACCAGCCTGGTACCCAATCATCGGGGGATGACTGGGTTCTGTGGTATTTCTATTCACTAAAAACCCCTTACAGAAATTCAAATCTTAATAGGTCAAGTCGTTTTGGAGATAATTGAGAATAGAAAACATCCAAGACTCAGAAACAAATATTCAGGTCCATCACACAAACATTTGCCCTTTTCCGGGATTCGAACCCGGCGACCCTCCAGCTTCGTAAGCAGTGTCACTACTCCTTAATAACTCTATTAATAACTTCCAAAAAAGGAGGATTTTTATGTTTAATGTTTGATTACCTCAGAAATCCGTCATAATTTATGAACCGATTCGTATTTTTTTATTTTAGTGAATGTACGAGTATTTGCTTCCAGATTGGTCCCATTGTTTTCAAAAAGCCAGTTAGATGATGGAATCCATGAGGAATTGAGGGAAGTCCTCAATTGTATTAAGCACGCGTCACAGAATAAGTAAACGCGTGTTTAGATTTTGGTATTTTCTATTATAACTCGTGTAGGTATAAATTTAGCCTCGAAAACAACAAATTTGGTGAAATGGAACTGTTTATGAAAACTCTCTCGTAGTGAACCATAATATCGGCCTTTAAAGCCTACGCCAAAACCAAACACCAACACGAGTAGAGGAATGAGGCTGGCTAAAGGCACTCTAAGCTCTTCATAGAAGGAGTGGACTCGAGCTGGACCAGAAAACTCTGGAAATCCAGTAGGAAGCAACTCAGAATTATATCTGGGGTGTTCACAGGTCACTTCAGGGTCAAGGATCTCTTGGCCAAGATGGGACTATCGGATAGTTTAGACTGTAGAATGTGTGGCGAGGAGGATGAGACTATGGAACACTTATTGTGTTAATGTCATGCCCTTGCCAGACAAAGAATGAACTACTTTGGTAACGGCTACCCGCAACCAAAGGAATTCAAGGTGCTCTTGGTGAAGTGCATCATCCGTTTTGTGGAAATGATGGAGCAAGCCTGGGAGCAGGTATAAAGGAGAGGGCAAATGCACAAAAGGTCCCACTGGGTCGAAGTGCATCCGAAAGGGCCCTCACCTAGATAAGATTATGAAGACTACAGACGTCACATATTCTGTGATTCCGTTTAAGTAGCAACTAATGAAGTGCCAAAGGTAATTCTGACATCCTTGAGGAATCGACGGAACTCCTCAAATATTATCGGCCTACTTATAGCGACTTGGGTGTTTTTTGTAATAATCAACGCATTTGCTCTCGGAAACCAGTTCATGCAGTAGGTATAGTGGGAAGGAAATGTTAATGTACATATGTTCCTTGGCGAAGTAATGAATTGAATTCGGTTTAAACTTTGTTTTTAAAGTAAATTGTGAATACCATTTGTTGGTATAACTTTTTGTATTTGTTGTTTCCTTTATAGTCGGGGGTTTATATTTAATAATTTTCAATTCCAAGGCGAGTTTTTTAAGACCAATGAAAATAAACATCTTTTAAAAATAAAATTAAAAAATATATAGGAAGTAAACTTACTCGTATTTTCACCCGAGCAGAGCTCGGTCGCCCAGATATTTGTGAATAAAACAACACACAATAGAAAATAAATTATCGCGACAGTACTTAGGCTCGGGGCTCAGCGTTTGCTAGCCTGTACAGCGCTACAATAATAGCTAGCTGCAAGCAAAGGGAACTCGTAATGAAGGAACTTAAATAATTGAACTACACTAACCAAATGTGCTACTAAATTATTACATAAAATAAAGAAGGTTGAGCCAGAAAGATGCGGAGATATTAGAAGCGTTTGAGATGTGGTGTTGGAGGCGAATGGAGAAAATTAGCTGGAGAGATAGAACCAATGAAGAAGTGCTGAATAGAGTGGGGCAAACCAGGCAGTTAGTTAGGAACTTAGAAAATAGAAGAGGGAAGATGATAGGGCACCTCTTACCACATGATAACTTCGTACTTAACATAATTGAAGGAAAGATAGAGGGGAGGCGAGGAAGAGGAAGACCTAGAATAGACTACATGGAGCAACTCAAAAAGAGAGTTGATGTTGGGTCATATCGTGAGGTCAAAGAGATTGCGTGGGATCGGAGTAGATGGAGGGCCTACTTTGAGCTACACCGACAAGAGCCTAGCTCTTAAGTAAGAGAAGAAGAGAAAGAAGGTATCGTTGTCTTTATTTGTTACCTACTCTGACATAAGTATTTGTAAGAAAGAGATTTAGACAGGCAGACAGAAATGTCATCTCGCTCATACAGGGTGGGCCCTGTAACAGGAGCAACAAATTAAACAGTAAGATTATTATTAAGCTTGTGAACAATTATTTCAGATAAATTTAATTGAAATAAAAATGTTTTTTTTTATATATTTTTCTTCAGAATAAGAATACCTGTATTTTTTTAATTTTAGTTACTAAACGGGAACCATTATAGCTTTTTGAGTGAAAGTTTTATAAAGCGGATCTCTTGACCTAAAATCATGAAATTTGGCAAGAAGCGATGTTACAAAGTGCAAGAAGCACTTATCCCGAAAACTGAGAATTTGTAACTTTTAATTCATATAGGTAATTAATACATTTAAGCAAAATATGATAAACGGCAGATCTTTTGATTGCATTAATTTACCAGTTTGACTTTTGGCAACTGAACTGAAGATATTTAAGTATTTTACCCTAAAAAGTATTTTGCCCTTAACAAGGAAGAGGTATTACCTACATTACAACCACTATTGAAACACAACACTACGTTAGCACGTGGGTATGTAGCAAAATGTCGAACTTGTAAGTTTTTACGTTCAAAATTCTTAACAGCTCAGAGTATTAATTAGGTTTTTAAACATAAAAACCTTCATAACTAGCTAAAAATTTGCATATGTACTCATAATCTATTTATACATATAATAAAGCTGAAGAGGGTCGAAAGTCTGAACATGGAAGATATTCGAAAAAAAAATGGCTAGGGATACTTTAAATCGATAACAGAACACGTTCCAACAGTTTTTAGGATTTTTGTCTGTTTATGTGACCGCGCATCACGTGAAAACGGCTCAACCGATTTAGATGAAATTTGGTACAGATGTAGTTTGAGTCCTGAGGAAGGACAAAGGGTAGTTTTTATTCCAGAAATCAACCCTTAAAGGGATGAAATGGGGGGTGGAAGTTTGTATGGAGCTACTTAAACCACTGCACCGATTTGGACAAAATTTAATATGTAAATAGTTTGAGTCCCGAGGAAGGTCAAAAGATAGGTTTTATCCCGAAAATCTTCCTCTGAGGGGGTAAAACGGGGGGGGTGAAAATTTGGATGTAACCCATTTTGATAAAATTTGGTTTAGAGGTAGTTTAGGTTCTGGGAAAGGACATTGGATAGTTTTTATGCCGGAAATCTTCCCCTAAGGGGGTAAAATGGGGGGTGACATTTTGGATGGACTCCGTTTAGATTAAATTTGGATAGTTTGAGTCCCGGAGAATGACAACGGATACTTTGACTCCCGAAAATCATCCCCTTACGGGATGAAATAGGGGTGAAAATGTGGATAAATTCCATTTAGTTAAAATTTGGTAAAGAAATAGGAGTCCCAGGGAAGGACAATGCAATAAAATACTTGAATACTTGAGTTTTTATCCTGAAAAATCATCTCCTGAGGGGGTGAAATGAGGGGTGAAATTTTGGATAGAACCCATTTAGATGAAATTTGGTGTGGAGATAGTTAGTCCTGGGGAGGACATAATTTTATGTCCAGAAATCTTCTCCTAAGTGGGTGAAATGGGGGATGAAAATTTGGATGCAACCCATTTACGGTATAGCGAGTTGGAGCCCTGGGGAAGCACATAGGATAATTTTATCCCGAAAATCATCCCCTAAGGAAATAAATATATATAATATATAATATTAGGCTGTCATTGGGGGTGAAAATTTGTTTGTGACCCGTTTTGATCAAATTTGTTTGAAAGATAGTTTGAGTCCTGAAAAAGGACATATGATAGTTTTAAATTCCAGAAATCATTCCCTTATGGGCTGAAATTGGGAGTGAAAATTTAGATGTAACCCATTTAGATGAAATTTGGTCTAAAGAATGTTTGAGTCCCAGAGTATGACAACGGATAGTTTTAATCCCGAAAATCAGCCCCTCAGGGATGAAATAGGGGGTGAAAATTAGGATAAAACCCATTTAGATGAAATTTGGTAAAGAGATAGAAGCAGTCCCAGGGAAGGACAATGCATAGTTTTTATCTCGAAAAATCATCTCCTGAGGTGGTGAGTGAAATGATGGTTAAAGATTTGGATAAAACCCATTTAGATGAAATTTGGTATAGGTAGAGAGAGGTAGAGTCCTAGAAAAGGACATAGAATATTTTTTATTCCGGAACACATTAAATGAGGAAATCATCCCCTAAGGGGGTGAAATGGTGGATGGAAATTTGGATGGAACCCATTTACGGTATCGCCATAGTTGGAGTCCTGGGAAAGGACAAAGGATAGTTTTATCCCGAAAATCATCCCCTAAGGGGGATGTGATTGGGGTCGGAAATTTGTTTGTGACCCATTTTGATAAAATTTGGTTGAAAGTAAGTTTGAGTCCCGGAAAAGGACAAGATCGTTTTTATTCCGGATATCATCCCCTAAGGGGGTGAAATGGGGTGAAAATTTGCATGGTACCCATTTAGATGAAATTTGGTATAGAGATAGTTTAAGTCGCGAAGTCGGACTACGGATAGCTTTTATTCCGAAAATAATCCCCTAAGGGGATAAAATAGGGGAAGAATATTTGGATAGAACCCATTTAGATGAAATTTTGTATAGTGATAGTGAGAGTCCCAGATAGGGACATAAGATCATTTTTATTCCAGAAATCATCCCCTAATGGGGTGAAATTGGGGGGGAAGATTTGGATGTAACTCATTCAGATGAAATTTGGTATAAAAATAGTTTGAGTCCCGGATAATGACAATGGGTAGTTTTTATCCCGAAAATCATCCTCTCTAAGGAGTTGAAATGGGAGGTGAAAAATTGAATGGAACCCATTTACGGTATAGCGATAGTTGGGAGTCCTGGGGAAGGACATATGATAGTTTTTATTCCGGAGATCATCCCCTAAGAGAGTAAATTGGAGGTGAAAATTTGGATGGTACCCATTTACGGTATAGCGATAGTTGGGAGTCCTGGGGAAGGACATAGGATAGTTTTATCCCGAAAATCCTCCCCTAAAGGGTGAACATTTGGATGTGAGTGACCCATTTAGATTAAATTTGGTTTAGAGTTAGTTTGAGTTCCGGGAAAGGACAAAGGATAGTTTTTATCCCGGAAATCATCTCCTAAATGGGTGAAATGGGGGGTGAATATTTGTATGGAGCTACTATACACCCCATTTAGATAAAATTTGGTATGGAGGTAGTTAGTAGGCACGGCGTTGGTAGGCCCTCCACAAGGTGGACTGGTAAAGGTCGCGGGAGTCCGCTGGATCCGGGTGGCGCAGAATTGGTCACTTTGGAACTCTTTGGGGAGGCCTATGTCCAGCAGTGGACGTCTTTCGGCTGATATGATGATGATAAAGACAGTCGGGGATAGACATAGGATAGTTTTAATGCCGGAAATATATCCCTAAAAGGGAAATGGATGGTGAAAGTTTGTATCGAGCTACGATATAAACGAGTTCTACGCGGACGAAGTCGCGGGCAAAAGCTAGTACATATAATAAAGCTGAAGAGGTTCGAAAGTCTGTACATGGAAGATATTCAAAAAAATTTTGCTAGGGATACTTAAAATCGATAACAGAACACGTTCCAACAGTTTTTAGAATTTTTGTCTGTTTATCTGTTTGTCTGTTTATGTGACCGCGCATCACGTAAAAACGGCTAAACCGATTAAGATAAAATTTAGTATAGAAATAGTTTGAGTCTTGGGAAACGACTAAGGGTAGTTTTTATCCTAGAAATCAACCACTAAGGGGATGAAATGGGGGGTGGAAATTTGTATGGAGCTACTTAAATCGCTGCACCGATTTGGATAAAATTTAATATATAAATTGTTTGAGTCCCGGGGAAGGTCAAAGGATAGTTTTTATTCCGAAAATCTTCCCTTTAGGGGGTAAAATGGAGGGGTGAAAATTTGGATGTACCTAATCCATTTTGATAAAATTTGGTTAAGAGGTAGTTTAAGTTCTGGGGAAGGACATTGGATAGTTTTTATTCTGGAAATCTTCCCCTAAGGGGATGAAATGGGGGGTGAAATTTTGGATGGACTCCGTTTAGACCAAATTTGGTATAGATATAATTTGAGTCCCGGAGAATGACAATGGATAGTTTGAATCCCGAAATTCATCCCCCAAGGGGATAAAATAGGTATGAACATGTAGATAAATCCCATTTAGTTATTTAAAATTTGGTAAAGATATAGAAGGAGTCCTAGGGAAGGACAAGTGATACGTATGCGGACGCAATGAAACCAATGTGTGTTACGAGAGCTCTTTTATTACTGCCGGTAGGTACGGTCGCGGCTCAGCTTACGACGGACGCCTCGGTGACGTCACGCGTATACACATCAACAATGCATAGTTTTTATCCCGAAAAATCATTTCCTGAGATGGTTGAAGATTTCGATAGAACCCATTTAGATGAAATTTGGTACAGAGAGAGGTATCAGTCCAAGGAAAGAACATAGAATAATTTTTATTCCCGAACACATGAAATGAGGAAATAAGGGGAACACATAAGGGGGTGAGAAATGGTGGATAAAAATTTGGATTGAACCCATTTACGGTATAGCGATAGTTAAAGAAGGACGTAGGATAGTTTTATCCCGAAAATCATCCCCTAAGAGGGTGTAATTGGGGGTGGAAATTTGTTTGTGACACATTTTGATAAAATTTGGTTGAAAGAGAGTTTGAGTCCTGAAAAAGGACATATGATAGTTTCTATTCCGGAAATCATCCCCTAACGGGGCAAGATGGGGGTGAAAATTTGGATGTAGACCATTTAGATGAAATTTGGTATAGAGATAGTTTGAGTCCTGGAGCATTCTCCATGATTTTCGGGATAAAAACTATCCGTTCCCAGGACTCCCAACTACCGCTATACCGTAAATGGGTTCCATCCAATTTTTCACCCCTTATTTCAGCTCCTTCGAGGATGATTTTCGGGATAAAAACTATCCGTTGTCAATAACAACGGATAGTTTTTATCCCGAAAATCATCCTCGAAGGAGCTGAAATAAGGGGTGAAAAATTGGATGGAACCCATTTACGGTATAGCGGTAGTTGGGAGTCCTGGGGAATAGGAACATTACATAGGTAAACACATGTATTTTTCCAAGGGTAAAGGTACCTTATGGCGGTAGTTTCGAAGATGTTTTCTAAAACGGGGTAAAAAAGACGTTTTATTATTACTATTTTGAAAACTATTAGATGTAACATTTTGTTGACGTACCTTTATTTTAAATATAAAATATTTTAATTACAAGTCAGTTAATTTAGTCCTACGGTTTAGTAGAAAAGGTCCTTACGGCCGTGTGATATGAAAATATGCAAAATAATACTGAAGAAAGCCTACATGCATCTATTATGGTGAGGCGGCTCATATAAACCAAGTTTGTGGCGGAGTCTATTTTGTAAAAAAAAGGCGTTCGGAGTAAGCTAATCTATAAAATGATGCAACTCAGCCATAATGACCCTTTCCTTCAAACAATCCATACTAATATTACAAATGCGAAAGTAACTCTGTCTGTCTGTTACCTTTTCATGCTTAAACCGCTGAACCGATTGAGATGAAATTTGGTGTAGAGATACTTTGAATTCCGGGGCCTTCCCAAAGAATCCTTACTAAAGATAGTTATTATCCGGAAATTCATCACCTAAGGGGGTGAAAAGGGGGGAGAAAGTTACGATATAAACGAGTTCCGCGCGGACGAAGTCGCGGGCAAAAGCTAGTACTTAGAATAAAATAATGTCCAACAACTTCCCACTCCTGGCTCACGTCGCCTTAAGGCGACGTGAGCCCCAAAAACTGATTTTTAAAAATTCGTAGCTCTTGTTTGGATTATAATACGGCTGCCTTAAATTTAATTAGCAATCTTGAGGTTTTTTTCGAGGGAAATCAGCTAATGGAATCCTGAGTTTTTGACTTTCGCTCGATAAAAAAAAATCACGAACATAGGTCTAAAATACACTTAAAAAAATCATAACAAATTATGCACAACAGCTAAACATATTAAAATTAGTTCTTAAAATCGACAATGTCATGTTTGAGGGAAATCAGCTATTACTTTTTTATTTATTAAAACGCACAAAAAAATAAAATTAAAAAACATGATATACGCGCTTCCAAACACGCACTTGCATCTCGCTCACGCTTATGCTCAGTGAGAGGGAGAGAAGACCACGAACCTACGTCCCCTTAAACATCGTATTTGAGTTAATACCTCCATGCTCTAAGTATAACTGACGCATGAGAAAGACGCCATTTAAAAAAAAGCGGGCGTATTATAGACCATGGTAGCTGTGTATTTCTGTGTAGGTAGACCATTGTAGCTCTGTATGCAAATGTGATGAAAACATCTATTACCCCCCAGTTATATGTTCATGTACCTAAATGAATTATATTATAGCCCTTTTCGGATTGATACTTTTGTATTGCTAATTGCAATCACACCACAGATTACATACAGTAAACCCGGGGTACTTTGGCCCTTGAGGTTACTTTGGCTTTCGCGAATGGCTTGGCTCTCCGCTTTTTTATGAGTTTAAGAATGGTCTGATCACCTTATTTTTAGTTTCAGCTAATTGCTCACGTTGGTACTTTTATTATTTGACATTGCTATGTGTGGTTTTTATGCGGGCCAAAGTAACCCTCCATTGGGTTAATGTACCCCGAGGTTACGGTTTACGTTTTAAGTTGTGTGGTAGGTAGACTAACATTCGGCAATAATATTGAGAGTATATTGATGGCATGCAATATTGCTTTATCATACTACTAGAGCCTGTTTACGTTGAATTATATCACACACGCAACACATATCTTACAGGGAATTAATATAAAATTGAATTACAGCAGTTTCGTATCACATCTATCTGTACATGTACGGCGATGTACGGAGTTTAGAGAGTCGCGTTAGCTAATTCTCGTGTGTTGCAGCAGATGGTACACCATTACTGTACATCATCTTTGTAATCGCATAGGCATGGGGTAGGGATTGCGTTTATATCGATATCGGTTAAAATATCGACACCACGTCAAATGTCCTGTTTTTCTGTAATTTGTGGAATACAAAGTACAAACGGATAATGTGGTTTAGTCTGGAATGTATCAAGTGGTTTTATTTGATTTCTTACACACATAATAATGTGTGAGTACAGTAAGCTGCAAATTTACAGTCAGCATCAAAAGTATCTCTACGCAAACGAAGACGTCAAAAGTCTTTATTTCAAAGGGAATAAGAACTTTTGACGTCTTCGATTGCGTAGTTACTGTTGATGCTGACTGTACACTGCTAACGCTCTCCAAATATTTATAGGGACACTTTAGCTATGACAATACATCTTTCAGAGAGTCTGTGTGACTGAACGTACTGTATTGGGCGCACTCGTTATGACTCACGTCAAAATCAATTTAATTTTAATATCATTATATTCAGATTAATCCACAGGTTTAAAAAAGTTTGAGCGTTTTATTTGTCACGATACCTTGAACATAACCATTGACACAAAAATCACATACTGTGCCTATGGACCAGATGTTTTTTAATTGCGCGTTTTTGATTAGCGCGCGTCTTTAGCGCGTCGTCAGCGCGTATTAACAGAATGTATTATCTATTAGCAATATAAACACAAGAATGGTGTGCAAGGTTATTTACCATTGCCTCTGTGAGCTTTAGAACTCGCAAGCCTGTCTTTAATTTTTTTTTTCATTTCGGAAATCTGAATTGACAAAAAAGGACAGTTCTATATTATTAATTTATTACCATTATTTTTTTGACCTTCTTATTTTTGATGTGAACTGTTTTTGGTTCTAATTTTGGGTGGAGTGTCAGCCGTTAAATTGTATTATATATTTTTTTTGATACTTATGATTGACTTTTTTGTATCTTATCGTAATCTTTTCCGTGTATTTAGTCAACTTTAACTTTCTTTTGTGACGTTTCTTAAGCACTCTTTGAGTCTATTAGAAATAAAATAATTTTGATTTTGATTAACCAGCTCACAAAATTTCATGAAAATTGTTGGAGAAATTCGACCTGTAAATGAGAACAGCCGACATCCGGACATACGAACGAATTTCGGTCCAAGCTGAAACAGAGAAATTTGTTCGCTTCGCTCGCTCGTTCAATAACTTGCCGAGTATCTTTTGCGTTTAGTGAGCACCCTTATCGAGTTCATTACGCGTCGTCAGCGCGTTTAAAATACGTTGTGTGCATAGGACGTCAATAGGTGAAGTCGTCATCACAATATACGAGTATGTAGTTTGTTTTATTTAAGACTAGCTGTTGCCCGCGACTTCGTCCGCGTATAACATGTCATCGTCTAAAAGTTTGTTTAAGGAATAAATTAAAAAAAAAACATTGAAATTAGTTTTGTGCCTAGTCTTTTAGTAAACAGTCTAAAACCGAAGTTACAAATCTCTTATTTTCAAAATGGCTTGCTCTTTATACACACTTTGAACCCCCTTTGAACCCTCATAATAAACAGGCTGAAACCGTAGTTACAAATTTCTTACTTTTAAAATGTCTTGCTACTATACAAACTTCGAACCCCGTTTTAACCTTCTTAGGCGATGAATTAAAAAAAACGCTGAAATAAGTTTTGTAGTATTTTAGCATGTTTGTTTTGTCTAAAACAGAGGTTACAAATCCCTTACTTTAAAAATGTCTTGCTCTCCATACAAACTTTGAATGCCCTTATAATCCCCTTTGGGGGAAGAATTTCAAAAAACGCTGAAATAATTTTGGTAGTCTAAACAGGCTAAGATCGAAGTTACAAATCTCATATCTTTATTTTTTTTTATTATTTAATCTTTCTAAAAAGTTTTGAGATTCTAGCTCCAAAAAATCCCCTTTACCAACATTGCACCCCTTTTTCATCCCCTTAGGCGTGGAATTTTCCAAAACGCTAAAAATACTTTATTTGTTTCGTATTATTTGTATCGTAATAACTAATATTTCTAAAAACTTTTAAGCTTCTATCTCAAAAAGGAGTTTCGCTCATACAAGCTTTGCAACCCTTTAGAGGTGAAATTTTTCAAAACGCTAAAAGTACTTTATTTGTATTATAATAAGTAATCTTTCTACAAAGTTTTAAGTCGCTTGTCTAAAAAATAAAGTTTCCCCCATACAAAATTTACACCCCTTTCTAACCCCCTTAGGGGCAGAATTTTCCTTAACGTTGAAAATACTTTATTTGTATTCTAATAAGTAATCGTTATACAAAGTTTTAAGTCTCTAGCTCAAAAAATCAAGTTTCCCCCATACAAACTTTGCACCCCAATTTAACCCCTTTAGGGGTATGATTTCCGAAAATTACTTCTTATCCGTTGCCTACGTTGTAAAAGGTAGTTCTGGTGTAAATTTCAACTCTCTAGGCCCAGTAATTTCGGCTGTGAGTTGATGAGTGAGTGAGTGAGCGAGTCAGTCAGGACATAGGCATTTATATTTTTGTTCCCATAAATATAATTATTATACTTTTTGCTGTCAATCCGTACTGTTTTTAGGCTTCCGTACTCAAAGAGTAAAACGGGACCCTATTACTAAGACTTCGCTGTCCGTCCGTCCGTCCGTCCGTCCGTCTGTCTGTCACCAGGCTGTATCTCAAGAACCGTGATAGCTAGAGAGTTGAAATTTTCACATATTAGGTATGTATTTTTGTTGCCGCTATAACAACAAATACTAAAAACAAAATAAAATATTTTTTTAAGGAGGGCTCCCATACAACAAAGGCGATTTTTTTGCCGTTTTTATAGATAATGGTATGGAACCCTTCGTGTGCGAGTCCAACTCGCACTTGGCCGGTCTGTAGGTAGTATCTATTTCTTCAAATGACTCATCTTTAATAAATAGATTAGGTACTCTTTCCGCTTGTCTTCCAAATAGGAGTAGACTCAAAATGTATTATTACTTCAAAAGAAAGAAGAAACGAAAAACCTGTTCAAATATCTCAAAAAATTACGAAGCTACAACCGTTTTAATATCGCTTATTAGAGTGAGAAAAAAAACTCATAGTAAAAAACAATAGTTTCATATGAAGGTGCGTTTTACGGAAGAGGGACAGAACATACCCCCTCTTATATATTATTATAACTTAGTGACTAATAACCTCTTGCGTTGTTTTTTTCTCCATTTGACTTCATTTTAAGTCCTTTTTCGAGAAAATACCTACAACATTGTGATTATTTTATTTAGTGTCTACAGTGTTTACATCCCTATTTTCGATCCGACATCCGTATTTTCTTTTAAACCACGAACTTCAGAATTCGAAATATTCGGGTATCTCTATCTCTATCGCACTAACATTACTCGAGTGAGAGGAATGCAGATATACGAACTTTTGGTTTGCGTGGTTTGGCTGAATGCGCAAAGAGAGCGCGCGCGTGCCATTAAAAAAAACGTTTGTGTTACTTATATTGTTCGAATTTGTTGATACATTTAATGAAATTACGGTTTAATATATATAAGTTATCATATCAGAATCGATTAATTTCTTATGCTTTACATCTTGGTATGCGTTTCGTGAAGGTCTATCGGAGACGGGATTTAAATTATTAATAGGTGAAATTAAGGAAAAGCAATTCCGCCATTTTGACGTTTCACAAAGCTGACAGATGTGGTGGCGATATACTTTCAGAATAATAAATGAAAAATTAATGAAGTCGAATAGTTCGGAAAATTAATTAATTGCCGCAGTCGGATAAAAACTATCCTAAGTTGCAGCTAGAATAATGCCTACCTACCTACCTACCTACAAAAAATGTTTTATATTTTTCCGTTCACGGGATGCTGAGAACATTCGTGACAACCCAAAGCTTAGTTTCTAACTGGCTGATTCTAGAGATTTATTATAAGTGGAGACGACCAAAAATTCTTCATACTTGATTAGCTCAACCAGTCCTAATCATCGAAAACATTTTTTAATCGTCTTTATTTTTATACAAAAAATATTTAAAAAGACAGCAGATATTATGGATCGATCAATTTTTTTTTTGTTGTTATTATGTCTCGGTAAGCCTTCTGGCTGGCAGAATAGAGATAAAGTTTTTAGAGATAAGTTTAAGTATCAGAACGAGCACGACAATATGAAATGCGATGAACCGAATTGAGACCCTGTAGTCAACTCAAAAATTTATAAAATAATAAGTATCGATATTAGACAGTGACGTCACTATCCAAAGGCTTGCTGTCTAAAAGCTATTAGCAGCTGCGACGGGAGCACCTGCGACTGTCATTTCCTCGCCAAAGTACCACAGAGTAATGACAGACTTGCTTTGTGACGGCGGTTCACTTTGACAAGTTTTGCTTGTATCTAGATTAGTAGTAGGTACGCATGTAATGCTAAACTAGAGCTCAATCTGAGACATTATGTTTCACATTCCAATTTAGAAAAAAAAAAAAAAGTATGTGTGTAAATTTATGAATAAATGAATTATGAATTATTAGATTCCAATGTGTTTCGCGCGCTGGTTCTTCCACGTTGACCCGATGCGTGTGATAAAATAAATGCACAGCACAGCGGCGCTACCACGAACTTCGAATCTCGAACTTCGTATATCTCCATCTCTATCGCTCGAGTACCATAAACCATAAGGTGCGATAGAGATGGATATATACGAAGTTCGAGATTCGAAGTTCGTGGTTATAGCTCTGGTCTCTCTGAATATAACTCACAAATGTGGTCCTCCAGAGTAGTAGGCGTCCATAACCTATGATGTCCGTTCACATCACGCGGGCTGTAAGTTTGTTTGCAACCACGTACAAAACAGTGAAACGACGTGCTTATTTTTTTCTCGTGCCTGATCATACTCTGTATTCACCATAACTTATTAACAATATTATGTAAATAAACAAACATGAAAACTTCCTCCAATTAAGGAAGCAAAATTAATTAACGAACCAATCAGAAAAATAAATCATTTTTTGCTTCACAGGAATCCAATAGTAAGTACCCGGATACAATTATTAATTTCAAGATATAAAGTGTTCAATCAGGTTAGAAACGGGGTTCTGAAAAGAGCAAAGTGAAAACGATACTAAAAATACAGAATGAATTTTTATTTGAATTCTTTTTTTGCCCTCCAGCTTCCGAGAAATGTTATTCAAGTCTCTTCTGTGCAATAAGTAAAACATGTACATTCTACGTTATATAACTCTCATATTTATTTTGCAAGCGCACATTGCAGAACACGGAAATGCCCGGCCTAGCCGGAGATTAATTCATTCAATACATTTTCAGACAGGTAATGCTCAGTGGAATGTAATTTTGCCCATATTCGGAGCAGCCCAACTGGGGAAGTACCTTTAAGAAGACCGTAGCCATATTAAAACCACTACTTACTCTTTATATTTGTGGTGCTAGAGGTAAGGTCGCCAGAGATTCCGAGACTTTACCTACTGTACTGGGCTGTTATTCGCTAAGCGTTAATGCGGCTCACCCCGCCGGTCACCCGTTACGAAACCAGACCTCTACCTAGGTACGCTTAATTACTACGCATCGCGGTGTCAAGGTATAATTGTGGGTGAGCGTTGAGGAGAGTTACAGAATAGGGGGGCTGTTAATCCGTAAGCCCACTCCCATTATACCAACGTCTCATGACAACATGATAAAATGCATGTACCCTGAGAAAATTACGGTTTTTTTGGAAATAATTCAATATCAGGCTAATTATTTGTATACGGCTTTTAAATGTTATTTTAAACAACTTTTACTATCGAAATCAATAATTCTATGGATCAAAAGTTAGGAAAAAAATTTAACCTGCAAGCAAAAATGCTATCAGAATTTTTATAATGTTTGAGTACACTTTGGAGACTTACTACCTGAATCCAAAAATATATGCATCAGGAAATAACGGCATTGTTATTAAATATCTACGACCTTGAGATAATATTGAATTTCATCTGGCCTATAGAAAGGTTTATTCATTAACAAAAATAAGTGGATTATGCGCGTATCCCAAAGAACGTAGTCAATTATAAAGTAAAGAAAGTTTATACCATTTTCGCCTGATTTTTACGGAATTTATGAAGATTACTTTTCATTATTTTTTACCGTATCGGTATTAAATTTAGGTGGATTATTAATGAATATTTAGTCAAATTACCCAACCTATTTTTTGGTGTAAAATTATGGCTGATATCGATATATTGTTGTTTTCATAGAGCGAAACCGTAAAGTTCTCAGGGTCAAGCATGCAGCAGGTCAAGAAATTTGTGCTGAGCAAGAATCAGAAGATTACCGCACCTAAAATTAGCTGATAGTTTGAGAAAATCCTTCACTTTCGGTCAAAATTTCAAATGGGGACTTCCGGCCAGATTTGGCTTGGCAGACTTATTTATTCTTAGAGACACTATTATTCCACTACGTTTATAATAATTCTCGTTAAGATGTCAATTAAATTGTCACATGTCGTAGGGTCACCTTTAGCGCCGTCTGTCAAGTACTTCCGGCCATTTCAGGACTGACACTTAGGTTTACTCTCTCTACGATTAAAGGGCTAAATGATGCCACATGTCTCGTCCTGTTATCACACGACGTAAATATACCCTTAAAATTTTGACCAGAATTGAAGGATTTTCTCAAACTTTCGGCCAATTTTAGCAAAACTTTCTCGACCAGCTGTTATGCATTTTATCGTGTAGTCATAAGACGTAGGCGTATTGGGAGTCGGCTGATGGACTAGAGGTGAGTAAGGTCGCCAGAGCTTCCGAGAATGTACTGTACTGTGTTGTTAGAGCGGTGCCTGCAGCCTGGAGTCACTAAATGTTGCCAGAACGAATCGTCAAATCAATAACAGGTAGGCAATGCGATTAGTAACTCTAAAGTTGTAAGCGTTCATAGGCTGTGTACCTACGTGCTACACGGCGTCACCATCGAGCACGCCGTATACTTGTTTGTCATCGTCGTGGTATAAATTAACTTAATGCTAAATTAAATCGAGAAAAGGATGGTACGGCCGTGCCTCTTTGTTTTGCTCGACTTGGCGCGGGCATTGCCATGTCCCATATACAAATATTTACAAACCTTACGTACTAAAAAGTGCCCCAGAGGTCCCCTCAATCATTACCTGTGGCATGAGGCTGGCTACATTCCCCCGCCCGCTGGATGGCGATGACTAAGATAATCCTTTGACAGAGGAATGACCTATTATTACTATATTTTTATCATCTCCACTTATAATAAATCTCTAAATTAAAAAAAGAATCAGCCAGTTTGAAACTAAGCTTTGCGCGGTTCGAATGTTCTCAGCATCCCATGAACGGAAAAATATGAAACATTTTATATAGGTACATTATTATTCTAGCTGCAACTTAGGATAGTTTTTATCCGACTGCGACAGTTAATTAATTTTCCGAAATATACGACTTCATTTAATTTTTCATTTATTTTTATTGAAATCAAACGCTGCTCCAACTGTCAGCTATAAGAACCGTCAAATTTTCGTCAAAATGGCGGAATTGCTTTGCCTTTCACTTATTAATAATTTAAATCCCGTCTACGATAGACCTTTACGAGACAAATGCTAAAATATAAACCATAAAAAAATATTCGATTCTGATATGAGAACTTATATGCGCAAATGTCGTTTTATGTCGTAATTTCAATAAATGAAATCAACAAATTTGAACAATATAATTAACACGAATTTGTTTTTTTTGAATGACAATGGCACGCGCTCGGCGCATTCAGCCAAAGTTACCACGAAAACCGATACTCAATGTTCATATATTTGCATCCCTGTCACTCGAGCATGGTTAGTGCGATAGAGATAGAGATACCCGAATATTTTCGAATTCCGAAGTTCGTGGTTATAGCTCAGGAATCGAAAATATGGTAAATAATCATAATGTATTTTCTCGAAAAAGAATTTAAAATAAATATAGTCAAATGGAGAAAAAAACAAAGCAAGAGGTTATATAGGTAATGATTAAGTTATAAGAGTCCAAAGTTTTAAGAGGGGGTATGTTCTGTCCCTTTTCCGCAAAACGCACCTTCATATGAAACGATTGTTTTTTACTATGACGCTCGAGTATATTGACGTCACAGTCCCTCATCGTTTTCTCACTCTAACAAGCGACATTAAAACGGATGTAGCTTCATAATTTTTTGAGATATTTGAATGGGAGTTTCATTATCTTCTATCTATTTATACATAATAAATGCCTATGTCCTGACTGACTTATTCACTCACTCACTCACTCACTCACTCATCAACGCACAGCCGAAACTACTAATCTTAGAGAGTTGATTTTTGCACAGTATGTTGCTTTTATAACGTGGGCTAGGGATAAAAAGGGATTTTTGAAAATTCTACCCCTAAGGGGGTAAAATGGGGGTGCAAAGTTTGTATGGGAGAACCTTTTTTTTTTGAGCTATAGACTTAAACTTTGTAGAAAAATTAGTTATTAGAATACAAATGAAACACTTTCAGCGTTTTGGAAAATTCCACCCCTACGGGGGTAAAATAGGGGTGCAAGGTTTGTATGGGGGAAACATTTTTTTTTTAAATAGAGACTTAAAACTTTGTAGAAAGATCAGTCATTAGAATACAAATAAAGAACTTTCAGGGTTTTAGAAAATTCTACCCCTAAAGGGGTAAAATAGAGTGCAAAGTTTGTATGGGAAAAACTACTTTTTTTTAAATAGAGACTTAAAAACTTTGTAGAGAAATTATTCATTAGAATACAATTCAGCGTTTAAAAAAAATCTACCCCTAAGGGGGTAAAATAGGGGTGCAAATTTTGTATGGGGGAAACAATATTTTTTTTAAATAGAGACTTAAAACTTTGTAGAAAGATTCGTCATCAGAATACAAATTAAGCACTTTCAGCGTTTTAGAAAATTCTACCCCTAAAAATAGGGGGCTAAAATAGGGGTGCAAAGTTTGTATGTGGGAAACTATTTTTTTTAGCTAGAGTCCTAAAACTTTGTAGAGAGATTATTTAAATACAAAGAAAGTACTTTCAGCGTTTTGAAAAATTTCACCCCTAAGGGGGTAAAATAGGGTGCAAAGTTTGTATGGGAAAAACATATTTTTTTTAATAGACACTTAAAATTTTGACGAAAAATTACTTATTAGAACATGAAAAATACTACATTCGGCGTTTTACAAAAATCATTCCCTAAGGGGGATAAAAAAGGGTGCAAGGTTTGTATGGGGAACACTTTTTCTGAGCTAGACACTTTAAACTTTGTAGAAAGATTACTTATAAAAATACAAAAAAAAGATTTTCAGCGTTTTGAAAAAATCTATCCCTAAGGGGGATAAAAAGGGGTGCAAAGTTTTTATCAGGGAAAGTTTATGTTTTTGAGTTAGAGACTTGAAACTTTGTAGAAAGATTACTTATTAAAATACATTTCAGCGTTTTAGAAAACTCCATCCCTAAGGGGATCCTTAAGATCCTTAAGAAGGGTAGCCAGTGTTGTGTGGGAAAAACTTTTTTTTTTACTAGACTTAAAACTATTCAAAATGTTACTTATTAAAATTAATAATAAAGTACTTTCAGAGTTTTAGAAAATTCCACCCCTAAGGGGGTTAAGAAAGCTTTGTATGGGCAACACTTTTTTTGAGCTAGAGACTTAAAAGTTTACGAAAAAAGTTCTTTCAGCGATTAGAAAAATTCAACCTCTAAGGGGGTTTAAAAGGGGGTTCCAATTTTAAATGGCGAGCAATAAAATTTAAAAATGTGAGTAAGAGATTTTTAACTTCGGTCTTATTCTGTACGTTAAAAGACTACAAAACTGATTTCAGAGTTTTTCCAAATTCATCCCCTAAGAGTGTTAAAATTGGTTCAAAGTTTGAGTATTTCAAGGCATTTTTAAAGTATGAGATTTTTAACTTTGGTTTTAGACTGTTTGTTCACAAACTAGAAAATGAACATCAACTTTTTTTTTAATTATCCCCTAAAAGAGGGTTCAAATTTTGTATTGAGAGAAATCATTTTCTAAGACGATAAAAAGTTCTACGCGGACGAAGTCGCGGGCAACAGCTAGTCTCAATATAAATTAAGTCATAGATAATAAGTTTCTGTCAAAAAAAATATTTTTGGTACAAGCTTTTATTGGCGACTGTACTTTTCTGCATACCATAACCAACTTCTCATGGTCGTTTTATTGCGGAGTTCCTATGGCAACCTTCCAGCTCCAGCATCAGATCAGCTCCAAGTCATCATAATGCTTGCAAAATTTCAGCTCAATTGGATAACGGGAAGTGACTGAAAAATTGATTGCAAATTTTGACGGACAACTTACATATTTACATACATACGAACAGTGCAAGTTAATATAAAGCTTGTAAAAAGAAACCCGGGTTGTATGTACTTGTCAGTGAATTGGCAAAAGAGACCATTCTTATTACTTCCGACATCGATAAGATGATACTTTTTAGTCAAGATATAGAATTTTTAGAGCGTGGCTGGTACCTAGTGGTAGGTTACGCCGTGAGGAGTAGGTAGCTTGGCGCTCCTTATGATCTGATATGTTTTTAACGCTGAGAGCTACTCGTATATGAACTAGGGAGTCTTGGCAGTCACTTTACATGTACTTAATGTTTTTGGAGGGATCTCATTCCTTTTTGTAAGGTAATTTCTAAAGAAGTTTATAGGAAAACCCATACAAACTTCCTTCCCCTAATTTAAAGGGTAGGGGGGGGTGATTTACTAAAAATCCTGAAAAACATAGGTTTTGATGATCAACGTGAGTGAGTCAGTGACGAAATCGGCGTTTTTTTAGATATCAATAAAATCTAAAGTAAATATAAAAGCTATGCAATAAAAACTTTATATGTTTAATACGTTCACTACTGATATCATATCTCGAGAATTTTGTTTATCTGCTATAATCCAAACACAAGTTATGAGGGTTCAAAAAAACGACGAAGCGCTTCGAGAAAAGGTAGGTAGTGCCTGCCCTTGCGCTTCGCTTGGCTCGTCTTGGCGGGGGCACTACCGTACCCCCAGATGTGAGAAAACAAACCAGCGACATTTCAAAAGTATGGTAAATAAAGTATATGGATTATAAGAACTCGGTGAACATTATTGATCTTCTTTAGATATTATTTTTTATTCATAAATCTGTTTTTTGAAACCTAGGCAGGTGCCGGCGCGTGGCACTCCTGATTCCGCGGACTTCGACATAAAAGAACCCAGGTATTGTAGATATTCTATAATAAGTACAGCATCGGGGCTTTTAGTTGGATAAAGTAGGAGGTTAATGTTCGTTCGTCGCTTCTGATCACAATCGTAATTCTGATTTTTGTGCGCTCTCTTCCACGCGCGCCGAGCTAACGTGAAACTAAGAACGAGGGCGCGAACCCAATTGAAATGCGATTGGGATTTTAAATGGGTGAACTGAGTTGAGTCTAGTATTGTTGTGCATGTTTTATTCATACACCTACATGTCACGGTAAGTTTGTAGTAACTTTTGCAATTAGATACTGTTGTAGTAATGAAACAGCGCAAGACCGAGACAACAACTGATTTATTATATTCCTTGCGGGTGCATTGTTAATCTTAAGTCTACCCACAACATCTCCCCCAAAAGGATTTCGTAAGATTAAACCTAAATTTAATTTATAGTAAACTACGTACCAGTTTACAATTTGTTTACGATACGCTCGTTCGTAACGTATCTGACCTAGGTACTTACTATAGTTGCCTACCTATATTACATGCCCATATTCCCCTTTATATAAAAAATAACACTTTATTTTAACATTGTTAATCAGACAAAATAAACGTACTTAGGTAGTTACCTAGTTAATTGATGTGAGTAGGTAAGTACCCAGTATTCTAACTTACATTATGAATAGCTTATACTTAACTAGACTACATCTAATACTTATATCTAAACATATCTGTATCAGAAAACACCGAGAAGTGCAATTAGTACAATGCATAATAATTAATACCTTTATTTAACAATAATCATCAGGTTTTTGGATTTTGAACCTTATCTGTAGGTATTAAGATTAGTAATTACGGTCCTATCCACCTCAACTAAGTAGGTATCTGAATGAGATACGCAAACTTCATCATGGAGATAGATCTTGCTTACGAAATTTCTTTAAAAGAAAACAATATGCATTTAACTAATTTGTTTCTCGATTTAAACTTTTTGCAAGTAATTTTGCCTTCTTACGAGTCATGGGTCCCTCGAAAGTTGGCATTGTTCGAATATCTACCTTATTTGCGACAACAGAAGGTGCATTTTCGCCTGCTTCCTCGTGACCCACATGTTCGCAGGCGCCCTTGAATTTTTCCGCACAGTCAGCTGACGGCTGATGCGGGTTCGAATTCGAAGATGCCGGCTCGTCGTTCATAGTACATTTAATTGAGTGACGACGATTACGTCTAAATTTACCTCCCACTGGATTTTGTACAATGTATGAGCGGGGAGCCGTAGCTTTACCATTAACCGTAGCACTAGCACTAGCGTAAAGCGGTTCTTTGGATGGGGCGTTTGAGCACTCTTGGCAGGTGGCACAACGTCCCACCATGGCCTCGATGTCCCGCGACATGCTGGGCCAGTACATTACTTGTCTCGCGCGCCGTTTACAACGATATATGCCCACATGACCCTCATGTATTATATTTAACATCATTGATCGTAAGGCACGTGGTATTAAAACCGACATATTTTTAAAAATAACTCCGTCCACTTCAAATAATTCCTTTCTGTTAGACCAAAACATTTTCAAGTCGGCCACTACTTGTGACTTATGATCCGGCCAACCTACATTTATGTACTCTGATAGTTTTATGCACTCCGGATCTCGCAGAGTCTCCTTCTTAACGAGTGTTAATTTTGCGTTTGAGATTGGAATGTTTTTAACTATCATTTGTATTTGATAAGAGTTATTTTTATGGACCTCCTCACGGTATAGGTCTGGTAACGGTGCCCGAGACAATGTGTCCGCTATATACATAAACTTTCCTGGTTTATAAGTGACCACCAAGTCATAATGTTGTAGATGCAACATCAAGCGCAGCAGGCGTGCCGGGACATGCATTAGGGGTTTTTTGAAAATGCTCTCTAAGAGTTTGTTTTCCGATTCCACATGAACCTTCTCTTTGCCAATTATGTACTTGTGGAATCGTTCACAAGCAAACACGATGGCTAATAACTCTTTCTCGACCTGCGTGTACCGGCGCTGCGTGTCCGTGAGCGTGCGCGAGGCGAACTCTATTACGGGCCGCCCGCCCTGCATGAGCACGGCGCCCAATGCGTCGCGAGACGCGTCGACGGACAGCAGCACTGGAGCCGTCACGTCATACAACAGATCCGAGTATTTAGTTAAATTGACGGCATTCACTCTTTTTATTAAACCTATCTCTTCACATGATTGCCGTCCCAGCACACTCTGACACCCGATGTTAGCGACCGCAAAATGTAAACAGTATTGCTTATTCATGTACCACCAATTTAAATTACAGACCCCTTTAATGGGTATCACATCGCCTGTATAAGATTCCAGTTTAAATTTGGCCGATTGTAACATTTGAACCTTATAACCTAGTGACAAAAATCGTTCCAAAGAGATAATGTTAATGTCTGCGCCACTGTCAAGATTAAATCGCTCCGCACCATTTTCACACAATAGGGTCTCAGACCATTGCTTTTTACCCTGATCACTACGAACCATGTCCATATAATACTGTTCTTCTTCTCCCGATCCACTACTGCACGAGTCTGCTTGTTCAATTTCATACACTTTTTTGACTCCATTGTTACTTTGAATAAAACGAGACTTACACATTCTGGAGAAGTGGCCCCGATTGCCGCACGTGAAACAAGTAGCATACTGCGCAGGGCACTCCCGGGTCGCACAGCGTGTGCCGCCGCAGCCGGCGCACTCGCGAGACGGCGCCCGCGCGCCGCCTCCGCCGCCCTCGCGAGACGGTGCCCACGCGCCGCCGCCGCCGCCGTAGCCGCGCCAGCGCCAAGCGTTCGGCGCTGAGCCTTGACGGGGCCGCGCGCCTCCGCCGCTCGCGCGTTTCTCCACGCCATGCACATGCATCGCACTGGAACACTCGCCTGCACTACTACCTAGCTGTCTACCGCTCTCCTGTGACACCTCCTCGGCTTGGCACAGCTTGACAGCCTTGTCCAGGTTCAGGTCGTCGCACCTAAGTAACCTGTCTCGCACAACGGGATTGCTTATTCCACACACGATACGATCTTTTAGTAATTCTTCCTGCAAACCACTGAATTCACAGTTTTTGCTAAGGAGACGCAAAGCCGTAACATAAGACTGAATCGATTCCCCGTCTTCTTGATTCCGAGTAAAAAATCTGTACCTTAACAAGGTTATGTTGACTTTTGCTCCGAAATAGTCATCGAACTTTTTTATTATGGCCTTTACGTCATCCTTGTCTGCCTCGCTATCGAATGTAAACGTTTGGAATACGTCGAATCCCTCGGGTCCGATAAGGTTGACGAGTAAGCTAGCCTGCACCCCGCCAGCTTCACTGCTCACCCCAGACGCCTTTATAAACAATATGAATTGTTGCTTCCACCGCTTCCATGAGTCGGCCCGGGTAACGGGTCCGCCCGCCATATTGAGTTCGGGTGGAGGTCTCGCGTGTTCCATTGTAAATATAAGTCCCACTAACGCACTGCCGCTAATAATTACTCATCACACAACACACAACGCTTTTTTATAAGTAGCCGATTCGTTTTTTGTACAATTTATATTTATTACAAAATCCCACCGCTGCCACCATGTTGTGGTAATGAAACAGCGCAAGACCGAGACAACAACTGATTTATTATATTCCTTGCGGGTGCATTGTTAATCTTAAGTCTACCCACAACAGATACAACTGTGCGACATTTACATTTAGCAAACTTGTGCTTTGTGTTGTGCGACAATACTTTTTTAGGTTTCCGTACCCAAAGGGCAAAACGGGACCCTATTATTAAGACTCCGCTGTCCGTCCGTCTGTCTGTCTGTCTGTCCTTCTGTCACCAGGCTGTATCTCATGAAGCGTGATAGTTAGACAGTTGAAATTTTCACAGATGATGTATTTCTGTTGCCGCTATAACGAGTCCGACTCGCACTTGGCCGTTTTTTTTTAATACGCGATGGGTTTGTATCACAGACATATCTAAGTGGATCACTTAAACGTACCCACGGAGTGCTACAGAATAGGCTCCTATTTCACTGACTAGACAACCCTCACTTGATAATGACCATTCGTACAATACGGGGTGACATTTTTTAATTCTCTATTTGTCCATCCAGAAATGTATGATAAAGTGTCATTAACAGGTTGTTGAAATAGTCCAGAACACAATGTGTTATGTCATAACATGCCTATATGTGGTTGAGTTTTATTCTAAAAACATTACAATCCTTTTTGTTGGGCAGTCGTGTAATAAAAAATAAAGAAGGACGCCGGTCTGTCACCTGTCACTCCTGAGTGTCAATGGTGCTAGTGTGCTGCAACAGATCACGCGGACTTTCGAATGATCCATGGAACATGGCGGATCGTGCTCCAGACAGTGTTTTTTATTTTCTGCATCCTGCTGTTTAAAGTATAATTTTGATAGCATATTATGCAGTGAATGGCAAAGGTGACGGCTACAGTTAATGAAGAATTTTCCTGGAAGTGCGAATAACCAATTCTCGGGCATCATTCGGCGGTTCGTGGTCGTGGCCGCCATTATACTTTGTACTGCTCCAGCTATCACCCAGTGCATTGTGAAGGCCTTCTACCGTACATCATGCTAATAATACTGTTTAATTTATAAACCTACTGACTCTGGCAAAGGCCCTCGAGGCTGCCATTTCTTTTATAATAATAATAATAACAGATCACGCAGGCAGGTGTGAAATGGCTGCGTTCATTAATTGCAGGACAATATTTTATTGTATCTTCTATTTTGAACTGCGTTAGGTCCCTTCTATTGTTTTACTAAGTTTTTATTATTATTTTGTTTTTTGTTTGTTATCCACCGTGAAATCACTCGAAGGTTCTATCGGAACATCAGCGCTGGCAAGCAATGCCAGCATTATGCTGAGATAGAACCGTTTCGTGACAAACGCTGTATCTGGGGGCATGGCAGTGCCCCCGCCAAGTCGAGCTGAACAAAGAGGCACCACATAGTTTTAGGTACCTATGCAAAAATTAGTAAATGCAGTAAAGTTGTGTGATTCCCAAGTTGCAGGATTTTATTTAGCAAGCAAATAAAGATTAATAAGAATGCCTGACTTGGCTCTAAGAAATATCTCACCACTTTTTACTGTGGAAGAGTTTCGAGATTTGGCCTATTTTTTACATGGAATGTTTTATGGAATGTTGTTTGTCTCGAATAAATGTTTCTTTCTTTCTGATAAATTGTTCAATATTCTGTCCCGATCAAACTAAAAATTCAAACGCTTGACAATCGATTTACACACATCATGTCATTCGGCCCTCATTGGCATTATCCTTGTGACGAATTGCCTTAAGGCGACGGGTAGGGCAAGGCATTCTCCATACAACCGTTGTGCAAGTTTTTTTCGTCGATTTTGGCACTACAGAATATTATTATTTTTTGCTTGTTCATATTGGATTTACGCATGCCATGGTATTAAAATTTTGTAAGATTTGAATACAATAAAAATATAACATCAGTGATTAGCTAACAAAAAAAGTGTACTGACTAAAACTTATATTTAAAGCGCAAACACAAATGAAGAACAACCTGCACAACATTTGTACGGAGAAGGCTTGCCTTACCCGTCCCCTTAATAACGCACATATGTAGTAACATCGTGCGCTCACACGCTTAGGTTTTACATAAATTGCGGTACATGTGGCGTCTGTATACTAGATATTTATATCTAATATGTATGTGGTGTTGATAATCGTTTTAAATTAAATAAAAATGTGATTTCGTTCATACAACTGTATTGTTATTATTGATTTGCATAAGTAGGTAATGGAAGATTGGGTATTAACCAGCAATCGAAACGATATAATTATGAATATTAAATCTAATATTATTAAAAACGCAACTCTTCAGAGTTTTTTTGGTTTAGCGTCGAAAAGGGTGTTAGACAGGGATGTGTAGCGTCACCGAAGCTGTTTAGTTTATTCATTGACCGTAATTTGCAAGATTCGAAAGGTAATGACAGTCGACTTAGAATAGGCGTGTAGACTCAAAATGTATTATTACTCCAAAAGAAAGAAGGCCAAAAAATATGCTTAGTATCGAAAATCCCATTCAGATACCTCAAAAAACTACGAAGCTACAACCGTTTTAATATTGCTTGTTAGAGAGAGAAAACGCAAGGGGATCGTGACGTCACGATCCACGAGCGTCATAGTAAATGACATTCGTTTCATATGAAGGTGCGTTTTACGGAAAAGGGACAGAATATACCCCCTAGATATAGATAAAGAGGATGGATGAATGAAAAGAGGGAAAAGTGGATAGAAAGGAATGACCTCGGCGAACTTTTTCCGACCAAATCGGAGAAATCCTAAAGAAAGGTTAGGTCAAGGGTACCCTAAACCGACGAGCATGTATAGAATGCCACGAAAGTGAATGAAGCAAGAAAGGTTTGGCAAGATCGTAGGAAATGGAAATCCGTGATCTCTAATTGTATTGCACGATGTAAAATGGCGGAAAATTCAGTTCTTTTTACTATTTGGATACTAATTAGAAATTAGGAATTCGATACTAACTGTAGAAAAAGATGAATAAAATAAAATATTCACAATAAGTAAACATAAAACTAATACGAAATGTATGTATTTATTCTATTGGGGTTGTGGCATAATATCAGTATCTTAAACACCATAGAGCAATAAAAAAAGAGTTGCTCTGGTATGTTGGCGGGATTTACTTCATTGAAATAAAATTGTACAAAATGAGCACTGATGAATCAGATTGCATGAAAACAGATTTCTATTTAAAAGCCGAGGCGAAATTGGTGATAAATAATTTACTTTCACCTATGTATATACCATATCCAAGGAGAAATAATTGCAAACAACTCTTCAGGGTGAATTGGTGAAATTGGAGACAATGGTCATTGGGTACCAGTACCACTGAATGGTCCGGCAAAGATGTAGTAATATCGATAAAGTTCTCATTTGGTGCGTGCTACGAAGTTAATGCATACATCTAAAGATTGACAAAACACCTGTCAAAATTTGTTAAATTAGTATAGCCATTCCCAGAAAAGCGATACGGAACATAGGTTGAAAATTCTAGATGGAAGTTTTCATCGTTCTCAATTCTTAGTTGGGAATTAGAATCTCTTCTGTACATTGAAGAGAAGGTTCGGCTTGAAGCTGCCACTGCTGTACGGGGTGGTAGTTTTGGAGGCACCGAGGTTCAGGCTCATGGCGGAGGTGGGCGTCTGATGCAGGTTCATCTTGGCGCCAACGTTGTACTCCGTCTGCTTGAACATCGGCGTGTGCGCCACCGACGCACTGGCGCCTACCGCGTTCCTGGTAATGTTAGATTTTATTAATGAAAGCCACTTTAACAAAGTTATACTTCTTGGGTATATGATGCTCCTGGGCTCTAATTCCGGTAAAGACAAGTAATTTTACGACGTAGCTAGCGTTAGATATGACCTGCTTGATGTTACTCATGGCTTTGAACTCTGAAACGTCTGTTACAATGTTTAAAACAACAGGCCGCAAGACAGTTGTTTCCCTAAAGTACATCTTAGTATAGAATGACAAGCTGACACTTGATATGTACTTGAGTGTGTGTGTACACAATAATGCCACCACCTTCCTTTGTGTGCATTATTAGTGCAATCACTTACATTATCAAAATTTTTTCTTGATGTTGTTAAGAGGATTGTGAACCTGTATATTTTCATACAAAAAGCGATAACGTTTTTCACCCCGTAAACATCGTTCTATTTTTTTAATTTTTGGACATGTTGTAGATATGCTAAAATACTAGGTCTCTACGTTTTGATTTTTAAGAAATATTGCTTACGTTAAAAGTAATTAGCATCTAAAAATCTATATTTTTGACTTAAAAACTTTGTCTATCTTTTTATTTATTTTTAATTAATTTAAACTGATTTACTAAAAAAGGAAAACCTACAGACATAGATTGCAGTGTACTTAACCCAATCATACCAAAATTATTTAATTGGGTCATTGTCAGATTTAGGTTCGCGTCTTTTCGGTGGACATTGCCAAAGTTAAGGGATATAAAGCCTAATTTTTGGTTGAACTCTGAATCCGCATAAACGGCGTTTCCCTTCTATAATTCTATGTGATAAAAACATATTATATGTGAGCGTAAAGCCCTTAACTATTGACCACCGGAAAGTTGATTTTTGTTTTTGTGACTGACAATGACCCAATTTCATTAAGGTTTAGGGGGGTAAAAACGTTATCACCCGAAACCATATTTCAACAAGAAAATGTAGGCAATTACCTCCAGGACTTGCAGCTCTCTCTATCGCACGATACGGGTCGGGAGGCAGAGCGGTGTGAGACAGATAGATTTTTTTTAAATACCTACTCGCGCCGCGTATCGACACTTTACAATCCTCTTAAACGAACTTGAGTTGATCGAAGTACACGGTCAACATCCATTCCATTCGAAATGTTAAAACTTTTCACAATTTGAATAATCGGGTATTGGTAAAATAGAACCGAGTAGTGACAAAATTAAGCTGTAGGTACGTACTTGTACATATAATCGGCGCCTCCGCCATGTGTGACGAAACTGGGATGGTTGTTGGGCATGGTCTTCGTGGCGAACGCGTTGACGTCCATCTTGTGGCGGTCATTGTTCACCAGATTCATCTGAGCGGCCGCGGACAGCTGGTCCCCGTGGCTGGAATGCACCCCGCCGAGTTGTCCCCCGAATCGTGACCTGTAAACCAAAGTAATCGTTTTCTTATGCTGGGACCAAACTTAGACTTAAAGGGGTATCGTGTGAATGACGCGAGTCGACCCGACCGTTTGGATCAAGCATAGCTTTTGGTCAAATAAATAAAATTATGGTGGGAAGATGAGTTCGTGGCAGGCAGACAGACACATGGAATGATCAAATCCCCAAACTTCGTAGACTCTAGTGATGGTTTAATGTTCCATATAATTATTATAGTTCTACTGACTTGTTTCGTCTAGGGACATCATTAATTAATCGTAGTTCTGGCTGCATTTTTGCAAACAAAATTGATTGCCTGCTTAGATAGATTTAGGGACAGTTATTTTTTACATAAACTCACGCCTGTATACTCAAAGACGGTACCTACCTAGGCATAGCACATGAATTTTCAATCCCACTTTAAGCAATTGTTGGTTTAAAATTTAGAAAACATGATGAATGATATTACAGCGATAGCTTGCTAGCCTATCGTCTAAAACACAAATCCGGTTCTCATGAAGAAAGAGCGTGGGACTATTCTAAGATTCTAACCCGACAGCATACGGGGGATCCTTTACCAGTTTTTTTTGTCATATTCGTTGTTTATTGGAAACAGCACAATAATTATTGATGTATATAAGTTTAAAAATATACCAAAAAAAAGTCTGATTGTACTTGAACATAATATGTAAAAAACCGGTCAAGTGCGAGTCTGAATCGCGCACCGAGGGTTCCGTGCAAACGTTCATTCATACACCATACCCGTCACGTCACGACTTCATTCTTGAACAATTTTAACAGCTCATAGTAAAAGTTACCGTTGTACTTACAACGTGCAACTTAGCATATTTGTTTATCAGCGATATTTTTTTTTATCACGCGTACCGATTTTAATCAAACTTACTTAATTAAGAAATGTTTTTGATAAATAAATAAAAATACGCTAGATAGAGATATCGCTTTATTTTTCCTGTGTTATTTATGTTACTCTTAATTATTTATGTAAGAGTAATCATTTCAAAATGTTTGCTTGGAATGGTAATTTTTCAACGTTTTCCTTAATAAATCAAAATTTAACCACTGTGGCAAAAAAACGGTTTTAGAAAGCGTGACTCAAGCGCTTTCATATGATATATTAACATATATTAACCAGACTTTGAATTTTTAATCCCCTTCATTCGCCATTTACACAAAAAATTAGTGTACTTTTATTTAAATTTTTCATTGAAAAAAAAAACCGTAACACAGTGATATGTTGATTACAACTATTACAAGGTAGGGTCATTTTCCATGTACACGTGTTTTAACCTTCTTAACAGTTGTTCCAAATTTAAAATTCATAGCTTAAGTAGTTACTGAGATATTTAACGTTGTGACAGATGGACAGACGGACAGTCAGACAGAGTCCACCATAAAGGTTCCTTTTTTACCTTTTTGGTACGGAACCCTAAAAACAAGTACTAACTAGGTACTAGACTTACTTTTCCATAGCCACGCTGCCTCCAACACTCTTGTAAGCGCCACCATCCGTCAAAGAGTTGACGAAAGCAGTTCCGTTCACACAGTTACCGGGGTCTCCGTGGGTGACACTCAACTCGTAATTCTTGCTCCCCGCCCTATCGTGGTTCTCAGACATATTTCCCTGGACTGACATCGCAAGAATCGAAATTCAAAAGCCGAACGAAATAAAAAACAACTGACGATAGTTGGTTTCGGCTCAAAAAAAGACTATCGCTTAGAATATGATACTGAAAAAGAAGTGAAAATAAAACGTGGCAATGTTTTATATTAGCGTGACTGGGATCGAGTAACTGGGGCTTGGAAAGCGCGGAGAATTTATATGCACTCCGTATTCGGCGGTAGTTCCCCTGGACTGGACTGATTACACATACAGTTTATATTTAGAACTCTATGCGTTTGTAATAGGCTATAGCCGGGCCGCAAATATCGGCAAATTGAACCATGTTGTGTAATACTTTATTATTGTCAATATATACAAGATTATAATTAACATAAACTAAATTAAATCTAAGACAAACGAACGAAGACAACAAGATTTAGAATATTTTGCTAATATTATTTAACACTTGGTTTGAAAATTAAAGTTTTATTTTTATTTTGATTGTGGCGCTAAGTTGCAAACTTTTAAGTTACTGATACCTACATTTTGAGCTAGAATAGTAGGTACTTAACATAAGGAGTACCCTTAGATATAACGTTAACAAAGTTTATGTTGTTGTTGGATAAGGAAAACAACACTTTAGAATGGGATAAATGGTAGTCAGTGATAAATACCCCTTTGACTATCCTTATCAAAACAAAAACAAACATATACCAACATAGTTTGTTTAATTTTAATTTAATGCTAAAAAAAGGCTTAAAAAGTATTGGTAACAAACTTGTTAACACCTTATACAGGGAATCATGAAATTCTCTGAAAAGACTACACATTCTAGGATTGTACTTTATATTCGTATCACTTACTGGCCGCGACTCCACCCGCGTGGAACTGGAACCCGTTTATATCGCAGCTCCATACAAACTTTTACCCCTATTTCACCCCCTTAGGAGATTATTTCCGAGATAAAAACTACATTTTGTCCATCCCGGGGGATTCAAATCATCTTCATACCAAATTTCATTTCAATCGGTTCAACGGTTTAAGCGAGAAAAGGTAGGAAGGCCTACAGAGGTACTTTCGCATTTATAATATTAGTATGGAGTTTAATGTTCATCCTTTAAAACACAAACAAAAAGATATAGGTATTCGTGTGCAGTAATAGGCATGCTTACCTATTTAATAAAGAACAATAAAAAGTCGATGAAACCTCAAATAAAACATGAATAAGGTTTGTAGGTATCACAAATTACCACCGAATCAAAATATGGAATTCTCTTTTTTTAGTTCTAATTATATTGTTTCGTTATAATTTATGCCGATACAGAAGCTATGTGGGTAAAAAATAAAAATAATTTTTTTTAGTTCGAGCTGTGGGGACTGGGGACACATCCAAAGTTCCAATGTCTAATATTGGCGCTGCCGCCGCTGTGTGGCACAGAATAAGTAATATTACTCCAGGAAAAATACAGTTTTGAAAATAAATAAATAGAATAGCGTTTTTTTTGTTTATTTCATTTTAAAACGTTATTCTAAGATGCTTTATTCAAGAATCCAACAGACTTTCTATCCGGGAGTAATTATGAATATCTATACATATAATAAAGCTGTAGAGGGTCGAAAGTCTGTACATTGAAGATATTGGCAAAAAAATCTGTTGAGGGGTCTTAGAATCGATAACAGAACACACTTCAACAGTTTTTAGAATTTTTGTCTGTTTGTCGGTTTGTCGGTTTGTCTGTCTGTTTATAGGTATGTAACGGCATCACGTGAAAACGAGCGAACGGATCAATATGCGACTTTTACTTAAACGTTAAGTGGATCTTCAGCCAGGCTATACTAAATTATAAAGATTAGAGTTCAAAGGGGGTAAAAAATGGGGTTGAACTTTGTATGGGAATGGGTAACTCCTTGAATCCATGAGCTAAAGACTTGAAAATTGGTAAGCATAAACTTGACTGGAAAGTCAAAACATACCCATTAAAACTTTCAGCAATGTATGGATAAAACGTGAAAAATATGGGATGAAAAATAGAGACTAGATATAATGTTGCGAGAGCGGGATTATAACAGTTTCATTACCATGGTAACACGTTGTCACCATATTCGAAAATTCATTGTTTTCTTACAACTCATACGTAGCCCAGTGGTTTGGCATATAGCTTACGGAGTCGGTGTCCACGAGTTCAAACCCAGAGACCAGCATGCACTTTTTGTGTACTTTTTTTTGTTAAATATTTTCAAAAACGCAGAGAAGTTTAGTGAATAGAAGATTCGATGTCTTAGGAACTTGATTAACATAAAGAATATTCGAGAAAAAAAACGTCAAGAAGTGTGCAATAAAAAGTATTTGTATTGTAAAGTAAGGAATCGTGTAAAATAATTATTATCAACTTTTTTACAAAAAAAAGTACGGGCTTTTAAAAAGTATGTCTAGACTAGAATAGGTGTTTCATAATAAAGCGCGAAACTAAAAAGAAATCCATGGAGCGGAGCTCGGCCTTCAGCCTTCCGTCCCTCGCCGCTTACCTTCGGCCCTTGGGTTTCGCTAAAAGAACATTCGGGGATAGTGAGTGCCCACGTACGCTTGCCCTCGGGATCGCATAGTGAGCGTACTCTCAAGGGGCACTTCGTCCTAACGCGCGTTCGGAACGTTACGTGATTGCCCCTCAGCACTAGAAGTCATGCTAGGATTACTACCTTTACATATGCACATACAAAAGGAGCTGGATGTGGGTGGCGCAGGACCGGTCACTTTGGAACTCTTTGGGGGAGGCCTAAGTCCAGCAGTGGACGTCTTTCGGCTGATATAATGATGATGATGATACAAAAGGAGGCGGCTGCGACGGCAATAAGCCTGAAAAGCCGAAACTTCCTATGGACGAAACTATACATACCCCACACGAAGATCCATAACAAACTGATCACAAGCCTATGATGGAAGTCTCAATCGACAAAATACCAAAAACTGCAGTCTTTAGGAAAGACTATGGCATACTACTGACGGAATACTCGAAAGAGGGACTAAACCAAACAGAACTTTACAGATGATTCAAAAACAAATACGGGAACGGGATGTGGTGTGTTCTAAGAGTATTTAAACATACACATATCCAAACCACTGGGTGTACAAAACACGGCATTCTAGGCTGAATGCATAGGGATAATTGAAGCCTGCAATGCCATAAAGAAACGACAAGTCGAAAACACAAACATACCGAAGTTCGGTATACTCTCAGACACTAAATCGGTTCTACAAGCACTGAGCAGTGATAACATCACATCAAGCTTGATATACGAATGCCACCAAAACCTAGCTCGCCTGGCCGCTCACCTCCTCGACTTCGATCCTCAGGGTTCGCTTGCAAAACACCCGCGGATGATAGTGCGTGCTCGTGGACGAATAATATTTAAGTTTACCTGGATTTTCTATTTTTACCTGGAATATTATTATACTTTGTTTGCAGTTGGGATACCTTCTGTTTAGGTAATAAGTCCTGCAACTCAAACTCTCAGCCTTAAAACTTCGCAAATATACTCATACAAGGAAACTATTTTCAGCGATTTCAAAACTAAGATGAGAGCCATGAATCGTCTATATAACATGTCAGGACAAGTAAACTTATTTCAGGGTGTTTAAAAAAAACATTAAGAGAAGGAGGGGTTAAAAGGAAGTTAAAAGTGTGATAAGAAAATAAGTCTTTTTCGAAGAGGGAGACTTAAAATTGTTACTAGATAGCTATTATAAATTTTCTGAAGATAAAATAAAACTGCTTGGTTTGCTGCTCTACATTCGGACAGACTTAATTTGTTTCATAATTATTAGCTACTAAAAAACGACAAAGGTATCTGCTTTTTTAGGGTTCCATACTCAAAGAGTAAAACGGGACCCTATTACTAAGACTCCGCTGTCCGTATGTCTGTCTGTCTTTATGTCTGTCCGTCTGTCTCTCTGTCTGTCTGTATGTCTGTCTGTCTGTCTGTATGTCTGTCTGTCTGTCTGTATGTCTGTCTGTCTGTCTGTCTGTCTGTCTGTCTGTATGTCTGTCTGTATGTCTGTCAGTCTGTCACCAGGCTGTATCTCAACAACAGTGATTGTTAGACAGTTGAAATTCTTACAGATGATGTATTTCTGTTGCCGCTTTAACAACAAATACAAAAAAACTGAATTAATAAATATTTTTTTCATATTTTTTTTTATTTTACAATCTTACACAAATCAGCTTAGTCCCAAAACTAAGCAAAGCTTGTACTATGGGTACTAGACGACGATAAACATACGTATACAGATAAATAAATACTTAAATACATAGAAAACATCCATGACTCAGGAACAAATGTTTGAGCTCATCACACAAATAAATGAGGGAAGTCCCGGCGTTAAATCCTGGTACCCTCCGGCTTCGTCGGCAGGGTCACTACCAACTAGACTACAGGGGGGCTCCCATACAACAAACGTGATTTTTTTGCCGTTTTTATAGATAGTACGGAACCCTTCGTGCGCGAGTCCGACTCACACTTGACCCGTTTTTTCTGCAATGATATGTACCTACGAGTAAAGCGCCTTTGCAAATTATGACTTGTTTGACCCGAACATAATTTATACAGTAGTACCTAAACCGATAACTGTTGTATTGTCTACAGGAAATACGCCTTGTTTTTTTAGTTTTCTCTTGTTGCCGTTATTTTGTAACGTAGGTATTTCGTTAGGTAGTTCCAATTTGTATATGCTTAGGAATATTTATGTACAGGTACTAGTGTTTTCGTACTCGCCTGACAACACGCGTCTCGCGTCTCGCGTCTGACAAGCCCTTATTATTAGTGAAAGATTTTTTGAAATCAGATGACAGGTTTCGGATAATATTACTCCCTAAATCAATACTAACAAACTTATATAACGTAACTGACGATAACCATTAGCACCGAATGCAATCACGATTCCTTATCTAATGTTTAAATTATCTATCATATTAAAAACTTCCTGCGTTGCGTTCCTCTTCGGACAAAGCAATATAAAGTACCTACTCCCGCGCATGATTCACGATCACGATGCTCCAAACGTTGTATACTAAAGCGTGATATCTCAAGAACCTGATCTGTTCTATTTTCAACCTTGACGTTAGGTGCTAAGCCTTAAAATTCAGTAGCATAAGATGTTTAGATTGCGTAGGTACCTAATTGTAAAAGGCCGTTTTCGTCAATTTGTTAATTTTAGAATGCCCAGGGGATTCCCTGATGTCGTTTACTTGCTGCGACAAGGTTTTATGTGAGCAGGGACTTTTTATCTGGTTTTGTACGCAATATAAATTTGGTACTTAGGTAAAAGCTATTTATTTTACAAAATGTAACACATACTACTTATCACAATTATGGATGTCCACACTCGAGATGAGGCGACGAAGGACAAAAAATGTGTTCGGTACTATTTGGCGTTATAATCATACCTTTTTTTTTTTTGTTTAGGGGGGGAAATGCGTTACGCATACCACCCGGGTGCAGGGGGTGACCCAAGTGGTTATGTGGGACTCCCGTAGGGGCTAATGAGACCCACGGTGTATCCACTAAAAACCCCCCCACTTGCCACCTCGCCGCCTCGTGGCGAGGTCACGGGAACGCTTGCGCACACATCCGCGACCCCGCCGGCGGCAGCCGGCCACAAGCGGCTCCTTCGCGGATGCCCGGGGGCCCTCCACGTGAGGCACGCCAGATGTTTTGGCGCGCCTGCCTCCTCGATCTCCACCTGTTCAGTAGCGGACCCCCCTGAGTCCGCTACGAGGAGATCATGGGTGCGGAAGATCCAGCACCCGGTGGCGGATCAGGTCTGTGGTTCCGCCACCTACCACGACTCGGCCGCAGAGGATAGGGAAAGCGGCGCACCGTAATACCGGCATTCCTCTTCCTCTGCGGTCCCACCAATGCCGCTTCAGCGGAACGGCCCCGCCAAGTTCGCAGGGGGTAGGGAGAGGGCGCACCGTTATACCAACACGCCTCTCCCCCTGCGATCCCACCTCGGCCGCAGAAGATAGCGCGTGAGTACTTCTTCTGCGGTCCCTCCCCAACGCATCCTAAGCGGGCTTAGACAAGCCCGCTAGGAGCGCCCTCCTCGGGCCAGCCGGCAGCCCAAACAGGCCGGCCCTGGGTGCCTCTTAGCTTCGCCGTGGGTGACCAGTCCACGGTCACTAAGCCCCCCCGCCCCGACAAGGCGAGCACCCTCGGGGGGGGTTATAATCATACCTGTGCTAACTCAGGGCACCTATACTAAAGTGACGTAGCAAAATATTTTTTTTTTGCTTCACTTCGCCTCACCTCGCCGGTGAAAAACCATAAAAATCAATGATTCCTTAATAAACAAATAATAAAGTCAATGTATGTTGCCAGTTGGTAGTTCTGCTCTTCTATCTTATGCAGTTTTTGTTATACGTTTTGTTGGCAAATAAATAATAGCAAATGGCATAATAGTGGCTACGAGCCAAATATGGGTGCTTGCAACTTTAGAGTTTATAGCCACATGATTTAAACTTTACACTGCATCAATACTTAATATTATAGGTATACTAAAAAATATTTGATTTGACCGAATTACATCATAGTAGTCCTTTGAAAAAGTGACTCTACTGTCCAAGCTATTAGATTCAAATTCCAATTACAGATTTATAAAATGTCTGTCACTTTAAATTAAATGAATTCAACCATACCTACATAGTTCCTTCGTCATTGACACGGTGCATGCTCGGGATCTCCGGCGATCTTCATCATCATCATCATATCAGCCGAAAGATGTCCACCGCTGGACATAGGCCTCCCCCAAAGAGTGCCAAAATGACCGGTTAAACACCACCAAACACGATAAAACAATACGTATTCGCACTTCGCAGTCGACACACACCATTTCTAGCACTACATTTAGTACAAAATACTGATTTGCAAAGTTCTAAGTAGAAGCATTTTATTTGCCCAAGTCGAGTTCTTAGCACAAAGTAAACATTTCCTGAAGGTAAGATGGAAACAATAGGGATTGTACAAGTATAATAAATTCACCGCTCCCTTACATTTCGGGTCGTCTTTTGTTCCCCGGGAAATTATGTTGTTGATGAAGACTTTAACCTTTGGAATTACTGGCTCTAAGAAGCCAAAGAATTCTTGTTACATGAGAGTGGAGAAATTTTTGAGAGTGATTAGAGGACTTTTATGGTAAGTACCTATATTTAATATTCATTATGTCTGCCCTGGTGACGATATTTTGGTGAATAATTATATGCTATTTAGAATATAGTATCATGTTAATTGACAATTATAATCTAGCTAGCGGCTCTGTTCGAAAAACTGAAACGACAAAAAACATCTATCTAACTCATACATCATCATCATCAACATTTTCAGCCTGTAATCGCCCACTGCTGAGCATACTCGTAATCCCGGTCCCGTGCTAGTCTCATCCAGAAATGACCCGCGGTTTTTTTTATGTCATCAACCAAAATTCATTACTATTTAAAGACATATATTATTATTTAAAGACAACATAATGGTCCAAACACTATTAGTGTTTACTTAATCTAATGTTAGTTCCTTAATAAATAATGAGATTTGGTTCTCTGACCCATTTTCCACAACAGAGGACAATCTAGCTTGTTACCTATCATGCTATGGTGTTGCTACTCCCGCGCACGCTGTATAACAGCGAGGCCGTTTTCTTGCGCCAGACGGCATCAAAGCCGTCCGTGCGCGCCTCGGCGAACATGGACGATGTGGACGATGCGCTGCAGAAACGCGGAAATCTCAACAACACCGTAAAAGCATAATTTGTATTGAATGCGCACGGCATTGTAAGCCCTCTGAGTATATCTTATCTGGGGGCACGGTAGTGCCCCCGCCAAGACGAAGCCATTAATGATCCTGAATCCAGCTCACAAAATTTCATGAGAATCGCTTGAGAAATGCTACCTGTAGACGAGATCAGCCGGACAGACGCCGGACATACGAAAAAAGTTTTGCTCAAACTGAAACGGAGAACTTCTTTCGCTTCACTCGCCTGTACTATTAATGATTTTGGGACCTTTTATTGATTTGTGTTGGCGGCAAGAGACAAATACAAGTTTGACACTTTTAATTCAATGCATCATTGGGAGCTCTAGCGATCTTAGAGTGTCCAAAATAGGACACTAACGAAATATTTAACTTCTGAACACTCTGCCCGCGGACACCATCCATGAACCTAAAAAAACTGGATTGAAGAATAGATGAAAAAGATAAGTCATGGATTGTAGAAATTATCATTTACCATTTTTAGAGCATCTACCTATATATAATTCGCTAACAAACTGTTATGCATTCGCCAACAAACTGTTTTGTTGTTTGGCGAAGATTTAGACTAAGTTTATCGTAATTTTTGTTGAGTAAGAAATAAATAACAAAAAAAAAATAAAAAATTCGATAACCTGTTACCATTACCATTTTTTAGTTAGTAAAGAAGAAAAAAAAAGCCGAGTGCGCGTCGGGCCACGCGCAGTGTAGGGTTCCGTAGTTGCCTGTCTGTCTTTGTTACCCTCGACATGCTCGCGCCAACTAAATGGTGCGGTTACGTCGGCCGAATTTTTACGAAAGTACCTACATTTGGGTTTGAGTTTATTGTAATGGGTTTATGGTCTGAATTAATTATACAAACAAACATTCATTAATTAATTAATTCATTCATTTTAAGTTGGACAACTATTACTCGGGAACTAGTTATGCCTACTTAGCCGTGATAGTTCTCCTTTTAAATTCATTATTTGCCACGTTTTTTTTTCACATCGCCAGTAGTACAGTAGCCGTTTAGCCGGCAGAGGGGGGGGAGGACACACACTCGACTCGACTCGAATAAAAATTAGGTCTTAAAAGCCCAATATCTCGCAAAAGAATCACTGAGTTGATAAATGGTTATAAGAAACGTGTAGGGAAGATGCCCTAAAAAAAATATTAGGATTTTATTTTACTATTTTGTCAGCGTGATTGATTTATATTACCCATGCCGAATTACAGTGTTCTTGTAGTAAGGGTTACTGAGCTAAGCCGCAGACGGACAGATGGACATGGCGAAACTATAAAGGGTTCCTTGTTGACTACGGAACCCTAAAAATTTGACACAGACAATCATATAATTTAGTTATGTGGAGCTCTGTAGTTTTGTACTCATTTATTTATTTATCATACCTCTCTATCTCTCATACCGACGTAGCAAGTAGTAGGTAGTGTTAATAGTAAGACTGCGGTTATATGTAGGTATGGCCAATTGTTCTTCACCAAATTGAAGCGAGATGACATTTTGCTGTGTCCTACCTCTCTAAACAATCTCTACTTACGTCCTTTCTCTCATACACCAGTCGAGCCTTTTCAGGACTTTCGTAAGTCAGATAGGTGGAAAATAATAATTGATAACTATGAAAGGAAAAGGCTGTTAGAGTAGGACGCTCTAATAATAATCTAGTTTCATGCCAAGCCGTCCTCATGAATATGTAGGATATGTCCGCTCGAACATATTAATTATGCACGGTTTTCGTCCTCCGCAGTTAAGGAGAATATTGTAGAAAAACATAATTTGGTTCGAAATGGGTGAAATAAATTATTATTTACGCACTTGACAAAACCTTGCGTAGGTAAGTATAAGGATTTTTTTTTGCAGTATACTTCTGTTTAAATACTTAAATAGGTAAATAATTTTAGTACTTCGACATACGACACATAACTTTAAACTATATATTTACTATTTGAGCGAAAAAGTATGTAGTGCAGCATCATCATTGTACTCTTGCGCCTATATTTTGAATCTACCCACTTCATTTCAAATTGATAGCATAGGCAGTAGTTTTTTTACAGAAGCAACAACAATCTGACCTGACGACCTGACTTTCCACCCCCGAGGAGAAACTTAAGAAATTCTCATGTCTTCCGAAATAGCCTTTAATACGATCGTGAAATAATAATGAAACTGCCATTTATGTTACCTTTAAAATCACCAGGCAGTGTGGTTCTTAGCCATGTGTGATGACGCCAAGTCAGCCGATCTGAAGACTAACAGGGCTTTCCATTTTGCTGAAATTATCGGAAATGTACGTCGAGGTTTATTTTTAATGTAAGTATTTAGAAGAAGACGTGCGTTGAGGAAGACAACAATGCATCAGAATGGATGTCATTCAGCAATTCAGCATAAACCTGGCTTAGTCAGCTAAGGCGCTTGTTTTCTGGGTATTTCAGTCGGATGTAAAATCATACCCAGATTTGACATCATATTATTATTGGCTCACAACCGAACAAATAGAACAAACATCCGACGAAAATGTAGATCACCTGTAAGTAAATACTAGGGGACAATCTTACACAAATCAAATTAGTCAGAAAGTATGCTCAAATTGCTCAAGGCTTGGTATGGGTTCTAGACGACGATATATTTAGAAAGAAAGAAAGAAAGAAAGAAAACATTTATTCGTGGACAAAACAATGGGTGTAAAAAACAAAACACAGAACGTTAAAAATACATGGTCCACGAAAAGGCCCCGACTCAGCATGGTGCTAACCTAGAAGGCCAGCGCTGGTCTTCCGTCGGAGCCTTTACCTGAGTTACCTCCTGGAAGGCAACACAAAACAAATACCTACGCTAAACACAATATATCTTAAAACTATTACAAATCCGACGCCAGAGTGGCACGGCAAATTGCATCGTGTGAACGCGTCGGCAAACTGTGTGTCAGTGTCACTGTCAACTTGACATACCGAACGCAACTTTTATTTCAGATAGTGAATATATGGTACATTAGTGATACAGGAAGAAAACTAAGAACGAATACAGTTTGGTGCAAAAATTAAATATTGAACGTCACAAGCTTAACTGTACATACATAAAACGACTGCCAAGAATTCACACAATCTAAATATGATAGATAACACAATTATTATGCGAACCAGATGTTGTGCGGATTTATTTATATGCAGATGGGACATATCCCGACAGTAAGTATCTGACCGCAATCCTAAATCATAATCTTAATCTTAATTTAAAATTAAATTAAATTAGGCATGGCAAAGCGGTAAACTAAGTTACAAAAAAGGCAGCTAATAAACACACAAAGATATGAGGAATAAAGATACAAAGACAAAGATAATCTGTCATCTTTTAAGTAGTGTCCTTCATGTGATGCCTTCCAGCACACAAATTATATGGCTGCAATATGAACTTTACCATAAATATATAGGATATAAAAATCATAACATGATGATTAAGATGATACGAATCGAACCCATTAGCGGGCACATTGCACGTAGAACCGATGGTCGTTGGGGCGGAAAGGTTCTCGAGTGGCGACCACGCACCGGAAGGCGCAGCGTGGGTAGGCCCCCCACAAGGTGGACTGATGATCTGGTAAAGGTCGCGGGAGTCCTTTGGATGCGGGTGGCGCAGGACCGGTCACTTTGGCACTCTTTGGGGGAGGCCTATGTCCAGCAGTAGACGTCTTTCGGTTGATATGATGATACTGAGGCTGCAATATGTGTAAGTGTAAAGCAACTTCTCCTTAACAACATACGGTTTTATAGTCTAGATTTTAAGCGCTGGAACTTGAGAGCGCGCTGAGTGGGCAAAAAATGCGCAGCGTCACAACGAAATATTTTAGGGGCTTCATTTTATGTCACTTTAATATTTAATGCCCCAGCGTTTTGAAAACGAAAAGGAAAACAGTTTACATTTCGATGGTTTGAGGTATTTTTCATTCCTACTTTATGGAGCTGTTATTTATAGAACACTAGTTTAATACCCGCGTCTTTGTTCGCGTAGAGTGGTAGACTCGTTAAGCGCCTTAAGGGGTTAATAATACGCCTGTACAAAATCGGATACCAAACGTGATATTAGATTTCCAAAAGGCGCAGCATCAAAGATAATTAATTACTTAATTTCGTGACAAAATGTGTCTTATATTATTTATTTTGTATGTGTAAATTGTGTGTCACGAATAAATATTTGAATTTGAATTTTGAATTTGAAAAATCGTGCTCCCATTGAAACTTCCCCTTGTCCCCTATTGACATTACTAACGGGTCATTCCCATCTTCCAACCTACCAAGGTTTCATAATGCAAACTGGGTTGGATAGGTTGGAAGATGGGACTGACCCTTACTCACCACCAGGAACGCTACACCAACCATACTATATTACTATTTTTACTTCGTAATTGAAAGTTTTGTAAACGCGCTGACGACGCGTAATGAGCTCGATAACTGCTCATCAAACGCAAAGCAGCCGGCAGGTTACTTAACGAGCGAGCCAAGTCCTCCGTTTCTGCCCAAGCAAAATTCTTACATATGTCCGGCATCTGTCCGACTTTTCTCCTCTACAGAGGGCTAATCAAGTAACGTATCGAACGCGCGTTAGGACAGTTTAACTGTAATTTTTCCATATAAAATTTGACATTTAGACCTAGCGTTCGTACGTTACGTGATCGACCTGCAGGTCTCATTTCTCACGGTTAAGGCTTCTGTTATGGATACTAGACGACGATATATTCATTTAATGGATATAATTCGGGACTTAAATACATAGATCCAAGACTCCGAAACGAATATTCATGCTCATCACACAAATATGTGCCATTACCGGGATTCGAATCCAGGAGCTTCAGCTTCGTAGGCAGCGTCACTACCCAGTAGGCTAACCGGTCGTCGGGATAAATTGAGTCTCAATTAGACTCTTGTTAATCGCGTATAACGATTAGGTAGATGCCTGTCTCGCTGTTGGATTGGATTAGGTAAGTGGGGTTAGACCTCGAGTGTCCAATGTGTCTTTATCAATAGGTACAAGATACAATGGGCTTGTGACCTTATTTTTTTGACGATGCCATTCGAACTAGTTTTTGTAGAGGAACAAATGTTTGTATGGAAGCAACTACATATAAAGAACATTAATACCCAAAAAATCGAGTTAAAGACGGACCACGCTGACAGCGGCCGAAACGCTTCATACTTATTGGCTTTAAAGTATGACGTCACACTTTGCAATTTGTACAAACCGTTGCATGGAAAATGAAGTAAATTGCTGTTTCGGTCGCGAAATACTGCGTTTGGGTCCTAGTTGTTGTACAATTTTGTTTCTATAAAAGCGTAAGGATTTTATTGGTAACTTTAAATTTACTCTTGGACAATAAAAAAATACTTTTTTTTTTACCTTTCAAGGTTCATATCTTTTTATAATTTTAGTTATGTTTTGTAAATTATACTTTATTACAATACTTTGATGGTTTACTATCCATTTAGCAACACGAGGTTATCAATTTTTTTAGCATTTGACATAAACTAGTTATATTATATCCCGCAAGAGTTAACTTGAGACTTTGAGACTCGAGCGCGTACTAACGTCATACGAACTAGTTCTCAATTTAACTCTCGCGGGTTATAATCTTATAATACAACCTAGTTATAGACGACTCTGGGACACAATTCGATTAGTTTTAATGTCAGCTCGTCATTATGGCGACCACCTTTCCATTATTGTGAACATTTTGCTACTGTACCCTTATTGTGAGATACAATCGTAACCTAATGTTACGTAACTAATACGAGATCGAATAAACGCGCTTCGAATAGATTTCGATCTCGCTACGGTATTCTTCGATTCGACCCGTCAAACTTGTAACTCACACTGCCGTTGGACTACGAAACCAACTGCAAAACGTTAGGCACTTTGCGTTTAGTTTTCGATGCGTAATTTAACGTTCGATTCGTACTACCAATCGGTAGTGTGAGACATTTCGAATCGAAGAATACCGTCGCGACTGTAGTTTACTATTTCACTTGCAAAATGGCCCGTGATATCGTATTATTCCGTCAAGAGTTACCGTAGATCCGATCGAAATTTATCTCAAATTAAAGAACTTATAAAAATAAGGGTTTTGAATTGACAACATATATCCGCAAAATTCGGATTGTCGCGTATTTTGTATTTAAAAATGCAAATAAATGACCCCCGCGCCGCCATATTGTATCGACAGTCGACACTGTCGACGTCGCGATGCGCGTATTCTGTAATGTCATAACCGACAAACATTTAAATTAAAACGATAAATGCTAGTGATATAAGGTTGAATATTGGAAAATCGTGAACGAACGTGAAGTCGATCGCGAATTAAGTAATGTATAAGTGACTCACGTTACAGTTTGGATTTTTAGTTCTATGAGTGACCACCAGGGGCGGTGTATAGACTTTTCATACTAAATCTTGACGATAGGCGGTAGCGTCGATAGTAGACGCGACTCACTTCAATCCCACGCTAAGGGTGCTGTGAACTTTTTCCAGACGGCAATTGTCCATCTGTTAAATAAATTCTAAACTGGCCAATTAAAAGCGTTCCTAACTTGAATCTGTTTAGTTTTGTTCATTGAACGAGAGAGCGAAGCGAACGGAGTTCTCCGCTTGTTTTTTTTTTAAATTAATAAACCGTTTAAAAATTTAATTTGCATGTACTAAATAAATGTTACCATGTCTCAAAATAGGCGATGTCCAAAGCCGTCAAAACCTATCTGGAACCGCCCCTGCCTGCCACAGCAGATTGCACAATTACTCTTAAACATTGGATCAAATCAAGCCAAGCATATAACTTTATCTTCCGTGTCGGGTTTACTAAAAACAAGCTTAGCTGCAACATCCCTAAACTCCATGCTCCTCACATGTAGCTTATCCCGTTTGCATAAGAACCAATATCACATGATAACACGAAGGTAAGCTGATTCTGACGGCAAATATAATTTTGTCTATTACCGATAGCTGTAACAGTATGCCAGGTTATGCTTTTCGAGTCACTGACCTCGATCATAAAGCTTTCATGGGAAAATGTACTTACTGGGCTACGCATCTATACTAACACGGTAGGTAGGTACAGTCAGCTGCAAAAATCATATTTTTTCCGAACTCCATTATTCCGAAAACCATATTCGGCTGAAAAGTTTTAGATTAATATTTAATATTTGGGGACAGTCTTACACAAGTCGATCTAGTCCCAAACTAAGCAAAGCTTGTACTATGGGTACTAGACGAAGATATACATACTTATATAGATAAATACATACTTAAATAAATAGAAATCCATGACTCGGGAACAAATATTCGTGCTTATCACACAAATAAATGCCCTTACTGGGATTCGACCCCGGGACCTCTAGCTTCATAGGCAGGATCACTACCAACTAGGCTACCGAGGTCGTCAATTCAGATTCTACAGGATTGAGGTACCTAGCCTGACCTAAACTACAAGTATGTATGTAAGTCATATGTCGTATATTTTAATTATAAAAGATATATGCCGAATTACCAACCAAATACCTACCAACGCGTAGAGGCCCTTTCGACAATTTAGGGTAGCTTGCACTTGCACCAAACCGTCTGTTTAGGCCTGTTGAACACTTGTAAGTTCTTACGTAAGTTCAGTACAAATACTGCTCACGTAAGTCGTCTGTGTTTGTGTAAGCAATATTTGTACTGAACTTACGTAAGTAACTTACAGGTGTAAAGGCCGCCTAATCGTAAGCAGTGTTCGCTAAAATCTGAATGTATGGAAAGTTTGACAAGTTTCTATGGAATGAGAGCTGCCGGTCTTATTTAACGTTGATCGGTCTGTAGTCGTATGTTGGTGCAACCCACCCTTTATGAAATGGTATCCGTTTGTATCACCGAGCGGATGCTGTCTCTGCCCGTGCCATATTCTGCATTGCTGTCTCTGCCCGTGCCATATTCTGCATTGCTGTCTCTGCCCGTGCCACATTCTGCATTGCTGTCTCTGCCCGTGCCATATTCTGCATTGCTGTCTCTGCCCGTGCCATATTCTGCATTGCTGTCTCTGCCCGTGCCATATTCTGCATTGCTGTCTCTGCCCGTGCCATATTCTGCATTGCTGTCTCTGCCCGTGCCATATTCTGCATTGCTGTCTCTGCCCGTGCCATATTCTGCATTGCTGTCTCTGCCCGTGCCATATTCTGCATTGCTGTCTCTGCCCGTGCCATATTCTGCATTGCTGTCTCTGCCCGTGCCATATTCTGCATTGCTGGTTGATGGAATCTTAACCGGTTATTGGGAGAAGATGATGGACTAATGGACGGACTATTGGATGAGCCAACGGACGCCTGTCTGATAAAACTGTCTCATATTTTACCTCCGGCAGGCGGTACTCGCCTTCTGCTAGATGGGCCCCCGAGCGACATAAAAAAATGGCCTAAGAGCAATACCGGTCAGAGAGCTGAGGGCCTCATACTTAATATTATAAATGCGAAAGTGTGTATGTCTGTCTATCTGTTTGTCTGTCTGTCTATCTGTTACCTCTACACACTTAAACCGCTGAACCGAATGAGATGAAATTTGGTACAGAGATAATTTGAGTCCCGGGGAAGGACATAGGATAGTTTTTATCCCGAAAATCGAAATGGGGGGTGAAACTTTGTATGAAACTACGATATACTTAAACGAGTTCCGCGCGGACGGAGTCACGGGCAGAAGCAACATATTAAAAAAACCATATATAGGTATAGTGTTTATTTATCTTCAAATATGATAGGTAAACATAATGAACATTTTACATTATTACGAGTATATTATAAACTAGTGACTCTGTGAGTGGCAGAATTCGCAAGTCGGTTTTTTTTTGGTGTCTTACAACTGAATCGTCAAAAAGATCTATGTATTTAATCAATGAAGCTGCTCACAAAATTTCACGGGAATCGATTGAGAAATGCGACCTGTAGGGCAGAACAGCGGGACAGCGGGACATCCGAACATAAGAACTGACTTTCGGTCCAAACTGAAGCATAGAACTTCGTTCGCTTCGTTGGTTCGATGATAATCAATAAAACGATTCTCGTGAAATTTTGTGAGCAGGTTCGATATTTAGATAGTTTTTTTTTATACTTTGACTTTTTCTAAATTCAAAAATATATTCTTGAAAAAAAAACAGGTTTGCGAGGCTTGCTTACAGCTCAAAGAGCCACTAGACCAAAAACCGGAATAAGTTCGAACGATACGTTATCTATCTATCTATCTATAGGTACATATAATAAAGCTGAAGAGGGTCGAAAGTCTGTACATGGAAGATATTCGAAAAAAAATGCCTAGGGATACTTTAAATCGATAACAGAACACGTTACAACAGTTTTTAGAATTTTTGTCTGTTTGTCTGTTTGTCTGTTTATCTGTTTATCTGTTTATCTGTTTGTCTGTTTATGTGACCGCGCATCACGTGAAAACGGGTCAACCGATTTTGATGAAATTTGGTACAGATATAGTTTGAGTCCTAAAGAGGGACAAAGGGTAGTTTTTATTCCAGAAATCAACCCCTAAAGGGATGAAATGGGGGGTGAAAGTTTGTATGGAGCTACTTAAACCACTGCACCGATTTGGATGAAATTTAGTATGTAAATAGTTTGAATCCCGGGGAAGGTCAAAAGATAGGTTTTATCCCGAAAATCTTCCTCTGAGGGGGTAAAACGGGGGGGGTGAAAATTTGGATGTAACCCATTTAGTTAAAATTTGGTAAAGAGATAGGAGTCCCAGGGAAGGACAATGCAATAAAATACTTGAATACTTGAGTTTTTATCCTGAAAAATCATCTCCTGAGGGGGTGAAATAAGGGGTGAAATTTTGGATGGAACCCATTTAGATGAAATTTGGTGTGGAGATAGTTAGTCCTGGGGGAGGGCATAAAATATTTTTTTGTCCAGAAATCCTCTCCTAAGGGCGTGAAATGGGGGATGAAAATTTGCATGCAACCCATTTACGGTATAGCGAGTTGGAGCCCTGGGAAGCACATATGATAGTTTTATCCCGAAAATCATCCCCTAAGGAAATAAATATATATAATATATAATATTAGGCTGTCATTGAGGGTGAAAACTTGTTTGTGAACCGTTTTGATCAAATTTGGTTGAAAGATAGTTTGAGTCCTGGGAAAGGACATATGATAGTTTTAAATGTGTACTGTGCACCCTCAACTTAATAGCAGATAACATAGACCTGTTTTCGTGTTCTCTGAATGAATTCACAAAGTCAGCATTGTTTATATTATGTTATAATAATACTTAGATATAAATGGTAACATGGTTGTACAAATAGTTACACTATTGTCTTAGGTTTAGTACCTGTAAAGATAGTTGTAAGTGTGGAAATAAATAAAATAAAATAAAATAAAATAAAATAAAAATAAATTCCAATAACATCCCCCTTAGGGGATGATTTTCAGTATAAAACTATCCTATGTCCTTCCCCAGGACTCCAACTATGGCGATACCGTAAATGGGTTCCATCCAAATTTCCATCCACCATTTCACCCCCTTAGGGGATGATTTCTTCCTTTCATGTGTTCCGGAATAAAAAATATTCTATGTCCTTTTCTAGGACTCTACCTCTCTCTATACCAAAATTCATCTATTTCCATTCATCCATTTTGATAAAATTTGGTTGAAAGTACCTAAGTTTGAGTCCCGGAAAAGGACATGATCGTTTTTATTCCGGATATCATCCCTTAAGGGGGTGAAATGGGGGTGAAAATTTGGATGGTACCCATTTAGATTAAATTTTGTATAGAGATAGTGAGAGTCCCAGATAGGGACAAAAGATCATTTTTATTCCAGAAATCATCCCCTAATGGGGTGAAATTGGGGGGGAAGATTTGGATGTAACTCATTCAGATGAAATTTGGTATAAAGATAGTTTGAGTCCCGGAGAATGACAATGGGTAGTTTTTATCCCGAAAATCATCCTCTAAGGAGTTGAAATGGGGGGTGAAAAATTGGATGGAACCCATTTACGGTATAACGACGGTTGGGAGTCCTGGGGAAGGACATATGATAGTTTTTATTCCGGAGATCATCCCCTAAGAGAGTGGCATGGAGGCGAAAATTTGGATGGTACCCATTAACGGTAAAGCTATAGTTGGGAGTCCTGGCGAAGGACATAGGATAGTTTTATCCCGAAAATCCTCCCCTAAGGGGTGAACATTTGGATGTGAGTGACCCATTTAGATGAAATTTGTTTTAGAGTTAGTTTGAGTTCCGGGAAAGGACATAGGATAGTTTTTATTCCGGAAATCATCTCCTAAGGGGGTGAAATGGGGGGTGAATATTTGTATGGAGCTACTATACAACCCATTGAGATAAAATTTGGTATGGAGGTAGTTAGTAGGCACGGCGTTGGTAGGCCCTCCACAAGGTGGACTGGTAAAGGTCGCGGGAGTCCGCTGGATCCGGGTGGCGCAGAATTGGTCACTTTGGAACTCTTTGGGGGAGTCCTATGTCCAGCAGTGGACGTCTTTCGGCTGATATGATGGTGATGATGATAAAGATAGTTTGAGTCTCGGGGAAGGACATAGGATAGTTTTTATATCGGAAATCTATCCCTAAAAGGGAAATGGAGGGTGAAAGTTTGTATTGAGCTACGATATAAACGAGTTCTACGCGGACGAAGTCGCGGGCAAAAGCTAGTACCTAATACAAAACCTTACTAGACCATACATTAAATAGCAAAACAAATCTTAATTTTTCCATTAGAAAGTGGAAGTTATTTCAAAGTGGATTGTAAATTAAATTACTTACCCTGAAAGGGTCTAAAAGAAACATTTTCCGTGATAATGTCACAGGGAAATAACTTGCAAATTGGATAAAAAACAAAATTGCTACAACGACATTGCAAATGCTGGCTTGTTAGTAGGCAAAATAAAGTAGATTTGACTAAGTCAATGTTTTCAACTGACAAGAAAATTACCTATTTTTGGGACAGGCGGAAATTTCACAGGGCGGTATTTCCATCTGTCTTATTTGACAGAAGGCTATAATCCTTGGACATCGCTTTTTTCATATTTTTGTTGTTCTGAAAGTAGAGACGTCCTTATAATATGACGGAGACATGACAAGAAATCGGGTCCCTGGGGAAACTTTTAAAAACAGGTTTACTGCGGCATACTTAATACTAACGCCTTGTATTACTTAAAACGTTCGTAGCACAACTAACTTATACTGTTGTGTAACGATACGATAAATTGCTTCTAGCAGAGCTGAGTGTGTGAGACACTCTCACATCAATAATCACACATCGTTTATTAATGTTTTTACAGCTCTCAGGTGTATAGGTCCACGTGCGTTGGTCCGACGAGCGGCGTCACATAGCGCGGATTTCGTAGAATTGGTCCGTTTTCATAATGTCTATCAAAACTGACAAATGTCGGTGAAAACTTGCACAATAGGAATCTAATTCAATTAAATCTGTCACAAAAAGTAATCATCCCGCAGAATCCCAGCAAAACAGCGCTCCAGACGGAGCGGGAATATTTTCTCTTTTACAATGACAATTCCCGTCCCAAGGGAATTCGTACAATATTTTGTACAAAGCCTAGCATTACTCGAGAGCTGTCCGAGAAATTTTATATGCCCCGAGCGGGACGTGACGCGATAAAAAGGCATTTGGAGTTAGGAGGGGTTATTGGGGAACTCTCAAGAACCTGTTCTAGCTGGACTAAAGTTTATCCCTATTTGGAGTTAGGGGGGGTTATAGGGGAAGCTTCACGAACCGCGAGGCACTGCTAAAGTTATGTTTTCATTTAGAGTTAGGAGGGGTAATTATGGAATTCTTACGAACCTGTTCTAGCCGGACTAAAGTTAAAACCCTATTTGGAGTTAGGAGAATTATAGGGGACGTCTCACAAAGCTGTTCTAGCTGGACTTAAGCCATAATTTCATTTGGGGTTAAGAGGGGTTATTGGGAACGTCTCACGAACCCGTTCTATTAGCTGGGCTTTTAGTCTTCATTAAGTAAAGGGGGGTTTTTGGATGACTCTTGAATTGACTGTCGGGGCTAAGGATTAGCCATTATTTGGAGTTGAGTAAGGTTGTGGGGGTGCCTCGCGAAGTTGTTCTAGCTGGACTAAAGTTTAATCTTTATTTAACGTTAGGAGATCCGGTTGGGTTGAAAACTAAGAGAAAAACTTTGTGCTCATTAATATAACTGAATTTAGATCCACGTCGAGTTTAAACTCGCGTTTTGCACGTCTTTAAGTTCGTTGAAATTACCTAAAATTAACGGAAACTGTCAAATACTGAAACTACAGTTAGTGCTTATAATATAACATTAAATCTAATTTTGAACGAATTATTTTAATAAGTTTTACAACATTTAAATGAGACAATTGCTATATACGAAATGTAATCGAATATTTGCTATGTTAGTTCGATTTTCATGTGATAAAAGTGTGTTATTTTTTATTAAAACGTGTTTCAGACAATTTGCCGAATAAGTCTCCCTAACTTTTTGAGCGTTAAATATCGGGCACCGTTTTGTAAAGCAGTGCATTTATTGCTTGCGGGACTTTACAACTTTTGTGACTTTCCAGCTCTTTGCAGCGTCCAAATTAAAAGGAATGGGTACCTATTTAAATTACAAATGCTGTGTAAAAGTTATCAAGTATGACGATGACGACCGCTTACTTACGACGACGATAACATACAAATAATACCGTCTGACCCTGAAGTTGAAAGCGTCTCTTCTCTTGTCGCTGATCGCTGATTTTGAATCGCTGATTTTGAATCGGTCGGTGAGTGTTTGGACACATCAACTGTCATTTCCCATACAAATGTAATTTCCCATGCTTGTACGATTAATAGGTAGGTACAAGACATATCATTAAAATATTACTTCAGTAAAAGATAGTTATATTATTTCAATAAAACAAAACAAATACCAACACATTCGTGCATTCTTCTTTCAATAGTGTACGAGTAATATGTCACTAAAGGGTCATAAGGAAAACAACCAATTACTATTTAATTGGCATGTAAACTAAGCAAAGCCCATAGTCGAGATAACTAAAGTATCCATGTTTCGACGATAAATACTAACAATAACTAATAACAATAAATTACTGAGCCCTAAGGACGCAGGCCGCGAACTTATTATGGAGCCGAGAACTGCAATGCCCTGTGGAATTAAACGTTGAGTTGAGAGTCCTGCTCGAAACGGGTTAAGGGGGCTCCTTTATGTACGAGTATTTCGTAAAAATGCTTTACATTAAGATTTATTTATTTTATTTATTTATTTAGAAGTTCAACAGCATTTACAAAACATATTAATCAAAAAAAATTAATTATATGCATAGCCAATGACACAACTCCCTTGAAAATTGTAAAGTATTAGGACTAAGTGTGGACTTAGCTTGATTACTTATTCTGTTTGTATTGTTATTGTGCAATCTGAGTCAAAGGTAAATTAAGGAATGGTAGGTAGTTTATTTCAAGATAAAATTACAATATAAATTTGCATAAACAGTACATGTCAAAATTATAAGAATCCTTATCACGATTGCCAATCGACCAGAGGAGTAAACACGTAACGTTCCGAACGCGCGTTAGGATAATCCAACTGTAATTTTTCCATATTTTGACATTTAGATCTACCTAACATTCGTACAATGCGTTACGTGATCGAACAGCGGACCTACTAAAGATTTTTTGATGAAAATAAATTGACACCGCCCTAAATTTAACTGTTTTACCTTATGGTTGACTGGTATCTGATATCGCGTTTAGTCCGCCTTTTGTACTAAGTATAATTAAGTTTGTCATGCTTGCAATAAAGATTTAAAAAAAAGTAAATATTTTATGTGGTACCTCTAACTAAGCAAATTTTGTATTATCGCTATGAATACTAAGCAACCATATACATTATTTAGATTAGTATTTACTTAAATACGTAGAAAACTTCGTATACTCGGGATGCCCTTATTGGCCCACACTAGGCAAGAGTTTAAAAGTACAGAGTAAGATCGATCACTTGGAAGCTGACTGACTTTGCATTTATGCAGTGATGCATCTATTGCATCGCGGTATTAACTATTTGACTTAACATAGTGTAATGGATTAGGTTTCGAATTGATGTGTCGTGACGTGACGTAAGCTTGGCGAGAGTAGGAGAGAGAGTTTGTAAAAGAGAACGAGTATATGTAATACGTTTAGTCGAATATAAAAACTCCTTGTACCTAATAGATTTGAAACCACCACGGACTGAAGGTAATACTATGGAGACTATAGAGTGTAGCGCAGAAGATATAAATAAATACTAAAATTAAAAAAAAAAAATCACTAAAGCTATTACGTAAATTTTAACAGCGTCATGCTCTTTCCACAGCCATTTGGTATTCTGTCCTTCATATTCTTGTCACAGTAAGCCATTACATAGCGCAAAAATAGAAACAGACAGAGAGAGTAAAATCCTGGTGGTTAAATAGGAATCCACAACGGTTTATGGTATTACTGCCATTAATTAAATCATCAAACAATAAACAAAGATAAATTTCGGTAATTATGACCACAATATCGAAGATCATACTTACTCATAACTAAATGAAAATCCGACAAATATTAAGCACGAACAAGTAAGGCCCCTTAATGTTTTGCCTACTCACAGATAACTTAAAACAGACCCAAGACTATTGCAGTTAGGAAATTTGAAACCTGAGCCAGATTCCTGTGGCCCAGATAGTTTCAACCAGGGAAATCATTTCCGAACATGGAATCAAATTGTTGCCACTTGAATTGGTGCTAAGGGGCAGAAAAGTTTCGTTTACAGAACTGTTGATTACTGTAGCACGTGTGTGAATTTAAATAAATAAAATAAGAGATTACAGGACACGCGTTATTGTCTAACATAGGTACCTATGATCTTCGATTGGAACCACTATTCTTCATATTATTTATTTTTTTTATTTATTTTATTTATTAAAAACAAAAAGTTACATATATACGTTGGTACATTGCTCCACAAAACTAAATTTTTCAGTTTGACTGTGGAGTCAAAAATTACAGTCTCATTTCTCTTCAGCTTTAACATATGTTGAAGTGTCTTAAATATTGAGATCTATCTCATGAATGCCCCAGTAGAAACGTGAAAGGAGATTTCTACATGGCATCCATGAGGTATTTTTTTAACCGATACTTAAATCTAGCTTTTTTAGGTTCATGAACAATGTCCGCGGGCAGGGTGTTCAGTATATATGGTATGCGTTTCTTTAGTGTCCTATCACCATAGTAATTGAACACTCTAGGTACTTCATATTTGCCCGCGGTCATTGTCCTTGTGTTATGTTTGTGTTTAACAAGGTGTAAATCTTTAAGGTCATCATGGTTATTTACTGCTAACAAGTATTTCAGTTTAGAGCTTACCGGTAAGATTTTACATATTTTGAACAGTTTTTGGTAGTCTTTTTTACAGTTATCTTTTGTCTTCTTATTCACAAGTAATTTCAGGAATCGGATTTGTAACATTTCTAATTTTTCGATATTAGTTTTGAAAGTTAGACCATAGCTATCAAGGGCATAGCAAAGGATGGATTCTACTATTGACTTATATAGACATTTTAAGGTGCTGGTAGGAATTCTGTAACTTAAATGATAAAATTGACCTAAGAGTATTCTTAATTTGCAACAAATAAAATCAATGTGTGGTGACCAAGAGAAGTTTTCATCAATTTTTAATCCAAGATATGTAACGGTACTCACTTTTTCTATTGCCTTGCATGTACAGTTGAGTGGGATAATATTGTTGTGGAGGCAGGTGAAGCTGTGAGTAAAGATGGGTGGGGGTGTATCCTTAGGAATCAGATATGGAGAGTGGATAAGCATTAATTTGGTCTTATCATTATTCAACACGATCCCGTTATCGTGAGACCATTTGACGACCTTGTCCACATCCTCCTGCACAAGTCGACATGTCAGCGCGAGGTCGGTTCCGGCGCGCAGCGCGCACAGGTCGTCCGCGAACATGTGTGCCGAGCAGTGGCGCAGCGTGCCGCACAGGCTATTCACGTGCATCAGGTAGCAGAGGGGCCCACAGCCCGAGCCCTGCGGCACGCCGCACCGGACGACCTGCTCGTCGCTGAGCCCCGCGCCGACCTTCACGCGGAAGGACCGCGCGGTGAGGTAGTCGCGGAACCATTGGCTTAGCGGCCGCCCCACCCCGCACTCCTCCATAGCTCTCAGAAGCGTTCCAGTCTCGAGCGTGTCGAACGCTTTCTTAAAATCAAAGAATACTGCTATTATAAATTGTTTTGCAGATAAATAAGTGTTAATCTCATCCGTAAATACAGACAATAGTGTGTTTGTACTTTTCTGTTTCTGGAAACCATGTTGACATTTATTTAATATATTATTTTGTTGAAGATAACTTCCTATTTGGTCCATTATACATTTTTCTATTACTTTATCTACACTAGATAGTATGGAAATCGGTCTATAATTTGAATATAATTTTCGGTCACTTTTTTTTTTTTTTTTTTTATTTTTTTATTAAGGGTGTACATGGAAGTAAATGTGGAAAATTATCTTATTTTTACACTAGCTTCTGCCCGCGACTTCGTCTGCGTAGAAATAGTTTATATCGTAGCTCGATACAAACTTTAACCCCCATTTCCCCTTTAGGGATTGATTTCCGGGATAAAAACTATCCCTATATCAAATTTTATCTAAACGGGTGCAGCGGTTGTATAGTAATGTCGGGGTAGAAATGTCGGGGCATAATTTATCTCTATACCAAAATTCATCTTAATGCGTTCTATCCAAATTTTCATTCCCTTTTTCACCCCAAGGCTAGGGGATGACAACACTATCCTATGTTCGTTCCCCAGGACTCCAACTATCGCTTTACCGTAAATGGGTTCTATCTAAATTTTTGCCCCCATTTCACCCCCTTAGGGTATAATTTCTAGGCTAAAAACTATCCTATGTTCTTTCCCAGGACTCTATCTCTATACCAAATTTTATCTAAATAGTTTCCATCCAAATTTTCACCCCTAATTTCACCCCCTCAGGAGATGATTTTCGGGATGATAACTATCCTATGTCCTTTCCCTGGACTTAAACTATCTCTTAACCAAATTTCATCTAAATGGGTTCCATCCAAATTTTCACCCCAAATTGCACCCACTCAGATGATTTTAGGTATAAATACTATGCATTGTCCTTCCCTGGGACTCCTACTATATCTATACCAAATTTCATTCACATGGGTTTTATCCAAATTTTCACATTCTATTTCATCCCCTTAGGAAATGATATTTAGGATAAAAACTATCCGTTGTCCTTCTCCGGGACTCAAACTATCTCTATACAAATTTCATCTAAAAGGTTTCCGTCATAATTTTCACCCCTCCCCCCCCCCCCCCCCCCCCCACCCCCCACGGAATTAAAAATGTCCTATATCCTTTCCCAGGACTCAAACTATCTCTATACCTACCAAATTGTATTCAAATGGGTTCCATCCGATTTTTCACCCCTAATTTCACCCCCTTAAGGGATGATTTTCGGAATTGAATCTACACTTTGTCCTTTTCCGTGATTTAAACTATCTCTAAAACAAATTTCATCTGAAGGGTTCCATCCAAATTTTCACCCCCCATTTCACCCCATTAGGGGGTGATTTCCGGAATTAAAAATATTCTATGTCCTTCCCCAGGACTCTATTTCTATACCAAATTTCATCTAAATGGGTTCCATCCAAATTTTCAGCCCTTATTGCACCCGCTCAGGAGATGATTTTCTTGATAAAAACTATCATTTGTCCTTCCCTGAGACTCCTACTATATCTATACCAAATTTCATCTACTTGGGTTTTATCCAGATTTTCACCCCCTATTTCATACCCTTGGGGAATGATTTTTTTGGATAAATACTATCCGTTGTCATTATCCGGGACTCAAACTATCTCTATACAAATTTCATCGAAACGGGTTCCATCCAAATTTTCACCCCCAATTTCACCTCTTTAGGGTGTGATTTTCGGAATAAAAACTATCCTTTGTCCTTTCCCAGGACTCAAACTATCTCTTAACCAAAAATCTTTATGGGTTACATCCAAATTTTCAACCCTATTTCACCTCCTTAGGGGATGATTTCTGGGATTAAAACTATCCTTTGTCCTTTCCCATATTTCTAAAACAATATTCATCTAAATGGGTTCCATCCAAATTTTCACCCCTAATTGCACCCGCTCAGGAGATGATTTTCGGGATTAAAACTATGCATTGTCCTTCCCTGGGACTCCTACTATATATATATACCAAATTTCATCTTCATGGGTGTTATCCAGATTTTCACCCCCTATTTCATCCCCTAAGGGAATTATTTTTTGGAAAAAAACTAATCGTTGTTATTCTCCGGGACTCAAACTATCTTTACTTATACATATTTCATCGAAACGGGTTCCATCCAAGTTTTCACCCCCATTTTACCTCTTTAGGGGTGATTTCCGGAATTAAAACTATCCTATGTCCTTTTCCAGGACTTAAACTATCTCTAAACCAAATTTCATCAAAATGGGTTGCATCCAAATTTTCAACCCTCTACTTCACTCCCTTAGGGGATGATATCCGAGATCAATCCTATCTTTTGTCCTTTCCCGGGACTGTGACTATTTATATACTAAATTTCATCCAAATCGGTGCAGTGGTTTAAGTAGCTCCATACAAATTTCCACCCCCAATTTCATCTCTTTAGGGGTTGATTTCCGAGATAAAAACTACCCTATGTCCTTCCCCGGGACTCAATCTAGCACTATGCCAAATTTCATCTAAATCAGTTCAGCCGTTTTCACGTGATGCGCGGTCACATAAACAGACACACAGATAAACAGATTAACAGATAAACAGATAAACAGACAAAAATTCTAAAAACTGTTGGAACGTGTTCTGTTAACGATTCTAAGTATCCCCAGACAATTCTTTTTCAAATATCTTTCATGTGATTTTCGACCCTCTTCAGCTTTATTATATGTACCTATAGATAGATTTCCGTCTAAGTACCTACTTACTTCAAAATCGATATTTCTGACATATTTACGTCAGAAAATATTTCGTCATCTCAGGCACTAGGACTCTAGGACCTAAGAGGACTATATAGGCCCTAAAAGGACTATAAGAGGTTGACGGGTATTATCATTAACGAGAGAGGTAAATAAATATCCTTACGCATAAATTCTGGAATCAATATCACAGGTAGTCGATAGATAGTTAATACTACTATCCGGTTTATTAAATAAACGTTTAGTTTCTGGAAGGTAAACAAATGCGTGAAATATCATTTCAAATTCTGTTAGATGCTGTTCTGTTTAGAGTCCGCAGTAAGCTCGTCCGAATTTGACCTTCCCATACAAACGGAGTTTCGTTCTCATTTTAAAACAACGTGTTGGAATGTAGCGAAACTTTCTATATACAATGATTTGAGGTATATCTATGTCTGTATATAATTAGTTTATATTATGGCACCAGTTTAAAAAAAACAAATGAAATACAGCAAAAACAAGTTTTGTATGAAAAACTTGAAATTGGCTGTATTTTTTTACTATGGTATCTGAAGCTACATAAACTAATTACAGACCTGGATGGTACACATCACATACATAGGTACACCATAGGTGTTCAAAAATATCGGCACATGCACCCTAATGCCTTGAAAATAGAGGTGTGTTCCGATGTTTGTGACGTGCTTGTTTGCTCCGATGTATGTGATGGCGACTGTACTTATTCTAAGTACAAGATTTCAGAGCAAACTAGCTAGTCGTTTTAAAATGCGAGCGTAACTACGTTTGTATGGAGAATCGAGCTTACTGCGGACTCTTAAATTCTCAAGATAAAAAAAATAATTAAGAATAAAGAAAGATTTTGAATAAATATCCCCCCGTAAACCGAAAACAACGTAAACGTGAGATCCGGGTGGTGGTAAAAGAACAACAAACTCGGCATCTGCACACACTGGAACCCCATCAGGGACATCGATAAGAATACATATTGAAGGGTCCACGGAAAGAACATGTCTAGTCACTTTTTTTTTCAAAATGAGATTTTAATTTCTTATTATAGTTCATAACGAGTTCAACATTTTAACATTAAAATCTCATTTTGAAAAAAAATGTGACTAGACATGTTCTTTCCGTGGATCCTTCATATACCAGTGTGTAACCGTAAAAAATCAGGAAAGAGAAAGAACAAAGAGTGCCTTTAAGTTATTCTCCACCAGCAATTTGAATAATCTACTTTATATTATACAATAAAGAGCCAACCTTCTCCAGAAAACTTATAAAAGGTCACCCTTTCCACAAAGTTTTAAGAGATCCTAAAAGTTCCAAGAGCCGTTAGGTACTTTTAGCTATGGTATCTTTAAGTAGCGGTATAATGGAGAGCAATAGTTTGCTCTTAAGAATAGGTAGCTTTCCTTTTTTTTGTTAAGTTTTATAAGTTCTTAAACGAAGCGTTGTCCAAAACTGCATCACTTCAACACTGTTGCTTCCTACACATATTTAAACTTTATTAATTATATACATAGAAAAAAATCATGTCAAACGTATGCTTAAGTATATAATAAATAAATAAAATAGCTCCTACCATAATGCCTTTTTTTTTTTTTGTTTAGGGGGGGAAAATGCGTTACGCATACCACCCGGCTGCAGGGGGTGACCCGAGTGGTTATGTGGGACTCCCGTATGGGCTAATGAGACCCACGGTGTACCCACTAAAAACCCCCCCACTTGCCACCTCGCCGCCTCGTGGCGAGGTCACGGGAACGCTTGCGCACACATCCGCGACCCCGCCGGCGGCAGCCGCCCACAAGCGGCTCCTTCGCGGATGCCCGGGGGCCCTCCACGTGAGGCACGCCAGATGTTTTGGCGCGCCTGCCTCCTCGATCTCCACCTGTTCAGTAGCGGACCCCCCTGAGTCCGCTACGAGGAGATCATGGGTGCGGAAAATCCAGCACCCGGTGGCGGATCAGGTCTGTGGTTCCGCCACCTACCACGACTCGGCCGCAGAGGATAGGGAAAGCGGCGCACCGTAATACCGGCATTCCTCTTCCTCTGCGGTCCCACCAACGCCGCTTCAGCGGAACGGCCCCGCCAAGTTCGCAGGGGGTAGGGAGAGTGGCGCACCGTTATACCAACACGCCTCTCCCCCTGCGATCCCACCTCGGCAGCAGAAGATAGCGCGTGAGTACTTCTTCTGCGGTCCCTCCCCATCGCATCCTAAGCGGGCTTAGGCAAGCCCGCTAGGAGCGCCCTCCTCGGGCCAGCCGGCAGCCCTGCCAGGCCGGCCCTGGGTGCCTCTTAGCTTCGCCGTGGGTGACCAGTCCAGGGTTACTAAGCCCCCCCGCCCCGACAAGGCGAGCACCCTCGGGGGGGTCCTACCATAATGCCTAACCTAACCCGTAGGTAATACAAACTTTTAACCTGTTTTATCCCCTTACGGTTTTCATTAAAACATCTTTTTAGTGGTTGTTTAATATTATGTATATACCTACATAGTTTACTGGTTAACTCTGCGTATATTAGTCAGTCAGGACTTTCCATTTTATATATAAAAATATAGATAGATCGATAAATAGGACGCTTTTTAATACAAACACATCAAAGAGCTCACCACACAAGGATTCATTTCGTGCACAAGTGCGAAAACTCTTGAAATAATCTTTAAATACGATCCCAATCTAAAAAGAATCCCCTCACAATTCCGAAACAATCCAAAAGAAACCTTACTGCTACTACATTAAATCTATGTTTTGATTCGCCCTTCATAAAGCATATTACAACGAATTTCTAACCTTAAAACATACAGCCACAGAGTTTCATTTTGGTTGTTTTATATGTGAATATATACCGAATGACAATCGATTGTTTGCAAATGGATTGAGGACAATGGATGCGTGAGCCCACTTGTGGGGTAGGAGTGGACTTGAATGTGAAACTTGGATTTACATACAAGCGGAGTGCCGGGTTGATTTGTAAGTGTTTAGGGATTGAATGTCGTGGGGAGACGCGGAATAATTACAGCTTGCGGCTTCCAGATGGCTTGCGAATTTGTGACACTAAATCACATACGTATCCCGTATCCCATTTAAAAATAAGCAAAATTAAAATCAAGTATTATCAGGACGTCCTAGGTGGGGTGAAGAAGTCCAAAAAGGTAAACAAAGGTAACAAGGTAAGGACATGTAAGCCTGAAAAAAGACCTGAACCAACTGTGGGCCGTCGATTGGACTGAAACGCCATTGGACAGGTAAGCCTGGTGGTCTTTAGTGTCTGAGGAAAAAGACCTGAACCGACTGCGGCCCGTCGATTGGACTGAAACGCCATTGGACAGGTAAGCCTGGCGGTCTTTAGTGTCTGAGGAAAAAGACCTGAACCAACTGTGGGCCGTCGATTGGACTGAAACGCCATTGGACAGGTAAGCCTGGCGGTCTTTAGTGTCTGAGGAAAAAGACCTGAACCAACTGTGGGCCGTCAATTGGACTGAAACGCCATTGGACAGGTAAGCCTGGCGGTCTTTAGTGTCTGAGGAAAAAGACCTGAAACAACTGTGGGCCGTCGATTGGACTGGCCATTGGACAGGTAAGCCTGGCGATCTTTAGTATCTGAAGAAAAAGACCTGAACCAACTGTGGGCCGTCGATTGGACTGAAACGCCATTGGACAGGTAAGCCTGGCGGTCTTTAGTGTCTGAGGAAAAAGACCTGAACCAACTGTGGGCCGTCAATTGGACTGAAACGCCATTGGACAGGTAAGCCTGGCGGTCTTTAGTGTCTGAGGAAAAAGACTTGAACCAACTGTGGGCCGTCGATTGGACTGAAACGCCATTGGACAGGTAAGCCTGGCGGTCTTTAGTGTCTGAAGAAAAAGACCTGAAACAACTATGGGCCGTCGATTGGACTGAAACGCCATTGGACAGGTAAGTCTGGCGGTCTTTAGTGTCTGAGGAAAAAGACTTGAACCAACTGCGGGCCGTCGATTGGACTGAAACGCCATTGAACAGGTAAGCCTGGCGGTGTTTAGTGTCTGAGGCCAAGATCCACGTTGGGTCGTAGCGCCACAACAGTAAGTAAGTATATCAGGCCAGTTTTAAAGTGAGTTTTATTCAACACTTATATTTCTGAGTATTTTTTGTATAGTACAAATTCTTTTTTCTAGATGAATTCACTTCACTTTGTAATAAGCACAAAGAGAGGAGGAGAAAGCCATTGAATTTTATTGTTAAGTGTAACCGCTAATTGTTTACGTTTTACTAAGTATGCTGCAACTACTAATTAATAATATGTTGTTAAGGCGCTCTTATTAGACGATGTTTAGGTATTTGCGGAGGTGAGGCAGACGGAGCGGGGGACGCGCGTCCCGCGCACCCCGCTAACGGCCTTATTCTGTTGGCATCCGTATTCGGCCTCGTTTTTGCGGATCATACGATCAAATGTTTTTCATCTTGAATTAGTTTTATTTTTCAAATCTTGGTTGATTTGTATAAGATTGTCCCCAAATATTTATTATTTATTTAAATCTATTATTTTGGAAAATAAGGAATAATAGGTAGTTACAGTTTATAAGTGTATCGTAGACATCAATTAGGGACACTTACTTTCCAAAGATATGTTAGTACAGATTTCTTCATCATCAATCATCCTAGCATTTTCCCAGTTCCTAGGCGGGTGCTTCCGTTTTACAAATACGTAGAACTGATAAAATAATAGTACAGTCGACGCGAAAAATACGTTTACAATTTTCGCCTTATTACAATGGAATAAGGTACAAAACTGTAAACATATTTTTGGCGTCGACTGTACATCTTCACTTGCTAAGGGTGAACGTCACCAATTATGGATTGTACTAATATATTACAGTTTTTTTAAACCGAAATAAAATCGATTATTTATAGGTAAAGTTATAGCGCCGGTTAACGCCCGCTTAAGAAATAAACAAATAGCTATGTTCATCTATTTATCTCCTGGCAAATTATATTATTACCATAATTATTACCTATGATACATATGTATGGCCGACTGATCAAAAACGGAATAATTAGACCACTGTTAATCAGAAGAGCATTTTATATACAGGGTGGTTATTTTAAGACCAGCAAGTTCTTCAGTACATGACTATGTCTATTAAAAAATTTAATTTGACCAAACATCATATAAAAAGAACAATTTCATTTGTCTCTTAAATACCTAAACGTGTTATGTCACTGCGCTCGCGTGGCGCGTGCTGCCTACCATGCTACCTCGACCAGCGGCCACACCACGATGGACCTTGATACTTGCAACAAGCCAACAAGATTGAACTTACACTTGTTACTTGACTCTATACTGTCAATTCAAGAATTCAATCAAGCTTTATTCAAGAATCCAACAAATTTTCCAACCGGAAGTAATTATATAAATTTAAATTAATATTTAATTGTCTTTTTTTGTTTGATTTATATTGAATATTTTAAAGCAAATGTAAATTAACCAAGTAAAAGCCTCCTCGATCTCATGCCATTTTTCTCGATCTTTAGCCAACTGCATCCAGCTAGGTCCGGCGACCTCAGTTATGTCATTGGTCCAACGTCTTCGTCCTCTACCTTTCCTTCGTTTGCTTTTCGGCCCTGACCATTTTGTTGCTTCCAGTGCCCATCTTTACTCCTTATATCTGGCGATATATGGCTTTTACCCGAATGGGGTCCATATAAGAAAGAAAAAATGGCATAAATCTTTTATATTTAGTAAATATGTACTAACACAAACAATATGGAATAAATAAAGCTTAAATAAATATATATATAAACTAGCTGTTGCCCGCGACTTCATCCACGTATAACATGTTATCGTCTAAATGTTTGTTAAAGGAATGAATTAAAAAAAAACATTGAAATTATTTTAGTACAGTCAGCATTAGATAGTTAGTAGCAGCCAAGGTAGCCAAATATATCGCAACACATCTTTATTACTGTAGGAGTAGGGATGTGTTACGATATATTTGGCTACTTTGGCTGATGATGCTGACTGTACCAAGTCTTTTAGTAAACAGTCTAAAACCGAAGTTAGAACACCGCTTTTTATTTCAAAATGTCTTGCTCTCGATACAAACTTAAAACCCTCTTTGAACCCTCATAGTAAACAGTCTGAAACCGAAGTTACAAATTTCTAACTTTAAAAATGTCTTGCTCTCTATACAAAATTCGAACCCCCTTTTAACCTTCTTAAGCGATGAATTTAAAAAAAGCTGAAATGGGTTTTGTAGTATTTTAGAAAACAGTCTAAAAAAGAAGTTACAAATCCCTTACTTTAAAAATGTCTTGCTCTCCATACAAACTTTGAACACCCTTATAATCCCCTTTAGGGTGCTCCCGTGCTCTTACCGAATGGACCCTGCGGAAGACCAGCGCTGGCTGCAAAGCTAGCAACATGCTCAGCAGGGTCCATTTCATGACAAAATGTGTATTGTATTATTTCTTTTGTATGTGTTTTTTTTTATTGTCACGAATAAATATTTGAATTTGAATTTGTAATTTGAATTTCAAAAAACGCTAAAATAAGTTTTGTAGTCTAAACAGGCTAAGATCGAAGTTACAAATCTCATACTTTATAATTTTCTTGCTCTCCATACAAACTTTGAACGCTTTTCAGGGAAAAATTAAAAATAAAACACTAAGATTTTTTATCCCATACGAACCTTACACCGCTTTTTAACCCCTTAAGGGGTGAAATTTTCCAAAACGCTGGTAGTACTTTTTTGTATTTTATTAAGTAGGTACTTAATCTTTCTACAGAGTTTTAAGTTTCTACCTAAAAAAAAGTTTCCCCCATACAAACATTGCACCTCTTTATCCCTCTCTTAGCGAGTGGAATTTTCCAAACCACTGAAAGTAATTAATCTGTTTATTTGTATTCTAATAAATAATCTTTCTACACAATTACAAGTCTCTAGCATTATTGATTAATTACGTCGATTATTTTTTGGCAATGGCGGCGCGACAAAACCCACGGTAGCTGTGACTTGCCAGCACTAAGCACATCTATATCTGCTTGTTTTAGTGCGGATACAAGATTCATGGAGATTTTGAGATAAATTGACACTTAGTTTCTTATAAATATGTAAATACTCAATTAAACGGACAAAAAAGAAACGTACCGTACAATTGACAATGCACAAAATACTGTACGTTCTACGTTCACCGCATGCTTGGCAACGTCCAATATGCTTGACATACGATTTCTCTGAAACTATCATAAACTGATTTTTTATATTATCTTTCCAGTATTTATAAATACATAAATATCCATAAAAACAATAGCTTCAACTAAATTTCCATATTTTTTTCCTTTTCGATTTAAGGGTTAAGGAAAGTATAAGAAAGTAAAAGATTATAATCAACAATGTGTCCCAATTACATCTACTATTCAAAAAGCAATGTACCTATCTATGTAACTTTCGACCAAAACCAGGCGCGGCTCACTCGCGATTTGTGTTTATCGCTACAAGTACATGCCGGTCGCCCCTCCGAAGGGGCTCTATTCAGTGGCTGCCACGTGTTGGTACAGGACGCTCGCACGGGTCGCAGCGCGTTGCATGCGATAGAACGGGATGGCCACATTTAGGCACGTTTGGCGTACCTAAACAGGGAATTTGTTAACAGAGAACCTTCCGTACGTAGTACTATTACTTATTCTGTGCCAAAACACACTTTTTTCGAGTGTCTAAGTTTTAATTAAATTTTATTCTTATTGCCATTTTGAGTAATTGCTGTTTTTCAACATGATTTTTGAATGGTTCGTTAGCTAAATGTATGTAAATTATGGGCTGATCAATAAGTCCATACCGACAAAAGGTATGTTCACTTCGAATCTATAACATCACATTTATTTGCTTTAGCGGGCTTATTATATTTTTAAAGGGGCGTGGCGGGGGAGGCTTTCTTGGTAGTTATTTAGAGAAGCAGCGGCGGCAGAGTGAGTGCGAGATGTGAAACGGCATACTTTAGTGTTTTGTGATGGGTATCATGTGCACAAACAAACAGCTGGCAAAGTTTTGCAGGTGTATAGGGGAACAGCCTGTAGTTCTTTGTACCCGACTGCCTCAGAAGGAAGTTTATGTTTTTCGAGCATCATCATCATCATATCAGCCGAAAGACGTCCACTGCTGGACATAGGCCTCCCCCGAAGAGTGCCACAATGGCCGGTCCTGCGCCACCCGCATCCAGCGGACTCCCGCGACCTTTACCAGGTCATCAGTCCACCTTGGGGGGGGGCTACCCACGCCGCGCCTTCCGGTACGTGGTCGCCACTCGAGAACCTTTCCGCCCCAACGGCCATCGGTTCTACGTGCAATGTGCCCCGCCCACTGCCACTTAAGTTCAGCGATTCGGAGGGCTATATTGGTTATCGTAGTTCTGCTGCGGATAGCCTCATTTCTGATGCGATCGCGCAGAGAAACTCCCAGCATAGCCCCCTCCATCGCCCTTTGAGTGACTTTGAGCCTTCTTATGAGGCCCATAGTACGCAACCACGTTTCCGTTCCATATGTCATCACTGGCAACACACACTGGTCTTGAGACACTGCGGAATATTGGACGAAAATATGTTCCGTAGTGTATGTATGCATGTATGTATATGACGAAGATGAGGAAGGGCCGTGGCCTGCTGCTGGTGGAGTGGCAGGATCTTTTTCCGCACTCGTTTTCAATAGAATCTACTAAAAAGCAAGTAAATGTACTTCAATTCACCAACTCGTGTAATAGCCCTAAATGCTTTTGATATATTTCTGAATGAATAAATAAATCTATTATTCGTACAGTCCATAATTGGTACCATTACCACCACACCCCCCTTTGTGTTGCTGTGTGCTCGTGTCCGAATCCGATTTACACCCGACTACTTACTACCTAACAGTTCTACGTATTCAGGATAGTAACTGAAGATTTTTATTGACATCTTGTCAATATGCTCCAGCTACCTATTAATACGTTTTAGCTGCGGATGTAGAAACGCTTTACTGTAGTAAATATCGCATAACTTATATTTGTTATTCTATCATTTCGAATGCGTTCTCCAGCATGTATTAGCGTTTCCTATTCATTTATATATTTTTATTTACCGTGATAACTCGAAATAATTGATGGAAAAAGGCGTATTTGCGTGCCAGGTAAACATTCACAGGTCCGTCGTCGGCAGTGGCCACGGGCGTACTAAATCGTATTCGCCACCGCGCATGCACGACGCGGACACCCGGTTTTTCAGCCAAATGACCAAATGTATTGAATTATCAAACATATTGAAATTCTAAGAAGCAGGTAGATAGATCTATTAAAAAGCTACCTATCACAACAAATTTTATTGTAATATTCCAAATAACTTTTGAGATATTTAGAGTTTGGTGGTAAAAAAGCACTGTTTTGAAAGGCAAAATCTATCGAGGTTTTTGTAAGCAATCTTGATTCTACGAAGCACGAACATAGCCAATGAATTGAAGATATACATATCAAAAATTTGGATCTCTAGCAATAGCATAAGTATACTAATAATCGGTTTGGAAAAGGCACTTTTTCGATGCGCAGCTGCATACAGCGCCTTAATACCGATATACCTTTTGTTTTAATTTGAACCATGCTACTTTAGTAACAGTCACTACTCCAATAAAGTATTTATTAAATACTAGCTTTTGCCCGCGACTTCGGCCGCTCGTTTATATCGTAACTTTCTCCCCCCTTTTCATCCCCTTAGGTGATGAATTTCCAGATAAAAAAACTATCTTTTGTCCTTCCCCGGAATTCAAAGTTCTATACCAAATTTCATCCTAGATATGTCTTAAGATAAGATACGTTCTAGAAACTATTTAGATTCGGACTTTACCGTCATTAACCACTACATCGAGAAAATCGAACGAGCCTTTCATTACACGATGGGCAACATTTAACAAATATTCATTTCTACCAATTATTTAGATTGTGTATAACTACAATATTGCACTTATGTTAATATCAGTACCTAATCTATATTTCTATAGGTACTAATATTATAAAGAAGAAAGGGGGTAGGTGTTTTTGAACACCTTTTTTTTTTTTACTTGGGGAAATGCCTTTACGCATCCCACCTAGCCGAGGAACTAGGATAGGTATGACGGGCTCCCGGGAACCCCCCGGACTACCGTCTAAAACCACCAAGGTATGCCCTCTCTGCCGTCGCGAACATTTCACCACGACGCCCCTCGGCAACAGCCGCAGCTGCCCTCACTACTGAGGCAAAAGCCCCCCTCCCGTCGTTAGCGTGCAGGGCGACACCACACGCTTCCCGACCCGACCAAAGGACCTCTACGCCGAGACAGGAACAAATAAGACATAAGACATAAGTCATTTATTTAGCAGAATCGTTTACACATAATTATATTTATAAGTACGCTAAATAATAAATATTCAGAAGGACGCTTCCTTAGAGCATCTGCAGTAACCCCTTGCGTTTAATTTTGAGATTTTGTCAGATTTTGAGGTAACATCATGTAATAAGTCATAAATGTCATAATAGTTTGTGAATTTTTGTTTTTAAAAGATATTTTTGTGATTTCTTTTTTTTTTTTATAATAAAAAGTTACTTATAGCATTTCAGAAGAATAAAAAATAACACTTATAATTATTTAAAAAAAAAAAAAATCCAAAAAAATTTTCCAAAAAAATTTTTTTTACAATGAACCACTCGCAAATAATTGTTCACAAGCTTAATAACCTACCCTTGATTTTTTTGCTCCTGTTAGAGGGCCCACCCTGTATATATATAATGGACCTTGAGATTGGATATAGGCTACATTTTGACCAACAGCTCCACCTGGATTATATATCTTTAATTCGCAGGCGAAGCCGCGCAGTCAGCTAGTATTTATATTATAAAGCTGTGAGATCATCCTTTAAAGTTATCAAAACACCCGGCACGTTCCTTCCGTGATGGTCTAGTGACATTCTCCTGCCATAAAATTTACTGCCCTGCATAACTTTTATGAAGCAAAGAACTGACGCTGGCTTTGACTGACGGTTTGACAGTGATTCAATTTACTTGTGAAATTGAAAAGGAAAATTTGAACTCTCTGAGAAGGAATCTAAGATAATGAGATTAGAGTATTTCCATGGTATTAATGTTGCTTGCTTGGAAAGGTGGAATGTGAAATGCTAAATTACCGTGGATACAAAAGAGTGCAAAAAAGCTATATTTTTCACACAACGGATTTGCGAGGCTTATTCAATGTTATAAAAAAAACTTTTTTTATGGCGCAATTTGACATCGCTATTGACTAAACGGGCGCAATTTTGAGACATGGAGGACACTACAATAACAAATATACGGAAATGTGGTTACAGTGTTCTGTAGTCAGTAACAAAGGTGGTGAATTTCTGTAGTGAAGAATTTTGAATCGGAAAAAGTCATTTGAACTGTGAAGAATAAGGATTATGCTAAACTATTGTAGTAAAGAGATGCAAAATAGAAAAATGCTTTATTTAAAGCCTAGCATAATGACAATTCGCCATACGTTCACTTGACATTTTTGCCAATATTATCCCATATTAAAGCGACTTCCGGGCTCCTTTAAGGCACAACCAGGAATAACGCTAAAAGGATGATGATGATTATTCCATCATTAAAAAAAACGCAGTGAATTGCACTCTACCCAATATATTATGTAATATCTAATTCCATCATACATACCTACATATAATCACGCCTCTTTCCCAGAGGGGTAGGCAGAGGTCACGGATCTCCATTTTCTACGATCCTGACAAACCACTTTCGCTTCACTCACTTTCATAACATTTCTCATACATGCTCGTCGGTTTAGGGTACTTTTGACCTGACCTTTTTGTAAGATTTCTCCAATTTGATCGGAGAATAAAGTTCGCCTAGGTCTTCCCCTTCCAACTTGCCCTTCCACTATTTTTATATACACTCTCTTCGTTAATCTTCTTTCATCCATCCTCTCTAACTACATGCCCAAACCATCTTAACATACCCTTCTCAATGTTCGTGACAATATCTCCATCCATTCCACACCTTTCTCTTATCACACTGTTTCTGACTCTATCACTCAATTTCACTCCACACATACTTCTCAACGCTCTCCTTTCTACTGCATTCACTCGACTTTGATGTCTTTTCGAATTGAATCGAATCGAATTCCATCAGGTAATCATTTACAACATTAGAGTACTTCTATTTTGCTGTCTACATTATAAACAACATCCTGTAAATGTATGTACATTGTAAATCACATAACTTATTTAGACTTAATTTTCCTTATTACCTCCACATTAAATGCAATTTATCCCTTATGAGGACTTTCATTTCAAATTAAAACTTAATGAACCATCTAAATCGAAATAGTTTCCGTCTTTCATTTTACTTGTAAAAACAATTTAACGTAATGTAATAAAGACTAAGCTTTACCCGTGGTCTTACTTGTTAAAAATAATTTGTGTTAGGTAGTTCTTTTTTTTAAATAATGGCTTTCATTAAAATTTACCCAATTACCGAACACCGGCAACTCGTAACTAGGGAGCTACGCCACTGGAAGACACATTGATACGTCTCCAGCTTCACCCCTGTAGGTCAATCACGTAACGCATTGTACGCGCGTCTGACAGTAAAATCACAATCTAACTGTCATTTCTCCATATAAAATTGACATTTAGACCTTACAGACGCGCGTAAGAAAAGTTACGTGATCGACCCACAGGTGGCACCTGCATAGTTGTTGCCACTGGTTCACACACACTTGGCAATTCGAGAAGAAAGAAGCGCATGAACCAGGACGATTCAAACATTGCAATATGCCACAAACTTGTTCCGATATTGGGCCGTTGATTATAAAGCACCGAAGCGATGAGATGAGGATCATTTACAGACACAGAGATTAATTTTCGTTGTTTAAATGTGACTGAATAGGTACAGAATAACAACCGACGCTTGTTCTTGTGTCTCAATACTCTCATTATTGCCTGCCCCAGGCTTAAAGCATAAGTCGTTTTTAGGGTTCCGTAGCCAAATGGCAAAAAACGGAACCCTTATAGATTCGTCATGTCTGTCTGTCTGTCCGTCCGTATGTCACAGCCACTTTTTTCCGAAACTATAAGAGCTATACTGTTGAAACTTGGTAAGTAGATGTATTTTGTAAACCGCATTAAGATCACACAAAAATCTAAAAAAACAGTAAGTTTTGGGGGTCCCCATACTCAGAATTGAAACTCAAAATTTTTTTTTTCAGCTAACCCATACGTGTATAAGTCTATGGATAAGTCTTCAAAAATAATATTGATGTTTCTAATATCATTTTTTTCTAAACTGAATAGTTTGCGCGAGAGACACTTCCAAAGTGGTAAAATGTGTGTGTCCCCCCACTGTAACTTCTAAAATAAGAGAAAGATAAAAACTAAAAAAAATATATGATGTACATTAACCATGTAAACTTCCACCGAAAATTGGTTTGAACGAGATCTAGTAAGTAGTTTTTTTTAATATGTCATAAATCGTTAACCGCAATTTATTTTACGGAACCCTTCATGTGCGAGTCCGACTCGCACTTGTCCGCTTTTTTATTACTATCACTAGCATTCCTTGTAATAATAAGAAAGCTATTCAGCAAGATTTAAATATTGATTAGGTTTTACAGTACAAATATACAGACAAACTCCGCAGTGACGGTATCAGAAGAATAAAGATAGTCTCGGAGCGGAGTAGGTTCCGTCGTGCCCGCTATTGTTCAGCTGACTTTATGATATCTCCACTCGTTTCATCTCAGAGCCACGGGATGTGAACGTGTGGAGCAGACATGTCACAGACGCGTATTAAGTACACTTTTTGGCATAAACCAGGTTATCACAACTCGCAATTATGTTTGGTATCTTTATTTAGTGACGCCTATTATTATAGCTATTTAAAAGTGTCTGCACCCATGCCAAATTGATTGTCAAATCTTTTTGTAGACTTCCAGACAGCTTGATTTGAATTTAAAATAGTGCTGTACAGCCAGCACTGTAGAGGTTTCATAGACAACATCTACAGTACTCACCTCCAAGCAACATCCTTGCTCTACACGAGGTAGTAGTAGGTCGGAAGTTGGCTAAATCTTCCCATCTGACGCCGAAGTGTAATATAGCTACAGTCTTACTTATCGTGAAAAAGCCTCAATGAGACCTTACGAGAACAATATTCCTTTGCTATTCACTCTATCATCAGAAATGAGGCTATCCGCAGCAGAACCAAGGTAACCGATATAGCCCTCCGAATCGCTAAACTTAAGTGGCAGTGGGCGGAAGCACATTGCACGTTGAACCGATGGCCGTTGGGGCGGAAAGGTTCTCGAGTGGCGACCACGTACCGGAAGGCGCGGCGTGGGTAGGCTGATGACCTGGTAAAGGTCGCCGGAGTCCGCTGGATGCGGGTGGCGCAGGACCGGTCTTTTTGGCACTCTTTGGGGGAGACCTATGTCCAGCAGTGGACGTCTTTCGGCTGATATGATGATGATGATGATTCACTAAAAAACGTGCAGGTCTATTAGCGATGATGAGAGCCATGAGAGGCACCTATTTGCGTATTTTTGCATGCGGTCAATGCGCCCACCCTCTAGTGGACCAGGATCTATAATGTTTAAAGTTTAATATTAAGTAGGTAATTAGCTGTAAGATACTATAGATTTGTATGTCTGTGAATCAGGCTGAAGATGGAGACGCCAAAACAAGTTTTAAGATCTTTTATGTACACCCATTTTCTACAAATTAAAATATTCTTATTCTTATTCTTATTCTCCCTCCGCACCTGCAAACAATTACAGCAAACCACTACCAATAATGACAACACCTCGGCACGTGTTTCGCCCAATTGGCTCAGTGAACAGTGGCTCAGTCATCATCACTAATAGGCCTGCACGTTTTTTAGCGGAATGGCAACGGAATATTGTCCTAGTAACTTATCATACGCTCCGAGCGTCCACTCAGGCCTTACACTTACACAGGGCTGTTATTCGCTACGCGTTAATGCGGCTCACCCCGCTGGTCACCCGTTACGAAACTAGACCTCTACCTACGCTTAATTACTACGCATCGCGCTGTCAAGGTATAATTGTGGGTGAGCGTTGAGGTGAGCTTGAAACAAGTTACAGAATAGGGGGGCTGCTCTAGTAGAGATACTCACCCTAAGTAAGGTCGAAAAATAGCGCGGAGTGTAAGTGTAAGGCCTGAGTGGACGCTCGAGTCGGGCGTGCGGCGGAGCGGGGCGTGCGGCGTGCATGTTAAACAAATGAGGCTCATACTGGTGTCCTGAGTAGACGCTGCACAAATTGAATGCACGCTCGCCCGCCCCGCTGCACGCCCCGCCGAACGCTCCGCTCCGAGCGTCCACTCAGGCCTTAGACTAACTCGTCCAGAATAAAATAGGGTCCATTAGAACTTATTTGTTGTTCTGTTAGCCAGGCCCGAACCCTAGATCTTACTAGAGTAACGACCGATTGGATCCTCTCAACCCAATTGGTCTGTCCAGTAGCAGATTTGCAGTCTTGGCCACCCTACTACCGGCCGGCGTTACTACCCGGCGGTAGTACTGGCCCCTTAGCCGCCCTAGGCCGTGTAGTAACAACTGCCCCTTTCTCAGCTCCCATCATATATGTATTTGTCGATTGGCCGCCCTAGGCCCTAGGGTACTTTGCCTTACGCCTTGGCCACGACTTTGGTCTTAAGCGACCCGCGACCAGCGTTCTATCTGTTCATTGCGCGTGATCCCAACTAACCACAGTGCGTTGCGCGTCTCGACCGCAATGAACAGATAAAACGCTGGTCTCAGCTCGCCCAAGACCAAAGTCGTGGCCAAGGCGTTAAGGGAAATCCGCCATTGGATCTGTCTACTACTGAGGGTTAAGCTCACAACTACGAACAAACCCCTTTCATAGTCTCCTCTGTAACTTTCATTAGCCGTTGTCGAACGCTCCTTTGTTCGATACATTATTGTTTTGTTGAAAGATAACGCAAGGCTCGGATGAAAATCCTTATTCCCTGTTTTTAATCCCGAGATTTGCATGTTAGAATTTCCAAGGAACGGAAAAAGGTATTTCAAATTATGGGTAAATTGTATTATCTGAGTGCCCCTCTCTTGAGTCTTCAAGTACTTGGCTAAAATAGGATCTCTATCAGGAGCCCGACGCCGTAAGGCGGAGGGCGTTTGATGACTCGAGTTTGCAATATTCTTACGCCCGTGTTATACACAATGTTTTTCATCACATTTGCGAAGAAATAAATAACTACAAAAGACATAAAAATCTAAGTTTCATACAACCGCACAAATCAAAAATTAACGAAATTGACAACTTCACATACAGATTTGCGAGTGGAGGGCGAGGGGGCGGGGCGTGGCGCCCCACGGCCTGCTAGATTTCTTTCAACCAATCACAGAGAAGAATTCTTGTGACGCGCGGCCAACTAGATTTGCCAACCAATTTGTTTGATTTGCTTTTAACCAATCAGATCACACACAAGCTCATTACTTCCCATGGGCCATTATTTCCCGCGGGAACAATTTAGGCCATTGTCTTTCTGTATACAGGCAAGGAATTTTTTTATGAGCAAGTGTGATGAAAAATCAGTTATTTTAGTAGACTGCGAGTTCAATTAAAAACCTGTATATTATAATATTTATAATGCGTGTATGTATTTAGTCAGTGTAAGCAATCTAAATAGTTATAGATTTGATCGTAATTTTTACAGGAATAACTGCTTTTTAGGGTGCCGTAGTCAACAAGGAACCCTTTATAGTTTCGCCATGTCCGTCTGTCCGTCTGCGGCTTAGCTCAGTAACCCTTACTACAAGAAAAGTGTAATTCGGCATGGGTACATAAATCAACCACGCCGGCAAACCGTAGAGTAAAATCTTGATAAAAAAATTTTTTTAGGGTAAATACCTCCCCTACACTTGAAGTGGGGATGTAATTTTTTTCTCTAAGGCGTGCTATAAGACGTTGCTTTGCACCAAATTTCTAGATTCTGAGTTCACGGGAAGTACCCTGTTGGTTTTGATTCCCTTGCGAATTTCGAAAATTTGCCACATAAACGGCTGTATCTTTTAATTGCGTTGGCTTAGAAGTTTGATTTTTTCACAGCTTTAAGGGACAGTAGACCTGAGTATTTAATATAAATTTTAGCTGGATACCTCCACGTGTTTCTGAGAAAAAGGGTATTGACAGACGGACGGACGGACAACAATGTGACCCCATAAGGGTTCCGTTTTTTCTTTCGAGGTACGGAACCCTAAAAATTATGATGGATAGATACTTTGTATGAAAAACGTTCTACTCGCTTATTTATGAATTTATGATCATATTTTAATTTCTAGCAGCAACTAGTTTCCGACCTAGATTGCTTTTTAAAATGAGATTAGATGTCGTTTTAAAATGAGAACCAAACTACGTTTGTATGGAGAGTCGAACGTCCTGGCCTCCTCGTAGGTAGTTAACACCTCTATTGTGACCGGTATGAATTAAGATTGCAAGTGTCACGGCATGGGTCAGTCTAGAGGACTACATGGTTACCGTTTGTGAAAAATATACAGTCCAATAGGGGTGTAGACTCAACATTTATTATTACTTCAAAAGCAAGAAGGCAAAAAATTATGCCTGATGACGAAAATTCCATTCAAATATCTCAAAAAATTACGAAGCTACAACCGTTTTAATGTTGCTTGCTAGAGAGAGAAAACGCTAGGGGATCGTGACATCACGATCCTCTTTTTTTTTTTTTTTTTTTTTCGTGGGGAAATGCCTTTGCGCATCTCGCCCGGCCAGGGGAGCCAGGGCAGGTATGTCGGACTCCCGGGAACTGCCCGAACTACCGACTAAAACCCCACGGTGTTCCATCTCGTCACCAAGGTGCCGGGTTTCGGGCACGCCGAAGCACTCTTCCGCGACCCGACGGTGACTGGCCTTGTTAGGGGCCACAAACTCTGTAGCAGGTGTTAACCTGGACCAACTCAACGAGTGGCGCGCGGGAACACGCGCGACGCCGTCTCGGGCCAGTTAGTGACGCGGCCGACAGACTTCCCCACGCCTGCCGGCCCTGGCCACAGTTAGGGGGGAATGTGGCGAGCGTAGGCTTCGCCCAATTCGCCGCTGGCGACGGGGATCCACAGATGTGGCTTCCCTTTCGCGTTCAGCGGCTTCTTTGGCCTCCATTACGGCCTCGCAGAAGGCAAGGACCGCTTTCCATGCCCTGTCGCTGTCCACCATTGTGTGAACTATGGTAGACAGCGAGAGGTCATGGCCTATCGTTGCGCAGAGAGTTTGGCGCTCATCTCTCCAGGCTGAGCACACCTCCAGCGTGTGCTGGGCCGTCTCCTCTGGGCAGTTGTCACAGTGGTGGCACGCTGCGGTCGGTTCTCGTCCTATGCGGTGCAGATACTTCCCGAAACACCCGTGATCCGAGAGGATCTGCGTCAGCCGGAATGTCAGCGTGCCATGGTGACGGTCCAACCACTGTTCAAAGACAGGACGAACTGCCAGGATCGTTCTCTGGCCTGCACTAGGTTGCGCCAGCCTTTCCTTCCATATGGCCACCATTTCCATGCGCGCCCCGTTGCGCCGTGCCTCCACCTCCCTTGGTGCTGGTGAGTCGCCCCGACCCTGCACCTCCTTTCACGATCCTCTAGCGCAGGGGTCGGCAACCTTTTAGCAACCAAGGGCCATATAGATGCTAAAAAGAAATACGCAGGCCGCACTTCTTAATTATTTGTGACTTTAGCAGGCAATTCCTAAATTCTGAATTCAACGACCTTTACATACAGAACAGCCAAGGAGGCTCGCGGGCCGCAAGCAAGGGCCTCGCGGGCCGCATGCGGCCCGCGGGCAGCCTGTTGCCGACCGCTGCAGTCTAGCGTCATAGTAAATGACCATCGTTTCATAAGAAGGTGCGTTTTGCGGAAAAGGAACAGAACATAACCCCTCTCAAAACTTTGGATACTTATAACTTTGTGATTATTTAACTTCTCGCGTTGTTTTTTCTCCATTTGTCTACATTTTTAATACTTTTTCGAGAAAATGCAACATTATTGATTATTTTATTTATTGTCTACACCCCTATTGTTTTCCATGGGGTAGTTCAATAAGTTTCGTGTCATATTAGATTACTACTGATATGGAAGAAGTTTCACTGACTTAAGTTTCACGTCCCTTGTTTATTCCATTGGCAATTACGACTTTTACGCACTTAGATCAAACTAGATTTTGGTTAAAACGCATATTTCACTAAAAGATAATTTAGGAATACGTTTTATTTTCAAGACTTTACTAAACTAAAAGAACGTTTTACGAGAATTTATTAAAGTGGACAGCCATTTAAATTCCATTAGACACAGCTATTGCTTTTGCCTTTTTTCGAGGCGCTTCCTTTCCTATAACAGCGAATTTTAGACATTGCGACACGTTGTGATATGCTACCTTAACGTGGATATGCTCTGCGACATTTTATCAGATTTTCTGCCGGGTGTTTTAGAAAAGATCTGGGGGGACGGTAGTGCCCCCGCTAAGACGAACCAAGCGAAACGCAAGGCCAGGGCAATACCTACCTTTTCTCGAAGCGCTTCGTCGTTTTTTTGACCTCGGATTATATCTCAGATAAACAAAATTCTCGGGATATGATGTCAATAGTGGACTTATTAAACATATTTTTTAGATATGAATAAAATCTAAAGTATAAATACTTTAGATTTTATTCATATCTAAAAACGCCGATTTCACTGACTCACTCACTCGCGTTGATCATCAAAACCTCTTAGTACCTGAAGTCCTAGAAAGCTGTGGTATGCAATATTAGTACACAATGAACAAATAAATTCAAAAATTATAATTTTTACCCCCCAACCACTTAAACTAAGGGATGGAATTTTGTATGAGACTTCCGCAAATTTTGATGCTAGGGGTCTGAAAATTAATATAGGAACTCCTAGTTATCTCCACTTATAATAAATCTCTAAATTAAAAAAAGAATCAGCCAGTTTGAAACTAAGCTTTCTGTGGTACGAATGTTCTCAGCATCCCATGGACGGAAAAATATGAAACATTTTATATAGGTACCTACATTATTATTCCAGCTGCAACTTAGGATAGTTTTTATCCGACTGCGACAATTAATTTATTTTCCGTAATATACGACTTCATTTAATTTTTCATATATTATTCTTAAAGTATATCGCCGCCACATCTGTCAGCTAAAAGAAACGTCAAAATTACAGTAATAAGAAATACGGGAAAAAGGGCGGGAAGTTTCATCGCGACTAGGCGGCTTTTTCGAATATTTTTGTAAAATACTGTATAATCGCCCTTATTCTTTGTAATTTTAGTATTTTCATATACCTTGTGATTTAGTTATTTCACAAATATCGGAAAATGAATGAAGAAAGTGGAGGTAAGCGTGCCTCCGGTAAAAGAAAGTCGTCATCTGTAGACGAAAGCTCCCCTAACAAAATGGCTGCTAACTTCATTGCCACAAGAAGAGGTCTTTTTAGGGACTATATACAAATTTATTCAGAAGACGGCAAAAAAGAATACCCAATTTTACTGTCATCAACAGCTCCAAATACAAAAATGGACTTACTGAAAACCATGTCGGTTATGAAATCGTGCAGTGGCCTGACACATGTTAAACCTATCGGCAGCATGCTTGTGAAGGTTTTCTTTTGTACAAAAAATGACGCCAATGCTCTTCTCCTAAATAAGGATTTACTTGATGCACACACTTGGCAAGCCAAAATCCCCTTTGACAACCTAGAAAGCCAGGGAATAATAAAGGCACCCACTGAGATTTCAGAAGAATCTTTATTAACTACATTAAAATCAAGTGCTGACATTATTGGAGTGAAACGCTTTACTAGGAAAAATCCTGACGGGTCTATGTCTCCGACCCCTACTGTGTTGATCACCTTCTTGAGTTCAGTCCGCCCAGACCATGTCACATATGACTACATATGGTTTGATGTTAAAGACTATGTAAAACCTCTTCGCCAATGCTTTGTCTGCTATAAGTTCGGACATGGCCGTGGTTCATGCAAGAGCCCCCAGGTGTGCTCAATCTGCGGTGCCGGCCACTTCTTCAAGGAATGCAGCGATACAACAAACTTAAAGTGTGTCAATTGCAAAGGACCCCACTCGGCTGTCAGCTACGCCTGCCCAGTCAAAGCTGCAAAAAACCAAGAAATTAAGGACAAGATCAATGGTAAAATTACATTTGCCACTGTAACGGCCAAGAGCACAACAGGTCAGGTGTCTTCTAGTTCCAGGTCTGTACAACAATCTCCCAAAAAGACCCTCCAGGGCCCTCAAATGAGAGCTCTCTTCTCTGACTTATTAAATTCTGATGAAGTTCTTAATGTTTTCACTAAAACATTAGTGGAATTAATTAAAACTAAGACATTGCAGAATGATGCCACCATTTCATCAAAAATCATAAAGGAAACTCTTATTAACAATCAAAATACTTCTTAATGGATCTTAATGACAATTTAAGTAATCTCAATATCTTTCATTGGAATTCGCGCAGCATTCTTTCTAAACTTGATCAATTTAAACATTTTATTTTTTCTCATTATAGTAACATAGACATAATTCTGTTAAATGAGACTTGGTTGGACACTTCCAAGTCTTTCAAGTTGCCAGGATTCAACATCGTACGTCGAGACTCTGATCGCCCGCATGGGGGCATTGCAGTTGCTGTAAAAGATAAGTTTAATTTTAGCACTATTAGCACATCTTCCAATTATCATTTTCAAAATTTGTTAATTTCAATAAATGTTGGTTCTGTTTGTATTGAGATACTAAGTATATACATCCCTCCACCTCCTAATGGTAAATTTGATATACATATGTTATCTAGTTCCTTCTCTAAAATTACTGGTCAAAATTACTTGCTCATAGGAGACTTTAATGCTCACAATTCTGCATGGGGTTCCCGCCGTAATGACAGGAGAGGCAATATTATTAGTTATTTTGTGGATGAGCATAATCTAGTTTGTTTGAATGACTTCTCTGTTACCACCTTCACCCCATTCGGTCAACAAGGCAACACCTTGGATTTAGTATTTGCTTCTCCGGCGGTAAGCTCCAGTTGCTCATTTTCTATCCACGACGATCTCATGAGTAGCAATCACTTTCCCCTTTTAGTGAGTGTTCTATACAATGATGAAATTCACGAAGGTTCCTCTTCTACCCGTTACAATTACAACCCTTCTTATAATTCGAGCATTTCTTCTCCTGCCGATATATCTGACATTAACTTTAATAAAATCAACTGGTTGAATTTTTCTAAGCTCTGTGTCGAAAGTTATTCTTCGTTTCAACTAGACTCTGATCCATTGGACAGTTACAATAAGTTTATTGAAATTTTATTCGACATCTTACTGACATTTCCTAGGAAAGCATACAGTTGCCATACTAGAAAACGTAAAGCCCTTATTTGGTGGAACGACTTGTGTTCGAAGGCTGTCAATCAATCTAAATTTGCATTTTTTTCTTATAAAAGATACCCTACATTAGAAAATTACATACTTTATAAACAATTTGATGCTAGAAAGAAAAGAGTAATTTCTGAACAAAAACTGTTGAGTTGGGTTAAGCTTTGTTCTTCATTTAATCGTATGACACCTTTAAAACATATTTGGGAACATATAAAAAGATTTAAGTTTGATAAATTAAATAACAGCATTTCAAGATCCAAATTTTTGGACAATCCTTCCAACGCTCAGGCTTTTTTAGATAAAATTGCTCGTCTAGCTCTGCTAACAACATTGATTTTAATACTTTAAATGTATATTTTACCTCTAAAGGCTCAGAATCAGCTCAGTGGCTCCTTAATTCCTTTGAATTTTACGAATTTGAAGCTTCTCTGGAAGGCAAAAAAAACACGTCTCCTGGTCCAGATTTAATTCCATATTCTGTTATTAAAAACTTGCCTATTAATATTAAAAGAATACTACTAAGTATTTACAATCAGCTTTGGTTGCATAAAGACATTCCTCCCATCTGGAAAGTTCAGTTTGTAGTTCCAATATTAAAACCGAATAAGGATTCTAATAGTTTAGATGCTTATCGTCCTATTTCTCTTACTTCATGTTTAGCTAAGTTATTTGAATCTATGTCAAAGAATCGTATTGAATGGTTTATTGAACACAACTCTCTGATTCCGGAATTTCAATTTGGTTTTCGCAAAGGGAAAAATACTATGTACAACTTTGGTTGTTTGTTAGGTGATATTAGTAACAATATGAGGAAGAACAAATTCACTTTGGCTGTTTTTCTGGATGTTAAAGGAGCCTTTAATAATATCAATCATGATTACTTGATCAAAGGCTTGCTTAAACTTGGCATTCCTGGTCCAGTTTTAAGTTGGATTTTTTATTTCCTAAATGATCGCCAAGTTTCGCTTAAAATAAAAAATAAATTGTATGGTCCCAAATCCACTTTCAAGGGAACTCCTCAAGGATCCGTTATTTCTCCACTCGTTTTTGTTTTGAGCCTCGTAGAATTTATGTCTCAGATTCCATCTTGTTTAAAATATTCCTTTTACGCAGATGACTTTGTTATTTATTTAGACTCCGATGATCTCTCAGTTGCTGAACATACGATGAATCGCTGTTGTAACGATTCAACCTCATAAAATGGCTGTCTTTTTATGTTTTTGTATTCTGAACTTAAATTAACCCCTAGCTGAAAGCTGAAGCTCCTGAGAAGCTTCTAGTCGTCTGAAAATGGAATCCTACCTGAAGGAAAAGCTATTGAATAAAATTAAACAGATAGTAAGCGAGAAAATAAATCATTTATTTACCATAGAAATATCAAATTAATTTTGTTTGTTTTGAAGCTAAAGAACCTTTGATTAATTAATCCAGCAAAATCAAGTCTCGATTGTACAAGATATCCACTTTGTTCCTATAAATACTAACTCGTACCAAAGCGAATAGAAAAACCGAGTTAGTTCCGGCCGATCCTATTAGAAAGGTTGAGTTTTATTCTAGTCTAGGTAAATCTATCCTAAAGCTACAAGATCTCTCGTTATTTATGTTAAAGTATTCGAGCTTGAGTACTTTAACAGACCAAATCATCTCCTAGGATATTGCCGGACGGAAAGAGATTCGGTCAAATAAAAAACCGTCCGACTCCAGGCCTACAATGCCGTAATCTAACCTAGAATTTATTATCTCTGGAACCTAACCTCGAAGACCTATTTAGACCTAAGCTATACGTGATTCGCTCTGGTGAAGTGACTTGGCGTGTGATTTCGTCTAGTGGATGAGGCCCTGCGTTGTGTGAGCAGACCCAGCCCTTTTCGAGAAGTATGAAGTTTGTATTTCTATAAAGGGAAAAAGTTACACGTTAATTGAAGTTGTACATTAACCCCATTTTAGTAGAACCTATAACTTAAGTAAGACAATTATACCAGTTCCTTAGAATTAATTTACAATTCTGTAGTTTCATTAAGTGATGCACAACTATGGAGGCTAAAGTGGGCATAAATTCCTTGTTATACTAAGTTGTGGGAAGTGATAAATTACGCTATGTGGTAGGTGACGCCCTTTAAACAGACTCGCAATACAATAGTGGTCAACTTGTGTTGGCCATGATGGGATCTCTATTGATGATGATGCGATGATATAATAATGAAAATAATCGTGAAGAAGTCAAGATATTGATGATGATGCGATGATATAATAATGAAACTAATCGTGAGGAAGTCAAGATATTGATGATGATGCGATGATATAATAATGAAACTAATCGTGAAGAAGTCAAGATATTGATGATGATGCGATGATAGTCTATTGAAATAGAATATTAGTACATGTTTTACTTACAGGTACATGAATGACGTAATGTCTAGTGTAATATCGATTCTCCCTAACGATGAATCTTAGAGTTGTTAGCGATCTGTAGCGCTCGCCTCTCGCTCGCTCGCGGCTGCTCGTACTCACTAGTAATCCCACCTCATCTGTTGATTCCGCCTGCCCTATCGTTATTTCTATCAAATCTAATACCAATTAGTACTGACTTTTCCTAAGCAATTTATAATACCATTCATCCCCAAAATATCTCAATAGATGTAACACAATGTCTTAGCAACCAATCTCACCCAATCAACTCAAAGGCACTTTATAGTCGAAACAATGTTGAATATACGACAATGCACAATTGAACTGACGAATGATAATTAATTACCAACCCACCGTGATACTTTTGTTGAGATCCCGATAATTACGACCCCACCTAAGAAGATACCTACTTAATTATTGCCGTTACTAAAGCGAAAGTGTTGGATTCCCTCGCAAAATCAATATAACAAAGGCCTCTAGATAAAAGGCCTTTGACTAAACCAAATCGATAGCTCAGCTACTGAGAACTCCCAATTTTCAAGATTGGGAACTCTAACTACCTTTGCCTAATCGATGACACATCCATGACGGTGCTTAAGGTGCGGTCACATCTCACTTGACTAAGGAACCTCTTACGAGCGAATCCTCATTGGCCAAGGTCGTCAATGTGCCCTGAGAACAAGAGTCCTGACACCAAGCGACGCGATCACCGGCGTACATGAACTAAATTACCTTGCTACATTCATTCGGCTAAGGAATCCCACACGGTATACCTATATGTATATTTGATTCCTCCATAGATTAACGCAACCGCACCCCTTATTAAGAGGTTTGTTAAGACTAAGACGTAAGCTTGACCGGGGAAGATCCCCAATTTGCAAGATTGAGGACCCTCAGCCACTCGCTCCGCCTTCACATCCATGAAGAGCGCATAAAGTGCAGTCATACTTCTCTCGACACAGTCGAGGTCTTAAGTATGCCCAAGGGACGATAGTCCATCAACACCGGTGCGAGCACACCTCTTCTTGATGTAATCAAGGTCCACAATGCGCTCTGGGTGACAAGAGTCAGCGACACCGAGCACTCAATCATAGGTGTACATTATTAAATTACTCAGCTACGTTCACCTATTAAGGAATCCCTCAACCATATCTATAATTAACCACCGGGTCTAATATGTACTTGTAGTAACATTAGTCGCTTATCCGCACCTTAACAATTTATCCTCATAGTGTAACGCGTACCACGGACCGAGTCAATTGCTATAGCTAGGTTGTCGTATAATAATTGATCATTTTATCTCGTGAGGGTGCACGGAACCCAATCATATCGCAGTGACAAAACAACTAGTAATATATATGTAGAACAAAACAACATTCCTGTAATATCGTCAGTTATTTAACTAATGACCTAGATCCGTTCATAACCTATACATAAACCGCTCGTACTTTATCTAGCATATCCCCCAAACTATATACAGTAGAACTAGATTTCGACACACAAATACAAGTATGATAACGTTGAAATGGTTAGATAATAGTCCCCAAAAACAAATTAATAAGTCTCAGAATCATTCAATACAGTGATTATAAAGGTCACTCACCAGATTTTAATTTCTTAATAGTGGGACACGTACCCAACGCCTCTCTGGTTCCCAGGGCTCCCGCCCCTTCTGGCCGCTCGTAACCGGTCAGCTCCGCCGCCATAAATAAATTACAATATAATATTAGCACATATTTTAATAAAGATTTCCCTCATTTGTACCTAGAACTAACCACTAGATACTGGTATACAATTAAGAATTATTTACCCCCCCGTCCTCGCCGGCGCCGCCAGCGCATGTACCAAAAAAAGTTGTAAACACCGTAGATACCGAACAGGTGATTAAGGAACTGCGTAATGTAGACTGGAGTGAGGCTCTCAAATATAAAACTCCTAATGAGATAATAGAATTTATAGAAACCCATTTTAATAGTATTTACAGCAGATGTAAAAAAAAAAATATCACTTTGTAACAACAAGAGGAAAAAACGTAAATGGATAAATAAAAGAATAATTTATATGTGTAAGCAAAGAGATAAATTGTATAAAATGTGGAAAACTGACCCATTTAACATAGAAAAGCGAATATTGTATAACAAATACCGAAATAAAACTAATAAATATATAAACTTTGTTAAAAATAAATACATTAGAAAAGAAATAATCAAACATTTTAAGAACCCACGAGAAATGTGGCGGTTGATAAATGAGTTATGCGGCAACACCCCCTTAAATATCGATGAGACTATTTTAAAATCCTTTAAAGCAACTCCATTAGAAATAGCGAACCGGTTTGCTGAACAATACGACAGCAGCGCAGCACAGTCACACACATCTTCGTGCAAATATCGCATGCTAGACGCCGACTCATACAAACTAACACCTCATGCTTGTATGAGATTAAGGCCCATCACCAATGACATTACTTACAAAATTATTAAAGGTCTAAACATAAAAAAAAGTCCGGGCATTGACGGCATACGTGCATCAGATCTTTTAAAAATTAACGATTTAATAACCCCCGCCATAACTCATTTAATTAATGCATGCATAACTACTTGTTCATACCCGGATAAACTTAAAATTGGAATTATTCGACCTATATATAAAAAAGGTAACCACTCTGACTGTGGCAATTATCGACCGATTACGATCCTACCTACACTGGACAAGGTGGTTGAGCGTTACTTGGGCAATGAACTTAACTTGTTTCTACAAAAACACGCGATTATCAATCCGAAACAATTTGGATTCCAAAAAAAGCGAAGTACTGCTCAGCTACTTTGCCAGTTCACAAATGAAATCAACGATCACATGAACCTAAAAAGACACGTGATCGTTGTTTTCATTGATTTTAGCAAAGCGTTCGACATGTTGCAATTTAACACTTTATATGACAAGTTGTACCAAACTGGAATACAGGGCCCTCTATTGACTTGGTTCAAAAACTATCATAACAACCGAAAAACATTTGTTAAAATAGACAAAGTAATGAGTACAGGTTCAGGCATAGAAACCACTATGGGCACAGCCCAAGGCTCAATAATTGGGCCGAGTGAATACCTTATATACGTAAATGAAATGTGTTCTATGATCAGAGAGGGTTCTGTATACCAGTTTGCGGACGATACCTGCCTGATAGTCGCGGACACAGACATTGTAAGGGCAGAACAGCAAATGCAGGCAAACTTCGACCTGCTGTGCCGCTGGTCGCACGATATGGGGCTTGTCATTAATGCTCAAAAAACCAAAGCTATGCACATACATACTAGACACAATAAGGCAGCTCACATCCCGTGCCTCATAGCGCACAGCGTCGACTGCTTGCATAATAATTACGATGTTAAATGTATTAAGTGTAATTGTACACAGATTGAAATAGTCATGCAACATACTTATGTGGGTTTAATAATTGACCAGAGATTTAACTGGGGTCCGCATATAAAGCATGTATGCGATAAACTAAGAGCACTACTCAGTAAAATACACATTTTAAAATATAAACTACCTTATCGCACACTTAAGCTATTGTATACCTCCATGGCAGATTCAGTGGTTACATACGGACTAAGCAGTTATGGTAGAACTTACAAAACTTACCTGAACGATATTTATAAACTACAAATTAGATTACTTAAAAACATTGTACCCAAAAACACAAGGAATAAAATATCACCAAACTATGAGCGTTTGTTTAATTATTGTGAAGTAATGTCAGTGTTCAATAAAGTTAAACTATGTATTTTGGGGGAAGAGTATGCGTACAAAGAACATTTAGTATTATATGTAAGAAAAAGCAACCTTAGACAAAATTTACCAAAACAAGCTATGTTCAAATTACCTAATTTTGTCAATGTTCATGGGAAAAGAAACGTCAGATATCTTCTTCCTTATATAATAAACCAACTACCAAAAGAACTACAGCATAAATACGTAAATAGCTTACAATCGATACCTAGTATCAAAAGGTATCTGACGTTATCTGAACCCAATACGAGTGTATTGTAATAATTATGAGCCTATAACGGTGATGTATTCAAGTAAATTTATGTACCATAGCGAACTATTCATCAGCATATAAACCCTAGAGGTTTCCGCTGGTGAAAAAATGTATACCAAAATGTACTACTCAGATTATATTGGTCAATAAATTAAAAAAAAAAAAAAAAAACCATTGGACCGCTTCTTAGCAAACATTCATGTACTATAACAGCATACTACAGGCCGCGTCGATTGCAATGACTAGACTATAATAAGTGTTCACTTCATTTCATGGGAGTATACGGAATCCTAATATGGTGATGTCTTAAGCGCATTTATTAGGTGATAAACCTATTAGACCGCCACATATTCAAAATACACACGTGATAATATAAGATCATATTAGTTCGCGAGCAGAAAGATATCGCCTAAATATTAATCACTCAATTCAAGACAATGCGCGCACCAGATAATTACTCCCTAAGAAATTCTAGAATTCACTATGATTAGTCACACTTTAAAATAAAATATTCAATATCACCAGACGATCGCAAAGGCATTTGCGACCTTACCAAACTCTAATTTCTCTCAGCAACAGCCGTAATGCAGCCCAGCGGTGACCAGCCTTGCTCCGCCTCGAAGTAGTACGCGCCCAGAGGTCAGCCTAGCCTGGCCGCTTTTGCCTTCTGCAGCGTGATCTCGCTTCGACGTCCCATAGAAAAGTGAAACGCACCTCGGCCCGCCGGGGTATTTATAGCCAACACTAACACGATCACGCCACCAATCCGACTCCTCATCTGAAAACATACCTTAACAAAAGGGTATAAGGCCCATTTTCCAGGGAGCCTCCGTTTCGATCGATAATCACTTTTCTCGACTTCGCGGGTAGAATGTTTCTGCAGCCCGCGCGTCCGTCCACGCGTTTTCTTGCTGGCCAGCGATCCATTCTTGTAATTAACCTAACTAGTCTAATTTATGAATCTATAAATCTAGATCTAGCACACATTAAATGATACACTAATCCAACAATACTGAATTAGTATGCTGAAGTATGTTTTAAACCAATTATTTTGGACGAAATGCGAGTTTTCTACACATCTAATTGTAGTCTTGATTTTAGCCTAGAATAGCATCTAACGCAATTTATATCTAACTTATTTACATACATAATTAACAGGATGATAACGAATGAAAGCTTCAATCCCTTCATATTTGGACCTGAAACCCACAACGCTAACATCTATCAATTTAAAAGAGTAATTCCGCCCTTAGATACTATTGAGTCTGAGAGCGAAGCTCTCGGATCGTCTCACTGTTTAGTCACTTTATATAAAATTCTTCACAGCCAACTTAAATTAGAGGTTAATGTGGACAAGAGTTCTGTTATGCTTTTTAGCCATGGTTGCTTATATCGCCCTAAAATATACTTTAACAATGCTTTATTACCATTTAGTACCTCTGAACGTTACTTGGGAATTGTTTTAGATCCTGAATTATCTTGGGCTCCACACATTGCATACATCTGCAAAAAAGCCGAGCTCCGCTTAAATATCTTAAAGTCCTTGGTTGGAGTTAGTTGGGGCTCTGACCCTAAGATATTAAAAACCCTTTATATTTCCTTGGTTCGTAGTCAGTTTGATTACGGTTGTATATTTTATGCCAATGCGTCTAGTCAGTTGCTTCGAAAACTAGACGTCATACAAAATAGAGCTTTGCGAATCATTACGGGGGGCATGATGTCTTCCCCCATAAATTCATTAGAAGTTGAGTCAGGGATTCCAACCCTGTTCATAAGGAGAGCTTATCTTACCGACAAATTTTGTTTGAACTTAGTAAGTCGTGATAACCCAATAGTTAGTCGATATATGGAAAATATTCATATTCCTAATTATAACTTATCTCCCATGCCCATTAACAACACAATTGCTGAATCCTTATCCTTTTTAAATTTTGAATTTCAGGATATTGTTTTTTGGCACCTCTTGTTTCCTTGCTTTTCTTTCCCCTTCCAATGCTTGATTGGAGATATTCCGATTACTTTAATTATATTTGAATCTAAGTTTGATTTTTATGGTTTTTTAGATGATAAAATGGATTATAATAAGATTTACACTGACGGGTCTAAAACTGATACTCGCACTAGTTTTGCTTTCTATGATGCCTCTATTAAATCAGGAAAAGTATTTACTTGTAGTAACTATTTTTCAATTTATTCAGCAGAAATATTAGCTATGATTTATTCTCTATTGTATATTAAAAGTAATAATTTTTCATGCAATAAATTTTTAATTTTGTCAGATTCTATGAGCGCTCTCCAAGCTCTCTCTTCCAAGCAGATTAAAACGAATGTAAATTATTTAATATTTAGCTTAAGGCAGCTCTTCTGTGATCTTTCAAATTCTAATATTATTGTAGAATTTTTTTGGGTTCCTGGACATTCAGGTATACTGGGTAACGAAATTGTTGATTCTCTTGCCAAGCATACTGTAAATGCTGAAAGTTGTATTTTTAAAGTCCCTAGTTCAGACTTGCATAAATCTCTAAAAGATATGATGTTAAAACGTTGGACAGTACATCTGCATAGTTCCAGAAACATAAAAGGAAAATGGCTCGCAGAGATCCAGCCTAACTAGGGTTTGCAATCCGGATATCCGGATATCCGAAATATCCGGATATCCGCCAAATTTCGGATCCGGATCTGACAGGCTCTTGGAAACGGATTTTTCGGATATTACGGATCCTTAAAATACAACAATGAAAATCGAAAATACGGCTACAAAATTATGTTTTTACCGATTCCACGCTGAAAACCGAATGGTAGATAACTCAATCTCTGTCTTTATTCGCCACTTCATCATCCCAGACCAGATTATTTTTGTTATTAATTTATTAGTCACAAAAACTAATTAAACCTTCATACTACAAACTAGTAAAATTGCCGCAATTTGATGGCGAAAGTTGGCGTTGGTTTAAATCCTTTAAATGCACTAATTCACCGTAGGCAGAGACACAAAGAGACCTATAGATACTATTATAGCTACCTACTAAAGACTTACGCCCGTATTCATAAATGTTCTACAAGCCTATTTTAACTAAAATGGAGTTTAAATTCGTTTGTATTTATCTGTCACTTTGAAATTTGTGTTCGTAAGAAAGGGACAAAGCACATTTTATTCAGCAGAGGCATTTTAAGTTTTATGAATAAGGGGATTCGTTTAAATAAACCTAAATAAATATTTAAGAAGTATATTTGACACCGGAAGTAAAAAGTAAATGAAGCAACAATACCTACGTTTTATAAATGTATTTATTTTTTATTTTTTGCATGATGTTCTTGTCTTATAATATGATCATGTAATATAATAAGCATGGTACGCTATATGCATGGGCTTCATGGCCCGTTCACCGCTTTTGCCATATTATAAAGTCTTGCCTAAATGAATGTCCCCTGCTAGACAAACACCTTTTCCCTCGTCCCGCTCACATTGTCAATTTCTCCTCCTAGGCTTGATACCTAGTTACAACCTTATTGAATTAACTCCGTATCTTGAGCTCATTGAAATGTATGTACGAGCACCAGGTACGGGGTTAACTCGACCTGCTGGTTGATCACGTAAGGCCCCTCACAGACTGGCGTGGGCTGGCCGTGGTCCGCCACCGCAGGCCGCGCCAGTGTGATGCAGGCTTAACGCATTGTGCGCTCGTAAATAGGGTAGATCTAAATGTCTTATATGGAAAAATGACAGTTAGATTGTTCTAGCGCGCGTTCGGAACGTTACGTTGATTACCCCTGTTGTAGTTATTCAAGTGACAGCTTTCAGTGACGAATCTCTCACTTTTCCAGTTAGTTTGTAGTTGTAAGTAAAAAGTTGAAAAAAAAAGTTTTAAAGCCTTTATGACCTCGGGAATGCGTACCAATTTAAAATCTTTCAGATATACGGTGGTATAGCGGTTTTTTTCCTAGATTAACCTAACAATTCCTACTTTATACCAAAAAAACCTTGTGGATCCGTATTATCCGAAAGATCCGGATATCCGGATCTGTTGAATTTAAATATCCGAAATATCCGGATCCCAAATATTGGCGGATCTTGCAAAAACTAAGCCTAACCCTTCAACTACTGCCTGGTTTGAAAAAGGTAATATTTATTTGGGTAGACAATTCATTAAAAGCCTATGCAGATTACGAATTGGTCATTGCCTTTTTCCAGCCCATCTTCACAGATTAAATTTGGCAAGTAATTCTGTTTGTAACTTCTGTAACACAGACAATTGTAATTTAGATCATTTATTTTTAAACTGTCCTTATTTTAATTTGCAAAGATTATTACTTATTGGTTTATGTAATGATGAAATAAAAGATGGACATTTTCCAACCTCTGTTCAGGAACTATTAAGGCATGTAAACTTGTATAGCATTATTTTTGACTTTGTTAAAAACTCTTTTGGTGTTTTGTAAATATTCACATACATATTTTGTTCTTGTTTAGTTTAAGGTTCTTTTGTGTTTTATATTTTTAATTGTATTGGTTGTTGTTGTGTTTATTGTTATGTAAATTTTGATTTTAAGCTGATGGCCCTAGTAGCCAAAGCTCTAATAAAAATAAAAAAATAAAAAAAAAATAAGAAATACTACGGACAAAATGGCGGAATCGCTTTGCCTTTCTTTCGCCTATTAATAATTTTAATCCCGTCTACGATATACATTGACGAGACACATAGGTACCAAAAGCAAATATAAAATTAATCGATTTTGATATGCGAACTTATATGCGCAGATGTCGAATTAAGGCGTAATTTGTACAAATGTAACAACAAATTCGAACAATATAAACTTGTTTTTTCGAATGGCACGCGCGCGCGCTCTTTGCGTATTCAGCCAACCCACGAAAACCGAAACTCGAAGTTCGTATATCTGAGGGCCTACCGCGAACGGCATTCGAAGTTTTCCCTCTCTGTCGCACTTATGTACGAACTTGTAAGTATGACAGAGAGGGGAAACTTCGAATGCCTTTCGCGGTAGGCCCTCTGCATTCCTGTCATTTGTTAGTGCGATAGAGATAGAGATACCCGAATATTTTCGAATTCCGAAGTTCGTGGTTTAAAAAAAAATACGGATGTCGGATAGATCTAAATTAATATTTTATGTGTGAATATGGTTAAAATTATTTGAAAATACTATTGTTGTTATTGTTTTAGTATATTTGACTAGCTTTAAGTTTAATATTGTACGTCCGAAATGGGCAAGCTGTTGGACTTTATTTTACCCAAAACAACTAAATGTACACAGTTCTGACAATAAAGAAATCTTATTTTATCTTATCTTATCGAAAATAGGGATGTAGACACTAAACAAAATAATCATTATGTTGTATTATCTCGAAAAAAAAACAACGCAAGAGGCTATATAGGTAATCACTAAGTTATAAGTGTATAAAGTTTGAAGAGGGGGTTTGTTGCGTCTCTTTTCCGCAAAACGCACCTTTATAATGAAACGATTGTTTTTTACTATGACGCTCGAGGATCGTGACGTCACGGTCCCTGATCGTTTTCTCACTCTAACAGGCGACATTAAAACGGTTGTAGCTTCGTAATTTTTTTGAGATATTTGAATGAGTTTTTCGTTTCTTCTTTCTTTTGAAGTGAGTCTACAGCTACACCTCTATTTGGAAGACAAGCGGAAATAATCCATACTATCCATACTAATAATCCATACTTCCATACTAATATTATAAATGCGAAAGTGTGTCTGTCTGTTACCTCTTCACGCCTAAACCGCTGAACCGATTTAGATGAAAAGAGCCCCGGGGAAGGACAAAGGGTAGTTTTTATATCTGAGGGGCTGAAATTGGGGGTGGAAATTTGTATGGAGCTACTTAAACCGCTGCACCGATTTAGATGAAATTTGGTATATAAATAGTTGGAGTCCCGGGGAAGGACATATAATAGGTTTTATCCCGGAAATCATCCCCTAAGGGGGTGAAAAGGGGGGAGGGGGTGAACATTTGGATGTAATCTATTTTGATGAAATTTGTTGTAGATACAGGTTAAGGCCTGGGAAAGGACATGGGATAGTTTTTACCCCAGAAATCATCCCCTAAGGGGATGAAATTAGGGGTGAAAATTCGGATGGAACCCATTTTAATACAATTTGGTATAGATATAGCTTGAGTCCTGGGAAAGGACATAGGATAGTTGTAATTCCGGAAATCACTCCCTAAGGGGGTGAAATGGGGGGTGAAAATTTGGATGAATACCGTTTAGATGAAATTTGGTATAAAGGTCGTTTGAGTCCCGAAGAATGACATTAGATAGTTTTTATCCCGAAAATCATTCCCCAAGGGTATGAAATAGGGGGTGAAAGTTTGGATGAAATCCATGTACCTAGATGAAATTTGGTATAGAGATAATTTGAGACCCTTCAAAGGATATAGAATAATTTTTGCCTCGGAAATCATCCCTTAAGATGGTAGAAGTTTGTTTGCATTATATTTTCTAAGTATTACTTAAGTTCTACGCGGACGAAGTCGCGGGCAACAGCTAGTAAGTAATAAAAGACGTATTTCAGGATTTTTAGTAGATCACACCCTCCTCCCCCACCATTTAAATTACGGGATGGAAGTTTGTAGGGGTTTTCCCTCACACTTCTTTAGAAATTACCTCACAAAAAGGAATGAGATCCCACCAAAAATATTAAAATCTTTTGTCCCGCTGTCCGGCTGTTCTCCTCTACATTCTCATTTCATTCGCATTTCTCAACTGATTCACGTGAAGTTGACACCTACGAAAGTATTTAAGCCCAAGCTGACACCGAAAACTTCTTTCGCTTTGCTCGCTTGTTCAACTATACTTACTACACTGTATTCTAGTAGTACCAGATTCAAAGTAACGAAATAAAATGATCTTATCCACGATTTTCAAGCGCTACCCTTATTTCCGCACTTGTTTTGCGGCCCCGAGCGCGAGACAGTTTGAAATTGAAAAGAAAACTCAGGGAAAATTCGCTCCGAAGAGAAATCGCTGTGTAAGATTGTTATGAGTTGAAGCTATGAATATTTTGATGAGTTACCTTCAATACTGATTGGGACTTACTTGCCACTCAGTCTGGAGAAACGGAAGGTTTTTGTTTTTTTATTCACTAAGTACTGGGTGAAGCTGGCCATTCACCTCGGCGCGAGAATAGGTCTACGGTCTCCCCCGCCTGTCGTAGAAGGCGTCTAAAGGGAGTCATCGGGGTCGCAGTGTTTCTGGAGTCCTCCGCATGAGAGCGCAAATGCCGGCGGCCATAGAGTTTTTAGTGTATAGAAATACCACATAAACTGGCTCGCATGTTTTATCCATGAAACAAAAAAGGCGCCGCGCCGTTTATCTCGGCGCCAAATGGAACGGGAATAACTCGATTGTAGTTATGCATGCATAAACGACTAGTAAATTATAAGACCTAAGTTTACTACCTTATGTGTATAAAAGTGAAGCCAGAGAGCCATAGAAAATAATAATAATAATAATAAAATGGTAATTAAGGATATGGAACTATGATCTCAATTTTACCAGCGACATTTAGTACTTATACTCGTATAACTGTTGACATTAGCAGTCTTTATAGTGTAAATAGCGCCGAGCTACTTCGCCTTTGCATGACGGATAACCCAGGCGGATGTCCATCCTGAGGAATTAATGTTAAATGTTTTATATCTTAGATAAGACAATATAAACCAGGGTATTCCTCGCTGCATGTAATGTGCATTGTAAAAAATGAACGTATAATGTATAAAGAAACAATTCAGTAATAATATTTTTGCACAAAACATTACAACCGCCGTATAGCGAATTTTAGTTCAGAAAATAGCAATGAAATCCTTTCCACGCAGTTAGTTCAAAACTAAATATTAAAACTGAAATAGAGCTGCTGCTACCGCGTTTGAAACAGGATAGATGACTATTAACAAACTATTCACGAATAGCAATTTAAAACTAATTCAATTCCACTCATCGCAGTCATTCTGTGATGTTGAGGTATGCCACTAGTCAGGCATTGGAATAGAATAGAATAAACTTTATTGTTTCACCGTGTCACATTAGTTGTTTATTACAGAGGGGTAATCACGTAACGTTTCGAACGCGCGTTAGTAAAATTTAACTGTAATTTTTCTATATAAAATGTACAATGCGTTGCGTGATCGACCTGCTAGTTTCAACGGTACCTAACCCACGTCGGATATAAAATATTAACTTAAAGCTAGTAACAAACAATATAGACACGGGGTGGGTATTATATTAGTGATGCACAATCAAAGAATTTTTCACTGGAATAAAATATTTTCTTAACTAACCATTATTTTAAGTGACATTTAAATGCTATGCTATCTATACTTTTTAAGTCATCGGCATGCCATGTTATTCTACGTTTATTGAATACCGACAATAATAATAGTGGGACTCTATTTGCATATCATTATCTGTCTTTCAAAATCAAAAGAAGGAACAACCCGAACAACAAACAGGGGACTGGACGGGGATACGTCACTATTTGTTTTTTCGAATACTGGCCCAGAATCCCTAGGATGCAGTTTTTCTTTCATGTCTCTTTTTTCATTCATTCTGAGTTTGAATGACAGACACATATAAATGACACGCCGGAGACGTCATGCATCCTTATTTTGAATTTTGAGACCATTCTGACCACAGCCAGTAAGGACCGTTGGTAAGAGCGGGTTGAGGACTGATGGTCAATTGCGTAATGTCTTGTACGTACGTTAGGTACTTAGATCTAAATGTAATATTTGCATGGGAAAATGACACACAAAATGTTACACAATTACACAAAAGCCCTCTGGTTGTAAATTGTCGGTAGATAATCGGTAGGGATCTACTGTAAACAAACATCGATCGGACCATCTTAAGATTGGCTGCTAAACTAGTTTAAAATTAGCTATCCTCCGGCGCGCAACTGTGGCTTAGAACGATACAGGACAGCGAGGTCACGGGCAATTACAGTAGGTACAAAACGAGGAGCTCGCGTTTAAATGGGTACTCTAAGCGAACACCAGCTACAATCTTCCCAGGACTAAGAACTGTAGAGAACTTAGACACTACAGGATTAAGGATGGTTCACTGGATGGTCATGCCCTTGCCAGACAAAGAATGAATCACTTTGGTAACGGCTATTCACAACCAAAGGGATTCAAGGTACTCCCGCTGAGCAGCGTCATCCGGTTTGAGGAAATGATGGCGCGAGCTTGGGAGTAGGCATTAGGGACAAATGCGCAAAATATCCCACTGGTTGGAAGTGTATCCGACACGGCCCTCATCTAGATAATCTTATCTAGATGAGGGCCGTGTCGGATACACTCTCTTTGCTTATCTAAGCACGGGCAAACGCAAACCGATCAATCGCGTAAGCGCACGGCAGAACGGAACCAGCTGGTCGATCACGTAACGCATTGTACGCACGTTAGGTAGATCTAAATGTCAAAGCGTATAGGAAAAAAAGACAGTTGGATTGTCCTAACGTGCGTTCGGAGCGTTACGTGATGACCCCTCAACGTCAGTAAATATGTCACCCAAACACTTTGTCTAGTCGTTTTAGCATGTTGCAGCGTCGGTCGGAGAACGGCTCAAGCACGACACGATGTTTTTGTTTTTGAGTTATCCCTCATTCGTTATTTGAATAATCTATCTGTAAGGTGACATAAAAAGATCACAGGCTATGTCACTGACCCTCGTCTTTGGCCCCTGGGCCAAGCTGCTCTTTAACTATCGCTCGAAATAAATTTAATTTAATTAGTACAATAATTATAGTTTTAAAATTCTACTAATAAATCTATGGTTATGGCGAGCAACATTGCCGCGAAAACACTCATTCTGAAGAAGAACTCCCGGAGAGTTCGAAACATGTCGCCCGTACTGACATACTGACATTAATACGTGAGTTTAACCGTGGATTTATTAGGAGTAGGTATTTTAACAAAGTCACCCGAAGGGCAATGGAGAGGGCTATGTTGGGAGTTTCTCTGCGTGATCGCATCAGAAATGAGGCTATCCGCAGCAGAACCAAGTTAACCGATATAGCCCTCCGAATCGTTAAACTTAAGTGGCAGTGGGCGGGGACAGGTTCTCGAGTGGCGACCACTTACCGGAAGGCGCGGCGTGGGTAGGCCCCCCACAAGGTGGACTGATGACCTGGTAAAGGTCGCGGGAGTCCGCTGGATGCGCGTGGAGCAGGACCGGCATTTTGGCACTCTTTGGGGGAAGCCTATGTCCAGCAGTGGACGTCTTTCGGCTGATATGATGATGATGATGAGGTATTTTTTTAATCGTGGATTTATTACATGTATAACATGTCTCACTAAAGCTTAAATTCGATAATTAGTCTTGTTATAATTTCCTTTTATTTGAGCTGTCCTCATACATCTACAGGGCCTCGAAATACAATTGCATCTCATCTAAATATAAGTGCGTCGCACTTAGGTTCACACGGTTACGCGCCTACAAAAAGGAAGCTCATAAACCAAAACCCGTGCTTGAGGTAAAATATTCTTTTAAATAAATAACTCGATTTCCAACTGAAACATTTCTAGAAATACATATAATCAAATATCGCACGGCTCCCATAATGGGGTCAATCTCAAAGGACCCGAGATCTATAGACAAGGTCAAACAATATAATGGAAATAAATTCCTCTAGGAGGGATGAAAAATGGAAACTTCGAGAAGGGTCGGCTCATTGACGTGGGATTGCCTGGGTGGAATATAGAAATGGTCGGGTTAGCAACAAAAGCTCTTTGGGGAATGATCAATGTTCTATCGATGAGCGAAATTTCTATTTAAGTTAATGCAAGTTAAAATAACCTTGAGGTTACCTACTTATTTTAAAATTGGTAGTTATGACATTGATGTCATAACTACCAATTTTAAAATAAGTAGGTACGAAAACGATTTAATAAAGACAATTTTATTATACGCTATTACTCGATCGTTTGGTATACCTGCTGCTAGTCGATCACGTAACGCATTGTACGTACGTCAGGTTAATCTAAATATCACTTTTTGTATGGGAAATGACATTGCGTTCGAAACGTTCCGTGATCCACCCCTCAGATCGATCACCTAACGCATAGGTACAAATGTAACGTACGTTCTAAATAAGGTAGATCTAAATGTCAAATTCTATATGGAAAAATGACAGTTTAAATGTCCTAACGCGCGTTCGAAATGTTACGTGATTACCCCTCTGGTGCAGTAAAAATATGGACTTTACAGCAAGTCAACGATTTTTAAGGTTTTGACATGTTGATTGAAATATTTTTATTCGAGTCACATATTTTAAGTCAAGTACAGTCAAGGAACTTAATTCCCTACCCATTTCTTTAAAATGTCGTTAGACATTCGCAATGCAATAAGGTCGAAATAATATTGAAATGTCAATACGTATTATTTGTCACTTCACATTACAGATAACCTCTTTGCGAAAAGTTCACATTAGCTTTTTCACATTTGTCATGTGCCAGTGTCAATCGAGACAATTGTAAAATAAATTTCACGTTATTCATTTGAAAAATAAAATGCTTTCCGCTAACCGCAAACTATTAAGAGCTCAAATAGTGGAGTTACACCAGGAAAGAATAGGGATTCATGAGATAATTTGAATCAAAAGTTCAGTTCACCACAGTTCACCATGTAAACGTAGTTAATCTGTTGCCTAGTTACTAACAAAACACAAAACATGCGATAATTATGTCAAAGTAACGCCGCCGTGCTCTAGCTAACTCTTATGGTGACGGTTTGCTATACGATATTGAACCTTAGGTGGGTTGGAAATTAAATTCCTTGACTGTACCTAGTATATACAATTTTGTAGATGTTATTAAGTAAAGAGCAAGATCGCATACTAATATTTTCACTGCCACAGGTCAACAAAAAAAAACCGGCCAAGTGCGAGTTGGATTTGCGCACGAAGGGTTCCGTACCATTATCAAATTACTTATTCTGTGCCATTATCTATAAAAACGGCAAAAAAAAACACGTTTGTTGTATGGGAGCCCCCCTTTAAAAAATATTTTATTTTGTTTTTAGTATTTGTTGTTATAGCGGCAACAGAAATACATAATCTGTGAAAATTTCAACTCTCTAGCTATCACGGTTCTTGAGATACAGCCTGGTGACAGACAGACGGATGGACGGACGGACGGACGGACGGACGGACAGCAAAGTCTTAGAATTAGGGCCGCGTTTTACTCTTTGAGTACGGAACCCTAAAAAACAGTTTGATCCAATTCACCCCACGAATCAGAATAGCCCGAGAGTACGGTACCAAAAACGTCATCTGAGGGGTAATCACGTAACGTTTTAAACGCGCGTTAGGTAGATCCAACTGTCATTTTTCCATATAATATTGACATTTAGTTTAGATCTACCTAACGTACGTACAATGCGTAACACATGATCGAACTGCAGGACAGAAACTAGTTGTAAGCTTTATTGAAATTACAACATAAAAGAATGTTCTTTGAAAATTTTGTTCCTAGTCCGAAAGTTCGTAGCTCGTGGTTGCTCTCTGTAATTTAAACACCAGCTTGTCTAGCACCGAAGAAGTTTCTCAGAGTTACTCTACTCTGCGCTATATGTGTACCTATGTATTCTAAACAATCTAAACCCGTTTCAAACTAGAAACAGTTCTCGAGTTCAAATACTTGATGAAGGACCATGAAATTGAGGATCATCCGGATGACCGTCAGATACAAAAGCATTATTTGTTTTACTTCACCCACTTCTTATTTTTTTTTTATCACTGCCTGTCGCGCGAATATCAAACATTTCTTTCAATAGCCTTTTTTAAAGCTCTTTAAAACCAATTCTACCATGAAGTTTCACTCAAAATATTGATATACTAGCTTTTGCCCGCGACTTCGTCCGCGCGGAACTCGTTTATATCGTAATTTTCTCCCCCCTTTTCACCCCCTTAGGTGATGAATTTCCAGATAAAAACTATCTTTAGTAAGGATTCTTTGGGAAGGCCCCGGAATTCAAAGTATCTCTACACCAAATTTCATTTCAACCAAATTAAGCATGAAAAGTTAACAGGCAGACAGAGTTACTTTCGCATTTGTAATATTAGTATGGATTGTATGAAGGAAAGGGTTATTATGGCTGAGTTGCATGATTTTATAGATTAGCTTACTCCGAACGCCTTTTTTTACAAAATAGACTCCGCCGCAAACTTGGTTTCTATGACCCGCCTCACCATAATAGATGCATGTAGGCTTTTTTCATTATTATTTTGCATATTTTCATATCACACGGCCGTAAGGGCCTTTTCTACTAAACCGTAGGACTAAATTAACTGACTTGTAAGTTAAATATTTTATATTAAAAATAAGGATACGTCAACAAAATGTTACATCTAATAGTTTTCAAAATAGCCATAATAAAACGTATTTTTTACCCCGTTTTAGAAAACATCTTCGAAACTACCGCCATAAGGTACCTTTACCCTTGGAACGTCACATACATATATTTACCTATATAATGTTCCTATTCCCCAGGACTCCCAACTACCGCTATATACCGTAAATGGGTTCCATCCAATTTTTCGCCCCCTATTTCACCTCCTTAGAGGATGATTTTCGGGATAAAAACTATCCGTTGTTATGACAACGGATAGTTTTTATCCCGAAAATCATGGAGAATGCTCCAGGACTCAAATTATCTCTATACCAAATTTCATCTAAATGGGATACATCTAAAATTTCACTCCCATTTCACTCCCTTAGGGGATGATTTCCGGAATAGAAACTATCATTTATCCTTTTCCAGGACTCAAACTATCTTTCAACCAAATTTTATCAAAATGTGTCACAAACAAATTTCCACCCCCAATTACACCCTCTTAGGGGATGATTTTCGGGATAAAACTATCCTATGTCCTTCCTTAACTATCGTTATACCGTAAATGGGTTCAATCCAAATTTTCATCCACCATTTCTCACCCCCTTATGTGATCCCCTTATTTCCTCATTTCATGTGTTCCGGAATAAAAATTATTCTATGTTCTTTCCTTGGACTGAGACCTCTCTCTATACCAAATTTCATCTGAATGGGTTCTATCAAAATCTTCAACCCTCATTTCACCACCTCAGGAATGCATTGTCCTTCCCTAGGACTCCTTCTATATCTTTACCAAATTTCATCTAAATGGGTTTTATCCAAATTTTCACCCCCTATTTCATCCCTGAGGGGATGATTTTCGGGATTAAAACTATCCGTTGCCTTACTCCGGGATTCAAACTATCATTCAACCAAATTTCATCAAAATGGGTCACAAACAAATTTTCACCCCCAATTACACCCCCTTAGGGGATGATTTTCGGGAGTAAACTATCCTATGTCCTTCCCCAAGACTCCAACTCGCTATACCGTAAATGGGTTCCATCCAAATTTTCATACCCCATTTGACCCCCTTAGGAGATGATTTCTGGACTTACAATTATTTTAAGTCCTTCCCCAGGACTCTTAACTATCTCCATACCAAATTTCATCTAAATCGGTTCTATCCAAATTTTCACCCCTCATTTAACCCCCTCAGGAGATGATTTTTCAGGACAAAAACTATGCATTGTCCTTTCCTGGGACTCCTTCTATCTCTATACCAAATTTTAACTAAATGGGATTTATCCACATTTTCATCCCTATTTCATCCCCTTGGGGGATGAATTTCGGTATTCAAACTATCTCTTGTCATTCTCGGACTCAAACTATATCTAATCCAAATTTGGTCTAAACGGAGTCCATCCAAAATTTCACCCCCCATTTCACCCCCAGAATAAAAACTATCTAATGTCCTTCCCCAGAACTTAAACTACCTCTTAACCAAATTTTATCAAAATGGATTACATCCAAATTTTCACCCCTCCATTTTACCCACTAAAGGGAAGATTTTCGGAATAAAAACTATCCTTTGACCTTTCCCCGGGCCTCAAACTAATTATATACCAAATTTCATCCAAATCGGTGCAGCGGTTTAAGTAGCTCCATACAAATTTCCACCCCCATTTCATCCCCTTAGGGGTTGATTTCCAGGATAAAAACTACCCTAAGTCTTTCCCCAGAACTCAAACTATCTCTATACCAAATTTGATCTTAATCGGTTCAGCCGTTTTCACGTGATGCGCGGTCACATAAACAGACAAACAGATAAACAGACAAACAGATAAACAGATAAACAGATAAACAGATAAACAGATAAACAGATAAACAGATAAACAGATAAACAGACAAACAGACAAAAATTCTAAAAACTCTTGGAACGTTTTCTGTTATCGATTTTAAGTATCCCTAGCCAATTTTTTTTCGAATATCTTCCATGTACAGACTTTCGACCCTCTTCAGCTTTATTATATGTATAGATAGATTATAAAAGCTTTTCCAACTCAGATGAACTGTTTTGGAGAATATCTCTGTAACTTCCAAATTCTCTAATTTCATTGTTAAGTAAAAAAGAAACCCATTTAGAAGGACCCTCCCTACACAAAGCTGAAATCATTGCAGGCACAAGGGTTCCGTGATCTGTGTCAAAATATTATAGGTTTCATTCATTTTTTGGGGTTCCGTACTCAAAGAGTGAAACGGGACCCTATTACTAAGACTTCGCTGTCCGTCCGTCCGTCTGTCTGTCACCAGGCTGTATCTCAAGAACCGTGATAGCAGGAGAGTTGAAATTTTCACAGATTATGTATTTCTGTTGCCGTTATAACAACACATACTAAAAACAAAAAAAAATTAAGTGGGGCTCCCATACAACAAACGTGAATTGTTTTCCCGTTTTTATAGATAATGGTACGGAACCCTTCGTGCGCGAGTCCAACTCACACTTGGCCGGTTTTTTATTTTTTTATAATGTGCCAAACGACATCCTTGGTCTCGATAACAAAATAACTATGGCTTTGGTGAAACATACACAACTGCTGCTGCAACGTGCTGTCGACGTCTCTTCACGTTATTTTTTTTTACTGTCGAAAAATTACATAGGTATATTTGACGTAAACTTACGAGTCGAACTGATAAATTTAACAACTTAAAAATTCGGCACTAATCATTTAATTTGACTGCAAATATTAATAAAATAGTTTGATATCTTTTTCTGCAACGGTCGAGACCCACAAATGATTTTCATGCCTTCCCGGTACCTACTTAGTTATTACGTGTCCAATAATCGATATACTAGAATAAAACGATTGGCTAATAAAAGCAAATAAGCGGAGGCCATCGCAGAAGAGAGGGAAGTCTGCGAGTGACATCTATTGTAGGTGCACAGCGGGCCAAGAAAATATGGAAGTAAAAAAGCCTACTAATATACATCATCTAGGTGTGTTTTGGCACAAACATTTATGTAAGTAGGTGAAATTCCCGATTCCCGGCGACAAATAAAATTAAAAAGCGGCCAAGTGCGAGTCGGACTCGCACATGAAGGGTTCCGTTAAATAAATTGCTTTTTACGATTTATGACGTATTAAAAAAAAACTACTTACTAGATCTCGTTCAAACCAATTTTCGTTGAAAGTTTGCATGGTAATGTACATCATATATTTTTTTTAGATTTATCATTCTCTTATTTTTTTACAGGGGGGGGGGGGGGGGGGGACACACATTTTACCACTTTGGATGTGTCTCTCGCGCAAACTATTCAGTTTAGAAAAAAAATATGTTAGAAACCTCATTATCACTTTTGAAGACCTATCCATAGATACCTATAATTAGAGTATGGAGACGACAGGGTTAGAGATTTTCTGATGTCTGCATCAAGGAAATTGACCGCTTTGGAGGTCCTAGTGTGATGGTTTGGGCTGGGATTAGCTTACAAGGCAAAACTGAGCTGGTTTTCTTAAATCAAGGCACAGTAACTACACAACGGTACATCGATGAAGTCATCAGGCCTCATGTGATTCCATTCTCACAGAGAGTGGGGCCAGGGTTCTGGTTAATGCATGACAATGTCCGCCCACACGACACGCAGCTCGGGCCACTCAGACTGTACTGGATGACTCCCATATTCGTGTCCTACCATGGCCAGCATATAGTCCGGATTTAAATCCAATAGAGCATATGTGGGACCAAATAAAACGAAGGGTTAGGGAGCATGAGCAAGAGGTTCACAACCAGCAACAGCTTATGGATGCTCTGAAACGTGCGTGGGAAGAGATACCTGATGAAAACATCAGAAACTTAATCGAGAGTATGCATTCAAGGCTCCAGGAGTGTGAAAACAGGAGAGGAGGACACACCCGTTACTAAACCATAAAAAAAAACAGCTTGTGTCAGTTTTTGTTTTGTTTTGCAAAGAGTTTCTGTTTAGTTTTTGCTGTTGACAATGGACTAATTTCATGTTAATTGAAATAAGTGAAACAATTGACTACACAATTAAATGGTTATTAGCATAAGTTAAAACAAAAGCCTTGTTACATGTTATTTTAATAAATATACATTACTGTTTACTATATTTTTCACGTAGCAATCAAAATACTTAGTGGCCCCTATTTTCTTTTGAGTAGTATACATAACCTAGTCAAAATATAGTCAAAATTCGCGAATTAATAACAGAAAATATACGCAGTGACTTAAATAAATTATGGTAGGTACCCATTGATAATGAATGCCGATATACTTCCAAGTAATCCGACCTGAAAGGTATTTCAAAAGCTTATCGACTCTCAAAAGAAGTATCATTGAACATCAATTTTACTCTGGGCACTACCTTGCTTCATTATATTTATATCATAGTAAAGCATCTCATCGGAAGATAATGTTGTCAATGAAGCCCGCCCTATGGGGGTTTGGTGGGAATGGGGAGTGGACAGAGTAAAGTAAGAAAAAAGGTGAGGAGCTCAAATGGGTGCAGAGTATTATATTTGTATTTAACATAATCATGATTCTGGTTTTTGAAGAAATTTGGAGTTAAACGTGCAATAACCAGCCGAAGTCAATATCATCATCTTTATCACATCAGCCACAAAACATCCACTGTTGGACATAGATCTCCCCCAATACTGCCACAGTGACCAGTCCTGCGTCCCCCGCATCCAGTGGACTTCCGCGATCTTTACCAGGAGGTCGATCACGTAACGCATTGTACGCGCGTCGGGTAGGTCTAAATGTCACTTTTTATACGGAGAATTGACAGTTAAAACGTACCGACGCGCGTTCGGAACGTTACGTGTTTACCCCCCTGGTCATCGGACCACCTCGTTAGGAAGTTAGTATGATCATAACAAATCATAATAATATTTTATACCACAGAATTAATTATGAGCATATTTTTTTGTATTCAGGAGAAGTAGAAAGTTTCTGGTCGTTATGATGATTTAAGACGTAACAAGTGAATCAGTGACTAGTTAGACAAAACTACAGCGCTACTCCATAGTTCATTTTATGGATTTAAAAAACGCTCCTCCTAGTACTCAAACCCAACCACGATCCGTTCAGCGACCGGTAAAACAAGAGGCCCTATTGTCAAGTCTCCTATCTAGATACCTCCATACAAACTTTTACCAACATCCTACATTGCAATTACTACCTTAAGCCTCACGTCTCAAGACTCAAAGCGGGCGAACACCTAAAATTGTACTCGAGCACAACGAGAAAACTCAAAATAGTCGTTGTTTAGACCAATTTGAAGCTTTATTGCGATCGGGATAAGGTATAACACAGCTGTTTTAGAAAAATTGTGCAAGCTCTCAGACGCGATGGTTAAGCATTCAATGTACCCTTTATCTAAGATTAAAAAGGGGGGTTTCCACTAGATAGTCAGGGAAGAGACAGGTGTTGAAAGATGAAATGTGTTTAGCAAAGCATAATTTATCAAAGGAGAGACATTTTACTTTAAAGTTAATATACTTAATATTATGTTTATTAATTTCAAGGTGGGTAGTTCACAGCACAGCACAAAAGTAAATGAAAAAGGGACAAGATACCTAATCGACTCAAAGGAAAAACCTTATTAGAACGTTTAACATCATAGTTATCTATGATGTTAAACGCTCATAGTAAAGTAACACAATTTGTAACTTTACTGACTACATATTCTAAAAAACAACCGAAATGTAGTTTTTTTACCTTTTTTTACTCTGCTACGTTATAACTATGCAAAAAAATAAAAATGTGAACATGTCTTACCTTCATCAACCTTATATAAGTAGCTCGTGGATAACGTTGTTGACTGTACATAAAATAATACTTATATGTAACACTAATTGTAACATGTTTTGTATAGTTGTATGTTATCCCTAAAATAAATAATTAAATATCGTATAGTAATGCTACAAATATACGGTTTATTGCACGTATTAAATGTCACTACGGGCGACATGTTTCGAACCCTTCGGGATTTCTTCTTCAGACACGCACACCCTGAAGAACACTCATCCTGAAGAAGAACTCCCGAAGGGTTAGAAACATGGCGCCCGTAGTGACATTTAATACGTGCAATAAACCGTATATTTGTATGCTACAAATATAATGCTTATTTCAACATGATTCACGAAAGTTTAAATTTGAAATATTGTAGTGCTTATCTCCACTTATAATAAATCTCTAAATTAAAAAAAGAATCAGCCAGTTTGAAACTAAGCTTTGTGTGGTACGAATGTTCTCAGCATCCCATGAACGGAAAAATATGAAACATTTTATATAGGTACATTATTATTCTAGCTGCAACTTAGGATAGTTTTTATCCGACTGCGACCATTAATTAATTTTCAGAAATATACGACTTCATTTAATTTTTCATTTATTTTTGTTGAATTCAAACGTTGCTCCAACTGTCAGCTATAAGAAACGTAAATTTTCGTCAAAATGGCGGAATTGCTTCGCCTTTCACTTATTAATAATTTAAATCCAGTTTACGATAGACCTTTACGATACACATGCCAAAAGTTAAACCATAAAAAAATATTCGATTGTGATATGAGAACTTACATGCGCAAATGTCGCATTATGGCGTAAATTCAAAAAATGTATCAACAAATTTGAACAATATAATTAACACGAATTTGTTTTTTTTGAATGGCAATGGCACGCGCTCTTTGCGCATTCTGCCATAGTGCCTGCAGCGCTACCACGAAAACCGAAACTCGAAGTTCGTATAACTGCATACCTGTCACTCGAGTATTGTTAGTGCGATAGAGATAGAGATACCCGAATATTTTCGAATTCCGAAGTTCGTGGTTATAGCTCAGGAATCGAAACTACACCCCGTAAGCCGCGTCCGCTGCGCCATGTTTTCAAAACAAAACCCTATTAGTTTGCCGAACCTGACGGAAAACATGTTAGATGTTTAAAAACCTGGAAAACATTGGTGCAGCGGACCCGGCTGTAGGTACACTAAATAAAATAATCATAATGTATTTTCTCGAAAAAAGGGTAATACATAGAGAAAAAATCAACGCAAGAGGTTAGGTATACGTATAGGTAATCACTAAGTTCCAAAGTTTTATGTTCTGTCCCTTTTCCACAAAACACACCTGCATATGAAACGATTGTTTTTTACTATGACGCTCGAGGATCTTGACGTCACAGTCCCCGATCGTTTTCTCACTCTAACAAGCGACATTAAAACGGTTTTGAGATATTTGAATGGGATTTTCGTCATCTTCTATCTATCTATACCTACATATAAATGCCCTGACTGACTATCCCACTCACTCATCAACGCACAGCCGAAACTACTGGGGCTAGAGAGTTGAAATTTACACCAGAACTACCTTTTACAACGTAGGCAACGGATAAGAAGAGATTTTCTACCCCTAAAGGGGTCAAATAGGGGTGCAAAGTTTGTATGGGGGAAACTTTATTTTTTGAGCTAGAGACTTAAAATTTTGTTTAAATATTATTTATTAGAATACGAATAAAATGCTTTCAACGTTTAGGAAAATTCTGCCCCTAAGGGGGTAAACAAGGGGTGCAAATTTTGTATGGGGGAAACTTTATTATTTTAGGAAGAGACTCAATACGTTGTAGAAAGCTTACTTATTAGAATACAAATAAAGTACTGCCAGCGTTTTGGAAAATTCAGCCTCTTAGGGGGTTAAAAAGGGTTGCAAAGTTTGTATGAGCGAAACTTCTTTTTGAGATAGAAGCTTAAAAGTTTGTAGAAAGATTAGTTAATACAATACAAATAAAAAAACAGCGTTTTGGAAAATTCCACCCCTAAGGGTATGAAAAAGGGGATCAATGTTGGTAAAGGGGATTTTTAGATTAGCTAGAATCTCAAACCTTAAAAAGATCGCAAGCGACAAACCTTTGTTGAAAAAGTACTTATTACAATACAAAAAAAGAACTTTCAGCGTTTTGGAAAATTCCACCCCTAAGGGTGATTAAAACAGGTGAAAATTTGTATGGAGGAAACTTTTTTTTTGAGCTAGAGACTTGAAATTGTGTAGAAAGATTATTTATTAGAACACATTTAATATAATATAGGTTAATTACTTTCAGTGGTTTGAAAATTTCCACCCGCTAAGAGGGGGATAAAGAGGTACAATGTTTGTGTAAGAAACATTTTTTTTAGGTAGAAACTTAAAACTCTGTAGAAATAATAAGTACCTACTTATTAAAATACAAAAAAATACCTACTGCCAGCGTTTTGGAAAATTTCACCCCTTAAGGGGTAAAAAAGGGGTGCAAGGTTCGTATGGGCAACACTTTTTTTTAGCTAGAGACTAGATAGTTTGTAAAAAAAATACTTATCTTATCTTATCTTATCTTATCTAGGTGAGGGCCCTTTCGGATGCACTTCGACCCAGTGGGATCTTTTGTGCATTTGCTCTCTCCTTTATACCTGCTCCCAGGCTTGCTCCATCATTTCCACAAAGCGGATGATGCAGTTCGCCGGGAGCACCTTGAATTCCTTTGGTTGCGGGTAACCGTTACCAAAGTAGTTCATTCTTTGTCTGGCAAGGGCATGACATTCACACAATAAGTGTTCCATAGTCTCATCCTCCTCGCCACACATTCTACAGTCTAAACTATCAGATAGTCCCATCTTGGCCAAGAGATCCTTGACCCCGAAGTGACCAGTGAACACCCCAGATATGATTCTGAGTTGCTTCCTACTGGATTTCCAGAGTTTTCTGGTCCAGCCCGAGTCCACTCCTTCTATGAAGAGCTTAGAGTGCCTTAAGCCAGCCTCATTCCTCCACTCGTGTTGGTGTTTGGTTTTGGCGTAGGCTTTAAAGGCCGATATTATGGTCCCCTGCGAGAGTCCCACAAATGGTTCTGGACCTACAAAGTGATTTGTAGAGCCCCCTCTTGCAAGCTCATCTGCTCTTTCGTTGCCGATGAAGCCCTTGTGCCCTGGTATCCAAACTAGTTGCACCTTATTGTGCCTTCCAAGTCTGTTTAGTGCTTGGACGCCATTATAAATTAGTCTAGAGTCCACTTTCGGCGCCGTAAGCGCTTTAAGGGCCGCTTGACTGTCACTGAGTATATAGATAGTCCGCCCTTTGGTTCGCCTGTCTATATTCTCCTGTACACAAGCAATTATGGCGTATGTCTCCGCTTGGAAGAAGAAAAAAAATACTTACTTATTACAATAAAAAAACCGAGTGTTTTATTTTTAATTTTTCCCTGAAAAGCGTTCAAAGTTTGTATGGAGAGCAAGAAAATTTTAAAGTATGATATTTGTAACTGCGATCTTAGCCTGTTTAGACTACAAAACTTATTTCAGCGTTTTTTTAATTCATCGCCTAAGAAGGTTAAAAGGGGGTTCGAACTTTGTATAGAGAGCAAGAGATTTTTAAAGTAAGAAATTTGTAACTACGGTTTCAGACTGTTTACTATGAGGGTTCAGAGAGGGTTCTTAGTTTGTATAGAGAGCAAGAGATTTTGAAAGTAAGAGATTTGTAACTTCGGTTTTAGATTGTTTTCTAAAAGTCTAGGTAGAAAATTAATTTCAATGTTTTTTTTTTTATTCATTCCTTCAACAAACATTTAGACGATAACATGTTATACGCGGACGAAGTCGCGGGCAACAGCTAGTCGTATAATAAAATAAAATAAAAATCATTTATTTCAGACTACTGTTGTTGGTCCATAGGTATTTTGTTAGTAACAATAATCAGCTTAAGTTATGTTAGTGTGGAATTGAATTAAGTACATACAAGATTTAAGTAGAAGTAAGAAGTATAGAAACTCTCGAGTTTTCATTTATAAATCCCGTCCTTAAGTTGGACATTTATGGCGGCTCCAATAAGCCGAATGGCGTAGCGCCGCGCCAATACTTGAATGTCAAAACTGTAGTGTAAGTATAAAGCGCTAATTACACATGCAAGAAATTGCATGCAAGTTTAACTAGATTGCGGGGTTTGACCGATCCAACTCTGTATTGAAACAAAATTGTAATGAAATTTGCATGCAATTTCTTGCATCTGTAATTCGCGATTCAAGATACTACTATCTTGAAGCGCGAATTACAGATGCAAGTAATTAGCGTAGCCCATTGGTGAAATGTATCGAAACCCTTCACGAAATTAACAATTCGGAAAACCATGTTCCGCTGCAGGAATTTTAGATTTTTAGGATATTATACTAACCAATTCATATATTCCAATAAATCATGTGCGTCCAAATTTTCGTTTAGTGGACGACGGCGTTCTGAATTGATGATAATGGTTTCGTGTAAATGACTCTTCGGATTTTTTTTGACCCGTGTCGGCGCGATTCTTCTCGACTCGCAAGCGTCCATTGGCTACGGTGTCTGTTTACCATCAGACAGACCGAATGCTTGTTTACTACCATCGTAGTAAAATAATATAGTACACAAAAAAAGTGCAAAATTATAATAAATATATAAAAAATAAAAAAAGTGTAAGTGGGAATGGATGAAAATTTTAGAAGTGCCTGATTTTTTCTGGTGATAGGAATAACCTTCTTTTAGGACCAGAAAAAAGCTACAAACTTTTCAGCTGCGTCTATTATTTTTGAAAAATATAAACTTAAATAAGATTTTAAATATCGGACCCCGGCAATGACAAATATAGCTGCTGCTGCTGCTGCAATATTATTGCCAGTGGCAGTTTATCACGGATTTTTAAGATATGTTTTTGTAATATGAGACGGATCAAGGAAAGTGTCTCATTCGCCGTCCTAAACCCAAAACGTAAGTGAGGAAACAGTTTATATTTTTCAAAAATAATTGATGCAGCTTTTCTGCAACTTTTTTCTGGTGCTAAGGAAGGTTATTCCTATCACCAAAAAATGTTCATCCATTCCCCATTGTCGGTCATTTTCATATGCACTTTACAAGCAGCATAACTGATTGCACGATTTCACAAACTGCATCTAAAGAATACTTACAAGCGGCACTTGAGCCAAAGACCTGATTTAAATACTTAACTGTAAGTTCTTGCAACTGGAAGTCCAATGCGAATACCAACGGAGTTCTTAAGCAGTTTCAAAAAGAACTCAAATTTAATTTGTGTACAGCATATAAACTCCCGCCAAGCCGCAGTTGGCATTTCAGATACTTCACCGTTATTTTTATCATATACGGGCTGAAAACATTACAGGGAACTGCATAGAAAATCCGCAATTATCCTATAAACGGTCCCAGTATTTCAAAATTATTGAATTCTCATTAAAGGCAAATAAATCCACAACATGTTTGGATCGGCGTCTTCGAAATCGATGAGAACGATTTTTAAATAATACAAGCGACCACGCGGTCACTTTTCAGTTCAATGAAAAGGGGCCGCGTAATGATGCGCTAATACAAATGCGATAATTTGAGGCGTAGAGTCAGCATCATATAGTTAGTAGCAGTAGCAGCTGAAGTAGCCATTAATATTTCGGTACACGTCTTTATTACTGTAAGAGTAAGGATGTGTTACATATTTGGGTATTTTGGCTGCTACTAAGTAGGCATACGATGCTGGCTGTACTAGTCGCATTAGAGCCAACGACAATAAGATCCCTCCATTTTCCCCGGGAACTACACATAGTCCTTTTTAACGGTCATATTTCTGAAAGAAAACACAATAAATAATCGAATTCCTCTTTGGCCCGGTTTTATGAAAATCGGTTAACCCTTTTTCCATTAAGTAATGGAAAAAGTAGTTGGTGACTAATAGTTGATCGACATAAGGTCTAACAAAAACTCCTCTTAATATTCTATTTTCATGTAAATTATCATGGCTTCATGGTTGTATTGTTACAACGAGCGGCGCTTACACAGCGGAACTAGGACCCTAATTACGCACATTAATTATTTTATTGTATTTTAATATTAGTTTACGTAATTGTTAGTATCAATACTCAGTCTTCATTTTAAAAGTAGCTTAATAGTCAGATTTAGGTTGGATATAATTATTTTCCAGACTGGTTGTTTTGTATTAGTTAGTTAGTTATACTGGGCGTTTTCCGCAAGTCGACATCCATTGTGCCTATTTTGCGTGAAACGGCGGTGTGGCGCTACACTAACCACCCCAGCTCGTCTAAAAAGTTGGTGAGTGCCTTGGTGTTGCTGACTGCGTCCCGTAGTGTGTTTGGAGAACCTAGGTGATTCATTCTGTATACTTCTACCTCCTTGCAGTCCAGTAGTATATGTTTAGTCGTTTCTTCTGCCTCCATGCACGCTCTGCACATGGGGCTGTCTGTGATACCTAAGTTATAGAGGTGTCTGTTCAAGGTGTTGTGTCCTGTTATTATACCCACTATCTTGCGCAGTTGGTTTCTATGTGTCCTTAGTAGTGTGGTTGTGAGTTTCTAGTCGCGTTTCGACAGAACCTCTTTGGTCTGTCTGCATGTGTCTATCTCCTCCCAGTATCTTTGGTGTAGGTCTTTAGTGTGTTGGTCCAGTTGATTGTATATGTAGCTTTGTGGCAGGGGCAAGATTGGCTCCGGTCCGTATGCCGTTGTTTCTGAGCCTTTCCTGGCCAGTTCATCCGCTGCATCGTTTCCTCTTGAGCCACTGTGCCCCTTGATCCATTATATAGTAACTTGGTTTTTATCTGCGCACACCTCTGTGAGGTTTAAGTGACATTCGTATATCAAGCTAGATGTGATGTTATCACTGCTCAGTGCTTGTAGTACCGATTTACTGTCTGAGAGTATGAGTATGTTTGTGTTTTCGACTTGTCGTCTCTTTACGGCATTGCAGGCTTCAATTATCCCTACGCATTCAGCCTGGAATACCGTGTTTTGTACACCCAGTGGTTTGGATATGTGTATGTTTAAATCCTCTGAGAACACACCACATCCTGTTCCCGTATTTGTTTTTGAACCATCTGTAAAGATTCTAAGGTCTGTTTGGTTTAACCCCTCTTTGGAGTCTTCCGTCAGTAATATTCCATAGTCTTTCCCAAAGACTGCAGTTTTTGGTATTTTGTCGATTGGAGCTTCCATCATAGGTAGGCTTGTGATCAGTTTGTTGTGGATCTTCGTGTGGGGTATATCTAGTTTCGTTCATAGGTTGAGGCTTTGTATTTATTTAGTTTCAAGTTAAGTTAAGGCGCTCTTATTAGACGATGTTTAGGTATTTGCGGAGGTGAGGCAGACGGAGCGGGGGACGCGCGTCCCGCGCACCCCGCTAACGGCCTTATTCTGTTGGCATCCGTATTCGGCCTCGTTTTTGCGGATCATACGATCAAATGTTTTTCATCTTGAATTAGTTTTATTTTTCAAATCTTGGTTGATTTGTATAAGATTGTCCCCAAATATTTATTATTTATTTAAATCTATTATTTTGGAAAATAAGGAATAATAGGTAGTTACAGTTTATAAGTGTATCGTAGACATCAATTAGGGACACTTACTTTCCAAAGATATGTTAGTACAGATTTCTTCATCATCAATCATCCTAGCATTTTCCCAGTTCCTAGGCGGGTGCTTCCGTTTTACAAATACGTAGAACTGATAAAATAATAGTACAGTCGACGCGAAAAATACGTTTACAATTTTCGCCTTATTACAATGGAATAAGGTACAAAACTGTAAACATATTTTTGGCGTCGACTGTACATCTTCACTTGCTAAGGGTGAACGTCACCAATTATGGATTGTACTAATATATTACAGTTTTTTTAAACCGAAATAAAATCGATTATTTATAGGTAAAGTTATAGCGCCGGTTAACGCCCGCTTAAGAAATAAACAAATAGCTATGTTCATCTATTTATCTCCTGGCAAATTATATTATTACCATAATTATTACCTATGATACATATGTATGGCCGACTGATCAAAAACGGAATAATTAGACCACTGTTAATCAGAAGAGCATTTTATATACAGGGTGGTTATTTTAAGACCAGCAAGTTCTTCAGTACATGACTATGTCTATTAAAAAATTTAATTTGACCAAACATCATATAAAAAGAACAATTTCATTTGTCTCTTAAATACCTAAACGTGTTATGTCACTGCGCTCGCGTGGCGCGTGCTGCCTACCATGCTACCTCGACCAGCGGCCACACCACGATGGACCTTGATACTTGCAACAAGCCAACAAGATTGAACTTACACTTGTTACTTGACTCTATACTGTCAATTCAAGAATTCAATCAAGCTTTATTCAAGAATCCAACAAATTTTCCAACCGGAAGTAATTATATAAATTTAAATTAATATTTAATTGTCTTTTTTTGTTTGATTTATATTGAATATTTTAAAGCAAATGTAAATTAACCAAGTAAAAGCCTCCTCGATCTCATGCCATTTTTCTCGATCTTTAGCCAACTGCATCCAGCTAGGTCCGGCGACCTCAGTTATGTCATTGGTCCAACGTCTTCGTCCTCTACCTTTCCTTCGTTTGCTTTTCGGCCCTGACCATTTTGTTGCTTCCAGTGCCCATCTTTACTCCTTATATCTGGCGATATATGGCTTTTACCCGAATGGGGTCCATATAAGAAAGAAAAAATGGCATAAATCTTTTATATTTAGTAAATATGTACTAACACAAACAATATGGAATAAATAAAGCTTAAATAAATATATATATAAACTAGCTGTTGCCCGCGACTTCATCCACGTATAACATGTTATCGTCTAAATGTTTGTTAAAGGAATGAATTAAAAAAAAACATTGAAATTATTTTAGTACAGTCAGCATTAGATAGTTAGTAGCAGCCAAGGTAGCCAAATATATCGCAACACATCTTTATTACTGTAGGAGTAGGGATGTGTTACGATATATTTGGCTACTTTGGCTGATGATGCTGACTGTACCAAGTCTTTTAGTAAACAGTCTAAAACCGAAGTTAGAACACCGCTTTTTATTTCAAAATGTCTTGCTCTCGATACAAACTTAAAACCCTCTTTGAACCCTCATAGTAAACAGTCTGAAACCGAAGTTACAAATTTCTAACTTTAAAAATGTCTTGCTCTCTATACAAAATTCGAACCCCCTTTTAACCTTCTTAAGCGATGAATTTAAAAAAAGCTGAAATGGGTTTTGTAGTATTTTAGAAAACAGTCTAAAAAAGAAGTTACAAATCCCTTACTTTAAAAATGTCTTGCTCTCCATACAAACTTTGAACACCCTTATAATCCCCTTTAGGGTGCTCCCGTGCTCTTACCGAATGGACCCTGCGGAAGACCAGCGCTGGCTGCAAAGCTAGCAACATGCTCAGCAGGGTCCATTTCATGACAAAATGTGTATTGTATTATTTCTTTTGTATGTGTTTTTTTTTATTGTCACGAATAAATATTTGAATTTGAATTTGTAATTTGAATTTCAAAAAACGCTAAAATAAGTTTTGTAGTCTAAACAGGCTAAGATCGAAGTTACAAATCTCATACTTTATAATTTTCTTGCTCTCCATACAAACTTTGAACGCTTTTCAGGGAAAAATTAAAAATAAAACACTAAGATTTTTTATCCCATACGAACCTTACACCGCTTTTTAACCCCTTAAGGGGTGAAATTTTCCAAAACGCTGGTAGTACTTTTTTGTATTTTATTAAGTAGGTACTTAATCTTTCTACAGAGTTTTAAGTTTCTACCTAAAAAAAAGTTTCCCCCATACAAACATTGCACCTCTTTATCCCTCTCTTAGCGAGTGGAATTTTCCAAACCACTGAAAGTAATTAATCTGTTTATTTGTATTCTAATAAATAATCTTTCTACACAATTACAAGTCTCTAGCATTATTGATTAATTACGTCGATTATTTTTTGGCAATGGCGGCGCGACAAAACCCACGGTAGCTGTGACTTGCCAGCACTAAGCACATCTATATCTGCTTGTTTTAGTGCGGATACAAGATTCATGGAGATTTTGAGATAAATTGACACTTAGTTTCTTATAAATATGTAAATACTCAATTAAACGGACAAAAAAGAAACGTACCGTACAATTGACAATGCACAAAATACTGTACGTTCTACGTTCACCGCATGCTTGGCAACGTCCAATATGCTTGACATACGATTTCTCTGAAACTATCATAAACTGATTTTTTATATTATCTTTCCAGTATTTATAAATACATAAATATCCATAAAAACAATAGCTTCAACTAAATTTCCATATTTTTTTCCTTTTCGATTTAAGGGTTAAGGAAAGTATAAGAAAGTAAAAGATTATAATCAACAATGTGTCCCAATTACATCTACTATTCAAAAAGCAATGTACCTATCTATGTAACTTTCGACCAAAACCAGGCGCGGCTCACTCGCGATTTGTGTTTATCGCTACAAGTACATGCCGGTCGCCCCTCCGAAGGGGCTCTATTCAGTGGCTGCCACGTGTTGGTACAGGACGCTCGCACGGGTCGCAGCGCGTTGCATGCGATAGAACGGGATGGCCACATTTAGGCACGTTTGGCGTACCTAAACAGGGAATTTGTTAACAGAGAACCTTCCGTACGTAGTACTATTACTTATTCTGTGCCAAAACACACTTTTTTCGAGTGTCTAAGTTTTAATTAAATTTTATTCTTATTGCCATTTTGAGTAATTGCTGTTTTTCAACATGATTTTTGAATGGTTCGTTAGCTAAATGTATGTAAATTATGGGCTGATCAATAAGTCCATACCGACAAAAGGTATGTTCACTTCGAATCTATAACATCACATTTATTTGCTTTAGCGGGCTTATTATATTTTTAAAGGGGCGTGGCGGGGGAGGCTTTCTTGGTAGTTATTTAGAGAAGCAGCGGCGGCAGAGTGAGTGCGAGATGTGAAACGGCATACTTTAGTGTTTTGTGATGGGTATCATGTGCACAAACAAACAGCTGGCAAAGTTTTGCAGGTGTATAGGGGAACAGCCTGTAGTTCTTTGTACCCGACTGCCTCAGAAGGAAGTTTATGTTTTTCGAGCATCATCATCATCATATCAGCCGAAAGACGTCCACTGCTGGACATAGGCCTCCCCCGAAGAGTGCCACAATGGCCGGTCCTGCGCCACCCGCATCCAGCGGACTCCCGCGACCTTTACCAGGTCATCAGTCCACCTTGGGGGGGGGCTACCCACGCCGCGCCTTCCGGTACGTGGTCGCCACTCGAGAACCTTTCCGCCCCAACGGCCATCGGTTCTACGTGCAATGTGCCCCGCCCACTGCCACTTAAGTTCAGCGATTCGGAGGGCTATATTGGTTATCGTAGTTCTGCTGCGGATAGCCTCATTTCTGATGCGATCGCGCAGAGAAACTCCCAGCATAGCCCCCTCCATCGCCCTTTGAGTGACTTTGAGCCTTCTTATGAGGCCCATAGTACGCAACCACGTTTCCGTTCCATATGTCATCACTGGCAACACACACTGGTCTTGAGACACTGCGGAATATTGGACGAAAATATGTTCCGTAGTGTATGTATGCATGTATGTATATGACGAAGATGAGGAAGGGCCGTGGCCTGCTGCTGGTGGAGTGGCAGGATCTTTTTCCACACTCGTTTTCAATAGAATCTACTAAAAAGCAAGTAAATGTACTTCAATTCACCAACTCGTGTAATAGCCCTAAATGCTTTTGATATATTTCTGAATGAATAAATAAATCTATTATTCGTACAGTCCATAATTGGTACCATTACCACCACACCCCCCTTTGTGTTGCTGTGTGCTCGTGTCCGAATCCGATTTACACCCGACTACTTACTACCTAACAGTTCTACGTATTCAGGATAGTAACTGAAGATTTTTATTGACATCTTGTCAATATGCTCCAGCTACCTATTAATACGTTTTAGCTGCGGATGTAGAAACGCTTTACTGTAGTAAATATCGCATAACTTATATTTGTTATTCTATCATTTCGAATGCGTTCTCCAGCATGTATTAGCGTTTCCTATTCATTTATATATTTTTATTTACCGTGATAACTCGAAATAATTGATGGAAAAAGGCGTATTTGCGTGCCAGGTAAACATTCACAGGTCCGTCGTCGGCAGTGGCCACGGGCGTACTAAATCGTATTCGCCACCGCGCATGCACGACGCGGACACCCGGTTTTTCAGCCAAATGACCAAATGTATTGAATTATCAAACATATTGAAATTCTAAGAAGCAGGTAGATAGATCTATTAAAAAGCTACCTATCACAACAAATTTTATTGTAATATTCCAAATAACTTTTGAGATATTTAGAGTTTGGTGGTAAAAAAGCACTGTTTTGAAAGGCAAAATCTATCGAGGTTTTTGTAAGCAATCTTTATTCTACGAAGCACGAACATAGCCAATGAATTGAAGATATACATATCAAAAATTTGGATCTCTAGCAATAGCATAAGTATACTAATAATCGGTTTGGAAAAGGCACTTTTTCGATGCGCAGCTGCATACAGCGCCTTAAGCAGTGTCAAACAGTTAGTAATAATTATTAATTAATTTAACAATATTTAAAACTCGGTTGGTAATTCAATCAAACCGTCTGAATGGATTGTTGAATAACTAAGTACTTTAGTCGGCCGGATGGTTAGCGACGATCAGCGCCATGTGGCGGTTCTGGGAAGTTCGGGGGGAGTGCAAATTGTAATAGAAAATCGCGGGAGGACTTTTTGCTGTAACTTTGTTTTGTACATGATAAACTGATTATTGAAACTTAAACGTATTTAATTTCTGCTACGGATCTCCGTAACAGTATGGTCTAGGGATCAGGAATAAGGAACCGGAATGTGGATCAGCAGTTTAATAATTATATTTGGCAGAATTCTGACTGACATGTATGACAAATACTTCATAACCGGCCTACACTTCAATGATTTAATCTTTCCCCTCTATTATTTATTGAGCTGAGTGATTCTACTGTTCTCCTTACTGTAAATGTAAGTAAATATACAGAAGCGGAAAAGTTCCCCTGCTATTGGAACGAACCGTCGAAAACCAGTTTACTAGCTCCTCCGAAGTTCTGAACTCCGGGTTCTGTTCGAGTTATTCAGGTCTAAACTACAACTGCAGATTTCAATACGTTATACTGATTAAGGATTTATAGAATTTACCGCGAGGAGGCGTTTTACTATGTCGTGCAAGAGTAACCTATACATTTATTACCTGAGGCCGTTTTTTGTACATCAATCAATCAATCAACAGCTATGGTGCGATTTTGATAAATTATATGTCATTAGATACGTTCGATGCTGGAGAGTTGCATAAAAATCTTTGTTTCTAGGGTTCCGTATGACGTCCAACGTTGACGTAACGTACGGCTCTGTATGGCAGGCAGCTTGCACACCTTTCATATGACAGTCGTAGTATTGACGTCACACACGGCTTAAACCACATTTATACAAATTTCGCGATTTTCTTAAAAACGGGTGAGAAATGAAATCTGAAAACTACTTTATTATTATTACATTCAGGTAACATAATTACCGAAATGGTTTTCGAATTAGGCATTATTATATAGTTTAAAATGAATGTGTAAAAATGACGACATTGAAGAATAACAAATGCGGTGAGTTGCTGATGAGAAGAATTGCGTGTGTGAATAAATTGCGAAAAGAAAGGTGCCTTTGTGTAATGCATCATTGATCTGCAGTACCTATCTCTTCCATGTAGATAAATATTTTCCATTACAAGATACGAATGTCGATGTTGCGTAACGTTGCAAGTACCTCTATAGCGAAGCAAAGCAACTCGAGTGCGTCTGAGCTGAGCTTGAACAAAGCGTGCTTATAATAGAATCAAGCACTTTCTAGTTTGAGTGCATCTACCTGTGGAGGGCTACAAGACAACATTTCCCTTAGGGTAGGTATATATCTATACCTACCTACAATTCTTATCTAGACAACACCGTTTTACGTAGGCAGGTACCAAAAATACATGTATATACAAGTCTTCTGATATCTACTTAAATTCTAATGTCCTCATTCATGAACTTAAGTAGGTAACTAATTACAGGAAACCACTTTTAGCTTATTTGCCGTTAAAATTCGTTCGTCTTTATCAGTCACTTTGATATTTCTGTCTGTGAGGAAGGAACAAAACAGATTTTAGTTAAGTTTTATAAATAATTGTCCGCCATTGGTGTGATTGTAGGTACTTAATAATAAATAGTAGTATTAACTATAAAGATTTGTATTATTTGGAACCCTAAAATAGGTAGACATTATGGCCGGAGCCATTACAATATTATAATAACGAAACTTTATTCTCGCATATGCTTACTTTGTGTCTTGCGTAAGCCGAGCACTTAAAGCGAATGAAAATCGACTTGCAATATTCTAAAGTCTTATAGCGTATGTAGCTTGTAAGACTGGTCAATAAAACCATTATTCAATTTTAAAAATATTTTGGAGTAGGTAATAAGTTTTCGAGTGGTATTGTTATGAAACCCTGACTTGTTAACTAAACATATATCCGAGTTTTAGTAATCTATTATCATATCATCAAAGTTTTCCAGCGCACTTAATACTAGGTACTTTTTACCCAAAATAAATAAAAAGTTTCCTGTTTTAAGTCATCTATCATTCCTTATACAGTAATGAGATTGATTCGTCAACCACAATCACTCGAAACGCTGTCGATCAGAGTAAATCTCCGATACATAGATCTCCGGTATAAAGTGGGTTCGGAGGGACATCAATTACTCCGTGACATCAGGGTTTTGCCCTTAACACTGGCACCAATCACTTACATTCTAACCTAATAATGAAAGATTTCATTATTCGGATACATTGTCTGGCTAAGTGATAGGATGTGGACTAATATGATTGGTGGCCATTTCTAGATGAGTGGTAATTTTACATACCTACAAACCTTTTCGACTGTTTGCTTCGAGGTTTTTGACCGTAGACCATTTTTTTTTAAATAACGTCATTATCAACTATATCTGTGTCCGTATATCTGTAACAATATCAACTATATCATGCTATGTTTGATATTCTGGTTTTTAAAAGTGGTAGGTGCTTGAAACAATGCTTAAAACGGCATATTTCAATAGGCAGCAAAAATAGGCTTATTATACAAATCCGTCAACAATAAGCGCTCAAATAAGAATAGTCTCTGACATTTAATAATTTCAATTTATTCAGTTATAAAAAAACTTAAAAACACAATTGATGTGCGCGTTGCAGTAAAACAAAAGGATTTATTTCTAAGATATAGTGTAGGTAAACTTCATTCTTTCGAAAGAAGCACGAATATTCTGTCTGACTCTGAACTCGAGTCACGAAAATTAATATGCCACCTAGGAGTATTTATGTGCAGGCATAGGGTTTTCATACTCGCTTGAGAGTCCATATCTCTCGCCGCTGACTGCCCGGCTTGTCCATAACGCGGCGGTAGAAAAAGCGTCTGTCCTCCTTCTGATATGGTTGGGTTGTCGATATTAGGCTTAGAATAATAACGCATAGAAACGCAGTTCACGCGCAACGGTGAGGCCACTAAAAATCGGCCATAAATGGCCCAGTACGCCGATCGGTGGAACAAAATTGGTGCGTTTGTGTGCGTATTGGCGCGTGTGAATACGAGTTGATCACAACTACATGAATCCATTTTATACCTCACGCTTGGCGCGTCGGCCGTATGAAACTATCCTTCTATGCGTTATTATTCTAAGATATTAGGTACATGAAGATTACTGGCGTATTCTAAAGAGAAACTGTGAATAATAATAATAATCCATGCAATACTGGTAGAACAATGGTTAACGTTTTCTTTTTCCAAAGAACAATGTTGACTTAAGCATTTAAGTATTCGTGACAATTTTGAGGGTAAAGCCATAACAAATTCCAGGTTTTGTGCAAACATGCTCTAATGCGATTAACGAGTTCTACTACGCGGGCGAAGTTGAAGGCAAGAACAAAGTATATTTTATATTCCATTAACATGACATTGAGAGCCCTATTCGGCAAAGGGACACACGTAGTAAGGGCCGCAGCGCCAGCACAGTTTTTACAACTCCGTACCGACCCGGAATCCAAGAATTTAATCTGAAAATTGCTTGCTTAGCAGATTTCCTGCGCAGCATCAAAGCAATATTGCTTTTATCCAGTTTCCATTTAATGTCCCGATAGTTCTTCGATTTAGTAACAATGTAACCGGAGAACCAAAAGCAACGTTGTTGGCTTTCGAGGTTAGTTAGTTCCTATGTTCCTTGGGATTTAGATCCGTCGTGTAGTATACAATACATAGGATACAATAAGTAACCACGCTGGATTTTTGAATGCTGAATGAAACTGGACGTGAGACTTTTCGACTAATGGGGGATTAGTTTAGCGCGGCATTTAATATCTTCAGAACTGATATGATTCAAGAATCCGTCAAAGCTTCTAAGATAAACGTCCTAGTCCTTGACGTAGCACTAGTGTATGACACGGGCACTTTATGTTAAATCAATATAAGTGGATGTTTCTTCATTCAAATTTAAGCCATGTCACTTTAACATAAAGTGCCCATGTCATACACTGGTCGAGGACTAGGGCGCTTACCTTACATTCGCTCGCTACAGAAATATTTTTTTGTTATTCGTCCGCGTCTACAGGGACTGTTTAGACTTGGGATTACATTTATGATTTTTTTCTTAATACTCGGTCACAATATATGTGCACCTTGCCGCGTGACGTCATAACAGTCCTCTGAGTACGGTGTGAAGCGCACAAAGTGAGCGCTGGGAGGTAAAAGGGGAAGCAGGAGGGAGGGCCTTCGCATTATATTCGTTCTCATATTTAAACATTATTGCACAAATACAAAAACATATTGTAGGTGGACTTAATGCCTTCAGGCATTCTCTACCAGTCAACCCAGTGATTGACTAGGTCTAAGCACTAAGCAGAAACTTTTGTGGTGCAGGATCATAAACGCTGAAATTACATGAATATACGTACAAACATTTATAATGTGTACAGTACATACGAATACGAGTACATACTTAAAACATACAATGATATTGTACCCGTACGAAGATATCAAGAGGATCATCGAAATTGAAGTGTTAAAAAGAGATGCTCACGAAACTTGCGTATGTAATATAATTTGCTTCGAGCTTGCCGGTAAGAGGGAGATATTGTGACTAAGTATGTAGCTACTTATTAGCGGCGCTTAGTATAGGTATTATCTCCACTTATAATAAATCTCTAGAATCAGCCAATTTGAAACTAAGCTTTGGGTTGTCACGAATGTTCTCAGCATCCCGTGAACGGAAAAGTATGAAACATTTTTTGTAGGTACATTATTATTCTAGCTGCAACTTATGATAGTTTTTATCCGACTGCGACGATTAATTAATTTTCCGAACTATACGACTTCATTAATTTTTCATTTATTATTCTTAAAGTATATCGCCGCCACATCTGTCAGGTTTGTGAAACGTCAAAATGGCGGAATTGCTTTTCCTTATTTTCACCTATTAATAATTTAAATCCCGTCTCCGATAGACCTTCACGAAACGCATACCAAGATGTAAAGCATAAGAAATTAATCGATTCTGATATGAGAACTTATATGCGCAAATGTCGTATTAAAGCGTAATTTCATTAAATGTATCAACAAATTCGAACAATATAAGTAACACAAATGTTTTTTTTAATGGCACGCGCGCGCTCTCTTTGCGCATTCAGCCAAACAACGCAAACCAAAACTCGAAGTTCGTATATCTGCATTCCTCTCACTCGAGTAATGTTAGTGCGATAGAGATAGAGATACCCGAATATTTCGAATTCTGAAGTTCGTGGTTTAAAAGAAAATACGGATGTCGGATAGATCGAAAATAGGGATGTAAACACTGTACCTATAGACACTAAATAAAATAATCACAATATTGTAGGTATTTTCTCGAAAAAGGACTTAAAATGAAGTCAAATGTAGAAAAAAACAACGGAAGAGGTTATTTAAGTAGTCACTAAGTTATAAGTTTTAAGAGGGGGTATGGTCTGTCCCTTTTCCGCAAAACGCACTTTCATATGAAACGATTGTTTTTTACTATGAGTACTATGAAGCTCGAGGATCGTGACGTTACGGTCCCGATCGTTTTCTCACTCTAATAAGCGATATTAAAACGGTTGTAGCTTCGTATTTGGAAGACAAGCGGAAAGAGTACCTAATCTATATATTAAAGATGAGTCATTTGAAGAAATAGATACCTACAGAAAAAACCGGCCAAGTGCGAGTTGGACACGCGCACGAAGGGTTCCGTACCATTATCTATAAAAACGGCAAAAAAATCACCTTTGTTGTATGGGAGCCCCCCTTAAAAAAATATTTTATTTTGTTTTTAGTATTTGTTGTTATAGCGGCAACAGAAATACATAATATGTGAAAATCTCAACTCTCTAACTATCACGGTTCTTGAGATACAGCCTGGTGACACACAGACGGACGGACGGACGGACGGACGGACAGCGAAGTCTTAGTAATAGGGTCCCGTTTTACTCTTTGAGTACGGAAGCCTAAAAAACAGGACGGATTGACAGCAAAAAGTATAAAAATTATATTTATGGGAACAAAAATATAAATGCCTATGTACTGACTGACTCACTCACTCACTCACTCATCAACTCACAGCCGAAACTACTGGGCCTAGAGAGTTGAAATTTACACCAGAACTATCTTTTACAAGGTAGGCAACGGATAAGAAGTCATTTTCGGAAATCATTATCAATCAATCAAGTAACATTCGGGTCAAATAGGGGTGCAAAGTTTGTATGGGGGAAACTTGATTTTTTGAGCTAGAGACTTAAAACTATGTATAACGATTACTTATTATAATACAAATAAAGTACTTTAAGCGTTTTGAAAAATTTCACCCCAAAAGGGTTGCAAAGTTTGTATGAGCGAAACTCCTTTTTGAGATAGAAGCTTAAAAGTTTTTTAGAAATATTACTTACAAGCTGTTGCCCGCGACTTTGTCCGCGTAGAACTTATACTTAGAAAATATAATGCAAACAAACTTCTACTTACCATCTTAAGGGACGATTTCCGAGGCAAAAACTATTCTATATCCTTCGAAGGGTCTCAAATTATCTCTATACCAAATTTCATCTAGGTACATGGATTTTATCCAAACTTTCACCCCCATTTCATACCCTTAGGGAATTATTTTCGGGATAAAAACTATCTAATGTCATTCTTCGGGACTCAAACGACCTTTATACCAAATTTCATCTAAACGGGATTCATCCAAATTTTCACCCCCCATTTCACCCCCTTAGGGAGTGATTTCCGGAATTAAAACTAACCTATGTCCTTTCCCAGGACTCAAGCTATCTCTATACCAAATTGTATTAAAATGGGTTCCATCTGAATTTTTACCCCTAATTTCACCCCCTTAGGGGATGATTTCCGGGATAAAACCTATTTTATGTCCTTCCCCGGGACTCAAACTATTTATATACAAAATTTCATCTAAATCGGTGCAGCGGTTTAAGTAGCTCCATACAAATTTCCACCTCCAATTTCAGCCCCTCAGATATAAAAAATACCCTTTATCCTTCCCCGGGGCTCAAACTATCTGTATACCAAATTTCATCTAAATCGGTTCAGCGGTTTAGGCGTAACAGACAGACAGACACACTTTCGCATTTATAATATTAATATGGAAGTATGGATTATTAGTATGGATAGTATGTGTTCTTTCCGCTTGTCTTCCAAATAGAGGTGTAGCTGTAGACTCACTTCAAAAGAAAGAAGAAAGAAAAACTCATTCAAATATCTCAAAAAATTACGAAGCTACAACCGTTTTAATGTCGCTTGTTAGAATGAGAAAACGATCAGGGACCGTGACGTCACGATCCTCGAGCGTCATAGTAAAAAAACAATCGTTTCATTATAAAGGTGCGTTTTGCGGAAAAGAGACGCAATAAACCCCCTCTTAAAACTATATACACTTATAACTTAGTGATTACCTATACGAGTATTGCCTCTTGCGTTGTTTTTTTTTCGAGATAATACAACATTATGATTATTTTGTTTAGTGTCTACATCCCTATTTTCGATAAGATAAGATAAAATAAGATTTCTTTATTGTCAGAACTGTGTACATTTAGTTGTTTTGGGTAAAATAAAGTCCAACAGCTTGCCCATTTCGGACGTACAATATTAAACTTAAAGCTAGTCAAATATACTAAAACAATAACAACAATAGTATTTCCAAATAATTTTAACCATATTCACACATAAAATATTAATTTAGATCTATCCGACATCCGTATTTTCTTTTAAACCACGAACTTCGGAATTCGAAAATATTCGGGTATCTCTATCTCTATCGCACTAACAAATGACAGGAATGCAGGTATACGAACTTCGAGTTTCGGTTTTCGTGGTTTGCCTGAATACGCAAAGAGCGCGCGCGCGTGCCATTCAAAAAAACCAAGTTTATATTGTTCGAATTTGTTGTTACATTTGTAGAAATTACGCCTTAATTCGACATTTGCGCATATAAGTTCGCATATCAAAATCGGTTAATTTTATATTTGCTTTTGATACCTATGTGTCTCGTCAATGTATATCGTAGACGGGATTAAAATTATTAATAGGCGAAAGAAAGGCAAAGAAATTCCGCCATTTTGTCCGTAGTATTTCTTATTAGTCTGTGATTTTGACGTTTCTTTTAGCTGACAGATGTGGCGGCGATATACTTTAAGAATAATAAATGAAAAATAAAATGAAGTCGTATATTACGGAAAATAAATTAATTGTCGCAGTCGGATAAAAACTATCCTAAGTTGCAGCTGGAATAATAATGTACCTATATAAAATGTTTCATATTTTTCCGTCCATGGGATGCTGAGAACATTCGTACCACAGAAAGCTTAGTTTCAAACTGGCTGATTCTTTTTTTAATTTAGAGATTTATTATAAGTGGAGATTATGATACAAATAATACGAAACAAATAAAGTATTTTTAGCGTTTTGGAAAATTCCACGCCTAAGGGGATGAAAAAGGGGTGCAATGTTGGTAAAGGGGATTTTTTGGAGCTAGAATCTCAAAACTTTTTAGAAAGATTAAATAATAAAAAAAAATAAAGATATGAGATTTGTAACTTCGATCTTAGCCTGTTTAAACTACCAAAATGATTTCAGCGTTTTTTGAAATTCTTCCCCCAAAGGCATTCAAAGTTTGTATGGAGAGCAAGACATTTTTAAAGTCAGGGATTTGTAACTTCGGTTTTAGATAAAACAAACATGCTAAAATACTACAAAACTTATTTCAGCGTTTTTTTTTATTAATTGCCTAAGAAGGTTAAAACGGGGTTCGAAGTTTGTATTAGACGGTTTTAGACTGTTTACTAAAAGACTTGGCACAAAACTAATTTCAATGTTTTTTTTTTAATTTTTTCCTGAAACAAACTTTTAGACGATGACATGTTATACGCGGACGAAGTCGCGGGCAACAGCTAGTTTAATAATAAATTGAAGTACTTATCATTCAGTGTAGGTACCTGCCGTGAACAATCAACAAAAGCAAAATTAGCCTGTATGTATATGACTACAGTCAATAAATTAGATTTCTCTTGTCACTTTTCCGCTTGCCAGGCAGCCGGCGCTCTGGCATCTGCGAACTCAATTTAATCGCTCACAAAGTTCCGCCACCAATCAAATTACTTGCTTGTAATTCCCTCACAAACATAACATTAATCTCAAAATTACGTTCATCGTCTAATTTGAGAGTTTTTACCCAAACTATAGAGATGCAAGATAGAGCACTCTTTACTGATTTCAAAAATAGTCCGAGTAATTATCGTTTTAATGATATCGAATGCCGCGTAGCAGTTTTAGCGACGGCTGAGCTGTGCGAGTTAAGTTAAGGCATGCTTTATCAGAATCAGTTTACCAAGAGACGTTGGTAGATCGTCGTACAACATTGTAATTGCACCTATCTTCATCCAGTTATTTACTCTGTTCTAGAAATCGAATCTCAAAGTATTGCCAAATGATTGCCATTTTATCAAAAGGGGTCACATATTTATACCTACCCATAATACGGGGTAAGCTTTGAGAACGTTTCGTGGAATTCACTTGTAGCTGGCAATTGAATTACTCGCCACACTTGAACAGGTATAGGGATTTAACGTCCAAATACTATCTATATTCCAAATAATATGTTCTGAGGCTCCTCCTGTCTGTACTAACTGTGTTATTTTATCCATGCACACGTACACTGGTCTTACGGTTTGAGTAACACGCCTCGGGAATTTGCGCTAATTGTCTACTTTAGGATACATCTGCATTTACTTCAGCCTTTTGGGAACAGTTTTGATTGACGGCTTAAGCATGTATTCTTCTTAAAAATGCCTTCTTAAAATATGACAAAATGATTTCCACACAACTTTACTGAGGCTTTACGTAGGTACTTACAATATAAGATAAATAATAATCGACAGAAATTTCGATATTTTGTGGAATTTATCGTTATTTACCTCCGTGCAATTACTCCCTTAATCCGGATTTGTATGAACATCACCCGTATTGGAAATGACGCAAATGGATTCCAATATGCTATAAATAAATGTCTGCGTCTGAGTGCTCCATGAATAAATAAGAGACAAAATTTAACTTGTCAACAGTTTTAAAATGGCGAACATAAAAATGACGACGCGGAGGAATTTTTTACGACAAATTTACAACTTTTGCCTTCGTGATGGACGATAAAGCAACTGTGTCGTTACAAGTTTGGAATAAAATAAATCGCTCAACGACAAAGATGTTACAAATGTATCTTCAATATTTTTTGGAGACTGGACATTTTTATAGAAGTTCATTCAAGATATGGCTTGTCTGTGGTACCTAGATCATTAGGGAAATGTAAGCGACATCTGCAGTATCGTAGTAGAGGGAGCATCATTTGTAGAATAATGTCGATACTTTTAGCAGACGTCTGCCATTAAGCGTATGAATTTTATTTATTACTTGGAACAAACCAAACAACGAAGTTTGCTTGGTACATGATGATTGTATAATATGGAAAAACGAATGCATCTAGTTAGTTATCCACATAGCTACTCATATTATATGAAAAATATTCACAACAGACAGTAAGAGCAAACTGCGGTAGTTGTTTAAATAAGACGTAAAAAGAATATTTTAGCAGAGATGGTTGTCTTTGCAACTGCTCCATAGTTGTATATTTTTGCCTATCAACAAACTGTCATAGATAAAACACACGGCGACCATACAAACTGCAGTGGTTCTTAAACTTTTGTTAAGCATGGACCATTTTCAGAATTTCAAAAGTACCGCGGACCCCTGCCCTGTTGAAGAAAATGAGGAAAAAATCTCATGTGTCCATACCTACGTAACTCTACCTGAACCCCTATTAGCAATTATGTCACGGACCCCTAAGGGGTCTATAGACCACACCTTGCTTTAAAGTGAGTCATATAAAAATGCAAATTCCAGTGCACGCTTTTAAAGCACTAGTTGAATTGTAGCAATTGAAAACAAAAAAAAAACGCTTAAAAATAATTATAACTGCAAACATTTCGCATCGAATTTAGTTATGAGCGAGCGAGGAGCAGGCAGTGATAGTTAAGTGCTTAATGTATCCTCGCGGCCGCCAGCTTGGAAATTGAAATTGTTTAAGCTGGAGTTTCAATATATTTTTAATATGTTTGGCGCATTAAGATTAATCCGGTCACTGGGTAAAATGGGTAATCGTTGGACCTCAACGCACATGTGTGAAGACGATTTCCGAAGTCCAATGACCACATTCGTAATTATAAAATGTGACATCCCCGGCATGGCATAGGGATATCCCCGTTTTCATGAAGCGATATCCTAGGTATATGTTCCGTTTTGTCAATAAAGACAAATGGATCTATGATTAACGAAATATGGCGGTTCAGATAAGTTAGTCTGATTAAAATTGACACGATCGCTTTTTGAATTATTTATTTATTTAATATTTAATGCACAAAAAAACAACTTCGACAACCAGGCGGACTTAATGCCGTAAGCGTTCTCTTCCAGTGAACCTTTGGACAAAGCAGAGTTATCCTGAGGACGTGTGATAGTCGCTTCATTGTAACCCCTCATGATATTATTCCACCACAGTGTATTTTAGATTTTAAGCGACGGACCACAATATGATTGAGTTGTCAAGCGACGTTATGGTAGAGTTTGACAACATTACTCCAGAGGGGCAATCACGTAACGTTTCTTACGAGCGTTAGTACAATTTAACTGTCATTTTTCCATATAAAACGTGACATTTAGACCTACCTGACGCGCGTACAATGCGTTACGTGATCGACCTGCAGTTTAGGGAAGTACGGGTAGTATGGTGGTTCTCCCTTCCCTTCCCCACCGTAGTTTACGAACCGAGATTGTCTCGGCTATTTAATGGCGGCAATTACTCGCCATGTATGGACGCATTTACAGAATCTTCACCGGATGTTAATATATTTTTTTATAGAGAAACCCTTCCTACAAGACTTCCCACTACATCCTGATAACCCTGTCGCTGTGGTTAAGGACTGCTCATTCTAAATATACGCTTCTTATACATCTAGGAATCAAATTGGTTGACCGTCCTAAAATTGAAGTAATGGCTTATTCTTTGCCACTACTTACCCCATCCTGAGGTTTTATGCGAATCAAAACTTAAATTACGTATTTTTTTTAATATCTAAATGAGTACTATATTAATTGAAACATTGTTCCATCCACAATTTGACTAACAAAATGTTAATGTAGATCTTATACTCGAAGCGTATTAATGAAACCGACGCTTAAGAAAAGTCTACTTTATGAGAGTTATACAGTTTTAATATTTCGCGAGCGAAATAAGCTCTAATAGTGAACGTTTATGATAAAATCCTTCATTAGAGTTTTATATTATGTGCTTTTAAGACTAACTACATAGTTGGCCAGGGGAATTCGTTAACCAACTTAGAAAATGTTTTATTGCGATACCTTCTACTCTACATAAGTTCTTTTTAGGGTTCCGTACTCAAAGATTCAAACGGGACCCTATTCCGTCCGTCCGTCCGTCTGTCTGTCATCAGGCTGTATCTCACTGATACCGTGATAGTTCCAGCTGAAATTTTCACTGATGATGTATTTCTGTTGCCGCTATAACAACAAATACTAAAAACACAGAATAAAATAGTTTTTATAGATGTTTTTGTACGGAACCCTTCGTGCGCGAGTCCGACTCGAACTTGGCTGTTTTTTTTTAACGTTGCTTTTACATGAGTGAAAACTTTGAATGAAATGTTTCACGGCAACGCAAAGAAAACGAAATACGTTTCCTGAATGTAAGGCAGGATGAGACAGTTATAACGTTAAATGGAGAGAACCTCGTCAAAAACACTTTTTCTTGGGCTCATCTTAGATTGTATCTTAAAGACCCCTCACATCCACTTTCAAAAATAGGCTGAGCTCTGCCGCAAATGCAGTAAGCAGAATCAGAAAATTCACTGACGTGAGACAGCCGTCTTGTTATTTCAGTTATTACCACTGTATGACGTCACATGGCTTATTGATCTGGGGAAAAGCGCTGATATAGAAACTATCTTTGTCCGTCATGGAGAGCGATGCGAGCTATTAACAATCTGGGCTCTCTCTAGACTAGCTGAGAGAACGCTTTAAGACACATTTAGGTAGGTATCCTCACAGGAGCTTCACAGTAGGTACATACTGGACGTCATCATGTATACACACAAAATATGAAGTTCTTCAAGAAGCAGTCTAATTTTACATAGATGATTTTGACGTTTAGAGACCTTTTACATCTCTAAAACTTAATTCTTCAACCATCACGACTCTTTACATCTCCATTATTTTTGAAGCTTTTAATATTTATTTATTTTGACGCTAGAGACATTTTACATTCTTTATGATAGAATATGTTTGTTGTAGTATAATTAACCCGGTGACTATGTATATAATATGTCTCGGCAAATGTGTGCCGGGTTTTTTTTTCTATAGTATTGTTGCTGTGTATCTGTATTCATGTCACGCACTGATACCATTGTAACTGGCAAAATCCCCAAATATGGACCAGGTACTACATAATATGAAAGATACTCATGTCGAATGAAAGTACCTAGTGTTTCCCTTCCATGGGCCACCAATAATGCTGACTGAATTTGTTTCTCTCATGGGACTTCCTACAATGATGAATGAATTAGTTATCCAGTAATTATCCGCCTTAGGATTTCCAGCATTGATGAATGAAGAAGTGAACGTAGTTTCTCTCATGTAAGTACTAAATATACTGACCGAATTAGGTCCCTTCATGGGGTACCACCATTTTGAATCTCCAATCCCAATTTCCAGGATAGTGCCAACGCGAATGAGCTAATTACCAGCTCGGGAGCTCGGAACAGCGCAAAAGCTCCAGAATACCTAATTCTATAAATATAACTACTATAATAATTCGATTAAGTGCGTACACAAACGCTTTTTCTTAAAACACTGTTATCGTTTAAATTTTAATGGGCAGAAACGGCTAGGTTGCGTAATTTATTTACCGTCATCACGATTCTTATCACGTCTCTTGAGAAACTCGCCGCTAGCAAAATTTTGTGAATTGTCCACGAACGGTTCTGTACAAAAAAACAAAATTGAAAACCACTATGGCTAATGCAGGATATTTTGAATATTGTATTTCTTACAGTTGTATATTTAAGACACTAACAACCTAATTTTTTTTAACGATGTATATTTGGTTTTATGTTTCAACCCTTTCAAGGCTATTTGCGGTTGAAATGCCAAATTTTTGTAAAAGTTTCTCTGGACGGTACTGACGTTGTAGCTCAGACGCTCAGACGCCTCAAACCAGCCGCACACGCACACACATGAGCACATGTTGTCTTGCCCAGCGAGCCCGCACGCCTACGCCTGGGCCAATCTCCGAGCGTTTGAACCGCTCGGTTCTAACGTCATTGTCAAGATTATTTCTGCCGCGGAACTTTAATAAAAAAAGACTCAGCACTGGTATTGGCTTACGTCTTATCAAAAGTGGACTCTGATATTCGTCTCTTTTAATTAGTATTTGCTGGCGACGACAATGACGAAAAATAAACGCTTTAAAAACGCTGAATATTCGCCCCTGGCTCCAAGCAAGATCTTCGAGACGCGACTGACAGACATCGACACGAGAAGAAGCCGAAAATTTCGCCACGCGTGTAGCCTATAACATGCGAAATAACGTTTGTAGAGGAAAGCGCCTACGGCCAGAGCCACCTAGCGGGTTCATGGCACTGAAAGTGCTAGGCGACTCATGCCAGGGCGGAAGCCACGTAAATTAAATTACACTGACTATCGTTGCAGCGCGTCAGTCACACGCAATAGATCGTGCGCGGCTGCGATCGACCGCGTTGCACGGAATTACACCAAGCGAGCCCGGAAACAAAGGTTTGCAAGATTAAATCATGCAAATTGAAATGTAGGGTTGATAGAAGGGTATTAGCTACTAGCTTGCGGCGCGGCTCCACCTGCGTATCACAAAGAATCCAAGCGGAGCCGTAGGATACATGATAGCCTATGTCCACTTCGAAGATCTACTCTATATAATGATAAAAAAAAAATTTTAAATCGAGCGTTAAGTTTCGGAGATTTTTCCTACAAACTTAGAAAACAATAAAGTTACAAACTTTACTTCTTTATAATGTTTATTAAATAAAATAGATGTATTGATGAATGCGGAGGATGTAAGAGACGAGGTAAGCCATGCTGCGCCGAAAATAGGATAATGATATATTTTTTAAATGTGACACCGAAAACCTTCGATATCCATATTTTCATTTGCCAGAACGTTTGCCGTAATGTTTGCCAATCACTTCACGTCATTTACCATAAGAGTGATTTTCTCAAAATTTTCAGGACTATTTAAATAAACCTTGTGCAGAGCAGCTGATTACGGCAAATGTTACATATATACACGCCTTTATTCCCAAAACGGCAGAGCACATGAAACTTATGTTCCAGTGCCACTTTTAGCATAAATGTGGAGATCGGCAAAGTGTGCCCTTCGCCCACAATACACCGCAACCCTGTTCCCTTGGTACGACTCTTACGACACCCACGGGAAGAAAGGGGGTGGTGCTAGGTATTCTAACCCACCCACCACACGGGCAAATGTTACATCGATGGCAAATAAAATTATGGATTTATTTAGTAACCCCTGTGACACATGTTTTATTGTATGACATTAGAATACTGTTAGAACACCAACAACCTGACTAAAGACCATCCATAACGACATGCCGAAGTTAGGCATAACAACGGAATTGACGCAGAACCGTAATGATTGGAGGAAGAGTATCAGGAGGGCTGACCCCAAATAGGGATAAAGCAAGGATTGATGATTGATGATTAGAATACTGTTAGAACTCTCGTATTGTACGTACAAGACTTGTAACATAACCTATTGTACAGTCTTTAGTGTCGGTTGATTTCAACAGAGTAACACGAACGGCTGACGTCTCATTTGCATGAAATCATGAACAGCGCACCAAGCCCATTTGGCCACACCACAGCCACCATTGGGAATTTGAACAGAACGTGTGTATTTTTTCTGTAGCTGGAAAATAGAGCTTTGCTTTGAGTGAAACAGAATTTTCCCGGAAATGAGACCTACCTAGATCGGTTTCTCGCTGCACAGTAAAACTCATTAAATTCATTAGAGCCTTTTCGAGGACCCATAGGATAGTTTCCTTAAACTGACAACCTATCCGAAGAATTGAATTGAAATAATTTGCCACTCACTCATATACCTACCTATATATATTATATTGCGTTGGCGCATGTGTAACCCCGCTAGCAACCTAATCGATCCCGGTTTCAATTCCATACGTTTACTCGAATGGAACCCCAGGGCCGCGATTCTATATTATTATTTTCCTCGCTGTAGTTAGGTGAAAAGATTTGTGTTATTACACGGGTGAAAAGTTATTTTCGCTTCGCTTTTTATCCACATGTGAAGAAAGTAGACGTAGAACGTTAAAAGTACTAACTATGACGTAGAACGATAAATGTTTATATTTGGTTTTTTGTATATTTTAGTATGACATATTTTATTCTGAGTCACGAATGTTTTCTATGTATTTAAGTATTTATTTCTCTATATAAGTATCTATATCGTCGTCTAGTACCCATAGTACAAGCTTTGCTTAGTTTGGGACTAGGTTGATTTGTGTAACATTGGCCGCAAATATTTATTATTATTTATTTTATTTTTATTTTTTTTACCTTTTTTTTAACTTTTTTTAAACTTTTTTCCTTTTTTAAACTTTTTTAATTTTTTTTTTACTTTTTTAAACTTTTTTTTACTTATCTTGTTACTTTTTTTACTTTTTTAATTTTTTTAACTGTTTATAAAAAAAATTAAAACTTTTTTTTTAATTTTTTTACTGTTTTTAAAACTTTTTAGTAAGGTGAAAAGATTTGTGTTATACACGGGTGAATAGTTATTTTACGTCTCGTATGTTGAAACACTCGCTACGCTCAGGATTCTATTTTTGAACCACTCGCTTCGCTCGTGATCAATCATACTATCCATTCGCTAGCTCGTGCGTCAAATGAAGTGACCTATAGTATTGTTGCTGTGTATTCATGTCACGCACTGATACCATTGTAACTGGCAAAATCCCCAAATATGGACCAGGTACTACATAATATGAAAGATACTCATGTGGAATGAAAGTACCTAGTGTTTCCCTTCCATGGGCCACCAATAATGCTGACTGAATTTGTTTCTCTCATGGGACTTCCTACAATGATGAATGAATTAGTTATCCAGTAATTATCCGCCTTAGGATTTCCAGCATTGATGAATGAAGAAGTGAAAGTAGTTTCTCTCATGTAAGTACTAAATATAATGACCGAATAAGTTCCCTTCATGGGGTACCACCATTTTGAATCTCCAACCCCATTTTCCAGGATAGTGCCAACGCGAATGGGCTAATTACCAGCTCGGGAGCTCGGAACAGCGCAAAAGCTCCAGAATACCTAATTCTATAAATATAACTACTATAATAATTCGATTAAGTGCGTACACAAACGCTTTTTCTTAAAACACTGTTATCGTTTAAATTTTAATGGGCAGAAACGGCTAGGTTGCGTAATTTATTTACCGTCATCACGATTCTTATCACGTCTCTTGAGAAACTCGCCGCTAGCAAAATTTTGTGAATTGTCCACGAACGGTTCTGTACAAAAAACCAAATTGAAAACCACTATGGCTAATGCAGGATATTTTGAATATTGTATTTCTTACAGTTGTATATTTAAGACACTAACTACCTAATTTTTTTAACGATGTATATTTGGTTTTATGTTTCAACCCTTTCAAGGCTATCTGCGGTTGAAATGCCAAATTTTTGTAAAAGTTTCTCTGGACGGTACTGACGTTGTAGCTCAGACGCTCAGACGCCTCAAACCAGCCGCACACGCACACACATGAGCACATGTTGTCTTGCCCAGCGAGCCCGCACGCCTACGCCTGGGCCAATCTCCGAGCGTTTGAACCGCTCGGTTCTAACGTCATTGTCAAGATTATTTCTGCCGCGGAACTTTAATCAAAAAAGACTCAGCACTGGTATTGGCTTACGTCTTATCAAAAGTGGACTCTGATATTCGTCTCTTTTAATTAGTATTTGCTGGCGACGACAATGACGAAAAATAAACGCTTTAAAAACGCTGAATATTCGCCCCTGGCTCCAAGCAAGATCTTCGAGACGCGACTGACAGACATCGACACGAGAAGAAGCCGAAAATTTCGCCACGCGTGTAGCCTATAACATGCGAAATAACGTTTGTAGAGGAAAGCGCCTACGGCCAGAGCCACCTAGCGGGTTCATGGCACTGAAAGTGCTAGGCGACTCATGCCAGGGCGGAAGCCACGTAAATTAAATTACACTGACTATCGTTGCAGCGCGTCAGTCACACGCAATAGATCGTGCGCGGCTGCGATCGACTGCGTTGCACGGAATTACACCAAGCGAGCCTGGAAACAAAGGTTTGCAAGATTAAATCATGCAAATTGAAATGTAGGGTTGATAGAAGGGTATTAGCTACTAGCTTGCGGCGCGGCTCCACCTGCGTATCACAAAGAATCCAAGCGGAGCCGTAGGATACATGATAGCCTATGTCCACTTCGAAGGTCTACTCTATATAATGATGAAATATATTTTTTAAATCGAGCGTTAAGTTTCGGAGATTACCCCTACAAACTTAGAAAACAATAAAGTTACAAACTTTACTTCTTTATAATGTTAATTAAATAAAATAGATGTATTGATGAATGCGGAGGATGTAAGAGACGAGGTAAGCCATGCTGCGCCGAAAATAGGATAATGATATATTTTTTAAATGTGACACCGAAAACCTTCGATATCCATATTTTCATTTGCCAGAACGTTTGCCGTAATGTTTGCCAATCACTTCACGTCATTTACCATAAGAGTGATTTTCTCAAAATTTTCAGGACTATTTAAATAAACCTTGTGCAGAGCAGCTGATTACGGCAAATGTTACATATATACACGCCTTTATTCCCAAAACGGCAGAGCACATGAAACTTATGTTCCAGTGCCACTTTTAGCATAAATGTGGAGATCGGCAAAGTGTGCCCTTCGCCCACAACACACCGCAACCCTGTTCCCTTGGTACGACTCTTACGACACCCACGGGAAGAAAGGGGGTGGTGCTAGGTATTCTAACCCACCCACCACACGGGCAAATGTTACATCGATGTCAAATAAAATTATGGATTTATTTAGTAACCCCTGTGACACATGTTTTATTGTATGACATTAGAATACTGTTAGAACACCAACAACCTGACTAAAGACCATCCATAACGACATGCCAAAGTTAGGCATAACAACGGAATTGACGCAGAACCGTAATGATTGGAGGAAAAGTATCAGGAGGGCTGACCCCAAATAGGGATAAAGCAAGGATTGATGATTGATGATTAGAATACTGTTAGAACTCTCGTATTGTACGTACAAGACTTGTAACATAACCTATTGTACAGTCTTTAGTGTCGGTTGCTTTCAACAGAGTAACACGAACGGCTGACGTCTCATTTGCATGAAATCATGAACAGCGCACCAAGCCCATTTGGCCACACCACAGCCACCATTGGGAATTTGAACAGAACGTGTAATATTCTGTAGCTGGTAAATAGAGCTTTGCTTTGAGTGAAACAGAATTTTCCCGGAAATGAGACCTACCTAGATCGGTTTCTCGCTGCACAGTAAAACTCATTAAATTCATTAGAGCCTTTTCGAGGACCCATAGGATAGTTTCCTTAAACTGACAACCTATCCGAAGAATTGAATTGAAATAATTTGCCACTCACTCATATACCTACCTATATATATTATACTAGCTTTTGCCCGCGACTTCGTCCGCGTAGAACTCGTTTATATCGTAGCTCGATACAAACTTTCACCCTCCATTTCCCTTTGAGGGGTAGATTTCCGATATAAAAACTATCCTATGTCCTTCCCTGAGAATCGAAACTATTTTTATCATCATTATCATCATCATCATATCAGCCGAAAGACGTCCACTGCTGGACATAGGCCTCCCCCAAAGAGTTCCGAAGTGACCAATCCTGCGTCACCGGCATCCAGTGGACTCCCGCGACCTTTACCAGGTCATCAGTCAGGGGGGGGGGGGGGGGGGGGGGGGGGGGGCTACCAACGCCGCGCCTACTAACTACCTCTTTACCAAATTTTATCTAAATGGGTTGTATAGTAGCTCCAAACAAACATTAACCCCCCTTAGGAGATAATTTCCGGGATAAAAACTATCATTTGTCCTTCCCCAGGATTCCCAACTATCGCTTAACCAAAAATGGGTTCCATCCAAATTTTCACCCCCATTTCACCCCGTTAGGGGATGATCTCCGGAATAAAACTATCATATTATGTCCTTTCCCAGGATTCAATCCTCTCAGGCGATGATTTTCGTTATAAAAACTAAGCGGTTTTCTTTCTCGTTACTCCAACTATCTCTATACCGAATTTCATATAAATGGGTTCTATTCTAATTTTCACCCCTCATTTCACCCCCGCAGGAGATGATTTTTCAGGATAAAAACTATGAATTGTCCTTCCTTGGGACTCCCACTATCTCTATACCAAATTTCAGTTAAATGGATTATATCCAAATTTTTACCCTCTTTTTCATCCCTTTAGGGGATGACTATCGGGATTAAAAATGACCGTTGTCATTCTCTGAGACTTAAACTAACTCTATACAAATTTTTCTCTAAATGGGTTCCATCCAAATTGTCACCCCTCATTTCACCCTCTTAGATGATTTTCAGGATAAAAACTATGCATTGTCCTTCTCCAGAATCCCAACTATCTCTATAACAAATTTCATCCAAATAGAGTACATCCAAATGTTCACTTTCTATTTTATGCCCTTGGGGGATTTTTTTCGGGACAAAAGCTATCCGTTGTCTCCGCGACTCAAACTATCTCTATAGGTACCAAATTTTATCCTAATGGGTTCCATCCAAATTTTAACCCCCATTTCACCCCCTAAGGGGATGATTTCCGGAATAAAAACTACCCTTTGGCCTTTCCCAGGACTCAAAACATCTCTATATCAAATTCCATCGAAATGGGTTCCATATTTTCACCCCCCATTTCACCCCCTTAAGGGATGATTTCCGAAACAAAAACTATTATAATGTCCTTTCCCAGCACTCAAACTATCTCTTAACTGTTAACTTAAGTTTTATAAGTTTTTATTGTTACTAACATGATTTGGACATAGTCTGTAATAAATAATTTGAATCGAATTGAAGTAATCAAATTTCATCTGAATAGGTCACCCCATAAAACTATCCTATGTCCTTCGCCAGGACTCCCAACCATCGCTCTACTGTAAATGGGTTCCATTCAAATTTTCATCCCCAATTTCACCCCATCAGGGGATGATTTCTGGAATTTGAAACTATCATATGTCTTTTCCCAGGACTCAAAATATCTTTCAACCAAATTTCATCAAAATGGGTCACAAACAAATTTTCACCCCCAATTACACCCCCTTAGGGGATGATTTTCAGGATAAAACTATCCTATGTGCTTCCTCAGGACTCCAACTCGCTATACCGTAAATGGGTTCCATCCAAATTTTCATCCCACTTAGGAGATGATTTCTGGACGAAAAATTATTTTATGTCCTTCCCCAGGACTAACTATCTCCATACCAAATTTCATCGAAATGGGTTCTTCCAAAATGTTCAGCCCTCATTTCACCCCCTCAGGAGATGATTTTTCAGGATAAAAACTATGCATTGTCCTTCCCTGGGACTCCTTCTATCTCGTTACCAAATTTTAACTAAATGGGATTTATCCACATTTTCACCCCTATTTTATCCCCTTAGGGGATGATTTTCGGGATTCAAAGTATCCGTTGTCATTCTCCGGGACTCAAACTATATATATACCAAATTTGATCTAAACGGAGTCTATCCTAAATTTTACCCCCCATTACACCCCCCGGGATAAAAACTATCCAATGTCCTTTCCCAGAACTAAAACTACCTCTAAACCAAATTTTATCAAAATGGGTTACATCCAAATTCTCATCCCCCCCGTTTTACCCCCTAAGGGGAAGATTTCTGGAATAAAACCTATCTTTGGACCTTCCTCGGGACTCAAACTATTTATATGCCAAATTTCAGCCAAATCGTTGCAGCGGTTTAAGTAGCTCCATACAAACTTTCACCCCCCATTTCAACTCCTTAGGGGTTGATTTCCGAGATAAAAACTACCCTATGTCCTTCCCCAGGACTCAAACTATCTCTATACCAAATTTCATCTAAATCGGTTCAGCCGTTTTCACGTGATGCGCGGTCACATAAACAGACAAACAGATAAACAGACAAACAGATAAACAGATAAACAGACAAACAGACAAACAGACAAACAGACAAACAGACAAAAATTCTAAAAACTGTTGGAACGTGTTCTGTTATCGATTTTAATTATCCCTAGCCAATTTTTTTTCGAATATCTTCCATGTACAGACTTTCGACCCTCTTCAGCTTTTATTATATGTATAGATAGATAGATTGCGTTGGCGCATGTGTAACAACCCCGCTAGCGACCTAATCGATCCCGGTTTCAATTCCATACGTTTACTCGAATGGAACCCCAGGGCCGCGATTCTATATTATTATTTTTCTCGCTGTAGTGAGGTGAAAATATTTGTGTTATACACGGGTGAAAAGTTATTTTCGCTTCGCTTTTTATCCACATGTGAAGAAAGTAGACGTAGAACGTTAAAAGTACTATGACGTAGAACGTTAAATGTTTACTTTTGGTTTTTTGTATATTTTAGTATGACATATTTTATATTTATTTTTTTTACCTTTTTTTTTAACTTTTTTTAAACTTTTTTCCTTTTTTAAACTTTTTTACTTTATTTTTACTTTTTTAACTTTTTTTTACTTATCTTGTTACTTTTTTTTACATTTTTATTTTTTTTAACTGTTTATAAAAAAAAATAAAACGTTTATTTTTTTATTTTTTTACTGTTTTTAAAACTTTTTTTTACTTTTCTTATTTTCCTCGCTGTAGTGAGGTGAAAAGATTTGTGTTATACACGGGTGAATAGTTATTTTACGTCTCGTGTGTTGAAACACTCGCTACGCTCAGGATTATATTTTTGAACCACTCGCTTCGCTCGTGGTCAATCATGCAATCCATTCGCTAGCTCGTGTTTCAAATGAAGTGACTTCATTTAAAACACGAGCTAGCGAATGGACTGTTCATTTAATGAACACTCGCAGGTAAAATACAACTTTCCCCCCTTGTATAACAAATAACTATTTCACCTTCAAAAAATGACGTTTGACATATCCTAACGTGCATCCGAAAAGTAACGCGGTTACACCGCGGTCTCGGACGAATGAGCCAGAATATAATGGCTAAGTTTTCCCAAGAAAGGAAGTGCCTTAAATATAAGGATTATAAACTACTCAACAAAGCTACGACCAATTCTAATAATGAATTATGCAGTTGAAAGTAAATTGATTTATTAAAATATCACGGAAGATTTCGTATTTCAATTTACAACCTGCCAAAGGATCCCTGAAAAAGGAAGTTACTTAATGAAAGATTTATGAAAGCCGTTCCATTATCATTGATTTCGTGACTTGAGCATCTTTAGGCTTTTACGGTTTAGTAATATACATTTATAGATAATATGACGGTGTTGTTTTTATTGCCACATAAAATTGTACAGGTACGTATCGTATACCTTTCATGAACCATATATTGTATTGAATTGAAGTTTTGTCACGCGCGTTCTTTCTTAGTAACCCACCAATCAGAATGTGAGGTCTTACGGTCTGTTGAGAAACATAATAGACAAATTTACCAATCAGATGATGTGCCTGGTCGATATGTTAGTAAGGTCATCAACTTTGGGCCACTTCCGCGGGGCTGAACGCCGGTATGCGGTATTTTGTACTTTACCGAGAGCTTACTGAGGTTGCCCATATTTCCTTTTTTTTGCTTCATTGAACCGATGTCGATATAATAAAAAAAAAATTAAAAATAGTATTTATTCAGTATCTTAAAATATTTATATTTAAGCATTGAAATATGCTTGTGTTAAGACACCATAACATTGATAACCACAGAAATGCATGGCTAATTCTGTCGTGTTATTGGGACCCACATATACACTGTGCCTCACAACTGAATACTATGCCGACTAAAAATATATGTAGATAGTCTAAAGTGCAGTGGGTAATCTGTTACATTCTCGAAGCCGCACGACACGTGAACACGGGTAACCCGAATCCGTGCATTTCGGGCGCCGGACGTGTAACACGCTTCAATCACAGCCGCTCAGAGAGCGGTATTTACTCTGTATATAAAGGACGTGTTTCCATTGCATGTGGCCTGAATCTTGGTTTGGATCGATTTCTAGGAATTACGCAACGTGTTTCATGGAATCTGTGGATAAGACATCCGTCACTCTCGCACTCGCATAGTGTAAATGTCAGAACGTGACAGATATCTTATCCACAGCTAAAAAAGTGAGTGATAAAATGGCAACCAAGCTACGCCCGCTGGTGGATACCGAGAATGGATGTCGAATAACAAAAGGATTTACAATATAGTGAATATACTGTATGTAGGGTAACTTGTCCATCAATGAAACACCAAAATTTCAAAACATCCTATCTCCGACGTTTTTAAAGTTACGTGTCTGATATTTTGCACTAAGATAGGCAATTTAATTAGTTATCACGTCTTATTAAAAAAATATACGTTACTATTACAGTTACTGTATAAAAATAATTTATAAGAAAAATGAGTTTTGTTTCAGTGCGTCCTTATACATGTATTCAATGAAACACCTGAATGTCTACAATGAAACAGTATTAATCTACACTGAAAAAGTGTTATTAGTATCGACATTTGTTTGCATTTAATCGAGTTTTACATAGTTGTTATTAATGGGTCATTTTATATAAATTAATTTTATAAAATGTTTTACATCGCTGTGTCATTGTTGCACACACATTGTTTCATTGTTTGCTGTGTCATTGTGAACAAACAAGGTTTTTTTTTGATTATCAATGAAAAATGCCACAAAAAGTGAAGCATTTTTATCAACATACACTTCCATAGACGCTTTGGGATGTACAGAAGGCAATGGGATATAAAAAAATATGAAATCAAATTCTATATTTTGTCAAAAAATAAAACAAATATTATTATATTTTTTAATTTTTGCGTCAAATTTAGAAAATTGTTTGTTGTGACTTTTCCTTCCACATTTCGCGTCCACATACAGAGCGTGTAACAAGGGTTTCCTCATGTCGTCCTAATGTGCTATACAGGACTATCTAGCAACATCATGTTTTGGAAATATTGAGGTGTTTCACTGTGCACCAAAGTTTCAATGTTGGACAGTTGACCCTACAGGCACCGACGGAGAAAAACTGCATAGGAACCGTATAAATAGGCAATTAGTGTTACGCGGAAATATGAAACGGAACCGGCTCAATGATGAAATGATGATATGCAACTCAAACGCATAAGCCATAACATGATTATAATTTATAAACTTAACGAAAGATGAACGTAAGTTGATATTTTACTGTTCGGAAAATTACTGCTTTACTAACTGAATGTAGCTTTCAATGTTTTACCTGTTTGCATTTGGGTTAATACTTAGTCTTAAATGTCTAAGCAATGGAAGAAGGTCAAAAACTTAAAAGATTCGGTTTTTGCTTCCACAGAATCTCAAAACATTGTATTAGGAAAATAAAATAAAATTTAAAAAAATAATACCCGACTCCGGACATGCGATCTGAAAAGAATTAAATAAGAAAACAATTTACTTCTGAAATCAAAACCTGACATTCAACTCTCTCATATTTGGATAAAGCCGTGGTCGCATGCATCAACATATATTCAGGCTCCAAAAGCATGCGACCACGGCATCATCCAAATATGAGAGAGTTGAATGTCAGGTTTTGATTTCAGAAGTAAATTGTTTTCTTATTTAATTCTTTTCAGATCGCATGTCCGGAGTCGGGTATTATTTTTTTAAATTTTATTTTATTTTATACTTTTTAGATGTGTTCTGTAGTCGGTATTATTTAAAATTCTATTTTATTTAAAACATATTGGTGTCAATGGGGTAATTTAAATAGATATTAAACTTAATTGACTATTTATTTCATATTTTTCCTTTTTAGGGTTCCGTACTCAAAGAGTAAAACGGGACCCTATTACTAAGACTTCGCCGTCCGTCCGTCCATCCATCCGTCCATCGGTCCATCCGTCTGTCTATCGCCAGGCAGTATCTCACTAATACCGTGATAGTTCCAGCTGAAATTTTCACAGATGATGTATTTCTGTTGCCGCTATAACAACAAATACTAAAAACACAGAATAAAGTAGTTTTTAACATTTTTTATAGATAATGGTACGGAACCCTTCGTGCGGGAGTCCGACTCGCACTTGGCCGGTTTTTTTAATCATGTTACAATCTTGATGCGTATATGTTACAAAACTGTTTACGTTGGTACAATCTTGATATTTATATTACAAAATTACTATCAAATGTGTAGAGGACAATTAGGTATCTACTTATTCTACTGGTATTCACGGCCCTCAAAAAATCTTCATCTGTCACCAGAGGTTTATTAGCCGATTCTGTCACTTCCTCGTCTACCTCAGGTATGGCTAAGTGAGGTTCGGGGTCCAGAAAGTCAGTATTTACACTATTTACCAGCTAGCTATATAGCCAGTATTTATGCCAGCGGCGTTTTCGGCTGTTACGCGTCAAAGAGCATCCTGAAGTTCTTCTTCCCACCTGTTCATTAGTTCGATACTGTAACCCCTTTGTAGCGGTCGTAAAAGAGTGCGCTTGGCTAAAAAAGCGTTTTTAGCGCTCGTGCATTTCCCCCTCTGCTGGGATCTCACAAGTGACTACGCTTTCTAACTATAAGCTTTATTCCAGCACGTGAATTTAAATGTCTTTGCACCAGACCATCATATGGACATGCGGACTCCCACGGAGTTGGAACTCAATTCGCCACCAAAAGTCTTCTATATAGATTCCCTAAGATGGGATCGGCTGATGGGGTTTTCAGCATTGAACCGGAACATGAATTTATCGGTAAGACGGTGTCATTATGGAGTCTCGATTGGCATTAACAGAGTAGTGCTTATTATTCCTTCTTGAAGTTTGTTCGAACTAGCTTCATTTAATTGGTTCCCTTCAACAAATGCTGCGCTGTCTTGTCTTCTTCTGTTAAATGTGACTTCACTGTTGTGAGAGAAAATGTAATATCTCTACTCAACCCCACTGCTAGAACGAAATGCAGATGTTTTGGTAAGGTATCTAGTGTTGGAAAAATCATTACCATTGCACAACCAGCGCTTGGTGCGACGCGGCCTTTTGGACCCCGAGAGTGAGAGTCAAATAAGTAAAATTTTTGATTTTGTGAAATGACTGCCACGGAAATATCATTGCAAGTAACAATGCAAGATGTGACATCGTGATGCCTAAATAGCTCTTCCAGTCCTGCTTTAATACTAGTGTAATAGCCACTAAGTGCAGTCGATGTAGGATTCACTAAGCTGCGGCGTAGCATCCCATATCCAGTGTATAACTTTTGGATTTTGGTAGCAATGGTAATATAACACAAGGCAACAACTCATCGGTAGCGAGATGGTCAGGCTGTATATCTAGAGTTTCGAGGCAAACCTTATGATATTTGTCATCAAACGTCAATATCTGAAGGTTTCCAGCCCTGTAGGGGATTTGTGGATGAATGTGCGATTTCGGATGTTGCGTTGGCTGTGCATTGCTCTCCTCTGCTAGTCGAACTGAAAATATCACCTCCTTGATATAAAGCACCTCTTAGAATGAAGAGAATTGGAGATGTGCTCGACATTTCATGGTAATGATTCTCAGTATTTACTTCTTCTTTAGTGATTTCGATGATATTCAAACAAAATGCCTGTCAAACAAAATGATTTGCAGAATTGCCAATAGATAGCGCTAGTAGTATTCTTATAGGCTGATATAAACTTGAATCGTCTTCCTATCGCTTGTTATACTTTAGTTTAATATTGTTTTTATATATTTGAACTCGACATTTTCTCCTCTTTCATTTGACACACGCTATGATAGCAAAAGATTGTTTTCAAAGTCATTCACTTATTTTTATGTGACAGCCATCATATTTTTCTTTTTCATACAAAAAATTGCCTTTGTTACCCGGAGCATAATTTCGAATTGATTGACACCCCATTTATCAAAATCCGTTCAGTATTTAAAACGCTACAGTGGAACATACAAACATAGACTGCTAAAAACATATCCCTTCCGTTCGGCTGTGCCGTCGTCGGGCAAAAATACAAAATTTCAACATTTTATGTGTGCTTTAAGTAATTGATTTAGTTCACTCGTACAAACTTTTTTAGAAATGATCAGGAGGTAGTGAAATGAAGATCAACACTCCTAAAGCAACCGCTCACTACGCGTAGGTACAAAGAACAATGTACCTGCAGTGAGTTTCCGCCTTTTCGAAAACTAAAGCAATCCGTCAAAAGACGTAGGACACCGCGAACACGCCATTTCCCGTACAGTGCCTAGTCAACATAATGGATGAGCATTGCATTTGGCCAGCGCCCAAATTTACTGGTACACATAGATACTGCAATTTCCCTCTATATACTAAAAGAGCTTATGCACATTAGGGTTTACTTCCGATACTGCCGTTTAGCAGCAGTTGGATCTAGCCGATGTTCATATTTTCGAGTATCAAAGGTTAGAGTTAATAGATTATGAATGGCTTTGGTCAGTTTGGGTTGGGAACTGTTAGTTAGAACTCGAAAATATAAAATGAATATAAATATTCAAATCACCACACAATTTGCAAATAGAATCTTTACGATTCTAATTTTGCTACCTCGAGGGCGCGAATGCTTATAAAAATATAGCGCATGAATAAACCCACCATCCAAACTATAAAAAAGTTGTTATATGTTTTATAGGTACGTATGAACCTATAGAAGAATCTCACTAATACGGCACTTCCATATTCCGACACCCTCCGTCCGCACCTAATTCCACTCCGCTCTTACGAGTATGCAGTTTCTTTTAATGTATATAATCGAGTAATCGGAACATTTCAATATCACGGCACCCTCTAGTTTTTAATAGTTTCGGATTAGTGATACTCTGGTGTAGATATTTAGATATCTCAAAAACATGATTGAATAACTAAAGTAATGTACCTATAGGTAAAATTCATTTTTATGGATGTACCAATTCAAGTACCGGGTAGAAGTGCAGTAACAATACCATGAAGCCTAGATTTCTCTTCAAAGCTAAAACCTAATTAAAAAAGTCTCATAAAAAAACAACAGAAACTCTTTGCTGTTTTAGGCGAAATAGTTTGGGCCGCAGATTGGACCGGACTAAAAACTTTTCGAAGAATATAACGAATTCATAAATCTGCGTTCGAAAGTCAACCGCAAGCTGATAGATAAACGGTCGAAGTGGTCCTATATTTATATTTCATCGCTCATGCAGCGCGCACTCAGCGCGCAGTGCATTTCGTATTTGACGTGCCGTGCCTAGATGAAAGGCTCACCATTTTGGGGAAAGTGAGTGAAGTGCTATCTCTCGCAATGGATAGAAACTAAATACTCCTATTTTCAAACTCAACATGTCTTAAAATTTTGAAACACGGTTTTCAGCTGCCTTTGTAGGTGGAATTCAGGTTGGTAAGTATGTAATAAAAGTACGGTTCTAGGCTCGTCAAAAGAATCTTTTATTGCAAAAAAATTCGAAATGATATAAAATATTTCAATATTGCTGCATTCAATATACTTCGACATGATTAAAAAAAGTTTTGTTTTACATTCGCAATATTTATGCAATGAAATAATATTCTTTGGTATTGTACCTACTCGTAATATTTATTATTCTTGCATAGTATAAATTATATAAAAATAGTATAAATTTTTATTTAAAACATAAGACACATAGAAGTAACTATCACATTCGTTGTTTTTATTTATTTGCAGTAGTTGTGTTCATCACATAAATTAAACAAATGTGTTCCGCGCCGTGAGCAAAGTATTGGACGATTTACTTAGAGCGATTCACATTCATGGACGCGCAGCGAAGCATATATGAGAAAACACGTTCCTACTTTATTGTAAGTAAACGGTTCAATTCCTCGCCAGCATGATGAGCTCAAGTCCGCGCGAGATAGACTATCCTCACTTTTTAATTTGATTTTACCATTTTGAAAGTGACGGGTTGTTTACCACGTGCTATACCCTATACAGCTCACGCGCGGTCTTTTGCTAGCCATCCGTGCGTGTTTAAGTTCATTGGTCAGTGCATCGCACTGCTTAGTCCATAACTCACGCTTGTCCATAACATAAACAACACGACATATTACAAGGTTAGCACTAGAACTTGTGTTCTATCTCCGCTTTGACGGCGACGTCCGGCCTGCCGCCGCCGCCGGTCTGCGAGACGGCGCCGCCGGCCGACACTTGCGTATTCTTGTCCAGGTTCCACACTCCCGCGCCGCTAGCCTCCATCTGACAAAATCACGTAAAATGACAACTTCAATTTGCTCTCTAATCATCTTTGTTACGGGAGTCAATATTATAAAGAGTTAACTTTCGGAATATGTCTGACCTAGATCCCGCCTGGATCCTAACTCACCGTGGTTTTTCCATGAATCTGCTTGCTGATGTCCAAGGCGGCCTTAGCGTTGTCATTGGCGAAGTCCAACTTGCCCCCGAAGTGGCTGGAGTCCCCGGCGGTGCCCAGCACCCGAGTGCCGTAGGCCTGCCCCTCCAGCTTGCCCCGCGCGTCGTTGAAGATGGTCTGTTTGTACCCGCCTTTGCCCTGAAAAAGTAAAAACCAGGCAAATTGGGATCAAAGTAAGTTGATATCGAAGGTCATATTAATGGCCTGATTCAGTTGATGCCACAATCGAAATAACTTTGTGGCATGTAGGATACGATAAGCTTCGGGACGATAAGATATCACAGTTGGCCTAATGCTAACTCTAAAATTGTTTTCAAAATACCTCGAATGCAAACTTAGAACAATTGCGTAGACTTTCTCAGTATACTCGTACTTAGTAACCATTCTTGGAATTTTTCCAAGGCCTTATTCATATAGAGCTCAAGCGTCGTATTTCCTGTGGTCAATAATTATGTAACAGTTTATATGTATGTAGGTAAGTTATCACATGGATTTGTATAAGAGAGATTATGAGTCCTACCGGAATTGACATTATTGCCCTTAATTTTGGCTGTAAAGACGCAAACTAAAAATGATATGGTGTGACTTACGAAAAGCCCCTGGTCGTTCGTGCCTAATGTGCCAAAGATCTTGCCACTGCCGACTGACTTGTCCCACGTGACGTCTCGCTGCTGGCGCACCTTTTTAACCCACGGGTAATGCTCAGGATACCTGGATAAACATCATAACAGTAGTGTAAAAATCGCACGTAACGGATTGTACGCGCGTAGATCTAAATGTCAATTTTAGTATGGGAAAATGACAGTTAAATTGTACCAACGCGCGTTCGAAACGTTACGTGATTGATTACCCCTCTGAACTATTTGAAATTAAGTAGATTTAATCGAGTAGCTACATAGCAAAATAGGATACTAATATATTCACTGCGACAGGTCACCCAGGAATATAACAATAATTTAGAAGAAAAATCGATTTGATCAAAGTCGCGCGTCGAATAAAAGCAACCCCATTCCAACGGTAAGTATATAAATAGTTTGGCTCTCAAAAGCGGGTCGATAATATATGAAGGGCCCACGGAAAGAACATGTCTAGTCACTTTTTAGGGTTCCGTACTCAAAGAGTAAAACGGAAACCCTATTAGACTCCGCTGTCCGTCCGTCCGTCCGTCTGTCCGTCCGTCCGTCTGTCTGTCACCAGGCTGTATCTCACTGATACCGTGATAGTTCCAGTTGAAATTTTCACAGATGATGTATTTCTGTGGCCGCTATAACAACAAATACTAAAAACAGAATAAAATCAATATTTTTATTGATAATGGTACGGAACCCTTCGTGCGCTAGTCCGACTCGCACTTGGCCGGTTTTTTTTTCAACATGAGATTTTAATGTCACGTTATAGTTCATAACGAGCTTAACATTGCGACATTTTGTGCACAGACACAGGTAAACATTGTTTGTGTGATCGTAAGCTTGGAAGTCCTAAGTGTCACACGTCAATCAGAGGCAACCTGAATGTCACCACGTTATAAATTTAAAAAAAAAAACTCAAGTAAGGCCCGGCCCTTTCCTGTGTGTACTAAGTAGTTGTGTTCTGCCTATTCCAACTTCTAAGAAGTCACAACATTATGCAGTCGTTGAAATAGACATTACCTACATACGTATTTTAAATCTGTACCTAATATACAAATCCCTGATCATACAGTACACAACTACATGGAAGAAGAGCCGGGCATTAGGTACTTAAGTTTTTTATATACAACGTGTTTTTATACATTTGCTTTAATTTTAAGGGCAGATTCTTTACATCTTTTACATTTACATCTTTCGATACAGTCTCCGTTCCCATCCTGCTTCACAAGCTTGAATCATTAGGAATCAGAGGTACGCAGCTCAAATTATTTGCAGACTATTTAGACGGCCGCACGCAACGCACAAAAATCGACAATTTTATGAGTTCTGACCTACATAATGCCTCTTTTGGGGTCCCACAGGGAAGTATTTTAGGTCCTACGCTGTTTTTAATTTATATAAATGACCTTTGCAATCTTAAAATCGACTGTGATAAAATCATTTCATACGCTGACGACACTGTCCTACTTTTTTCTGCAAACTCAGTAGAGCAAGTCTATGAATATGCACAGCGAGGCTTTAATATCGTAAGTAACTGGCTTCTACATCACCTACTAACCCTGAACTCGGAGAAAACAAATGTTATAAAGTTTTCCATGCGCAAATCGAAACTAGCTCCGACTAACCTTAAAATCTATGCTCACAATTGTAAACATCCCACAAATAACCGGTGTGCATGTCCGGGCATAGCTACCACAAACAAAATAAAGTATTTAGGAATCATAATTGATGACTCTCTCTCTTTTCGACTTCATGTGGAAGCGTTGTGCACTAGAGTTCGTAAGTTAATATTTATTTTCAAAAACATACGTACGATCGGAGACTCGCACATAATCAAACAAGTTTACTTTGCGTTATGTCAATCTGTATTAACTTACTGCATCTCTTCATGGGGTGGCTTGGCTAAAACCACATTACTAAACCTAGAAAGGGCCCAGAGAGCAATCCTTAAGGTTTCTACTTTCCGCCCCTATCAATTCCCCACTAGCCTGCTTTATAAATCATGTGAAGTTTTAACAGTCCGACAATTTATATTGCACACAGTTTTAAAACAGCACGCTGAAACCCCTTACAACACTGATCATGCCAGTAAAAGGCGTAAAGATTTTGTTTGTCCTAATTATACTCAAACACGACACGCTTTCTCTTCTAGATTTTTTCTTTTCCTAGGTCCACTTCTTTACAAAAGACGGCTAGATTTATATCCCCTAAACTACATGAAATGTAAATCAACGCTACGAGAAGCCCTACATAATATGTCCTATGACGATACTGAGAAGTTATTTATCGTTTTAAAATAATTTTGTTCTATCTTCTATCTTTTTATACCTTTTTTATATATAGGTTATTAACTTACTAATTATTTTGTACTACCTAGTCAATAAGAATCATATTGAATAATATTTTGCATGTGAATAACATATTCAATTGTTAGTTCTTTTTTGCCTGAAACACAGGGTATCCTAGTTCAGGCACGTGTTATTTGTCTCTAATATTAAGCTCCTAGTCTATAGTAAATACTGATGTACATTATGTTTTATCAATAAATTATTATATTATTATTATCTTATGTAGATAGTTTCTCAAAGAAACGTATATCCTAAGTCGCACCGTTTTCAAAATATTTCAAGTCGAAATTTGATCACTAACATAAGTTAAATCAGTGTAACATCTTCTTAATTCATAACCAAATACTTTGTACGTAATAAGCAATTGCACTACCAGTGAGCAACAGTGTAGTACATTGTTTAACGAGGGGCGTAAGTGGAATATTGCAAACGAGAGTCTATCAGAAGCCCGACGCCTAAGGCGGAGGGCTTTTGATGACTCGAGTTTACAATACTCTTACGCCCGTGTTATACACAATGTTTTTCATCACATTTGCGAGGAAATAAATAACTACAAAAGACAGAAAAATCTATGTTCTAAAACCAGAAAAATCTATAAGCGCACCAATCAAAAATGCGTAGCTTCAATATTTCAAGTTCAAACAATAACAGAACAGCAGAACAGTTTTCTTGCAGCGCATGGTCACCTAGATTTGTTTTGACCAATCAGATCACACACAAGCCTATAACTCTCTCGGGAGTTATACAAATCCATAACTCCCGCGGGAGGTAAGTCGGCTATAGCTGCTCTATACACGCTTTACGAGCAAGTGTGATGAAAAATTTATTAATAAGCTGTCAATGTAGTTGACACCCAATTGACGCTAACTCTTCCTAAACTCTAAAAGACATTTTACAATAGTCTGCAACTAAATATTAAATTACTTTGTACGCGTTAAACCGATGTACATGATAACTTATATAAATGTACAATACAAAGAAGATGATGGAGAACTCGGCAGACTATAGGGCTGGCTACTTCCTCGGTCAACGCATAGGAATAACTATCCAACGAGGAAATGTGGCCAGCCTTGGGCACCCTTCCCACAGACAGCGACCTCGGAGAGTATGTATATACCTTAGAATAATAACGCATAGAAACGCAGTTCACGCGCAACGGTGAGGCCACCTAAACTCGGCCATAAATGGCCCAGTACGCCGATCGGTGGAACAAAATTGGTGCGTTTGTGTGCGTATTGGCGCGTGTGAATACGTGTTGATCACAACTACATGAATCCATTTTATGCCTCACGCTTTGGCGCGTCGGCCGTATGAAACTATCCTTATATGCGTTATTATTCTAAAGTATATACTAGTTATTAGTTTTAAGTGTATAGGTTTAAGTTTTGTTTTTGTTAATTAATATCTTGCTTGTCAAATAAAATTATATGAATAAATACAAAGCACTGTGTCGAAGTTAAAGCAAATGAATAAAAACACCTTGTATAGGTAGTATAACAAACCCGCTTTTGTGCTATAAGAAATATGTAATAAAAAAAAGGTTCAGAAATGGGTCATCGACATGAACCACTTTTTAAAAGCCACAACGCCATTAGCAACCCAATCTTAGAACAATCCAATCTTTCCGTATCTATCACAAGGTTGTTTCTAAGAAAATATTAGAGGCTGTGCAGTCGACGTCAAGGACATATTAATTTTCCCCTTAAATAATAAGGCATAAGGTGCAAACGTGTAAACAGATCGTCATACTTAGACGTCGACTGTACATTTTGTAGTCATTCATAATTAATAACTTAGAAAAGTTGAAAACCCCCGAAATGTTCATTTCATAGTTCAATATCTCAAAACCGGCAGAACCAATTTTGTTGAAACGAACAATCAAAGAAAAACTAAGAACCATCTCGATCACGTCAGCTTTCGGACAAAAAAACGTATTAAAATCGGTCCATTTGTTTAGGAGCTACGATGCCACAGACAAATACTTACACAGACAAATACACAGACACGTCAAACTATAACACCTATAATACCCCTCTTTATGCGTCGGGGGTTAAATAAAACTGTTCACAAGTTGTTGATATTAATATTTCGAGCAATGGTCAAGATTATAAATTTAGTAGACATTTTAACATATTTCTCGTATCAGAGGCAAACTCTTTTTGGATCACGTTAGTTGACCAAGTTGGACTAGACACTGACACAGTTATTCTGTACCTCTCTTTGTAACCCGGAGGAACCGACACTTGGGCCATCGCCACGTACGTCAAGGCACCCAAAACAAGAATGGAAGTCTGCATTATTTTCTGAAAAACAAGTAAATAATTCCAATGATAAATGTAAGTCAGTGGAAATTAAAAGGTGTCTTTCTAAGATTTTGCTATAAAAGTAATAACTAAAATAAGGAAATATCCGGCCCCGGATTATCCCATTAATATGCAATTTTCTAATAAACCTGAGGATTTCTATATTTTTTTATAGTTTAATAAATAACAGATATAAAAAAAAATCGTTAGCGTATTTGAAGACTACCTACTTTTCAAAAATGCGAAAAAGAAAAACGTAGACAAATTGGTCTTTATAAGAATTAAGAAATATTAAGCACTATGTGTTTAACACACTGTATCTAGCTGACAACACAAGGAATCCTCGAATCAATAGTGGGTCGGCGCTTGTGATTATTTTGGAATGGCAGCGGCCATTTTTTATAGATTGCTGACTGATGAGTCAGCAATTATTTCTAATCAATAATAACACTGCGTGTCGGTTTACATTCCCAAAAAAGAAGCTTGTTCCTAACTATATTTTATGTTAGCGCAAATATTTAAATACAAAATAAATTTATATATCTATAGGTACCATATTTCAGCTTCCTATGTCATACGGTCTTCGAGAAAACTGGCTGTAACAAACGGACAGCCTCCGAGTGATCGCATAAGTGTTCCGTTGGACCAACTTCGGTACGGAACACTAAAAAGTGATCTAAAAACTGAAGTAAAAAGTATAGCAACCGTAAAAAAACGCGTCATGATTTTGTACCGATTCTTAGGAATAATAAAAACACTTACTAAATATTGTTACTTAGGGGCTTCGTATTGTAAGAAAGTTTCTTCCTTAGTGCCCTCATAGTGGTTATTTCCTGACATATATACACGAAACTCGGCAAATGGTAAAGTCCCGTCGCGGGCCGCCGTAAAGAACCAGTTCCTAAAAAGTCTTGCAATGAATCACGTTAAGAACTCGGATTGATGATCGGTTAATAGGTTCATTCATATTTGTATTACGATGGTTACGTCATTTAGAATAGGATGACGATTTCAAATATATGTAGGTACATTTGTTGTTATTTTTTTTTCAGTCACTAAAATTAATTGAAAATATTCAAAGATTATTTTAGAAAGCCTATTAGGGAAAATATGTCAATGGCTTTGTATTACGATAGAGATACGGTCAAGGACTTTAATTGTTCCATTTAGAGCTGACTTCATACTGGACATTTCAAAGCTTAACTGTTAAAAAAGCGGCCAAGTGCGAGTCGGACTCGCACATGAAGGGTTCCGTTACATAAATTGCTTTTTACGATATATGACGTATTAAAAAAAACTACTTCATAGATCTCGTTCAAACCAATTTTCGTTGGTAGTTTGCATGGTAATGTACTATATGTGTTACCAAAATGTACCAATGTCTATGGTAAACGAAGATGGGAATATTTGTTACCTAGTATCCTGAATGACTTACCATCTGATGTACTCACAAATATATGTGATAAACCGCAACATTGTAAACGTATAATGAAATCTGCTTGTATATCCCAAACCTGATAGTAATAATTAATGAAATAGCTAATCTAAATTACTGTTGCCGCCGTAGACGTGTATGCAGTTTTTGGACCCTAAGCCGCGGCAATAGGATAAGAAACGGTATGCACGTCTCCAGCGTGCTCCCAAGTGCTTCACAGCATATCACGTCATAATGTCGCATTTTGTGTAGGCAATCGCCGTGTGCGCTTTATTTTTATAAGCTTGTTATCCTATGTATAAACTAAATATTAATTGAGTGAATGCAGTGGCAGTTAAACACTGCTGGGTTTTGTCCGCTGTCTGGCCATGTATTGTAAAATAATTATATATATAAATAAATTAAAAAAAAAAAAAAAAAAGTACATCATATATTTTTTTCAGTTTTATCATTCTCTTATTTTAGAAGTTACAGGGGGGGGGGGACACATTTTACCACTTTGGAAGTGTCTCTCGCGCAAACTATTCAGTTTAGAAAAAAATGATGTTAGAAACCTCCATATCATTTTTGAAGACCTATCCATAGATACCCCACACAGATATGAGTTTGATGAAAAAAAATTTTTTGATTTTCAGTTCTGAGTAGGGGACCCCTAAAACTTAATGTTTCTTTTTCAATTTTTGTGTAAAAATCTTAATGCGGTTCACAGAATACATCTACTTACCAAGTTTCAACAGTATAGCTCTTATAGTTTCGGAAAAAAGTGGCTGTGACATACGGACGGACAGACAGACATGACGAATCTATAAGGGTTCCGTTTTTTGCCATTTGGCTACGGAACCCTAAAAACCAAAATTAGATGACACCTAATTGGCTCAACAATTAAAGTCATTGACTTGTACCTGAGGTGTAATCACGTAACGTTCCGAACGCGCGTCGGTACAATTTAACTGTCAATTTTCCATATAAAAAATGACATTTAAACCTACCCGACGTTCGTACAATGCGTTACGTGGTCGACATACTGCTCTCATTCTACATTTAGGCAAAAACTAGCCCAGCCTATTAACGGTAATATATTTAAAATTTAATCCTATAAAAAACATTCCATGTAAAAAATAAGCCAAGTCTCGAAACTCTTCCACCGTAAAAGTTGTGAGATATTCCGTAGAGCCAAGTCAGGCATTCTTATTATTTTTATTAGCTACCAACTGAATCGACAAAAATATAATAATATACAGGGTGACTGGTAATATTCCTTGAAAGGGGTTATACTAGAGCTAATTTGCAACAATTTATGTCCAGTCAACCAGGGGTCAAAATACGATTTTTTTAAATGTTTCGAGTTTTTAGTTTGTTTGAAAAAAAATCACCTTGCAGCCTTAAAGTGCTGATTGTGACAAAAATGTTTTTTTACCATCCAAATGGAAGTACTTTTGTCACAATCACCAGCTCAAGGCTGCAAGGAGAATTTTTTTCATACAAACTAAAAACTCGAATATCTCGGAAACCAGCGAGTTTCGACCCCTGGTTGACTGGACATAAATTGTTGCAAATTAGCTCTAGTATAACCCCTTTCAAGGAATAGGTCGAATTACCAGTCACCCTATATATAATTATCGAACAGCTCACTAAATACCAAGAATATCGGCTGAGAAATGTGACATGACATAACAGCCGGACAGCGTGACATCCGGACATACGAAATAATTTTGGCTCAAGCTGAAACAGAGAACTTCGTTCGCTTCGCTCGCTCGTTCAATAAATATGCGTACTTTCATGTTTATTTAATACCATCTGTAGATTAGACCAAATGGTCTAGTAAATATAATATTTACGCGTTCATAGCCTAGCGGCGCCTGCGAATCGGAAACGATAACGCAGGGTAAGCAAAGATGGCAGCGGTCAGTCTTTGGATGGGTGACCGCCCGTTTGAGTGGTTACTATAAATAAGCGCTTCCGCGCTTTGGAAGGCACGCTAAGCAGTTGATCCCGGCTGCTGTCAATGACAGTAGTCGTTAAGCCGAGTTAGAGGCCTTCGGGCGGCTTAAGAACCTCTAACAGTCGAGTTGCCCACTCACTTGACAAAGGGGGGACAACTGTTACTTGCGTCCGCAGGAGCTACCTACCACAACCCTGCACGTGTCCCCTGGGTGGTACTAAAGAGTGACAAACTCAAAGGCCAAATAATGTATGACATAGGTACGATTAAATAAATATAATACGTGAGACGTGAGAGGTTAATTATAGGTATGTTATAGGTAGTATGCGTATGGTAGGTATTCACAATCACACAGTAAATAACCATTTTGAGCTAAGCTAATTACATACTATAACTTTAGCATTGCGATATATTTGCGCATGTAGGTAGATACTTAACTAGTACACAGTGGCTTTATTTACATACATATGAAGAACTAAACAAAACAAAGCTTAATTTTGTTATCTGTATAAATATTATGAGTTATTGAGATATATACTGTATTTTGTTGCCAATCGTAGTAATTCCCCTTGGAGAGAACATAGGGACTTTACCATTCCTCTTAGTTTCGTATATAAATGCCAAGACATGCCACTTTCGTTCATTAAGGAAAACACTGTCAAACATTGCGAAGCCTACAATTTAGCTGGTAAGTAGTAACTCAAATATTTCTTGTAGGATAATTGTGTCGATTGTGTCGAATAACAGAATTGGAGATTCTCAACTCTAATATTGAGTTTATTGTTTAAAAGGTACATACAAACAGGGTTATTTTTTTAACATTAACATATGAATATGGACATCAATTAGTTATTATATAGAGTTTTTTTTGTATTGCCGAGAAATTAAAGAACAGTTTTTCTGTATAAAGAGACTAGCTGCCCGCGCTGCTCTGCCTGCAAATTACAAACAATAGCAAAAAAAGTACCAAGTACGTAGGAAAAAATACCTACGTAATAGTAGTTCCGGATATTACTCCGGGTCAATCAACTATTTTTTGTTGCTCGTTGCCATGGTTACGTCTTCTGGGTCACTCTTTAAAACTATGATTTTATAGGGTTTAAATCCAGTAAGCACGTGTTTTTGTTATATTGATAAACACATTCCATGGTGGGGCATCGCCTTACCGTGACAGGAGTCACTGTTGTCTTTTGGCTTAATACAAACTTACAAAGCCATATCACTTTTTGCCCAACTACGATAGTGCTGAAAGGAAGGGATCTGATTTTAGTAGTCTATGTATGTATTTACGTGTGTTCCTCGGTAGCGCTTAAGATACTGAACGGATTTTGGTAAATTAGCTTTCAATAGATTCGAAATTACGCTTCGGATTATAGGCTTCCTTTTGTATAAAAAACCGTTTTTTTTTTTTTACTTTTTATACTTGTTCATCTCCATTGTTAGGGTTCCGTAGCCAAATGGCAAAAAACGGAACCCTTATGGATTCGTCATGTCTGTCTGCCTGTCTGTCCATCCATATGTCACAGGTCACAGCCACTGTTTTCCGAAACAATAAGAACTATATTGTTGAAACTTGGTAAGTAGATGTAAAACCTGTGAACCGCATTAAGATTTTCACACAAAAATAGAAAAAAAAAAAAACATTTTTGGGGTTCCCCATACTTAGAACACAACTTACAACTCAAATTTTTTTTTTTATCAAATCCATACGTTAATCCTTCAAAAATTATATTGAAGTTTAAATTTTTTTTTTCTAAACTGAATAATTTGCGCGAGAGACACTTCCAAAGTGGTAAAATGTGTGGCTGGGGGCCACTCTGGGGACTCTCTGTAACTTCTAAAATAAGAGACTGATTAAACTAAAAAAAATATATGGTGTACATTACCATGCAAACTTCCACCGAAAATTGGTTTGAACGAGATCTAGTAAATAGTTTTTTTTTAATACGTCATAAATCGTAAACCGCAATTTATTTTACGGATGGGCGAGTCCGACTCGCACTTGGCCGCATTTTAAACCTACAAGTGCTATAAGTTCACTGAAATATAATGTAATGTGCTCTGCGTACCACCCATTTTGGAAATCCAGACGTTAGTTTTTGTATGTATGTTACGAGCTATCTCAAAACAATGTCAAATAGCCCCACGTCTCGAGTAAGGTAACATTGGCTTTGTTGGTACTGTTGGTAGTAATATTATTTCTTTAACATTTCAGAAGAAATGCAGTCTATCGTTGTCGTTATGGTTGCCTTGGTGAGCGTGGCGATGGCTCAAGTGTGGCTCCTACCCGGAGAAGACAGGTAATTAATTTAATACACTTGTGGGCATTGATTGAAATCTCCGCTCATTTGTCATCGCACTAGCATAAAAAAATTAAAAAACCCATGGCAGACGCTCAGAGACGCATACTCCAAGGTCCCGCTTTATCTATGTTGGTAATGGACACTAAAATGATCTATTTGCTTTCAATATAATACAAGTGGTTGACGACATTACAGGAACAACAGCCCATTTAATAATATCTGGGCCAGAGCCGCCTCTCAAGGGAGGGATATCACATGGAGCAGGCCAGCTGGCGGCGGCAAAGTCTTCGGCACCTTGGGCTCCAATGACCAAGGCTTGTTTGTAAGTATCACACTTTTTGAACACATTTTTTATGGGTACTTATTTTCAAACATCACAAATCTCATATGGTATGCAGATACAGTAGTCTACGGACTCTTAACTCCTGTGTGTCACACATGCGTAGGATGTAACCGTTTATAGGTACCTACATGAGGATTTGGTGTATTGGCAGCAAAGGACAATAAGACGTCCTTCAGTAACACAGTACATCCCCGCCGGCATCGGCAGCGTCACTGGCAACCTTACTCACCACCGTTCATTACTCATCTAGTATAATTATTATGCGGAGATCTCAATAAGGTTGAGGTACTTCACCGGCTGGTACTGCTCCTGATATCTCGATCATCATAAAAAATCATTATGTTTTTAAATTCTCGTTCGTCCATCGTACATTAATTTACTATGTGGATTCTAGGGCAAGGCAGGGTACAAACAGACCATCTTCAACGATGCGTGGGGCAAGCTGGAGGGACAGGCCTATGGCACCCGGGTGCTGGGCCCCAACGGGGACTCCAGCCAATTTGGGGCCAAGTTGGACTTTGCCAATGACAACGCTAAGGCAGCCTTGGACATCAGCAAGCAGACTCATGGAAAGACCACGGTGAGTAAGGCGGGTTCTAGGCCAAAAATATCCTTAAAATTAACTCCTTATAACAATGATACCTTTTGCAGATATGATGAACCGTTAAATTAATACAAGGATTGAAACGAATTGCATGTCATGTAAACAGTCTTCAAAATAAATACAAGTTAGGTACTACGTAATAGAGTCGACACCGCCTAAGGAAAGGCGCGGGTCGGCAGCTCGCTTCTGCATTCCAGTTATTACATTAAGTAGCCTGCGTATTCATATGGACTGCCCAGAACAGAACATTTTCGTGGCCCGTGGCTCGTGGCCATGAGTGCTAGAGCGAATGGACGTTGTCATTAAAGGTGATATTATGTGGTTTATCAGGTGGAGGCTAGCGGCGCGGGAGTGTGGAACCTGGACAAGAACACGCAAGTGTCGGCCGGCGGCGCCGTCTCGCAGACCGGCGGCGGCAGGCCGGACGTCGCCGTCAAAGCGGAGATAGAACACAAGTTCTAGCAGATACAGATGATCCTCTTCAAGGCCCTTCATCCGCCGCGCCTCTGGTGGCGCGACCAAGAGATCAACAGTCTGGCTAGACGCAGTAGCTCTCGTTCCTAGATTTTACCATATTACATTTAAGTTTTAATAATGTTAGGTAATTTAGATACAAGATATTTATTCATAAAAGTCAATGTTTTACAAGTCAGTCAATACCTAGGTATTTATTATTATTTGAGAACCTGCAAGTCGATAGGTACATAAATAAGTAATATTATTTATTAATTAAATCCGATGTCAATATGGTCGCATATAGTTTTACATGTCTGAGTCTTACAGGAGACAGGAGGAGAAAATATTAGTTACTAATTTGTGATATACAGTTAAAGTTAAGGTTATGTAGGTGCTTTCTAATACTTTAGGGCCAGTGCACGTCTCAACAAATTCATAAGTTTCTGAACCTGTTAAATTATGTGCTTAGTACACAAGTCTCCGTTTTTTAATCTGTTTTAAACCAAAAGTTGCGTTAGTTTATTACATAATTTAGTTAAGTTAAACTACGAGTATGATTACCATTGTTTTTCATTTGCATCGCTGTGTGCCAAAAAAATACAGATTGTTAATTTTGAACTGAACTGGTTATAATTTTTTCACACCTTTCATTCAGAAAAGTAAGTTTTGGTCCACGACGAGAGGGACGCAAAATGCTACTTTTCTGCAAAATGCTACTTTTCTGCAAAATGCAACTTTTCTGCAAAATGCTATTTTTCTGTTCAAGCTACTTTTTAAATTTATTCATTGGCATGTAGCATTTACGCAATGTGCCAATTGAACACAGATGTCAATAAAATTATCGATTATAATTTTATCGTAATCGATTAAAAAAGAACAAATTTCTATATATTTTTACAAGCTTTATATTAACTTGCACTATTCGTACGTATGTAAATATGTAAGTATGTAAATTGTCCGTCAAAATTTGTAATCCATTTTTCAGTCACTTCCCGTTATCTAATTGAGCTGAAATTGTGCATGTATATGTATATCGCATGACAATGCAATATTATGATGACTTGGAGCTGATCTGATGCTGGAGCAGGAAGGTGGCCTTAGGAACTCCGCATTAAAACGACACAACCCCATAGAGTTTGGGCTGGGAGTAGATGATGATGGTATGCAGAAAAGTACAGTCGGCAATAAAAGCTTGTACCAAAAATGAAATTTTTGACAGAATTTTTTTAATTTTTGTTCATTTTTGTTTCATTTTTTATTTTTTTTTGTTTATTTTTTGCATTTTGTTTCTCATAGTCCGTAGGGAAAGTTGCATGTGTCACTCAGGAGCAAAATTATCTTCGTCTTGGGCGTTAACACTTGAATCCCTCACTACGCTCAGGATCCTACGTTAGAATCCCTCGCTACGCTCAGGATTCTATTTTAATACACCGCCCTCGCCGTAAATATACTATTTTGCTCCCTTGTGACACAAATAACTATTATAATTTGTCTCATCATCCTCCTCCTCGCGTTTTTCCCGGTTGTATCCTAAAGTCCACTTTCGCACCCACTCCCGAGATTTGGGGCAGGCCCACGAAAGCGACTGCCATCTGATACGAGTATTCCAACCCAGAAGGAAAACTAGCGGCGCTACCACGAACGTCGAATCTCGAACTTCGTATATCTCCGTCTCTGTCGCTCAAGTACCATAAACCATAAGTGCGATAGAGACGGAGATATACGAAGTTCGACATTCGAAATTCGTGGTAGCGCCGTAGACCTTTATAAATGTAATTTGAATATTATTTTTATAAACGTAACGATATAATATATTATTTTGTGGATATGATACCGAATGGATTAGGCATTGGTAATAAGTGCCCCCTCCCTTGCGCAAAAAGGTGTTATTGAATGCAAAAATCTAGCTCTGATAGGTAAATGAATTTGCAGAATTTGTCGTATTTAATATCAACATACTTACTTACATAACAAAAAAGTCATCTTGCAACACCTGTGCGAAGCCGGGGCGGGTAGCTAGTTATTTAAATAAAAACCCCAATCTAATAGGTTATTTTTGAACTTCGTATTCACTCTGACATCTGTCTCGAACTAAAAACAGTGGGCCTAACGAGAATAAATCGTTGCTCGACATTAAGCTAGCCCTCACTCCTCACTGCACTGGCTACTGAAGCTGTGAATCCAGTACATGTGCCACCTATTCACAAATAAACGTCGTTTTTAAGCTTCTTTCTAGTATAATTCGACCTCACGAGTCATAACAACTATACGTAATCTGAGGACGGGCTTAAACTGGTTCGTTCGTAGCGAGCTCGATAAGCGTAGTGAACAAATCAAGACCTGAAACTGGGGCTGATAGTCGGGATGTAGGTCACTCCTATTTGTTTTCACATAGTTTTTTGGAGCATTAGCGTGGAGATCGGGGGAACATGCATTAAAAACTTTAGCTTCGGAGTTCAAGAATTAAGCTTGGTTAGTAGGTATTTACGGTTCTTAGTTTTGGAAGTTACTTTTGTGAAAATGAAAATACGGCTTTAAACGTAGCATATTTCGCCCCGACTATCAGTCTTGAAACAATAGAGGTGTAGACTAAGACTTTTTTACGATGCCTTTTGAACCAGTTCTTGGACCAACTACATTTATAGAACATAAATATTAAATACCTACCCAAAAATTTGAGACAAACATTGACCTCGCTAGCGGCAGCCCCAAACGCTTCCTACTAATTGACTTAATAGTATTGACGTCACAATCCTTCACAATATTTATTTTATTTATTGGTTTTAAGGATAACACAGCCGTATATATAACGAATACATAGTTGTTTTACAATTTGGTTTCTATAAAAGCGTAATGATTCTGTAGGTAGTTAAATTTACTCTTAGACAATAAAAAAACATGAGTATTTTTTCAAAACTTCCAATCTTTTTATTATTGTAATTAAATTACCTATATTTTTCATTTTATACTTTATTACTATAATTTGATGGTTTATTATCCATTTAACAACACTACGTTATCAATTTTTACATGAGTCTACAGTGTAGGCTCATGTTAAAATTGCTACACCCCTATTAGGACGCAATGTAGTTTTGAGAAAAATGTTTATGGGGTCGATTCATGACACAAATAGTTACATTATACATTCCAAATAGTCCAATTATATTTAACTGTGTGTGTGCCGGTTAAGGGAAAGTTCCAACAGCATTCTAAGTGTCATTGCCGACAGATACTTACGACTGCCCTATGTTGGCGCATTAGGATCGGTCAAATTAAATCGGTCGCAAAATTTAGATCTAAGTAACTATAGAGGCTAATACTAATATAGGTTAAGATTATACTAACAATATATGGATGTACAAAAAAAAATGTCTTAAATAAATAAATCTATTCTATTCTATTCTATAACACGCTCGAATCCACGCGCGCCGAGCTAACGTGTAAAATTGAAAGCGCTCAGCATAATTGTTGAAATCAAATCTTCGTCCATTTAAATGCCTACATACCTAGGTATATGTTACCCTATACCATCTTGAACATCCATAATTAGGGCGATAAAGATGGAGCTATCCAAACGTCGATTTCCGCCCGGCAGGGTAATCTAGTAATCTTTTTAACGCGCATTAGGACGACTTAACTGTCATTTCTTGAAGGTGAAAATGTTTTTTGATAAGTCCTAACGCTCGTTTCAGAAAGTTACGCAACTACCCTGCTGGTCTCGCGCGAGTTGAATGGAATTAGAACAAATCACGAAAGTGTAAGGAGATGGTAAAGGCCACAACCGGCCACCATTCAAAATTCAAGTCCAAGTCATCTTTGATTCGCTTTACCCTTTTAGATTTTTTTTTATTCTCAAAAAACAACTTAATGGCAAGTACATATTTTCTTGCTTCGCCAAGCTGAGGCCAGTTTGTCGGCGAATGTGCGCTCCTTTCTAAAAGTTAAACATCAACAACAAATTAAATACCTACTCATTTCGGTTCTTTCTTGGCCTAGAGCATGTCTTACTTGAAACAAGTAACTGGCTCCGCAGGAGGCCAAACTTAAGTCAATATAAAAAACCGGTCAAGTGCGAGTCTGTCTCGCGCACCGAGGATTCAGTACAAAATTTCACCACGCTTTATTAAGAAAAAATCTATGTTGGTTTTTCAGAGATAATTATTTTTCAAGTGAACCAATTTCGATAATTCTTTTTTATTTGCTGGAATGTACTTTCAGAACACTTCCAAACAAATTAGAAGGATTTTTCCAAAAAAAAAATCAACACAAATGTATTAAATTTACTAACTTAAATATAAAATTATTTTTGAAGAATAAAAAAAATACACTAGATAGAGGTCTCGTTATATTTTTCCGGTAATATTTACGTTAATATTAATAATACATAATGTTTTTAAATTTTTGGCTTGGTAAACTTCGGAGATACGCGGGGGGGGGGTGATCAAAACGTTACCACTATAGCAAAAAAAATGAAAAACTTCACATTCCGAGCTGTAGCAGGTTCCAAACATCCGCTACCAATTATTTTGTAAATTAACTGATTACATAAGTCAATTAAAAACTGATTTTATATGACTAGCGCACCGAATTAATGTAACTACCCCCAAATTGCCAGACGTCTTACTGGAATTGCCTTCCCAGTTCAAACCTATTAGCATGAACCGGGATTAAATCAGATCTAGCCACCGGGTGCTCATTTAGTGTAGCCGGATATTGGATAGGACATGTAAGGTATCCTTAATGTATCCTGGTCTAAATACAAAATGAGTATGTTATGTCATCGCGCATGATGGATGCCTCACGCATCATGTAATAGTACATTTTACAACTAGTGTGAAAAGAATGTCTTTTTACCACTAGTACCGAGGTATCTTGCCACGAGCTGAAAGCGAGTGGCAAGACTCGGTACGAGTGGTAAAAGACATTTCACACGTGTTGTAAACGACGTTTTTTAATACAATTGCGAAAAAATAATAAATTAATATTCGTCATTTATATATTAATGAATTCTTTAAATAAATTTATATTATTGTACCTCGATCTCAACTGTTAGTGGCTGCATCGAAACTTCTGCTTGCGTATGCGCTCCTGGTACCTATAGGTGGACCGTTTAACTCGGTCCTCGCCTGCGCGGCGCGCGGGTGCAGGGGTATGACTATAACGGGCTGCGGGCGACGTGCGGAAGGCAAACCCCGGCGCCCGCACCCCGTTATCGTCATACCCCTGCACCCGCGCGCTGCGCAAGCGAGGAATGAGTTAAGCGGTCTACCTACAGATGCGTACATTTTCAGCTTCAAAAATGACTTTCATACTAACGCGATCAAAAATAAATACTCCTAGTATTCGTAAGCGTTTTTAATTTCATAATTTCCAAGTAAAAAATCTAATATAAAATTACTGCGTTTCGAAAGTATAGTTTGGAACTAAAAAGTAAAAAGCACTAGTGCGAGAAATTGAGCTTCTCGTACGCTACGCAGCCACAAAAAGTACCACTTTTTGAGCAACTGTATTAAAAAAGTGGTTCTTGTTGTTCGTAATTCTTTACAAACGGAATTCTTTATAACAACCGCAATTCACCACGTTCCTTATTCTTCACAGTCCTGATACTCCTGACGAGAGGGTCCTAAGAGGTATGGGTGGTGATGTGCCGTTGCAGAGAACATTGATAACTGCCGTCGATATTGTCGGCAAAATAGGCAAATTGAAGACTGACAGCCGTCTGACCCACATAGCTTTTTGAAACGGTTAATAGAAGGGAAGCCCAAGCGGGTAAAATTTGGACTTAGGTACTCGAGCGTCGTTGAGACGTTATAGATTTTGAGGATAGAATGAAAGAAAAGTTATATTATGTATGCCTTCTATGGTGGGGGAGGCGTCTACATGTATAAAAACCAATGTTAAAAAATCAGTCCCCCAAATTCCCCGCTTGGACTCCCCCTACTATTATATTTCAGTCACCTTAAACTATTTGCGATTAAAATGAGAAAAATACCATATTCATATCTCTAGTACCGGCAGCACATGTTCCCAGCCAATGCCCATGCATACAATGAAGTCAAGACAGCTAAGTAGGTATAATATTTTTCTCAAAAATAGCGCGCAAAGTGAACATAACTCGCTACATATTTGAAGGTAAAGTATAACATTGCAGGCCGCCTGGAATGTTACATATAAATTCTTTTTCTACTCCTGTACCGTTATCTGTCATTTATATAGGCTGTAGCTCAAATACAATGACACCACTAATAAGTCGTCGAAAAACTCTATGCTCTATGGCCCAAAAACGCACTGTTTAGCGTACTTTTTTGGTTCATACATTTTTCATAAAAGCACTGTTTAACTTTTTTAAATCGGTCGCTATATTGCAGTGGTGCCAACTTCATAAACAAATATTTCGAAATAAAAGTTTTTATTTACGATTTATCATTTGTATATTATACATTATTTACTACAATAATAATAAATCATCATCTATTGCGTGTTAAATTACATGTTTTATAAATTCTTGGTATTATTTATGAAAATAAATTCGAATTCGGTCCGGGTCCGGATTAGGTTTGGTTTGGAGGGCAAATGCAAACAAATTAAAAACAAAACAAACCATAAACAAGAAGTGTCACATTTCCGATTTCCCACCAAAATATATACAGTTCAAAATGAAAAGATGAAAGATGATAAACTGTTAGTCCTAGAATATTAAGATTTTATTCGTGTTTGTGAAGATAAAACGTGCCTTTTAAAATGGTCGAAGAAATTGATAACTGCACTCCTGAAGAAATTGCGTGAGTAGCAAAAGTACGAATAGAAAACTTGCTGCCCGAAAAGTACTATTTTGTAGTCTGCTATTTATTTAAAAGTTGTCTTAGAAAAAGTATTGTATGCAACGGTTTATAACTGGTCTAAAAACGCTCGTGGCGTCTTTAATTGCGATGCTCGCCAAGGCTCGCATCGCAACTCACGCCACTCGCGTTTTAAGACCCTTCTTATAAAACAGTTGCATAAAATACTATTATTTGTCGAGTACCAAACTTTTTAAAAAGTAGAAACTGGCATATAAAAGACGGCACAGGTCGTATTCAGCCCAATCAAGTCGTATTTTTCTGTTGCAAACGCGACATTTTTGTATGTGTCATAAAAAGATTGCGTTTTTCGGTGGAAAAATACACTTGCGATTCTGTTTAAAAAATATATGACGTTTAATTTTATGTAATTTGCAGTGTCCTCAATTTGTATTTAATAATAACGCTTGATTTCAATTTAGTCTTTTTTATTCCCCCATTTTTGAGAAAAGCACTATATTAGCCTCAGCCGGAATGGCAATTCCAGGCTTCGTATTATAATTAAACGGACTTGCAAGCTCGTCCCTTTAAACAAAATACTCAGTCTGCAATTTCCTCCTTCCCGGCCACGGCAATAATGTACTATTAACAAGTAGTAACGCAAATCTTCCTTTGCAAGACTTTTAATATCAGTCAATTGTTATACTGGTGTTATTTTCATCTATCGGATGAGTTTCATCCCGGGGTACATATAAACTTAAAGCCTATAATCACAAACACTGTCTTCTTAAAATTTAATGAATAAATCAATATTTGGGGACAATCATACACAAATCGACCTAGTCCCAAACTAAGCAAAGCTTGTACTATGGATTAGTAAGTGTCTAGTGAATACGATATATATACTTATATAGATACGAGTAAATAAATACTTAAATACATAGAAAACATCCATGACTCAGGAACAAATATTAGTGCTCATCACACAAATAAATGCAATTGACCCCGGAACCTCCCGCTTCGTAGGCAGGGTCACTATCAAATAGGCTACCAATTGGTACAGTTATCCGTTTAGTTGACGTCTTTGAAACCGATTATCACCCAGTACCCACAACACTATAAATTCCCAGCGTATAAGTAAAGATGAAATAAACCTTCACCCGAGTTTACCTAAGTAACCCGCTCCATCCCCATTTCACTCCCTCATCCAGAATCAGACCCGGCCTATGTTCAAAGAACTTTAGCTAAGTATATTTTAGTATAGTGAGGAAATTCGTGGAAACCGATTATTTTTATAGAAATATACATGACTCACTCGCAAATATGAAAACGCTATTTGAACTAAGAATATAAGTTCCCAAACCGCATCAATCCAATCCCACAGCGAACATGCAAAGCTAGGCTTAAACTGTTTGGCGTTTCAGCATTTTCCGCTATCCCCCCGTACTGGAACCGTACTCTGAATCCTTCAAATCACATTGAAACAAACCAAATGTAACCTAGACATAACGGCATAAGGTTGTTATTTCATTGACTCATTATATAACGTTGTTAGGGTTGTAAATTCAGGCTACATCGGCCATAGTAATTAAGATTGCATGTCAGCCCTAAATTTAGATTTGGACCAAGTCTAATTTATCGGTACGTTTGTGTTTGGAGCTCGCTAAGGTATTGGTTTGGGAATACCTTTGATCATTAAGGATCTGATAATTAAAATATATCAAGATACATGTTGTATAATAATTAACATCAAAACAATAGTACGTAGGTACCTACCTCTTGAAGATGATTCTCTCGAACGATTAGAAAAAAAGCTTTTTTCGAGATAATTTCGCTTCATTTGAGATTAAGTTATCATCGTCCTAATGCATCTTCCAGTCTTGCTTCAAGAATATTAACTTCAAATCAAGTATAGGAAACGTCTGGTGTATGTAATTAAATTTATTCAAGTACTTTTGTATTTCTTTCTGTGCACTCATCCTATAAAATACACTATAATAGCCACCACAAAATCATTGCTCGGAACCAGTGAGCTTCCGTGAATGCCATAAATCCCTTGATCCAGGCTTAACTCAGCACTATTGTGACTTCTGTGACTGTTATAGGACGTTTAATACTCGTATGCACCGTCGAAAACGTTTTACACAATCAATCCCGTGGTGCATCAGAGTATACGAGTATCTACACTATGTTGGTACTATAGGTAATAGCATATTTACTATTAGATTTTGTACAGGCTGATTAATCCCTTAACCCTTCTTTGCATGATTTTTTATTTATTTTTGAAATAAATCACGATAATGTCAGTTGACCTCCACATTTCGGTAAAAATATAAAAATAATATATGAGGTAAGTTTTACATGATATCTTTATTTTTTTGATATGATGGAAATTTCCATCATTATGCAAACTCTGACCTTAAGCATATCACAAATACGTTCCATTTCAAGCTATACTGTTCTTGAAACATAAAAGTCTTAAAATATCTATGCAAAGAAGGGTTAAGGCTTAAGGCGATTAACGAGTACAGTCAGCATCAGAAGTAGCTAAGCAAAATAACACGCTCAAAATGACGTACACAGATCCCTATTCCCTTGACATTAGAGTTCGTGTGTAGATCATTTAGGGCACTAGGACCGCTTAGCAACTTCTGCTGCTGACTGTATACGCCGACAAAGTCGCGGGCAAAAGCTAGCTTAACTTTATTGAACGAGCGAGCGAAGCGAACGAAACTCCCCGTTTCAGCTTGGGGAAAAAAGTCGTATGTCCGGCGTCTGTCCGGCTGTTCTACTCTACAGGTCTCATTTCTCAACCGCTTCTCGTGAAATTTCGTGAGCAGGTTCAATAAATAGATAGCTATATAGATTTTTTTGTCGATTCAATCATTCGAAATTAAAAAAAAACGGTCAAGTGCGAGTTGGACTCGCGCACGAAGGGTTCCGTACCATTATCTACAAAAACGCCAAAAAAATCACGTTTGTTGTATGGGAGCCCACCTTAAAAATATATTTTATTTTATTTTTAGTATTTGTTGTTATAGCGGCAACAGAAATACATAATCTGTGAAAATTTCAACTCTCTAGCTATCACGGTTCTTGAGATACAGCCTGGTGACAGACAGACGGACGGACAGCGAAGTCTCAGTAACAGGGTCCCGTTTTACTCTTTGAGTACGGTACCCTAAAAAAATGTTTTGAAGAAAAGACAGTCTCGCGAGTTCTATAGCTCTACAGCACGCACTATGAGTACCTACTAGTATTGGCCTAGTATATAGAGCGGAAGGCGCGGCGTGGGTAGGCCCCCCACAAGGTGGACTGATGACCTGGTAAAGGTCGCGGGAGTCCGCTGGATGCGGGTGGCGCAGGACCGGTCACTTTGGAACTCTTTTGGGGGAGGCCTATGTCCAGCAGTGTACGTCTTTCGGCTGATATGATGATGATGATGATGATTGATGATAGAGCATTAGCTATAGTTTATACTCATACAAAACGTACAAAGCTGCAGATGGAAGCTAGCTTATGAGTAAACGATTAGGTTAGGTAATTGTGGTCGTACACAAGTGATTAATTAATTTCCGGAAACGCCCAAGTAGCATAAATAAGGAGTACAAACTGACCCACGTTTACGTTTGTATATGCGGCGTCCATCCGGACTTAGCGGATAATCCGGATATAAGCTCCGTTTAACATCTGCGCGGCGGGCAACGCAACGCAACACAGGGAATACAGTATTGCCGTGCGAGCAATTAATAGGGTAAACGTGCCAGTGCTTGACACTGGCCCATTTCTTCATACCTTCAATCGTAATTAAGGTATAGGCGTTTACGTTAATGAAATGTTAACAAATATCTGTAAATATCATGAGTCAACTCACATAAATCGACCTTGTATACATATATCGCATAAATTTACATTGTAAATTGTCCGGAAATAGGCTCCTGTTCATGACTGTTTTTTTCTGTAGGTATATAAATATAAAAATTAAAGTAAATTAATAGTTATTTGTTATACAAGGGTGCAAAGTTGTATTTTAACCGCGAGTGTGGAATTGAAACACGAGCTAGCGAATGGATTCTAGGGTTGAACCACGAGCTAGCGAATGGATTCTATGGTTGAACCACGAGCGAAGCGAGTGGTTCAAATATAGAATCCTGAGCGAAGCGAGTGGTTCAAAAATAGAATCCTGAGCGTAGCGAGTGTTGCAACACACGAGACGTCAAAATAACTTGCACCCGTGTGTAACACAAATCTTTTCACCTCACTAAAGCGAGGAAAAAAAACAAAAAAGTAGAGAAGACATTTTTTTCAAAAAATTTTAAAAAGGGGGAAAAATCATTAAAAAACATGAAAAAAGAAACAAAATATTACAAAATTTAAAAAAAAACATTTAATAAAGAGGAAAAGAGAAAAAACATTGAGAAACAAAAAAAATAACATTAAAATAAAGAAAAACTTTAAAAAAAGGCAAAAATAATTTCAAAAAACATTAAAAAAGACTGATAAAAGAAAAACGAAGCAATAAAATAGAGACAAAAACATATAAATAGAAAAAAGTTACAATAACATAACATTAAGAAAAAGAACGTAAAAAAAGACAAAAAAAGACAAAAAACAAAAAAAAAACATGTAAAAAGAAAAAAGTTACAAAAAACATTATATTAAGAGAAAAAACGTAAAAAAAGACAAAAAAAGACAAAAAAACAAAAAAAAACATGTAAAAAGAGTGGAAAAAAAAATTAAATAATGGAAAAAGAAAAAACCTTGAAAAACACATATAAATCAATAAAAAATAAAATACATTAAAATATGGCAAAAACATTAAAAAAAATATAAGAGAATTTCAAAAAACCTTGAAATAATAAAAAACAAACATTTAAAAAAAAGGAAAAAACGTATAAAAAAGAGAAAAAAGACCAAAAAAACATAAAAAAAGAAAAAAAAAACATTCAAAAAGAAACAAAACATAAATAAAAAGGAGAGAAAAGCAAAAATCATTGAAAAAAGAAAAACAAAGCATTAAAATAGAGACAAAAACATAATTAAAGAAAAAAAGTTACAAAAAACATTAAAATAAGAGAAAAAACGTAAAAAATAGATAAAAAAGACAAAAAACTTAAAAAAAAACATTTAAAAAGAAAAAAAAGTGGAAAAACCACAAAAATAAATCAAAAAACAAAAAAAAAAAATTTTTTTTTTAAGTGGAAAAAATAAAAAAAAACCTTTAATAAACACATTTAAATCAATAAAATATAAAAAAAACATTAAAATGTAGACGAAAACATCAAAAAAATAAATAGAATTTAAAAAACCATTAAAAAAAGAAGAAAAGAATAAAAAAAAAAAATACGTATAAAAAGACCAAGAAAACATTAAAAAGAGAAAAAAAATACAGAAAAACATTCAAAAAGAAACAAAACATTTAAAAAGAGAAACAACATTTTTAAAAAGGAGAAAAAGATAAAAGATTTATAAAACAAAAAAACATTTAAAAAAGAAAAAAATAATTAAAAACATTAAAAAAAAGAATAAAACATTCAAAAAAAGGTACCTAAATAAATCTGATGGGCGAAAAATGTCCTGTCTGGACTGGCCTTTACATGTTATTATGTTTAAGAAAGTAACTAATAACACGTTCGGATTTCAAATATTCTTTGCACTCTTGTGGATAAAATGCAGTTTTGCTATCTGTTTTTAAAGAATAAAAATGGGCTTTCCGAGCTAGTGAGGTGAAAATTCATTTATTAATGGACCAACTGAGATCATTGTTGTTAGTAGGTACTTAAGCTAATATTAGTAATGATTATAAATAGAATGAATGAATAATCTGATTTTTTCAATAGATTTTTGTAAAACAAATATTTAGTAATGTGGAATACTGTACCTAAAGGAAATATTACCTACTCTCAACTCAACAAAATAATGGACTGTTCTCCGGTTGACGCCACACGCCGCATACAGCGTCCTATTATAAATACGAAAGTGTGTCTGTCTGTCTGTTACCTCTTCACGATTTGGATAAAATTTGGTATTGAGATAGTTTGTGTCTCGGGGAAGGACATAGGATAGTTTTTATCCCTAAAATCATCCACTAAGGGAGTGAAATGGGGGGTGAAAGTATGTATGGAGCTACGATATAAAAGAGTTCCACGCGGACGAAGTCACGGGCAGAAGCTAGTAAGGATAAGGACATACATATCTGTAGGTACAGGACTCTATTGTATTCTTGCTCTGTATTCTTTCTTATTCTTATGGTTTTTTGTATTTTTTTCCTTGTGTGCGTTGTGGCGTCATTGTTCCGTGTTTTCACCTAATGGTCACAACGGAAGACCAGCGCTGGCGCCGCCAGCATTTACGCTGAGTTGTGACCATTTCGTGGCAAATGTGTATGTGCGTATGTGTCTGCAGTTTGTTATATGTATTTCTTTTGTCACGAATAAATGTTTTCTTTCTTTCTTTCTTTCTTTCTTTCTTTCTATTGTCAATGTCAAAAAGGCGTGTACAGATATATAAGTCCTTATTTATGTACGTATATTAATACCCCTGAATGTACCTATTTACGCCCATGATGAGTAAGTTGGCCTAACATATCAAGGATAGGTTCTTCTGCCTTCGTGTTTACTTATTTGATTTACGCGAGTCATTAAAATAATCTTATCGTAAGAGTGACAAAGGCTATGTATTTACATACCGAACTACTTCGTCTTATTTCATGCGTTCCTTCTTTTTAACCCCCGATGGAAAAAGAGGGGTGTTATAAGTTTGACGTGTCTGTGTGTATGTCTGTCTGTCTGTGTGTCTGTCTGTGGCATCGTACTTAGCTACTAAACGAATGGACCGATTAGAAGGCGGTTTTTTTTAACCCGAAAGCTGACGTGATCGAAATGGTTCTTAGCTACGTTTCAACAAAATTGGTTCAGCCGTTTTTGAGATATTGAACTTTGAAATGAAAATGTCGGGGGTTTTTGAACTTTTCTAAGTTGTTAGTTATAAGTACATCCATTAAATATGTTTGTAGGTAATCTCTATGTAATTTCCAAGGCGCTATAGGTTCAGCGAAGTGAACCGAACATAGTTTTTGAAACAATATAATGCGTCTGTTTATAATAATATGGTTTCAAAAAAATACGAATAGTAATCTTGAGGCTTTTCTGCAGGGAAATCAGTGATTCGAAACAAGACTAAGCAATTTTCGCTCGATAGAAAAAAATAGGTCTAAAACATATTAAAATTCACTTAAAACATTCGTAGCAAATTATGCACAATAGCTAAACATATTAACTTTGGTTCTAAAAATCGGCAATATCATGTTTGAGGGAACTTAGTGATTACTTTTTTATTTATTTATACGCACAAAAAATAAAAATTAAAAAACATGATATCCGCGCTTCCAAACACGCACTTCCATCTCGCTCACGCTTATGCTCAGCGAGAGGGAGAGAAGACCATGAACCTATAGCGCCTTAAATAAAGAAAGGACATCAAGGTAGGACAAAACACATTTTAAAGTCGATGTTTTATGAAGAAAGTAGTTGGATTGGGCATTTAACACGCACTATGCCTTTTCGCGGTACGGGAGGGATGTAACGGTGTTATCTAGTGCCCGGTGTGGTGACGCTGTCACTCCTCTCGCGCCGCGCAATTAAGGCGACGTGAGCTCAGAAAACGGATTTTTAAAAAGTCGTAGCTCTTGTTTGGATTATAATACGGCTATTCGAATCCTGCGTTTTTGACTTTTGCTTGATAGAAAAAAATCACGAACATAGGTCTAAAATACACTTAAAAAAATCGTAACAAATTATACACTACAGCTAAACATATTAAAATTAGTTCTAAAAATCGGCAATGTTATGTTTGAGGGAAATCAGGTATTATTTTTTTATTTATTAAAACGCACAAAAAATTCAAATTCAAAAACATGATATCCGCGCTTCCGAACATGCACTTCCATCTCGCTCACGGTTATGCTCAGTGAGAGGGAGAGAAGACCACGAACCTACGTCGTCTTAACGCAATAACCGACTCTGTTTAGCGGGTTGCCAATAACCTTAGGTACCTACTTATATAATTAGTTAAAAGTTAATTTACTGCGCAACCCTCTGCCCTGTGGCCGACGTCTGCTAATAGCACTACAGCCATAAATCGGACTCTGCGAAGTTTGTTAGCCATTTATAGCAAAACATACACAATTTTAATTAAATTTATTGCCTTAATTGCTAAGGAAGTTTTTCCATTCCAGTCAATTTTAATTTTTTACAAAGCGGGGGTATACCATTTTTCTTTACACATAGTTTCGCTCGAATTAGACTCATGTAAAGGTACCTATGACTAATTACTACCCAATATACATTTATTTATACTATCTAAATATATAACCTACTAGCTTTAGCCCACGACTTCGTCCGTGTGGATTTCGTTAATCGCCCTAGAGGATAATTGCTATAAAAGTATTTCAGGCGTATGCTGCGCGCGCGTAACGCCTTCGCCACGACTTTGGTTTTAAGCGACCTGCGGCAGCGTTTTATCTGTTCATTGCGCGGTCGAGACGCGCAATGCACTGTGGTTAGTTGGGATCACGCGCAATGAATTAGAAAAATCGCTGCCGCAGGTCGTTTAAGACCAAAGTCGTGGCCAAGGCGTAAGACGCGCGAGTGCGGCTAGCAAAGATGTGGTTCTTACGGTTCCGTACTTTACTTTGTTGTACATTTGTCGTTCTGTCTGTCAAGACCCTTTATCTCGGGAACGCGTGGAGGTATCGAGTTGAAATTAAAACCTTACACTCAAGTCTACAGTCCCTTGATGTGAAAAAATCAAACTTCTAAGTTAACGTTAAAAAAAGATACGGCCGTTTATACAACAAAAAACGTATATTTCGACACTCTCAAGGGAATAAAAATTTATAGGGTAGTTTCCGTTGACCTATCTGAAGAATCTGAAGACTACACATTTGTCATTTTGTACGGAACCCTCGGTGGGCGAGTCTGACTCGGTTTTTTGTATATTCTTTATAACTGGAGATATATTAGATACTAGCTGTTGCCCGCGACTTCGTCCGCGTATAACATGGTATCGTCTAAATGTTTGTTGAAGAAATGAATTTAAAAAAAACGTTGAAATTAATTTTCTACCTAGACTTTTAGAAAACAATCTAAAACCGAAGTTACAAATCTCTTACTTTCAAAATCTCTTGCTCTGTATACAAACTAAGAACCCTCTCTGAACCCTCATATTAACCCTTTTCCAGGCTGGCAGTTGAGAAGTGACAATCAAGTGTCAGTCTTATTCATTGACATTAAGAGGCATGTTTGACAGGCAGTATGTGGTCGATATAACGCCTCTGCCTGGAAAAGGGTTAAACAGTCTGAAACCGTAGTTACAAATTTCTTACTTTAAAAATGTCTTGCTCTCTATTCAAAGTTTTTAACCTTCTTAGGCGATGAATTAAAAAAACGCTGAAATAAGTTTTGTAGTCTAAACAGGCTAAGATCGCAGTTACAAATATCATACTTTAAAAATTTTTTGCTCTCCATACAAACTTTGAACGCTTTTCAGGGAAAAATTAAAAATAAAACACTTGGTTTTTTTATTGTAATAGGTAAGTATTTTTTCTACAAACTATTTATCTAGTCTCTAGCTAAAAAAAAGTGTTTCCCATACGAACCTTGCACCCCTTTTTTACCCCTTAAGGAGTGAAATTTTCCAAAACGCTGGCAGTAGGTATTTTTTGTACCTATTTTAATAAGTAGGTGCTTAATCTTTCTACAGAGCTTTAAGTTACTACCTAAAAAAAAATTTTCCCACACAAACATTGCACCTCTTTATCCCCCTCTTAGCGGGTGGAAATTTTCAAACCACTGAAAGTAATTTACCTATATATTTGTATTCTAATAAATAATCTTTCTACACAATTTCAAGTCTCTAGCTCAAAAAAAAGTTTCCTCCATACAAATTTTCACCTGTTTTAATCACCCTTAGGGGTGGAATTTTCCAAAACGCTGAAAGTTCTTTATTTGTATTGTAATAAGTAATCTTTCAGCAAAGGTTTGTCGCTTGCGATCTTTTTAAAAAGGTTTGAGATTCTAGCTCAAAAAAATCCCCTTTACCAACATTGTACCCCTTTTTCATACCCTTAGGGGTGGAATTTTCCAAGTAATCTTTCTACAAACTTTTAAGATTCTATCTCAAAAAGAAGTTTCGCTCATACAAACTTTGCAATCCTTTTTAACCCCCTAAGAGGCTGAATTTTCCAAAACGCTGGCAGTACTTTATTTGTATTCTAATAAGTAAGCTTTCTACAACGTATTGAGTCTCTTGCTAAAATAATAAAGTTTCCCCCATACAAAATTTGCACCCCTTGTTTACCCCCTTAGGGGCAGAATTTTCCTAAACGTTGAAAGTATTTTATTCGTATTCTAATAAGTAATATTTATACAAAATTTTAAGTATCTAGCTATAAAAAATAAAGTTTCCCCCATACAAACTTTGCACCCCTATTTGACCCCTTTAGGGGTAGAATTTCCAAAAATCTCTTCTTATCCGTTGCCTACGTTGTAAAAGGTAGTTCTGGTGTACATTTCAACTCTCTAGCCCCAGTAGTTTCGGCTGTGCGTTGATGAGTGAGTGGGTGAGTCAGTCAGGACATAGGCATTTATATGTAGGTATAGATAGATAGAAGATGACGAAAATCCCATTCAAATATCTCAAAACCGTTTTAATGTCGCTTGTTAGAGTGAGAAAACGATCGGGGACTGTAACGTCAAGATCCTTGAGCGTCATAGACGTCATAGTAAAAAACAATCGTTTCATTTGAAGGTGCGTTTTGTGAAAAAGGGACAGAACATAAAACTTTGGAACTTAGTGATTACCTATACATATACCTAACCTCTTGCGTTGATTTTTTCTCTATTATCCTTTTTTCGAGAAAATATGATTATTTTATTTAGTGTCTACCTACAGCCGGGCCCGCTGCACCAATGTTTTCCATGTTTTTAAACATCTAACAGTAAGGTTCGGCAAACAAATAGGGTTTTGTTTTGATTGGCAAAACATGTTAGACGTTTAAAAACCACGAAAACATGGCGCAGCGGACGCGGCTTACGGGGTGTAGTTTCGATTCTGAGCTATAACCACGAACTTCGGAATTCGAAAATATTCGGGTATCTCTATCTCTATCGCACTAACTATACTCGAGTGACAGGGATGCAGTTATATGAATTTCGAGTTTCGGTTTTCGTGGTAGCGCTGTAGGCACTTTGGCAGAATGCGCAAAGAACGCGTGCCATTGCCATTCAAAAAAAACAAATTCGTGTTAATTATATTGTTCAAATTTGTTAATACATATTTTGAAATTACGCCATAATGCGACATTTGCGCATATAAGTTCTCATATCACAATCGAATATTTTTTATGGTTTAACTTTTGGCATGTATATCGTAAATGTCTATCGTAGACTGGATGTAAATTATTAATAAGTGAAAGGCAAAGCAATTCCGCCATTTTGACGAAAATTTGACGTTTCTTATAGCTGACAGTTGGAGCAACGTTTGATTTCAATAAAAATAAATGAAAAATTAAATAAAGTCGTATATTTCGGAAAATTTATTAATAGTCGCAGTCGGATAAAAACTATCCTAAGTTGCAGCTAGAATAATAATGTACCTATATAAAATGTTTCATATTTTTCCGTTCATGGGATGCTGAGAACATTCGTACCACACAAAGCTTAGTTTCAAACTGGCTGATTCTTTTTTTAATTTAGAGATTTATTATAAGTGGAGATGGAGATGACGGGAATCCGTCACATTTTGTAGGTCAATACCGGCCCAGTTTTTTTTTTATCCATAATACTTCTGGAGCCCCCATTCCACTTGTATCCCAATAACATGCCAAGAGGATATCACATTTCGTCAGCGCAAATTTGGCCCCTGGAATCACGGCCTTCGATATTGTCACGCGATAAAAGCCACCATCATAGGCCCGCTCTGGGCTGTTAGTCTGAACGCGCTCATTCACATCACCTCACCCGTCACGCTCACGCCTAACGAAACTAGACCTGACTACACTAAGATACTACGACAGGTTACAGAATAGTCTAGCTGAAGTCAGATACCTATACTAATAATATGAATGTGAAAGTAACTCTGTCTGTTACCTTTTCACGCCTATTTAGGCTAGTACAAATATAGGCATAGAGAAAAAATTTGCCACAGTGTTTCTTTCTTTTGTCTTCTCAGAGGGTACTTTTTGGAGGAGATGAAATTCACACAGATCGGAGCCGCCAGCTAGTTTACGATACTAATATAATACAAGTTAACACATTATCGAGTAATAACATAAAAATAACCTTCTGATAACGTACCGAGCGTGCCGTACGGGGATTATTTCTTATCAGCAAAGTTCACGCATAGAGGGGAAGTACTTATTGGGTCATGTACCTATATCTTAACACATGTCATACGGGCGGAATCCCCTTGGCGTCTTGACTGGGTATATATACGCAATTGAAACGAGAGAAGATCATAAAGCTACTTGTCCCTTCCGAGTTACCTACTTACTGCATACATCAACAAATCTGGTAAGTTAGGGGCTTTAATTTTCAATACATAAATTATTTTTTATCACCCGATGAAGAAAAGGTTCCATTCATAACCAAAACTATCGACTGTACAAACCTAGTAAGTTTTACAATATTACGTTTGGGCTTTTTTTTGACAAATAATGTACCTAAATACCTAATTTTAATCGCCGATTTGCTTGTCATGGCCTAAAAAATTACTTACAATAAGTTTAACCTTTTCACCGCCAAAGACGGCCATTCACGTCATCGGAAAAACGTGTCATCCGTGCCCCTGACGCCAGAGCCAGAAACCTAGTTAATAAGCCTTTAACAACAACATAACAAGCTACTTATGGATTCATTAATGTCCGAAATAAAGAATTTAATTATTTGTCTTTACGGGTCGTGAGCGGGAAAGCCTCTACGTGTTGTCTCAGTTGGTACCTTGTACCAAGTAGTACCGACTGAACCAACACGTCCCTTTCCACCAGGCCCTTTTCATAATTTAATTAAATGCAAGTACATCGAGCGGATGCTGTCCCTGCCCGTGTCATGGGACACACACAAAGACGTTATTATTATTATTATTATAAAATTAAGGTATAATACTAAACATTATAAAAGATTTCTAGAAGTGGTTTTTTCTTGGTTTTTGGCCGGTCGTCATTTGACGTCGGTGGCGTCCGTGGCTCGGCGACTACGGCGAGTCACTTCGTCACCTGGCGCTCAAAATGTTAATAAAGGCAAGAAAAAAATAAAATAAATATTTTTATTGATACGGAACCGTTCGTGCGCGAGTCCGACTCGCACTTGCCCGGTTTTTTCATTCATTTTTATCGCTTATCGTTGTGGATAAGACAGCCGCCTCTCTCGTACTCGCTTACTTGACAAAACGCGAAGGATATCTTATCACTTATGTGCACGCTCCGATACTAGGGCGAAGCGTGCTGCGTCCTTGTAATTTTTAGGGTTCCGTAGCCAAATGGCAAAAAACGGAACCCTTATAGATTCGTCATGTCCGTCCGTCTGTCTGTCCGTCCGTATGTCACAGCCACTTTTTTCCGAAACTATAAGTAGATGTATTCTGTAAACCGCAGTAAGTTTTTCACACAAAAATCGAAAAAAAACATTAAGTTTTAGGGGTCCCCATACTCAGAACTGAAACTCAATTTTTTTTCATGAAACCCATACGTGTGGGGTATCTATGGATAGGTCTTCAAAAATGATATTGAGGTTTCTAACATCATTTTTTTCTAAATTGAATAGTTTGCGCGAGAGACACTTCCAAAGTGGTAAAATGTGTAACTTCTAAAATAAGAGAATGATAAAACTAAAAAAAATATATGATGTACATACATTACCATGTAAACTTCCACCGAAAATTGGTTTGAACGAGATCTAATAAGTAGTTTTTTTTTAATACGTCATAAATCGTAAACCGCAATTTATTTCACGGAACCCTTCATGTGCGAGTCCGACTCGCACTTGGCCGCTTTTTTTTAATACAAGTTCCACCGCCACCCGCCGCACGCTCGCAGCGGCGGCGCGGGCACACAGGTCATACTTAAACTAAACTAAAGCTAACTTGCGGTCTCATAATTTACGTAAGTAATTTTTAGGGTTCCGTATTTAAAGAGTAAAACGGAACCCTAATACTAAGACTCCGCTGTCCGTCTGTCTGTCTGTCTGTCCGTTTGTCTGTCTGTCTGTATGTCTGTCTGTCCGTCTGTCACAAGGCTGTATCTCATGAACCGTGATAGTTAGACAGTTGAAATTTTCACAGATGATGTATTTCTGTTGCCGCTATAACAACAAATACTAAAAAACAGAATAAAATAAATACTTAAGGGGGCTCCCATACAACAAACGTTCCGTTTTTATAGATAATGGTACGGAACCCTTCGTGCGCGAGTCCGACTCGCACTTGGCTGGTTTTTTTATAATATTTAAACCGTTTTCTTTAATTCCAGGGAAAATGAAATTCCTGTGTGTGTTCGCGGCTATGCTGGTGTGCGTTTGCGCACAGGAGTGGTACGGAGGCGACGAGCTAAGCGCGTACGTCGATAACAGGTGCTTATATATTTTTATTTCCATTTTTGAATGTTATATTATGTTTACCCGACTGCCCCAGAAGGACGGGAAAGCATTTGAGTTTTTTGAAAAATCTTTTGATTTCACTTGTTAATGTTTTATTTCAAGTCATACCTACTTGTTCGTCTACAATTCAATTCACTCAGGATGAAACACTAAAGTCCATCATATAAAGCGGCTGACTTATGTTCGTAACTCATTGGTATCGATAGAACGATGGGCGTATAAAATTATTAGCTACCTACGTTTTGTCGTCTCCTATTAAATAAAAAGTACGTGATATAAAACATTCTACGCGATCTACGTAAACCTATATATAATACAATTTCCCGGGCTATGTAATAGGTACTGTTACTGTTCTAGGAAATCTGTTCCCAGCTTTGTCTATAAGGCTATGAACTGCCCTGGGCTATCGATATTGGGTTACTAATAGGCGCTCTTCGATAGTTCAATGTTTGTGTTAAATTCTCCTAGCGGAGTGAATTAATATTTGGAAGTCGGTGCTCAATTTTCCATCGTTAAGCCATTATTATTAGGGATTATTACGAGTCCACCTAACGATGTTTCGTTATTAGTGTTATTACGTTGGAGTGAGAGCGGAGTTGAGCGTGTCTTACGCTAGTTGATGCCATACAAAAACCAATGCTTACCCCAATTCCATTTTCAAAAGCGAGCGTGTATACATTAGGTATCTTCGTAATTTTCAGCGAGTACCAATACAGACTGGATCAATTGCGCAACCAGCGGGACAGGAGACCGAAGCGTGAGGTCACAGGCTCCCTCCCAGTCGGGGAAAACGGCCAAGTCATCGGAACTCTCGGGAACACTGCCAAGGGAGGACTATACGTAAGTATTACCTTGAACTTCAGTACATAATATACACGAGGCAACAACATTTCTCCAGCGTGCGATTGTGGCGCACCCGTGCAGTCCATCCACCACATAATGAACGACTGCCCAAAACGGAATTAGGTACTGTGGTGGCCCTCTGGACATCTTTGCTCCAAGTGAAGACGCAGCCCAATGGGTGAAGAATCTTGATATAAATTTGTATTAGCGACTTTGGTTTTTATATGTCATACGATAAAATGAAAAAAAATAACAACATTTTCAGGAATAATCGTACATCCTACATCCCTCATTTCTGCGAAGTAAGTAGTGTAATAATAATATGTTCGACTGGAAACTTCATCTTGAAGTTTATGTGAAAGCAACTTTGAAACAGGTGGTTTCAGTGTCGTTCTCAGAACTTAAGTACCTACTCAAGAATTTCTCTAGCTATTCTGTTGAAGGAAAACTTAGGAAACATGCAGGTTGAATCTCTTTTGAATGCATAAGCAACTTGAATCTTTATTGGAGTTTGAATTTCTTGGCACTGGGCTAACAGCAAGTGAACTATAGCCCTCCTCGGAAAACCAGTGCCCATATGCACTACTCACGGTTGGTTGCAAAATTTTACGAGGCGATTCAGACTGCCCTGAACTGGTGGAGCGGATAGTGAGGCTGCACACTCCGTTGCAATCTTGGATGCATCTACGTCCGCGAAACCGTCCACTGCTTGCTCCTCCGGAGGCGCGAACTGTGGCTCATAGTAAGTCGCCGCTTATTCGAGATCTTCACTGCCTCAATGTACTTCTCGCATCTGCTTCTGACTGGGATGTTTTCGCTTGTAGCTGGGTAAAAGTCTGTCGTGAATGCTTGAGGTTTAGCGAGACGATGGATGACCGTCACTCTTCGATAGTATATTAAGTATGCTGGAAATGTTAATTCTAAGATTCACAGTGCATTAGTTCTGTAACTGTACTGTGTAATAATTGTTAGGATAAATAAATAAATAAAAATAAATAAATAAAAATATGTGGGCTTCCTGGGTGAAATTTCCAGCCTCGCTAGAGCGAGAGGTTTGTACCCCGATGACTGAGCACTCCATATGATTTATCAACGGTGCTTAACGTAAGAGTGCGACAGATACAGGAAAACTGGTGAACGCGCCGCGCCCCATTACTCAGGCCGTGCATGCTTTTTAGGGTTCCCTACTCAAAGAGTAAAACGGGACCCTATTACACTCCGCTGTCCGTCTGTCTGTATGTCTGTCTGTCTGTCTGTCCGTCTGTCACCAGGCTGTATTTCATGAACCGTGATATTTAGACAGTTGAAATTTTCATTGATGATGTATTTCTGTTGCCGCTATAACAACAAATACTAAAAACAGAATAAAATAAATATTACAGAATCCTTTGTGCGCGAGTCCGACTCTCACTTGACCGGTTTTTTTTTATAAGCAGAAAGTTTCCCTAGCGGCACAATAGATTAACGACATGACCGCTATAGGCGCACGGCCCGTCATCCAAATCCAAGATATTATTGTAAAAAAAAAATGTAACTGCTTATTTCTTTAACAACATTTCCAGCGAGGCTTAATCTTATTATTTTAAAGCTCCGCTGACAGCTAAGGAAAAATACTACTATAGTCACTTATGACCTGTAAAACTGGCTCAGGATCGGGACGAGTGGCGTACTCGAAGAGAGGCCTATGCTCAGCAGTGACCGATTACGGGCTGAAAATGATACAAGTAGGTTGATTATATGGTTTTTGTTTCAGGGCACCGGCGCCTACGAGCACACCCTCGTGAACAATGATGGCGGACGACTGGCCGCGCAGGCGTACGGTACGCGCGTGCTCAACCCCAACCGAGACTCCACATACTACGGCGGCAAGCTCACCTGGCAGGACTCCAATGCACAGGCCTCCCTCGACGCCAGCCGAAGGATTGGCGGACGTGCTAGAGTAAGTATTTGAACTCTTCCCTCCCTGCCTGACGCAGGATATAGATATAGATGCTCATTTTCAACAATAAAAGACTTGTGTTGATATTGTCCCTGCCTGGTATTGCAAACTCAACAAAAACCTTGATCCGCGCTGGCTTGGATCTCACATTACTGACCGGTAATCGCTAAATATGGCGCCGCCAACTGCCACCTCCTCATAGAGAGCTGTAACACTTCCCATATACAGGGTGTGGCCTGTAATAGGAGCAAATATTCAAAAGGACTCTTCCTTAGAGCATTTGCAGTAACCCCTTGTCCCATTTATTTTTTATTTTTTGGATTCGGAGATATTTTGATCTAATGTTATGACCTCCAAGTAATGTATCTTGGCACCACGACATCATAGCACAGCAGTCAATGCGGATTGATAGGTAATATCATGTAACGAAGTCATGATAGTTTTTGCATTTTGGTTTTCAAAAGATATATTTTTTATTTTTTTTTAGTGTCTTTAAAATAAAAAGTTACTTATAGCACTCCAGAAGAGTAAAAAAATACTACTAAATTTATTTTAAAGGTTTTTTTTTTTATTTTTTTTTCAATTTAACCATGTGGAAATAATTGTTCACAAGCTTAATAATCTACCGTTTAATTTTTTGCTCCTATTACAGGCCACACCCTGTATACATTTTTTTACGAATTAACTACCATCACACCATAGGGTAGGATAACAACCGACGTTTTGCATTGTTATCCTACCCTAATCCTAAAGATGTTTAGCTTTCTTGACTTTTGGCAATGAACGATGAAATTAAAATGCGAAGAAACTAGACACGGGGGTTTTGTGAGTACATACTTGAGTAGGTGTTAGAAATATGCATATAAAAACACATAGTTAAATACATTTCACTGGACACGAAAAGACGCTGCAGTTTTTAGACCACAACCAGAAAACCACTTACCTATTCAAAGCAAGCACTCGACTCCCACAAACTATCATACGATATGTATACATATCTATGAGTGCCTCTAAATATGCCTATCTGACAATATCATACAGTTTTGTTTGCCCCAACTGGCAAATTAATTTGTCGCTACTTATTTTTTAACTGGAACATTTATCTCTGCAGATGGATGTGGAGGCCGGAGGCAGATGGGAGCCGTTCAAGAACGCCGATGTGACTGCAGGGGGCTACTTCAGCCACCGAGAGGGCAGGCCCTCAGACTACGGCGGCCGCGCTAACTTCAACTATCGTTTCTAAGATGCCATCACAACACCAACATTAACGCTGCATATGCACGGTTACGCCTTTTGTTTATCGTGTTTTTGACTTAAAATACCAATTTCGCTGCATTGCCTTCCTTTAAACAGCGTAAAGTAAATTTCACTTCGGTATTACAATCCGTTATTCTAGTATGATTATTAGCCACCAATATGATTATTAGCCACCAATTCATAGCCCAAATATATGGTCCCTATATGAATGTGTTACGTTTTGGATTCATAAGCAAGAACTAAACATTTTCTGAGCTAAAAATGTCTACTGTATATAACCTGCACCTAGTATAACGCTGCATACTGTGATCTAATATTAATGTTTATTTAAGGGGCCGGAATTTTGGACTATTGTTTTTTAATTACTTAAATAATAAATACTTATTACCTACTTTAAATACCTTTTTTGTTTTATTAATATTTATTCTAGATCAGGTTTAGTTTATGATGTTCGATGCTGACTCTAACGCACCCTTGCGATCGAGCGATGCGAGCTGTTCGATTCGCATATCGAATGCAGTCCCTGCTCATCGGACTTATAACGATCATTTCATTACTTTAGTGATTTGTTCATGCGCTCTTCTTTTAGTTTTTTTTGTTAAATTCAACTGTCAACTTTTACCAACTCTAATTAAGTTAGTTTTAATTTAGCACAATCGCGATTTCTCGGTTGTAAAGGGAAGAATATGTTAAAAACGATTTTCCAAAAAAATGCCTTTTAAGTACTAGGTTTTGATATGTTGCAGCTTTATAACATAGTGTCTCTTTACGGATAGCAAACCATAAAATTATCATAATAGATACTACTTCGGTAATATAGCTAATACCTAAAGGGGAAGAGTCTGTGAGATTGTAGCTTCATAAATTCATAATTATAAATTTGTATGTACCCCTACACTACATACAAACTTGTGATTAATAATTTGCAATATCAGAAACCTAATCCGATTTTAAAAATTATTTCACACTGGTATGGATAGATTGTGTGAACATAGGCTATGTTTACTTAGTACTGCAGGATTGCCTGTGGGCTTTTCAATACCCTGTCGAAGCCACGCGAGCAGCTCGTAAATAATAAATTACAATATATATAATCAAAATGGTTAAGACACGTGTATGGAGGATGAAAAAATTCAATAAACATTTTTATTTTCTGTGTAGGTACTTAAATGACGAATATGAGGGGGGTTAAAAATTCAAAGTCTAGTTAATAGATTAAGTGGGGTAGGTATCATATGAAAGGGCTAGAGTTGCGCTTTCTTAAACCATTTTTTTTTTCTACCATGGGTTAATCTTGATTTCTTAAGGAAAATGTTGAAAAAAATACCATCCGCCCCCCCGTTATCTCCGAAGTTTACAAAGCTAAAATTCTGAAATTATTACATATGATTAAAAGTAACATAAATAACCCATAAAAAACATTCCATGTAAAAAATTGGCCAAGTCTCGAAACTCTTCCACAGTAAAAAGTGGTGAGATATTTCGTAGAGCCAATAAGTCAGACCTTCTTATTAATCTTTATTTGCTTGCTAAATAAAATTCTGCAACTTGGGAATCACACAACTTTACTACTTTACTTTTGTATAAGGGATAAACCGCATAAAGCCAAATATGTAATTAAGAAAGCCATACTAAGTGTAAAAAATAATGATAATTCTTAACTTAACTAACAATAACTAACAAATACTAACAATAATTAAAATGTCAATGTCTATGATATATAACTAACTAAACTTAGCTAATAATCTAAAAAATTTAAGATTGGGTTAAGCTGTACCTGAATATTTTTTTATCTACTATTGAAATAAACAGTTAATTTTTTTTTTACTGTATTTACTTACTAATTTTTGCCCGACGACGGCAGAGCCGAACGGAAGGGATGTTTTTAGCAGTCTATGTTTGTATGTTTGTATGTTCCACTGTAGCGTTTTAAATACTGAACGGATTTTGATAAATGGGGTGTCAATCAATTCGAAATTATGCTCCGGGTTACAAAGGCTATTTTTTGTATGAAAAAGAAAAATATGATGGCTGTCACATAAAAATAAGTGAATGACTTTGAAAACAATATTTTGCTATCATAGCGTGTGGGGGATCAAATGAAAGAGGAGAAAATGTCGAGTTCAAATATATAAAAACAATATTAAACTAAAGTATAACAAGCGATAGGAAGACGATTCAAGTTTATATCAGCCTATAAGAATACTACTAGCGCTATCTATTGGCAATTCTGCAAATCATTTTGTTTGACAGGCATTTTGTTTGAATATCATCGAAATCACTAAAGAAGAAGTAAATACTGAGAATCATTACCATGAAATGTCGAGCTCATCTCCAATTCTCTTCATTCTAAGAGGTGCTTTATATCAAGGAGGTGATATTTTCAGTTCGACTAGCAGAGGAGAGCAATGCACAGCCAACGCAACATCCGAAATCGCACATTCATCCACAAATCCCCTACAGGGCTGGAAACCTTCAGATATTGACCGTGTGTTGATGTTTGATGACAAATATCATAAGGTTTGCCTCGAAACTCTAGATATACAGCCTGACCATCTCGCTACCGATGAGTTGTTGCCTTGTGTTATATTACCATTGCTACCAAAATCCAAAAGTTATACACTGGATATTGGATGCTACGCCGCAGCTTAGTGAATCCTACATCGACTGCACTTAGTGGCTAGTTGACACTAGTATTAAAGCAGGACTGGAAGAGCTATTTAGGCATCACGATGTCACATCTTGCATTGTTACTTGCAATGATATTTCCGTGGCAGTCATTTCACAAAATCAAAAATTTTACTTATTTGACTCTCACTCTCGGGGTCCAAAAGGCCGCGTCGCATCAAGCGCTGGTCGTGCAATGGTAATGATTTTTCCAACACTAGATACCTTATCAAAACATCTGCATTTCGTTCTAGCAGTGGGGTTGAGTAGAGATATTACATTTTCTCTCACAACAGTGAAGTCACATTTAACAGAAGAAGACAAGACACCTGACTTGTCTTTCCGAAAGCAAATTATTGAAACATGCAAAAAAGCCTTTCAGAATTTAGGTTTTGTATTAAGACAAACAAATAATTTTTATAATGCCGCTACAGTAAAAGTCCTTTATAACGCACTTGTCAGGAGCAGGTTGGAGTGTGGCGCGATCATATGGAATCCACACGAGACGAAGTACAATCTGATGATCGAAAAGATACAAAATAAATTCACCAGGTATCTATATTTGAAAGAATACGGGGTATATCCATTCTATCCCTTGATGTACCCAACGCTTTTTGTCCTCGGTATGGTCGGCTACACCAAGTTGGAAGTAAGGAGGAACTTAGCATTGGCTACATATGTGTTCAAGGTGTTACGCGGTATGTTACATAACCCCGGCGTGCTAGAGTCGCTGGCGCTAGTGGCTCCATGCGGGCCGCGGCGGCGCGCACCGCGCTTGCTCGCGCGCCCCGTAGCGCGCACCAACCTGCTCGCTACTGCACCCATTGTCCGGGCCATAACCATACTTAACCAGCTTTCAACTAAAATAGACTTATTTAATTGCACTCTGACTGAGTTTACAAGAGCCGCAAGCAGACAATTATGTTTTTCGTAAATATTTGTATATCGTGACTTTGTAGCTTTAAGTATTGATGTTTTATTTTTTGTGTTAGTCTTAATCTTTTATTGTTGTGTACATATCACGTGTTGGACTAGTCTGTAAGCGATATGTATATTTATACTACTAAATAAATAAAAAAAAAAAAAAAAAAAAAAAGACAGCGCAGCATTTGTGGAAGGGAACCAATTAAATGAAACTAGTTCGAACAAACTTCAAGAAGGAATAATAAGCACTACTCTGTTAATGCCAATCGAGACTCCATAATGACACCGTCTTACCGATAAATTCATGTTCCGGTTCAATGCTGAAAACCCCATCAGCCGATCCCATCTTAGGGTGTGATATAGAAGACTTTTGGTGGCGAATTGAGTTCCAACTCCGTGGGAGTCCGCATGTCCATATGATGATCTGGTGCAAAGACATTTAAATTCACGTGCTGGAATAAAGCTTATAGTTAGAAAGCGTAGTCACTAGTGAGATCCCAGCAGAGGGGGAAATGCACGAGCGCTAAAAACGCTTTTTTAGCCAAGCGCACTCTTTTACGACCGCTACAAAGGGGTTACAGTATCGAACTAATGAACAGGTGGGAAGAAGAACTTCAGGATGCTCTTTGACGCGTAACAGCCGAAAACGCCGCTGGCATATGTGTAAATAGTGTAAATACTGACTTTCTGGACCCCGAACCTCACTTAGCCATACCTGAGGTAGACGAGGAAGTGACAAAATCGGCTAATAAACCTCTGGTGACAGATGAAGATTTTTTGAGGGCCGTGAATACCAGTAGAATAAGTAGATACCTAATTGTCCTCTACACATTTGATAGTAATTTTGTAATATAAATATCAAGATTGTACCTACGTAAACAGTTTTGTAACATATACGCATCAAGATTGTAACATGATTAAAAAAACCGGCCAAGTGCGAGTCGGACTCCCGCACGAAGGGTTCCGTACCATTATCTATAAAAAATGTTAAAAACTATTTTATTCTGTGTTTTTAGTATTTGTTGTTTATATAGCGGCAACAGAAATACATCATCTGTGAAAATTTCAGCTGGAACTATCACGGTATTAGTGAGATACAGCCTGGCGACAGACAGACGGACGGACCGATGGACGGATGGATGGACGGACGGACGGCGAAGTCTTAGTAATAGGGTCCCGTTTTACTCTTTGAGTACGGAACCCTAAAATGGAAAAATATGAAATAAATAGTCAATTAAGTTTAATATCTATTTAAATTACCCCATTGACACCAATATGTTTTAAATAAAATAGAATTTTAAATAATACCGACTACAGAACACATCTAAAAAGTATAAAATAAAATAAAATTTAAAAAAATAATACCCGACTCCGGACATGCGATCTGAAAAGAATTAAATAAGAAAACAATTTACTTCTGAAATCAAAACCTGACATTCAACTCTCTCATATTTGGATGATGCCGTGGTCGCATGCTTTTGGAGCCTGAATATATGTTGATGCATGCGACCACGGCTTTATCCAAATATGAGAGAGTTGAATGTCAGGTTTTGATTTCAGAAGTAAATTGTTTTCTTATTTAATTCTTTTCAGATCGCATGTCCGGAGTCGGGTATTATTTTTTTAAATTTTATTTTATTGTATAGGCACCTAAAACTATGTAAGTGTGATTGCCATGTCACAAAATTTTATTTAGCAAGCAAATAAAGATTAATAAGAACACCTGACTTGGCTCTACGAAATATCTCACCACTTTTTACCGTGGAAGAGTTTCGAGACTTGGCCTATTTTTTACATGGAATGTTTTTTTATGGGATCTCATTTCTTTTTGTAGACTTTGTATGGGAATGTTATTTTACCAACCGCAAATAACGTATAGTTTTGCAGAATCAACTGCAAAAATAACTTTGTAATCGCATGCATTTGTATAGGATTACAAACTTACTTATGTAGTTTGTATATCTCTGAAACGTGACTGAAATTGCAATATTTTTAGGTTTTTTATGAATTAATAGAATTGATTATTAAAAACTAATTACGTTTGAAATTTGGAGCTTGTGGGTCTGCTAGACATAGGTACCTTAGAATTATGTTGATCATTATCAGTATACAGGATGGAAAGTTAAAACGGGGCAGTAAAGGCAGCAACTAGATTCTTTGCCGCCACGCAAAAATGGAATTAGGATTTCAGTGCTAACTTTTTAAGTGATGACAATCTACATTCACATATTGTTGAAATAAAGTACAGTCAGCGAGAAAATCATCAATTTTGACGATTTCTTTTTTGAATGCCATTCGATCCCATTCATAATAAGGATCAAACTACTCTTTGGGACCGACTAATGTTTGACTACCAGAACACCCAGAAATCAAAGAAAAGTGCAAGTAGTCCTTTAGTTAGATGACCATCAACTTGTATGGAGACGGAGATAACTTCATTTGGATTAGAAATAAGATAATTCATTCGTTTGTTAAAAAAAAATATCTGGGTTTATTCAATGACGGCCAGCTTTATTCTGTAAAAAGTTTGTAAAAAGAATATTAACATCCGTATTCAGAAATTTTGTTCAAAATTAAAAAAAATACTAAGGTAAGGGTTTTACAGCACCTGTCCGCTCGTGAGTACTGTCTATATTATAGTAACGTTTATGAATACGGGTGTAAATACGTTAGTTTTTTTTAACAAAGAAATGAATCTCTCATTTCTAATCTAAATGAAGTTATCTCCGTCTCCATACAATTTGATGATCGTCTAACTAAAGGACTACTAGAACTTTGGGATTCCCATACTAACTGTATGGAAAAAGTTTTCTTTGATTTCTGGGCGTTCTATTAGTCAAACCTTAGTCAGTCCCAAAGAGTATTTTGATTCTTAATAGGAATGGGATCGAATGACATTAAAATAAAATCGTCAAATTTGATGATTTTCTCGCTGACTGTACTTTCTGCGTAGCGGCAAGGGATCTAGTAGCTGCCCTCACTGCCCCGTTTTAATTTTCCACCCTGTATAAGTGAGTGAGTATGTCAGTGAAACAATTAGTAATGGGGTCCCGTTTTACTAATTGAGTACGGAACCCTAATAACGAACTTTGACGGACATTAGTTCTTAAACTAAAAGTTCATATTGAATGTTATTTATATTATACTCGTATGTAAGCCATATTATGCCCTACCTGTTACTGAAAATTCAGGGTTCTAGCTTTAGCCAGCACATAATTACAGGATGTTGAAAATGGCCTGAATGGCTTCGAGAAAAGGATGGTACGGCCGTGCCTCTTTGTTTTGCTCGACCGCTCCATAGCGTCGTGACCAAACATCTAACATCACCGCTCCATGGCGTCGTGACCAAACACTTAAAAACATCACCGCACTGAGGCGTCGTGACCAAACGTCTAACATCACCGCTACATGGCGTCGTGACCGAACATCTAACATCACCGCTCCATGGCGTCGTGCCTAAACATCACCGCACTGTGGCGTCGTGACCAAACATCTAACACCACCGCTCCATGGCGTCGTGATCAAATAAATACAATACATCATATGAAATCATGATCAAATAAATATATAACATCACCGTTACAACGTCGTGATCAAATAATTATAAAATGCTTTATGACATGGCGATCAAGTGAAGGTAATCACCATCCTGTTAGCATTAAATTAGTAATCTCTTCTTAGGAGTGTATGAAAACCACGATATAAAGTATAAAGATCATATAATGCTGGCATTACAGTGTTAATATCTAATTATTCTAGCAGACCGCCACCACTTCTCCCTCAGTCTGACATCATCGTTTTTAGGGTTCCGTAGCCAAATGGCAAAAAACGGAACCCTTATAGATTCGTCATGTCTGTCTGTCTATCTGTCTGTCCGTCCGTATGTCAACGCCACTTTTTTCCGAAACTATAAGAGCTATACTGTTGAAACTTGGTAAGTAGATGTATTCTGTAAACCGCATTAAGATTTTAACACAAAAATATAAAAAAAACAATAAATTTTGGGGTTCCCCATACTAAGAACTGAACATCAAAATTTTTTTTTTCATCAAACATCAAACATTGTGGGGTATCTATGGATAGGTCTTCAAAAATGATATTGAGGTTTCTAACATCATTTTTTTCTAAACTGAATAGTTTGCGCGAGAGACACTTCCAAAGTGGTAAAATGTGTACCCCCCCCCCCCTGTAACTTCTAAAATAAGAGAATGACAAATCTAAAAAAAATATATGATGTACATTACCATGCAAACTTTCAACGAAAATTGGTTTGAACGAGATCTAGTAAGTAGTTTTTTTTTAATACGTCATAAATCGTAAAAAGCAATTTATTTAACGGAACCCTTCATGTGCGAGTCCGATTTGCACTTGGCCGCTTTTTTCTTTTTCTTCCCATACCCTCTTTAAGTATTTTTTCTGTTCGGATGGCCGTTCCGATACCGTCAAACTAAGTCTAATACTTTACTTTATGAAACAATGTGTGATATAATATTGTTTTTAAATACTAATTTCACTTAAAATAATAATTATATATACAGTACATACTAATTTAAAATGATTCGCTAACAATCCCATGAAGTCATGATCAAATAAAACATACAATAACATCATAATCTTATGGCATGGCGATCAACCTCAGATAATATAATACATCACCGTCTAATGACGTAGTAATCTTCTTCTTACCTCAATATAGGGTAATTTTATTTATTTATCAAAAATCATTTCTTAACTAAGTTTGTAATTGAATTACTTTTATATGAAATTTAATGTCTTCAGATTCCTATGATATCATCGTCCCTACTTTCAAATAAAAATAATAATAAACGAAATCGGTAGGCGTGATAAAAAAATATCGCTGATAAACAAACATACTAGTTGCAAGTTATTAGTACCAAATTGCAGATGGCGCTGTACAACGGTAGTTAATACTCGTACTCTACAATGAATGGGGTCGTGACGTGACTTGTATAGTGTATGAACGTTTTCACGGAACCCTCGGTGCGCGAGTCAGACTCGCACTTGACCGGTTTTTTATTATTCATTCTAATTACGGGATCAACCACGGAGTCAAAAAACATATCAGCTGTTCTACAGAAAGCTTCGAGAGAGTAGGGGAAAATAATGAGGCCCCTAAAATTTTGCCAGGTGTCAAAAAATCCAGCCTACAAGGCGGGTACATTGAATATCTAGACTCTAGAGGATTTATAAGCAAAACATTAAGTAGGTACCCGTTTTATTTTTATTTAAAGAGCATTACTTTTTTCAGTATTATATTCAGTTACTTAGTCATCGGGACTAAATAATGGGGATAAATAACCCTGAGCCTGAGACGATCAATCTAGGTAGATGTTTACTTATAATGAAATGTATAATATTAATTTTTAAATTTAAATGGTCGCCTTACGCCTTCATCATACGTAATATTGCAACGCTAACCAAATAAGGTACCTACGTATTATGTACCTATTTAGATACCTGTATTTCAAGTGTATTATTTTTGAGAGTCATTCATGTTTGCAAATTTAGTAGGTAGGTAAGTAATTATAATTTTTTTGGTTGACAAGGTAGAAAATGGAATGGAGAATGAATATAATATGTTAGGCGTTTTATTTAACGACAATAATTTATCTGTACGCACACTTAGGTACTGTACACTACTGTACAATCTGTATATATATAGGTAACTACATGTGCAGTAATAAATTGAAAATAAAGTAATTCGCACCAGTATTTAAATTAATAGCCCTTATTAAACAGAACAATAAGTATTGGGTCAACGCCAGGGTCTTTCCCGAGTATTAATTATTCTTTGCCCGAGTTCCGTTGTTATTATGCGAACGAATGTGCGTGATAAGGAATAATTCCCGTTTTAATTGCTGAGAGGCTATCGCCCCCAGTAGGTATCCTGTATCATTGTGCTTTTCATAATTAATAGGAATCTCGTGTTTTTTTTATTTTAATCTATACTAATATCTATCTATACATATAATAAAGCTGAAGAGGGTCGAAAGTCTGTACATGGAAGATATTCGAAAAAAAATTGGTTAGGGATAGGGTAACTTGTCCATCAATGAAACACCATAATTTCAAAGCATCCTATCTCCGACGTTTTTAAAGTTACGTGTCTGATATTTACTAAGATAGGCAATTTAATTAGTTATCACGTCTTATTAAAAAAATATACGTTACTATTACAGTTACTGTATAAAAATAATTTATAAGAAAAATGAGTTTTGTTTCAGTGCGTCCATATACATGTATTCAATGAAACACCTGAATTTCTACAATGAAACAGTATAAATCTACACTGAAAAAGTGTTATTAGTATCGACATTTGTGTGCATTTAATCGAGTTTTACATAGTTGTTATTAATGGGTCATTTTATATAAATTAATTTTATAAAAATGTTACACATCGCTGTGTCATTGTTGCACACACTTTGTTTCATTGTTTGCTGTGTCATTGTGAACAAAATAGGTTTTTTTTGATTATCAATGAAAAATGCCACAAAAAGTGAAGCATTTTTATCAACATACACCTCCATAGACGCTTTGGGATGTACAGAAGGCAATGGGATATTAAAAAATATGAAATCAAATTCTATAATTTGTCAAAAAATAAAACAAATATTATTATATGTTTTACTTTTTGCGTCAAATTTAGAAAATTGTTTGTTGTGACTTTTCCTTCCACATTTCGCGTCCACATACAGAGCGTGTAACAAGGGTTTCGTCAGGTCGTCCTAATGTGCTATACAGGAATATCTAGCAACATCAGGTTTTGGAAATATTGAGGTGTTTCACTGTGCACCAAAGTTTCAATGTTGGTCAGTTGACCCTACTTAAAATCATATATCTATACATATAATAAAGCTGAAGAGCTTACCTACGAGTAAAATCAAAGATTCGCCAAAGCAGTTTGTTGGCGATGCGGTCACTTAATTTAATAAAATTATAACTAATACGCGGCACAAGTATCTCTATATACGCTACACTAAACACACTAAACTTCCGCCCCAGCCAAAAGGCCGCGAGTCCCTACAAAGTTCGTATGAAGTTACGACCTGTTGGCGGCACGGAAGTGCAGTGCTTTATTTTGACCCTAATTATTGTAGGTTTTTTTATCAATATATTTTCGTAACTTTTCAAACGAGTGTTAAAGGACAACTCAGCTAACATTTTCCCATAGGTACCTGCAATAAAAAAATTACATTTAAGTACCTACCTAGTATCTAAAGACCTAAACGTACGTAAGTACGAAATGTTACGCAATCGACCTGCCGCATCGGCATGACGCATGCCTTGCGTTTCCGAACGAGCGCCAAAAATGTGATTTAAACTCAATACGTTACTTAAGTCAGATATTTACTGCTTAATAATCTCCACTTATAATAAATCTCTAAATTAAAAAAAGAATCAGCCAGTTTGAAACTAAGCTTTGCGCGGTTCGAATGTTCTCAGCATCCCATGAACGGAAAAATATGAAACATTTTATATAGGTACATTATTATTCTAGCTGCAACTTAGGATAGTTTTTATCCGACTGCGACAGTTAATTAATTTTCCGAAATATACGACTTCATTTAATTTTTCATTTATTTTTATTGAAATCAAACGCTGCTCCAACTGTCAGCTATAAGAACCGTCAAATTTTCGTCAAAATGGCGGAATTGCTTTGCCTTTCACTTATTAATAATTTAAATCCCGTCTACGATATACCTTTACGAGACAAATGCTAAAATATAAACCATAAAAAAATATTAGATTCTGATATGAGAACTTATATGCGCAAATGTCGTTTTATGTCGTAATTTCAATAAATGAAATCAACAAATTTTAACAATATAATAAACACGAATTTGTTTTTTTTTAATGACAATGGCACGCGCTCGGCGCCTTCAGCCAAAGTACCTGCGGCGCTACCACGAAAACCGATACTCAATGTTCATATATTTGCATCCCTGTCACTCGAGTATGGTTAGTGCGATAGAGATAGAGATACCCGAATATTTTCGAATTCCGAAGTTCGTGGTTATAGCTCAGGAATCGAAAATATGGTAAATAATCATAATGTATTTTCTCGAAAAAGAATTTAAAATAAATATAGTCAAATGGAGAAAAAAACAAAGCAAGAGGTTATATAGGTAATGATTAAGTTATAAGAGTCCAAAGTTTTAAGAGGGGGTGTGTTCTGTCCCTTTTCCGCAAAACGCACCTTCATATGAAACGATTGTTTTTTACTATGACGCTCGAGTATATTGACGTCACAGTCCCTCATCGTTTTCTCACTCTAACAAGCGACATTAAAACGGATGTAGCTTCATAATTTTTTGAGATATTTGAATGGGAGTTTCATTATCTTCTATCTATTTATACATAATAAATGCCTATGTCCTGACTGACTTATTCACTCACTCACTCATCAACGCACAGCCGAAACTACTAATCTTAGAGAGTTGATTTTTGCACAGTATGTTGCTTTTATAACGTGGGCTAGGGATAAAAAGGGATTTTTGAAAATTCTACCCCTAAGGGGGTAAAATGGGGGTGCAAAGTTTGTATGGGAGAACCTTTTTTTTTTGAGCTATAGACTTAAACTTTGTAGAAAAATTAGTTATTAGAATACAAATGAAACACTTTCAGCGTTTTGGAAAATTCCACCCCTACGGGGGTAAAATAGGGGTGCAAGGTTTGTATGGGGGAAACATTTTTTTTTAAATAGAGACTTAAAACTTTGTAGAAAGATCAGTCATTAGAATACAAATAAAGAACTTTCAGGGTTTTAGAAAATTCTACCCCTAAAGGGGTAAAATAGAGTGCAAAGTTTGTATGGGAAAACCTACTTTTTTTTAAATAGAGACTTAAAACTTTGTAGACAAATTATTCATTAGAATACAAATAAAGTACCTAGATTCAGTGTTTAAAAAAAATCTACCCCTAAGGGGGTAAAATAGGGGTGCAAATTTTGTATGGGGGAAACAATATTTTTTTTAAAAAGAGACTTAAAACTTTGTAGAAAGATTAGTCATCAGAATACAAATTAAGTACTTTCAGCGTTTTAGAAAATTCTACCCCTAAAAATAGGGGGCTAAAATAGGGGTGCAAAGTTTGTACGTGGGAAACTATTTTTTTTAGCTAGAGTCCTAAAACTTTGTAGAAAGATTATTTAAATACAAAGAAAGTACTTTCAGCGTTTTGGAAAATTTCATACCTAAGGGGGTAAAATAGGGTGCAAAGTTTGTATGGGAAAAACATATTTTTTTTTAATAGAGACTTAAAATTTTGACGAAAAATTACTTATTAGAACATGAAAAATACTACATTCGGCGTTTTACAAAAATCATTCCCTAAGTGGGTTAAAAAAGGGTGCAAGGTTTGTATGGGGAACACTTTTTCTGAGCTAGACACTTAAAACTTTGTAGAAAGATTACTTATAAAAATACAAAAAAAAAGACTTTCAGCGTTTTGAAAAAATTTATCCCTAAGGGGGATAAAAAGGGGTGCAAAGTTTTTATCAGTGAAAGTTTATGTTTTTGAGTTAGAGACTTGAAACTTTGTAGAAAGATTACGTATTAAAATACAAAAAAAGAACACAAATCGTTTTAGAAAATTCCACCCCTAATAGGGTTAAAAAGGAGAGCAAGCTTTGCATGGGCAACACTTTTTTTTGAGTTAGACTTAAAACTTTGCAAAAAGATTACTTATTAGAATACTAAAAAAGAACTTTCAGCGTTTTAGAAAACTCCATCCCTAAGGGGATCCTTAAGATCCTTAAGAAGGGTAGCCAGTGTTGTGTGGGAAAAACTTTTTTTTTTACTAGACTTAAAACTATTCAAAATGTTACTTATTAAAATTAATAATAAAGTACTTTCAGAGTTTTAGAAAATTCCACCCCTAAGGGGGTTAAGAAAGCTTTGTATGGGCAACACTTTTTTTGAGCTAGAGACTTAAAAGGATACGAAAAAAGTTCTTTCAGCGATTAGAAAAATTCAACCTCTAAGGGGGTTTAAAAGGGGGTTCAAATTTTATATGGCGAGCAATAAAATTTTAAAGTGTGAGTAAGAGATTTTTAACTTCGGTCTTATTCTGTACGTTAAAAGACTACAAAACTGATTTCAGAGTTTTTCCAAATTCATCCCCTAAGAGTGTTAAAATTGGTTCAAAGTTTGAGTATTTCAAGGCATTTTTAAAGTATGAGATTTTTAACTTTGGTTTTAGACTGTTTGTTCACAAACTAGAAAATGAACATCAACTTTTTTTTTAATTATCCCCTATAGGTTGTACGCGGGCTGGGTTTCCGCAACTCGACGTCATAAATGCGCCTATTTTGCGTAGGGTAATTATCCCCTAAAAGAGGGTTCAAATTTTGTATTGAGAGAAATCATTTTCTAAGACGATAAAAAGTTCTACGCGGACGAAGTCGCGGGCAACAGCTAGTATATACATATACCTACTGCGTAAGGGTCCGTGACCCCGTTCGACGTTGACTTCCGGGACAGATACCCTTCGCCGGAAATTAAACACAAATGTTGGATAGTGGTGAAACGAACAAACAGATCTCGACAAAAGTAAACATTCCCACTATATATTCAGGTTACGTATATACTAAATCGGCAGTTACATGTAGACCAGCAATTAGGTACATGTAGACCATGTAAGTATAGGTACAGAGGCATTGCGTTGCAAGTTTTTTGCATTGCAAGTCATCTAAGTTGATTCCTCAGAGCTGGTAATATTTAAATCATTATTGGCTTCAGAAACGACTTCAGATGAACATTGAAGTCTATTTTTGCATAGGTACCTGTAGTATTCACTTATTTGCCGATTCTAAAGGTATATCTGTATAGCTTGGCTAGCCAGCGCACCACCACTCCCGGCAACGGTCGGACCACCACTCATGCTATGCGAACTTAGAACTTAATGCAAATCCAGTTTCTTATTGAAAACAGTGCCACCTTCTTGATAGCTGGCGAACTCTCTGAAGCTCTAGCGATTGCTAGGCTAGGCTGTCAAGGTATTTCAAAATTCGCCGTATTGTCACAAGGCATCAGTAGCCTAGGGGTACAGACGGTGGTATTTGGAGTCGATGATCCGGGGTTCAATCCCTACGACCGACGCACTTTTTGTATGTTTTGTACATTCAAAGAAAAGTTGTAACTACCGCAGAAGAGATGGCGCCTGTATACGCAAGCATTAAATGCCTTCTCAATTTGGTCGAGTTGCCTGTCTATCTCAGTATGTATATTGTAGTCTTTGCCACCACTGCTGTCATCGTGACGTACGATAAGCACAGATACTCTACATCCCTTTCTTGTTTTAATAAAAAGGAAACCTTTTCATGTAATCTATATATGTAAATTAAATTATCTATTTAAGTATAGAATCATGTTTATTTATTACGTATTTATGAATTTTACTAGTGAATGAATTTTACTTTATTCCTGCATATTTGAATCCTCTCGCTCTCTAGTCTCTTGATTACAAACTTTCCATTGACCTTCACCCTTTTTCATAGGCAGGACATTTCTCCAATATATTTGTTTCAGACTTCGACATCACCAATATCACCACCTTTCTTCTTTTCAATAGTGCGAGTGCCTATCTCGTGACTCGTACTTAGTCCAACCTAAGCTTGTTTTATTTGTTCATTTTTTTCCAACCCAGGGTTAATAATATTATGCAATTATACACCTGTAATTACCACTGTTTCTAAAAATGAACCTGAGCTACGAGAAAACCCGGCGTAAAAAACTGTGTGTCGGTTTATTATAAAATTTATAAATGACATTATTCCGATATTATAAAATTATAATCCTACTGAGGAACACCTGTTTATTTACTTTTCCCGCTAGATCACACATGTATTTTAATGTACATTCATGTAAGGTAGGTACCTAACTCATAGAAGTCATAAAACATCAATAATGCTAACATGGTGTATTTCAATGTCCGATTTAATATTACCCCCAATAGTATGCAGGGAAGTTTTAATTAGAGGAATCAATTACACCGCCACCAGAGTTTTACCTGTGGTATTTGATGTAAATATTATTTTCCATTTCCAACTTTAAGCAGTCTGCATTTATCTTACAGAGGTATGTGTTCACAACGAACACTCAAAAGCCTAGAATCCATGTGAAACGAATGAATGTAAATCATGCATCAGCATTCATTCGCTCTCATTCACTCTCTTCAAAAATAACCTGTCAACTCGCTGTATGTGCTCCATATATTTTATTCGTTTTTATTTAATAAAAGTGATTAATTCCACAAAAAACTATTTTATTTATGTTCGTCACGAACATAAATTGGTGCCGAAACAAAATATCTGCTCGGGCTGCAAGTTTTCATCATTTCTGTTCAAAGTGCAATAGTGCGGTATATAACCACTAAAAGTGAATCACGAACAATTTAAGTGTTTCGGCTAATACTGCGGACCAAAAGTGTGCGTAATCGATATTCGTCAATATTTTCATACGAATTATTGCCACACTCGTCTGCATTTTCAATTTTCGCGAAGCAAAATTGGAAGAAAACGGCCGCCATTTTTTTTCTCTCACGGTTGGTATCGAAGCACGCCGCCGGCTACATCGTGATTCGTATGTACATAGCCGCAGAACAACAAAGTGATTTCCGCCAAGAACTATTTTCTGCATTCATTCACCACAGACCAAGAAACTGTCATCTGTCATTGTCAAGCTAACCTTAAAACAACCAAAACATGCCTAATGAACGGAAATTAAAAGCGCAGATGGCACAATGCAGAGGATCGCTTACAAAGGCAGAAAACTTCTGGCAGGAGCAGCAAAACGGGCCTTTTGACAAAGAGGCAATTTCATCGCGGTTACGACAAATCGACAACGTATTAACAAGATACAACAATCTGTCGCTAGAGCTGCAGCTACTGGACGAGCCAGACGAGGAAGATTTTGAGGGCGAGTTCAAGGACACCTTCGTGGGCGACGGGATCGAGGATCGCGCCCTCGCGATATCGTCTAAACTGCGGAGCTTGCTAAACACTCGTCAGCAAGCGTCAGAGTGCGTAAACGGAAACCGGTGCAGTGCTAGTGTTGTTTTGCCGCAGATGGAAATCCCAGTGTATGATGGTAGGGACTACACGCAGTATCAAACATTCATTGAACTCTTTAGTGCCATGATACACAATAACGTAAAGCTAGAATCAATTCAAAAATTATTCTATTTAAGAAAGTTTTTAAAAGGTGAACCCTTATCACTGATTGAAGGGCTCCCCATTATAGGGGAATCATATGAAAAAGCATTAGAATTGTTAAAAAATAGATATGATAACAAGTTCTTGATAATAACTAACCATGTTCAAGCATTGTTGGATATCCAACCAATCGTAAGGAGTTCTGCTAGCAATTTAAGAGAATTAATTTCACAATCTCGCCAACACTTAGGGGCTTTGAAAACTCTAGGGCAGGCAACTGATAGCTGGGACATGGTCATTCTACCTATTCTGCTGCGAAAAATCGACCAATTTTCCTGTCGAACATATCATAGCGAGCGAGACAGTACGAAGCTGCCAACATTAGAAGATTTCTTTACCTTCATGGAAAGAAGAGCCAGCAGCTTCGAGGAGAGCCAAAAAAGTGAAGGTAAGACATATACCCATTTTACCAGTAATGTGTCAAAAAACAAAGTGTCAAATTTTGCAAGCAAATTAGTATCCTCTTGTAAATTTTGTAATTCTGAGTCACATAAATTATTCAAATGCACAAAATTTGAAGCCTTGTCCTCTCAGGAAAGGGTTGAATTTGCAACCACTAATAATTTATGCAAGATATGCTTAGGAATGCACAGTAACAAGTGTCACTTTCATTTCAAGTGTTCTCAGTGTAGTAGCAAGGAGCACAATACCTTATTGCACTGTGAACAAAACAAAACAAAAGCTTCATTGCACAGTGGTGTTAATAATACAGTTTTACTGCCAACAATTAAGGCGAAAATCCTCAGCCAAGACGGAAAGTCACACATAATTGCTCGGGGGCTGGTCGACTCTGGTAGTCAAGTAAACTTTTTAACATCCAATCTGGCCAATTCATTACAGTTGAAGCTTTTCAACAATGATCTATACATAACTGCTTTAGGCAATCAAACAAACACAACTTCAAAATCAGCTGTTGTCAATTTTATGTCACTCAAAAATGACTATGAGTGTCAAGTGACATGTTCCATCGTGAACCAAATCACAACACAGCTGCCTCAGCAGGCAATTAATTTGCAGAATGTGATCATTCCGGACTCTGTGGTACTCGCAGACGATGAATTTTATACTCCGGGTGACATTTCCTTTTTGCTATCTGCTAATGTGTTTTTTAAAATACTGTTACCTAACAAAGTCAAGCTCCAAAATAGTGATCTCTATTTAATGGACACAGAGTTTGGCTCGATATTGTCAGGGGAAATAAAAACAAAAAGTCCATCTTTCAAAAGCAATCTTGTAGCAATGCATGCCGCTTCAAGTAGCACCGAGGATAGTGTCGATCACCTCCTACAAAAGTTTTGGGAAACTGAACTAGTTCCTGAAACGAAATTGGAGGTTACAGTAAAGCAGGCCACCTGCGAAGCCGAATTTAAAAATACGGTACAGCTCAGCAGCGAGTTTCAGGTGTCCCTTCCGCTTCAATTACCAATAGATCAGCTTAACTTAGGCAACACATTCCCCATTGCATCGAAAACATTATGCTCTATAGAAAAAAGATTAGCTAAGGATGAGCAACTAAATAAACAATATAAAGACTTCTTAGATGAATATATTGAGTTAGGTCATGCAAAGGTCATACCATTAAAGGATGCCAATATTGAAAAGATGTATTTCATGCAACATTTACCTGTCATAAGAAAATATAGAAAAACAAATCAGGTTAGGATTGTTTTCAATGGCAACACAAAAGCTAGTTCTCATCATAACAGCTTAAATGAAGTTCTTTTAAATGGACCCAAGGTGCAAAAAGACCTGTTTGACATATTAATTTTATTCAGGTCACACAAATATGTACTTTTAACAGATATAAGGCATATGTACAGAGCAATAAAAATAGACCCATCTCAAAGGCATCTGCAAAACATTTTATGGAGGGATGAGTGTAATCACAAAATTATTCTCCAATTACAGACCTTGACATACGGGCTCAAAAGTTCCAGTTACCAAGCCACCAGATGCCTCGAGGAGCTTGCAGAGCGTAATGCAGCTGAGATGCCGTTAGCAGCAGATATAATCCGCACAGCTATGTATGTAGACGATGCTCTTTTTGGAGCCCAAACAATTGAAAAAGCACTTGAGGTAAGAGATCAGTTTATATCTTTGCTTGATAAAGCCAACTTTCACTTGCACAAATGGGCTGCAAATGATCAAAGACTCTTAACGGGCATACCAGCTGACAAGCAGCACTTTGAAGAACGCACGCTTTGCCAAGAAAGCTTAACAATGAAAGCTTTAGGAGTGTCATATGATGTTAGCAACGATGTTTTAAAAGTAAGTTGTCCTACGAGACATGTAGAGTCATGGAGCAAGAGGGCTATCCTAAGTGTTATCGGGTCTTTCTTCGATCCTCTAGGGCTGGCAGGACCCATTATAGTGCGGGCTAAGGAATTTTTACAAAAAGTATGGAAGGAGAATCTTAAATGGGATTCCCCCATACCAGCACAATTGCTTAAAGCATGGCAAGCTTTTTATAGGAACTTGATATCAATGCCTGATATATCAGTCAACAGAAATTTGAACATATGTAATGCTCAAAGCATAGAAATATTTGGGTTCTGTGATGCATCCAATATTGCATATGGATGTTGCATTTATATAAGAGTTATTCATAATGGCAATGTAACAGTTACACTATTGTGTTCAAAGTCTAGAATTTCACCTGTAAAAAATACTTTAACGGCCCCAAAACTTGAACTCAACTCTGCACTTTTATTGGCAAAATTGTATAACAAAGTAATGACAGTGTATTCTAAAATCAAATTTCAAGGAAAATACTTGTTTTCAGACTCACAAGTAGTCTTATGTTGGTTAAAGTCGAAAAGAAATACTATACCTGTCTATGTCAAAAATAGAGTGAATGTTATCAACTCTATTACATCAAATAGTGACTGGTTCCACATAGATGGAGTATCCAATCCTGCTGACTGCTTATCTCGGGGCTGTGATCCTGCTGATCTGCTAAATAACAACTTATGGTGGTGCGGGCCTCCTCAGATTTCCTTGCCTAATTATAAGCCGCTGCCATTTTCGGTTTCATGCAATCACATGCTATGTGAGGAGCAGCCAGCCACGCATGAGCAGGCAGTGAAGTTGGGTGTAAATGAGCCATCAATATTTAGGCAATATTCGTCCTGGTTCAAAATGCAAAGAATATTTGCTTGGATATTGCGATTTAAATATAACTGTAAAAACAGAATAAATAAACTCACAGGGAAACTGTCTCTAAAAGAATTAGAAAATGCTCGATATAAAATAATATCTGTCATTCAGAATATATATTTCCATGAGGAAATAAAAAATGTAAAAAATAATTTACCTATTAAATCGAATTTAAAAAGCCTAGCTCCATTCATAGATGGCAATAGTGTAATGAGAGTAAGTGGTCGTCTACAAAACTCATCAATACCGTATTCTCAAAAATATCCGGTCATTCTACCAAAAAAATGTCATGTAACATATATAGTTATACAAGACGAGCACTTAAACTCAATGCATGCTGGGTTAAAATTAATGATGTGCAACTTGGCCCAAAAATATTGGATTGTAAATTGCAGCAGAGAAGTTAAACGAATAATAAACAAATGCATAAAATGTTACAGATTTAAGGCCAAGTGCGCTTCTCAGTTAATGGGCTCATTACCTTCTGATAGAGTAAATGAAGCCAAAATATTTAGTATAGTCGGCATAGATTACTGTGGTGCCTTTCAAATAAAGCAATCTTCGTTGCGACGAAGTGTCATCACCAAAGGCTATGTTGCTGTATTTGTGTGCTTCGTCACCAAAGCAGTTCACTTAGAACTTGTGTCTGATATGACATCGCAATGCTTCCTTGCAGCATTAAAAAGATTTATCGCACGGCGCGGAGTGCCCAATACAATACATTGCGATAATGCTAAAACATTTAAAGGAGCTGACAATATATTAAGAGAATTGTACTTACTTAACAAGTCGAATGAACATTTAACCTTAATAAATAATTTTGCTACTTCCAAAGGTATTGACTTTAAATACATACCCTGTTATTCCCCGACCTTTGGAGGGATTTGGGAAAGTTCAGTGAAAAGCTTTAAGTATCATTTCAAAAGAATAGTAGGACTTAGTTTATTCACATATGAAGAATTCAATACGATTATAATTAGCATCGAAGGCATTCTCAATTCAAGGCCTATAACAGAAATGTCCAAGGATAGCTCAGATTTTTCTATATTAACGCCGGGCCATTTTCTTATAGGCAGACCTTTAACAGCTGTACCAGAGCCTGACATATCGTCCATTCCTACAAACAGGCTTCGTTTCTGGAGACGCTGCACACAAATACAGCAGCATTTTTGGAAAGCCTGGCATAGGCAGTATCTATCCCAGCTAAATAGCCGTTCTAAATGGCATAATAGCCAAGAAAACATAACTGAAGGAAACCTAGTACTTTTACGCGACGACAATACTGCGCCATTGCACTGGCCTACAGGCAGAGTCGTTAAGGTTTACAAAGGGCCAGATCAAAAAGTGAGAGTAGCAGATATTAAAACTCCTACTGGCACCACGACTCGTAGAGCTATAAATAAACTATGTTTACTTCCTATAGATCTATGAATATAATGTTGTAAAATGTAATATTTTAAGTAAAACATGCTGTATATTGTACATATAATATAAGTTTTATTTAGTACTAAGTCGTTAGTACAAACAAATGTTAGTTAACTATGATATATGTCTAGATAGACATAAAATGAACATTGTACCTTTTCTATTTAACTTGAAAATAAGTTTAAAACCCGCCTCTCGGGAATATGTTCACAACGAACACTCAAAAGCCTAGAATCCATGTGAAACGAATGAATGTAAATCATGCATCAGCATTCATTCGCTCTCATTCACTCTCTTCAAAAATAACCTGTCAACTCGCTGTATGTGCTCCATATATTTTATTCGTTTTTATTTAATAAAAGTGATTAATTCCACAAAAAACTATTTTATTTATGTTCGTCACGAACAGTATGCCCTACACACCTTTTTGACACATCGTTGCATATAGTAGATTCCGTTAGTGCTTCGAAGGAACGTGCAACGAATATAGTAGGTATTTATACTTAGCCTCTGTTCTATACACATATCAACATAAATTGAACAACACAATGCCATACATGACTGAATTAGGCACACTTGTTTACTGGTTAAAATTAAACTCGTGGTTGGAGACTCTACATATATCAGACTCTACATATCGACTCTACATATCGACTCTACATATCGACTATACGTATCGACTCTACATATCGACTCTACATATTGACTCTACATATCGACTCTACATATCGACTACATTTCGACTCTACTTATCGACTCTGACACCAGTCTGTTATCAGTTTCTAGATTTGGCTTTCTTCCAATTTTACGCTATCTGATTAAGAGTAATTCTTCCTTAACCTTTTCGAAAGATATCGACTGCCCTAAATACCCAGCATATTCATTTAAATAATGACTTTTCCTGTAAAATATATTTTAAACTAGGCATAGTATCAGTTAACTACCAGCTAGAATGGTAAGGCAATAATCAATATTGATTATAAAAGTTGTTTATTACATTTTCGTATTCAACTAATAGTAATTTGTGGACTTGGTATTTATTAACATATTCTCATCAATTATTGCCACCATTAATTGGCACATAACGTTGACGCGATGAAGTATTCAGATAAGGCCTGATTCGTAACAGATTTGCCAAATTCAAAATGCTGGCACCTAGCAGTCATGAAACTTATTTCGTTTTTGTTTATAGCATTGGCATTGCCAATGTCACCAAATTATGTAGGCATCGTTTCTTTATGTGTAAAAGCTGATAAAACGAAATAAAAATGAATGAACGTGAACGCCGTGAGCAGATAGTCGCCAAATGAATGGAAAATACACAGCGTCCTAACCATTTCATCGCAAGAGATTTAAAAATCCCAAGATGAACCGTTGATACGGTCCTGAAACGATACTTAGAGACCTTGTCTACCGCTCAGAAGCCTCGAACCGTAGAACATGGTGGTGCTCGTGATCCTGGGCTAGATAGGAAAATCATTAAGACGATTTGCAAAATCTGCTGCGCATGTCGGAGCGACACGTAGCTAAAAAAAAATCTACAAGTCAGTCAATGGTGAGACGTGCAAAGGAACGGGCTAGTATGAAGACAAAGAAGAAACGGAAGGTTCCGAAAACTTCGGAAAAACAAAGATGCACTATTAAAACCAGAGCTCGAAAGCTGTATGACTTACTGGGTACCGAAAATTTTCATTTGATTCTGGATGACGAAACCTATGTGAAGGCAGACTTTTCGACACTTCCTGGTGATCAGTTTTATACGATAGCTGATGAAGAAATTCTTCCAGATTCGGAAACCACCATAGGAATGGAGAAATTCGGCTCCAAGTATATGGTTTGGCAGGCAATTTGCCCATGCCGTGATCGCAGCCGTACATATGTTACAACTGGCACAATTAATAAGAATATTTACATCAATGAATGTTTGAAAAAACGGCTACTACCCTTCATTCAAAAACACAATAATTCGGCCTTATTTTGGCCAGATCTGGCTACAGCCCACTATGCGAAGGATACCCTTAACTTACTCAAACAAAATGATATCCAGATCGTGCCTAAAGCACTGAATCCGCCGAATATTCCACAGTGCCGTCCTATAGAAATATATTGGGCTCTCGTCAAAGGAATCTTGCGTAAGACAGGTAAGAATGCCAGCAACCAGCAAGACTTCCTGGGAAAGTGGAACTCAGCTTGCAAGAAAGTTGCTAATGACACTGTCGCAGGGCTGATGGAGGGCATTCGACAAAAAATGCGGCAAGAGTGGGAGAAAAAGTAGAAATCTTAATTATAGACGTAAAAAGATAATTTTGCAGTTCTTTTTTAAATAAAATCATACAATTTAGACAATTAAACCACTTGGCTTACAGTTACAGCTTTTTCAATTTGGCAGATCCGTTACGAATCGGGCCTTATGTTACTGAAATATAAAGACACATGACTTACTTTAGCATGTTCCCTATTCTATAACAGCCAAAATAAACATCATCAGTATTCGCAATTTGGATAGCCATATTAATCAAATACGTTGACTGCTACTAATGACATTGTCTTTATCTCAATAAGCTACAATCGCTTTTACCGTCCCTGCATTTCTTTTTTATCAATTTTAATTTTTGTGCAAATTTATTAAAGGTATAAATTGATAAAGGGTTCTCGATATATATATATTTTATCTTCATGTTACATTAAATACGCTTCAGGTATCCATTACATCAGTTCCCTTTTTTCCCGCTTGGGAATCCACAATTTGTTAGGAAGTGTTATTTAATTCTTGTCCATGCTTGGCACATTTCTTTTCAGATATGTGCCACTTCTCCGCCCACCAATGGAACAGTCGTTTCACTATATGTTGAACTTCATAACCAGAATACTTTATTTCATTGCCCACCTTCAAGAACTACATACTATGTAGGTAACTACTTACTTTATCATTTTACTATCATCTAATTTATACATAGAATTTATACAAAGCTCCACATCAGTACGGCAAAACTGGATGAAAATCGTGATCATCTAAATGATCAAATTACTTTGATACATAATATGTTTAGGTATAGTGCTACATTGTGAAGTCACACGCTGATTCAGAAACCTTGCGTGGATGCTTAGTCCAGATATATCCGTTACTTCCCAATCTCGTAACTTGTTTGTAATACAGTACTACTTTCCGAATTAACATCCGTACTTTGTGATAGAATCCCTCAATTACTCGGACGACACATGTACAACACAGAGTTACTCTTCCTCATTGTAAATTAATGTAAATGCCATTAACTTCCTTGATAATGTGAAAGGTATGTTTTGTATGTAACGTAACACCAAGTTATTAATTAATTAGTCATCACAAGTATTACTTGCACTTGATAATGTTCCTTTTATAAAGTGTTGACCACCATATGTTATATTATGTTAGTCCTATACGTAGTGACCATATAGGTTTTATAATGCAAGTAGTTCCAAGACCTCACTTTGTGACCCGAGAGGTCATCGCTGTCACTCTTCGAACGTATATTCAGGGCAACTCAACTGCGTTACACCATCCAGCAGCTAGCACAACGAATGTGATATCTGTGTCGCGTCGCATATAATTAAAGGTAATTTATGTCCAATAGTTGAGAAATATATTCGTATATGCATTATCACTAATCAATGAATAACCGGAAATGTAGTGCTTACTTGATATGTGGGCAGAATTACTATTTAGGTAATTATAATTTATTCATCTATTCATAATATACGAATCACTCAACATTACACATAGTAATTTTTAGGAGCCTGTTTTGTGATCGTCAGTTTTTAAGTAACTTAAATAAGCAACATTTCAATTATCATACGATTAAATTTTCAAATTCAATTATTATTATTCTGGAATTTAATTAAAATTGCAAACAGATGTTACTTTATAGTATGTAGGTAACGTTAATGTAACACCTATATTCCATCTTTATGTCCCCGTCTTGGGTCATTACCCCACAGACACGGAACAGAAAATTCATTCATTCAGTTTTATCACTTAATGCAATTTGGCGTATTTTCATCTCCTTGGCACTTTATATGCTCCATGGCATATTTGACACACTGTGCTCTCTTGTCACTTTGTCTAATTAGTCTTTGATGTGCATTTAAGCACCACATTTGTGCCCACTTGCACCTCGTGCAATTGGGTGTGCATTTAAGCACCACATTTGTGCTCACTTGCACCTTGTGCAATTTGGTGTGCATCGACCCACCACATTTTTTATATTTTTTTATTTGCACCTTGTGCAATTTGATGTGACATATTTTGGGGTGAATCAATCCATTTAATAATCAGATAACTTAACAGCCATCTGTTTATGACCATTTAATTGTCAGGTATTCTGCTCAAATGGATTTACTAAGCGGAATATTTGTCTGCCAGATTCGGTTATCTGCTACTTTCAAAATAAGCCCGTTATGTCAATTTAATGACCAGATAAGTTAATCTGCTTTTACTGATTCAGTAATCAGGTTTTGTTAATTCAAAAGTAATTAACACGTGACAATGTAATGTTCAGATTCAGTTATCTGCTCAGTTCAATTTAATGATCGAATATTAATGGTATCATATTTTCTAAATATAAAAAAGGCAGCGCATTTAAGTAGTTACTTATGTATTTTAGCACTCGAGTATTATGTTGAATTAGGCTACAACAACATTTTAGATAAGTAGATAAGTATATAATTAACACGTGACAATTTAATGTCCAGATTCGGTAATCTGCTTCTTTCAGAATTAGTCTGTTATGTCAATTTAATGACCAGATAAGTTTATCTGCTTTTACGGATTCAGTAATCAAGTTTTGTTAATTCAAAAGTAATTAAAACGTGACAATTTAATGTTCAGATTCAGTAATCTGCTCAGTTCAATTTAATGATCGAATATTAATGGTATCATATTTTCTTATTATAAAAAAGGCAGCGCATTTAAGTAGTTACTTACGTATTTTAGCACTCGAGTATTATGTTGAATTAGGCTACAACAACATTTTAGATAAGTAGATAAGTACACTGAATAATATGTTATGCCTCGATAAACATTTAATTATCTTGAATGGCAAACATACATAATAATAAAATCTTGCCACATTATCAATTAAATGACCAGTTGTTTAAACACTGCTAAATATCCAATCTTGCCAATTCAATGACAAGGTACCCTGCTATTATAATGTTTACAGGTAACTTTCCTGCTGAAGCCATTCCTGCTGTTGCCGTACAGTTTAGTTACATACCTGGCATACGCATAGGTAACATACAAAACTTCGACGTTCCAATTTGTGAACATCCTACAACTCCCTAATCAGGCTCACGAATTATATCACCGTAAGCACCCCATACACCGTATGCATTAATCACGCATTCAATAATAGCACTGATGCATTATCTTTAGGGTCAATCAGATGTAGTTGAACAAATTAGATAGATAAGGCGTTATACGCCGAAGTATTTAAGTTGGTACTTAGTATTCACTTTTCCTGTTTACCAAATTTTATTTGAATTCATGTATAATAAAATGTTACAATTTAAAGTGTTAATTAGTTAAATATTCAATTAGTTGGTTGTAAATGTTATTAAACATAATTAACAACCACTATAATAAACATAAGTCTTATGTATTTGCATGCTGTTGACAACAGCTGAGAGAACGTGGAACAATAGTGTTTGGGAGCAATAAATAAATCTGACTCCAGAAAGTTATAATAGCGTTTATTCGCTTACAAAATGTATACAAAATTACTGACGAGTGACGTGCGCTGTGCGCGGTGTCGTATCGAGTCTCGTGGAAGGGGAACGCCGCGAGCTGATCGCGAACCGGCGCCCGCGCCGCCCGCACCCTTCCTCCCGTGCGTAGTTGGTAGCAGCGTTAACATACTCCCTCCCCTCGAGCAGGTAGGGCTTCGAGGAGTGAAGATGCTGCTGACATTGTGGCCGATGCTGAAGAAGGCTTCGTCGTCGCTGGTGATGACTCCATAGGTAATGCGCAAAGTTTGTGAATAGCGCGACGAAAGATGCCTCTTGTTGTCTGAACATCGGCGACCCTGGCGATGCCATCGTCCCCAGGGTATAGTTTTTGAATGCGTCCTAAGCGCCACTTCAATGGCGGAAGATTGGGCTCCTTTAGGACGACCATGTCGTTGATTTGTAGGCCTTCTTGGTTGATTCGCCACTTTGTTTTTTGTTGCAATTCGCTTAGGAACTCCTTGTGCCAGCGTAACCAGAATTGCTGCCGCATCCTTTCGATATGTTGATATCTGCTGAGCCGGTTAGGGTTTATATCGATCAGAGATGGTGATGGTAGTGACAACAGTGCTTTACCGATCAAGAAGTGCCCCGGAGTTAAAGGTTCAAAATCATTCGGATCTGACGATAACGGCGTTAAAGGTCGTGAGTTTAAAATTGCCTCGATTTGAGTGAACAACGTTGACAGCTCCTCAAATGTCATGTGTGTATTGCCTAAAACCCTAGCTAAATGGAATTTGGCCGACTTAACTCCGGCCTCTGTTAGTCCATTAAAATGAGGGGACAAAGCTGGCGAGAAATGAAATTTTATGCCTTCGTTTTCTGCATATGACGCAATGGAATCACCATCAGCCCTGATAAATCTACCGATTTCGTTGCTTGCGCCCACAAAGTTAGTTCCATTATCTGAGAAAATCTTAATTGGTTTCCCTCTGCGAGATATGAACCGCTTCAGACATTGGATGAAACAATCTGCAGTGAGATCGCTCGCTAATTCTAAGTGCAATGCCTTTGTCGAAAAACAGACAAACAGGGATAGGTAACATTTGGTAATCCTACAACCACGTCCTTTGCGGTCTGTAATGAGGAAAGGACCGGCAAAGTCGACGCCGCAAACATGGAATGGAAGGTTTGGCGTCACTCTTGGTTCCGGTAAGTTACCCATGAGAGGGTTTATATTTTTTGCCTTCATGATTTTACATGTTTTGCAGTTATTAACCGTGCTTCTTGCTAAAATTCTGCCTCTTAAAGGCCAGAAAGTTTCCCTAATCATACTTAATAATAATTGTGGTCCACCATGTAGCAATTTTAGATGCATGTGCTTAAAAATTAACTTTGTTAAAGGGTGATTTGAATCCACTATAATAGGATGTTTTTTGTTGTATGTTTCAGGAGAGTGTTTTATGCGGCCGCCGACACGCAGCAGTCCGGATTCATCGAGGAAAGGTGTAAGTGAGAGTATACGAGATTTAACAGGTCAGGTTTTATTGTTTTTTAGGTTGTTTAGTTCATCTGTGAAAGCATCTTGTTGAGATTGTTTACTTAGGAAATTTAATGAACTATTTAATTCATCTGCACTCAAATGACCTACCATTTTAGAATTGGGATTATTTAGGTTAAAAATGAATCGCCTTACATAGGCAAAGGTTCTTTGCAAGGTGGATAATTTTGAATACTTGGTGAAGTCCACAACCTTGGAAAGAGCGCTTGCTGATTTCTCGTTTTCTGTTATTTGAGTATACGTTTTGATTTCAGGTACATCGCTGCTAGTGCTGGACTTATTCAACTGTGGCCAAGTTGATATATCATGACTCAAAAACGAGGGACCCTGCCACCACAAAGCTGAATTACATAGCTGCTGAGGGTCAACTCCTCTGGAAGCCAGATCTGCAGGGTTCTGATCTCCCGGGATATGCCTCCACATACCTTCAGGAGACAGTTCCTGAATGGCTCCTACGCGATTTGAGATGAAAGTTTTAAGACTGCGTGGTTCGGCGTCGAGCCAACTCAAGACCACAGATGAATCCGTCCAGTGAAAAACTTGGTCAATGCGACATCGTAGCGCTTCTTTAACCTTAACCGACAAACGTACCGATAATAAAGCTCCCAGTAACTCTAAGCGAGGAATCGAAGTCGGTTTTAAAGGAGCAACCTTAGCTTTCGCACACAAGAGACGTACCAGAGTTTTACCTTCACTGTCTATTGACGACAAATAAATGCATCCAGCGTACGCATCCTGGGACGCGTCACTGAAGGAGTGCAAGGTAATTGTTTTATATTTAGGACATAGAACGCACCTTGGAATATCAATGTTCGTTAGATATTTGAGATTTCCTACATAATCTTGCCACTTTCTTGACAATTCTGCAGGAATTAAATCGTCCCAGTCTAGTTTAGTCAGCCACAGCCGCTGTAATATGATTTTTGGTGTAATTGTGATTGCACTCAACAAACCTAGTGGATCAAATATTTTAGCAGAGTTTGATAATATTGTACGTTTCGTCACTGGTGGCGTTATATCTAACTGTGTCGAAAATTGCAATTTGTCATCAACCGGGTGCCATATAAGGCCTAAGACACTAGACTGAGAAGTGACGTCTAAGTCTTTAGGTATCATAGTACCGAGACTATTTTTTACGACCAAGGGGGCGTTTGTATGAAATTTGCGAAGAGGAAAGCATGCTGCCTTTAGTTTAGTAGTAACAGATTCACAGATATGGCTTAACTCGACTTCGGTCTGAGATCCTGATAAAAGGTCATCTACGTAAAAGTCATATTCTATAACTTGCTTAATGGTTTCGTCTTCGCATTCCTTAGCTAACTGTAATAAACACCTGGTGCTTAAGTAGGGAGCACTGGCTGTTCCATAACTAACTGTATTTAGCTGCAGAACTCTAATTGGTTCTGAAACCTCATCTCTCCAGAGAATTAGTTGTAAGTAGCGTTGGCTAGGCTCTACAAGCACTTGCCTGTACATTTTTTCGATGTCTGCCGTTACGACGTATGTATGCTGCCTGAACCGCATCAAAATCGAGAGTAAGTCATCCTGCACAACAGGGCCGACATACTGTATGTCATTGAATGATTTCCCGGTTGTTATTGCGGCAGAAGCATCAAAGACAACGCGTAAACGTGTTGTCTCACTCGTTTGTCGAATGACTGAGTGATGAGGAATGAATGACCCAAATTCAGGCCTTGGTATTTCAGTCAGATGTCCTAGATTCTTGTATTCATGAATAAAGTCGGAATAGGCTTGTTTTAGAGACTGATCCTTTGAGAGTCGCTTTTCAATGTTAAAAAATCGTTTTTCTGCCATTTTGTATGAATCTCCGAGGACATCTGGAGATTCTCGCAATGGAATTGTAACTATGAATCTTCCATCTGCGTCGCGGTAGGTAGTGTCATTAAATAGATTGTCGCAGTAAGTATCCTCAAATGACACAACCTTTGTCGCGGGTAGTTCTTCGAGTTCCCAGAACCTTGCTAGTTGATCTTTAATATCTTGTGAGAAATTACATTTCATTTCTTGTGAACTTGAAGAACCACTGCGGCTCCCCCCAGTGGGGCCGGCCACTATCCATCCCAGTTCTGTCTCCGTCAATACGGGTTTGTTTCGCCCTAACTTAATCTGATTGGATCCAATGAGGTCCCAAAATACATCTGAGCCGAGTAAGATATCGACCTCTGACGGATGGCAGAACTGAGGATCTGCTAGGTTTATATTCATTGGAATATTTAATTGTGTTGTGACTTTCATGTTTGGAAGTTTATCAGTGATGGTAGGCACTACATAAAATTTAACTGGAATAGAGAAATTACTATGCATTGACTTGATTATTAAATCGCAATATTTATTTATTTGCAATGTTGTATTATTAATTCCCGATACTGAACGGTTGACTTCCTTTGTTTTACAATTAATTATATGTTGTGCCTTTTCAGAGATGAAGGAGGATTGGCTGCCGCTGTCCAATAAAGCTCGTAGCACATGCTTGTTACCTTCGCATGTCACCTCAAGGAGTGCCGTGGAAAGTAAGACTTGGTCACGAGATACCGTGGACAACGTGATGGATGTTTGAGCTTGAGCAGTTTGCTGTTCCACGGGTTCTGGTGACGAAGTTGATGTCGCTTGAGTAAGGTGAGTGTTACTTGTAGCTGAAGCAGTAGCATTTTCATTATTAAGCAATTGTTGGTTGTTTGTTTGTTTATGTAAAATAGTACTATGTTTTCTTTTACAGATTTTACAACCAATAGCGCGGCACTGGTAAGTATGATGACCAGGTCGAAGACAGTTCTTGCACAATTTCCATTGAATAGCTTGTGTATAACGATCATCGATTGATAACGATTTAAATTTAGGACAATCGACTAATCTGTGATTTTGTTTGCAGGACATGCACTGGTAACAAGTGGACGGTGCGTCAGAAGCGGAAGCAATAAACGATTTAGTCTTAGAAACCACGTGACGTTTTTCATTTCTTAAATCCGGCCTTGTAGAACATACTGTTTCCAATACATCAGCCCTGTTACGTAAGAACTTGAAAAAATCGTTTAAAGTAGGAGAATCTTTAATATCATTCCTAAATTCTTCCCACCTGCGTGCGGTAGCGTTATCAAGCTTTGTCGTAGCCATGTAAATAATAAGCGTATCCCATTTGTCCGTGCATTCACCTAGCGTCTTAAGCGCTTGCAAGTTCTTGGAAATTGAATCAATTAAATTGCGCATACCCCTATCAGTCTCTCTCGACAAAGGCTCGATATTAAACAAGCACTTAAGGTGTTGGCTGACCAACAAGCGTTTATTATTATACCTTTCACACAGCAAGGACCATGCAATTTCATAATTATCAGCAGAAACAGTAACTGATTTGATGACAACACTGGCTTCACCCTCTAAATATGATTTCAAATAATGGAATTTGGATATATCATCCAAGTCGTTATTTTTATGAATGAGTGACAGATAAATGTCACGAAACTCGAGCCACAGGTGTGGACTCCCATTAAAAAGAGGAAGTTTCAAAGGCGGAAGTTTGACTTTATTAAAGCCTGTAATGCTAGCATTGCTTGAAACTTTCTCCCTTTGAAAGATCTCTTGCCATGTTTCAATAATTTCTTGAGCTTGGCTCACGCTACTATAGAACGAACTTTCTGTTTCTTCCCTTCCTTTAAGTTGTTTACCAGAGGTATCAAGCCTATCTATATTATCTTGAACCTCATCAAAGGAATTTAATGAACTTCGCATTTTACCTAACCTCATCGACAACTCGTTAATTTGGGCCCTAGTTACATCACTAGATTTTATCTCAGATATGGATAGCACAAACTTTCTAAATAGCGTTAGGCGCGTTCTCTCTACTCCTCTCTGATGTATTAGTTCATTTAACTCGGCCATTTTGTAAGCGCAAGCAACGTAGGCAACGTGGCAATTAACAACCAGACACGTATAGAATTTAAAAAGTAAGTACTTACGATTTCTAGTTCAGAAATGGCAATGATTCCATACCTCAAATACTTAAATTTAGCTTAGTATCACCCATTAAGCCAAATAGGTATGTAGTTATTATTCACCTACGTTTGTTCTTTGTTCTCGCCAACTTGTTCCAATCATGTAGGTACTGTATCCCAAGTAAATCTGAAATAGTCGGCAAATCACTTTAAAACATTTGTTATAGTAAGTAATTTTAATTACCTACTCGCATGACAATGCACTTTGATGCTCACTAATGTTTCTCGGATCTTAAGTTAAGCAAAATGTTACTTACGTTACGAATTTATATTATTTGAACAGTGTTTAATTTATGTAATGAAATGTTAACTGTATATCAGTTCTTCATAAAAAGTAAGAACCGGTATTTAAACTGCTTTGAAACTAAATTGAATGTTTCATTTCATATGAGTAACGTAACTAGATATTTAAATATTAAAAACGTACACTATTCACAAAGAACAGTTTATAATAAAAAGAGGAGACTATCACCGCTGTCACAAAAAACACAGGTTAAATTACATTAAACTTTAAATAAATTAGAATCGGGCACACTTCCTTCGTATTTGCACATGTAGCTTGTATCTTCGTATTATCCCTTTGTTCCTTTGTATGAAGTTGCATCTTAACCGTTATGTGACTTGTTCGCCGCCATTATTCGTTGTATACTTGTAATTTCGTTACTTTTGTTCATAAAGCGATAATATCCGTGCTTCAGTATCACGTCGGGGTCACCAGATGTTTGGGAGCAATAAAGAAATCTGACTCCAGAAAGTTATAATGGCGTTTATTCGCTTAAGAAATGTATATACAAAATTACTGACGAGTGACGTGCGCTGTGCGCGGTGTCGTATCGAGTCTCGTGGAAGGGGAACGCCGCGAGCTGATCGCGAACCGGCGCCCGCGCCGCCCGCACCCTTCCTCCCGTGCGTAGTTGGTAGCAGCGTTAACAAATAGTGTTTTTACTCTAACTAAGGCATGTAACGTTAGCCTTTTTCTGCAAACAAATTATATTATTATCATTATTTAACACATTCGGTTGGTAACAATCATTGCCGATGTTAGCCTAAATCTAACGTCTTAGACAAGGAGCAATGTAAGACCGTTAAGAGTACCGGTTTAAATATTCATTATCAGCTCTGTAAATCGCTGTACGTTGTACATTAAATAAACTCACCTCATATACTAAACTGCATGACGAGTCTGGAATTTCTTGACGTAATGCATAATTATAATTATGTTGTCCCTTTTTAAGTAGGTACTTGCGACTTTAATGGGTTATTTTCATTTCCCTTTTGCTATAGGAGTGCATGTCGAACCAACAACAACCTATAATGTCCCCATACCCTTTTTCTTTTTTAGTAAAAGTACTTTTAGTACTTACTTTTATCCTCGTCGCCACATTTGCCGATTCTAAAGGTATATCTGTATAGCTTGGCTAGCCAGCGCACCACCACTCCCGGCAACGGTCGGACCACCACTGCTGTCATCGTGACGTATGCGCACTAGATAAGCACGGATACACTACCTATCAATTTGACACGATGAATATAAAATGTTGTCAATGAATGAAGAGCCATTATTAATTCACTATTAAATATTATACTAACGTTTAATTTAATAAATAGGTCGAGCTGGCGGCAACCCTAGGTCTAAGGCTCCGACTCCGAAAGAGCGCGTTGCATGCGATAGAAAGAGATGGCCACATTTAGGCACGTTTGGCGTACCTAAACAGGGAATTTGTTAACAGAAAAACTTTCTGGACGTAGTACTATCTGGCTGGGGGCACTACCGTGCCCCCGCCAAGTTTACTTATTCTGTGATATACTTAACAGGTTTTGCAGGGGCGTTAAATCGATCTATTTTGATCTTATTTCTAGGAAAATTATTTTTCTCCGGGTTTTCACAAACGACGCAGAGCAAAAAACCTTATTCTCCCTGAGTCAATATAAACTCTATTTGTAAAGCAATTTTGAGTGCTTTATTCAGTCAATGATATAGCAAAGGACCGATATTAAAACATAGCACAATTGGGAAGTCGGTACAGTAAAATAAGTCACCCCTGGTAGGGGCAAAGCAGTAAAGCTGACGAAAGGAAAAATTATCTGCTTTCGCCATTATCTTATAACTCGGATGAACGTCTTGACCCTGTCTCCCAGCCACCCCCGCGAAATTTAAAAAATCCGCGCAACTACTTATAGCCATTTTACAGCCTCGTATGCGTAATAACGAGTATTACGTGCGTGTACGTGCGTCCTTGGGTACTAGGCTATTGACTCCTTGGACTACGTGAACTTGGATGGGGCCCAACTCGTAGAAAACACAAAAGAAAAAAATATTATGCTGACCTACTAATGGGTCGGTGGGAGATGACTACTCGAAAATGGGAGAGGAAGGGTTTGCGAGTTTACTTGTAGCTGCGCCGCGTCAAGATGTTTCTGCAGAAACCGTTAACTTTTTAGGTACAGTCGCCATCACATACATCGGAGCAAACAAGCACGTCACAAACATCGGAACACACCTCTATTTTCAAGGCAGTAGGGTGCATGTGCCGATATTTTTGAACACTTATAGTGTACCTATGTATGTGATGGCGACTGTACCTACAGCTAAAAGGTAGTTGTGTAGAAGTCATTAGATTAGGTTAGGTTTTATAACAATCCTGAAAAGTTACTGTTTCTGAAAAAATATGTTTGCGATGAAATGAAAATTGAAACAAGTGTACACCACTTTATCTACATAGATAACTATGTATATGTAGGTAGGTATACATCTACCTATAATGTACTACCGTACCTATTACCGAAATAATTTGCCTCAAAGGGATTTTATTGCGGCACTTAAATTTGGGGGAATGTTTTCACGGCTGACGAGAATTCTTGAATATTAAATAAAAACAAGGAAATATGATGATTATAAAACCGTAATTACGGTATACTTTGTAAACACAAACAATAGGGAACATTACGCAAAGCTCTGCGTAGCGTAGGGGGCGCCCTAACACAACCCGTAAACAAACCGCCATGACGTACAATGTCATATTTATTTACAACAATAACAAATAATTGATGAAAACGCGTTAAACTACAATCGTTTTATTATCATTCATTCAAAATACCAGGGGTTCAATTTTTGACTTTCGAGCGCTCGAAAATTAAACGAAAGTAATACGATTATAGTGTTAAAATTGCAGGCACTTACTTTCTACCGATAGAATTGAGTACGAGTGGTCAATACCACTCGTTTTTAAATTTTCTATTGCTATTTTAAAATAGCATTTCATCATTTTTGAAAGTTTTCAAGTCAAAGAGTCGAGCGCTCGAAAGTCAAAAATCGGTCCCCTGTACTGTGATATAAAAATGGCATCCTATAGCTATTTAAAGGTGGATGAGGGCTTTTTTTTGCTTAACGACGTATTGCCGCTTCCCATAGTTTTCGTATCATCGTTTCCTTAGAAAATTAATGATGCCCTTCATTCTTGCATCCAATTACGCAGCACTGATGCATTTTATTTATTGAAATATTTGATCCAGAGCTTTGAAAGACTTGTCAAAGTTGTCAAAAAAACTGTTTACTAATTGTGATAGTGCTGCACTCTGGCGTCAGAACATTGCAGTAATGTTCCCTATTGGTAAGAGTGTGGGAGAGGGATGAATTTTATGGCGTCCTATGCAATCTCCCATTACTGCCTGTAGCTCTAGTATAAGTTTTATCGATAGGTACATATACGTATACGAACGCGTAACTTGCGTTTAGTTTCAATGTGTATGACAACGCGTAGTTACCACCAGAGGCGCTGTTCGCGTTGCCATACGAAAACGTATTGTATCGATAAAACTTATACTAGAGCCTCTGTATGTAGTGTGTAACATAGGTATAACTTGTTGGGCAGGAAAAAAACAAACAATTCTCTTGAACCCTTTATTTTTTACAAACTTCTCTAAACTATATTATGTACAGTAGAAGCCTTCACACGTGGAGTGTCAAAGAATAAAAATTATGTAAACTATAAAATAAAGGCATCCAAATAAAAAACCGGCATGCAGCGGATTACAAAAGTAGGTACATGAAAATCTTTATTGAAACTGCTTTCTTGGCGACAATTTTGACAAATCACTTTTCGCTTGTAAACTCTTACGACTGGACCATTTAACGATGCCACAAATTTCAATTTTGATAAGCCTAAAAAGACCCTGAAAAGGCAACACGCTACAAAGGCGTTTGACCAAAAACGGCTCGCCAGTTGAAACGTGTGACCTGACTTTTAAAATTGTAACATGTAGCTCCCGTAAATAGGCAACAGTAATTCGGGCCATCTCAGCACAGCGCTAAAAAGCATATCTAGCGTAAAGTGTACAATAGTCCTCTTGCGGTGATCAGAATAGCAGGTTATTTTTAAGTATAAGTCAAAGATAAAACGATTTTAAGGATATGTTGAGGTATAAGTTGGTTGCATAGAATTATTACAATGTAAGAAAATGCCTAAGACTGGGCTAATAGCAACTGCGATTCCAATTGTACGCTACAGATACCACAAGTAGATACTACGTCATTTTATTAGTAAGTAAGTGACCACAAGTCACTAATCGCCTACAGATTACTTACTGTTAATTTTATACCTACCTATTTATTGTCTGTGGTTAACAAAGAATACTACTATTGAGCCCGCTTAACAACAATCAGCTGGTTAAGGAAAATAAACAAATATAATTTATGAATTATAATACAATATCTAATACGACGATTATTGTAGGTCCTGTATTTCATTTGAAGAATTTGAAGCTCACTAGCTTCAAATTACAAGTTGATAAAAGTGCAACATAGAACCCTATAATATTGGGGCAGCGAATGTATTATGTATTAATTGGTTAATTTGCAAAACACCAAAAACTTTACACGCCCGTAGATTTTTCGAATAACCAATTCAGTAACAAAAAATTAGATTATTTTTGATTAAAAAAAAATAACTTTCAACTTTTCCAGTAGTCAAGGGGTAAAATAAAGTAAAGTAGCTTTCCTTCGCTGTATTTTTAAATTCCAAGCAAAATAACATTATATTCATGGAAGAAATAAACCTTTATTCTGCCACTACACAAATCGAAACTAAAAGAAATAGACATTATAAAGAAAAACACAAAATAAAGTTACTTTTTATAATTAACGTAATAAAATCGACCGTAAATATTGCTTCACTTAAATCACGTTACATTTTATTTAACTTAGATTACACAAGATTACTTAAAATATAAATGACACTACAAAAAAACTTACGAAATATTTTGCTTATAACGAGACAAAGGGATGTTTAAACTGTACAATCGCAAACATTAAAACACGGAATCTATTTGTTTGTACTTTGGTGATGATAACACTCCATATAATACGGAGATAGGTAAGTACAAGGCCGATATTGAATAAAACCAGCCTTGTTCACAAACAAACTTCTGAGTGATTGTAAGGAATTCCAATATAAATCCAAGTGGCATCCAGAAATCGTTATCATAATAGAATACTTAACTAACACGATAATCTAAAAGCGTAATGACGTGTTCACACACAAATATTCAAAAAAGGTACCGTAAAATAATATAAATACCTAATAGAAAATAAACTACTCGAATGTATTGACATGATATGAATTATTAAAAACCGCGGGCCTGAATCATAGTTAAAAATGGAAGAACTCTTGACTATTCATTTGAAGTAATTAACCATAAAACTACTGTTCATATGATATCAATAACATTACTTCAAACCATTCTTATGTTAATTGCAAAATCATACAATTTTAATCACAACTTATCATAACAAGCGTAGTTCATAATTGTATTATAAAAGGACAACTTTAATGAAATTGACGTCGTAAATGAAAAGCCATAATAAATCTGGTATGGGGAGAGGAATTCACGTTCAACATCAATGACATCCCCCTTTCATTTACTTTGTGCAAACATGCATTTGCATCAGATAAATGGTAAATAATCGGTATTTAACCAAGTGTATATATAAATCTATCTAGAAAGTATATTTGTGACGATTCTGATCTTGTATGTGTACCGAAGTAATCAAAAGTTAAGGGATCGAGGTTTGAGGGCAGTCTTCTTGAGATACTGGTGCGCTAGCATGGTCAGTTCCAACTGATCCTGGGTCTTGCCGCAAGCGAAGGTCGTCCACTTAGTGTCGCCCTGGAAATATCCACACACTGTTACTGCCGTTTTTAACCGACTTCAAAAAAGGAGGAGGTTCTCAATTCGACTGTATTTTTTTTGTCTGTTTGTTACGCAATAACTCGGTAATTTATGAACCGATTTGAGAATTGTTTTCTTTGTTTGAAAGCATATACTTCCAGATTGGTCCCGTTGTCACCAAAATCCAGTTCTGATGACGGGATCCTGGAGAAATCGAGGGAACTGTTCAAATTGTATAGGCAAACTTGAAGTAATTTGGCTACTGATTTGAAGTCGGTTAAAACTTTGTGTTTAAAGTAAATTATCAATTCTCGGAGGTCGTTGTTGTTCTACGTCCGTAGGATTAACCCTAGAAACCCTACACGTGACCTCCGGGTGGTGCTAAAAGAACAACAAACTCGGCAGCTGCACTGTTCCTTCTGAACCTCGCAGCGCACACTGGAACTCTATCAGCGACATCGATACGAATATACCAATGTGTTAGCGCTATGGCGACAAATAAAAAAAAATACTTTTGACGACTTGAACTACGTTTAAAGTATAACGACTAGAACGTAGCATCTACTTTGGTATGAGTTTTTTTTAATAACATATCTGAGTGATACATTATGTTCCGTTGGATAACTCGAGTGTTTTAAAATAATCAAGCCCTATAGCCATTTTACTTGGACTTTAACTCAAACTCAATTTGTGCTCTCCCAACAGTAGAAATCTTATTGCAGTGATAAGGAATTCTACTAGACTGAAATTATTGAACAAGCTTTAAGTTATTTATTATATTAGTTATTTATATTAGGTTATTTATCCCAAACTCATCGGGGTCGAATAATATGAACCTATGTATGTATAAATGTTTGTTCGACGATAACTCGAGTATCATGAAATTATGTAGTCGAATTAATGAGACAAATTTTTTTTTAGTTTCGAATATTAGCTAAATCCGTCAAGGCGTTGCCGACATATGGATGTTGCAACATGTTGAAAACATGGTTTCTCTAAACGCCACTAGATGGCGCTGAACTGATCAACGACGGGGTCCAATTATTTATTAATGTACGGCCCAATAATCTGCGTTCACGTTTCTTTCTCTCATTTTATGCATTGGTTTAAGGGGATATTCATTATTTTTGCACCCTTAAACGGACAGTTAAGGATAGTAACAAAACCGACAGTCAATGTCAATCGCCTACGTTTAGTAACAAAACCGACAGGTTAGACGTGACTTAAACATCACTTTAGTTAACCTTAATCGGCCATTTTTTTTAAATTCCCCTTAAATGGAACATTATATAGTGGACGCGAATTATTGGGCCGTACATTAACCGGACTCACATCGCGAGTTCAAAGTTCGGGGCAAACCATTAGTACATGTACTTATTGTGTAATATAGTGCATTACGTACCTAGGGCGGTAAAAAAAAGGCTCAGATCGCAGGTATTTGAAGCCCGAGCCGAAGGCAAGGGAGATAAATATGCGATCTGAGGCTTTATTTACTACCGCGCGTGGTGAGTACATAGTTTTACGTCTCTACCTGGCTAGGAAGTGGGATTTTCCGCACTCGTAGCGCTACTTTATGGCCAGGTATGGCGTAATAGTACATTTCGATGCTAGTGCGGAAAGTATGTCATCATGTCACGAGCACCGGGACGAGTGAAGAATGACATTTCCGCACGTGTATCGAACCACGTTTTTTAATACAGTTGCGAAAAAATAAGAAAAACAACAAGTAAGGAAGAACTATATAAAAAAAAAAACGACTTCTTTATTTTTCAATTGTATTACAATGGCGTTACAGAATTAATAATATAAAAGTTTTGAATTCCTTACTTGTCGTTTTTCTTATTTTTTCGCTTCGATATACGTGGAAAAGTAAAAAGCACTAGTTCGCGAAAACCAACTTTCCGCACGCTAAACAGCTACGTAAAGTAGCACTTTTTGAGCAACTGTATTAAAAAATAAAAAAAAATAAAAAAATAAAATTTAAAAAAAAAACATCTCTCTTTCACACATGTTATGATAGTCCGTTCAACTGTCAACTTTACATATCAAGTTATCTAGGTAAACCTGTAATTGGCCATACTACTGTGTATTATATTATAAGTTACATACTTTGTATCGCTGTTGGTTTTCTGAATAAATAATAATAAAAAAAAAAAATATTAACATTAAGATGTGTTAACAAAAGATGTACCGTACCTACTTACGACATTTAGAATGATACTAACCAGTATGAAGTCAACGGGCTCCTCCTTGACCTCGGGTTCCTTCTCGAACTTGATGGAGCGCACGGCGGACTTCTTCATCACCGCCGGCTCTCCGGACATGCGACGGACCTATAATACGAGCTTTATGCAATTCTCTGGCCTGCCGCCTAACTATACCATTGGCCATTCAGCCTCGGATTCTGACCTCTTATACCGTTTAGAAACTACATCCTAATTCCTCCTGAGGCCGCATACAAATAAAGTACAACGGAATTTCAACCAAGCAGTTCGGTAAATAGTGTTGATTTTTCATTGGTTCTATAATCAAACGAAATAAATAAAATCTAGTCTTTGTACTTTTGACTTACTTTTCATTGAACCATTTTGTTCTTTCTGAACCTGGGACTCAGGAGGATATATAGAACGGATATGATGCAATTTCGTGCTATTTTAGGTTACAAGAACCGTCCATTCAGCAGCTTTTTTTTTAATTTGTACAGTTATGGATTGTTGACTAGATTTGCAAATTCATATTACCTGTTACCACAAATTCGGAAACTAAATTCTGCGGTGCGCTGCAGTTACCTATGTAGTCAAATATGACAATGTACTATCGCCCAAGGGTACGGGTATAGCCCTCTAGGGTCATTTTTCGAATGAAATGTATGTGTGTGCAGACGATTTTGCTGAGAAAGTGTGAACCCGTACAGTCAGCAGAACTGAAACGTGACCCTCTGCATAGTTTTTATACAGAGTGGGTCACGTTTCCCTGCAGCTAACTGTACATAATATCACGCAAAACCCTGGGGTCAAATCGAGAGCGTTGTTTCGTATTCGAACCTTATTGCAATGTGTCTCGCGCGCTCGTTATGAGACGAGGCGAGTACGCTAAACCCATTGAAATTCAATGGGAGTGCGAATTATCTAATTGGGTACTTTCCTCGGTAAAAAATATAATTATATTTAGTCCGTCAGTTAGATTATCAAAAATATTGGACATTTATTTTTATTTTGTCAATCAATCAAAAAATGATGAAGATATAGCCCGTTAAAGTTCCGTGTGACGTCATATTATGCTAAAAAGTGTACCACCATAACTGACGGATTAAATCGTTTTTTTTTTTTAGGAAAGTAGCCAATTCCGAGCCTGTATGGCCAGAGTGCCTGCTTCGGTACCAACGTGCGGCGGTGGTATTCACTTTTGTTTTATATGGACACTGCACGCCCCGCTCACAGAGGGGCTGACACTGAGGCCGCACCTTTAGGGTAATTACCCTAAAGGTGCCGCCTCAGTGTCAGTGATCATCATGACGTGGCCTTGGATAAAAGGTTCCATCTGATGTAAATCTTCGATTTTATCCACTTGAATAATTGGTGTTCCTTCTCTATCAGCATACAATCTATTTAGAACCTTCTTATTCCCAGGTCACGAGGCATTTGAAAAATAAATCAACAGAATAATGTTCCAAAATACATTTATTGAAATAAAAAATGACATTGGATCTCTTTGGAGAGTGGAGTGGAATTACAATGTACAATATTGACAGTGACATTAAACTACCAAAAAAAGAGTAAAACGTAAATTAATACAAAATGTTGTCATAATACTACGACTATAGAATAAATTAAAACATTTTAAAGTATATAAATAGTAACAAAAAAACAATCAATTTAACAAGATAAAAAAGTTTTTATAAATAAAAAAAAAACAACACTGGCCTGTCAATATTGTGGTGAGGTGAGGTGTGGGCAAGGATTGGGTATAGGGTCATGTCATTTGTTTATTTCAAATAAAGTACTCTTTAAGTATAGCTGCCGATTTATATTTAAAATTGTTATAGTTTTAACAAAAAATGCATAGAAATAAATAGTTTACACAATTCCACAACCAACGTGTCAATGAGACAGTTTAGTCGAAATATTAGATAAATTAATAGACAAACGTTAATCAATAATTTACGCAAAATTACAAAGCAAAATGCTAACAAGTTCTAAATAAATAAATATAGGAAAGGATAGGGACGCCTAAAGGGATATGTTAGTATTTTTAATTTTATAGTCCGCGCCTACTAACACGATTTTGAATTCTACACATTTCCAAAATGTTAGAGAATTTAATATTGAGTTTTAATAACTAATATTATTTTGAATACTGCAGTAACAGCCCATTCACATAAGAGTCCCGAAATTCCACTTTATACATAAACAAACCACTAAACCTACCTTAATACTTGACATTCTTAATTGAAATATCTCTAAAATAATTTGGTGCATGGTAAACTTGAGGTATATTTTTTCGTTAATATTACCTTATTTTATAATTATTTTTACAACTAAAGTTTTACCAATATATTAATTCACAACGATTCATCTGATGAAGTTTTCATCTTTGGTAGCCTACGTTCTAATCTCGTTAAACGTTGTTTGGTGCACTTACGAATAAAAAAACCCTAACTTAAAATTGTCATAAATTAAACTTTTGAATTACGTTAGCTACGCAGTCCATAATATAATACGTGTATGTATCTTAAATATAAATTCATTTTAAGTCATTCCATGGATTTCATAAAAAATCTTAACGCGAAAAATTTACATGTCTGAAAACGCGTAATAATCACTAGAAAACATTTCATCAGTTTGGCCTGAATCTTTGTTTTCCATCTGCCACCATTGATTTTCTTTTTGCGTATAATCGCCGCTCCTAGTCATAATTTTATTGGTCAAAATTTCGTCTATCCTTGACGTCGACGGTTTCTGATTGGTTACTTTATAAATATGGTCGGCTAGAGCATTAGCTAGTACTTCTTTAGGAGCTATTAAATTCGTATTATTTTCACACGACATATCATTCCCAGAAGTGATCGTTCGTAACCTATCCGCGTTTAGTCTTGCAAATGTCCTAGGGGATTCTATATTGGTAATGTTTCTAAAGACATTCGGGTTGGTAAGTTCGGTAGTTTCGTAGTAGTACAAGTTAGGATCTAGGTGGTCAGGTAAAGGATTAGTAGGGATAAAGGACCCGTGTTGTACCTTAGTGTTATCGACCGTTTCGATTTCAATCTCTTCGTATTTGAGTGTTTCGGGGGTGTTTTCTGCACTCATCAGACTGTGGAGGCTGGTCGATTCTTCGGCGAGCGAGTTTTTGACGATGGAAGGCGGCGAGAACATCACTGAACTGTCGCCGGCTAATGTTTTGCTCTGAAACAACATAACGATGTAAGTATATTTATGGCGGTTTTATTGAAAATGCCCACAATAGTTAAGTGTGTCCTTATATTAAAACTGCAAATTCAATAATAATAATCTATACATATACTCGTATATAATAAAGCTGAAGAGGGTCGAAAGTCTGTACATGGAAGATATTCCAAAAAAAATTGGCTAGGGATACTTTAAATCGATAACAAAACACGTCCCAACAGTTTTTAGAATTTTTGTCTGTTTGTCTGTTTATCTATTTGTCTGTTTATGTGACCGCGCATTACGTGAAAACGGCTAAACCAATTTAGATGAAATTTGGTATAAAGATAGTTTGAGTCCTGGTGAAGGACATAGGATAGTTTTTATCCCAGAAATCAAGCCCTAAGGGGATGAAATGGGGGGTGGAAGTTTGTATGGAGCTACTTAAACCGCAAAACCGATTTGGATGAAATTTGGTATATAAATAGTTTAAGTCCCGGGGAAGGTCAAAGGACAGGTTTCATCCCGGAAATCTTCCCCTTAGGGGGTAAAATGGGGGGGTGAAAATTTGGATGTAAATGTGTTCTGGGAAAGGACATTGGATAGTTTTTATCCGGGAAATCTTCCCCTAAGAGGGTGTAATGGGGGGTAAATTTTTGGATGGACTCCGTTTAGATCAAATTTGGTATAGAGATAGTTTGAGTCCCAGAGAATGACAACGGATACTTTGAATCCCGAAAATCATCCCCTAAGGGGATCAAATAGAGGTGAAAAGGTGGATAAATCTCATTTAGTTAAAATTTGGTAAAGATATAGAAGGAGTCCCAGGGAAGAAAAATAAAACCCATTTATATGAAATTTGGTATGGAGATAGTTAGTCCTGGGGAAGGACATAACATAATTTTTAGTCCAGAAATCATCTCAGGTGTGAAATGGGGGATGAAAATTTGGATCGAACCCATTTACGGTATAGCGAGTTCTGGGGAGTCCTGGGGACGCACAATAGGATAGTTTTAACCCAAAAATCATCCCCTAATGGGGTGTAAAAATTTGTTTTTGTCATTTTGATGATATTTGGTTGAAAGATAGTTTGAGTCCTGGGAAAGGACATATGATATTTTTAAATTCCAGAAATCATCCCCTGATGGGGTGAAATTGGGAGTGAAAATTAAGATGTAACCCATTTAGATGAATTTTGGTATAAAGATAGTTTGAGTCCCTGAGTATGACAACGGATAGTTTTAATCCCGAAAATCATCCCCTCAGGGGTGAAATAGGGGGTGAAAATTTTGATAAAACCCATTTAGATGAATTATGGTATATAGACAGTGGGAGTCCCAGGGAAGGACAATTAATAGTTTTTATCATGAAAGATCATCTCCTGAGGGGGTAAAAGGAGGGGTGAATATTAGAATATAACCCATTTAGATGAAATTCGGTATAGAGATAGTTGGAGTTCCGGGAAAGGAAATCGCATAGTTTTTGTAACGTAAATCATCGCCTGAGAGGATGAGATGAGGGGTTAAGTATTGGATGGAACTCATTTAGTTGAAATCTGGTTAAGAGATAGTTTAAGTCCTGGGAAAGGACATACGATAGTTTTATTCCGGAGATCATCCCCTAAGGGGGTGAAATGGAGGTGAACATTTGGATGGAACCCATTTACGGTTTAGCGATAGTTGGGAGGCCTGGGAAATAACATAGGATAGTTTAATCCTGAAAATCCTCCCCTAAGGGGTGAACATTAGGATGTGAGTTACCCATTTAGATGAAATATGGTTTACAGATAGTTTGAGTTCAGGGAAAGGACATTTGATAGTTTTATATCATCTCGTAAGGGGGTGAAATGGGGGGTGAATATTTGTATGGAGCTAATATACAACCCATTTAGATAAAATTTGGTATAGAGGTAGTAAGTAGGCGCGGCGTTGGTAGGCCCAGGTGGACTGATGAGGGCACCTTTACCAGGGGGTAAAGGTCGCGGGAGTCCGCTGGATGCGGGTGGCGCAGGATTGGTCACTTTGGGGGAGGCCTATGTCCAGCAGTGGACGTCTTTCGGCTGATATGATGATGATGATGATAATGATAAAGATAGTTTGAGTCTCGGGGAAGGACATATGATAGTTATTATATCGGAAATCTACCCCTAAAAGGGAAATGGAGGGTGAAAGTTTGTATCGAGCTACGATACAAACGAGTTCTACGCGGACGAAGTCGCGGGCAAAAGCTAGTGAATTATATAATTCATTTATTGGACTAAACCTGCTCAAGGAGAGTTTTCGTTTGGTGCAGGCAGCCCGGGTCGATCATGTAGGTGGAACAGCGAGATTCTACCTTTCATATTCAGTGCCATCGTTGCGTTTCGCCCCTTTTTGTGCGGTTCCGATATGGCTTGCTCCCGCATCAGCAGCTACCACTATGCCAGTGCGGATACCCATATATGGTACCCAGGATATGCTTGTGCGGCGCGCCCGACGGCTGGTTCTCCTTGCCTTGCTCGGACGCGCCACGCTTCAGGCTGCCGATGTAGATGTAGCACTCACCGGGGTCTCGACGATGAAGGCGACGTCGGGCACGCGCGCGGCGGAGGGCGTGGAGGTGGCGATGCCCCAGCCGTGCGCGAGCGCCTTGCGCGCCTTCTTGTGCGGCGCGCCCGACGGCTGGTTCTCCTTGCCTTGCTCGGACGCGCCACGCTTCAGGCTGCCGATGTAGATGTAGCACTCACCGGGGTCTCGACGATGAAGGCGACGTCGGGCACGCGCGCGGCGGAGGGCGTGGAGGTGGCGATGCCCCAGCCGTGCGCGAGCGCCTTGCGCGCCTTCTTGTGCGGCGCGCCCGACGGCTGGTTCTCCTTGCCTTGCTCGGACGCGCCACGCTTCAGGCTGCCGATGTAGATGTAGCACTCACCGGGGTCTCGACGATGAAGGCGACGTCGGGCACGCGCGCGGCGGAGGGCGTGGAGGTGGCGATGCCCCAGCCGTGCGCGAGCGCCTTGCGCGCCTTCTTGTGCGGCGCGCCCGACGGCTGGTTCTCCTTGCCTTGCTCGGACGCGCCACGCTTCAGGCTGCCGATGTAGATGTAGCACTCACCGGGGTCTCGACGATGAAGGCGACGTCGGGCACGCGCGCGGCGGAGGGCGTGGAGGTGGCGATGCCCCAGCCGTGCGCGAGCGCCTTGCGCGCCTTCTTGTGCGGCGCGCCCGACGGCTGGTTCTCCTTGCCTTGCTCGGACGCGCCACGCTTCAGGCTGCCGATGTAGATGTAGCACTCACCGGGGTCTCGACGATGAAGGCGACGTCGGGCACGCGCGCGGCGGAGGGCGTGGAGGTGGCGATGCCCCAGCCGTGCGCGAGCGCCTTGCGCGCCTTCTTGTGCGGCGCGCCCGACGGCTGGTTCTCCTTGCCTTGCTCGGACGCGCCACGCTTCAGGCTGCCGATGTAGATGTAGCACTCACCGGGGTCTCGACGATGAAGGCGACGTCGGGCACGCGCGCGGCGGAGGGCGTGGAGGTGGCGATGCCCCAGCCGTGCGCGAGCGCCTTGCGCGCCTTCTTGTGCGGCGCGCCCGACGGCTGGTTCTCCTTGCCTTGCTCGGACGCGCCACGCTTCAGGCTGCCGATGTAGATGTAGCACTCACCGGGGTCTCGACGATGAAGGCGACGTCGGGCACGCGCGCGGCGGAGGGCGTGGAGGTGGCGATGCCCCAGCCGTGCGCGAGCGCCTTGCGCGCCTTCTTGTGCGGCGCGCCCGACGGCTGGTTCTCCTTGCCTTGCTCGGACGCGCCACGCTTCAGGCTGCCGATGTAGATGTAGCACTCACCGGGGTCTCGACGATGAAGGCGACGTCGGGCACGCGCGCGGCGGAGGGCGTGGAGGTGGCGATGCCCCAGCCGTGCGCGAGCGCCTTGCGCGCCTTCTTGTGCGGCGCGCCCGACGGCTGGTTCTCCTTGCCTTGCTCGGACGCGCCACGCTTCAGGCTGCCGATGTAGATGTAGCACTCACCGGGGTCTCGACGATGAAGGCGACGTCGGGCACGCGCGCGGCGGAGGGCGTGGAGGTGGCGATGCCCCAGCCGTGCGCGAGCGCCTTGCGCGCCTTCTTGTGCGGCGCGCCCGACGGCTGGTTCTCCTTGCCTTGCTCGGACGCGCGACGCTTCAGGCTGCCGATGCCAGAGTCGTTTACCTGAACAATGTACATCGTTATCAGATGTGCGTACAAACTAGCTAACCGCGTGGGAGGCTAAGGGGAGCTTTTTTCTGGGGGCACGGCCGGGCACTGGCCAAGTCGAGCAAAAGAGCAATGTGCCATCCTTTTCTCGAAGCCATTCGGGCCATATTCGATCCCCTGTAACTTCGTTGTGGAAAAAACTAGAACCCTTAATTTTCAGTGACTAAAGAGGGCAATACATAGTAGGGTTGTCCTTGAAAACCGAAAATTTTAAATTTCAATGAGGCACCCTCTTATATTGTTCTAATACGTAAAAAAATAACGTCTGTTTTTTATTTTTATTTTTGGATAAGATTTAGGGGTCGCTAACGAATTTTGAAATTCTTTAATGTTTGCATTTCTCCACAGTATTTTTTTTTAAATATTAGCAATTTACTACTTTTATGAGCTACATTTGATAAATAAGGAATAAACCATCGAGAAAATACGAAATTCGTTCACTAAATGTTCGACGTTTATTTGAAATCAAAGTCTTAAAATCATTGCAAGAGGCCGTTTTTAGCATATTAGCACAATAAAATTCATTTTTGATATACTGACTGAAAGTTTGTGAACTTTTTTAATGTTTTCAACATTATTCATTTCCTATCATAAAATATAGCTCATTAAAGTAGTAAAAAGTTAGAAATAAAAAAAAAATCTTACTATGGAGAAATGTGAAACTTAAATAATTTTAAAATTCGTTAGCGACCCCTAAATCTTATACAAAAATAAAAATAAAAAACAACCCTTATTTTTTTACGCATTAGACCCACATAAGACGGTGCCCTATTGAAATATCAAATTTTCGGTTTTTAATGACCACCTTACATAGCTATATTATATTTCCAAATTAAATTAAATTCGAACCAGTGCTTTAAGAATTATTGCAAGACGAAGTTCCTCAATTTGTCACTGACTGACTCACTGACTCTTATCTTATCTTATCTTATCTAGGTGAGGGCCCTTTCGGATGCACTTCGACCCAGTGGGATCTTTTGTGCATTTGCCCTCTCCTTTATACCTGCTCCCAGGCTTGACTCACTGACTCACCAATCATCAAAATTCTAAGGTACTTCTAGCAGACCTACAAACTTGAAATTTTGCATGCGGTCGGTGTTAGATGTACATCTAACAAAGTGTTAGTGCACTACAAAACTATAAAAACGTTATTTGTGGTTGGTAAAATAACATTTTCATACAGTCTATGCAAAAATATCAATAAGAATGCCTAACTTGGCTCTAATATAACTACGTAAAAAAATTAAATAAGTAAAAAGCTACACGTTCGTGAAAACCACATGTAAATCGGTTAAGTAGTGTAAAAAAAATTAACATAATCGGTTTTGACGCAGGGTTATTCATAGGGGAAGCTGCACTGCTCCTTCTGAACTCGCACTGACCTCGCAGCGCAGACTGGAACTCTATCAGCGACATCGATACGAATACATATATGTACCAGTCTGTAACCGCCATACGATAAATAAATAAATCATAGGGGAAGTATTAGTAGGCCGTTGCCGGTGTAACAATTCAACAATTCGTATTGCAAAAAATACACTTACTACGCGGGCGAAGTCGCGGGCAAAAGCTAGTTATAAATAAATGAATATCTCTCCAAACATATTTTTGACAACCCTGACTTTTGAGCGGTTACCCTACGCGGCTGCGTAAATTCGTAGATAAATGAAGCTTGCCTACTGGTTGTAGTTCTTTATATTGTGGTAATATGTAAGTCACAACTTTTTACGGAGTAAGAGTTTCGAGACTTGACCAATATTTTTACATGGAATGTTTTTTATTTTACTGTTCAACCGTGAGTATTTATATGCGCTAAACCACCACAAACACTGGCAAAAGGAAAGCGACCATAATTTCAACTACGCTATTCAACAACTGTGACGGAGATTCGCTAAGCTCACCCTCGTCGAGCGGTGAGCTACCGTACCGTAGGTACCGCCGAGATTTTTAGGGTTCCGTACTCAAAGAGTAAAACGGTATCCTATTACTAAGACTTCGCTGTCCGTCCGTCCGTCCGTCTGTCTGTCACCTGGCTGTATCTCAAGAACCGTGATAGCTAGAGTTGAAATTTTCACAGATTATGTATTTCTGTTGCCGCTATAACAACAAATACTAAAAACAATTTTTTTTTTTTTTAAGGGGGGCTCCCATCTTATCTTATCTTATCTTATCTAGGTGAGGGCCCTTTCGGATGCACTTCGACCCAGTGGGATCTTTTGTGCATTTGCCCTCTCCTTAATACCTGCTCCCAGGCTTGCTCCATGGCTCCCATACAACAAACGTGATTTTTTTGCCGTTTTTATAGATAATGGTACGGAACCCTTCGTGCGCGAGTCCAACTCGCACTTGGCCGGTTTTTTATTGTTATTCAAACCTTTCATTAACTATCCATACTAATATTATACTTAAATGCGAAAGTAACTCTGTCTGTCTGTTACCTCCTTTTCGCGCTTAAACCGCAGAACCGAATCAGATGAAATTTGGTACAGAAATAGTTTTAATCCCGGGGAAGGACATAGGATACTTTTTATCCCCCAATTTATCCCCTTAGCTTAGGGGATGTAAGAGTATGCATTGGAGGGCTAAAGTTTGTATGGAGCTACAATATAAACGAACACCACGCCACATATTGAAATTATTGTTTTACACGGGTCCGCGTATGTGTACAGCAAGACCCAAGTAATATGGCGCGCGGATTAAGCAATAATAGCCTTTCGGTCAACGAATTAAGCGCTTTGACGCGCGCCATATTAGGTACTTGGGTCTTGCTGTACCAAGTGCGAGACTTTAAAGTGTTAAACCTAGTTCTCTTTATATACAGAGTTCAGATAGATCTCCAAGGTCACCAATCAATAGTTATTTGTTATACAAGGGGGGAAAGTTGTATTTTACCTGCGAGTGTTTCAACACACGAGACGTTAAAATAACTTTTCCCCCGTGTATAACACAAATCTTTTCACCTCACTACAGCGAGGAAAATAAGAACTACAGCATAATAGTATTTTATGCAACTGTTGTATAAGAAGGGTCTTAAAAGGCGGCAATTAAAGACGCCACGAGCGTTTTTAGACCAGTTATACACCGTTGCATACAAAACTTTTTCTACGACTAATTTTAAATAAATAGCAGACTACAAAATAGTTAAACTTTTCAGGCAGCAAGTTTTCTATTCGTACTTTTGCTACTCACGCAATTTCTTCAGGAGTGCAGTTATTAATTGCTTCGACCATTTTAAAAGGAACGTACACTTTTATCTTCACAAACACGAATACAATCTTAATATTCTAGGACTAACAGTTTATCATCTTTCATCTTTTCATTTTGAACACTTCTTGTTTATGGTTTGTTTTGTTTTTAATTTGTCTGCATTTGCCATCCGAACCAAACCTAATCCGGACCCGGACCGAATTCGAACTTTATTTTCATAAATAATACCAAGAATTTATAAAACATGTAATTTAACACACAATAGATGATGATTTATTATTATTGTAGTAAATAATGTATAATATACAAATGTTAAATCGTAAATAAAAACTTTTATTTCGAAATATTTGTTTATGAAGTTGGCACCACTGCAATATAGCGGCCGATTTAAAAAAGTTTAACAGTGCTTTTATGAAAAATGTATGAACCAAAAAAGTACGCTAAACAGTGCGTTTTTGGGCCATAGAGCATAGAGTTTTTCGATGACTTATTAGTGGTGTCATTGTATTTGAGCTACAGCCTATATAAATGACAGATAACGGTACAGGAGTAGAAAAATACGTAAATAGCTTACAATCGATACCTAGTATCAAAAGGTATCTGACGTTATCTGAACCCAATACGAGTGTATTGTAATAATTATGAGTCTATAACGGTGATGTAATCATAGTAGATTGTACAACAAGTGCATAAAACGCACCATTTTACTCGAGACGTTTATCCATCCGAGCGAGCTTGCGAGCGAGGATAGATATAAAGTCGAGTGTAAAATGGGTTTTATGGACGAGTTGTACACTCTACTTTTCACTTCGATTGCGAGGAAATGAAACAGCAACACGTAAAATAATAAATGAGACGAAATACAAATTATAAGTTTATTTCATGAAGTTTTATTGTGTACTTTGGCTGTTGGTATCTTTGCCTTGGTCTTAGAATACGAACGAAACGAAATAAAATAAAGAGGTTGTTGTATGAAGTTAAAGATGTTCGTGTGGCTGTTGCAGCGATTGCCTTGGTCTTCGACGAAGATTTTACTTTATGCTCTAGAGCATAAAAAGCGACTTTATGTCGCCTACGCACGACATAAAATGGGTAATTTCACCCGAGTTAAACACTCTACTTTTCATTTCGACTGTGAGGAAAATTAATTATTCGATTTTAGATATACCTAAGTAAAATAATTCAAACTATATCCAACCTCTAACCTCTTTGCACTGGCCACTTGCCACGGCCTACTCGATTGTAATCGAGTAGGCCGCGACGCAACTAATCTAGAGGGCCATGCCGACACGTGAAAAAACAAACAAAACAAAAACAAACAGAACAAAAACAAAAAAAAAAAAACTAACAAAAAACAAAACAAACTTACAAAAAAACTGAAACAAACAAACAAAAACAAACAAACAACTACTAGATTTTATGGTATTTTTACAATACGCAAAAATTACTTTCCACCCTAGGGGAGAAAACGCTATTTTCCACCCGGCTATATGCCCATGAAAAGTCAACTTTCAGAACAGGAGAGATGAAAATGCTTTTTCAACAGTCCTTTTGGGTTTCTATTACACATTCACTGCCAACAATTTCGTAGCGCTACACTCGTAGCCGATGCCGTGGTATCCCTGCTGAGTACAGGAAAATGCTTATGGACAGAGCACCCACTATGCACGTTCCTGGCAATGGGGCTGTCCATATATTACGTCATTTCAAAATGGTCTGACCATTGGATGACGGTAGTCATTTTACTAGGTGGGGAGCTCATTCAAGGAATTAACAGGATGATGATAGGGTGGGGGGGGGGGGTCAAAAATCGACAAATAACTATGACGTTATATATGGACAAACCCTATTGAAATTATGAACTAATACCATATGATTTGTCATATTCACCTGGACGGCGCTGCCATTGGATGACGATAATAGTCATTTTACTAGGTGGGGAGCCCATTCAAGGAAGTAAGTGGATGATGAATGGGGGTCAAAAATTGACAAATAACTATGAAGTAGTATATGGATGGCCGTTGAGGCGGAAAGGTTCTCGAGTGGCGACCACGTACCGGAAGGCGCGGCGTGGGTAGGCCCCCCACAAGGTGGACTGATGACCTGGTAAAGGTCGCGGGAGTCCGCTGGATGCGGGTGGCGCAGGACCGGCCATTGTGGCACTCTTTGGGGGAGGTATATGTCCAGCAGTGGACGTCTTTCGGCTGATATGATGAATATATGGACAAGCCCTATTGAAAGTGTTAACTAATACCATATGTAATATTTTAATAAACATTAAAATGGACTTATTTCGGGTGTACCCTCCCCTCCATGTTTTTCTCGACTTTTGGAGGGTAGTGAAATATTGAAAACCCATATCTCTGTTTACAACTTGCTGGGACGACAGTTATCTGCGACCATGACCGGTGCAACCCGTGTCGAAACGTCAGAAATAAAGGTAAATAAATATCGCGTTAGATCCGGAAATAACAGTATTTATAGTACATTATTGCCGTGGCCGGGAAGGAAGCAATTGCAGGCTGAGTATTTGTTTAAATATAATACGAAGCATGCAATTGCCATTCCGGCTGAGGCTAATACAGTGCTTTTCTCAAAAATGGAGGAATAAAAAAGACTAAATTGAAATCAAGCTTTATTATTAAATACAAATTGAGGATACCGCAAATTACATAAAATTAAACATCATAATATATTTTTTAAACAGAATCGCAAGTGTATTTTTCCACCGAAAAACGCAAACTATTTGAGACTCATACAAAAATGTCGCTTTTGCAACAGAAAAATACGAGTTTATTTGGCTGAATACGACCAGTGCCGTCTTTTATTTGCCAGTGTCTAAATACTTTTTAAAAAGTTCGGTACTCGACAAATAAAGGAATTTATATGTAACATTCCAGGCGGCCTGTAATGTTTTTCAAACTATTCACATGTCAACATAATAAAAACAAAATTATATAAAAATGTCAAAACATAATTATCTGAATAAAGAGTAATAATGATATACCATATGATTAGTGATATTCACCTGGACGGCGTTGCCATCTTGGTCGGCGGCTGCGGACAGCATGGAGTCGCTGAGCTGCACGGTGCTGTCGGACTCTTCCCGCTCGATGATCTCGGTGAATAATGATATACCATATGATTAGTGATATTCACCTGGACGGCGTTGCCATCTTGGTCGGCGGCTGCGGACAGCATGGAGTCGCTGAGCTGCACGGTGCTGTCGGACTCTTCCCGCTCGATGATCTCGGTGAATAATGATATACCATATGATTAGTGATATTCACCTGGACGGCGTTGCCATCTTGGTCGGCGGCTGCGGACAGCATGGAGTCGCTGAGCTGCACGGTGCTGTCGGACTCTTCCCGCTCGATGATCTCGGTGAATAATGATATACCATATGATTAGTGATATTCACCTGGACGGCGTTGCCATCTTGGTCGGCGGCTGCGGACAGCATGGAGTCGCTGAGCTGCACGGTGCTGTCGGACTCTTCCCGCTCGATGATCTCGGTGAATAATGATATACCATATGATTAGTGATATTCACCTGGACGGCGTTGCCATCTTGGTCGGCGGCTGCGGACAGCATGGAGTCGCTGAGCTGCACGGTGCTGTCGGACTCTTCCCGCTCGATGATCTCGGTGAATAATGATATACCATATGATTAGTGATATTCACCTGGACGGCGTTGCCATCTTGGTCGGCGGCTGCGGACAGCATGGAGTCGCTGAGCTGCACGGTGCTGTCGGACTCTTCCCGCTCGATGATCTCGGTGAATAATGATATACCATATGATTAGTGATATTCACCTGGACGGCGTTGCCATCTTGGTCGGCGGCTGCGGACAGCATGGAGTCGCTGAGCTGCACGGTGCTGTCGGACTCTTCCCGCTCGATGATCTCGGTGAATAATGATATACCATATGATTAGTGATATTCACCTGGACGGCGTTGCCATCTTGGTCGGCGGCTGCGGACAGCATGGAGTCGCTGAGCTGCACGGTGCTGTCGGACTCTTCCCGCTCGATGATCTCGGTGAATAATGATATACCATATGATTAGTGATATTCACCTGGACGGCGTTGCCATCTTGGTCGGCGGCTGCGGACAGCATGGAGTCGCTGAGCTGCACGGTGCTGTCGGACTCTTCCCGCTCGATGATCTCGGTGAATAATGATATACCATATGATTAGTGATATTCACCTGGACGGCGTTGCCATCTTGGTCGGCGGCTGCGGACAGCATGGAGTCGCTGAGCTGCACGGTGCTGTCGGACTCTTCCCGCTCGATGATCTCGGTGAATAATGATATACCATATGATTAGTGATATTCACCTGGACGGCGTTGCCATCTTGGTCGGCGGCTGCGGACAGCATGGAGTCGCTGAGCTGCACGGTGCTGTCGGACTCTTCCCGCTCGATGATCTCGGTGAATAATGATATACCATATGATTAGTGATATTCACCTGGACGGCGTTGCCATCTTGGTCGGCGGCTGCGGACAGCATGGAGTCGCTGAGCTGCACGGTGCTGTCGGACTCTTCCCGCTCGATGATCTCGGTGAATAATGATATACCATATGATTAGTGATATTCACCTGGACGGCGTTGCCATCTTGGTCGGCGGCTGCGGACAGCATGGAGTCGCTGAGCTGCACGGTGCTGTCGGACTCTTCCCGCTCGATGATCTCGGTGAATAATGATATACCATATGATTAGTGATATTCACCTGGACGGCGTTGCCATCTTGGTCGGCGGCTGCGGACAGCATGGAGTCGCTGAGCTGCACGGTGCTGTCGGACTCTTCCCGCTCGATGATCTCGGTGAATAATGATATACCATATGATTAGTGATATTCACCTGGACGGCGTTGCCATCTTGGTCGGCGGCTGCGGACAGCATGGAGTCGCTGAGCTGCACGGTGCTGTCGGACTCTTCCCGCTCGATGATCTCGGTGAATAATGATATACCATATGATTAGTGATATTCACCTGGACGGCGTTGCCATCTTGGTCGGCGGCTGCGGACAGCATGGAGTCGCTGAGCTGCACGGTGCTGTCGGACTCTTCCCGCTCGATGATCTCGGTGAATAATGATATACCATATGATTAGTGATATTCACCTGGACGGCGTTGCCATCTTGGTCGGCGGCTGCGGACAGCATGGAGTCGCTGAGCTGCACGGTGCTGTCGGACTCTTCCCGCTCGATGATCTCGGTGAATAATGATATACCATATGATTAGTGATATTCACCTGGACGGCGTTGCCATCTTGGTCGGCGGCTGCGGACAGCATGGAGTCGCTGAGCTGCACGGTGCTGTCGGACTCTTCCCGCTCGATGATCTCGGTGAATAATGATATACCATATGATTAGTGATATTCACCTGGACGGCGTTGCCATCTTGGTCGGCGGCTGCGGACAGCATGGAGTCGCTGAGCTGCACGGTGCTGTCGGACTCTTCCCGCTCGATGATCTCGGTGAATAATGATATACCATATGATTAGTGATATTCACCTGGACGGCGTTGCCATCTTGGTCGGCGGCTGCGGACAGCATGGAGTCGCTGAGCTGCACGGTGCTGTCGGACTCTTCCCGCTCGATGATCTCGGTGAATAATGATATACCATATGATTAGTGATATTCACCTGGACGGCGTTGCCATCTTGGTCGGCGGCTGCGGACAGCATGGAGTCGCTGAGCTGCACGGTGCTGTCGGACTCTTCCCGCTCGATGATCTCGGTGAATAATGATATACCATATGATTAGTGATATTCACCTGGACGGCGTTGCCATCTTGGTCGGCGGCTGCGGACAGCATGGAGTCGCTGAGCTGCACGGTGCTGTCGGACTCTTCCCGCTCGATGATCTCGGTGAATAATGATATACCATATGATTAGTGATATTCACCTGGACGGCGTTGCCATCTTGGTCGGCGGCTGCGGACAGCATGGAGTCGCTGAGCTGCACGGTGCTGTCGGACTCTTCCCGCTCGATGATCTCGGTGAATAATGATATACCATATGATTAGTGATATTCACCTGGACGGCGTTGCCATCTTGGTCGGCGGCTGCGGACAGCATGGAGTCGCTGAGCTGCACGGTGCTGTCGGACTCTTCCCGCTCGATGATCTCGGTGAATAATGATATACCATATGATTAGTGATATTCACCTGGACGGCGTTGCCATCTTGGTCGGCGGCTGCGGACAGCATGGAGTCGCTGAGCTGCACGGTGCTGTCGGACTCTTCCCGCTCGATGATCTCGGTGAATAATGATATACCATATGATTAGTGATATTCACCTGGACGGCGTTGCCATCTTGGTCGGCGGCTGCGGACAGCATGGAGTCGCTGAGCTGCACGGTGCTGTCGGACTCTTCCCGCTCGATGATCTCGGTGAATAATGATATACCATATGATTAGTGATATTCACCTGGACGGCGTTGCCATCTTGGTCGGCGGCTGCGGACAGCATGGAGTCGCTGAGCTGCACGGTGCTGTCGGACTCTTCCCGCTCGATGATCTCGGTGAATAATGATATACCATATGATTAGTGATATTCACCTGGACGGCGTTGCCATCTTGGTCGGCGGCTGCGGACAGCATGGAGTCGCTGAGCTGCACGGTGCTGTCGGACTCTTCCCGCTCGATGATCTCGGTGAATAATGATATACCATATGATTAGTGATATTCACCTGGACGGCGTTGCCATCTTGGTCGGCGGCTGCGGACAGCATGGAGTCGCTGAGCTGCACGGTGCTGTCGGACTCTTCCCGCTCGATGATCTCGGTGAATAATGATATACCATATGATTAGTGATATTCACCTGGACGGCGTTGCCATCTTGGTCGGCGGCTGCGGACAGCATGGAGTCGCTGAGCTGCACGGTGCTGTCGGACTCTTCCCGCTCGATGATCTCGGTGAATAATGATATACCATATGATTAGTGATATTCACCTGGACGGCGTTGCCATCTTGGTCGGCGGCTGCGGACAGCATGGAGTCGCTGAGCTGCACGGTGCTGTCGGACTCTTCCCGCTCGATGATCTCGGTGAATAATGATATACCATATGATTAGTGATATTCACCTGGACGGCGTTGCCATCTTGGTCGGCGGCTGCGGACAGCATGGAGTCGCTGAGCTGCACGGTGCTGTCGGACTCTTCCCGCTCGATGATCTCGGTGAATAATGATATACCATATGATTAGTGATATTCACCTGGACGGCGTTGCCATCTTGGTCGGCGGCTGCGGACAGCATGGAGTCGCTGAGCTGCACGGTGCTGTCGGACTCTTCCCGCTCGATGATCTCGGTGAATAATGATATACCATATGATTAGTGATATTCACCTGGACGGCGTTGCCATCTTGGTCGGCGGCTGCGGACAGCATGGAGTCGCTGAGCTGCACGGTGCTGTCGGACTCTTCCCGCTCGATGATCTCGGTGAATAATGATATACCATATGATTAGTGATATTCACCTGGACGGCGTTGCCATCTTGGTCGGCGGCTGCGGACAGCATGGAGTCGCTGAGCTGCACGGTGCTGTCGGACTCTTCCCGCTCGATGATCTCGGTGAATAATGATATACCATATGATTAGTGATATTCACCTGGACGGCGTTGCCATCTTGGTCGGCGGCTGCGGACAGCATGGAGTCGCTGAGCTGCACGGTGCTGTCGGACTCTTCCCGCTCGATGATCTCGGTGAATAATGATATACCATATGATTAGTGATATTCACCTGGACGGCGTTGCCATCTTGGTCGGCGGCTGCGGACAGCATGGAGTCGCTGAGCTGCACGGTGCTGTCGGACTCTTCCCGCTCGATGATCTCGGTGAATAATGATATACCATATGATTAGTGATATTCACCTGGACGGCGTTGCCATCTTGGTCGGCGGCTGCGGACAGCATGGAGTCGCTGAGCTGCACGGTGCTGTCGGACTCTTCCCGCTCGATGATCTCGGTGAATAATGATATACCATATGATTAGTGATATTCACCTGGACGGCGTTGCCATCTTGGTCGGCGGCTGCGGACAGCATGGAGTCGCTGAGCTGCACGGTGCTGTCGGACTCTTCCCGCTCGATGATCTCGGTGAATAATGATATACCATATGATTAGTGATATTCACCTGGACGGCGTTGCCATCTTGGTCGGCGGCTGCGGACAGCATGGAGTCGCTGAGCTGCACGGTGCTGTCGGACTCTTCCCGCTCGATGATCTCGGTGAATAATGATATACCATATGATTAGTGATATTCACCTGGACGGCGTTGCCATCTTGGTCGGCGGCTGCGGACAGCATGGAGTCGCTGAGCTGCACGGTGCTGTCGGACTCTTCCCGCTCGATGATCTCGGTGATGTCCTTCGCGAGCAGCCCGGGACTCGAGGGCTCGTAGTTGATGCCGGATTTCTTTCCGATCTCCGCCATCGCCATTTTGAAGGGAGTTGGAGTTCTGGAAGTTGTAACACATATTAACTACAGTCCCCCGTGGCTCAGTCAATCCTGACACATTGCGCAACTATGAAGTTTCTGAATAATGACAATGTCAACCATAGGAAAAAAATACATATTCAACCCTAGAGGCATGTCTCAGGATTGACTTCATAGCCGCGGGGGACTATAGTCTTAATAAGTTACTGTCAAAAATTACATTTTTGGTACAAGCTTTTATTGCCGTATTTTTCTGTATACCATCATCAACTACTCATTGAGACGATTCTAACGAGCCCAAACTCGATGGGGTTGTGTCGTTTAATTGCGGAGTTCCTATGGCCACCTTCCAGCTCCAGCATCAGATCAGTTCCATGTCATCATAAATGCGATATACACATGCATGCAAAATTTCAGCTCAATCGGATAACGGGAAGTGACTGAAAAATGGATTGCAAATTTTGACGGACAACTTACATACCTACATACTTACATATTTACAGACATACGAACAGTGCAAGTTAATATAAAGCTTGTAAAAATCGATGAACGCCGGCTGCACGCACGAAAAAGTGTGACTCATTGTCCCGTTCCGAACGCCGGCTGCGAGCACGAAATATCAACGCACAGCCCAAACCGCTGGTTCTAGAGATTCCAAATTTGGCAAGTAGGTTCCTTGTAAGGTCTAATGGTGCACTGATAAAGGATTTTTCAAAATTCACATTCTAAGGGAGTGAAATGGGGGTCAAAAGTTTGTATGGCAGCACAATTTTTTCTTATGACGTTATCACGTCAAATTATCGTCCGTAAACCGACTAACTGCTACGTTTCGCATATACGAGATTGTAACGTACATGTCAAGATAGCGCTAGAGAGTGTATAACAGATGTTTGGATTTTAGTTTAATGAATTGGGATGTAATTTGGCAGCGAGATAGATCATATATTAATAGATAGACCAGGATTGAAATATAGGACTCTTTATATCTTCGAAATCATCCCCAGGAGATGAAATTATGAGTAGAAGTTATAGGCCTGAGTTTACGCGGGCGAAATTGCGGACCTAGTTTCTAGTTTCTGTTTTAGTTTATTTTATGGCGCGTTGATTATATTTTTGTGATTTTTCTTGTATTTTTGTTTTTTTTTTTTTTTTTTTCTTTCTTTCATTTCTATAATACTAGTACTAGTAGGTATATTCAATGAACTTACTTGGGTGTGTTGCTTTTGGGTTTGCTGTGGCTATGGATGGGCGTGAGATTGGGACTGCAGCCGAGCGCGGGGGTCGGCGTGTGCAGCAAGGGGCTCGCTAGTGGACCCCAATCCTGAAAATACATTCTATTTATAGCTTTTAAGATAACGGTCGCTACACTCTTGATGACTTTTAATGAAGCATTTAACCCCACCGGGCAAAATTGAGCCGACTCAGTTGGCCAGAAAGCCAAAAAAAAAAAGAGAAGAACCCCACCAACTTGTCAATTGAAGGGCTTATTTTCTAGATAAAATATGCATGGTTTGAACTAGAATAAAATAAATATTATGTGTCGAACTTTTCGTTTACTGAACTTGGAAAATTAGGAGCAGATTTAGTTACTCTATCGTAAATTGGCGACTATTGAGACTATTGCAGCCGTTCGAATGCGAGGCTTTGGCTAAGGGCCGATCACATTGGAGGCACATTGTGTTCACACAGGTGAACGATGTCGAGGTCAGACGGCGCGCAGAGCTCGACACAAAGCGCGATGAGCTAAAGGCCAGACCACCTGCGGCCATACAGTATAATTACGTCGGGTGGGTGATGTGTGGCGAATTTGGCTATGTCAGTCACCTGAAGGCGCACCAGCAACGCTCTCAGCAGTGATTAGCAGTCGCTGAGGCCGAATACGGCTAGGAGAAGATGATGATCATTGAAACTATCATAGTATTGTTCTCACCCTAGTATGCATATGTTGAGAAAGGGATGAGGGCGTGGCCTCGAAGGGAGGAAAGGAGAGCCCGGCCGGCGAGTTGAGGAACTGGGAGGGGCTGAACGGAAGCGCCTTGATTGGAGTAGCGCCTGTGCTCTCCAGCGCCTTGTTTATGGTCTCCGACCAAGCCTGGAAGTAAAAAAATATATATTATTATCAACTTAGAAGATGGATTCATGGTTTCAAATCTTGGAAGTCGATTTATAACTGTCGTTTGAGGCGTTCGTTGGGGTCGGATCATAATCGTCTACTGTCCTAAATAAGTCCGGCAGTTATGTAACAAAATATTGGACAAGTATTTTTTTCTTTGTCAAACAAAAAATGATGAAGATATAGCCCGAGTTCCGCGTGACGTCACATTATGGTACACTTTTTAGCATTTCACGTCACGTGGAACTTTAACGGGCTATATTTTCACCATTTTGTGTTTGACAGACTAAATAAAAAATCCGTGTCCAATTTTTTTGATAATATCACTGACGGACTTAATAAAATTATATTTTTTTACCCAGGAAAGTACTCAATTGATAAGCTCCAGCGTCGGTAGCATGCTTGTGTTCAAGTCGAAGGTTTCTCGTCCCTCATTAGTAAGTGTGTAAGTTCGAAAGGACTACCTAATGTCAGACATAAATTCAGTTGTGCTACCGATGCAGATGCACTTAGAGTTACATCTCCTATTAGTGAAGCTGAGTATATTTTGAAAATATACTAAGATTTGAAACGAGACAAATGGCTCTATTACAGGCGAGAAATATACTTCCCAACGTGATTTAAACCGCGGAACGCCCCGCGTGACACGTATGCAGTTTTTCATATTTGAAACATACCTGCACATACTTAGAATTGAATGTACTATCGACAAATTAACTGACGTACTAATGACATATGATCGTGCGTATGTTCGTTAATTGTAACAAGGTTCTACGGTGGGTCATGATTCAGTTGGTTCGATTGTACAATGCAGAGCCCTTGTATTTAAGGGAGTGCAGATTTCTTATATGGTGCAACAGATCGTATGCGATTTTCATTACATAGCGGGGCTGTGAGCAAGCGAAATACGATTAATTCAATCATACCCTGCAATTTAATAAAACTTGCATGCGAGTCGTGGTCCATGTAAATGGCGCATTAAGTGTTGTACCACGGGCACCAATCATAAAACCTAGTATAGTGTGTAAAACATTCCAGAGGCTCTAGTATAAGTTTTATTGATACAATACGTTTTCGAACGCGTTTGCGTTTAGTTTCAATTTGTATGGCAACGCGAACAGCGCTTCTGGTGGTAACTATTAGGAACTACGCGTTGCCATACGAATTGAAACTAAACGCAAACGTGTTCGAAAACGTATATTTGTCGATAAAACTTATACTAGAGCTCCTGGAGCATAGTAATGATACGATACGATACATGTACTCACGTTGTGGTTAGGCGTGATCATCTGACACTTCTTGGCCTTCCGCCGCAGTATGGGCGGCGGGCTGTTGGTTACTGACGACTTCTTGGGGCTCATGTACACGGACGACGGGACCACGATCTCTCGCGTCGAGTCGGGTTGCACGGCATAGGTTACTGGAATTAACAATTACTCTTTTGTTAACATACCTACTGTTTTAACTTTTTTTTTTAGACTTGGACTCCTGCCACTGACTTCAAACGCAGTCCAAAAACCATAGAAGACTTGCGTGGCGTGAGGTGCCAACTCGATTTTTATGTGTGGCGGCGAATGGGTTAATACAAGATGGAAAAAAAGTGTGTAGGATAGGCATTAAGGATTTGTGTTAAGAGTCCGCAGTAAGCTCCATTCGCCATACAAACGTAGTTACGCTCTCATTTTAAAACGACTAGCTAGTTTGCTCGGAAACTTTGTACTTAAATAGAATAAGTTATGTCGAAGGTAGGTAGATGCGGGAAATGAAAAGACGGATTTTTGCCAAAATGCGAGCGAAAGGCGTGCGTGCGTCCGTTGCAAAGGTTCAATGGCGACTGAAGGTCAAGCGACGCACACATGCACAGCCCTTCCTTCACATTGCATTTTATTTTAAGTAGATTTTTAGGGAAGTAATTTTACGACACTATACTATTTTTGCATGCTTTATATATCTATGTATGGTTTTTATATTTATATTTAACGCAGTTTCTATAAGCCTTATGTCACACAAGTAGGCAACATACTCCAGCGTCAACAAGTTAGGTACAGTCACCGGCATAAATATATGATGGAGCAAAGGCCGCAAAAATATCTGATGACAACTCTATTCCTAGAGCCGTAAGCGCGTGTCAGATATTTTGCGGCCTTTGATTCATCATATATTGATGTCGGTGACTGTATCTTCCAAGTCTGTAATTACTTTATAAATAAATAAAATAAAATAAAATAAAAATCATTTATTTCAGACTAGAGTCCATATATGGTTAGTAAACAATGAAATCTTATTGCTAGTGTAAGTATGACATAAAAAGAGGGACATAACATAATTAAACAATGACTGCATTTATGTAGCTTCAGATATCATAGTAAAAAAAAAATACAGCAAATTTAAGTTTTTCATACAAAACTTGTTTTTGCTGTATTTCGTTTGTTTTATAAACTGGAGCCGTATAAACTAATTCCAGACCTAGATATACCTGATGTCATTGTGTATACAAAGTTCCGTTACAATACAACACGTAGTTTTAAAATGAGAACGAAACTCCGTTTGTATGAGAAGGTGAAATTCGGCCGAGCTTAATCTTAAGGATTTGTGTTAATTTAACAGTAAAAAGCGTACACTTTGCAAATTTTTAACAAACTTTTACTTGTTACTACACAGAACACATTAAATTGATTTCAATTAATTAAATTTGAAAAGCCACCAAACAACTTACCGACATTTTCCCTGCTAGTATTTCCTGAAGCTTGTGAAAGGTAATTTTTGATGGGAGAATCTGATGGCAACGTTTCTAGGTTGATGAATCTGAAAATACAAATTTAGTTTAGGTTATAAAATATTTTGTATAAAATGATTTCATATTAAATATGCCAGCAGTTGTATATGTATTTTTGACATTTTATTCATCAGATTTCGTGAAATATTTTATCTATTCACTAAGTCATCAATAAAAATGTCGTCTTCTTCTGTATTTAAAAATTATTGGTATCTCCAGTCTTGTATTTCCTTGATATCTATAAACTTATTTGATCCATCATCGAATTTAACAGGATCCAGAATAAGCCAACCTGATAAGTCTGGCAAATCACAAAAAATACGAATCGATCGTCGATTAAAAAAAAATCTTATAAATCCGTCTTATAACTGACACTGGCAATGATACTGACAGCTGCAGCAGCTATATTTGTCAATGCAAGGGTCAAATATTTAAAATATTTTGTGTAATATGACACGGATCAAGCAAAGTATCTTATTCGCCGTCCTAAACCTAAAACGTAAATGAGGAAACTGTTTATATTTTTCAAAAATGATTGACGCTGCTGAAAAGCCTGCAACTTTTTTCTGGTGCTAAGGAAGGTTATTCCTATCAACAAAAAAATAATCAGGCACTTCTAAAATTTTCATCCATTCCCCATTGACGAAAGCGTGCGCATGTCGTGCGGTTTACGTGGACAATAGACGTAGATACGTACTTGAAAGGTGATTCACAGATCTCAACATCGGCTGCCACGAGGTCGCCCCGGTCCGGAGACTTGACTCGCACGAGGGTCTGTTGTTGGATGTTGCAGAGCTGGTCCTTTAGCAACTGTCGGAACCGAACCATCTGCTTCGAGGCCTTCTGGCTCGACCCACTCTGGCTGGAGTCGTTGAATGAGTCCCATTCCTTTAAACATTCAAGTTTTCATACACATGGCACTTACCGTTGAGTATTACAAAGGCCCAACACAGACGTCGAAACTCAAAAGTAACTAGAAGTTGCAGTTGCGTTTCACCGTCTGTTTTGGGCCAAGGCTAATTCAAAGACTAATGGAAAATTATACCACACTTAGTTGGTCGTAAATAATAGGTCCAAAGATGCAATTAAAATAAATAAATATTTGGGGACAATCTTACACAAATCGACCTTGTCCCAAACCTTGTACTATGGGTACTAGTCGACGATATACGTACATACGTATAAATACATTGAAAACCGGTCTTCCTTGTTAGACCTAACAACTTCAGCCCTAATGTTTCATTAGACCTAACGATTCACTAGACCTAATGCATTTTCCTGCAAAACAAGGAACTTTCCGGGTTTCTTTTGAATATCATCAAATAGAAGTCATTAAGTTAGGTTTGTTTTGCAATAATCCTATAAAGTTTACTATTTAAGAAAAAAAATGCATTAGGTCTTGTAAAACATTAGGTCTAATGAAACATTAGGGCTAAAGTTGTTAGGTCTAACAAGGGAGAACCATAGAAAACATCCATGACTCAGAAACAAATATTCGTGCTCAAAACACAAATAAATGCCCTTACCGGGATTCGAACCCGGGACCTCCGGCTTCTCCACCAACTAGGCTACAGAGGTTGTCTATTCAATTTACAGACACTTTCAACATTTTGTTAACTGAAATATTGATGTTAAACAGCTGCAGCGGCTTTGAGAGCACAAGAAATCACGACCACTGAAGCTTCTAAAAGATTAACCCCCGGTTATATAAAGATCCGTTAGATCTAATGATAGTCAGTAATGTCCAAACACAGTACACTCCTTTTCTATAGGCAGTCGTGTAAAAATGTAGAGCTACTAAAATGTTATCTGTCATTTGGTCTAAGGCATCTTTATAAAACTGGCCCTTTATAGAATTCATATTGAGAGAAACAGTCCATAAATAACATAATTTCAAGCAACTGTCTAACTGTTTTGTGTTGTCATTACAATGTCCACATGAATGATTAGGTATATAACTAGATTCCCTAAATGTGACCAACGCAATACACGATATTTCAAGCACAAAGCACATTGAGTAGATAACCAATTACAATTAATGATATTCAAGACAGGAAAGAAAAACAAGGAAACCACAAAACTAAATTCAAGCATTTAACACAATGACTAATATAAAAACACCACCGTGAATATATTCATTGAAGTCAAGGCTTATTCTGACTAAGATAAAGAACAACTAGTAGATATAGCGAGTTGGGTGGCCAGAATAAGCAGGGCCCCATTTCACCAACTTGACAATTGTCATCGGACAACGACAATTCTCCGTACATTGCTGGTTCCACAAGTAACTTGGCGACCACCTAAACTTCTAGCTAGAACAAGCAATGTATGGCGAATTGTCAGTTTCAGGTGACAATTTTCAAGTTGGTAAAATAGGGGCCAGGTCTTTCTTCCAACATATATATACAGGGTGTGGCCTGTAATAGGAGCAAATATTCAAAAGGACGCTTCCTTAGAGCATTTGCAGTAACCCCTTGTCCCATTTTTTTTTTGTTTGTTCAGATATATTTTGGTCTAAAGTTATGACCTCCAAGTAATGTATCTTGGCACCACGGCATCATAGCACAGCAGTCAATGCGGATTTTGAGGTAACATCATGTCATAATAGTTTTTGCAGTTTTGTTTTCAAACGCTATTTTTGTGATTTTTTAATTATAATTTCATTTTTTTTGTGTCTTTAATATAAAAAGTTACTTATAGCCCTCCAGAAAAGTAAAAAAATACAACTAAACTTATTTTGAAATAAAAAAAAATTAAAAAACATTTTTTTTTTTTTATATAAACATGTGGAAATAATTGTTCAAAAGCTTAATAATCTACCGTTTAATTTTTTGCTCCTATTACAGGCCACACTCTGTATAATGACTATTTATTAACTAAGATAATTAAAAATATAAGTTTTTGCTGACGGAACTTCACTACACATTGAATTCAGTTTTGAACCAAATTTCAAGAAAATTCGCAAAGCGATTTAAAATATATAAAACATTATCTGTTATTTAGATACAAGTTGAAGTGAAGGCTTGAAAATACAATTTAATGAATATTCAAGTTACTATGCCTGAAGCTAGATATTTAGAATTAAATATCAATAAATCCAAAAAGAAGAAAATATATTCATACAAACTTGCAATAAAAGAGCAAGAGCTACACCGGTGTGTCAAACATTTTGTTAAAAAAAGGAACACTCGCTTCATCTACACTTCAATTGTTGAAAATGTTAGTAACTACCAATACCTAGTCATATTGGCAACCCCAAAGGCAGAAAAAAAGCAAAATTATGAAGGCCATTTAATGAGAACACAAAACTACAAAGCCGAAATGAAGATTAAAATATGAAACAATACCATGAGAAGCAAAGAAAATGAAATGAGGGATAAATATTGATGGTGTATTTTATATCATGGTTAGTCCATATTGATTTCAACTTAAATTACAGCATCTATAGTTAACCACACGAAAGTTACGACATTTTGGAAAATCACTTAATTATTCAGGCAAAGCAAATACAAAGGTATATTACAAGATAATATTTTTAAGATATCAAAATCCACTAAATTATATTTTTCATCGTAGTGAATACAGTGGAATTTCGAAAGGTTATATTCTTCACCAAAATGTCATAACCAAGAAAAGGAAGCGGGTTGTGTCGGAGATACAACCGTTAATTAAGTTTAAGTGGATACTTCTTTGTTGGCTATGGAACCCTAATATACGAGTATCTGAATTAATTCACTAAAATCTGTATAAGTACAGATAAATCGGTATATATGGCAACATTGACTGACGTAGCTCATTTGACTCGCGATACATTGAAAATGGCGGTCATATCAGAAACTAAATAACATGTTGTGATTAACAACTAATGTTGTGATTAACAAATAACATGTTGTGATAAAGGCAAATAATGAAGGATTAAAACATGTAACAAACAATTATTTGAAACCAGATAAGGCTTCTCTACAAAAAGTTATTCCGGAAGTCACGATACATTTTGAACTGTACCCCTACAAGAACGCGAGCAAAGAAGTATCCACTTCAAAAAAACCATAAAAAGCAACTAACATCATTGTAGGCGACTTGCGCACCCTGCGTTTGTGTATCACTTTGGTCACTGTACGTGTTAGTATTGCGCTTTACCCGCCCTGTCCGTCGGAGGCTCTCGAAGCTGTCCAGCAGTTCCGGCTCGAACTTGCGACGCATCGTCGAGTTCCAGTGGTTCTTTATTGCATTGTCCGTCCTGGAAATACCAATTAATATTGTAAGTTAAAAAAACTGAGAAGCTATATACGACGTACTTAATAATATCGCCAATAAATAACACTTAAATTTTATCAAAACCACGGGATTTCAAAAAAAATTGTTATCTCCGGAAGTCCGTGATATATGCAATCGGATTTTTTTTTGTGATAGTAGTCCATTCTTGTGGCTACGTTATAAAGCCAAAATAAACTGCGAATACCAAAGACATTAATCACAAAAAAAAAAGATTTTGACATTTTCGTGATTATCTTGAAACTGAGAAGCCCTAGCCTGGCCACAAATGGTTTATAATTTAGCCTTACAGTAGGCCTTTTCATCACAGTGCAAAATATAGATTTATATAAGTTGGTTTCTTTAAAAAAAAGATTAAGATTAAAGTTTAGATTGCATTCGTTTCAAAACTACGATAGTGAGCGACGAGGGAGTTTTTGTCCTTCATTCGTGACATCTTTCTCTATTCGATCATCCAATAAAGTAAGACTGTCTCAAAATGAGGTCCAAGGGAACACTGTGCTTCGGTATAAGGAAACGTCAAAAAATGTACGACTGTCATTACTAAAATTTGATGTGACGCATCTTTATAAACCCGGGCCTATAAGCGGTGGGAGCAAAATACTGGAATCTGACCAAAACATCATTATCATCATCATCATATCAGCCGAAAGACGTCCACTGCTGGACATAGGCCTCCCCCAAAGAGTGCCACAATGGCCGGTCCTACGCCACCCGCATCCAGCGACCAAAACAAAGGTACCTCCTATGTAATGGAATTAGGGCCTTAATTCAGTTGATGAAGACGGATTCACTGAACATAATGTAATTTTCAGCAATGGTATATCACACTTTAAACTCTCGCGCTTTGTACACATATTTAAAATACTGTATTACACGGGTCTAACGCGATAATTATCGCGTTAGAACCGTGTAAAACAGTATTTTAAATATGGTATATCACATTTTCCTATATCACAACTAACTAACTAACTTCTCTGTACCATTCCCAATATACCAGACTTAAGAATTGAAAAGGAACCTATGTGTATTATTAGGATAATGGTTTATCAGTAGCTCTAATATAAGTTTTATCGATACATATACGTTTTCGAACGCGTTTGCGTTTAGTTTCAATCTGTATGGCAACGCGTAGTTCCTAATTGTTACCACCAGAGGCGCTGTTCGCGTTGCCATACAAATTAAAACTAAACGCAAACGCGTTCGAAAACGTATTGTATCAATAAAACTTATACTAGAGCCTCTGGCTGTCATTTTGAAACAAAGAATTGAAAGGGACCTCTCTTCAGTGTATTGGGATAATGATAAATCGTGCTGGCATTGAGCAGAAAGACAAATCCCAGATTAGAACGTAAATCCGCCTAGGGCCCAGTTCGGGTACGAGTATGTGGTAGAAAGGGCCAAATGAAGAGCCTTGTCTGAAGTTATACAATCCTCACCTGCCCGGCAGTAATTTGGCAATCTTAGCCCATTGGTTCCCTAGCTGCTTGTGCGCCTGGTATATGACGCGGTCCTCGTGCTCCGTCCACGCGGTCTTCTTTATGGAAGGGTTCAAGTGGTTGTGCCATCGCTCTCTGAAACATTACATTCACTGATTCAATAGGGGTGTAGACTCAAAATGTATTATTACTCCAAAAGATATAGATCCTCAAGTGAATAAAGGGTCGGCAACGCGTTTGTGATTCTTCTGGAGTCACAAGTATCCATAGGCTACGGTACCTGCTTAACATCAGGCAGGCCGTAAGCTTGTTAGCCACCGTCGTTGTATAAAAAAAAATAAGGCAAAAAAATATGCATGATAACGAAAATCCCATTCAGATATCTCAAAAAATTACGAAGCTACAACCATTTTAATATTGCTTGTTAGAGAGAAAACGCTAGGGGATCGTGACGTCACGATCCATGAGCGTCAAAGTAAATGACAATCGTTACATATGAAGGTGCGTTATGCGGAAAAGGGACAGAATATACCTTCTCTTACAACTTTGGACGCTTATAACTGTGTGATTATTTTATCCCGTGCTTTATTTTTTTCTCCATTTGACAATATTTTCAATCCTTTATCGAGAAAATTTATCATTATTGGTTATTTTATTTAGTGTCTACACCCCTATTCTATTTCTTACCTAATGTGGAGTCCGGTCTGTTCATGCTTGCATGGGCATAGTAACTACATAATACTAGTGTTATTTTTATTTTGTATGACGAGAGACATCATCCTGTTCTTGACTGGTTTTATTGTTATTGACCCTCTATACATCTCCGACAATATTGGTAATGTACCTATTTTTGTGTTTTGACGCTTAGAGACTGTATACATCTCTAAGATCATTAGAATAATAATTATTAATTGTATTTGGACGCTCAGACCTTATACATCTCTGGGATATAAAATGATATCACAAACTTTTTGTTAATTCTGATAGAGACATATCGTATATAATGTATAATTTTTAGTAATATTTCATTTAGTGACATTTACTCGTAGTTTAAACTGCATCTTCCAAATAATTATTCGATCAATCGATTATTGTCGATAATCAGTCTAATTTACGAATGTTATGCGCCCATGTCACTTCAAATGAAATATTTAAAGCAATTGGTACATATTAAGTATTAACAAAATACTAAAAGGTCCACATCAATAACATCTTATTTCTATTAATATTTACCTGCATTGTTTCCCTATCCTGCCCTTGAGGTGTCGCGCGATGACTGTCCACTTCTTGGGACCGTATTTTTGTACCAATTCCACGACCTTTTCATCTTCCTGTAAGAACAGAGAATAAAGGATCAGTTCAGAACGCAGGAAGGACATTAGAAACGATTATATCGAATCATATCGAATGGCGGTTGCCAATTCTATATGAAGTTTAAATTTTAACTTTTTGTGGTTTAAAAAGGTAACAAAAGCTAACAATTTTTATATATAATAGTTAGTGTTTTTGCTCTCTTTATAAAAAAGAAGCAGGTTGTGTCGGAGATACAACCGTTAATTAAGTTTAAGTGGATACTTCTTTGTTGGCTATGGAACCCTTATATATCTGAATTGATTCACTAAAATCTGTATAGTACTGATAAATCGGTATATATGGCAACATTGACTGACGTAGCTCATTTGACTCGCGATACATTGAAAATAGCGGTCATTTCAGCATTATTTTCATGTCCGCCACATAAACTAATTAACATTTTGTGATTAACAACTAATGGCAAATAAAGGATTAAACCATGTAACAAACAATTATTTGAAACCAGATTAGGCTTCTCTACAAAAAGTTATTCCGGAAGTCACGTGATACATTTTGAACTGTACCCCTATACAAGAACACGAGCAAAGAAGTATCCACTTCAAAAAAGAGAACACAAAAGTGCCTATTCCAATTACATTGTGTGGTAAATATAAAGAGACACTCCAAAATAATATTTAGAACAACATCCTTCTCTTAAATTCATTATCTTTGATACCGAGCACTTAACAAGAAGGCCGATAATATCACTGATTATATAAGGCGCTATAGTATCATGGTCTTCTCACCCTCTCGCTGAGCATAAGCGTGAGCGAGATGGAAGTGCGTGTTTGGAAGCACGGATATCATGTTTTTTAATTTAAATTTTTTGTGCGTTTAAATAAATAAAAAAGTAATCACTAAGTTCCCTCAAACATGATATTGCCGATTTTTAGAACCAATGTTAATATGTTTAGCTGTTGTGCATAATTTGCTACGAATGTTTTAAGTGAATTTTAATATGTTATAGACCTATGTTCGTGATTTTTTTCTATCGAGCGAAAATTGTTTAATCGTGTTTCGAATCACTGATTTCCCTGCAGAAAAGCCTCAAGATTACTATTCGTATTTTTTTGAAACCATATTATTATAAACAGACGCATTATATTGTTTCAAAAACTATGTTCGCTTCACTTCGCTGAACCTATAGCGCCATAAGTATCATCAATTAAAACTAAGCCTTGCTTTGCCCTCTCATCCTTTAAGGATCCTCAATCCAATACAATGGGTGGCAAAAAAGAATGACCAATCCGATTTGAAGCGTGCGAAAATTCGTTACTATACAAGGTGAGCTGGTTGCGTGGGTGGCGTAAAAAATATGAATTTGTGTACGTTTCTAGAGAGCACACGCACTTACCTAGAGGGCATATTTAACAGATAGAAATACTTAAATACATAGAATACATGCGCTCAGAAACAAAAACTAGCGCTCATCACGCAAATATTAGCCCTAACCGGGATCGAACCCAGGAGCGTCACCTTAGTCAGTGTCGCTACTCTCTAGGTTAAACTAATCGTCATGATAAACGTAAATTACCATTATAAATAATAATAAATAAAAAATATTCGACAATAGGGAAGATGCTGCAGCTTTAATATTTACCATTATTTTGTGACCAAAATGTTGAAAAAACATAAAATACATAATTGCTTCTGAAACGTTTTTACTTTAGTTTTTACTAATTTCAAACATTAATCACGATTTGAAGTAATGTGAAACGGAACGTGTTTTTATCCACCCGATCAGCGGCTGGTGACGTCACTCATGTTATGTCAACTAATGAAAGGTTATAATTGTTAAGAAAAAGATAATTTCATTAAAAAACTTTAAGAATCTTGATAAAAATGGAAGTAGGCTTTATTAAAGTAGACTCTAGAAACCGTCCAAAAGTTAGTGTCGACATGGTCGTAAATTATGGCGAGTGACAAACACGAGTGACGTCACAGGAACGTAGATCCGTTTAAGCGCGAAAGTTTAAATTGTCAGTTTGTAACAGATTTTTTTTACTTTAATTATAGTATTTTCATTTCTAATACACTCGTGGTCTAATTCTACATGCAATTGTTTCAAATGAAAGCAAAAATGAAAATATTGCCTCTTGCCTATTTTCTGATCCCATAGTACCTAAGCTCAATAAAGCCTTGGTCAGACACACGGCGCGACCGCGGCGCGACATCTCCGTTACAAACCGCTAGCGTGGTCAAACAGGCCATGTATGGAAATAGGCTTTGGGCTTGTGTTATGGGTACTAGACGACGATATATTTAATGGATATAAATACATAGAAGACGTCCAAGACTCAGACACAAATATTCATGCTCATCACACAAATATTTGCCCTTACCGGGATTCGAACCCAGGACCTTCCGCTTCGTAGGCAGCGTTACTACCCATTAGGCTAACCGGTCGTTAAAACAATGACCATGTAAGATTCATTAAAAATTAAAAACGTCCGAGATTATATAATAATCAGTAGGTATGGAAAAAACCGACCAATGTCGTGGTTAGTGGCTGGAAAATACAGTGTTAATAATTGATATTGGTAATATAAAACAAATAAAAACGAGGAGTTCCGTTCCGTGCAAGCTTTGTCATAATATTAAAATATGAGGCATAAATCTTGTTGAGAAATGGATTCCACAGAACTGGCATGAAAACAAGATGCTGTCGAGATAGAAAGACATAGTTCACTTCTAAAAAAATTGTTTATTTCACTTATTACGCTTAAAAAACTCATAAAAATCGCACTTGCGTGATAACAATCAGCTTAAAACTCCAATTAATGTAACAACAAACACAAGTACCTTCCTATGATTTTAATTGACTTGTAACTGATTGTACCTTTAATTGGACCTATTATTGAAGTATCTATAAAAATGCCAAAAAAACCTCTGTAATTGTTTTAATAGCCTTCAAATCCCTTCCCTTTTATATATGGTATACCTAAACTAAAGTAATGAACGAAGTACGCATAACAAATTGCGGCAATCATATACTTGAACATGATCGTGGTTATACAGGAAATCAGATGGCAGATTTTTTCCATCATTTCTACAAGGTTCGATTTAAAGTTAACTAGTGACCCGCCCCGGCTTCGCACGGTTTTATATGTATAATACAAGTAATACATGCACGTATTATACATATAAACCTTCCTCTTGAATCACTCTATCTATTACAAAAAACCGCATCAAAATCCGTTGCGTAGTTTTAAAGATCTATGGTATAGGGACAGACAGACAGCGGGAAGCGATTTTGTTTTATACTATGTATTGAAGTTGCTGTTATTACCTGTTTAAATTCTGAAATATTGTATCGTTTTGACTCATGCACTGTCTCTAGCCTAGTTTGAACATAAGATCCTATATTATTATCACACCAAGATTGGCGTGATAATAAGATAGGATTTGCATTAAATTGAAATGAAATGTTTAGTCGCATAATGGAGGCCTGGTCGATCACGTAGGAACGCATTGTACGCGCGTCAGGTATATCTAAATGTCACTTTTAGTATGTGAAAATGACAGTTAAGTTGTCCTAACGTGCGGTCGATTACCCCTCTGGTTTGAACAAATGGAACACATATACAAAACCAATCAATGAAAATGAACCACATCTACTCGTTCTTAATGTAGACCCAAAAAGTGATTCATATCCGGCGACATCAATCAGTATCTCACGCCACTTAAAATATATAGAGTCCAAAAAACAGAAAGCTTTAATATTTAACCAAACAAACACGTGTGGTCACAGACAAACTGACAACAAGCGTTTGACCGAGTCGATGTCATAGTCATGGTCTAAATACGCGAGTTAATAATTCATTGAGACTGGTTTCTTTATGCGATATGATGTAGCTTTTGAATTTGTTGTTAATAAGCTGCGCCTGTGATGACGACATTCAGTATTTAAATAGCTATAGGTACAAAATATCAGCTGGGCTTGAGAAGTTTTTGAAGAAAATATGCAGCATAATGATCGTCTTTGACAGTGATTAACATAAAACATTCTGTATTCTGACAAATAATTGCAGAATTAATATAACGCGATAAAAGTGAGTAAGGTATCATAAGACCCGCAGAGAAAAATCGTAATAATATTTCAACCCAGCCTTAGGGCCTACAGAAGGGTAATCACGTAACGTTCCGAACGCGCGTCGGTACGATTTAACTGTCAATTTTCCATATAAAAAGTGACATTTAGACCTACCCGACGTTCGTACAATGCGTTACGTGATCGACCAGTAGACATACACACCTTTGTTTTACTTCTAAATTATACGATTGGGGTTCTAAGGACTCGTCTCAAACCTCAGAATTCATGACCATGTCAAATGGGTAAGTGCAGTAAAAAACTCGTGCCATGGCCCATGACGTCATTATACATTATTTCTGTTCTTCGAAGAAGATTTCATAAAATAATGTATTTTATAAGTATTCATAAGGTGTTAAGGATCAGAATGGTTTTATCGGTAGGTACTAATTTATATGCGGACATTCCTTGAATTTACTAGTTCTTTTAAAATAGGTCGAGTATGTTACGTCACCCATGTGCATAAATATGTAAACTCGTTTATTATATTGTTACAGTAGAGCAAGAATTTTTTATTTTTATTTTCTCTCCTATTTATCTGCAATCAGTTAGCAAATTGGTTGCAGGCTTGCTTTAAAAAGTGTAAGAATATGGGTGCAAAATAATTCTGCAACGAATTAAAGATTATAAAAACAAAATACCTATCTGAAATGTGGATGGCCATTAACCAAGGAATGAGGAAGACTGAAATCATTTGCATAGGAAATAGTCGGAGTGAATTCTAAAAAACAATGAATGGTATTTAATGTTGTAGCCGGAGCTAACTGAAGTAAAATTCAGTGAACCAAGAACAGCCAAAGTCAGCTTTATACTAGATCATGTAAGGTTCAATTTGAAATGAAATTAACTCAACAATATGTTTAACTGATGGCGCTCGGTTTGCTTAATTATGCAACTATTCCTTGCACGTTGTTAGCTTGAGTCACTCTGAATACGTCCTGTTGCATATCTGATAACTTTCACAAATTCTGTTTACTGTTTTAATTTAAGTTGTAGTTTAAACTTTAAGGCTCAGGAACAAAGTTGCTTTTACCATGATTTAATTGAGCGAGATAAGTGTTGGGAATGTTACTAAGGTAGTATAGACAGTTTGGCGGTCTATGTATAAATAAATAAATATTACGGGACAATCTTACACAAATCAACCTAGGCCCACGGTAAGCTCAGTAAGGCTTGTGTTGTGGGTACTAGGTATGGGTCTCCATTAGTCCATTCATAAAATAATTAATTGTCTTTACAATGCATGCCTAGTTCTATGATCACGCATACCATGAGCAATGTTACTCATTAAATTGGGTTTACGTAATAGATGTAATTTTTAAATATGGATACATGAGAAGAGCAATACTCAGACAGAAAAAATCACCTGTTTTCGAAAGATAAGCATTGGCGCCTAATTGATGTCATTGAAGCAGTTTTGGCCTCTCTTATTACCTACTATATAGATAGTAGGTAATAAGAGAGGCCAAAACTACATACTTCAATGCAAAGGACGGAATGTCTTCAATGTGACAGATATTTACTCCGATATACTTTTACGAATGATTCGTAAAAGTATATCGGATTAAGTATTCGTTCAGAATACACGCTTGGCCATACCTGAGAGGAACAGGGTTATACTATACATTTACTGATAAACCAGAGGCTCTAGTATAAGTTTTATCGATACAATATTACCATAGTATAGTATAAAGAGGGCAAAGTATGTTATCTTCATACAAACGCACCGCGCGCGGCTTGTATGTGTGTGATATACTACCTATTTGGTTTCGTGCGAAACGGGTCGAGCTTTTGTTTGAGTGTGCGTGCGGCGACGTATAGATAGTATAGCACACACATACAAGCCGCGCGCGGTGCGTTTGTATGAAGATAACATACTTTGCCCTCTTTACCCCCTGGCCACGACTTTGGTCTTAAGCGACCTGCGACCAGCGTTTTATCTGTTCATTGCGCGTGATCCCAACTAACCACAGTACGTTGCGCGTCTCGACCGCGCAATGAACAGATAAAACGCTGGTCGCAGGTCGCGACCAAAGTCGTGGCCAAGGCAAAGTGGTATACTATGATATTACGTTTTCGAACGCGTTTGCGTTGTTTCAATTTGTATGGCAATGCGAACAGCGCCTCTGGTGGTAACTATTAGGAACTACGCGTTGCCATACAAATTGAAACTAAACGCAAACGCGTTCGAAAACGTCAACGTGTCAATAAAACTTATACTAGAGCTACTGTATACATTTACTAATGTTAACTGTTAACCTAACATTGGAAACTCACCTCCTTGGTCCAAGGTCCCTTGACTAGTTCGGGGTTGACGACCTTTGTCCACCGCTGTTGGCACTGGACATCGGACCTGTCTGAGAACTGGGACGCAATCTGCTCCCAGTTCTCGTTGTACATTTTCACGTACATCTTGAGCCTTTTATCCTGGAAATAAAGTTCATGTTTGAGTAACAAGTAACAACGCATGATAAAGATAAACTGATTTTCAAGTAAATTACGTGTAAATTACGTTGCTAATTGAACAACGAAGCGTGTTTGAGGTGAAATTGTAAACATTGAGAAAGTGTCAATGTTTGGTGTGAAATGTGGGATGAAGTTACTTCCTATTAGTATCGCTGGATGCAATGTTATGATTATGACAGGTAATGCCCTTATGCTCTATGGATGCTTGGATCTTGGATATCCTCTATGGACGTTCCAAAATACAATCTATATGTGATAATGTTATTTCGTACCTCCTCCTTCGTCCACCTGCCCCTGTTAATATTCTTCCTCGGCCCAGAGCTTTTGGTTGTAGTCGTGACATCCTCGTAGGCCGCTGCCGAGTCCTCTGAATACTCGCTACTCTCTGACTCATAGCCGCTTCGTCTGTTGACAAACCAAAATAAACGTTAACACAAATACAATTAGGTATAATTTTCTAGGCAAAGTGAAATAACTACGGTTATTAAAGGTGGAAGAATATTTTTTGCATTTTATATTTTTCGTAGAAAAAAAGTCTTAAAGATAAGCTGGAACGTAGGTACCGTTTACCTGAACATTAAATACAACGTGTTAGCAAAACGATGTTGATATTATTAAACATGATTTAATAAATTATTTACTTATAGGATATGAGTACAATTATGTTATACAATCTTGACTGAAAGGAAAAATCAGGATGGCTAAGACTAAATATTTTTGAAATGTACCTAATCATAGCAATGACACACTATTCATGTTAAAAAAAAACATTTGTGGCAGTAATATATTTTTTGGTAAGGATAATATTTGATAGGTCGTTCCATTGATTAACCTCCTATGGCCCCGCGTACAAAATTTTGTACAAATTTCTAAATCAAGTTTAAACTTTTACTAAATGTCAAAAAGTTCCTAATTCAATGACACAAAATCGTAGTCTGGGCCTTAGGAGGTGTAATTTAAATAAGGTAAACGTCCGAAGCCAAAACGAGAGCGACAGAGACGTCCTTTTATATCACAGATCACAGGTAAAAGTCATACACGTCAGATTATAGTATAGCCATTTTAAAGTAGGTATTTCCATTTCCTTGGTACATGGTGAGACCAACATTTAATAAAAAAAAACTGACGAAAGAGTAAGATAAACGTCCTAGTGCTCGACGCTGTACTAGTATATGGCATGGGCACTCTGTATCAAAGTGACATGGCTTAAATTCGAATGAAGAGAAATCCTCTTCGTTCGAATTTAACCCATATGCTTTGACGTAAAGTGCCCATGCCATATAGTGTAGGTACAGCGTCGAGCACTCGGACGTTTATCTTACTCTATCGTCAGTTTTTTTTTATTAAAGGTTGGTCTCACCATGTGCCAAGGAAATGGAAATACCTTTTTTTTTTTTTCCGTGTTGTGGCTTTTTGCTGCTTAGGCACTTTGCCAATGTCAAGTGGGGATGGAAATACCTACTTTAAAATGGCTATACTATAATCTGACGTGTATGACTTACCTGTGATTTGTGATATAAAAGGACGACTCTGTCGCTCTCGTTTTGGCTTAACAAGCCTCATACATAAGTGCCACACTTCTATGGACGCTGCTAAATCGTCTTTTATACATGTTAAATAAACGATGGTTATATAGTTTATATCTCCGATACAGAGAAGAGTAAAGACGGACAATACTTAGCAATATCCAGAAAATTTAGGTTTCTAAATTAATACCGGTAAGTCTTAGAATAATAACGCATAGAAACGCAGTTCACGCGCAACGGTGAGGCCACTAAAACTCGGCCATAAATGGCCCAGTACGCCGATCGGTGGAACAAAATTGGTGCGTTTGTGTGCGTATTGGCGCGTGTGAATACGAGTTGATCACAACTACATGAATCCATTTTATGCCTCACGCTTGGCGCGTCGGCCGTATGAAACTATCCTTCTATGCGTTATTATTCTAAGCGGTAAGTACATAATTAATCCGATATCATATGACACAATGTCTCGTTCCCAGGGACATTCGAATGAATACCACCAGAGATAAATGATACACGTGTATTTTTGACATCAACCGGAATCCTGTTTATGTCCTGTCTCATGAAGGCCTTCACGTTTGTTGACGTAATCCTTTATATATAACTTTATATGCCCTGCCGTCATGGTTTTTGATGTTACTAAAATATATCGGCGTTGAAATGAAACACATACTTGAACCATCTACAAACGAAGGCACGAGTAGGTACTCTCATAGTACTTCTAATTCGCTTTTACTCGCGCGAGTAATGGCCTCCACACACCGGTCGCGGGCGCGGGTCGGGCGCGGGCCCGCGCAAGTTGTAAAACATTGAAAATAAACTTCAAACACACATCGAACGCGAGCTCGCGGGCCCGCGTTCGATGTGTGTTTGTAGTGTAGTTTCAATGTTTTACAACTTGCGCGGGCCCGCGCCCGACCCGCGCACGCGACCGGTGTGTGGAGGCCTTAAGAATTACTATGAGAGTACTCGCTACAGTCGCTACTCGCCGGCGGTGGGACAAGTGCCTAAAGAACACAAGTACGGAAACGTGGTACTATTTTAAGTACATACATACGTACTACATAGTTACTAAGGTCACAAGACAATCGCCAATATGGTGTCGTTAAGAAACTGGCGCCAGCTCATTCTTCGATTCGCAGACAAGGAGGTACCATTTACAAAAAAAGCGTCCGCTCTTTACCTCTATTACATACCAAAGGATAGTAAGCCTTATATATACCGTCTGATAGTACAAAACCCCATAAACATCATTTGGGAATTTAAGTAAAGCAAATCTGGGTAAAAACTCTTTAGTAGAGGTAGTTCTGAGACACTTCATGGTGGGTTCTATATTAAAGCGTATACCAGGAAGGACAGGTCATTAGAAATAATTTCATTTCTGACTAATCTGAAGGATCTGAAGAACTCAAACCAATGTAAATAGGGTGTCAGAAGACCATATTCATGAATTATGATATTTATGATGATATGACGGAAATGTTATTGCCGTAAGTACATATCCCTTCTTGATTCCTTAAACCAGGTTCTGCACATTCTCGAATATTTACCAATCCAAAAGAATTAACTTGAAAACAAACCTGATGTGGTAATTTAAGATAAAACTTCGGAACGATAAATGTATGCATACCGAGAGACGGCCATCAGCTGATAGCGAAACGTGTTTTTGTTCTCATTCAGTTTTGTGAATACCTATTTAATGGGCTTAAACGGGTTTGCTACGATTATAACTTGCCGGTGAATTTTTCCTACATTCGAATCTACCGTCACGATCGCCAGACGAATTATATTAATTTGTATCAATTGGGTTAGAAATGTTAGAATGGCTTATGTACATTTTCTAATTACAGATATCGAGACATTACATATTTTAATACTATAATAAATCTTACTCGTATAACATGACGTTAAAATGATCCATGAAGAAACACGACGACTTCGCACAATTCCAAACACGGTCTCCATTATTCACTCACTCTTAAATAAACACACATTTTCATTAAATTAGAAATAAACGCATGATCTACGAGTATCAACAAAGATTTCCCGCCAAAACTTTCCCGAACGCCATTGTCCCACGGCCGAAGACTCACTACTCAATTTAAAAAGGAAAAAACTAAGTCTCTGTTCCCACACTCACATAATGGTTCAGTAATATCCACTAACACACCTACACCAGGCGTACGCGCAAGACTTAATAAGGGTGAAGGGAATGCAGGGAGGCGCAGCCCTGGCAGGGATGCCACGAAAGGAACAGCGATATAATTAAATATGTGCAAGAAAGAGATGGGAGGTAAATCATATTACCCTGTGAGAATGTGTGACGCAGCACAGGCAAATTTAGGCAGGTGTAAGAGCTGGTATAGAAAAATGAACAAAGAAACATCGATTTCATTGTTTTATTGGATAGGTCAGCGTCTAAGCCGTATTAAAATTATGTAGCGCTTAATGTTACTGATATACACTTTATTGAAGTTGATATTTCAAGAAAAAAAAACAAAACTGCCTTACATTTAGCATAAACTTTTTCAGTATGATATACCTATGCAATATTTCATATTATAACACTTTAATTTAAACACTCGCGCATTGTACATATATTGCCTTGATTTATGACCGGTGCAACCCGTGTCGAAACGTCAGAAATAAAGGTAAATAAATGTCGAGTTAGACCCGTGTTAAACACTATTTCATATTGTTCGAGGAAAGATTAAAAACGCAGTCCCACTGTAAAATCAGTTTAGTAGCAAGTTTTGCAAGCCCACCTTACAAAAAAAACTAAAGCAAGGGTGTGCGTGCGGCGCATGTGTTGCGGATGTCAAGGTAATTCCGCAAGGGGATTGCTTTTTGCAACATTCGATCGACATTGTGGGATCTATGCCGAATATGCCGATTGAGCTGCAAATATTTACAAAGTCAGCTGATGTCCAACGTAATCACAATCAAGGCTTTCATTTCAAATGTAAAAATCTACGTAGCTGGCACTGGAATAAGCAGTTTTAAAAATAAAATTACAAGTAAATAGTATGAAATACTTAATTCATACCACATTTGGGGTGTTATGTAATTACTACATTAAACATAGGGTTCTAATGCATAAGTTCTAATTCAGATTACCTATTTAACCTATTTTATAAAATTATAACATGCTGTTGCACTTCCTAAACTCAAAGGAACATCAAGTACATGATGTTTCCACTTCCTGTCATATGATAAGATATTCTTTAAATCACGTTATTTCAGGGCAATGCCCGGTATCTGGCAAGCGGATCTTTGATAAGCTTAACTTTTTCACATCAATATCTAGTTCCCGCCTAATTATTATTACTTATTTTATCTACACCCATATCATGAATCCTCTATATAGTGTTCGAAAACCATATATAATGACCACCATTATAGCAACCAGTAACGTTACATATGCGTTTTATCTGTGCCAGTGTTATTATAATGTATGAACAATCATAATAACATATCGATGTTAAATATGGAAAACTAGTTGGTCATGATTAGAAATCTAGTTGGTCACGATTAGAAATCTAGTCGGCCATGGCGGTGCAATGGCGGTTATTCTAATGGTCCCCGAACACATCATTGAGGATTTATAATATGTGGGTACATAAAGTAGTGTATGTAACTAACTGTACATAATCAGGCATTAAACACTCGTGTGATCCTATTATGAAACTCGCTGACGGTCGTTTCATGAACCCATACTCGTGTTTAATGCCCTTAATTATGTACAGTCACATAAACTACTATTATTAGCAACTTTAAAACACTGGTAGAGAACACTTTTGGAAAAAAGTTCAACTGGTAACAGTTTGGCGAAATACTTAACCTGAGTACCTACGTATTCCATATTTTTAGTTTTGGTAACAAGTAAAAAAAATAAAATAGAACATTTCTTAATCAATGTTTAACAACGTCATTAATGTAGCATTATTGACATGTTTAAAAATGTATCACATATGGACTACATGAGCTCTTGCTAGGCCCAAATAAGGAGACATACTTCGCTTATATTATAAGGTATAAATATGCTCTGCTTTTTATGTAACTGAAGGTAGGTAGTACATAATGGAATCTAATTAAAAGAAGGAAGTCGGTCGTTTACCTGTCGTCCGTTTCCACCTGTCTTCTAGCAATCTCCAACCTTTGGAGGGCTTTTGATTGAAGTCAGATTACAAATGAAATAGGTCCGACATTCTATACCTATTTATACTATTCAAGTCAGCGTAAGAGACTACATACTTTATTTTACGGGTAGGTTAAGAAAACTAGTTCGCAAAATGAGTCATAGCCTGTCGCATAACAACTGAACCTCGTTTCAATCCCATGATATGATTCAATTCAATTCCGTTCTTTATTTTACCCACAGTAAGTTCCATGCAAAATTGAATAGTTACAGTTGTTAGTTATGTAATGACATTTACCATTCTATTTACTTGTAACGTATGATTGTTTAAATCACAGGTTAGTCCCTAATTATAGGGCAACGTTATAAAGCAGGGCAAATGACGAGTTCCTTAGACAAGGCACTTACATAAAAAAATGTCCACAAGGGGTTCCTTCAGGAAGCGGCGTGTTAACGCACGCATCATGCGTGTTTCCTGTCTTGTGCCCCTTTATTTTCTTTATTAGCAACTACATAGTCCAAAAGTATTTATTGAACGAACTGACTTTATCAATTTTATCGAGTCGCGCGAGTAACAATTGATAAGGTCGACGCTAACGAGAATGTAGAATGGGGTCACAGAATCATATGTGCCAGAGTTTGTTTCGCCACTAATTAGAGTGATGTCATAACTCGTCTAGATGAGGATCACCTCCTTGTACGTAATGATAGCCTCTTAAGACCCATGGGGCAACTAATAGGCCTTATTCTCGGTGTACTGCCGTTTGGACAAAATATTTTTCGCCAAATTTTACTTCCCAAAAAACTTATTGCAGTAGGTTCATTTCCCAAGTGAATCTTTAGTACATTTACATATCGCATTTTATTCATTTGGTCAAATTTTATTTGGCATCGTTTTATTTTGTCAAGTTTTATTTAGATAATTGGGAATGGATGAAAATTTTAGAAGTGCCTGATTTTTTTTTGATGATTTACTTTATTTGATTGAACTTTCCTTAGCACCAGAAAAAAAGTTGCGGACTTTTCAGCTGCGTCAATTATTTTTGAAAAATATTAACAGTTTCCTCGCTTACGTTTTGATTTTAGGACGGCGAATAAGACACTTAGCTTGATTCGTCTCATATTACAAAAAATATCTTAAAAATCCGTAGTAAACTGACACTGGTAATGATATTAACAGCTGCAGCAGCTATGTTTGTCATTGCCAGGGTCAGATATTTAAAATATTTTTTGTAATATGAGACGGATCAAGGAAAGTGTCTCATTCGCCGTCCTAAACCCAAAACGTAAGTGAGGAAACTGTTAATATTTTTCAAAAACAATTATCGCAGCTGAAAAGTCTGCAACTTTTTTCTGGTGCTAAGGCAGGTTATTCCGATCACCAAAAAAATTATCAGGCACTTCTAAAATTTTCATCCATTCCCCGTTGTTCATAAGTAAGCAAAGGTTTTCCTTTGGCTAATATTATTTCCAAAAAATGTTAGTTCAAATAGTGACTTGGCACTCTCAACATGTAGCAATAATCTACCTCAAGGAAGGTCCTAGTTAGTTACGACGACGAGCGAAGCGAGGAGGAGTGTTAGGAAGAACTGCGACTGCGACCATACATCGTGCGAGCCGATCGAGCGAAGCGAGCGTGCCGCGTCAGCGGCCGGCGAAGCGCCAGTACCGATTTTTTTTTAGTAATACTTATATTACTTATATATTATATACGATGCCATGCAATAATTAGAGAAGAGTATGGTATGCCAAACGATACATTTGACTAAGTATATGATACATGGTAAAATGAAACATGACCAAGTAATTATTTTTTAAACAATAATTTGCCAAATACAATTTTGGTAACTGTAAAATTCCGATAAGCTATTTTGACTAATGATTCTTTGCGAAATGATAATTTGAGAAAAAATGTTTGGGATGTTGGCCACCACAGGAAAAAGAAACGTCGGTCGTCCACTAGCTCGATGACATAAAAAAGACCGCGGATCATTTCTGGATGAGAATAGCTCGGAATTGGGATAAGTGGCGTACTCAAAGAGAGGCTTACGAGTACGCTCAGCAGTGTGCGATTACAGGCTAAAATGATGATGATGAGTTTGGGATCACATCCCAAACTCATCATCATCATTTTAACTTTGGGAATAGTACATTACAAACACCGTTTTCACGCCGAGGCATGTATAGTGCTTTTCTCAAACATGCTATGAAATAAATAAATAAAAATCCTCAAATCAAACTAATTTTCATGGATGAATGCCGTGATGCTGTGCCACAAATAGTGGAATGAAAATTAAAAAGTTACTTTGCGGGCCTAGACCTGAAAAGTTGCATGAAATCCCATTTCAGGCCACCTCCAGATGCTGCGCCCGAAAAATTATACTTCAGAGTCTATTATAAGGAACGTAAAGAGAATACTTCATTGCATGTTTGAGAAAAAGAAGGTTTCTCTACAGGCAGCTCTAGGTGTGTAAGGCTGTATGTAATTCCTTTAAATAATTATCGCTCTTCACTCATCGCACCGGACACGTAGTATTTCCGGAACTAATTTGAAGTAGGTAAGTCATGTCAACATTTCATTGCAAGTTTGAAAAAAAGTTTTTTGCCTTTACATTAGTAATACATATATAATTAAAAGAGAAGAAGAAGACAAATGGAATACAGTTGAATTGGTTTAGGTACCTACCTATATAATTCAAATTGGCATGGTATGGTGAGCCTTAGAAAGATAGTCCTAAAATAAACGGAACAATAAATAGCTTTCATTATTTAAGATGGTTAGTTACTGCTTGCTCGACAGGTACACGATTCACGAACATCAGACGAAACTTACCTACGTTCGATTAGGTACAGTCACCGGCATAAATATAATGATGGAACAAAGGCCGCAAAAATATCTGATGACAACTCTATTCCTAGAGCCGTAAGAGCGTGTCAGATATTTTTGCGACCTTTCATTCATCATATATTGATGCCGGTGACTGTACAAAAATTTACCATCATCATTAGAAAATTAATCTCCATTCGATGTTTTCATGGTGTAATGGACATTCTTAGAAGTAGCTCATGCTATATACGCACGAACATTTCAAGCGCCATTGAGTCGCCATCGCCAGACGGAGTCAAATGAACAGTGGAACAACCGAGACAAATAACTGGGCTCTAATTTCATTCAACAGGATGCCTTATTGCCTAAACATATATGAATGAATATTGAATATATATATTTAGAGGAAAACATACTTCAATCTTATTTACGAACAAAGCATCGTGATTGGCAGTGGTGATCTTTGCGTCCTACGTAATATGACACCGGATGGAATGAGGCCGTGTCATGAGAAAAGCTTTAAAAAATACATCAAGTGGTTTACTTGGTGGTCTTTTGCGTAACTGTATCCGAATCGATCAAGCCGAACTAATTACTCTCATCCTTTGGACTACCAAGGAATAAAGGCAGTTCTTTTAACTATTTGAATGGCTTACTAATTATGTATTTTTGTTAACTGCGAATAATAGAAACAAGAGTTTTTTTTTTACAAATACAAGACCGATAATCTAAACTCTATACCAAATGAATTATTGTCTGCATTTCAATGCGGTTAGTTGCTATAATGTATTTAGGGTCAACGGGGACAGATATCCTTTTATAATGCAAATTTTTAGTCCCTTCGCTTTTAGAAGTTTTACTTCCAAAGCATCAGCTTATGCTTAAGGGGCTCCACGCGCTTTTTGACTAGTTTTGATGAGTTTTGAGTTGATATTCCTCCGTCATTACAATAGATATATTTTAGTGACCGACCGAAACATGTTATTTTGCCGAAACCGAAACCGAAGGTTCGGTTTCATTGTAGTTTCGGCCGAAACCGAAACCGAACCTTTTATAAAAAAAAAGTCCTTAAAAAGTCGAAAAAATGTTAGTAAGCCCGTTTTTTTCTAAAATTAATATCTCGCCGACCTATAATTACATTACAGGTTTCTACTTTCAAAGATTTATCACAATTAAAAACCGAAACTCGGGCCGAAACTTGATTTTTTGGCCGAAACTGGCCGAAACCGAAACTGAAATTTCGGTCGGACACTAATATATTTATGCCACAAACGTTAATCGGTTCTTCAATACTTTATCTACTTTTGCAAGAGAGTTTTTTGGAAAAATATGTACATTTATTTTTCTATAATTTATTCAAACATGGTCTAAAAAGCTCTGTTTTCGATATTAGTATGTTGTTTATGCACTTTTATATATGAAATTTACTTGTAACTGTTCCTTTTTGACGTTTCTAACAACCCAAGAGAGTTTTTAATTTTTAACTCATTTTTACAAAAGTTACGTCCAAAAAACTGGTTATTTGGCCTAAAACTGCTAAAGTTTAGTGCCATATATGTCAAAAACTATGAGTTTTGAAGTAAATATGGGATACTACTTCGGTTAACATCGTTGTTGTTAATACGGTAAGCCAAAAAAAACACGAAAAAACGGACGGTAACAGATCGAAGGTCATTGCGAGCTGTGAGCCCCTTAAGTATCTGTATAGGTATCAACCTATACAGATATTTCTATCATGGCTAACGCTAAGAAGCTGACAAAGTTGGCATTGACATATGAAGATAAATAACTAGTAGCAAAAGCATACATCAGGCTAGACATTCCAAACCCTTCTATCTATAAGCGTAAAATAAATAGAGGGTTATTTAAGAAACAGGTTTCAACCACGACGTGCGATTAAAGGGCAGAATAGAGCAATAGACAACAACTGAAGGGCATAGAAGCGAATCTAGTGAATTCAGCCCTGCTATAATTTGAATGAATATTTCTCACGCAAACAAAAGAAACTCTGATACCTATTGAGTCATGTGCAAAACTTTTCACCAGAATAGCTATTAATAATAGAAGGACCAGAGTAATTATTGTATTTAGTAAAAATTTATGACACTCACTGCTTGAAAGGCCAGCGCATTGGAAGTACATACATACGTATTATTGTTTTTGATAAACGACGCGAGCAACATATGGCGTTTTACCGAAAAGATGTCACATTTATAAGACATCTGTGAACTTTTTGCTTGTTAGTGAACTCGAACCGTACACTTAGCGGCTTTTTGCCAAATCGTTTCAGTTATCATTAAATTGATAAGAATTAAAAGCTTACTTATATGCGACATTTGGTAACTGAAACGTTTAATTTAGAGTTATTAGTCGCCATTGAAACAAAAACAAAAAATAGTAGTTTTTACATGGATGGCATTAGTGAGGGAACAATGTGTAGGGTGCATAGCGTTAGGTATGAAAGAGCAGCTGTTCCCTATAGAAGTGATTAACATTGCGATAGACTTGTCTGGACATGTTTCAAGTTGCACTTTATTATTACACACGCAGTGTAATTGCTTTCTCAAAATTTAGATACTAGTCGATTATTTTCATTGCTACAAAAGGTCCAAGGGTATTCACCTGGCCCCCCTGCTTCAAGATTAATGTCTTGCGACCTAGTACAAAAGCACCCCCGCACATGTTCTGACATTTCTTAACCCCGTATATGTTTTTTTCTACTTCCTTCCCTTATTATAGGCTTACAATTACAAGGCAGCACGCGCCCGAAAGGTGTTTAGAGAAAGCGCTAATGAACAAAGACTGTTTACCTTTATTTCTATACGAGAGCTATTTAAGGCTATTGTGATGTTTTTATAAAAATTTCAGCAGTCAGCAGCTAAACGGATCAATAGTAATTAACAATGAGTTATATTATGAGTTTCATAATGCGACTAAAGCTTTGAAATGCTCAACTGGATATATATTATATATTAGTAACAGGTTTCTAAAGTACGGTCACAATCTATTATCATACACGAAGATAAAAATAGTAAGAAAACGCAAGGGTTAAGTAAGAGATTGTTGGTTCAACCGAGCAAATTTACGACTTTGAACCAAAACGTTGTTGCTGTCAAACGAATTCATGTCGCACAAACGAAGCTTATGTTTACACATTGGACCCGAGAGGGGCCTCTGGAAAGGAAGACTGTGTTTATTATATGAGGTCATTGTTCCAAACGTCTAGTCTAAATTGTCATAGTTTATCAAGGGTACGAGTATTTCTCGATTTCAAGATTTGAAACAAGTTAATTGACATGTATATATTATTTTTCTGTGTCTATCTCAAAAGTCTAAAGACACAAGAACACCTAGCTAGGATATCAAAGTATAGTATCTATCTTCTCCTTTTCCCATTCGCCGAAGCCACTTTGAATATCACAATCGATCGTAATCTTGATCGCTCTTAAATACATTCAACGTATAGAAAGAAGCACCGCGTCTGATGATGATATTACAGCATATCATTGTTTTTTTATGTTTAATATCCATCCACATCATTACTAAAATGCGGTGTGACTTCAAACTCCTGCATAATTATCAATGTCAACGACCGTGCGTAGTGTCGGGAATTTGCTTTGAAAAGGAATGCGGTCCCGGACCATCGAGTTCCGCAAAGTCTGCCACTGCAGTCCTATGAGCAGGTGATACACCATCTGGCCTTAAACACGAGTCAATGGTCGAATTTACGGCTCCGATCGCTCCGATATCACAAATTTGATTAAGCAAAACCATTTCTTATGGGAATTTCGATTTGTTAGTTAATGACTTTATCGATTTTTAATTGGCTTTCGAATTGATTAAGAAAGGGAAGATTAACAGCAATCTGTCATGCTAGCATGATTCCCGAGTTTCAATGAAATATGGGGATTGTCAATAAATTCACAGTAGACAGAGAGCAGGATTGATCAACCGGCTACACGGGACATTTTTTTTCGTTTTGGTTTGACAAGACCAGTTTTACATTTTAACCATCAAATTAAAATTATTTTACTTCGATAAAATGCTTATCATATGAGAATATCGAAATAAAATTAATAACAAGTTTAATGCCACAACGTAACGTAATACTTGTGAATGTTAATTGAATATGTACCTATTAGTATAATTAGGGATAACCTGAATATAGGCAAACTAGAAGATACGAAAGTACAAGGGATGAAGTAAATAGGTACTACTTAAGTCATTAATTATTAATTAATGACCATTTAAAATTTCTACATACTTGTCATGAACCAGTTGACTCGATTTTGAGATCCAACTGTTGACAAATGCCGATTTTAACTACCAAAATCTAACACCAGAATGTCTAAACACTATCGATTTACAACGTAGTAGGTAAATCGGCGGGAGCGAGCGGCGCCATCTGCCCCCCCCACGCACAAAGCCGCGTTGATTGCCGCCAGCTGCGCAATGGCACCAGGGGATGCGCCCGGGCATTACTATGAACAAAGCGTATGAACTGTAAGATCTAGTTGATTAAAGTGCGTTAAAGCTTTCCAATAAGAAAAACGTTCTCTTGATTGTGACAAGGCAAGGAAAGACAATACAGCACTACGGATTGGGATTTTTGACCTTTACACCTTGTACTCTTAAAATCTCAAAAATATCGTAAGGATTTTCACGTTGATAGTTTGCTGTTCGCCGATGATGCGGCTTTTGTTGCAACATCGCCGGAGGAGCTACAGAGAGTTGTGGACAAGTTTAATGCAGCATGTAAGCTATTTTCCATGTCAATAAATGCCAAGAAGACCGTTGTAATACTTGTAATGGCTCAAGGACTGAACCTACACCCAACAATACTGTTAGATAATATGCCTCTGAAAGTTGTAGAAAATTTCTGCTACCTTGGGTCCACCGTGTCAAACAACCTCTCACTGGACGTAGAGATCAACGTCCGCATTGGCAAAGCATCCACGATGTTTGGGAAACTCAGTACAAGGGTATGGGATAACAAACACCTAACTGTAAATACGAAGATGATCGTGTACTAGACATGCATCTTGTCCATACTCTTGTACGGTGCTGAAACTTGGACATCGTATGCTAAACAGGAGCGGAAATTGAACAACTTCCATATGCGATGTCTTCGGCGTATTCTAGGGATTTCATGGAAGGATCGAGTTACAAACGAGAGGGTGCTTAGCATCGCACGTTTACCCAGCATTATTGCTATCTTGAAGCAAAGACGTCTTCGCTGGCTGGGGCACGTGCAAAGGATGGAGCCCTCTCGTTTGCCACGTATAACTCTCCTGAGCGAAATAGCCCATGCGAAACGACCAGTAGGGCGACCAATGGTTTTCCCAAAATATCACGTCCCAAACCAATTTCTCAAATTAATCTAGTTTATACAAGTTTAATCTAGGAAAGGGGGAATTTGGCGCAAATGGGAAGCCAATTTATGAAAGTTTGTTACATAAGTTTCTTAAAATATCACGCCGTTAGCCTGCGATTGTCAAATAACGTTTTGTATGGCAATCGACCCACCTTAAGGACAGCGCAAAACGAGACATGTTGTCCTTTAAGATTGACCCAACCAAATGGGAACTGGAATCTGAGGACCGAGACCACTGGAGGAAGACCCTGGGCGAAGGTATGGTTGCGCATGATGCAGCTTGGTTCGATCTTCTGTCGTTCCGACGAGAACAGAGACACCAGCGCGCTGCTGTCCTCCCTATATCATCGTGCACAACATTTACTTGTCAATTATGCGGTCGGGCCTGTCGCTCCCGTATCGGCCTTACGAGTCATGTGCGTTAGTGCCGCACCACCTTGACATATACGCTGTTTAAATCATCTTATCATAGATGTACAAGGCCAATGATGATGTTGTATACGCATTTTTATTAAAGTTAATGGAAGCTCTTAATTAAAAATTCACTCTAAATTGTAAGAAATCAAAAGAATAAACATTACACAAAAGGACAATACTTATTTAGTACAAAAAGCCAAGTGTAAATGACCCATTTAAAGGGCATTGCACCTCTGAAATGATGCGATTCTTTAACAATACAACCCCTTCACTTTAAGAAAGGGCTTAGAGCCAAAATCAGGTTTGAGCTCAATTAATTAACTTTAATATTGTGTGAGTGTGCGAACACTGCGAACTCATAATACCTGGCCAGGCATTTAGTGAAGTATTCAGTGTAAACAAAGACTATGTGGACACGCTCTTGGTAAATAACAATAATGAAAAATTATTTAAATTATTCAGATAGCATTTGAGATAACCTTTCGTAAAAAAAAAGTTCTTGAAGATAAAGAAATTGTTAAGGATGGTGATAAGAAATGTCCTTGGGTATTACTCGACGCACATTTTGCTACTACAATAATGGATTAGCGCTTTTCTACCTTTTCGTCTTGATGTCAGCTAGAACCTATTCTGAAATTGATCTGACTGATTGATCCTATATCTCTCATTAAACAAAGACTATCAAAAATGCACTTTTAAAATGTTGAACAAACAGTCCAATCAAATATAACTAATCTAAGACGCTTATTGTCCAATTTCAACACAGAGTCATCTAGATCACAATACATTGTTATGAAGGGTCAAAGTCAGCATGGGAACTGCATTTTTTTAAAAACACGGACTCATCCCATCTGCGTTTACAAATTTGGAATAAAAGATCAGGAGGACATGCACCAGTGACTTGCCCCTCTTTTTAGCCCCCTGCTCAAACTTAACATCGTGGGAATGTTCTATGGTTACCTGTCCGAGGGTACATACCCTTATATTAATTATAAGTGCAATAAATTACAATCTGTATTTTGATTTCATTCGGGTGATTAGGTTATTCGATACAGAGATTACCATGTATCAAATTACTTTATGAATTAGAAAGGAAATAGGAATATCACGTTTTATTTCGGGTGCGTTTTGAAGTTTTGTTTTGACGAATTGATAAGATGTTACAAGAGCTTTCATGATCAGTCGTTGTACAAGCGATAATGCTTAAATAAATAGACTAAGTCAGTTAAATATTCCCATAGTTGATAGGACCACGAACCATCCAACGAAAAATAAAAAATAAACCTCTTGAAAAAAGAGGTGACTGTAACTATGAATGAAAAGTTTGAATATTGCTAATCTAAGTAGTTTTACCGTCATTGTTATTATATGCTGCGCCGACCCCACGTAAATGAGACAAGGGCAAGCGAATGATGATATTAATTTGTACTCATATTTAAAATACTGTTTTACACGGGTCTTACGCGATATTTATTTACCTTTATACAACAAAAAAAATGTGTGTGTGTGATTTTGTTTTTTGTGTTAAACAGTATTTTAAATATGTGTATAATGTGTACAAAGCGCGAGAGTTTAAAGTGTGATATTTGTACTGTCAATCATCAATACATCGTTTCGTGACAGACAAGCCTTGTCAGCACTTTAACAATAGTCGTATAGAAGAGCACTTTTTAGCTTAAAACTAATGACGTCTAAAGTTAATCCTTTAAATCCTGTAATACAAAAATCTGTATTTCACATCTCTACAAGTTTCCATATTTTTATTATTCTTAGTCTTCTTATTCAAGAGCTCTTGTCGGTGAAGTAATTTCCAACTTATTCTACAATTACGCCTTTCTTTTTATTTCTCGATACGATGAAGCGTTTATTTTTTCTTTTATTTGCTCCATGCAAGATATCCTAGGCCTTCCCCTTTTCCTTTTCCCTCTATTATTGTTTTCATCCAGTCATCGTGGCGTAACATATGTCCTATCATTTATCCTCGTCTGTTTTCCAGAACTATATGCGGACTATATCCAGAATCTCCTCATTATAGATATCTTTTCCGTCCAACTGATCCTTTCTAAACTCCTCCAACACCACATTTCAAACGCCGCCAGTCTCTCTCTGTCCCATTGCGTCATGATCCACGTTTCGCAGCCGTAGAGCTATGCTCCAGATGTACACTTTAACCAGTCTGTTCCTTCCTAGTGCGACTTGCTATTCTCTATTCTGGCTATTTTTATTATACCCTACCTATTAATAATAGGCAGACCAAAGAGGAGATGGCGGCACGATTTGGACGCGTTCTGCTTGCGATGGCGGGAGCATGCCAGCAATAGGGCCGAGAGGAGGAAAAGGATCAGGCCTTTGCCCAGCAGTGGCACACCTCAAAAAGGATATGAAAAAAAATGGCGTCTAACCTTAATTTGAATCGAATTTTAGGTAGCACTGTGCACATAATCATTTTTATTTCACGAGTTAAAAAAATTAACATTTCCACTTATTTCTTAGTTTTCTGTCAACTGTTCCCTCATCAAATATCTATCTGGACTGTAAACAAACCCAATTCCCACCCTCATCTAGAGCCATCCGGGTGTGAAATGACTCAAATGACTCACGTGCAATATGGCCGTCACGGTTGCTGATACTTAAACGATCGTTAATGGGGAAATTAACATTCGTTTAATTAAGAGCATTCACACTGTTCATCCGATTACATGCCCTAGTAACCTTCTGATTTAAAAATGATTTAACCTTAGTAGGTACCTACACGGGAAATAAAAATTGTATAGATAGAGTTAACTCGTTTATCATGATTTTTTGAGTATTATTTCTCATAGCATCATAATGATCCCACATCATGTTTTATTCTAAAACAATTATCCTAAATACACTCCCATTTATGAAAATTAGACATCTACGTGTAATTCTCATGAGTCAAAATTGTGTACCTAACCAAAGACACCGAAAGTAACATGTGATTCTCCCATCACAATCAAATTTCAAATTTTAATAATCCAAAACGTAACTAAACAGGGAACAAAGGCCGTAAAATCGATTTAAAATACGATCACCATATGTCAGCCGGCATGGTGTATTGATAACTATTTAAAACCCTCATGCATGATAATGGTGCATACGGTGTACTACCTCATACCTGTCCTTAAAACAGTATAATCTATGTTTCATAGGGGTCGGCCCCCTTGAGAACTTGCATTTAACATTTTACCCGCATGCCATGCAGTTAAAGGTGCTTAAGTAGGTATTTGAATGTTATGCTTTCCCTGTGGTTTTAAGACTCTGTAAGTGTATCTGTTTCTTGAATATATTTAAAGAAATACTTATTCTTTTTGAATGTCGTCTATCTATATTCTGTAATATAATATTAGAAGGATAAAGGAATGCCTACTATGGTTTGAAATGGTAAGTAATATTTGCATGGTTGGCCCATGCGCAAGAAACCACGTTTTCCTGTTACCCAACAAGGAAAATATAAACAAATAATATTTCATTCAAATCCACGTAGATTCTGTAGGTACCTAAATTAAAATGTGTTTAAGCTTTACGATGACAAGTCAAACCATTTAAAGAAAAAAAAATGGTATGTAATTTAAAGGCTGCACTTCCGATGCATCATGCCGAAGAAACTAATTTGAATATAGGCAAAGTAACTTGGGTGCATAAGTAATTTCGAAGAGGATTGTGCTGGGCTGGGGCAGCACGCGCCGCGCAGCTGTTGCGACGAGATATGAACTCCCACACGAAGAATCGATTCATTCATCCTGAGCACACAATCAATTTTTTGCGGGTTTGTCTACGCAGAGCCAAATCAATGACTTTGTTTGCACAGGTAGTGACCATGCCAATATTAATATTTTTAAACATTAACGATGTCACTTTTTTTTAATTACTTAAGTAGTTCTTTGTTTATCCTCCCGGCTACAATTTCAAACGTACAGTCGACGCCAAAAATATGTTTACAGTTTTCGCCTTATTACAATGGAATAAGGTGCAAAAGTGTAAACATATTTTTGGCGTCGACTGTACAAAGATTTTTAAGATAAAATATATACTCAAAAGTTCGTTTCATACGTCCATAGTAAAATGTAGCTAGCTAATAAATTAAATTCATTTCAAATCAGGACCCTATTCATTACTCTCAAGTTAACAAATGTCGTGACTAGCTAGCACGATATTTTTCTTCAAAACTTCATAAAAAGGACGCGATAAACTTTGACATGAGAAGGCCGAGCAGTGTTACAATTTACAAAATTCATGAGCGCAAAAAACATTGACGTGGGCCATCAACCATTGCGAATCTGTCGCGTCTTCGACAAAGGCTAGGCGCGTACCTAAAGCCTTTTTATTCGGCAGACGGCAAGAAATAATGGGCTCCCCCAATTTCTTGAGCTCCCCTTGGCAATGTATACAATATTTCTTCTACCGGGTGTCAAACCAGCTGGTCTATTGAATGTTTTTTGAAAACATCTTTAAGCTAACTGGGGTTGTTGTGACCACGTGGTCGGAAATTCGGCCGTCCAAACCAGTTCATATTGAAATGGCGAGACACCAGATTTAATACTGCTGTCGAAGCTGTCTAGGCAACTATAACTACTCAGATGATGTTCTAACCCACGATGGTCTTAATATAAGTTTGTAAAGAACTGTTCCCATTCCATACGAATAAATAAATAATTATATTTAGGCTTTGGAAGATCACTACTAACATATGCCCTGAAACCAGTATGTTCCAAACACCTAATTCGACGTACAATGAATGCGTTGGAGATGAAAACGAATCTCTTGATGTTCAAATGTTAGATTAGTTTTCCGTATCAAATGTTACTTTTACAAGTTAGATTAAATTATTATGCCGCTTAGTTAAAGGTACTGATCATCAATCATGATAATACAAGCACTAATAAATAATTCATGGTTTCCAACAAATTGTTAAAAAAAGTTTCCTGAAATGTCAACTTTGCACGTCGCAAAAAGTTTATTAAAGGCATAAAACATCCTTTATTAGAGTCTAGTGCAGTTGCAATCGTGTGAAAGTTTACGTCCTGCACTCACCCCAATTACATCGGTATTCATAGCAAAGCCATGTTAGATACAGTAGTGCTAGGTCAATAGAATCTATGTTATCGATATTTCCAAAGATATGCATGCACCTTGACTAAATTGTTAAAAAAAGTTTCCTGAAATGTCAACTTTGCACGTCGCAAAAAGTTTATTAAAGGCATAAAACATCCTTTATTAGAGTCTAGTGCAGTTGCAATCGTGTGAAAGTTTACGTCCTGCACTCACCCCAATTACATCGGTATTCATAGCAAAGCCATGTTAGATACAGTAGTGCTGGGTCATTAGAATCTATGTTATCGATATTTCCAAAGATATGCATGCACCTTGACTGTGGATACGATTCCGGAATCTATAAAATGACTTCAGATCATGCCTCATAACTTTATTTGTTTTTAGGATTGATTTCAAAATTCTTTGATTCTTTTTTTTAGGGTTCCGTAGCCAAATGGCAAAAAACGGAACCCTTATAGATTCGTCATGTCCGTCCGTCTGTCTGTCTGTCCGTCCGTATGTCGTAGCCACTTTTTTTCCGAAACTATAAGAGCTATACTGTTGAAACTTGATAAGTAGATGTATTCTGTGAACCGCATTAAGATTTTCACACAAAAATCGAAAAAAAACATTAAGTTTTAGGGGTCTCCATACTCAGAACTGAAACTCAAAAAAAATTTTTTCATCAAACCCATACGTGTGTATACATTTATGGTACCCATACATCTATGGATAGGTCTTCAAAAATGATATGGAGGTTTCTAACATCATTTTTTTCTAAACTGAATAGTTTGCGCGAGAGACACTTCCAAAGTGGTAAAATGTGTGTCCCCCCCCCCTGTAACTTCTAAAATAAGAGAATGATAAAACTGAAAAAAATATATGATGTACATTACCATGCAAACTACCAACGAAAATTGGTTTGAACGAGATCTATGAAGTAGTTTTTTTTAATACGTCATATATCGTAAAAAGCAATTTATGTAACGGAACCCTTCATGTGCGAGTCCGACTCGCACTTGGCCGCTTTTTTTGTATGTTAGATTAAGTTTAGGACACTACTAAACAACCACAACCCTTAATTTCCTTCATACAATAATTAAAACTATATCTCGCAAAGCTAAAAATAAACCGGAAAGTTTAAGGCGACGTGAGCTCCAAAAACTGATTTTTAAAACATCGTAGCTCTTGTTTGGATTATAATACGGCTGCCCTAAATTTAATTAGCAATTTTGAGGCCTTTCTCGAGGGAAATCAGCTATTCGAATCCTGAATTTTTGACTTTCGCTCGATAGAAAAAAATCACGAACATAGGTCTAAAATACACTTAAAAAAATCGTAACAAATTATGCACAACAGCTAAACATATTAAAATTGGTTCTAAAAATCGGGAATGTCATGTTTGAGGGAAATCAGCTATTACATTTTTATTTATTAAAACGCACATAATTTTAAAATTAAAAAACATGATATCCGCGCTTCCAAACACGCACTTCCATCTCGCTCACGCTTATGCTCAGTGAGAGGGAGAGAAGATCACGAACCTACGTCCCCTTAATACTATGTTTTAAAACGATACTTTGTTTGGTCATAGTTACTTCCTTCCTTTTATCGAGCGTTCGATAGCATCGACACACGGTCACCACTGTCTTGCACCTTGCCTACCATCTGCCTGTACACACGTGAAGCAATTAAGCGTCGGGGGTGCCACCCTCCTGGTCGTTTACCTCAGAGGGTGAGTGGTCAGAGCTTGTCATTGCTCATTTTTTAATTCTCACGGTAAAGGTTGAGGTAATAGGACTTAGACATGAACTCTGGAGCCTCATTAGTTTAGAGGGCATGGCATAATAGGAGATAGTATACAGGAGACGGCATTCTTGCTAAAAAGTGTACCCAAGCCTAGTGCGGTGTATTTTTAGTGCTTACGCACTTTGCCACTTGGTTGGACCCACCGAAATGTTGAAATAGGGCGCAGCGTAGCCTGTGCTGCCGTGGGAGTGTCAGTGTCCCTTTGAATTCAAACGGAATAAAAAACCGGCCAAGTGCGAGTCGGACTCGCGCACGAAGGAATCCGTACCATTATCTATAAAAACGGTAAAAAAATCACGTTTGTTGTATAGGAGAGCCCCCTTAAATATTTATTTTATTCTGGTTTTTTTTTGTATTTGTTGTTATAGCGGCAACAGAAATACATCATCCGTGAAAATTTCAACTGTCTTACTATCACGGTTCATGAGATACAGCCTGGTGACAGACGGACGGACAGACAGACAGACGGCCAGCGGAGTCTTAGTAAGGGATGTTTATATTTATTTTTATCTTTATATGCTTGTTTCAACGTATAAAGAGGTCAAGGAGGCGGCCCTAGATAGTCAGATGGAGAGAGCTAAACTGAAAAGAGTCTAACTCTTAAATTCATGATGATTATGCTTGTTTATTACATGCATACGTATTACGTAATAAAATAAACAAGCATATTAAGTTCAAAAAAACTGTACCCGACTATACGGAAAACTAACTGAAAAAAAAACACTAAATTTTTTTTGTAAGTACAAAAGGTAGCCAAAGTCGTGAGCATAATTTCGAATTGATTAACACCTCATTTATCAAAATCAGTTTCTTAAACGCTACATACGGTGGAACACGTAAATACAAACATGGCATGGACTGCTACAAATATATGGACCCTTCCTTTCGACTCTGACGTAGTCGGGCAAAAACGAGTCAATCAAAGTAAGGTAAAGCCATCCTCCTAGCGTTATTGCCGGTTGTGCCCTAAAGGGGTCCGGGGTCCGCTTTGGCACCTAATCCCAAGATTTGGCATAGGCACTAGTTTTACGAAAGGTACTGCCATCTGACCTTCCAACCCAAAGGGATAACTAGACCTTATTGGAATTAGACCGGTTTCCTCACGATGTTTTCCTACACCGAAAGTAACCTAATCCAAACAAATATGTACATTATTTTTGATTTCATGATGTCTATTAAACAAAACCAAACAAAGGATAACTAAATATATATCAAAAATCGACTGTGCGAAATTTGCATTTCTAGACTATGCAAGTATGCAACTATTATTATGTGTTTTATAGAACGAACGAGCGAAGCGAACGAAGTAAATTAAGTTGTGTATACTTAAAATATTTACTTTTCATTTTAATGTAATGTAATCATTAGATAACAACTCCCCATTGGCACACAAACCTCTCAAGGTTTTGCCTTGATGGGTATGTAACTCATCAATCTCATCATCCTCCTAGCGTTATTATTCCCGGTTGTGCCCCTAAAGGAGCCCGGGGTCCGCTTTGACACCTAATCCCAAGATTTGGCATAGGCACTAGTTTTACGAAAGCGACTGCCATCTGACCTTCCAACCCAGAGGGAAAACTAGACCTTATTGGGATTAGACCGGTTTCCTCACGATGTTTTCCTTCACCGAAAAGCTAAGGGTAAATATTCCGTACATAAGTTCCGAAAAACTAATTGGTACGAGCCGGGATTCGAACCGAACCCACGACCGCCGCATGCCTGAGCCACTAGGCTACCGTAGCTTTTTTTTGGATGATAACTATTAGCAAGTATTTCTTTCGTCTTAATCAATAAAAAAAAATAAAAAAAAAGTTCTATGCTTCAGCTTGGGCCGAAAATCGTTTGTCCAGCGTCCGATGACCGGCTGTTCTCTTCTAGGTCGCATTCCTCAACCGATTTGCGTGAAATTTTGTCAGCAGGTTCGTTAAGAGTCCCCGGCAAGCTCGGCCGAATTTCACCTTCCCATACAAACGGAGGTTCGTTTTTATTATAAAACTACGTGTTGGATTGTAACGAAACTTTGCATATATCGTACAATCACATGAGGTATATCTAGGCCTGTAATTATTAATTAGTTTATATGGCTCTAGTTTATAAAACAAAACAAAATACAGCAGAAACAAGTTTTGTATGAAAAACTTCAATTCGCTGTATTTTTTAGGGTTCCCCGCACCTCGAAAGGAAAAAGCGGAACCCTTATAGGATCACTTTGTTGTCCCGTCCGTCCGTCTGTCAAGAGTTCAAGACCCTTTTTCTCAGGAACGCGTGGGAGGTATCAAGCTGAAATTTATATCAAATACTCAGGTCTACTGTCAATTGGAGCTGTGAAAAAATCAAACTTCTAATATCTAAGCCAACGCAATCAAAAGATAAAGCCGTTTATGCCGCAAATTTTCGAAACTAGCAAGGGAATCAAAACCGACAGGGTACTTCCCGTGAACTCAGAATCTTGAGATTTGGTACGAAGCAACGTCTTATAGCACAGATAAAGGAAAAATTGCGAAAACCGTAAATTTTAAGTTACATCACTGAAAATTAAATGTCCAGTATAAACTGTTTATAGTACTTGAGTGGACTTGTTTCTATTGTACGGTGTGGTCCGGAACCCTCGGTGCGCGAGTCTGACTCTCACTTGACCGGTTTTTTTACCATGGTATCTGAAGCTACATAAACTAATTACAGACCTGGGCCTTACTTATCTTCTAAGTAGGTACAAAGTTTCATAGCAAACTAGCTAGTCGTTTTAAAATGAGAGCGTAAAACTACGATTGTACGGAGAACCTTAATTACATAATATATGGTTTTTTTTGTCGAATCACTTTTTACTAGTTCCAAAGAGTTTTTTTTAAAGACAGGCTCGCGAATTCTACAGCTCACACACAGAGCCACTAGAGTAATCGAACGAGCGCTGCGAGCGAAGCGAACGAAGGTCTATGCTTGGGCCAAAATTCGTTCGTGTCCGGATATCCCGCTGTCCGGCCGCTTTCCTCTACGTGTCGCTTTTCTCAACCGATTCTCGTGAAATTTTGTTACTTGTTGATTCATCATCATTATATCAGCCAAAAGACGACGACTACTGGACATAGGCCTCCCCCAAAGAGTGCCAAAATGACCGGTCCTGCGCCACCCGCATCCAGCGGACTCCCGCGACCTTTACCAGGTCATCAGTCCACCTTGTGGGGGGGCCTACCCACGCCGCGCCTTCCGTTACGTGGTCGCCACTCGAGAACCTTTCCGCCCAAACGGCCATCGGTGCTACATGCAATGTGCCCCGCCCAATGCCACTTAAGTTTAGCGATTCGGAGGGCTAAACATTGTCTATTAACTATTAAAAAAAAAAAAAATGGGCCTCGCGATATCTAGGTACCGCGGTACCGGTATACCGCTCAGTCCGTTTTCATATATACATATATTCGCCACGCCGTGCCGTGGTGGTCCCTCCCAGCGCAGCGTAGATAAATATCTATAGTCCAGGCAATGAACTGACAACTTGTATGGAAAAAATGTCAAATTTAGAAATAATTTATAATAGCAGATTTTTTTTATGTATCGGACATATTGTCAATTAAATAGTTAACTAGCGACAAAATCCAACAAAATTTCAGACATCAAAAAAATGATAACTTAACAAGCTTCTGACAAGTCGGAAAAAATATTAATAAATGGTTTTATCTTTATTTTGGTTCATTTACATTTGCTCAATAAGATTCAAGATAAATTATAATAAAAAAACAATTCATGCTTTATTTAAATCTATATAATTACTTCCGGATGGAAAGTTTGTTGGATTCTTGCATAAAGCATCTTAGAATAACGTTTTGAAATTAAATAAACAAAAAAAACGCTATTATAAATTAATGTTTTTCAAAACCGTATTTTGCCTGGAGTACTACTACAATACCTAATTCAGGCTTTTTGTCCATTTAAGTCGAGATGGTTACAACTGTTACAAGTAATCGTAATCGCAAATCGCCATAACGACTAGTCGAGTCTTTGAATGACACCGACAAGCTCCATTCAACGTTGAGTACAATCGCGACGAGAAATGATTACTTCATATTTAGGAAACGGGTTGATCATACATAAGAGAGAGACGGGAGATGGTTGTGACCGGGTCGGAACCGGTTTTTTTCAAAAATCCCCGAAGTAGTCTAATATTTTGAATTATTTTAGGCTCTTCATTTAAGGACTCTCATCATGTATTTAGGTAGCATTTTCGCATTATTAGATTGCCCGATCAAGAATAAAATCATAAAGAGAGGCTAACACGGATGGCTTTAAAACAATATTGAGGAAACGTGTTGCCTCTGTGATGAGCAGAGTGCGAGTCAGTACCAACAGCCTTCTGAGTGGTGTGCTGGACAGGTTCGACTGCCCTGTAGTGAGGCACTGGAACTCCATTCACATGGGTGATAGGCCTAAAATATTTGACATTAAATAATAAAAGTAATTGTTCAAGAATGTTTAATTTTTTTATATATAAACAAATTGACATTCACAGAAATATTATTATTATGTATTATTTTTTATATTGAAATTGCTATATTCCTTTTCTTGTTTGTTTTTAATAATTTTAATGTATAATTTGTACTAACCTCTAGTTTGTAAGTATGTGTATTGTAATTACCTACCTAAGCACTAACATTTATATGGACCCTGAGTCTGAAATAAATAAATAAATTAAATAAATTAAATAAACCATAGAGCGAAATAGAACGTATTAATACCGGTACTTTTGTATGGTGAAAATACCGGCATCCGATCCCTGGTTGTGACTTGTGATACTCTTGAGGCCTGAGCACTCCTGAGCGTACTACCTTACCTACCCAATCCGCTTTTGTGAGACAAATGATGAAGTAGGTACACATTTTAACTCTTAAGATATTAAAGAGGGTTACAAATACAATAGGGCGAAAATCACTCTGGGACCTAAAAAGAAGGACGACGTATTTTACTAACACTATTTTAATATTTCAAAGCGGGTAGCTTCAATTCATAGTTACTACTACTACTACAAATAGTCCTCTACATGTATCTAGGTTAAGAAAGTAAGCAATTAAGATTATAGTCCCTGGGCGACCGAGCTCTGCTCGGGTGAAAATAGAGAAAACACGGTGAAAACGAATTTTCCCAGACATGACACCTAGCTAGACCGGTTTCTCGCCCCCGTAAACCTATCGTAAATTTCATCGAAATCGTTAGAGCCGTTTCCGAGAACGTGATTGCAAATATATATCTATATATTATATATATAAATAAAAATATTGGTCGTTTAATAGTATAGGATTATTATTATTATAGTCTTAGCAATATACTAGAGATGCTAAGGATATCCGGCCACTATCCGGTATCCGGCCTATCCGGTCATAATGTTACTATCCGGCCGAATACCGAGTAGTGGCGTAATATCCGGCCGGATACCGGATAGCAATTTAACACAGAAGAATATAGCTAAGGAGAGAAGAAGAGGTGATAAAAGACGGGTCAATAAATAACAAACTATATACAAAGTAATCAATTATCAGGGGCAGTTTACAAATTAGCGTTAGCGCATGTTTCTATCAAAACCTGCCTACAGTGAGTAACAAGTTGCAACCTGCACAGAGCGCGCCGTCGAATTTGTTTCATTTTAGGCATGAAACTTTCAGCCGGATATCCGGCGGCCGGATAGCAGATATCCGGCCGGCTACACAACCGGATATTCGGTATCCGGCCAAACCACTATCCGTTGCATCTCTACAATATACCCACTAGCTCAGGGTTTCTTAATGTGTGGTCCATGGACCCCTTAGGGGTCCGTGACATGATTGCTAGGGGTCCACGGCCACTTTGTTCACTCTTAACGTAGGTAGGTAAGGTATATTCATTCACACATGAGTATTTTTTCAACATTTTCTATAACAGGGGTCCGCGGTATTTTTGACATACTGAAAGTGGTCCATGCCTAACAAAAGTTTAAGAACCACTGCACTAGCTAGAGACTCTGTGAGCCGTAGAACTAACGAGACTGTTTTTATATTAGAAACCTTAATATCATTTTTGAAGACCTATCCATAGATACCCCCCCCCCCCCACACGTATGGGCTTGATGAAAAATTATTTTTTTCGTTTCAGTTCTGAGTATGGGGACCCCCAAAACTTACTGTTTTTTTTTCAATTTTTGTGTGAACATCTTAATGTGGTTTACAGAATACATCTACTTACCAAGTTTCAACAGTATAGCTCTTATAGTTTCGGAAAAAAGTGGCTGTGACATACGGACGGACAGACAGGCATGACGAATCTATAAGGGTTCCGTTTTTTGTCATTTGGCAAGGGAACCCTAAAAACTAGACTTCATCACACCAGCAAAATAGGATGAGTAATGCCATCTACCTATACCTTTTCTATTTGCAATCCACTTATCCTATGAAAAGAAACATTTAGAATCAAAAATAAATAGTTACTACGAACACGTATGAGAATTGAGTACATAATTATTATTACATAGTTAGTTAGGACTTAGGTTTAATGTCTAAACTTTCACAGAATATGTATCTTAAACTTGTATGCTCGACTGTACTCGTCCGCCTACATATTTGAAGGCTTTAGGTACTAGTATATACATATATCTATACGTGAGACCTTGTACATGGGCGCGTTCCAAGGTCTTTTAAAGCACGCAGGATAATCCAGAAGTTGAAGGCCGAAGTAGTTCGGTGTATTCAAATCGGGCAATAGATTATGATAATATGGCAGAGAATATGAATGAAGTGTTAGCGGATGTGTTGCTAAATGCTATGGATTAGTATCTACTTGTCTAAAATGCGCCATATTTCACGCTGGAGTGGTGTTAAGTCTAATAATAATAGTCTAATAAATAATCTGTGCAAAACATAAGAGAATTTGTTTAAGGGGATCCCATACGCCAATGAACTTCGATCTGAATTCCTTAGTTTTCTAATGTTTTTGTAGCTTATCATATTAAGAACAACAGCTTTAAGCAATATAGTATCCCATATTTACTTCAAACATCACTGTTTTCGAGATATTTGGCATCAAAGTTGAACAATTTTAGACCAAAAACAGGTTTTCTGGCCATAACTTTTGTGTTAATTAGTTTAAAATCAAAACCTTACACACGTTTATAGAGACATCAGAGACGAACCCAAATATGTAAATTTTGTGTATGTTAGATCTTTCACAGCAATTTTATAATACAAAAGGTGTTTTTTTAGACAATGTTTAAAAAAAAATCATAAAAAAATACCTATTCATTTCCTTCAAAATATGGTACACCAAAATGGAGATTAAAGATTGAATAATCGATACCCGTCTGCCTTATAGTTCTATCTGTGGTGCAAAAGTATTTGTATCGATTCAAAACTAGTCAAAAATCGATGAAAACCTCGGGTAGGCCCTTAATAGGGATGGTGATGGTGACTACGATTTTTTACGATGCCATTCGAACCAGTTTTTGGTGAAGAATAAATGTTTGTATGGGAGCAACTACAATTAAAGAACATAAATACCCAAAAAATTTAGACAAAGATTGACCTCGCTGGCGGCAGCTCAAAGGCTTCATAGTAATTGACACATAGGTATGACGTCACAGCTGTTATTTATAATCATCGTTGTATTTCCATAAACATCAAGTAAATTCCTATTTCGGTCGCGAAATACTGCGTTTAGGTACATTAGGTTATTTTGTTTCTATAAAAGCGTAAGGATTCTATTGGTATAGCTTTGAATTTACTCTAACAATAAAAAAATGCATATTATTTCTAAACTTTCAAGATCTATATTTTAATTAAATTTTATAACTTATACTTTAGGTATATTACTATAACTTGTTGGTTTACTATCCATTTAACAACACGAAGTTATAAATTTTAACATTAGGCATCATGTATTGCTGTGGATTATTTTATAACCGAAGAAATTAACAGATTTCCTCAATAATGTATATCTGTACGACAATCAATAATGTTTAACAAGGTGCATGTGTTATGTTTGTAAAAAAATTGCAAACTTAAGTTTTATTACCACGTGATTTTTACGACTATGAATCTATAGATTGTATTTACTTACTCTGATTTGTAGTTTTGGGGTGCGTAACGATGGCTATAAATATTTTTGATATAATATTACTCGCAATAACGCTCATCTGATATAATTCTCGAGTTGTATAACAACACTTAATATATTTTCATATGGTATAATTATCATTTTATATAACGATCATTTGATATAATAATATTTAGTATAACATACATTAAGTATAATGCATATTTGCTATATTGAACATTGGATATAATGCTCATTCCGTCTAATGTACAGTTGATATAATCAAGCCAGGGTAGCCAGAAAAAGGGGGGACGGGGGGGGCGAAGGCCCTCACAAGGGGGGCTCGGGGGGCGAAGCCCCCCGCAGTAAATAAAACCAACACTCGCAATAATTGTACTATTGGTGGGTTAGGTTAGGGTTCACTTGTGTCCCTTAGAGCGGAAATAGGCACCCCGCGAAGCGGGGTGACGTCGACACGCTGGCGGTTGGGTTAGGTTTACGTTAGGTTAGAACGGAAAAATAGTAGGTTAGCTAACGTAAAACGCAATTTGCACATAAAAATTATACCGCTTGATCATTATACAATATGAGATGTATATCAAATAAGAATTATACTCTATGATGGTTATAGGAAATAAGCGTTATACCGAATGATAGTTATACTAAATAAAAATATATATTTTGATATTATACCAAACGTTTATATTATGAATGATTTCGTTTTTTTATTATTTATTTATTATACTATGAATGATTCTACCCTTTGAAATTATATCAAAAATGGTTATACCCAATGAAATTATATTATTTGTTTTTATACTGATCATTACACACCCGTAGTTTTGCTTTGAATAAGGTAAAATTCTACTTTGAATTAATAACAATGGGCATATTAGTCAGTAGGCAGGAGAATATTGATCTTAATGTCATTATGTCATGATCATCGATATCGGTAAAAAATTGTGGGTACTCCCTTCACTGTGGGAATTGTCAGTTTTGGGGAATTTAAAAAAAAATGGCAGATTAAGGTCAACTAAAGTGATGTTTAAGTCACGTCTAACCTGTCGGTTTTGTTACTTAACGTAGTAGGCGATTGACATTAACTGTCGTGTCGGTTTTGTTACTACTTATCCTTAACTGTCCGTTTAAGGGTGCAAAAATATTGAATATGCCCTTTTACAATGTAATCCGAAAATTCCGATGATCCCTCGATAATTTAGAGTTTTTATCACGATAAGTCCGGCCATTTTGCTGTTTGACCTTAAGTGGTTTGGTAAGTATACGTTATTCCAATCTTTGTTCTGGGTCCTTGTGAATTTCGTTAGTGCCTATAGTCTGGACGTTTAGGTATTTAAAAAAATGTAAACAAAAAAACCCACGTGACTTGGTCATTCAACCAATCATAGCAACTTTTTGTATCTATGGTATTATCTTATTGGCTGAAAGACCAAGTCACGTGGTGTTTTTTGTTTACATTTTTTTAAATACCTAAACGTCCAGACTATAGGTATAGAGATAACTTGAATGCTGAAGGATTTATGCAACAGTTGCACCACCCACATAGACTGGTTGGTTATCTTGGTCTCCAACTTAGCTATTTAGTAGCTTTTTAGGGTTCCGTAGCCAAATGGCAAAAAATGGAACCCTTATGGATTCGTCATGTCTGTCTGTCTGTCCGTCCGTATGTCACAGCCACTTTTTACCGAAACTATAAGAACTATACTGTTGAAACTTGGTAAGTACTCGTAGACGTATTCTGTGAACCGCATTAAGATTTTCACACAAAAAAAACAATATATTTTGGGGGTTCCCCATACTTAGAACTGAAACTCGAAAATTTATTTTTCATCAAACCCATACGTGTAGGGTTATGGATAAGCCTTCAAAAATGATATTGAGGTTTCTAAAATATATTTTTTCTAAAATGAATAGTTTGAGCGAGAGACACTTCCAAAGTGGTAAAATGTGTCGTCGTCCCCCCCCCCCTGTAACTTCTAAAATAAGAGAATGATAAAACTAAAAAAAAAATATTATGTACATTACCATGCAAACTTCCACAGAAAATTGGTTTGAACGATTTCTAGTAACTAGTTTTTTTTAATACGTCATAAATCGTATACCGCAATTTATTTTACGGAACCCTTCATGGGCGAGTCCGACTCGCACTAGACCGCTTTTTATACTGTTTACCTCTATGATACCTATATACAATATCATACACTTTACAAATCACATTATTATTTTAATCCATGGACATTAATTACATCACAATAATTACTAATTAAGTAGTTATATCAGAGAATCTAAACATTTTTCAGTAATTTTTATCAGCCATTTTTTCATGGAGACCTTGTGAGTACCTACAATTATAATCATCAATTGATGTGGTGACAAATGGGAATGTTAATGAAATCAAGCAAGATAACATGTGCTTAAGATAACCTATAGATTCATACCAAGATGATAGATGTGAATAATGAATGGCTCCATTAACAAGTCAAACCAGCCAGTTGAAAAAAGTCGTAATGATAAATTATGTTCATGTTGGAATAATTAATTTATGGCAATAGAACTTCCCAATATGTCGACCTTGGTCATTCATTAAAATGCCTAAAGCCTACTTCCCTTAAGAAGGCATAATTGCTATTGAACACCACATTCTTTCTTAGGTTCATGAGGAGCTGCCTGTACGCAGCAGTGGGGTATATTAAGGCTGAATATACATTCTCCAGTTCCACTGTATGCTTATTAACATTATTCCATTTATCATAGTTACGTATGTACAGTCACCTGCATCAATATATGATGGCTCAAAGGGCGCAAAATTATCTGATGACAAGGGTATTCCTAGAGCTGTTAGAGAGCGCCAGTGACTGTACATGTCGCAGTATCATTGTTACAAATGTCATACATAGGGGAAAGGCAGCAAGCATACTAAGTTCCTTTTCAAACATATATTTGCACTGTGAAATGGTAATCTTGCCCGTTCAACCCAGTGTAAACATGCTTGATACATATGTGAATGATACCACATCACAGGGTGCCTCACTCCTATAACAAATTTACCCAAGGTAAAGGGAATGTATAATTCGGTATCCAGTATCGTTATAACCCTGGCCAATCAAAGAACATTAGAGATTTGTAGTTGAAACTACTGTCGAATAATTCTGTGACCCTTGTAAACCCAATTTTCCACAATTACACATTTTATTAAGCCTACCACTGACCATTATACTCGTTAATGTGTCAAATATTGTTTACATTTTAATTTGTCTTGAAAGGCTTTAGGGCTAAAACTATGTGAGAACCGCTATGTTGCTTGTAAACTCAAACTTAGATTTCAAAGACCATAATGAGGTTTCAATGTCATTAATCCATTCACATGCAGGACACCTATAGATAGACATTGCAATATAGGTATAGGTAAGGCTTCTACATCTTCATTGAGGTAGGTACCTAACTCATGTGAATATGTTACTTTGTCAGAGATTAAGCAAATACTTAAGCTTTCAATCAGAAATTAAGCTAGTGTCCTTAACTTTTGGGAAAAAGATAAATAACTCTTCTATGATTCACTCAAGACTTGTTGTAGGTATTTAGCAAGACAATCCTATAGTGTATGCAATTTAGTATCTGGAATCAAACTTTCATTAATTGCAGCCAACAGAAAATATTGTCTCTTATTGAAAATTGAGTAGGTAAATACACTTCAGTCAAACCATGCAATACTGCCATAGAAAATAAGAAATAGGATTAACTAAGTACCTGTGTGAGATCGTATATAATACAAGAAATTAAATTACAAGCTACATGGTCACTCAGAGTGATAAAAATCATAGTCGTTTTTCCGTGGTTAATGGCTTACGTAAAGTACTTTACAGAGTTTTAAATGAAGTAATTCCAAGCCTTACTTGCGATAGGACTTAGATTATTATCGTACCTACTGTCATCGATCTATATATTATTATGCTTAACAAAGTTCGTCAAACTGGATTCTGAGTACTGGAATATGAAGCACGCTTTGCAACATACCATTACATCAGATAACATGGTATTATAATCATAATACAAGTTTAACAAATATAAGGCTTGTTGAAAAAGGACGGTATAGATAGTATGTACTGTGTCATAACCATAACATAAATAAACTCACTTTCTTCGAGGACCGGTGCCGGTGTTCGAACTGTTACTCTCAGCTGGAAGGTTGAAGGATTCGCCAAAAATTCGATATTGCAAATCGTCATCCTCGTTGCTTTGATATTGCATCGCTTTTCACTAATTACGGAACCGAACAACAGAATTAACCACCTTTTTCATTACTTAACTTTAGTGTCATTGTTACGAAACATTATAAAATAACTACGATCACTTATCAGGCGAGCAGAAGGATGACATATCGCGACGCGAAATTCCCGCCTAAGCGACAAAGAGAAGGGATGTTTACTTTTTAATTTTGATTTTTTAATTTCGTTGGACCCCGACGCGATGAATCTCGGCCGTAACGCGCGCGAAGCCGGACTGACTGAACAGTGAACAACACAGCGGGGCGCGCGGTCGTCACGTCAGTCACGGACGCGGGAACCGGCGCAGAGGCACTCTCCCTGACTCGCCCGGGGTTGTTTTATTATGGCCAATGCATTTCACATTTCATTGTGGCCATTGTGGGATGAGACGTGAGATCCTTTTTGAGGTTGTCTACAGGTAGGTTATTCAGATACTTAAACATTTAAATGAAGATAACATGCTAGGCATACCGGAGGTACCTACCTAACTTGTTTTTGAGAAGTTTCAAGCAGCGGTTATATTGTATTATTTACATAGGTCTATAGATTATGGATGACTATTGCAACTTTATGTATGTATATCCGAGCGAGACCTAGGGAATGCAAACCGGTTAGCCGGTTAACCGGTAAATTGACTAAATATAAGGCCGGTAAATTACCGGTAAATTAAAATCAAAACCGGTAATTTACCGGAACACAAATTGTAGAACATAACAAGTGACAGGAATGCAGATATACGAACTTCGAGTTTCGGTTTTCGTGGTTTGGCTGAATACGCAAAGAGCGCGCGCGCGTGCCATTCAAAAAAACCAAGTTTATATTGTTCGAATTTGTTGATACATTTGTTGAAATTACGCGTTAATACGACATTTGCGCATATAAGTTCGCATATCAAAATCGATTAATTTTATATTTGCTTTTGGTACCTATGTGTCTCGTCAAGGTATATCGTAGACGGGATTAAAATTATTAATAGGTGAAAGAAAGGCAAATCAATTCCGCCATTTTATCCGTAGTATCTCTTATTAGTCTGTGATTTTGACGTTTCTTTTAGCTGACAGATGTGGCGGCGATATACTAATAAATGAAAAATTAAATGATGTCGTATATTACGGAAAATTAATTAATTGTCGCAGTCGGATAAAAACTATCCTAAGTTGCAGCTAGAATAATAATGTACCTATATAAAATGTTTCATATTTTTCCGTCCATGGGATGCTGAGAACATTCGTAACAACACAAAGCTTAGTTTCAAACTGGCTGATTCTTTTTTTTATTTAGAGATTTATTATTAAGAGGAGATTAAATGAAGTCGTATATTACGGAAAATAATTAATTGTTGCAGTCGGATAAAACCTATCCTAAGTTACAGCTAGAATAATAATGTACCTATAAAAAATGTTTTATATTTTTCCGTTCATGGGATGCTGAGAACATTCGTAACAACACAAAGCTTAGTTTCAAACTGGCTGATTCTTTTTTTAATTTGGAGATTTATTATAAGTGGAGATTTAATTCACCTTGAAAGAAAAATAGACAACTGCCTTGTTGGCACAATCGTGTTTATGTCAGACCGTATATTATTGGGCCGTGCATTACGTGCGGGGTGGCTATTTCTGGTCTGAAGGACACAAGTGAACCCTAACCTAACCGACCTAAGGCAGAGTTCGCTTTTGACAGGCAGTAAACTTGGTCCGGGGCAATAATTGGAAGCCACCTTTGTTCGAGCTGATAATGTACGGTCCGATAACACGCGTCTACTTTTTGTGGCTTCGTATTATTGGGCTGTACATTATTGGGCCGTGCATTATCACCCTGAGCAAATTCGGTACGGGGCAATAATTGGAAGCCATCTTTGTCCAGGCTGATTATGTACGGCCTGATAATACGCGTCCCTAAAAATGGACGCGTATTTTCGGGCTGTACATTATTTGGCTGTACATTATTGGCTCCCGTTAAAGACGAATGCTTTATGGACGACCGGTTTGACAAGACATAATATTGTGTAGATTACGAAGCCACAGGTCGCCAGTTCGACTCCCGCCAAAGGCACATGCTCGTATCGGAACTATCAGAATTGACATACATGTATAGTCTACAAATAAGACTGTGTACTAGTGTTGTACTTTGTACTGGTGGATGGGGTAGCCGGGTGGTCATTCGACCCAACTCGGCGCCAGAAAAATAGTGAGGCACTCCATACGGTGTGTACTATTACTTATTCTACGGTGTGCAGTGCAAACTGCAGAGCGTGCCACTTAGGGCACAGAACAGTAAGTATTGCATACTTAGGGACAAACATATTTATTATTTCGGGATATAACTAATCGGTCAAAGGTTCAACAGTTACAAAAAACAAAAAAAGGCCAGGGGACGGACGCAATGAATGAATGATTTTATCCGGTAGGATAAAATCATTCATTCATTGCGTCCACGATTTTCACATGGTACCGTCTACAAAGTTTTAAGGCGAGGCAGGTGCATGGTCTTCTCTCTCTCTCACTGAGCATAAGCGTGAGCGAGATGGAAGTGCGTGTTCGGAAGTGTGTAACATCACTTTTTAGTACATATTAATTGGTTTTATTAAGTATATATTATTGTCCGGTTATTACACTAGAATAATAAAAAAGCTATCCTATTTATAAAAAAAAACATAGATTGTCGTTGAAAATTACGAGATCTCGAACATTTATAGTATTTTATGCAACTGTTGTATAAGAAGGGTCTTAAAAGGCGAGTGGCGTGGGTTGCGATGCGAGCCTTGGCGAGCATCGCAATAAAAGACGCCACGAGCGTTTTTAGACCAGTTATACACCGTTGCATACAATACTTTTTCTACGACAAATTTTACATAAATAGCAGACTACAGAATAGTTAAACTTTTCGGGCAGCAAGTTTTCTATTCGTACTTTTGCTACTCACGCAATTTCTTCAGGAGTGCAGTTATTAATTACTTCGACCATTTTAAAAGAAACGTACACTTTTGTCTTCACAAACACGAATAAAATCTTAATAGTTTAGAACTAATAGTTTATCATATTTTGTCTTTTCATTTTGAACTGTATTTTGGTGGGAAATCGGAAATGTGACAGCTCTTGCTTATGGTTTGTTTTGTTTTTAATTTGTTTGCACTTGCCAATTCGAACTGTTTATTTTTATAAATAATACCAAAAATTTATAGAACATGTAATTTAACACACAATAGATGATGATTAATTATAATTGTAGTAAATAATTTATAATATACAAATGTTAAATCGTAAATAAATACTTTTATTTCGAAATATTTGTTTATGAAGTTGGCACCACTGCAATATAGCGGCCGATTAAAAAAAAGTTAAACAGTGCTTTTATGAAAAATGTATGAACCAAAAAAGTACGCTAAACAGTGCGTTTTTGGGCCATAGAGCATAGAGTTTTTCGACGACTTATTAGTGGTGTCATTGTATTTGAGCTACAGCCTATTTAAATGACAGATAACGGTACAGGAGTAGAAAAAGTTTATTTTTATGGTGATATTTAAGATTTTTTTACAGAGTTATCAACATTACCAAGCCATTTTTAGGGTTCCGTACTCAAAGAGTAAAACGGGTCCCTATTACTAAGACTCCGCTGTCCGTCTGTCTGTCACCAGGCTGTATCTCACTGATACCGTGATAGTTCCAGTCTAAATTTTCACAGATGATGTATTTCTGTTGCCGCTATAACAACAAATACTAAAAACAGAATAAAATAAATATTTTTATTGATAATGGTACGGAACCCTTCATGCGCGACTCCGACTCGCACTTGGCCGGTTTTTTTTATATTATGTTCGGTTATTGTGTTTATTTGTTTCTTATTCAGTCTACAGTAATTTTTCTGTAGTAGTATTCTTCACTAGCTTTTGCCCGCGACTTCGTCCGCGTAGAGCTCGTTTATACGTAGCTCGATACAAACTTTCACCCTCCATTTCCCGTTTAAGGGTAGATTTCGGATATAAAAACTATCCTATGTCTTTCCCCGAGACTCAAACTATCTTTATCATCATCATCATCATATCAGCCGAAGACGTCCACTGCTGGACATAGGCCTCCCCCAAAGAGTTCCAAAGTGACCAACGCCACCCGCATCCAGCGGGCTCCCGAGACCTTTACCAGGTCATCAGTCCACCTTTTGGGGGGCCTACTTACTACCTCTATACCAAATTTTATCTGAATGGGTAGTATAGTAGCTCCATCCAAATAATAACCCCCATTTAACCCCCTTAGGGGATGATCTCCGGAATAAAAACTATCGTATGTCCTTTTCCGGGACTCAAACTATCTTTCAACCAAATTTTATCAAAATGGGTCACAAACCAATTTCCACCCCCAATTACAGCCCCTTAGGGGAGGATTTTCGGGATAAAACTATCCTATGTCCTTCCCCAGAACTACAACTATCGCTATACCGTAAATGGGTACCATCCAAATTTCCATCCACCATTTCACCCCCTTAGGGGATGATTTCCTCCTTTCATGTGTTCCGGAATAAAAATTATTCTATGTTCTTTCCTAGGACTTTACCTCTCTCTATACCAAATTTCATCTAAATGGGTTCCATCCAAATCTTTAACCCTCATTTCACCACCTCAGGAGATGATTTTTCGGGATAAAAACTATGCATTGTCCTTCCCTGGGATTGCTTCAATCTCGTTACCAAATTTCATCTAAATGGGATTTATCCAAATTTTCACCCCCTATTTCATTCCCTGAGGGGATGATTTTCGGGATTAAAACTATCCGTTGTCATACTCAGGTACTCAAGCTATCTTTAGACCAAATTTCATCTAAATGGGTTACATCTAAATTTTCACCCCCAATTTCACCCCATCAGGGGATGATATCTGGAATTTAAAACTATCATATGTCCTTTTCCAGGACTCAAACTATGTATCAACCAAATTTCATCAAAATGGGTCACAAACAAATTTTGACCCCCAATCCCAAGGGGTGTCTCCTTAGGGGATCATTTACGGGATAAAACTATCCTATGTGCTTCCCCAGGACTCCAACTCGCTATACCGTAAATGGGTTCCTTCCAAATATTCATCTCCCATTTCACCCCCTTAGGAGATGATTTCTGGACTACAAATTATAGCTATATTCCCCAGGACTATTATCTCCATACCAAATGTCATCTAAATGGGTTCTATCCAAATTTTCACCCCTCATTTCACCCCCTCTGTAGATGATTTTTCAGGATAAAAACTATATGCATAACTAAATGGGATTTTCCCACATTTTTACCCCTATTTCACCCCCTTAGGGGATGATTTTCGGGATTCAAAGTATCCGTTGTCATTCTACGGGACTCAAACTATCTCTATACCAAATTTGATCTGAACGGAGTCTATCCAAAATTTCCTCCCCCATTTTACCCCCTTAGGGGAAGATTTTCGGGATAAAAACTATCCAATGTCCTTTACTAAAACTTAAACTACCTTTAAACTAAATTTTATCAAAATTGGTTACATCCAAATTTTCACCCCCCCCCGTTTTACCCCCTAGAGGGAGTATTTACGGGATAAAACCTATCCTTTGACCTTTCCCGGGACTTAAACTATTTATATACCAAATTTCATCCAAATCGGTGCAGCGGTTTAAGTAGCTCCATACAAACTTTCACCCCGCATTTCATCCTCTTAAGGGTTGATTTCCGGGATAAAAACTACCCTATATCCTTGCCCAGGCCTTAAACTATCTCTATACCAAATTTCATCTAAATCGGTTCAGCCGTTTTCACGTGATGTGCGTGCGGTCACATAAACAGACAAACAGATAAACAGACAAAAAATCTAAAAACTGTGGTAACGTGTTCTGTTATCGATTTTAAGTATCCCTAGCCAATTTTTTTTCGAATATCTTTCATGTACAGACTTTTGACCCTCTTCAGCTTTATTATATGTATAGATTATTTCTTCACACTGGAAGCTCAAAATTCTATCTTTTCGTATGACGTGAAAACGTAATTGATCCACTTACTGCACTTCTTGTTTGACGATAACGTAATCATCCTCAGCTACTGTGTTCAGTTTCGCGCGCAGAACTTGCAGCCGCTCTATCTGCATCTCCAGTGACACCTTCGACCGTTCATCCTGCATTCTGGAGCTGAAAATAAATTGGCGATTATTTAATTGCTTTGATTGTTGACAGTTCAAAATTTATATGGAACAAAATGTAGGCACCTAGGTACATAGAAATAAAAAAGTTGAAACTGTCAGTTAAAACTTTGTTTTTAAGGGGATCCCATACGCCAATGACCTTCAATCTGAATCCCTTAGTTTTCTAATGTTTTTTGTAGCTTATCATGTTAACAACAACAGCTTTAAGCAATATAGTATCCCATATTTACTTCAAACATCACCGTCTTCGAGATATTTGGCATCAAAGTTGAACAATTTTAGACCAAAAAACAGGTTTTCTGGCCATAACTTTTGTGTTAATTAGTTTAAAACGAAAACCGTACACACGTTTATAGAGACATTAGAGACGAACCCAAATATGTAGATTTTATATAATTTAGATCTTTCACAGCAATTTTATAACAAAAAAGGTGTTTTTTTAGACAATGTTTAAAAAAATCATAAAAAAATAACTATTCATTTCTTTCAAAATATAGTAGACCAAAGTGGAGATTAAAGATTGAAAAATCGATAGCCGTTTGCCTTATAAGTTTATCTGTGGTGCAAAAGTATTTGTATTGATTCAAAACTAGTCAAAAATCGATGAAAACCTCGGGTAGCCCCTTAACAAAGTTTTAACTGACTTCAATTCAGTACTTCGCCAAGTTCGCATACACATGAACATTTCCTTTCCAGTTAATAACGCCTAGAATGATAGTTTCATACGGCTGACGCGCCAAGCGTGAGGCATAAAATGGATTCAAGTAGTTGTGATCAGGGATTGTAACCGGTTACAAATTTACCGGTTACAGAACCGGTTAATTGATTAGGTTCCGTTCGAACTATTTGATTTGGGAGCCTTATTTCGGAGCGCTCTCTAACCGTTCACTCCGTGTTGCGAAACGGGATCAATGACCGCCGCCGCCGCTTCGTTGCGGAGCGCTGCGTAGGTACCTAGCTACAGTGTAGCTACCCACTCTGTTTATTCGATGAATTCGTTCATGTTCCGCCGATGCTGACGCCCTAGTTTTCTGCTCGCCGCTCCTACTTTCGACGATAAAAATATTGAAATAAAATTTTCACATCTCTCATTCAGAAAAGTAAGTTTTGGTCCCCGAAGCAAAATGCTACTTTTCTGTTCAAGCTACTTTTTTAATTTATTCATTGGCTTGTAGCATTTACTCGTACGCGATGTGCCAAAAGATTCTTAATAAAATAATCGACTTAATAAGTAATTTTTTGTTTGTTTTTTTTTGTTCTTTTTGTTTGTTTTTTCTTGTTTTGTTTTGTTCTTTTTTTTAGTTTTGTTTGTTTCGTTTGTTTTTTTGTTTCGTTTTTCTTGTTTTTTTGTTATTTTTTGTATTTTTGTTGTTTTTTTTGTTTCGTTTGTTCGCTGTTTTTAGGGTTTTTGTTTTTTTTTGTTTTTTGGTGTTTTTTGTTGTTTTTTTTATTTTTGTTGGTTTTTTTTTGTTTTTTTTTAGTTATGGTTCATTTTTAGTTTTTTGTTTGTTTTTTTATTTCGTTTGTTTTTTAGTTTGTTTTTTTGTTCGTTTTTTTTGTATTTTTTGTTTTTTTTTTGGATTTTTGTTGTTTTTTTTTGTTTCGTTGGTTGTTTTTGTTCGCTTTTTTAGGATGTTTTTTTTTTGTTTTTTTTTTGTTTTTTTAGTTTGTTATTGTTCATTTTAAGTTTTTTTGTTTCGTTGGATTTTTTGTTAGTTTTTTTTTTGTTTTTTTTCGTTTTTGTTGCTTTGTTCTGTTTTTGCTTTGTTTTTGTTTTCTTTTTGTTTTTATTTCGTTTTTTTTTGTTTTTTGATGTTTTTTTGTTTTGTTCGTTATTTAGTTTAGTTTGTTAGTTTTTTTTGTATTTACTGTTGGTTTTTTTTGTTTTTTGGTGTTTTTATTGTTTTATTTTTGTTCTATTTTTTTGGTAAATTTTTTTTTGTTGTTCGTTTTTTTGTGTTTTTTTTTCGTTCCTTGTTTCATTATTTTTTTCGTGTTTGTTGTTTTTTTGTTCTTTTTTGTTTTGCTTTTCTTTTGTTTTTGTTTTGTTTGTTATTTTTTTGCTGTTTTTGTTTTGTTTTTGTTTTTTTTGCAAAGTATTTCCTCATAGTCGGTGTGAAAAGTTACATGTGTCACTCAGGAGCAAAATTATTTTCGTCTTGGGTGTTAACACTTGAATCCCTCAACACGCTCAGGATTCAATACACCGCCCTCGCAGTAAATATACTATTTCGCTCCCTTGTGACACAAATAACTATTGTACAGTGTACAGCGTAAACACCTACTCAAAATGGGCAGAAAAAAAGGAACTACATCTACCAATTTTATGATTATGATAGAAATTAGCACACATCAAAATGCCTAGTTGAAGGTTGTTGAACCAAAATAAAGGTAGGCAGGTAACTAACTTATACTTTTTTACAAAGTGACTTCAAAGGTTTAGGTAGGTGCCTATAGATAAAAACAAACGAAATGCCCCTTTTGTATGTTGTATGTAATGTATGTATCTAAGTATAACCTAGTTGACACTGTTCGCAACCATCGGTATTCGATATTTGAATATTTTTCCATACATTACCTACATGTAATGTGCGTTATGTAGGTATATGATTTTGATTAGTAATAGTAAGTGACTATATTATGGTTATTTGTACACAAGTGAGCTAAATAGTATATTTACGGCGAGGGCGGTGTATTGAATCCTGAGCGTAGTGAGGGATTCAAGTGTTAACGCCCAAGACGAAAATAATTTTGCTCCTGAGTAACACGTAACTTTTCACAACGACTATGAGGAAACATTTGCAAAAAATACAAAAAAAAGAACAAAATAAAAGAAAAAATAACAAAAACAAAAAAACTAAAAAAAACAAACCAAAAGAAACAAAACAAAAAAAAAAGACAAAAAAAACGACAAAAAAAATTAAAAACAACAAAAAAAACAAAAAAAGAACAAAAAACGAAACAAAAAAACAAAAAAAATACAAAAAAAAGAAAAAATACAACGCATACAAAAAAAACAGAAAAACAAAAACGAACAAAAATACAAAAAAGTAAAAAAAACAGCAAAAAAAACCAAAACAAAAACAACAAAAACAATAAATAACAAAAAAAAAACGAAACTAAAAAGCGAAACAAAAAACAAACGAAACTAAAATACAAAAAACGAAAAAAAATAACAAAAATACAAAAAAAAACAACAAAAAAAAACGGCAAAAAATTTAAACAAAATCAAGCAACAAGAAAAAACAAAAACAAAAAACCAAAAAAAAATAAAAAAACTAAAAGAAAAACAAAAAAACAACAAAAACTAAAACAAAAAAACAAATAAAAACAAAAACAAGAAAAAAAAAACAAAAAAGAACAAAACAAAAAAAATATCCTTTATATATATATATACGTACATTGCACGTAGAATCGATGGCCGTTGGGCGGAAAGGTTTTCGAGTGGCGACCACGTACCGGAAGGCGCGGCGTGGGTAGGGAGTCCGCTGGATGCGGGTGGCGCAGGACCGTTCATTTTGGCACTCTTTGGGGGAGGCCTATGTCCAGCAGTGGACGTCTTTCGGCTGATATGATGATGATGATATATATATACGTTTGTCGATTACGATGACATTACAATCGATTATTTTATCAAGATTCTATTGGCACATTGCGTAAATGCTACAAGCCAATGAATAAATTAAAAAAGTAGCTTGAACAGAAAAGTAGCATTTTGCTCCCTCTCGTCGGGGACCAAAACTTACTTTTGTGAATGAGAGGTGTGAAAAAATATTTATAAATCATTATATTTTTTTGGTCCCTACTTACGTCACAGGTAGCTAATGGCTCACTAATTCTTTGGATAAGTACCTACCTACCTACTACCTATGCACGTTAGGTTTGCGATAGGGCATTTTACCATTTTGTCGAACAAATTGGTGTAAAGCCCCTGCTAGACGGTCGCCAACACGCCCCTCCGACCGGGTGACCTTGGTCCGCACCGACCGTGTAGACAGTTGTTTGGAGCTAAATTTCTTAAGCCCCTGATAGACGGTCGCCAACACGCCCCTCCGACCGGGCGACCTTGGTCCGCACCGACCGTGTAGACAGTTGTTTGGAGCTAAATTTCTTAAGCCCCTGATAGATGGTCGCCAACATGCCCCTCCAACCGGGCGACCTTGGTCCGCACCGACCGTGTAGACAGTTGTTTGGAGCTAAATTTCTTAAGCCCCTGATAGATGGTCGCCAACATGCACCTCCGACCGGGCGACCTTGGTCCGCACCGACCGTGTAGACAGTTGTTTGGAGCTAAATTTCTTAAGCCCCTGATAGATGGTCGCCAACACGCCCCTCCGACCGGACGACCTTGGTCCGCACCGACCGTGTAGACAGTTGTTTGGAGCTAAATTTCTTAAGCCCCTGATAGATGGTCGCCAACATGCCCCTCCGACCGGGCGACCTTGGTCCGCACCGACCGTGTAGACAGTTGTTTGGAGCTAAATTTCTTAAGCCCCTGATAGACGGTCACCAACACGCCCCTCCGACCGGGCGACCTTGTTCCGCACCAACCGTGTAGACAGTTGTTTGGAGCTAAATTTCATACTACAGCGGTCGGTGCCGACCAAGGTCGCTCGGTCGGAGTGGCGTGTTGGCGACCGTCTAGCAGGGGCTTAAGTACTTATACAATGTTTCGCAAATCATACTTGATGTTTTATGTAAGTCCTTACCTACCGTGTAAGTGTAGTGGCGGCGCGTGAACATTTCCGATGGGCAACCCGGAACAAAATAAGTTATGAATGAGTTAAGAGTTTTTAACTATAGGCTTGCCTAAAAATAAATTTTAGGAAGGCCGGTGGGAATCGGCTTGGACGGGCGCTCCGCCACTATTACTTACTACAGTACAATGTCAATATATGAACAGTATAAATACTTAGGTAAATTTGGGTACTTATTTAGTAAAATCGAATCTAATACTAATAATAATAATTTAAATGCCTGCACCAAATGTTTATATTAGCCCAGTGGTTGAATGGTAGAGAATGCCTTATGGCATTAAGTCCGCCATTTACTTTTTTATATTGGGCAATAAAGTATAAATAAATAGTAATAATACTCAAGCGTCTATATATATAGCCAACTAATCCTGTATAAGCTTGCGACTCTAGCGAGCCAGCGAGCGGTCGTTCACCCGTACACGGAGAGAGCGCTCTCTAACCGGTAAATGATACTTCGTTCCCTGTTTGCGCTCCGACATACGCTCCGGGGAGAGCGGTGTTCTTGCGAGCGTAACCTTTATTATGGGTTAGGCTCTCAAAATCTGGCTCTAACCGCTACGGCAAAATTAACCGGGTTACAATCCCTGGTTGTGATCAACTCGTATTCACACGCGCCAATACGCACACAAACGCACCAATTTTGTTCCACCGATCGGCGTACTACGCCATTTATGGCTGAGTTTTGGTGGCCTCACCGTTGCGCGTGAACTGCGTTTCTAGGCGTTATTATTCTAAGACGTTAGAGTAATACCTAATCAGTAGGTAGTAAACTTAATAGGTAAGCAGGTACATGTACATATTTAATAGTCGTGTAAACAGGTAGGTTCATAACATAAGTAGTAGTAAAAAAAACGAACGAGGTGCTTATAGCCGAAGCAGGTTTTTCTTGTCAGGTAGAGAAAACTAGCTCGCTGTTTCGTTTTTCCGCGGGCGGCGTTATCACGTCACGCGCAGTGATAGGGTTAATAGGTATTCGCATCACATGGCTAGTTTGTATTGTGCTTAATGCATGTTAATATCTACCAAAACACACGTCACTTCTACCTAATAAAAGTGCACTTTTATGCAGTGTACCTAGGTATCAACTCTACATTTCTCGTTTCTATCGTATATTGTAAAGATCCAACTCTGCATTTGTTCGTAATACAAAAAAGCAAGCATATATTGAAACGTCGAATAACAAGTAACAACATTATAGGCATTGGCTATTAATTCCCTGCAGCTTCGCAACGTGAAGTCAAAGTGACGTAATGTCTGTTAATGATAACAAAACACGAACGCAATTGAACGCATCTCATGTGCAAATAACCTCCTCCAGCGTAGCGAAAACATAACATAAACATAATGCTATTTACAGTAACCGCAGCCAGTCTTGTTGAAACCATATTATTTACCTTTGCCAACAGAACTGTAATGAGCCTTTACGACTAAAAATGGCATCGCCTTTCATTGCATAATCATGGACGACATTGAACCAAATACGTGAATAAATGCACGATTGACAGGAATGACGCGACAAAATCTACATCATGAGAAAGATAAATGTTTCTGCAGTCCTTATTCAACATCATGTACGATAGTAATTTCGCGAAAAACATTCAAAACAAGAATCCGTTAAATATTTAAAGATCGAATTCGAAGGAAAAACGTTGGAGTTAACGGTAATTATATTCGAGGCTTATATTGAAGTAATTAAGCGGATCTGGTAATGTAGACTAACTAAAGTTATCATTAAACGACGTAAATGTTACTTATTGTCGATAAAAAGACATCCTCCAGTCATGAATTAAGTCACACAAATGAAATTTGTGGTTATAACAACTGCGGAATGACGACATTATCGATTGTACACATACCTTGAATTTTCATTATACGCCATCTAATCTTCTCGAAGACAATTTAACCATTTAAAATAGAGCATACAATAAACAGGAAATAGGGCCACATTATTGAAATCCGTTAACACTAAAAGTTGTTGAAATAAATAAATCTACTTTATGTATAAAATAACCACGATTCGTTAGCATTCGTTACAATCAAAAGTGAACATCGTGTATCTCTTACACACTATACAGAAAGCATTTATATCTGAAAGAGACAGAACATAAAGCATCGTAAATAGAACTCACTGGGAGCGCCATCTTTGATAGGAAGTGGGTTACGCTTCTTGCTTGTCTATGGCCATAATGTAGCCAGCAAGAATAATGTTATTCAAGAATGGGGGGTTTAAGTTTGGATAGAATGCGATGACTGACGTAACCCTTCACGTGAAACCATCCCAGTGAGTCATCGAAGACATTAAAAGCTGTTTATGATAAAATCCAAAATCTTTATTCACTTTCCTACCCAAAAAATATTACGTGTTTTTTTTGTATAAAATAGAGTAAACAAAATAAGGATAGCAAATAAAATGTGTCCTCTCAGTGTCTCAGTAAAAAAAAGTCTTACGGTTGGTCACGTCATAATAATCGAGTAAGCGTCAAACGCAATAAGGCTTAGAATAAAAAATAATACCTGCGTACAGATGGTCCTCTGTGAAAACAAACCGATGTTTAACAACTATAAAACTATCACACCAGCTCCTCGGATAGCACGTGCTCTATAGTTCCTACTGTGATCGGATGCGTCACTTTAGAGCAAGCAGCAAAAGGGACAAGCCTGATGGCTAATGTTCTTTTTCCCTGAAAACAACACAAATATATAAACGGTATTGGACTTTTTTCTATTCTCAGGTAGTTATTACGTTTAATATAAATAAAATAAAACACACCTTCATCTAGCACGCGTATTGATCATAGCAATCGAGTACATAGCCCAATACCGATAGAACACAAACATAGCACAAGGTCGGTGTCCGCGGGTAATTATGAAGTATCTCGGGTTGATAACTATTTTGGAGACCAAGAGACTTCCGTACTTCTTAAATACTTTACCCGAAGACATCCGACATGAACCAAATAAACATAAATTTAAAAAAACACCTACTGCATACACTTAATTAACGTTTGCTTATTTTGCAAGCAAGCGTTATCACACTCATATATATAATAAGATTAATAAGTTAGCATTTAAGAATAAAATAGGATTAAAAACGATGTTATTATTATGTTATGTATATTAAGCATAAAAGAGACTTTCCTGCAGGCAAACGGTTGAAACAGTTTTGCAGGGACATGTTTTAGAATAAGTTTTTTATATCTTTGGTTAATAAATAAAAATAAAAATAAAACAGAGCTACATTCACATTGCCCGACACGATATCAGTTGATGCAGGTGTATCAAGCAGGAGACAGTAACTAAAATGTATTTGGTCTTATGAACGCAACAAATTGCCGCTGTAACTGATATACTCGTAGTTATCCAAGCATTCTATTTTCATCGGCATTTTTTTAGGGTTCCGTAGCCAAATGGCAAAAAACGGAACCCTTATAGATTCGTCATGTCCGTCCATCTGTCTGTGTCTGTCCGTCCGTATGTCACAGCCACTTTTTTCCGAAACTACAAGAGCTATACTGTTGAATCTTGGTAAGTAAATGTATTCTGTGAACCGCATTAAGATTTTCATACAAAAATCGAAAAAAAAACATTAAGTTTTAGGGGTCCCCATACTCAGAACTGAACCTCAAAAAATTTTTTTTCATCAAACCCATACGGGTGGGGTATGAATGGATAGGTCTTCAAAAATGATATTGAGGTTTCTAACATCATTTTTTTCTAAACTGAATAGTTTGCGCGAGAGACACTTCCAAAGTGGTAAAATGTGTCCCCCCCCCCCCCTTCCCCTGTAACTTCTAAAATAAGAGAATGATAAAACTAAAAAAATATATGATGTACATAACCATGTAAACTTCCACCGAAAATTGGTTTGAACGAGATCTAATAAGTAGTTTTTTTTAATACGTCATAAATCGTAAACCGCAATTTATTTCACGGAACCCTTCATGTGCGAGTCCGACTAGCACTTGGCCGCTTTTTTTAATTTGGATATAATTCATAAAAGCAACTTTTTCTGTGTAATTGATGTTAATCTTATTACCTAATTACTTATACCCTGAGAACTTTACGGTTTCGCTCTATGAAAACACAACAATATATCGATATCGACCATATTTTTACACCATAAAATAGGTTGTGTAATTAGGCTAAATATTCATTAATAATCCACCTTAATTTAATACCGCAACGGTAAAAAATTAATCTTTATAAATTCCGTAAAAATCAGGCGAAAATGGTATAAACTTTCTTTACTTTATAATTATAATTGACTACGTCTATATATGTTCTTTGGGATACGTGCATAATCCACTTATTTTTGTTAATGAATAAACCTTTCTATAGGCCGGATGAAATTCAATATTATCTCAAGGTCGTAAATATTTAATTAAAATGCCGTTATTTACTGATGCATATATTTTTGGATTCAGGTAGTAAGTCTCCAAATTTGTGTACTCAAACATGTTTTCATTATAAAAATACTGATAACATTTTTGCTTGTGGATTAATTTTTTTTCCTAACTTCCGGTTCATAGAATTATTGACTTCGATAGTAAAAGTTTTTTTAAATAACATATAAAAGCCGTATACAAATAATTAGCCTGATATTGAATTATTTGCAAAAAGAACGTAATTTTCTCAGGGTATTAGTCAATATTAATCCTACGAAATTTTTAACATAAAAAATTAATAACTTTTAACGAGCTTTTGAAAAGTCTGTAAAAATAATTATAAATGTTTTAATATTTATTTTCGTTTATTTGTACAATAATGAAGACACATTTCACACCTATTAGTTAGTGCCTGTTTGTTCGTAGATAAATATATTTATAAATGATTGCTTCATGTTCTAATTGGTTTTAGTGTTGTACTATCTGATTAAACAAATTTCATGTATGATACCTACTAACTACATCAAACATCACATCTAGTTTAGGTACATTACCTTACCAACGTACGGTGTTCGGTCTTTGGATTGAGATGAATTATAATATTTGTAACTGTCAAAACAAAAAAAAAAAATGTTCAATTCCATGGTGAGGTATTATATATTGGATATTGGCAAATCCACCTTGCTGAAATCAGCAAGGAGTAAAAGCCATAAAAAAATTACAAAAAAATGGTCAGGTGTATTAATATTAAAAGCTATTAAAATAAGAAATGTTACATGACAAATTCGTAACTCCTTCTAGACTCCCATTGTCTATGGTGTTGTAGGGGAGATTTGATTTCTTGAATATGGCAACAAGCTTCTGTCAACATAATAATCCATTGTGTAGCTCTACCTTGGCGCCAAAGTAAATAAAAACAATAACACAAGTGGCTGTTTGCTTTCACTACATTTTATGCATCAAAACCTTTGTCTATTTGATATATAAATACAATGAAGTTTCGGGCAGTTATGATAGATGCTGGACCTATGCGGGAGTTTACAAGTAAACACGAACTTCATTTAAACTTACCGACATTTGGTCAGTGTACTCGGTTCGCCGGAATCAACTAAGGTTAACGTTTTTTCAGATATAGTTAGCACAATATCGAAACTTTCTAAGGAGTGCGTTGCAAGGATAGCCGATGATCAACTTTATTTCATTGTCAGTGATGAAAACAGTGGTCCCGCGCCGCCGATATTATGGTGTGAAATACCACAAGCTATGTTCTTCTCTGAATACCAAATGGTGGGTTTGGATGAAGAGCATAAGGATATTTACTTAGAATTCACCTCAGGTGAGTGTGAACCGTATGACAACATTTTCAATTATTTGGATTTGGTATGCTTGTTTGATTATTGAAAGATAAGATAGATAATTCCATCTCGTAAGTTGATAGCCCAAATAATTCCTTTTTTAAATTGTTGGTCTCATTGCAGCTATATATTATAGGAGGCCACATATCCTCACACTTTCATTTCAAATGTAAGTCAGAGAAATTATCTGTTTTCAGCAAATTTGGCAAGATCTCTGCTTACCTTAAAAAGTGCAAAAGCCTTGAAAATGAAACTGACTAAGAAGCAATGTCCATGTCTAACATTAGAAATAGAAGTGGTATGTATGTATCAGTTTAAGAAAAGTTCACTAGCAAACTAATATTATAAGCGTTAACATGTTATTAAGCAGTAGTATGCAATATATGAACAGAAACAAAAACCCCAGCCAAGCACACTCACAGTGAAAAACTTGAACATTTGTGAATATCTACATGCAAAAACTCAACATTGTTTTGCATGATTGGTTGCCATCAAAATGGCACCTTCTAACTCCTGGATATTTTTTTGTGGTTTCGAATTTGAAATCTTTGCTTATTCCTTTAAGATTAGAAACTCGATTCCAATTTCTTGGAGGACTTGGAGATGTAAAATTATAGGTTCAAATGTTTGGCATGGATCCATGTCGCAGCATACAAGGGGTTAAGATGTTGGTTTGGAACTCTGAATGTGCGGATAATGAGGTTAAAACAAACAATATTTTATAAAATGTGTTTCTCAGTGGTTCATGTTAAGCAAGTGTCTGAAAACATGTGAATATATGCTTATAAATTTGTTATATCCCCTGTGATCATTCTTTTGTGCTTCAAGGGCAACAAGTGATATGACTGGCACAAAACAATTGTATCATATTCCTCATAGTTTACAATGTATTTTACAATCTTGGAGTTTGTTATGTCCATGGATCTCAAAGCTCACTTACCAGCATTTTCGTGCATCCTTTTCTGAGTCACTAACCCTATTATTGTCAGTGACTCTTAAAGTAGCTATGAAGCATGTTGACCATGTAAAGAAACACTATAGCTATCATGGCATATAAAATAAAAATCATTTATTTCAGACTCGTAGAATCCATATGTTTGTTAGTACATAAAATAATTTAAAAGCTAAGTGTTAGTAGGCAAAAAAGAAAAGTATAATTTGTACGCTGACATGCACTGTATTGTTTAGGGCAAAACTCAAGAGTTATTTTACCCTCCCCATCACAATGCCAACCCAGTGCCCTAACATAGGGCAATCCCAATGTCCTTCGAATATCCTCAGAATGCTGTTCTCACTTCCTTGCCCTCGTCTCAGCAGCGAGGCGACCCTCTTGCATTTGATGACATGGAAGCCATCAGTGTGCTATCTATATGCTATCAAAGTAGCTAATTGTGCCATTGTGTCATACCTATGTAGTTGCAGAGTAAAGTTCATATATTTTGTACGAGCGAGTGAAGCAAACAAAGTTCCCGGTTTCAGCTTGGGCACAAAATATTTCTTATGTTATCCTCTACACTCTACAGGTCACTTTTACACAGGTTTCTCATGAAATTCTGTGAGCAAATTCAATTATTATAGGTATAGATTTTTTGTCAATTCAGTTTGTCGAAGATTAGTATAGAGAAATGCTCGCGAGTTCTATGTTTCAAGCTAGTTTCATTAATAATCATGCTCTAAAAAGTTGACAATGTGAGTGACTTTTTTGTGTGTGTGATGAACCTATCCAGTTTCAAAAAGCTGTAATTTTTTAAATTCCTTTAGCCATCATCAACATCACAGCAGACTCGGCAAGTCACCCATGACATACCCGTCAAGGTCATACCAAGGAAGTTATGGTCAGACTTCCAGGAACCAAAGATACCCAAACCAGATGTAAGTAAATTTTTGTTTTTATGAAACAGGAGAGTTTTTTGTTACCCATCCCTGCTAAACATTTGAACCCTATAGTTTCATATCTCAAGGTCATCTTCTGATAAGCCTAACTTTTGGTTGTGAGATGTCAATATGTCAGGCGATTTCCAAGGCAGAGTAGGCCTAGGGCAATTTTGAAAATATTTATTCCATTTTCTATCAAACAAATGTACAACATTACGTTTTATCATGTCAATTTATACTTGAGGTCGGTCATAAAGTAAACCATTTTCCTTTCAGATATCAATAGAACTACCATCTCTAAAACAGCTGCGAACCACAATAGACCGCATGAGGACCATGGCCGCTGAAGTAACTATACGAGCATCTGCTGAGGGTAGACTGACATTCCAGATAAAGACGGACACTAGCAAAGTTTCCACTAGATTCAAGGATTTGAGGGTGGAGGCGTTTGAGGGTTTGTGCTTTTGCACTACATACATCTCTTACCTGACTGCTTTGCCATCATACTTAATTGAGAGGTTCCATGTTTTGGAACATATGGTAACACTTTCAGTGCCAGCAACCTGGGAGGTAGCTCTGCTCTAAGGCACTTTTTTCTACATACGGATTTCCCCTTGTTAACGGCTACGAGGGCGCTGCGAAACCTTTGGCACTGAATTAGTTACGCAGTTTTCCCTATGGGTTCAATGGTCAGATGGCATCGGATTCCATGAAAATTTTTGTGATTGGGTAGTAAGCAGACTCAGGGCTGTTTTGGGATGCCGCCAGGATTATGCTAGGATAAGGACAGGGCCTGATGGGATGAGTTGGATAGGCATATTTTGGAGACATAAAAATATGTTTGGTAATTATATGTATAACCATAGCGGCTATGTTTCCATACAAGTGATAAACTTCATAGCTTTTTTAAGTAAAGATATGTTTCTGACGGAAAACCAGCCTTAAATCCCTTGAATTAACTGCGTCTTATTGAAATTAATAATGCTGTATAAATTTTTAGGTCCAATAGAACACTCGGACTCTGAGACAGAAACGCAAGCAAACGAAGACATGTCTCACATCTGCTACTGCCGCGTGGATGCTAAAAAATTTTCCATGTTCCTGAGCGCTGACCAAATCTCACACAACAGGACCGTGTGCAGTATAGTGCATAAGAAGTTGGTCATTCTGTGTCTCCAGACTGAGGAAAATGTTAAATTGCAGTGTTTTATTACTGGTATTGTGTTCTAATACAGATAAGCGAGCTAAGCGACAACGTGACGCCTGTTCGCCAACGGAAAATTGCGCGGACGTTTTTCAAAAAAAGTGTACAAAACATCTTTTTTTTACAGAATTCGAAATTTTTTGGTTTTTCTTACTCAGAATCGTTGATGCTATCGATCCTCATACAAGAAAAAAAGTGTCCCGGATTTTACTAAGTAAGATTGCATACAAAAATGTGACGATCTGGAATGGAATATTTAGGACACTTTTTTTCTTGTATGAGGATCGATAGTATCAAAGATTCTGAAAAAAAAAATTGTTTTGTACACTTTTTTAGGGTTCCGTAGCCAAATGGCAAAAAACGGATTCCTTATAGATTCGTCATGTCTGTCTGTCCGTCCGTCCGTATGTCACAGCCACTTTTTTCCGAAACTATAAGAGCTGATACTGTTGAAACTTGGTAAGTAGATGTATTCTGTAAACCGCGTTAAGATTTTCACACAAAAATAGAAAAAAAAACACAATAAATTTTGGGGTTCCCCATACTTAGAACTGAAACTCAAATTTTTTTCTCATCATACCCATATGGATAGGTCTTCAAAAATGATATTGAGGTTACTAACATCATTTTATTCTAAACTGAATAGTGTGCGCGAGAGACACTTCCAAAGTGGTAAAATGTGTGTCCCCCCCCCCCCCCCCCCCCTGTAACTTCTAAAATAAGAGAATGATAATATATTATATATTATCATTCTCTTATTTTAGAAGTTCCAAACTGGTAAAATGTGTGTCATCCCCATACAAATCATACTCATATGGATACCACACTTCCAAAGTGGTAAAAGTAAAATGTGTTCTAAAATAAGAGAATGATAATATATTATATATTATCATTCTCTTATTTTAGAAGTTACAGGGGGGGGACACACACATTTTACCACTTTGGAAGTGTGGTATCCATATGGGTATGATGAAAAAATAAGAGAATGATAAAACTAAAAAAAATATATGGTGTACATTACCATGCAAACTTCCAACAAAAATTGGTTTGAACGAGATCTAGTAAGTAGTTTTTTTTAATACGTCATAAATCGTAAAAAGCTATTTATTAACCAACGGAACCATTCATGTGCGAGTCCGACTCGCACTTGGCCGCTTTTTTGATAAACGCTCCCTGCCAGGCTTGCAGTAGTGTATGCCGCTCCCGCATTGGCTTACACTGCTTCTATACTCCATCTGGGTCATTGTTAGATTTAGGTTCGCGTCTCTTCTGTGGACATTGCCAAAGAGCCTAATTTTTGGTTGAACTTTGAATCCGCATAAACAGCGTCGCCTCGTGTATAATTCTATGCTATGTATAAACATAAGACCTTAACTATTGACCACAGAAAAGACGAGTTTTGTTTTTTTTTTGACTTGAAGACCATTGATCTACAGGGTGTGGCCTGTAATAGGAGCAAATATTCAAAAGGACGCTTCCTTAGAGCAGTTGCAGTAACCCGTTGTGTCCTATTCATTTTTATTATTTTTTGGATTCGGAGAAATTTTGATCTAAAGTTATGACCTCCAAGTAATGTATCTTGGCACCACGACATACTAGCACAGCAGTCAATGCGGATTTAGAGGTAACATCATGTATGAGTCAGAATAGTTTTTGCATTTGTCAGAATACTTTTCAAAAGATATTTGTTTTTTTTTTTTAAATAAAAAGTTACTGATAGCATTCCAGAAGAGCAAAACAATACAAGTAAACATATTTTAAAGAAAAAAAAACTAAAAAAAATTTTTTTTTTTCAAATGAAACCACGTGGAAATAATTTTTCACAAGCTTAATAATCTACTGTTTAATTTTTTGCTCCTATTACGGCCACACCCTGTACATTAGTAGCTTGATTATCCTTTTGGATACCAGTTGTTAATGGTCATATCCATACATCTTGCGACATAAACATTTTTACGTCATACCTGGCCATAAAGTAGGAATTACCGCACGCTACGCGTGCGTAAAACCCCACTACCTGGCCAGATAGAGACGTAAAATTTTGTACTCACCACGGGCGGTAATAAAGAAAGCCTCAGAGCGCATATTTATCGCCCTTGCCTTCGGCTCGGGCGTCAAATACCTGCGATCTGAGACATTCTTTGTTTAACCGCCCTAGGTAAGTAATGTACTATTTTGTGGTGGACCAAAGCACACAATACTGTGTGGGATGAAGTTAAAATCTTAATTAGTTGAATTATTAATAGTTATTGTGATATTAAACTGTTAAATAAAACTCTTACAATATCAAGTTTGTTTTTATTTTAGTATAACAGTGATGGCCAATATTTTTAATTTTTTCAGTTCTGTAATACAAGTATGTAGTAGTACACTCCTTACCAATAATGGAAATATTAGGATTAATAGTTTTTTCGATCCTTTGGTTCTTAAAACCCCTTGTAATTTTTCCTAATGTACTTTATTCTAAAATTAAACAATGATATGTCAGATAGACATTTGAATCATTTTAAAATCTAACAATAAGGCTGGGCGCAAAATGTTCGGTTTCCGGATTTGGTTTTCGACTTATAGCGCTCGCAGGCGTTTACGGAACAATAATTAACGCTCTAGACTCCAGAGGGCTGTAAGTCAAAAACCGAACATTTGCGCCCAGCCTAAGAGCATGTGCGCACACTAGCGTTTCCGACTGACGATTTTCTGTAAAGTACATCTTTTTCCAAGTCATCCACAATGTGTTCCACCTCAAGTCCATATTCTCAACTAGACGAGTCATGAATGTGGACGAGTTGTGAAATAGGTGTTCAATTAATGTCTAACCTTTCCAACGCTCTGTCAAAGAAAAGTTGACAAGCACACGCCAAATTAACAAGACATCTAGTGCGGAGTTAAACCTTGTCAATGCAAGCTTGCGATCGCGCTGGGCTCTGACGCATAAATCAGTCATTGGCGTTGAACCTGCAGTGCGGCATATATACGTCGTTGGCGTCGAAAAGGTTAACGTAACGTTTAATAACTCGACTTCGTGGAAACTGCTATTTGCGGTTGTTATAAAACACAAATTAAAATACTGAATGAATCGCATCATATATCAATCGTGACATGTTATTCTTCACTATCAACGCATTGTTTGCAGCCCGGCTCCGAAATGATTGATTAAATATAACATTTAGTTGTAAGCTAAATGGAAGGATCTCTCGTTGTCTCGCCGCAGCGTGTCGTGGGTGGCCTTCAAGTGATCCAGCTTGGTGGATATCTGTGCGATGGAGTTGTCTATCCACTGCATCGACGACACGTGGGCGTTCAGGATACGTCCTATCTGACCGATCTGAAATTAAGCATTTTAAACTGTAATCCACATTCCTCCGTTAGCTGTTAATAGTAGATTGTACAACAAGAGCATAAAACGAGCCATCCAACCTGAGACGTTTATATCCACCGGCGAGGGTGGATAGTTAAGTCGAGGGGTTGAATGGCTAATTTATGCCGGAGTTATACACACTGCTTTTCACTTCGATTGCGAGAAAATAACAAATAATTGCAAAATTAAATGAAATAATAGCTCATTCCCGTCACTTAAAATTTTAAAGTTTTTATGTTTAATTTTCGACTCGTGATAATATTAGACTTAGGTACAGTCGCCACCACATACATAGGTATAGATAAATTAACGAGAGCATGGAATTGCATATGTAGTAGTATTGTATGTTTACAGGCATTCTATATTTGAATTTTCTATTTTCTCGTACTTCATCATAAAAAGAGGTTTGTTATATATTGAAGAAGTAAATACCAAAATAATGTCGGTGTCAAATTGTGAAGAAAAATTAAGAGAAAATTATTCTCTTTTTGTTGCAAACGGTACTACCACTACAAATGCAATTCCACTATACACTATAGGTGTTAAAAAATATCGGCACATGCACCCTAATGCCTTGAAAATAGAGGTGTGTTCCGATGTTTGTGACGTGCTTGTTTGCTCCGATATATGTGATGGCGACTATACCTCATACTGCCAAGCCATTTAATGGTTCAATACGTTTTAAAATAATAATTGAAGATTAACGGGGTAAATGCAAATATCCCACTGATATGTGAAAATATGTGTTTTCATATACTTGACACCTCGTATTACAGGTGTCAAATATCTGAAAACACAGCATCGCATCTCTTGTGGATATTCGCCCTTAAGAGTGCTCTTCAAAAAAGCGCTCGCTCAGAATTCGGTATTTTGACACGCGTAGTGCGTTTGTGTGTGTAAATACTACTACCACCCACACAAACGTACCTAACCCCCACATGCACAGCGAGATCGCACCAGCCGCGGGTGCCGTCCCTTTCTAGCTATATGTAAGTGCGATCGTGATAGAACTAACCGCGGAGCTTGCCGATGCAAATATCTGTATAGCGCACCGTTGGAATTCACTCCGTGACCGATATTGATACTTGCACTAAAAAGTGGTAAGTATTACTTCGCTAACATGATGTTCTAGAACATCATGTTAGCGAAGTTAGGTGACTTGAATAAAGTAAGTATTTGATTTTTGAGCACAAGTTTTCTATTTGTATTAAAATATTATGATATGACAAAGTATATTTAGTTTCGTTTTTTTAGTATAAAATAAACTAACGAGTTTTAAAGTTGTCAGTAATAAGAATAATAATTTGTTTTACGGATATTAATAGTTTGCATGTTATCTGAGTCTTATTTATATATAGTAATGTAGTGAAATTATACCAGTAGACCCACTACTAGGAAATTACTGGGTACTTACGTATTCATTTCTTGAAGAATTTTTTTTTTTGCTATGGACAGTAAAAAAAAACTGCCCTTCATAGAAATTGCTATGTCCGTTTCTTACCAAAGGAACTGAAAATTATAAATTATACAAACACAGCTTTTTATCTAGAATACAATTAATTAATGCGTGATTTTATTCAAAAGCCTAAAACCTCAGATGATAAAAAGGAATAGATATGAAACGGGGGCTTGGCGCGTGTCGGTGCGACATGGCCAAATGGGCATGTCACTGCCCACCGCATGTTAGTCGCAATTTGCCGTGAATCTGAAATGTTTTTCCACGTTTACTCAAAATGCCGAATTGTAGCGTGGTTACATGCAAAAATAGGAATGAAACTAAAACCTACATGAATGGTGGAGTCACGCACCACATGTGAGTATTAGTATTTTCACTTAAGTCAGTAAAAACTAATATTTTAATAAATAAACGCAACGCCGCATCATTTCTCGGGATCGAACTAACACATCGAACGAAAAAGCATATTTTTGTAACAACGCATAGATTGTACATTGAACGTTCAATACAGTAAACCACGGCGCAATGTATTAAACCACTATGGATATGGACGATGCTTGATTTTTTTAGTGGTACGGCCGCTGCTTGGCGTCGCAAACTAGAGCGGTGCCAAAGTGCAGTTACAATTTACGCGTAATCGACAAAATAGAAGTACGATATCATACTAGTTATTTTATTTCGACTACTTTCGCTGTTTTATTTTATTTAATTACTTGTTTTGGTTGGGTGCCTATCTTAAAGGTAACTAATAACATACTAATAAGATTAAAATGCACAAAATGTTTACGGTACCTACTAATAAGATTTTCACTAAGTTGCAGTATGAACGGTTAATAGACATATTAAAATTGTATGTACAAGTATATAATTTAATTGCAAATGGCTTCAGAACAACTTTAAATGTGATATTATTACCAATAATTTATTTTAAATGAGTATTTTTTACTTTCATTTGAAATGTGATAATTGAAGAAGAAATCTCGGTTTCTTATTACAGTTTTCCAAAGAATCCGAGTAGGTACTAAAAAAATGGATAGATGCTACTGGCAGAGGTCCTAACTGGTTTCCTGTACAGAGAAGAGTTAATGTGTTCGTAACATTTTCAAGAAAAATGTTTCCACCCACTTAATAAGAGCCGTACACTTTTCGAATATTTGACACCTCGCTTGCTTGAAACCTAGGTGTAAAATGTATGGTAACACATTTTCGCACATCTTTGGTGGATACTCGCCCTTAGCCTTAAATCTCGTAATATGAGTAATGGACATATTATTTCGCGCCAAAATGCGAGTCGGATCGGCCTGGTACCTACAGGTCAAAAATATCGATGTGACCAGAGTTTTAAATGTATGTGAACACGAACTTATAAAAAGCCGTTTATGTTACTCTGTAGGTATTCGTCAATATTTTTTACTTTTGCGATTTATGGTAAGTTAACAACCCGTGTTATTTAAACTTGTAGCTAGAAGTTTAAATACCACCAGTTGAAGATGTTACCCATCAATATCTTAACATAATATTAATTTTAATATCAATGTCGATAAAACATAATTTTAACGTTTGTCGCCCCCCTAGTGTAGTGCGTTTAAGCCAATCACAGCCCTTGTTTGCATGTTGCCGTAGACTCACTGGCAACGCCCGAGTCTTTGTTTTTACACGGTTCAATGTGTGTGCCTGTGGGCACTGCGGTGGGAGAAAACTGGGGACATCGGTTTTGGTTGAAATTAAGCAGTACGGCACTTCTCCCTTTTTTTATGTTCTGAGCCTAAAACCTATGTCACTTATTAGGATTCCGTACTCAAAGAGTAAAACGGGACCCTATTACTAAGACTCCGCTGTCCGTCTGTCTGTCTGAATGTCTGTCTGTCCTTCTGTCACCAGGCTGTATCTCATGAACCGTGATAGATAGAGATTTTCATAGATGATGTATTTCTGTTGTCGCTATTTATAACAAAAAATACTAAATTAAAAACAGAATACATCTTTTTATTTTTATTTTAGTTTTTATTTGTTTCTTTTTCTTTTACAATCTTACACAAATCGACCTTGCCCCAAACTAAGCAAAGCTTGTACTATGGGTACTAGACAACGATAAACATACTTACATAGATAAATAAATACTTAAATACATAGAAAACATCCATGACTCAGGAACAAATATTTGTGCCCATCACACAAATAAATGCCCTTACCGGGATTCAAACCCGGGACCTCCAGCTTCGTAGGCAGAGTCACTACCAAGTTACTAACTAGGCTACAGGGGGTTCCTATACAACAAATTTTTTGCCGTTTAAATATATAGATAATGGTACGGTACCCTTCGTGCGCGAGTCCGACTCGCACTTGGCCGGTTTTTTAAACATTTATTTCGAAATAAAGAGTGATACTCGGAAATGTCGAAGGGAAGGTCAATCGTCGAATCCGACTCGGCTGGGCAGCATTCGGGAAGCTACGGCACATCTTTTCGTCCAATATTCCGCAGTGTCTCAAGACGAGAGTCTTTGACCAGTGTGTGATGCCAGTGATGACATATGGCACGGAAACGTGGTCGCTTACTAAAGGCCTCATAAGAAGGCTCAAAGTCACTCAAAGGGCAATGGCTCTCCATTGCCCTTTGAGTGACTTTGAGCCTATGCTATGATATGCTGGGAGTTTCTCTGCGCGATCGCATCAGAAATGAGGCTATCCGCAGCAAAACCAAGGAAACTGATAAAGCCCTCCGAATTGCTTAACTTAAGTGGCAGTGGGCGGGGCACATTGCACGTAGAACCGATGGCCGTTGGGGCGGAAAGGTTCTCGAGTGGCAACCACGTACCGGAAGGCACAGCGTGGGTAGGCCCCCCGCAAGGTGGACTGATGACCTGGTAAAGGTCGCGGGAGTCCGCTGGATGAGGGTGGCGCAGGACCGGCCATTGTGGCACTCTTTGGGGGAGGCGTATGTCCAGCAGTGAACGTCTTTCGGCTGATATGATGATGATGATGATGATGACTCGGAAATGTAATAAAACCACGTAAAAATCTTCCTTTCCAGTGTAAACCCCCGGTGTGTTTTATATATAAACGAAAATAATTACTAAATGCAAGGTAGGATCGTGCTGTACTTAACAAACGCCATATAAGCTTGTTTTTTAAAAAGTTTTTTATTCATCTTGTTATTTTCAATAACCCTGCATATTATGTCGCTGGTTCGTGGGTACTTGTACAGACAAATCACACAAACCCAAACAAGATAGGTCTATCTATTTTAGTTAAGGAGTTCCCATGACCACCTTCCATCATCAGATCCTGGAAATCATCCATCACCAAAGTGTTTACCATGACAAAACAGATGAGCTCAAACTAGATGGGTTATCTAGTTTAGTTTAGGAGTTCCATGACCACCTTATAGCTCCATCATCAGACTCTGGAAATCATCCAGCACCAAAGTCTTGCCGTGCCATGACCAAATAAATGAGCCCAAATTCGATGGCTTTATCTTGTTGAGTTTAGGAGTTGCTATGGCCACCTTCCGACTCCATCATCAGACCAGCTCTATGATATTATGTCACCGAAGATACGCAATTGTACCTAATTTGAAGATTTCACCCAAACTCCCATACATACATACATACTAACAAGGTGGACTGATAGTAACAAGTAAATAAATTAAATCTATCAAGTATCACGATCACTCGTACAATAATAATTGACTATAGAACGCGTAGTTTAGACAAAAGGATCCAACCCACAAGACATCACCATTGAAATGTATGACTTTTGTTTTAGGTAGAAGGTTCAATTTTAAATGTTACGTATCCGGTGGGTTTGAGCCTTTTCGCTACACTACGTCATATATGGCAGCTATGCAATTCATAACTTGTCTCGATTAGCCTCACGAATGTATCCCCAGTATAGTTTGACCCCGAGGTTGGTAACAACTATGCTTAGTCGGAGATCAAAATAATATTATTTTATCTGAAGAGTGGCCGGTTAGCTTCGTGAATAGCCACAAATAAACACACTACACGTCTGTCTCGGAGGGCTATTCAGCCGGTACTGAGATAAATTCCCGCGCGACGGTAAATTTATACTAGTTTTGAATAATTATTTATAAATATAAATTTTGACAAAAGTTATATTTTTTGGACTGGATCTTGTTGGTACAAGCATGAACTTTAATGTTGTGTAAGATTCAATACAAAAATTATTCAACAATAATGAGAAAATCCTTGAGTTTTCAGTACGATTTTGTTGACAAATATGGTGTAATTGAGAACAGTTTACATATATATACGTGCAGAATAAGGAAAATTCGAGGCGGCTAGGCGCAATGGCAACATATTACGCTAGTGAAAATAGAAAATAACAAGTAGGTTCTGATATAACATCATGGAGTATTAGGGGCTCAAACTTATGATTCTGCGCTCTCTTCAGAAAACTACTGTCGGTAATCGGGTATTTTCGGTTAAAGTATTCAGTTCTTCGTAAATTGGAGGCGGCTAGGACCAATATGAGGAGTTAACCTATGCAAATAAGTAATCAGGATCTAGAAAAAGCTCTCCGTTTCTTAGAATTACAACGTCAAAAATCCGTCATTCTCACTTATTCCTGACCAAAAAACGAGCGCCCTCTTAAGAGTCTCCATACAAGCGTGGTTTGGTTAGGTTAGGAAAAGAAAAAAAATACAACAGAAGGTTATTATGCAAAACTTCTTGTCTCTATTTTTTTTTCTATTATGATTTCTAAACTAGATTCCGACCTAGACATGGGGGATCTTATTGTGTATACAAAGTTTCCTGTTATTCCAGCATGTCATTTTAAAATGAGAGCCAAACCTAAGTTTGTATGGGGAGCCGAGTTGCGTCGAGCTTTCTGGGGACTATTAAGAGTTTTAAGTTGTTTATCGTCTCAAACCTCAGCGGTTATAATAACAACGAACATGGAGTTTCAAAGCGTCGATGTCCATACGGTGTCGTGTTCGTTTACTATTAGGCGGCCCGCAAGCAAGACTAGTGCATAATGGTTTCCCATCGCTTTTTTACGGAACCGTACGAACGTGTCTTGCTATTTCCGTCGGTCACGGTACAAAAAGTACTGAGGTTGACTGATGTTGCATTACAAATACGAACATTTCCGAGAAAATACGATGGGACATGATTATTCATTACATCTGTATGCTACCATCATGGTATAAAACACACTTAACCGTTCGTATCCCTTGTTCCGGATCCGTTCAGAACAGTTGAAATGTTACGTCTAAAACATAATAAAAATTCTGTCAAAAATCTCATTTTTGGTACAAGCTTTTATTGCCGACTGTACTTTTCTGTATACCGTCATCAACTATTCATTAAGACGATTATAACGAGCCCAAACTCGATGGGGTTGTGTCGTTTTATTGCGGAGTTCCTATGGCCACCTTCCAGCTCCAGCATCAGATCAGCTCCATGTCATTACAATATTGCATTGTCATGCTAAGTCCTTTCAGACTAAGTCCATATGCAATTAACTGCTACAATTATACATTTAAAATACAAATAATCATGTCATATGCATGCAAAATTTCAGCTCAATCGGAAACCGGGAAGTGGGTCAAATTTAATACATTCACGGCCACGCTAATCTCGTAGCGCTACGCCGTAGTCCGTAGCAGCTTAAACCTCGTATGTAGCGAAATGACGCATACGTGTCGTCATGGGCCCTGAATGGGTTAACTTGCAAGATTTGATTACCGACAGACAGACAGACAACGGGACAACATCCCAACTCCCAAGGATTGACTAATGTCACTTACTGGATCATTACTATCTTGGCTTCGATTGGTCTCGTTGAGGTGTTCAATAACTTCTTTCAAGTCTTGCGACATTGTCTTCAGCTGGGAGTCTAGACTTTCCGCCAGAGTGTACCTGTAAAAAATGACAGTGTATCTCAAGCAGAGGAAACCATAGCAAATTAGTAATACACCAGTATAATTCACGAGTCAAAATTAATTTTGAAAGCCCGAAAAGTTCACTGTTTCGTAGGAAAATGCATATGAATGAATGAATGAAAGAATATATTTTATTTCAGGTCTTCACCGACTAAGTAATTATAAGGTTAGATTACAAATCTTACATACAATTTAACATACAACATAAACTGACATTCACAGAACACAGAACATACACTTACTTACTATATTGCAAGGTAGATTTGACCTGTCCAATCCAATACAGAAGTATTGGACAGTCAAACCTACCAGCCATCATTTTCAGGATGCTGTTGGTACTTTTCCTCACTCGAGCCATCAGGGATGAAATTTTATTTCGCATAATCGCATGGAAGTCATTTGTGCGTGCCTCTGCGAACATCCCCGAGGCACTACACCATTTGGGCATTCCTAACAGCATCCTGAAAATATTATTATACGTAACGCGTAGGGCGCTATAAGCTCGCTTTGTGTACTTAACCCACAGTCCGCCAGCGTAGAAAGATTGGCAGAAGGCTTTAAAAAGTGCAATCTTTACCTCTGCGGAACACCTAGCGAACCTGCGGGCAAGCATGTTACCTCTGACTGATAACGCCCTACGCTCCTTTTCTATATCCTGGTCATCACTCAGGTCTTCAGCAATAATGTGACCAAGATACTTAAAACTTTGTACAACTTTAAGTACAACTCCACCAAGAGTGACGGGGGGCACAAAATAAGGCTTGATTTTGCCCGCCTTGAAAACCATTACTTCACTCTTTGCGGAGTTGTACACTAATCCATGCTGCTTATATCTTCCAACCAGCTGTCTGAGAGCTCCGATGGAAGGGCTCAGCAGCACCATGTCATCGGCATAACTTATATTGTTGAGACAGGTATCTTCAACATGACATCCCGCATGCATGCTGCTGAGTCCCTTCATAATGCCTAGTGCATAAGGTCTAGTGAAACATTAGGAATAAAGTTGTGAGGTCTAACAAGGGAGAGTAAGGAGACCCATTGAATAAGACGATTTATTTTATAATCATCATCATATCAGCCGAAAGACGTCCACTGCTGGACATAGGCCTCCCCCAAGGAGTGCCAAAGTGACCAGCCCTGCACCACCCACATCCAGCGGACTCCCGCGACCTTTACCAGGTCATCAGTCCACCTTGTGGGGGGCCTACCCACGCCGCGCCTTCCGGTACGTGGTCGCCACTCGAGAACCTTTCCGCCCCAACGGCCATCGGTTCTACGTGCAATGTGCTCCGCCCACTGCCACTCACGAGCATTATTTGCATTAACGTAAATGATAGGCACTCTCACCGACGTTATTTGACGACCGCTTTAGCCTAGTTGGTAGTGACCCTGCCTACGAAGCAAGAGGTCCTGGGTTCGAATCCCGGTAAGGGCATTTATTTGTGTGATGAGCACGAATATTTGTTCCTGAGTCATGGATGTTTTCTATGTATTTAAGTATTTATTTATCTATATAAGTATGTTTATCTTCGTCTAGTACCCATAGTACAAGCTTTGCTTAGTTTGGGACTAAGGCGAATTGTGTAAGATTGTCCGCAAATATAAAAAACCGGCCAAGTGCGAGTCGGACTCGCGCACGATGGGTTCCGTACCATTATCTATGAATAACTATTTTATTCTGTGTTTTTAGTATTTGTTATAGCGGCAACAGAAATACATCATCTGTGAAAATTTCAGCTGGAACTATCACGGTATCGGTGAGATACAGCCTGGTGACAGACAGACGGACAGCGGAGTCTTAGTAATAGGGTCCCGTTTTACTCTTTGAGTACGGAACCCTAAAAATAAAAAAAATATAGAAGTAGCTTACATCTGTTCTCTCTCGGGATCCCTCGCGCGGTCGCCGGAGTCGAGCAGCTGTTTCTCGAGCGGCGCGAGCAAGTCCTCCAGCTCCTTCTGTTGCGCCAACACAAAGTCCAGCTCCAACTCGAGACTCTGCTGTTCGTTCTTCACCGCTTGCACTGTGTCGTTTACTTCCACTATCTGAAACGTAACGCAACTTATACATTTAACAGACAATTAAAACTGTAGATTGTACAACAAGAGCATAAAACGCGCCATTTAACCTGAGACGTTTATATACTATACTTAGTAGAGGGGTTAAATGGCTAATTTATGCCCGAGTTATACACACTGCTTTTCACTTCGATTGCGAGAAAATAACAAATAATTGGAAAATTAAATTAAACAATAGCTCATTCGTTGAGAGCTAAAAAATACCTACGGCCTCTGTGATAAAAAAATAATTTAAATGAAAATACTACGTTTTTTGTGATAAAAACTGATGCTACCAATTTAAGTAGACTTAAATATTACGTACAATTGTTATCCACTCTCGAAACTAAGACAATAAATTAATACAAGTGATATAAACTCGACCGGTCATCATAATACTCCTATGATCGTAAAAACTGTGAATGTGATGTGAAAAACGGCAAAGTTCTATTAAATACAGTGTGGGCTATGAGACAATTATGATTAGTGTATGTGTATAACTAATTCATGCGCAAATGTTTTGAAAACAACCTCACCGCAAAATTATTATCACTTAAAAATCCAAACTGCCGCCCGAAATGACGCCACGTCAACAAGAAGTCAATGACCTTTACAAAAAAATTTGTTATTTGTGTGTATTTTGACATTAAATGAATACTCCAAAGTGATAGTGAAACCGGTGCTTTGAATATTAGAGATAAACTTTAAAATAACATTATAATTCAAAAAACTACAAATAAAAGCAGTGTGCAGTGCCATCTAGCCGGTGACGCAGGAACCTCAAACGAACCGATCAAACAACTCTTTCCGCGCCACTTACTTAATTTTACTCTGAACTAATTTGTCATTCCTATATAAGTGGTTCGCCATCTAGCGGTAAAATGTGGAACTTTTACATGCAATAGCTGATATCCGAACTACACGAACGACATAAACGCAAATTTGGAACCTGTAATTACATGCGAGTTTGGCGCAGTATTATACGCTTGGACTATACTTCGAGAAAGTGCATAGTGGTCTGGGTTCAAACCTCAGCACAGTAAACGTTTTCTTTTTTTTTCTTTTCATCTTTTCGATTCAAAAATGACGCCAGGATCGAAACCAACCTGCGCAAAGTGTAAAAATATTATCCAAGGAAAACAATATCTTACGTGCTCTCGTTGCGAGCAAACTTATGACCTTTTGTGTTCTAATAAAGAGAAACTGTTTCCCTTAATGGACCAAGATAGAAAGGCTTCATGGATGTGTATTAAATGTAGACAATATAAGGAGCAGCCGAAAAAAACTAGTACGCCAACTAATCTAAAACTTAATGTCCGCCGAAGTCCTACATTACCATCAACCTCCCGACCAATATCAACTCAAACAACTACGAGCATGAAGAAAAACACTTGCGCTGCAGCAGCACAGACAAAGATAGAAGGATCTTCATCCCTAGACACTCCTTTTACTTTCGAAAATGTCACTGTAAGGAAATACAGGGTGCCAGTGTACAATTCCTTTTTCTCCTTAAGCGATGAAAGCTCTTTGGAGAGTTCAATTCTGCCACCAAATAATGATATGAAAAGAAGCAGCAATTCTGACATCAGTAATATCACTGAAACTACAATAGGTTTAGAACAAACTTTCAAGTCTATTGATACCTCTGCAAACAATCTCACAAATGAGATTACTCTGTCAAACTTTGACACGCAGGTGCAAAACATTGCCATGGACCGACTTAAAGAGCAAATACAGAGCCTGTCAGATCAACTACTGGGAGCGAATAATGAAATTCAAATACTACTTCGAAAAAATTGTGACCTCAATAATGATCTATCTGAGACACGAAAAAAATGCGACTACTACGAAACTCTTTTGCACGGATCCTCAGCAGTTTCACCAAATGCCGCATCTACACCAGTTACAAAGGATAAGAAGCGAGAAGAAGTAAAAGCACACAATAAAACTACTTCAGGATGTTCTGTCAAACCAACTGCACCGTTGCCTAGACCAGCGTCCCCGGATAAACAGCGAGACACATCATCTAAAACACTCGGTACTAATAATATGCCATCTAGTGAGACCAGCAGCGAAACTAATAAGACCAAAACGAACGACGGTCCTATTCATCGAGTTAAACGTACACTAAAAATAATAAGCAGCAATGAAAAAAATAACATCCTGAAAGTTGTACAAGAATATTTTGAGAATTTTGACTATTGCCACTACAAAACCAAAGGGATTGGAATAGAACACATATTCAGTAATCTTCAAGGTAGACTCCAGGACCTAACAATGAAAGACTTCTGCGTTCTTCTTATAGGTGAACATGACTTCAGATCCACTAAGAATTACATACAATTGGTACAGTTCATCAGAACAGCCGTTGAAAAGATCACACATACCAACATTATTATATGCGTCCCTACTTATATATGTGGGGCGAAAGTATACAACTGCCGCGTGGAACTATTCAATAGTCTGCTCAATTTAGATATAATGTCTAATCATTACGCCTACTTTTTCGACTCCAACTTGAAGCTGACCCTGGAGATGTTCTCTGAAAGGACTGGGAAGTTAAACGACCAAGGCGTGAAAAACGTTCTCGAAAACGTGCAAAAATTTTTGTTGGATATCGAGAACTACAATAAGTCCATAGATAATTCTATTAATCAAGAAACTCTTTTTCGAGGTTAATACTCTAAATATGTTTCATCAAAAAGTGCAAGGCTTGAGGTCAAAAGTGGATCAGATCGAGATTTTAGCAGACTCTAAACACATCCAAGTTTTTTGTTTTACGGAAACTTTCCTTAAACATGATGAGGTAACAACCTTACAATTAGACCAGTTTCAGTTAGCCGCTCATTTCTGTAGAAAGCATAAAAAAAGGGGAGGCACAAGTATATATGTAAAGAATTGTATCGACTATGTAACTCTTGATTGGATATCGGCTATGTCAATTGAGTCACTTTTTGAAGTTTGTGGCATTATTATTCCTGACTTAAATACTAATTTTGTATGTCTCTATAGAACACCTAATGGTAATTGTGACTTATTCATGGACAATCTAGAACTCTTGTTAAATAAACTAGTATTACGTAATCGTAGAATGAGCAAAAAAATTGTTATTGCAGGAGATTTTAATATAGATTTACTCAAAAATGATAATAATGCAAACAAATTCAAAGCACTGTTATGTAAATATAATCTGAGTATAACTATTAACGAACCAACAAGAATAACATCACATTCAAAAACATGTATTGATAATATAATAACGAATGCAAAAAGATGTAATGTAGAGGTATTAAACTTGGGAATATCCGATCACACAGGCCAACTCTTAAAACTACCAACCAGCTTGAGCTTCAACGAAAGGTACTGGTATATTTACAGAAGAAATATAGATGCTAACTTAGAAATTTTTGTAAAATACATTTCCCAGGTAAATTTTTCAGATGTTTACTTGCAATCAGATCCTTGTTTAGCTTATAAAATATTTATGGACCTGTTCATGTTAGTTTTTGAACTCTGCATACCTCTACAAAGAATTAGAGTAACATATAGAAAGAAACCACAATGGAAAAGCAAGGGCATTCTTAAGTCTTGTAAAAGTAAGCGACTGAGGTATTTAAAGTTAAGAACCAAAAAGGGAACTGATCCACAATCATCTGACTTTAAAAAATACTGTAAAGTTCTGAAAAGGGTTATACGTTCGTCAAAAATATTAAGTAGCAATAATTATATACAAACTAGCACCAACAAAACAAAAGCAACCTGGAATTTAATCAGACAACACACTTCCTCGACTAATTCTATAAAAAATACAGTTGAAAGTATAAAACTATGCGACGATAATGCTACTACAGACCCTTTGGAAATTGCCAAGATTTTTAACAATTTTTATGTAACTCGTAATTATGACAGTAACGTATCGAAACATAACTTTAAGCCAATTTCAACATCTCTCTGTAAAAGTTTATTTTTAAACCCAGTTGATACATTTGAAATAAAAAAAGTTACCAAAGCACTAAGAAATACAAAAAGTTCAGGACATGATAATATACCTATTCAAGTAATAAAAGCATCTTTGGACTACATAGCTGAACCATTGGCTCATGTAATGAATCTTATTTTCCAAACAGGGATATTTCCAGATGATTTGAAGAAAGCCCTTATAAAACCGTTATTTAAAAAGGGTAAAAAAGACGATGTAAGTAACTATCGTCCTATTGCCATATTACCAAGCTTCTCCAAAATATTTGAACGGTGTATATACAATAGAGTTGTTCATTTCCTAAATTCAAATAACATTATACATCCCAACCAGTTCGGGTTCCAAAGAGGAAAGTCAACAACACATGCAGTGTTTCAATTGTTTAAACATATATGGGATGAAATCAATAATAAAAGGCCCTGTATTGCATTATTTCTAGACATGTCCCAGGCATTTGATTGTGTAGTGCATGAGATTTTGTTATCGCAACTTAGTAACGTAGGTATTAGAGGTAATGTACATAAATTATTTGAAAGTTATTTAAAAGATAGACAGCAAGCCACGGTTATTGAAAAATATAATAAGAAAACTAAAACTGTACAGCAAACACAGTCAAAATTTCAACATATTAAAGTTGGAGTACCTCAAGGCAGCATCCTTGGTCCGTTGTTATTTTTACTGTATGTTAATGATATGCCAAACATCATAGATGAACTTTGCGTAATGTTTGCTGATGATGCAACCATATTATTCTCTGGAAAAAACTCAGGATCCAATTTTCAAGAAAAAATTAACAATACTCTTCAAACTGTTGTCAACTGGCTTAAATCAATTAACTTAAAAGTAAACGTAGATAAAACAAAAACGATACAATTTAGAAATTACAAAACAAACCCAATAAACTTGAATGTTGAACACGGGGGAGCTATTATACAAAACATAAACAGTACCAACTTTTTAGGCGTCTCTGTAGATTCACATTTAAATTGGAAATCTCATATAGAAAAGTTAAATAAAAAAATATCCAGTCAGTGCTATGCTTTATCCGTCTTATCAAGTACTTGCTCAGAAGATATTGTAAGAAATGCATATTATGGAAATATTTATCCTTTGTTGAATTATGGTGTAATTTATTGGGGTAATTCTGTTAATGTCAAAACTACTTTCATTCTCCAAAAAAAATGTCTCCGCATTATATACCGCTTGTACAATACTGAGTCCGTTAGAAATATTTTTAGGGAAAAGAAATTTCTAACCTTAACTGGATTATATATTTTAGAGCTGTGTTCCTATGTAATAAATCATAAATATAATTTTAACTTCTGCTCAGAACAGCGTAACAATTTACGATCACAGTATATGTACAACATTTCACTGCCAGCGATCAAAAACGCAACCTATTATAGGAGCACCTTTATCACCGCTATCAAAGTCTTCAACCATCTACCCATTAGCCTAAAAATGTTGAGCGGAAATCAATTTAAGCGCCAATTAAAACGATGGTTGACAGAAAATGTATTTTATGATTTAAAAGAATACTTTGAGTTTTTAAACTGAATAATTATATACCTATGTAACGTTTATAGTTAATATTGTATGCCCGAAAGGGTTGCCATTGTAACTCACACATTTATCATTAAGACCTAATTGTACATGGTAAACAATAAATGTTCTCTTTCTCTTTCTTTCTTTCTTTCTCTTTCATTCCCGTCACTTAACTTTTTAAAGTTTTTATGTTATATTTCGACACGTGATATTAGACTTAGGTACTTCATACTGCCATGTAATTTAATGGTTCAATACGTTTTAAAATACTAATTGACTCCTATTCTATCTAGTTTTATTAATTTAGTAATGGAAAACACGGATGTGAAATTTATTGACACGGGCCAATTACAAACGCAGGCCCAGAATTGTAATAGTCGGCGTACCGTCAGCATATACATAAACTGCAGGACTTATCTAGGGAAAAATTCTTGACCTCCATTAGATTGAGTCATAAAGGGTTAGGATTCTGGTGGCAGTTTAGCACAAGTAATGCAGTGGAGTCGTCATTGTATATTTTTTTATTTGAATAAATGAATAACTGAACGATAAATCTATATTGCAGTGCCGGCCAATAATATATCACCTTTGCGTTTTATTGTATGAACGTGTATAGAGTAAAAAATTTAGGTTTGTTGAAACATCGCATATTTTACTAGTTACACAAATTAACATAATTTTTGACGACAACTGCAATGCAATACGGTTTACAATGATGATTGTATACTATAACATTTAAATAAATTTTACCTCTTTGCTAAACTGTTTAATGTATTCAAGAGCTTGAACAACTTGCAACTGGAATTAAAGTTTCAAAATCTTGCACATTATCTTCTTCTGATGTTAAACGGTTGTACATTATTGGTTTAACAACCATTTATTCATTCATTCATTCAATCAAAAATATATATAACAACGTCTCCTTTGTTCTTTGTTCACCTTTGCCACCAAACATCCTAACTCTAGTCATAAGTCGGGCAAGAAAGATGCTGATACCTGTAATTACGTCATAGAAGTGCCAGCCCTTATACGCAAAGCGCTCATATCCCAAAATAGAGTTTTTGTTAATTGGTCTTCGTGCCCAGTGAGAGACTTTACGATCGTCACCAGGGGACCGATTTTTGACTTTCGAGCGCTCGAATCTTTCACTCGAAAACGGACTAAAATTACGAAATGCTCTTTTGAAATAGCGATAGAAAATTGAAAAGCGAGTGGTATTGACCACTCGTATTCAATTATATCGGTAGAAAGTTAGTGCCTGCAACTTTGACACTAAAATTGTATTTACTTTTATGTAATTTTCGAGCGGTCGAAAGTTGCTGCAGTTTGGTCACGCCGCCAAGACGTGCAAGCAATCTGACCTCACGTGTGGACATTGCAGTGACGCAGGGCATTCAGATAAGGAGTGCCCAAAGAAAGGAGATCCGCCCAAATGTGCAACATGCAAATTTTACAAAAAACCGAACGAACATAAAACGGGTGACCTTGAATGTCCTGCTAGAAAAATGGCCGAGCAACGTTACATAAACTCGATTGATTACAAAGGGGTCTAATTTAAGGACTTTTGTTTTGACTCATTTTATATGTACTTATAAATTTACTTATTTCACCTATTTTAATCACTAATTCGTCATATTTTAACGTCGTTCTAGTAAACACGTAGGCCGCAGCGCAAGCAATTATTCGTAAAAAAATATGTATTGCACTCAATCACTTAAACTTGCTTGACCTACTTAGTCTAACGCAATTGCAGATGCTGACACTGTAATTATGTATACCTAACGTAATTTTAATAGACGATTTTGATATGTATATACTTAATTTGTTTAATTTAAATAGATATAAGTTACTATGTTCTATATGCCAATTGTTTCTAAATGTACGATAATATTATATACCATTCTTTTGCACAAATTGCACTAATTAGTTTGTGTTTTTTATCTTTGTCTGAGACACAGGATCATCCTAGTTCAGACGCATGTAATATCTAATGTATGTACCTATTATGTATTAATACCTACGCAAGCACTTTGTTAAAATTAGCAGTAAGGTTTTTCAATAAATTATTCTTATTCTTATTAAAGCAGATCAAATAAAATGACAAGTTTATTCTACGAAGTTTTATTATGTGTGTGGCGTCGTGGCTGTTATGCCCGATTATCTTAGTCTTTAAAACAATTTTACTTTGTGCACTAGAGCATAAAAGTGGCATTTTGTGCAGCATACATCCAGCACAAAGGCGAACTTTGCGAGCATGAGAAGTGAAAAAAATATAGTTAACCAAGCTGAACTGGTAGCAGGGGGCACCCCCTCAGCACTCTTTAGTTAAGTAAAATCTCAAAATAAATATAAAGATTAATTTTAGCTAACTATATGTTTGTAAACTTATTCTTTATGAAAAAATAACAGTTTATTTTTACTTGTTTAATTTTTGGGACAAACTTTATTACTGACTGTACTTACGTGAAGGATGGCGTTCAAAAGGTTAAGGTTTGCTGCCTCGAGCCTCTGATATAAGCTTAGTCCGCCACTGTCTTTTCTTAGCAGTTTTATTTAATCGTATGGCATACATTATTTGGCCTTTTGAGTTTGTCACTTTTTAGTACCACCCAGGGGATATGCGCAGGGTTGTGGTAGGTAGTTCCTGCGGACGCGAGTGACAGTTGTCCCCCCTTTGTCAAGTGAGTGGGCAACTCGACTGTTAGAGGTTCTTAAGCCGCCCGAAGGCCTCTAACTCGGCTTAACGACTACTGTCATAGACAGCATCCGGGATCAACTGCTTAGCGTGCCTTCCAAAGCACGGAAGCGCTTATTTATAGTAACCACTCAAACAGGCGGTCACCTATCCAATGACTGACCGCTGCCATCTTTGCTTTACCTGCGTTATCGTTTCCGATTCGCAGGCGCCGCAGGGCTATGAACGCTTCCTTCGCTTAGCAGTCATCAATTAGTCATAGAAAGTTCGGTACTGCTGGCTGATTCTGGTATCGCCGGTCGTGGTCCGTGCAGACAAAGTACCCTATCTCGATTTACACTAGTAACAGTACAGTAACAGTGATTTCGGGTGAGGCTTTTATGAACTGAACCTTTTGGACGCATACGTTATGGCGTGCGCTGTCAAAGCCACCTTCATGCTTTCAACTAAGGTGGCGTATAGGTGTCACATTCGTTCGTGAGCGTCCAGAGGGTTAATAACCCAAGATAAACTAGTGTGCACACTTGGCGAGCATTTACCACGCAAGGCTGCTCGCTCGACGTGGACGCACGTGTCTCGGTGCTCGAAGACTCCCCTGTCCGTCTGTCTGTCTGTCACCAGGCTGTATCTCATGAACCGTGATAGTTAAACAGTTGAAATTTTCACAGATGATGTATTTCTGTTGCTGCTATAACAACAAATACTAAAAAACCGGCCAAGTGCGAGTTGGACTCGCGCACGAAGGGTTCCGTACCATTATCTATAAAAACGGCAAAAAAATCACGTTTGTTGTATGGGAGCCACCCTTTAAAAAAAAATTGGTTTAGTATTTGTTGTTATAGCGGCAACAGAAATACATAATCTGTGAAAATTTCAACTCTCTAGCTATCACGGTTCTTGAGATACAGCCTCGTGACAGACAGACGGACGGACAGCGAAGTCTTAGTAATAGGGTCCCGTTTTACTCTTTGAGTACGGAACCCTAAAAACTGAACAAAATAAATATTTAAGGGGGCTCCCATACAACAAACGTGATTTTTTTGCTCGTTATTGATAACGGCAACAGGTAGACGCTTGAAATATTCACAGAATATTTAGTTATATATTCACTTTAAAAATAAAACAAATATTTAAGGGGGGCTCCCATACAACACCGTGCGGGGGCTGCGCCGCTGTGCTTGTACTGGAGCAAGTGTACAGAAATGAAATACCTTCTCCCCGTTGGCGATGAGCAGCCGGTCCCACGCGTTGATCTGCGTGGCCTGGTTGATGAAGGTCCTCTCCTGCTCTTCGAGCTCGAGGGTCCACTTGTTGATGTTCTCCTCCAGCTGGACGAACGTTATTGACGTGATGGGCTGCGGGGGCTGCGCCGCTGTGCTTGTACTGGAGCAAGTGTACAGAAATGAAATACCTTCTCCCCGTTGGCGATGAGCAGCCGGTCCCACGCGTTGATCTGCGTGGCCTGGTTGATGAAGGTCCTCTCCTGCTCTTCGAGCTCGAGGGTCCACTTGTTGATGTTCTCCTCCAGCTGGACGAACGTTATTGACGTGATGGGCTGCGGGGGCTGCGCCGCTGTGCTTGTACTGGAGCAAGTGTACAGAAATGAAATACCTTCTCCCCGTTGGCGATGAGCAGCCGGTCCCACGCGTTGATCTGCGTGGCCTGGTTGATGAAGGTCCTCTCCTGCTCTTCGAGCTCGAGGGTCCACTTGTTGATGTTCTCCTCCAGCTGGACGAACGTTATTGACGTGATGGGCTGCGGGGGCTGCGCCGCTGTGCTTGTACTGGAGCAAGTGTACAGAAATGAAATACCTTCTCCCCGTTGGCGATGAGCAGCCGGTCCCACGCGTTGATCTGCGTGGCCTGGTTGATGAAGGTCCTCTCCTGCTCTTCGAGCTCGAGGGTCCACTTGTTGATGTTCTCCTCCAGCTGGACGAACGTTATTGACGTGATGGGCTGCGGGGGCTGCGCCGCTGTGCTTGTACTGGAGCAAGTGTACAGAAATGAAATACCTTCTCCCCGTTGGCGATGAGCAGCCGGTCCCACGCGTTGATCTGCGTGGCCTGGTTGATGAAGGTCCTCTCCTGCTCTTCGAGCTCGAGGGTCCACTTGTTGATGTTCTCCTCCAGCTGGACGAACGTTATTGACGTGATGGGCTGCGGGGGCTGCGCCGCTGTGCTTGTACTGGAGCAAGTGTACAGAAATGAAATACCTTCTCCCCGTTGGCGATGAGCAGCCGGTCCCACGCGTTGATCTGCGTGGCCTGGTTGATGAAGGTCCTCTCCTGCTCTTCGAGCTCGAGGGTCCACTTGTTGATGTTCTCCTCCAGCTGGACGAACGTTATTGACGTGATGGGCTGCGGGGGCTGCGCCGCTGTGCTTGTACTGGAGCAAGTGTACAGAAATGAAATACCTTCTCCCCGTTGGCGATGAGCAGCCGGTCCCACGCGTTGATCTGCGTGGCCTGGTTGATGAAGGTCCTCTCCTGCTCTTCGAGCTCGAGGGTCCACTTGTTGATGTTCTCCTCCAGCTGGACGAACGTTATTGACGTGATGGGCTGCGGGGGCTGCGCCGCTGTGCTTGTACTGGAGCAAGTGTACAGAAATGAAATACCTTCTCCCCGTTGGCGATGAGCAGCCGGTCCCACGCGTTGATCTGCGTGGCCTGGTTGATGAAGGTCCTCTCCTGCTCTTCGAGCTCGAGGGTCCACTTGTTGATGTTCTCCTCCAGCTGGACGAACGTTATTGACGTGATGGGCTGCGGGGGCTGCGCCGCTGTGCTTGTACTGGAGCAAGTGTACAGAAATGAAATACCTTCTCCCCGTTGGCGATGAGCAGCCGGTCCCACGCGTTGATCTGCGTGGCCTGGTTGATGAAGGTCCTCTCCTGCTCTTCGAGCTCGAGGGTCCACTTGTTGATGTTCTCCTCCAGCTGGACGAACGTTATTGACGTGATGGGCTGCGGGGGCTGCGCCGCTGTGCTTGTACTGGAGCAAGTGTACAGAAATGAAATACCTTCTCCCCGTTGGCGATGAGCAGCCGGTCCCACGCGTTGATCTGCGTGGCCTGGTTGATGAAGGTCCTCTCCTGCTCTTCGAGCTCGAGGGTCCACTTGTTGATGTTCTCCTCCAGCTGGACGAACGTTATTGACGTGATGGGCTGCGGGGGCTGCGCCGCTGTGCTTGTACTGGAGCAAGTGTACAGAAATGAAATACCTTCTCCCCGTTGGCGATGAGCAGCCGGTCCCACGCGTTGATCTGCGTGGCCTGGTTGATGAAGGTCCTCTCCTGCTCTTCGAGCTCGAGGGTCCACTTGTTGATGTTCTCCTCCAGCTGGACGAACGTTATTGACGTGATGGGCTGCGGGGGCTGCGCCGCTGTGCTTGTACTGGAGCAAGTGTACAGAAATGAAATACCTTCTCCCCGTTGGCGATGAGCAGCCGGTCCCACGCGTTGATCTGCGTGGCCTGGTTGATGAAGGTCCTCTCCTGCTCTTCGAGCTCGAGGGTCCACTTGTTGATGTTCTCCTCCAGCTGGACGAACGTTATTGACGTGATGGGCTGCGGGGGCTGCGCCGCTGTGCTTGTACTGGAGCAAGTGTACAGAAATGAAATACCTTCTCCCCGTTGGCGATGAGCAGCCGGTCCCACGCGTTGATCTGCGTGGCCTGGTTGATGAAGGTCCTCTCCTGCTCTTCGAGCTCGAGGGTCCACTTGTTGATGTTCTCCTCCAGCTGGACGAACGTTATTGACGTGATGGGCTGCGGGGGCTGCGCCGCTGTGCTTGTACTGGAGCAAGTGTACAGAAATGAAATACCTTCTCCCCGTTGGCGATGAGCAGCCGGTCCCACGCGTTGATCTGCGTGGCCTGGTTGATGAAGGTCCTCTCCTGCTCTTCGAGCTCGAGGGTCCACTTGTTGATGTTCTCCTCCAGCTGGACGAACGTTATTGACGTGATGGGCTGCGGGGGCGGCGCCGCTGTGCTCCTGTGAACAGAATGCAATCTAATATACTTACAGGGTGTTCGGAATAACGATGTACTACACTGGACTACTAGGAAGAGTTTGACTTGAACCTTAATATCTCTTAGTCCAATCTGTGATACTTTTAAGGGGTCCGTACCTAAAAGGTAAAACGGGACCCTATTACTAAGACAAAAAATGTATCCTCGAATACAAATAGGTTTAAGATTTGACATTTGTTAGTTACTCAATAAAAAATACATAAAAAGCATTTATTCAGTATCTTAAAATATTTACATAGTCTGCAGTTGGTGCCTCTTTTTAAGCATTGAAATATGCTTGTGTTAAGAGACCCCGCTCTTCCACATGTTTATCTTAATAATTTAATTTTAGGTGTACACATATTATACAAACTTATTTAGCTTAACCTAAAATCTAGAATGCCTCCTTGTGTTTGTATGTACCATTTATTAATTTATTGACATTTTAACTGTATTTTGATTCATTGTATTTTTTAAATCAATAACTAAACAATTTGCATGCCTGCAGGCTGGATGCACCGAACTTGAAAATATTGTACACCATCTTTAGTAGGATGAATTACTTACGTTACTGGCAGTAATAGAGACGGCATTGTGGTAGCCGCAGTGGTTTTTCCTAACGCTGTTATACCGGACGGGGCTGTAGTAGATGCTAAAAAACAATAGTACATTACTTACCATGGGCGGTAAAGTAAAAAATGTCTCAGCTCGCTGGCATTTGATGCCCGAGCCCAAGGCAAGAGAGATAAATATGCGATCCGAGGTTTTCTTTATTACCGCCCGTGGTAAGTACAACGTTTTAAGTCTCTTCCTGACCAGGAAGTGGGATTTTCCACACGCGTAGTGAGCGGTAATTGCTACTTTATGACCAGGTATGACGTAAAAATACCCTTTTCCCCTCACTGCCTCGGAAAGCCATCTTTTATCCTTTAAAACCAGTGAGCAAAAACGCATTTTATCCACTAGTGGGCAAAGTAATTTGACCTTTGAGCGTATCTCATGAACCGTGATAGTTAGACAGTTGAAATTTTCACTGATGAAATATTTCTGTTGCCGTTTTAACAATAAATACTAAAAACCAGAATAAAATAAATATTTAAAGGGGCTCCCATACAAAAAAACTTTTCAAAATTGCTTGTTGCCTTCATCAGGCGCTGGGTCTCAAAATGTATGGGAAAACTAAAACCCGACTCGCACTTGACCAAAATTCAAAAACAATGGTTATTTGTTATACTTTTTTAAACAAGGATACAAATTTATTATTTAAATTAAATAAAGTTTTTTTGCATGTGACTTTCCTCGCTACAGTGAGGTGAAAAGTTTTGTGTTACACACTGGTGCAATAGTTATTTGTTCAACAAGAGAGCAAAGTAGATTTTTGCTGCGAGTGTTGATGTTGAGTCCCGAGCAAGCGAAAGAATCTATATTTGAATCACGAGCGTAGCGAGTGATTCAAAATTAGAATCTTGAGCGTAGTGAGGGACTCAAAGGCACGAGAAGCAAATATCTTTGCTCTCGTGTGATACATACAACTTTTCACCTCAGCCGTGAGAACATCGTCACGTTAAAAAATATATCGCTAGGCTTTTACGCACCTATAATATTCTGAATTTGTAATAGAGCACATCATAGTTGTAGTTGTAGTATCCACACTATGATGTTGATGTGTCACCAGTGCTCGATATCAAAATTAAAAAGCTACTTTGACTCACTGTTTTCACGCAGCAAAATATGCTTGTTCGAGCTGCTGAGGTGAAAATGTATTTTACTTCTCGTGTTGAAACACTCGCTAATATAGAATCCTTTCGCTTGCTCGTGTTTCAATTCCACACTCGCAGGTAAAATACAACTTTGCACCCTTGTATAACAAATAACTATTGCTCCTTTTTTTGCTTTACTCTTTGGATGCTATTATGTTCATTAAAATGGTTTGAATCTTTATGTCAACACTCTCATTATGTATGAATAGGTATTATTAGCAGTAGAATATCAATTTTCGTCGCCATCTTGGTGAGGACCAGTCTATTTATTTATGTCAAAAGTTTAATTCGTCATTCCTGTTGTAGTTAAATTATTCGTTTTTGATATGGCATACTAGATATAGAGACTGTCATTTTGTCTTTTAAAACGATAACAGTAGAAATATGAATTAAACTCATTTATTCGTCATGTATGGATATTAATAAGTAGTATGTAATTATGTAATGATCGAAAGAGAGATCTGGGCAGTGGTGTTCATATTTACCCGTCGATGAAGGTTGTGTGCTCGCAGTTGAAGGGAGGCCGAAACCAGCGCTGGTCGCGGCCGGCTTACCCAGTTGGAAGCTCGCTGAAATAGTAGATTGTATTACTAGGGAGCAAAATGATATATTGTAACGAGGGTGACTGGTTGAATCCAGAACGAAGGGAAGGATTCCAGAATATTCTAAACTTCACTACGCTCAGGATTCAAGCAACGTCGCCCGAGATATAAATAATTTTGTGCCCGCGTAATACACTCTTCTTTTCGCTCCTCCCATGATAATTAAAAACACGATAATTTTTACCTAAGAACAAGGTTTAATATAAGTAGGTATTTCAAAAGAACATGGCTTTGTTATTGACGTTTGTTGCTTCCATTTAAAAAAAAATCCGGTCCATCATCTTAAATTGAACATATTAGTATAGGAAATGCTTTTACGTGCTAGTCATTAGTCACGACGGTATTTTTTTTATAAAAAAATACGGACTTTTTGTTACGGCTTTTTGTTCCATGGTCTTAAACTTTTTATACTTAATATATTTATATTTATTAGTAATCATATTATACCTATCAAATAAACATTGTTTGAAATAACACGTAGCTATTAGAAAGTAGTAGGTATCTATAAATCCATATTTTTATTTATTAAGCATATTAATATTCAAAAGCGTTCACGGAAAACAATATATGAGACCCTAAACGCTCCAAGAACAAAACAGCGCGGTATTTAAAAACACTCAATAAAAGTGTCTCCTTAAACACGCTACTTAAATAACATATTGTCTCTGGCCTTGATCAGGCCCACAGATTTTTTTAAATAATGTTTTTAATGCTTTCTTCTCTATGTGGTCTATGACTAGCGTGCAGGGAGCAAAATTGAATTTTGTTCCCTAGGGCAAAAAAGATAAATTGAAAAAAAGTTATGCATAGGGATCAAAAACAAGTTTTGCTCCCTATAAACGGGCTAGAAAAGACTGTTTTTCGTATAGAAGGAGTGAAATAGTACATTACCATAGAGGCCGGGAAACGAAGGGTTGCATGCTAAGTAGATATAGACGGATAGGGATACGCAGCCTGCAACCCCGTTTCTCGCCGAGATTTGTATAGAGCTTTTCTCAAACTTGCCGTGAAATAAAAAGTAGTCAATTTGTTTTATTCGTAGGTTAAGACAACTAAATAACACGTCTCGGAACGAAACATTAGCAATGAATATAACCTTGTGTAACAATTTGACGTTTATAAACAAAAGACGGTTGCTTTACAGGCCTAGGTTTGTAAGGCTGTATGAAATTCCTTTACATATTGTCTTCACTCATCGCTCCGGATACGTGGTGTTTCTGGAGCTAATTTGAAGTAAGTCATGTCAACATTTCATTGCAAGTTTGAGAAAAGGTAAATAAATAAAACGGTAACTATCATGAGTATATAAGCCCAGCACGGCTATCACAAGACGGCGCACGAGCTCTCTCGATTTTTCTCGCACTATCCGCGTCTGTCTTAAATATTAGAAAACTTAGAAAGAGATGTGTGCGAGAAAAATCAAGAGAGCTCGCGCGCCGTCTTGTCGGTCATCAATCACGCTGAAGATGTAAATTGACAATTTGTAGGTGACATCAACAGTACAGTCGCCATCACATACATCGGAGCAAACAAACACGTCACAAACATCGGAACACACCTCTATTTTCAAGTGTGATGGCGACTGTACTGTAGTAATAAAATACATTTTACGTCAGACCTGGTCATAAAGTAGCAATGGGGAATGGATGAAAATTTTAGAAATGCCTGATTATTTTTTTGGTGATAGGAATAACCTTCCTTAGCACCAGAAAAAAATTGCAGACTTGTCAGCTGCGTCAATAATTTTTGAAAAATATAAACAGTTTCCTCACTTACGTTTTGTGGTTAGGACGGCGAATGAGACACTTTCCTTGATCCGTCTCATATTACAAAAAATATTTTAAATATCTGACCCTGGCAATGACCAATATAGCTGCTGCAGCTCTCAATATCATTGCCAGTGTCAGTTTACCACGGATTTTTATGATATTTTTATGTAATATGAGACGGATCAAGGAAATTGTCTCATTCGCCGTCCTAACCACAAAACGTAAGTGAGGAAACTGTTTATATTTTTCAAAAATAATTGACGCATCTGAAAAGTCTGCAACTTTTTTCTGGTGCTAAGGAAGGTTATTCCTATCACCAAAAAAAAGATCAGGCGTTTCTAAAATTTTCATCCATTCCCCATTACCGCACGCCACGCGTACTGAAAATCCCACTTCCTGGCCAGGGAGAGACGTAAAATTTTGTACTCACCACGGGCGGTAATAAAGAAAGCCTCAGATCGCATATTTACCGCCCTTGCCTTCGGCTCGGGCGTCATGAGACATTCTTTGTTTTCCCGCCCTAGGCAAGTAATGTACTATTGTTGACTTAAATAATAAAAAAAACACTAGAAATTCAGTTGTTAAACATGTCGCAAATAGTAGATTGTGACTCAAGGGAGCAAAATGATATATTTACGGCGAGGGCGGTATATTGAACTCAGAGTGCAGCGAGTAGAATCTTGAACGTAACGAGAGATTCTTTGTTTACGCCCAAGACGGAAAGAATTTTGCTACCGAGTGACACATACTGCTTCTCACAACTTCTATGAGGAAAATTGAAATCCTCATTTAAGGGCGATAATGACCTTTTTTTTGAATCACAGGATCAGGGAAGGAATAGTACAACTTTGATCCCCCATTTGAAGGTTCATTCTTTTCTGAATAGAAGGTGTGAAATAATAATTCTTATATACCTAAATATACTAACGGACAAGAAATTACTCACCAGCGGCGGTAGTTGCAGCAGTACTAGCCGGAGTTTTTCCAAAACCGAGCCCGGTAGATGTGCCAGTTCCAAAATTAAGTCCAGTCGTTCCTGATGTAGCAGCAGTCGTGGTCGTCCCAAAACTGAGAGCCGCTGTCATTGCGGGTGTAGACGTCACTCCAAAACTTTGCCCAGCTGTCGATTGAGGCGTAGGCGCAGAAAAACTAAGACCAGTTGATGCCGGAGTTGTTCCAAAACCAAGCCCTGTTCCAGTTGAAGCTGGTGTTGCCCCAAAACCAAGCCCCGTGCCAGTTGAAGCTGGTGTTGCTCCAAAACTAAGGCCCGTTCCTTGTGTCGATGCTGGAGTTGTTCCAAAATTAAGCCCTGTTCCCTGTGTAGAGGCTGGGACTGCTCCAAAACTAAGCCCTGTTCCTTGTGTAGCGGGAGCAGTTGTTCCAAAACCAAGCCCCGATCCTTGAGTAGAGGGAGTAGTTGCACCAAAACTAAGCCCTGTTCCTTGAGTAGCGGGAGCGGTTGTTCCAAAATTAAGTCCCGTTCCTTGAGTAGAGGGAGTAGTTGTTCCAAAGCTGAGCCCAGTTCCTTGAGTCGAGGCGGGTGTTGTTCCAAAACCAAGCCCCAATCCTTGAGTAGAGGGAGTAGTTGCACCAAAACTGAGCCCTGTTCCTTGAGTAGCGGGAGCAGTTGTTCCAAAACTAAGTCCCGTTCCTTGAGTAGGGGCAGCAGTTGTTCCAAAACTGAGCCCAGTTCCTTGAGTTGAGGCGGGTGTACCAAAACTAAGTCCCGTTTGTTGTGGCGCCGCCGGTGTTGAACCAAAACCTAGGTTCGTTGGTTGGGTGGCTTGTGGTGCGGAGAAACCTAAACATAATAAGTAGATGTAAATACACAAATAATACACCAAAAGCTTAATGTTTCAAGTATGTACGAGTATTCTCAAAAATAGTATGAAATGTTCCCATAACATCTGTGAAGATAGTATCCGAAAGTGACTCATCCTGGATAATTACTAGAAGTATCCAGGAAAACGCAAAACTGTTCAGGAAGTAAGTATGTAAATCCCATTACATATTATAATATTTTTTTTTATCAAAGATTTTTAGCTAAGGAAACCAAAACTTGACTAGTATGCAGTGGCAGATTCTACTCGTATGCAGTGCATTCGAGTGGATTAAACGATTTATACTAGTTAAAGCAATGACGCGTAGTTTCAGTGTCCAAGAGGCAACCGGATGGCTCGCGGTATATGAGCTACCGAAGCGTTGTGGAAACGCCCTGTCCAACCCGAGCTGAGCCAACTTGGCCTGCGGTGGAAATAGGGGAATAAGTGAAAAAAAAAAACCGGCCAAGTGCGAGTTGGAGTCGCGCACGAAGGGTTCCGTACCATTATCTATAAAAACGGCAAAAAAATCACGTTTGTTGTATGGGAGCCCCAAATTAAAAAATATATATATTTTGTTTTTAGTATTTTTTATTATAGCGGCAACAGAAATACATCATCTGTGAAAATTTCAACTGGAACTATCACGGTATCAGTGAGATACAGCCTGGTGACAGACAGACGGACGGACGGACAGCGAAGTCTTAGTAATAGGGTCCCGTTTTACTCTTTGAGTACGGAACCCTAAAAAACATGTCGCGCGCGAGGCAGCTGATTGAAACAGCGGTTGCCTGAAAGTGTGTAAGCATTTTTTTCGAAGTCTTTATATGGTAACAAACAATCTAGCCTTTTTTTTTTTTTTTTTTTCATTATTTTGACGAGAGACATCATTCTGTTCTTGACACGGTTTATTGATATTGACCCTGTACACAAAATACTTTGTTATATACTGAAATAGAGAACAATCTCTGGGCCTAAAATCGGTAACCCTGTATTTGATGCGCCATCTAGTATCGTTAGTTGACATACTCCACTTGAATGTTAAAACATACAAAAAGTGCGTCGGTCGCAGGGTTTGAACCCCGGCTCATCGACTACAAGTACCTCCGTTTGTACCCCTAGGCTACTGATGTATTATGACAATACGGCGAATTTTGAAATACCTTGACAGCCTCTAGTAAACTTATTATGCTATAATTACCGCGCACCTAGTACTAAGATTGACCGCCCTGACCCTGTACATCTCTGACAATATTACATTAATGTTCCTTTTTTTCTGTTTTAACGCTTAGGGACAGTATACATCTCTAAGAACATAAGAATAATTATTAAATGTATTTGGACGCTCAGATACCTTATATATTTCTGTGGTATTAAATTAATATCAAAATATTATTGGGGTATTAAATTAGTATTGTTAATTCTGATACAGACCTTATATCGAATGTAATGGATAATATTTTGCAATTTTGGATATTTTTGTTATCATTTGGTGACATTTAGTTTGTTAACCGTTTACTTATTGGTTAAAATCTGCAATTTTTAAATGATTATTGTGTAAGATTATTATTGTTATATTATAAAATACCATTTGACATGTAAAAGTGCCCTTGCACCCTATTTGCGGAATAAATAATTGATTTTGATTTATAAGTACACTAGCTGTTGCCCGCGACTTCGTCCGCGTATAACATGTTATCGTCTAAATGTTTGTTTAAGGAATTAATTTTTAAAATCATTGAAATTAGCTTTGTAGTCTTGTAGTAAACAGTCTAAAACTGAAGTTACAAATCCCTTACTTTAAAAATGTTTTACTCTCCATACAAACTTTGAACACCCTTATAATACCTTTTAGGGGATGAATTTCAAAAAACGCTGAAATGAATTTTGTAGTCTTTTAACAAACATACTAAGATCGAAGTTACAATTCTCATACTTAAAAATTTTCTTGCTCTGAACTTTGAACCTTTGAATTAACGCTTTTCGGGGAAAAATTGAAAAGAAAACAATAAGTTTTTTTATTGTAATAAGTATTTTTTCTACAAATTATCAAGTCTCTAGCTCAAAAAATGGGTTTCCCATACGAACCTTGCACCCCTTTTTATTCTCATTAGGGGTCGAATTTTCCAAAACGCTAAAAGTACTTGATTTTTATTGTAATAAGTAATCTTTCAACAAAGTTTTAAGTCCCTCGCTAAAAAAATATTTTCTTCATTCAAACGTTCTTATAAACCCCTAAAGATCGAAGTTTCTAAAATGCTGAAAGTATTTAATTTTATTTTTAATTAGTAAGCATTCTACAAAATTAGAAATCGGCTAAAAAAATGTTTCCTCCACACAAATGTTGCACCCACTTTTAACCCCCTTAGGAGTGGAATTTACTAAAACGCTGAATATCCTTTTTTTTTGTTTTTCAATAACTAATCGTCCTACAAACTTTTAAGCTCCTATCCCAAAAAGAGTTTCCCCATATAAACTTTGCAGCCCTTTTGAACCCTCTTAGGGGTGGAATTTTCCAAAACACTGAAAGCACTTTGTTTGTACTCAAATAAGTAATGTTTCTACAAAGTTTTAAGAACCCCCTCAGGAGATGATTTTCGGGATAAAAACTATGCATCTTCCCTGGGACTCTTACTATCTCTATACCAAATTTCATCTAAATGGGTTTAATCCAAATTTTCACCCCCTATTTCATTACCTTGGGAACTATTTTCGGGATAAAAACTATCCGCTTTCATTCTCCGAGACTTAAACTATCTCTATACCAAATTTCATTTAAAGGGGTTCCATCAAAAGTTTCATCCTCCATTTCACTCCCTTAGGGGGTGATTTCCGGAATTGAAACTATCCTATGCCCTTTCCCAGGACTTAAACTATCTCTAAACTAAATTTCATCTAAATGAGTTCATCCAAATTTTCACCCCCATTTCACCCGCTTAGGGGATGATTTCCGAAATAAAAAATATTCTATTTCCTTCCCTAGGACTCTAACTACCTCTATACCAAATTTTATCTAAATGGGTTCCATCAACATTTTCACGCCTAATGTCACCCACTCAGGAGCTGATTTTCGGGATAAAAACTATGCATTGTGCTTCCCTGGGACTCCTACTATACCAAATTTCATCTCCATGGGATTTATCCAAATTTTCAAAACTATCTAATGTCATTCTCCGGGAATCAAACTATCTCTATACCAAATTTCATCTAAACGGGTTCCATCCAAAGTTCAACCTCCCATTTCACCTCCTTAGGGGTGATTTCCGGAATTAAAACAGTCCTATGTTTCATCCAAATCGGTGCAGCGGTTAAGTAGCACCATACAAATTTTCAACCCCAGTTTCATCCCCTTAGGGGTGGATTTCCGGGATAAAAACTACCCTCTATGTCCTTTTCCAGGACTCAAACTATATCTAAACCAAATTGTATTCAAATGGGTTCCATCCGAATTTTCACCCCTTATTTCACCTCCTTAGGGGATGGCTTCCGAAATAAATACTATCCTATGTCCTTTCCTAGGATTTAAACTATCTCCAAACCAAATTTCATCAAAATTGGTTACCTCCAAATTTTCACCCCCTTAGGGGATGATTTACGGGTACAAACCTTTCCTTTGTCCTTCCCCGGGACTCAAACTATTTAAATGCCAAATTTCATCCAAATCGGTGCAGCGGTTTAAGTAGCTCCATACAAATTTTCACCCCCAATTTCATCCCCTTAGGGGTGGATTTCCGGGATAAAAACTACCCTATGTCCTTTCCCAGGACTCAAACTATCTCTAAACCAAATTGTATTCAAATGGGTTCCATCCGAATTTTCACCCCTTATTTCACCCCCTTAGGGGATGATTTCCAGGATAAAAACTATCCTATGTCCTTTTCTAGGATTTAAACTATCTCCAAACCAAATTTCATCAAAATTGGTTACATCCAAATTTTCACCCCCTTAGGGGATGATTTACGGGATTAAACCTATTCAATGTCGTTTCACAGGACTTAAAGTATTTATATACCAAATTTCATCCAAATCGGTGCAGCGGTTTTAGTAGCTCCATACAAATTTTCACCCCCCATTTCATCCCCTTAGGGGTCGATTTCCGGGATAAAAACTACCCTATGTCCTTTCCCGGGACTCAAACTATCTCTATACCAAATTTCATCTAAATCGGTTCAGCGGTTTAGGCGTGAAGAGGTAACAGACAGACAGACAGACAGACAGACAGACAGACAGACACACTTTCGCATTTATAATATTATTATAGTATGGATATTATCCGCTTAAGTATTATAAGCCGCTATGCAAGTGTTACCAGCATGAGATATTTTTAAAGTGAAACTTTTATTACATCACTCAAAGTTTTCGCATGACGCATTACAGAAACAAGTGACAGGCGCTCGGCAGAACAGCCAGGCCAATATGGCGGCGAGTGTCACTTGCATCGTGGTTTCATAAAACCACACAATAGTTTTTTTAGGGTTCCGTACTCAAAGAGTAAAACGGGACCCCATTACTAAGACTCCGCTGTCCGTCTGTCACCAGGCTATATCTCAACAACAGTGATAGTTTGACAGCTGAAATTTTCACAGATGATGTACTTTTGTTGGCGCTATAACAACAAATACTAAAACCACCGAATAAAATATTTTTTTATAGATTATGGTACGGAACCCTTCGTGCGCGAGTCCGACTAGCACTTGGCCGCTTTTTTTTGTGACACGGCTCGCTGGTCACAACTTAGTGGCCATGCTAAAACGGTCATCAAACCCTAGGCCAGATAACAAGACTTACTTAAACCGGTTCCTGGCTGTGCCGCGGCGGGTTTCGCGAAAGAGCCGAAGCCCAGTCCGGTGGAGGGTTGGGCGAGGTTCAGGCCCTGCGCCGGAGCTTGGCCGAAGCTAAAGCTTGAGGCCGCCGGAGCAGCGGCGGCTTGCGTTGCTGTGGAATAGATAACTTTTAGAGCAGGGGTCGGTAACAGGTGGCCCGCGAAACCTGTTTTTCAACATCATCATATCAGCCGAAAGACGCCTCCCCCAAAGAGTGCCAAAATGACCGCTGGCTGTTTTAACAAGCTTTATATTAACTTGACCTGTTCGTATGTATGTAAGTTGTCCGTCAAAATTTGCTATCCATTTTTCAGTCACTTGCCGTTCTCCGATTGAGCTGAAATTTTGGCTATTAGTATAGTTTTGATAACAATTCAATATTACGGTACCATCGAGCTGATCTGATGATGGAGACAGAAGGTGGCCATGGGAATTCAGTATTTAACCGACGTAACCCCGTTGAGTTTGGGCGCGTTAGAATCGTCTCAATGAGTAGTTGATGATGGTATAGAGAGAAAAACAGAAAATACAGTCTGCAATAAAAGCTTGTACCAGAAATTATTTTTTTGACAGAAACTTATGTATATGTCGCTGAAGTGAGACTTTTGGAATTGCCTGGTAAAGTCACAAATAATTAAGAAGTGCGGCCCGCGTAAATTTTGGTGGCCCTTGGTTGCTAAACGGTTGCCGCGACCCCTGCTTTAGAGCAACGTTCTTCAACCTGGTCGCGAATCACCGGGGGTCCTAGATGTAAACCTCATCAATAGATAGTTCATTTATACAGGTAACCTAGATCGCATAGTATGAAAAGTTGGGCAAAAATACTGTAGTTCTGAAACCTATTGTGCGTCCTTCTGTCTCCATCATCAGATAAGTACGATGGTACCATAATATATATATATATATTGTCATCCATACTATAGCTTTACCCAAAATTTCAGCTCAGTCTGTTGAAGATATCTGCTTCAAAATTGAGTTGCAAGATTCCACTCTAACAAACATACTTACATGCATCGCATTTTAATAGAAAGCTTGTAAAAAAACAGCGAATGGGAAGAGTGCCGAAAATTGTTTTTTTTTTCATGTTGTTCTAATGTCGCACGGTCAGCTATTAGTGCAATGCTATAAGATAAATCTATCTATAAAAATAAAACAGAGATAAATAGTAACTGGTACAATATCTTGTACAAACTATAAAAAATACTCTTCATTGCACAACTCAGTAATACATAGTACAAAAACAGTACAGAACACAGCGAATATATATAAGGAGATACAATCAACAGGCGATTTACTAGTAGTTCCTTTGACCACAAACATAACCACAGTAGGTGATGGAAAAAACTCTTGATGAACAAACATAAAGATACATAAACAAATATTTTATAAACAAACATAATATATACAACCATAGTTACATATATCAAAAAACTTAGACAATAATAAACTAGAAACTAGCATCAAAACACAACATTTTGCCACTGTCAGTCCGCCTCCAGGACCGGAACTCCAAGCCTACTGTTCGCGTTGCCATACAAATTGAAACTAAACGCAACGCGTTCAAAAACGTACTGTATCGATAAAACTTATACTAGAGCCTCTGGTCGATCCGTTTCATTCCCAGCACGGTATGCTCCATATCTCGTTAGAAAACCTTCAATCTGATATTGTGCCTCATGAATGACCATGTGCGGGCATAATAGAAGTATAAAAAGAAATTAAATACTTTTAGATACGAACGCTATAAATAGTCTCAATCTGACACAAATAACAAAATGTCACTATCCACAGTAAAAAAAAAACAATTACAAACGACATCACGCAAGCAAAAATAAAAGTAACATAACAACAATAACAATTGAACAGTTACCATTATGCACAATTATTTATCAGCTTTCAGAGTCGAGGAGACAGTTTAATGTTTGTGGGAACAGACAACATAAATCACCCCCTTCCCACGTCCAACATCTTCGGTAGCCAAAGCGCGCGTGCCGTCATTAATTATCTTGGCGTGACTTAGTCAAAAACTCATGTAGTTCCAGAACCCTCCAAAGCTACCTTACTATACCACACATCGTGTCCCGAATAGCACTGTCGCAGAACTTACGCCTTATATCTTCAGCAGTAAAACCACTTGTGGTCTTGAGATCGTTAACCACCAGAAGGGACGTGTCTTTTTCCGCCTCAGAAACTCTTAGTTTCTCCGTTTGGTCATCTTGAGGGGAGAGCAGAAGCACGTGCTTTTGAAGTGAATCCAGCGACGTCATGATAGAAGACTTCGACTCCCGGACAACAGTTGCCACCGACGATGCAATGTGAGGACTGCTAGGTCTGGCTTTGTTCAAATCGCTCTGCACCTCTGCGATCTTGGTGTTGAAAGTACCCGCCATCTCCGTAATGGACTCTTTGATCGAGTCGACTTGTGATATTGTTAATGTTTGGTGACACATGCAAAATGTATAAAAGTTAAATAATTGTATATTTCCTGGAGTGAAATTACTGGTAAGTGCTCACGCATTATGTTACTCATTGATTAAAAGTGGCTTTTTTAATTTGAAGCAATAAAAGATGAATAGTGATTTGTTGACTCTATACTTATTTATTTATTACTTCAAATCAAATTCTAAATTGTTTAGAAGATGTCAATATTTTAATTTAATTTCTTTCTTATTATTTGTGCTATATTTCACAATTTGTGTATATGTACCTGATTAGAAATCCTTCCAAGGTGTACCCTTATAATTTACTAACTGCCCGCGCGGCGCATTTGTCTTTATAATATTAGTATAGAAGTACCTATAGATAATGATGATAGTATTATCAGCATATGTTAAATGCTCACGCCTTTTTCTCATAATTATATATAATCTTTATTGTTTACCTAACATTACATTTCGATATTATTAGTAATAAGAAACATAAAATATGTTTAGGTTTTTGACAAGTTAACTGGGGGTGAGCCGCTGTCTAGGTAGGGCCCATTTCCTTTCAACTTAATACGAATTCTACATACATCTCATGTTGTACAGCTCACAGAGTCACTAAGTAATTATTATAATAATGTAACACGACCCTCAGCTGCAAGGAACCGCCTAAGATAATAATTGTACTTTCAAAACCAAGTCTTAACCGACTTCAAAGCCAAATTGCTTCAAGTTTGCCTATAAAATTTGAAGAGATCCCTCAATTTCTCCAGGATCCCATCATCAGAACTAAATTTTGGTAACAATGGGACCAATCTGGAAGTATATGCTTTCAAACAAAGAAAAACAATTTCAAATCGGTTCATAAATTACCGTGATATCGCGTAACATACACAAATAAAAAAAATACAGACGAATTGAGAACCTCCTTTTGTGAAGTCGGTAAAAAAATGTAAGTTGTAAGCAGGAGTACTCACCAGGAGCAGTGGAAGCCCCGAATGCGCTGCCGAAGCCGCCCGCCGCGCCGAATGTCGGCGCATTCTGCGTCGTTGTCGCCTGAAACAAACAACAGTACGTTAAATAGGGGGCTGTCTATATATTCGTCATTTCAAAATGGGGGGAGGGGCTGACCATTGGATGACGGCAGTCATTTTATTAGGCGGGGAGGGTCCATTCAAGGAAATGGACCCTCATTGGTCTCATGAGATGTATCTCTGAAAAAGAAGGCTTTCGTTCATTGTACAGTTAATAGTATTTTATGCAACTGTTGTATAAGAAGGGTCTTAAAAGGCGAGTGGCGTGGGTTGCAATTAAAGGCGCCACGAGCGTTTTTAGACCAGTTATACACCGTTGCACACAATACTTTTTCTACAACAAATTTTAAATAAATAGCAGACTACAGAATAGTTAGACTTTTCAGGCAGCAAGTTTTCTATTCTTACTTTTGCTACTCACGGAATTTCTTCAGGAGTGCAGTTATTAATTTCTTCGACCATTTTAAAAGGAACGTACACTTTTGTCTTCACGAACACGAATAAAATCTTAATAGTTTAGGACTGATAGTTTATCATCTTTCGTCGTTTCATTTTGAACTGTATTTTGGTGGGAAATCGGAAATGTCACAGCTCTTGCTTATGGTTTGTTTTGTTTTTAATTTGTTTGCACTTGCCATCCGAACTAAACCAAATCCGGACCCGGCCCGAATTCGAACTGTTTATTTTTATAAATAATACCAAGAATTTATAAAAATGTAATTTAACACACAATAGATGATGATTTATTATTATTGTGGTAAATAATTTATAATATACAAATGTTAAATCGTAAATAAATACTTTTATTTCGAAATATTTGTTAATGAAGTTGGCACCACTGCAAATGCAATATAGCGGCCGATTAAAAAAAAAGTTAAACAGTGCTTTTATGAAGAATGTATGAACCAAAAAAGTACGCTAAACAGTGCGTTTTTGGGCCATAGAGCATAGAGTTTTGCGACGACTTATTAGTGGTGTCATTGTATTTGAGCTACAGCCTATATAAATGACGGATAACGGTACAGGAATAGAAAAAAAAATGTTATGTGCAAGAATAAACTCGTTTTAAAAATGTGTGTATTGCCTTTGTGCATACAAATGTATTTTTGAGTTGATTTTGGCTTAGTCTAAATGCTCTAGACTGACTACTTACTATCTTTTATATGGTAATTAGTAATTACTTACGGCGGGTTGAGCCGCGGAGAAGCCTGAGGTGGGCGTGGCGAAGGCAAAAGCGCTGGCGGGCTTACTCGCGCTCGCCGGTGATCCGAAAGGCAACCCTGAATTGACAGAAAAATACGAATAAAATCTTATCCGATCCAATCAGCCAGTCCATGAGAATCGTGACAGCTATGTTATTTGTGGGGAGTGCAGATAGATATGATATGATAATAAATATCATATCTATCTGCATTTCAATACAACATTCTGATGTTAGCCAAATTGTTACTTTATTAGGAGCGAGTATTGACTTTTGTTGTGCCAAACATTTTTACGATTTCCACCAAACGGGCGAGCGTTTTAATAGGCTAGGTACGCACTTAGCAGCTGCCCCCGCACGGCTATTCGGATGCCAAAAATTGTATGTAACCGTATATCATCTATACGCATTAAATTGCGGCTGCCGTCCAACCGCTCCGGTCGCCCGCATCGCTGCGGCCCCTCGGGCGGGAGCCGGACGGTCGCCGGACGCACTACGCAGTTTCACTGCGGTTGTCAGTTTGCGGCCGGTCGGCATCGAAAGCACATGCTGGGTCCAAGGCGTCCACGCTCGTAGTGCTCGTAGGTCAACGATGGATTTCGATACGGAGCGATTTATTATCGAGGTGCAGGGCAGACCAGCAATATGGAATACGAAGTCTGCAGAATATTCCGATAGAAATAGAGTCGACTCGACCGCGCGGTCGCTGTACGCACTATCCGGCTGGCTGTTCGGTTGGCCGCAAATGCAACCGCAACCCGCGGCCAGCCGCTAAGTGCGTACATAACCTTAAGGACAGGAACGCACTAAGCAGCTAGCCGCGTGCGGCTACCCGTGCGGTTGGACAAAACATATGAAACCGCAAACGCAAAACCTCTACGCACTATGCGGTTGGCCGCAACCGCATGCGGTTAGCCGCTTAGTGCGTTCCTGGCCTAAGAGTAAGTAATACTACACTACACACAACAAGAAGAGGAAGAGAGGGTCAGGTTGTCTTACCTTGGGGCTGCGCAGCTTGAGGTTGAGCACCAAATGGCGAGCTTTGTGCGGGACTCTGAAATATAAACATATTTTTAACCGACTTCAAAAAAGGAGGAGGTTATTCCACTGGATGTTTTTTTTATGTATTTCTCCGTCAATTGTGGACCGATTTCCTAAATTGTTTTTTTTTTATTCAAAAACAATAAATAATCACAAAGTTATAAGTGGTATATTCTGTCCTTTGCCGCAAAACACACCTTCATATGAAACGATCGTCATTTACTATGACGCTCGGGGATCTTGACGTCACGATTCCGGAGCGTTTTTATTTATTTATTTAATTTCTTTATTCAGACAACAAGATCCACAGTTTGTTAGTAATTTTTATATGTAGCCAAATATATGGTGTTTTAATTAAATGTTGCATTATTGAGCACTACAGTTTTTAGGAGGCTGTTGGAGCTGCCACGTATTCTGGCTAAAAGGGATGCCATCTTTTTCCGCAACACAGCCCTAAAGCTGTCCACTCTTGCTTCAGGAACATGGTGGACGCGCTGCAGAACCGTGGCCGACAAACCCAACAGCGCTCTGAAGGCGTTGTTGTACTGGACCCGCAGAGAGCTGAGCGACCGCTGCGAACAATCTGCCCACAGAGCACCAGGGTACATTGCAGTGCAGTATGCTCTAAAAAGTGTTATTTTAACTGCAGCTGTACATCTAGCGAACCTGCGAGCCAACATGTTCGCCCGAACCGCCAGCGCTCTGCGTTCCCGTTCAACGTCAACGTCGTCCTTCAAGTTGTCAGTTAGCCAGTGGCCTAAATACTTAAACTGACTAACTCTGGTCACTGGAACTCCATTTAATAAAACAGGCAGTGACACATCTGGTGCTCTTACACTCTTACACCCGGAGCTTTAAATACCATGTACACTGTCTTCTTTATGTTGTACACGAGTCTATGAGAAGCCGCGTACTTTTCACAAATGCTAATTAATTCATTGAGTGCCCGATGGGGCCAGTAGCGCCATGTCGTCGGCGTAGCTAATGTTGTTAAGGCTTACCCCGTCTATAAAACAACCCGCATGGGCGCCACTCAACTCCTCGATCAGGGCATTCATTTATAAATTAAATACATTAGGTGATGGTCAACCCTCCTTGCCTTACTCCGCACTACGTTTTCTCTCTCTAACAAGCAATATTAAAACGGTTGTAGCTTCGTCACTATAGGCATATTTTTTGCCTTCTTTCTTTTGGAGTAATATTTTTTTTATGTCTTCACCCCTATTAAGCGGAGAGCGTTGGCGGTGCGTGGGAATATGCTTGCTCGCAGGTTCGCTCGCTGTACAGACAATGTCAAAATCACGCCGTTTAAAGCATACATCCAGACATTTTACACGAGCAGCCTGTGGGTAAGGTATACTCAGCGTTCCCTTAACGCCATCCGCGTCCAGTATAATAATGCATTCAGAATGCTAATGGGGCTGCCTTGGTTCTGCAGTGCTTCGAAAATGTTCGCGGAGGCACGCACTGATGGTTTTCACGCCATCTTGCGCAAGCGCGCGGCATCTCTAATGCATCGTGCAAGAAGCAGCTCCAACAATATTCTGAATGTATTAGCTGATACTATCAGCTAATACATTCAGAAGTAGTAGTGTCCGACCGAAATTTCGGTTTCGGTTTCGGCCAGTTTCGGCCAAAAAATCAAGTTTCGGCCCGAGTTTCGGTTTCGGCCAAAAACGGCCGAACCCTTCGGCCTCGCCGAAACTTACAACATCGTACATTTGATGATGTATTTTTTTCACTTTATAGGGTAGTTAAATTTTCAAACAGAACCTCTGTAACTGTGCTGAAATTTCATTGTGATAAATCTTTGAAAGTAGAAACCTGTAATGTAATTATAGGTCAGCGAGATATTAATTTTAGAAAAAAACTTTTTAAGGATTTTTTTTTTTTTTTTTATACAAGGTTCGGTTTCGGTTTTGGCCGAAACTACAATGAAACCGAACCTTCGGTTTCGGTTTCGGCAAAATAACATGTTTCGGTCGGTCACTAGCTGATAGGTATGACTGTGGCATTTGCAGGCATTGGGTCAAGCTGACTGGGAAGCTGATCACTGATTAATATAGCTTAATTAAATTTACTAACATATTTTATTTGATTGTGTAACTGTGAACTAACCAATTTTATGGATTTATATCTGAAATAAATGATTATAATAAAAAATAATAAGCGCTTTTCTAGCCTATCCGCGCCGCGTCTGATCGTGTGTCTGAAGCATAAGACGACGAGTATAATGAGAAAGAGCAATTACAAATGAGCTACATACCTGTGCTGCCTGGCCGAAGCCGGGGCTCCCAACAGTCTGGTTGGGTGGTGAGGAGAACCCACCGAAGCCTCCTAAAGGGTTGCTCGCTCCAAAGGCTGGCGCTGCTGTTGAACTTGGAGAACCAACTGTAATGACATTAATCATACTCATTTATTTATAAATTTTGATGTATCATAATCCTCCTAGCGTTATTCCCGGTAGTGCCCCTAAAGGAGCCCGGGGTCCGCTGTGACACCTAATCCCAAGATTTGGCATAGGCACTAGTTTTACGAAAGCGACTGCCATCTGACCTTCCAACCCAGAGGGAAAACTATACCTTATTGGGATTAGACCAGTTTTTCCTCACGATGTTTTGCTTCACCGAAAAGCTAACGGTAAATATTCCGTACATAAGTTCCGAAAAACTCATTGGTACGAGCCGGGATTCGAACCCACGACCGCCGCATGCCTGAACCACTAGGCTACCGTAGCTTAATTTGATGAATATTACATAATATTATACAATGATGAATGCATATATCATAATCATTTTTTTTTTCTGATGACCTGGTATAGGTCGTTGAAGTCTGCTTATTGCGATTGGCGCGGGACCGGTCACTTTGGCACTCTTTGGGGGAGGCCTATGTCCAGCAGTGGACGTCTTTCAGCTGATATGATGATGATGTGCATATATATTACATGGCCATTTCTATATTTCAATTTATCTTAACAAGACTATACAAATACACTTTGATGCACTACTAGAAACATACACAATACATAAAGCTTTAAGGCTCCCCCCCACACTACCGGCGTCGTGCGAGCGTTCTCATACAAAATTGTGCGTTGCGTCGACGCGACGCACAATTTTGAAGAGGTGAACAACGGGTGGTCTTATCGTTAAGGGGCGATCTCTACCTATCTCGTGTTTGTTTTTTTTTGTCTCAGATCATATCAACGCAACAGCCTAGGGCATTCGAATCATCAAGTCGAACCGGCCTGTAACGTAGTGTTAGACCAATCAAAATAATAGTGTCAATAAGTATTAGATTAGTTACTAAGCTCATGTAAAGAGAACAGAAGAAACGACCAAACATATACTACTGGACTGCAAGGAGGTAGAAGTATATAATACAGAATGAAGCACCTAGGTTCTCTAAACACACTACGGGACGCAGTCAGCAACACCAAGGCACTCACCAACTTTTTAAACGAGCTGGGGTGGTTAGTGTAGCGCCACACCGCCGTTTCACGCAAAATAGGCACAATGGATGTCGACTTGCGGAAAACGCCCAGTATAACTAACTAACTAAGCTCATGTAAACCCAGAATTAGTGACTTCTGTCCTATCCCACCCGCACTGTCCAAATTAGAACGAGCAGGGTAGATTTGGTCGTTTCGTTTCGCGGCGTCAGTTGTGCTAGCCCCTCACGGCTATCACAGTACGTCTAGCACAACTTGCTGCTAAGTCGTGTCGCGCGCGACTCAGCGACTCCTGTCTCACTCGTATTGTGCAAATTAGAAAGAGGTGGGTAGATTCTCTCGACTCGCGTCGCGCTTGTTGTGTCAGTTGTGCTAGCCCCCCAGGACGGCCCGCGAGCTGTGTCGCGGCGAGTTAGACTATCCGTCTCTTTCTAATTACAACGCTTAGAAAGAGACGGATAGTCTATGTCCCTGTGATAGCCATGCTGGTACTGCTGTGGTCCGTTCCAAGAAGCCTGAACCGGCAACACTGGTCGAAAGGTCTGCCATTATTCGCTTCAGTGTTGTAAGCGTCGTGAAATGAGCCACTGGTATTAATGGTACCGGTGGAATGGGGTACTTTGATTCGGGGGCGTCAACTAATTTTAGTTTTTTAATAGGAAACCTTTGAAGTGTCCAGTATAAAGTGAGCTCTAAGTGGCTCAATAAAGTCCATTTTTCAAAAAATTATGTACGCAATATCATTTGATATATAAGCCCTCTCCCCACACTACCGGCGTCTTGTGAGCCGGTGATGCCGGTAGTGTGTAGGGGCCCTAACACTGGCTTTTCGGTGAAGGAAAACTTCGTGAGAAAACCGGTGTAATCCAAATAAGGTCTAGTTTTCCCTCTGGGTTGGAAGGTTCGATGGTAGTCGCTTTCGTAAAACTAGTGCCTAAGCGGAACCCGGGCCTCCTTTTGGCCACACGCTAGGGGATGATGGTGGTTGTATTCCTGAGTAATGTGCTTACATAATGATGAAGTAGGAGCCGTGGTTTTAGCAGCTGATCCGAATGAAGAACTCGCCCCAAATGCGGGCGCATTAGATGCTGGATTGTTGAAACTGAATGCTGGCTTATTTTCTGAAACACAATCAAATTCAATATTAGGGTTCAGTTTCTGTCAAAAATTCCATTTTTGGTACAAATTTTCATTAGGTGTGTCCACACTGGATGCATGCTCAGCCGAGCGGCTCCCCGAGCTGTCCACACGCTCACCCGAGCGGCATACTCGGATGCTCAGCCGAGCGGCTCCCCGAGCTGTCCACACGCTCATCCGAGCGGCATACTCAGATGCTCAGCCGAGCGGCTCCCCGAGCTGTCCACACGCTCACCCGAGCGGCTCGGGCGAGCCGCTCGCATACTCGGCAGCATGCACTCGGTCGAATTTGCTCGCCGAGCGACGTCCACACTGAGGCGAGCCGCGCTCGGCTGAGCATGCGTCCAGTGTGGACATACCTATTGCCGACTGTACTTTTTTTGCACAGTCATCAGCTAATCGTTGAGAGGGTTCCAATAAATATAAAAGTAAACATTCTATATTAGGGGACAATCGTACATAAATCGAACTAGCATAGTAAGCTCACTAAGGCATGTGCTACGGGAACTATTACAGTAGTCACTGGTGGTAAACGCAATAGAGGCAGGCGAACAGGGATGGGGTTGGAACTGAGTAGCTACAACAATTTGGCCAGGCCATTCAGCTAACTAAACTTCTTGTTGCTATTAATAGATGATAATACTTAAAGGAACAATTTTACTAAAGAAATTGATGTACCCCCAACGAAAGCTTAGCTGTTACCAATTGAGATGACTGATACTAAACATACATGTACATAAATTGTCTGATGACATACCTTGACAACCAAAACTCATGTAATAGGTAAAGGAAAATTCAACCTCATTACTGCTTGATATTTCTTAAATTATTAATAGTGTGCGGAGTATCAGTGGCAAATTTCACACAGAGGGAAATAGAGTCGCCTAAGTATTTTTATGATTAAACGAATAACTATTAAATGATTAATTTTGCATAATACTTCCTATAAATCATCTTGCGAGCATTACCTATACCAAGGTTTGTGAAATGGTAATATGTTTTTTTTAATCAAAATATTAGTAAAATTTTTTATTCAAATAAAATTATAAGACTAAGAAGTAATACCTGCCATACCTGCATATTATTTTCTAGTCCATTGAACTACTTAACAATTGGTGACTGGAAGTAAGTGTTCAAGGTCCTCCTCACTGTCTTCAGTTAACTGCATATCCATGTTATAAAATGAATGGACTATGGCCACTTGTTCCTGGTTTTTCGGAGTAAATCGGTTTCTTAATTTATTGAATATCCATTTATGAGTGGAAAATGATCGATCTACATCTACCGATGTCATGGTAGCATGTCTATAAAAACTTGTCTTTTTAGGACTAATCTATAAACAACCCAAAACATTTACGACATAACATTTGGGTGTTCCTGTAATCGTTTTATGAAAATAAATAGTTTTAAATGCTTGAAATTTACGAGTACCTAATTAATGTCATACTAAGTACGTTAGGTAAATGAATAATTTATTCATTCAATCTTAAAAAGTTTATCATAAAAACGACTCCTATACTCTTGGTGTGAAATTTGCCACCGATACTCCGCACACTAATTATTAATCAGCATTGAGTGAGTTTTTGTTGTTACCTGACAAATACAAAATTAAATAGGTACAGTAAGGGATATTTGTTTACGGACCTTTATATGCCTCATCGGTAAAAGCTAAAAAGGTATGTGTTTCAATATCCTTGACTGTACAGTCGACTGCAAATAAATTGATATGGCCAAAGTTACAATTTTGGCCGTATCAATCTAAGACAGCTTGCTTTAATTGCTGTTAACTGGATTTGAACCTGGACTGCTAGGAAGAAAAAGTACAAACTGGGCTAACTGGTTGCCAGTTTTACAATCATGGAGGCTACCAATGCATGAACACAACAACAGTAGCTTTACCAGTAGTGGCTGCTGCTCCAAAAGTAGGCTTAGTGGGGCCACCAGTACCAAAAGAAAAGCCTGTAACATTGAAATGTACAGTAAGCATCATATAGCAAAATATATCGCGACACATCCTTATTACTGTAAGAGAAAGGATGTGTTACGATATATTTGGCTACTTAAGCTGCTACTAACTAGGGGGTTTAGGTTAAGAGGGGAATTAGGTTTACTATTTTGCACCTTAGTCATCCTGCTAATATTATAAATGGGAAAGTTTGGACTCTATCACACAAAAATGACAGAACGGTTTTTGATAAGATTTGGTATAGAGATAGTTTACAACCTGTATTAAATGGTTCTCCCTTGTTAGACCTAACCATTTTTTTCTTAAATAGTAAACTTTATAGGATTATTGTAAAACAAACCTAACCTAATGAATGACTTATAAGTCATATATTTATAGTCATATATTCATATATAAGTATATTTGAGGATATTCAAAGAAAACCCGAAATGTTCAAGGAAAATGCATTAGGTCTAGTAAAACATTAAATCTAATGAAACATTAGGGCTAAAGTTGTTACCCCTTACGGTATGCAATTGGGGATGGAAGTTGATATGTGAGTTCAAGTGAAACAATTTGCAGGCTTATAGTAGTTTATGATAAGGTGAGAAATGTGTACATATATTTTGGAAAAGTGCAATTACCAAATTGATAACAACCCACTGTTATCCTTTGTTTGACTATGTACTAGTTTAATATTTTGTTAGGGCAAACCTTTGTTAATAGAAGGGTCATTTTGCTGGTTAGTGACCACCTAATTTAGTATGCCGGTTTGCAGCCACCCAGAGAAGTTGGTGAATTGAAAGGGTGTTTTCTACTTTTTTTTGTAAATGTTTATTCATATGGCATACATTATTTGGCCTTTTTATTAAGTTTGTCACTCTTTAGTACCACCCAGGGGACACATGCAGGGTTGTGGTAGGTTGCTCCTGCGGACACGAGTGACAGGTGTCCCCCCTTTTGTCAAGTGAGTGGGCAACTCGACTGTTAGAGGTTAATTGTAAAAAAATTTGCATAAAGCTCATGGTTTGTTCAGTGTCGGTTGAAATATTATTCATTATCTTAAATTGAAAAATCCTTGTCCTTCAGGTGATTGCAAACTGATATTTTTGGCCATTTGACTTTCAACAGAGGGGGCCATATAAAAGTCAAGAGTCAAGCCAGTGAGCAACTCTAAAGTTAAGTTAATGTTTTCAAGCTTCTCAAAGGCTTCATAGATTGTCAACAGTAAAATGTACCATACCTGTGTTGGGAGATCCAAATAACGACTTTGAGTTATCTCCAGTACTGCCAAATGAAAAGCCTGAAAACCGATTTCACATTAGATTTTGTCTAAATATGGGTAGAATCTATGAATCACAAAGCCAGAAAACTACCCATTTATTAGTTATAGCTAGCGTCAATTTTTTAGAGGTTATGTCCAAATATTTGTGTGCGGAAAATATATGATGATGCACTTTATTTATAAATATGAGGGCCAAAAATTGTTTTTAAGACTTTTACTTACCGGTAGAAGGCGTAGCCGTGCCAAAAATGTCTCCGGCAGTCGTAGTAGGAGCACCAAACATGACGGCAAACTCTATTAAAAAAATTATAAACAAATGTTTCTAAATAAGTTCCGTGTCGCTGAATAACTAGCACTTAAATTATGTTGTAGCGTATTACACGGATAAACAATAATTCGCCAATATTATTATTTCTTAGATGTTATTTCAGTCGGCGGTTGATGTTGGTAATAGTATTTTATTTTAAATGACAAATGACAAACAACTGACAGTTAGCGAGAAAAGCGAGTTTTTTTTTATCGACATCGTTGGATTCTAGCATAGTCATGGGGTCTATACATGTAATGATTTGTCAGCACTAATTTATCAGAATCTGTCTAATTGCTATCGTCTGAGGGCCTACCGCGAAAGGCATTCGAAGTTCCCCCTCTCTGTCATACTTAAGAGTTCGTACTTAAATGCGGCAGAGAGGGAAAACTTCGAATGCCATTCGCGGTAGGCCCTCTGGAGGCATGTTGCGTGCGCTGCTGATCCAACTGTCAAAAGAGTTGTACTGACAAATTGTATGCATGTGGACAACCAACACAATTTGACCATGGGAAGAATTTATGATCAGCCAAGTTTTCTGTCAGATAATTTTGAAGTAAACTATTTAAAATATTATTTATTATATTGTAATTAGTCTTTCCACAAATTTTACACGCATTTATTATAAAGTTTGTATTTAAAAGGTGTTTAGTGCTATAAAAACACATTTAACAGTCGATTTGAGCCACTCTTCGATGGCTTTTTATTTTTTTTATCATAACGTTAGCATCTTACTGTAAATAGCGATACCTTAGGAAAAATAAGTAATAACACAATCATGACACAGTGCTTTGTTATGGCAATATTATTTTTACGAAATGGTATCTCTAAATAGGGAACATTACTGCAATGTTCTGCCACCAAAGTGCAGCACTAACACAATTAGTAAACAGTTTTTTTGACAACTTTGACAAGTCCTTCAAAGCTCTGGATCAAATAGTGAAGAAAATATTTCAATGAATAAAATGCATCAGTGCCGCGTAATTGGATGCAAAAATGTAGGGCATCATTCATTTCCGAAGGAAACGATGATATGAAAACTATCATGGGAAGCGGCAATACGTCGTAAAGCAAAAAAAAGCCCTCATCCACCTTTAAATGGCTATAGGATGCCATTTTAATATCACAGTACAGGTATTTTACACACGAATGATAATAAAACGATTGTAGTTTAACGCGTTTTCATCAATTATTCGTTATTGTTTGTTAGGTAAATAAATATGACATTGTACGTCATGGCGGTTTGTTGGTGCCGGTTAATGTACGGCCCGATAATACGCGTCCATCTATCGTTATCTCTCTCTTTTTGTATAAGTTAAAAAGAGACCTAGATATAGAGAATGCCAATTATTGGGCCGTACATTAACCGGCACCGGTTTGTTTACGGGTTGTGTTAGTGTCGCCCCCTACGCAGAGCTTTGCGTAATGTTCCCTATTGCCACAATTTGTCAGAAATTGGATGCGACAAATCAGAAGTGATAATTGTATGGTTTGTAGAGCCCATCAAATGAGCTACGTCAGTCAATGTTGTTATATATACCGATTTATCTGTACTTATACAGATTTTAGTGAATTAATTCAGATATATTAGGGTTCCATAGCCAACAAAGAAGTATCCACTTAAACTTTAACGGTTGTGTCTCCGACACAACCCGCTTCTTTTATTATTAAGGGAACCGTACCTAAATGTTACCTGTTTCGACACAAAGTGTGCACACTGTTACCAAATGTTACCAAACATGGTTGTATGGTTCGCTAAAGAAATCACCTGAATGAATCCCCGCTAGGCTCGCTCATTAAATCTACGAATATGGCATGTAAACTCAAGAGTCATCGATAAATAATCTTTTCACAAAATTCACTAAGATCATTATATTATGATCCATGCAGACAAAATGATCCACTAACATTTTACCTAGGCGATTGAACACTGGAGTACTCTTAGTAAGAATATTAGTGGCAGAAACGTACTTATAGTTTGTTTTATTTAAGGTGACCTCTTTTGTTGCTTGATATGAAATGATAACAAACTAACATTGTTAAAATCATCATTAGGTACGCGCGTTACCAACAAAAGTCATAAATTAGTTCGCATATATTTTTTTACTACAATATTTGAGAGCATAAATAACAAATATCATTAATTTATTGAGCATAAAAGCTTAAAGCGTACAAATATCAATCGCCATAATAGGTTTGCGCAAATTGCGCAGCATAACGTTTTCAAGTCATCTAAAGCAAACATTTTTAATCCTGTACATTGGGTAAAAATGAATTGTCTCCTTGTAACCTAAGTTAACTTTCTTTTTAAACGTTAAACAAACGCACGGTAATTATTTTAACCTTCTAAACTTTTTTTTTTTTTTTTTTTTGGAGAGGAAAATGCTTAACGCATTCCTCCCGGCTCCCGGGTGTAGGGACGGACCCGGGTGGATATGTGGGACTCCTCGTTGTGGGCTAATGAGGCCCCGAGACTACCCACTAAAAACCTCTCCGTCTGCCGTCTTTGTGCCTTAGCGGTGGGCTGAAGGAACGCTTGCGCTTTACTTCTTCAGCACCACCAGCGCCGCTCCGATTTTCGGAACACCGCTTCCGGAGATCCTTGTTGACCTCGTTCGTTTTATGCCACTACAGGCACCCACTCAGTGACCTGGTGCGTGAGGGATGGCAGGCGTCCCCATGCCTGTCACCCCCTGGTCACTCTACGGAGGCAGGCAGCGATCCTGTGCTGCTCGCCTTCGTCTAGCACGCCTGCGGCGCCGTGGGTCGGCCAATGGGTCGTCCTCCCTTGCCCGTTCCGCCATTTCCTTCTGCTGAACTATAGTTTCGCAGAAGGCCTTAACTGCTTGCCAAGACCTGTCACTGTCAACCATGGACTTGATCACTGCTGGGAGCGACAGGTCCGGCCCCACTATGGCCATCAGGTCGCTGTGCTCTGGCCCCCACACTGGACACTCCTCCAGCGTGTGCTGCGACGTGTCGACCGCCGCGCCGCAATCGTGACACTCCTCCGTCAGCTCTCTGCCGGCAACTTTGTGCATACAGGTATCTCCCGAAACACCCGTGTCCCGAGAGAACCTGCACGAGCCGGAAGGTTAGAGCTCCGTGTGTCCGCTCCAGCCACTGCCACAAGACTGGCCGGATCGCCTCGATTGTCCGGGCGCCCGCACTCGGCCGCTCCAGCCGGACCACCCACTCGGCAACTGCCTCGCGGGAGAGCTCTTCTCGCTTGGCCTCAATCTCTCGCGGTGCTGGCCAAAAATCCCTAGCTCGCGCCTCCTCGCGCCAGAAGAAGACTGACGCAAGAGTCCTCGCGTCCAAGTCCCACGGCAGGGATCCGGCCAGCACGCATGCCGCCTCTCCGGAGATTGTCCGATAGCCCCGTACTGACCTTATCGCCATCACCCGTTGCGCTTGACGCAGTTGGGTGACGTTCTTGGCGCTAAGATCATTGGCCCACACTGGGGCTCCGTACAAGGCTATGGAGCGTATGACGCCCGAGTATAGGCGTCAGCACGACGCTTTCGGCCCCCCAAGGTTCGGGAGCTTCTAAACCTAATCTAACCGCCAGCGTGTCGACGTCACCCCGCTTTGCGGGGTGCCAATTTCCGCTCTAAAGAAGACACGGGCTGATTTTGTCGAACGGCCAAGCATGGTCACAGAAAATCTAGTATGGAGTGACCTTGATTTGGCCTACGTGTGGATACTGAATTGAAGTCGATTTAAACTTTGTATTTAAAGTAAATTATGGGATCCGCTAGTGGCATCAATTGAATGTGAATGCGTTGTGACGCGTCACGTCAGACAAACATTATGTATGAATCTTGCTTTAACTCAGGGAACCTAACCCCCTGGCCACGACTTTGGTCTTAAACGACCTGCGACCAGTGTTTTATTTGTTCATTGCGCGTGATCCCAACTAACCACAGTGCGTTGCGCGTCTCGACCGCGCAATGAACAGATAAAACGCTGGTCGCAGGTCGCTTAAGACCAAAATCGTGGCCAAGGCGTTATTATCCCTTATCTGACACGAGAGTTGAGCCTATAACCTTTCTAATTGACTCTAGAATAAAGTGGCAACAATTCTGCTTCTGTATTTTTATTCTTTAGCTGGAATCTAGGTCTGGCAGCCCGCCAGCGGAAGCTATGGCAGCAAATTATCCCCAATGCCTATCCTATGTTAACGACGTGTAAACAAGCCAAGCAAAGAATCATAGTTTGGATTTTTATAGGTACTTATAAAGTTTCGTTTATAGCTGAAGTTCTTTCATGAGACCGGTGTATTTTAATTTGATTTTTTGAGAAATGAAAATTAAACAAGAGCCTTTTGGCTAATGGCGCTTTATGCTTTGTAATCGTACCTACCTTCATCTGCTAATAAATTTTCTAGTCGATCCGATTAAGTAGACGTGGGTGAGATTTTGAACCGAACTGTTCTTTATTAGTAGGTAGGTACATTACTTAACTAGGGCGGTTAAACAAGGAGTGTCTCAGATCGCAGGTATTTGATAAATATGCGATCGGAAGCTTCCTATATTACCGCCCCTGGTGAGTAAATTTTTTACGTGTCTGTACCCTATTTTACCTCATACCTGGCCATAAAGAAGCAATTACTCCCACTTCCTGGCCAGGTAGAGACTCTCTACCTGGCCAGGAAGTGGGAGTAATTGCTTCTTTATGGCCCTTAATATATTTTACCTCATACCTGGCCATAAAGAAGCAATTACTCCCACTTCCTGGCCAGGTAGAGACTCTCTACCTGACCAGGAAGTGGGAGTAATTGCTTCTTTATGGCCAGGTATGAGGTAAAATTATATTAAGCCTGATGGATGATAGTAAACTAACATCATAGCCTAAGGACTCTTGCAAATTCAGAGCAGTTACATGCTGTGATTATGATGGGCTACTGTGTCGATAGCAAGAAATGCTGGGCTGTTATTATTTACGCGCGCCTCACCCCACCCATCATGCCTAACGAAACTAGCTGCCTACCTACCTACCTACGCTGAGTTACTACGAATCGCGGCGTCAAGATATATTGTGGGTGAGCGTTGAGGTGAGCTTAAAACAAGTTACAGAATAGCGGGGCAGGTCCCCCATTCTCAACAGCGACGTCTTCTGTAAGGTGGAGCAGCACCCACACCTACCTATTTCCTCAGTTGGGCCGCTCCGAGTACAGTCACCGGCATAAATATATGATGGAACAAAGGCCGCAAAAATATCTGATGACAACTCTATTCCTAGAGCCGTAAGAGCGTGTCAGATATTTTTGCGGCTTTTGATTCATCATTATATTTATGCCGGTGACTGTACCTATCATAATATATGAGTAATGCTCTCCTCTAACCTGATCTTACCTTCTTGCATGTCGGGCTAATCTGATGGCAAACTGTTAGTTACCATAGCTTATGCCCGACGCTATAGAAACTGGACAACAAATAGTTTAAAGCCAGGTTTAAGAGGGCGTTTATAAGCACACTAGCGCCATCGGTAAATAATTGTGATTATTTAAATTTAACGATGGATATTTAAAATAAAAACGGCAAAAAAATCACGTTTGTTGTATGGGAGCCCCCTTATATTTATTTTATTCTGTTTTTTAGTATTTGTTGTTGTAGCGGCAACAAAAATACATCATCTGTGAAAACTTCAACTGTCTAACTATCACGGTTGATGAGATACAGCCTGGTGACAGACATACAGAGAGACAGACAGACAGACGGACAGCGGAGTCTTAGTAATAGGGTCCCGTTTTACCCTTTAGGTACGGAACCCTAACCTAAAAAGAGGCCGCTAAACACTGTATTTCGTATTTAAGTACCTTGTACATAATAATAGTTTTTACGGTGCTGGATTCGTCAATTCGTCCAAAGTTAAAACGGCCGTTTTTCTTTTGAGTTCATAGGTCGACGAATCCAACAACATAAAAACTAGTTTGATGTATTCACAATGTATAGTCAGCTTCAGATAGTTAGTAGCAGAGCAGCCAAAATAGCCAAATATATCGTAACATATCCTTACTCCTATAATAATAAAGACGTGTTACGATATATTTGGCTACCTTGGCTGCTCTGCTACTAACTATCTGAAGCTGACTGCACTTAAATACGCTCCTCATTTTCAGGGTTCCGTACTCAGAGAGTAAAACAGGACCCTATTACTAAGACTCCGCTGTCTGTCTGTCTGTCCGTCTGTCACCAGGCTATATCTCATGAACCGTGATAGTTAGACAGTTGAAATATAATCTCCACTTATAATAAATCTCTAAATTAAAAAAAGAATCAGCCAGTTTGAAACTAAGCTTTGCGCGGTTCGAATGTTCTCAGCATCCCATGAACGGAAAAATATGAAACATTTTATATAGGTACATTATTATTCTAGCTGCAACTTAGGATAGTTTTTATCCGACTGCGACAGTTAATTAATTTTCCGAAATATACGACTTCATTTAATTTTTCATTTATTTTTATTGAAATCAAACGCTGCTCCAACTGTCAGCTATAAGAACCGTCAAATTTTTGTTAAAATGGCGGAATTGCTTTGCCTTTCACTTATTAATAATTTAAATCCCGTCTACGATAGACCTTTACGAGACAAATGCTAAAATATAAACCATAAAAAAATATTCGATTCTGATATGAGAACTTATATGCGCAAATGTCGTTTTATGTCGTAATTTCAATAAATGAAATCAACAAATTTGAACAATATAATTAACACGAATTTGTTTTTTTTGAATGACAATGGCACGCGCTCGGCGCATTCAGCCAAAGTACCTGCGGCGCTACCACGAAAACCGATACTCAATGTTCATATACATATTTGCATCCCTGTCACTCGAGTATGGTTAGTGCGATAGAGATAGAGATACCCGAATATTTTCGAATTCCGAAGTTCGTGGTTATAGCTCAGGAATCGAAAATATGGTAAATAATCATAATGTATTTTCTCGAAAAAGAATTTAAAATAAATATAGTCAAATGGAGAAAAAAACAAAGCAAGAGGTTATATAGGTAATGATTAAGTTATAAGAGTCCAAAGTTTTAAGAGGGGGTATGTTCTGTCCCTTTTCCGCAAAACGCACCTTCATATGAAACGATTGTTTTTTACTATGACGCTCGAGTATATTGACGTCACAGTCCCTCATCGTTTTCTCACTCTAACAAGCGACATTAAAACGGATGTAGCTTCATAATTTTTTGAGATATTTGTACAATATGTGTAATATTATTTATACATAATAATATGTCCTGACTGACTTATTCACTCAATCACTCACTCACTCACTCATCAACGCACAGCCGAAACTACTAATCTTAGAGAGTTGATTTTTGCACAGTATGTTGCTTTTATAACGTGGGCTAGGGATAAAAAGGGATTTTTGAAAATTCTACCCCTAAGGGGGTAAAATGGGGGTGCAAAGTTTGTATGGGAGAACCTTTTTTTTTTGAGCTATAGACTTAAACTTTGTAGAAAAATTAGTTATTAGAATACAAATGAAATACTTTCAGCGTTTTGGAAAATTCCACCCCTACGGGGGTAAAATAGGGGTGCAAGGTTTGTATGGGGGAAACATTTTTTTTTAAATAGAGACTTAAAATTTTGTAGAAAGATCAGTCATTAGAATAAAAATAAAGTACTTTCAGGGTTTTAGAAAATTCTACCCCTAAAGGGGTAAAATAGAGTGCAAAGTTTGTATGGGAAAAACTACTTTTTTTTAAATAGAGACTTAAAACTTTGTAGAGAAATTATTCATTAGAATACAAATAAAGTACCTAGATTCAGTGTTTTAAAAAAATCTACCCCTAAGGGGGTAAAATAGGGGTGCAAATTTTGTATGGGGGAAACAATATTTTTTTTAAATAGAGACTTAAAACTTTGCAGAAAGATTAGTCATCAGAATACGATTTAAGTACTTTCAGCGTTTTAGAAAATTCTACCCCTAAAAATAGGGGGCTAAAATAGGGGTGCAAAGTTTGTATGTGGGAAACTATTTTTTTTAGCTAGAGTCCTAAAACTTTGTAGAAAGATTATTTAAATACAAAGAAAGTACTTTCAGCGTTTTGGAAAATTTCACCCCTAAGGGGGTAAAATAGGGTGCAAAGTTTGTATGGGAAAAACATATTTTTTTTTAATAGAGACTTAAAATTTTGACGAAAAATTACTTATTAGAACATGAAAAATACTACATTCGGCGTTTTACAAAAATCATTCCCTAAGGGGGTTAAAAAAGGGTGCAAGGTTTGTATGGGGAACACTTTTTCTGAGCTAGACACTTAAAACTTTGTAGAAAGATTACTTATAAAAATACAAAAAAAAAGACTTTCAGCGTTTTGAAAAAATCTATCCCTACGGGGGATAAAAAGGGGTGCAAAGTTTTTATCGGGGAAAGTTTATGTTTTGTAGAAAGATTACTTATTAAAATACAAAAAAAGAACACAAATCGTTTTAGAAAATTCCACCCCTAATAGGGTTAAAAAGGAGAGCAAGCTTTGCATGGGCAACACTTTTTTTTGAGTTAGACTTGAAACTTTGTAGAAAGATTACTTATTAAAATACAAAAAAAGAACACAAATCGTTTTAGAAAATTCCACCCCTAATAGGGTTAAAAAGGAGAGCAAGCTTTGCATGGGCAACACTTTTTTTTGAGTTAGACTTAAAACTTTGCAAAAAGATTACTTATTAGAATACTAAAAAAGAACTTTCAGCGTTTTAGAAAACTCCATCCCTAAGGGGGTTAAGAAGGATAGCCAGTGTTGTGTGGGTTTTACTAGACTTAAAACTATTCGAAATGTTACTTATTAAAATTAATAATAAAGTACTTTCAGAGTTTTAGAAAATTCCACCCCTAAGGGTGTTAAGAAAGCTTTGTATGGGCAACACTTTTTTTGAGCTAGAGACTTAAAAGTTTACGAAAAAAGTTCTTTCAGCGATTAGAAAAATTCAACCTCTAAGGGGGTTTAAAAGGGGGTTCAAATTTTAAATGGCGAGCAATAAAATTTTAAAGTGTGAGTAAGAGATTTTTAACTTCGGTCTTATTCTGTACGTTAAAATACTACAAAACTGATTTCAGAGTTTTTCCAAATTCATCCCCTAAGAGTGTTAAAATTGGTTCAAAGTTTGAGTATTTCAAGGCATTTTTAAAGTATGAGATTTTTAACTTTGGTTTTAGACTGTTTGTTCACAAACTAGAAAATGAACATCAACTTTTTTTTTAATTATCCCCTAAAAGAGGGTTCAAATTTTGTATTGAGAGAAATCATTTTCTAAGACGATAATAAGTTCTACGCGGACGAAGTCGCGGGCAACAGCTAGTATATATATATACTAGCTGTTGCCCACGACTTCGTCCGCGTAGAACTTTTTATCGTCTTAGAAAATGATTTCTCTCAATACAAAATTTGAACCCTCTTTTAGGGGATAATTAAAAAAACAGTTGATGTTCATTTTCTAGTTTGTGAACAAACAGTCTAAAACCAAAGTTAAAAATCTCATACCTTAAAAATGCCTTGAAATACTCAAACTTTGAACCAATTTTAACACTCTTAGGGGATGAATTTGGAAAAACTCTGAAATCAGTTTTGTAGTCTTTTAACGTACAGAATAAGACCGAAGTTAAAAATCTCTTACTCACACTTTAAAATTTTATTGCTCGCCATTTAAAATTTGAACCCCCTTTTAAACCCCCTTAGAGGTTGAATTTTTCTAATCGCTGAAAGAACTTTTTTCGTAAACTTTTAAGTCTCTAGCTCAAAAAAAGTGTTGCCCATACAAAGCTTTCTTAACCCCCTTAGGAGTGGAATTTTCTAAAACTCTGAAAGTACTTTATTATTAATTTTAATAAGTAACATTTTGAATAGTTTTAAGTCTAGTAAAAAAAAAAGTTTTTCCCACACAACACTGGCTACCCTTCTTAAGGATCTTAAGGATCCCCTTAGGGATGGAGTTTTCTAAAACGCTGAAAGTTCTTTTTTAGTATTCTAATAAGTAATCTTTTTGCAAAGTTTAAAGTCTAACTCAAAAAAAAGTGTTGCCCATGCAAAGCTTGCTCTCCTTTTTAACCCTATTAGGGGTGGAATTTTCTAAAACGATTTGTGTTCTTTTTTTGTATTTTAATAAGTAATCTTTCTACAAAGTTTCAAGTCTCTAACTCAAAAACATAAACTTTCCCTGATAAAAACTTTGCACCCCTTTTTATCCCCCTTAGGGATAGATTTTTTCAAAACGCTGAAAGTCTTTTTTTTTTGTATTTTTATAAGTAATCTTTCTACAAAGTTTTAAGTGTCTAGCTCAGAAAAAGTGTTCCCCATACAAACCTTGCACCCTTTTTTAACCCCCTTAGGGAATGATTTTTGTAAAACGCCGAATGTAGTATTTTTCATGTTCTAATAAGTAATTTTTCGTCAAAATTTTAAGTCTCTATAAAAAAAAATATGTTTTTCCCATACAAACTTTGCACCCTATTTTACCCCCTTAGGGGTCAAATTTTCCAAAACGCTGAAAGTACTTTCTTTGTATTTAAATAATCTTTCTACAAAGTTTTAGGACTCTAGCTAAAAAAAATAGTTCCCCACATACAAACTTTGCACCCCTATTTTAGCCCCCTATTTTTAGGGGTAGAATTTTCTAAAACGCTGAAAGTACTTAATTTGTATTCTGATGACTAATCTTTCTACAAAGTTTTAAGTCTCTATTTAAAAAAAATATTGTTTCCCCCATACAAAATTTGCACCCCTATTTTACCCCCTTAGGGGTAGATTTTTTTAAAACACTGAATCTAGGTACTTTATTTGTATTCTAATGAATAATTTCTCTACAAAGTTTTAAGTCTCTATTTAAAAAAAAGTAGTTTTTCCCATACAAACTTTGCACTCTATTTTACCCCTTTAGGGGTAGAATTTTCTAAAACCCTGAAAGTTCTTTATTTGTATTCTAATGACTGATCTTTCTACATAGTTTTAAGTCTCTATTTTAAAAAAAAATGTTTCCCCCATACAAACCTTGCACCCCTATTTTACCCCCGTAGGGGTGGAATTTTCCAAAACGCTGAAAGTGTTTCATTTGTATTCTAATAACTAATTTTTCTACAAAGTTTAAGTCTATAGCTCAAAAAAAAAAGGTTCTCCCATACAAACTTTGCACCCCCATTTTACCCCCTTAGGGGTAGAATTTTAAAAAATCCCTTTTTATCCCTAGCCCACGTTATAAAAGCAACATACTGTGCAAAAATCAACTCTCTAAGATTAGTAGTTTCGGCTGTGCGTTGATGAGTGAGTGAGTGAGTGATTGAGTGAATAAGTCAGTCAGGACATAGGCATTTATTATGTATAAATAGATAGAAGATAATGAAACTCCCATTCAAATATCTCAAAAAATTATGAAGCTACATCCGTTTTAATGTCGCTTGTTAGAGTGAGAAAACGATGAGGGACTGTGACGTCAATATACTCGAGCGTCATAGTAAAAAAACAATCGTTTCATATGAAGGTGCGTTTTGCGGAAAAGGGACAGAACATACCCCCTCTTAAAACTTTGGACTCTTATAACTTAATCATTACCTATATAACCTCTTGCTTTGTTTTTTTCTCCATTTGACTATATTTATTTTAAATTCTTTTTCGAGAAAATACATTATGATTATTTACCATATTTTCGATTCCTGAGCTATAACCACGAACTTCGGAATTCGACAATATTCGGGTATCTCTATCTCTATCGCACTAACCATACTCGAGTGACAGGGATGCAAATATATGAACATTGAGTATTGGTTTTCGTGGTAGCGCCGCAGGTACTTTGGCTGAATGCGCCGAGCGCGTGCCATTGCCATTGTCATTCAAAAAAAACAAATTCGTGTTAATTATATTGTTCAAATTTGTTGATTTCATTTATTGAAATTACGACATAAAACGACATTTGCGCATATAAGTTCTCATATCAGAATCGAATATTTTTTTATGGTTTATATTTTAGCATTTGTCTCGTAAAGGTCTGTCGTAGACGGGATTTAAATTATTAATAAGTGAAAGGCAAAGCAATTCCGCCATTTTGACGAAAATTTGACGGTTCTTATAGCTGACAGTTGGAGCAGCGTTTGATTTCAATAAAAATAAATGAAAAAATAAATGAAAAATTAAATGAAGTCGTATATTTCGGAAAATTAATTAACTGTCGCAGTCGGATAAAAACTATCCTAAGTTGCAGCTAGAATAATAATGTACCTATATAAAATGTTTCATATTTTTCCGTTCATGGGATGCTGAGAACATTCGAACCGCGCAAAGCTTAGTTTCAAACTGGCTGATTCTTTTTTTAATTTAGAGATTTATTATAAGTGGAGATAGTGACACAGATGATTGTATTTCTGTTGCCGCTATAACAACAAATACTAAAAATCAGAATAAAATCTCTCTCTCGACGACTGCTTTAGCCTAGTTGGTAGTGACCCTGTCTACGAAGCAAGAGGTCCTGGGTTCGAATCCCGGTAAGGGCATTTATTTGTGTGATGAGCATGAATATTTGTTCCTGAGTCGTGGATGTTTTCTATGTATTTAAGTATTTATTTCTATATATAAGTATCTATATCGTCGCGCGTCGTCTAGTACCTATAGTACAAGCTTTGCTTAGTTTGGGACTAGGTTGATTTGAGTAAGATTCTCCGCAAATATTTATTATTTAACTAAAATAAATATTAAATTTTTTTTACTTGTTTTTTTCCATACAACAAACGTGATTTTTTGCCGTTTTTATAGATAATGGTACTTACGGAACCCTTCATGCGCGAGTCCGACTCGCACTTGGCCAGTTTTATTTAACTATCTATCGTTAAATTTAAATAATCACAATCATTTACCAATGGCGCTAGTGTGCACATGAACGCCCTCTTAACTCATAGGCATGCAACCTTTTATCTCAGACATCATACAAAAGAAGACGATGCAAAACATACAAAAGGAAATTTACAAGAACGATGTCGCAGGCAAAAGCTACAAAATAAAAGCTTTCAATTGTATTAAACAAACTCTTAAGCTCTCCTCGTACTTACGCATAATACGTTATCGCAGAAAGCCATTAAATAATTGAAGCTCCGAGTGGGAATAGTCGCATTTCAGTTAAATTGTTTCAAGTAGAGACATAAAGACCGAAATTCCAAGTTCTGTAATGTATGTAGAAACTTTTTCAAGGATAAGAACTTTGGAATACTTGCAAAGCGGGTCAGGACACGAGTCCACAATATATTTATTATATTCAGAATATGAACTTCGTGTGATCGGTTCATTTTGTCCATGTGCCACATAGCCCACATATGGGCCAGATTGACCCTTTTCAAATTTGATGTACCTATAGTTTAGCCGATTTTAACCCTTTTCGAGGTCGGCAGTTGGAAAATGACAATCGGATGTCAGTCGTATTCATAGACATTAAGACAATAATTTCATTTCATGTAATCTGGCCCCGTAGCATGTATCACGCGATAAGTGACAGGATAGAGCATCCGTCCCTGGCTGACACCGTTCGATAGAATGAGACGACGCGCTTATCCTATCACTTATCGCGTGATAACGCCATCCATGCTACGGGGCCAGATCCTGGCTGTTTGACTGTTTCCATATCTGTTTTTGGCTATTTCCAAATATGTGTACAGTCACTAGCGTTAGTATCTGCTATAACAAAGGCAACAAAAATATCTGACACGTCCTAACGGCCCTAGAAATAAAGTCGTGTCAAATACAGGGTGTTTTCATGGCAGATATTAATGCTGGTGTGTATAGTTAAGCCGAGTTCAACTGAGCTTATGAATGGCCTGTGTTCTGAACTTATGAATAGACATTGTTTGCGAGCGCAAGTCAAACTTTGCAAAAAATAACCGGTCAAGTATGAGTCGACTCGCGCACCGAGGATTCCGTACAAACTTTCATACACCATACCCGTCATGTCAGGACCTAATTCATTCTTGAACAATCTTAAACAGCTCATAGTAGAAGTTACCGTTGCAAAGCGCCTTCTGCATTTTGGTACTAACAACTTACAACCTAGTATGTTTGTTTATCAGTGATAGCTTTTTATCACACGCACCGATTTCGATTATTGTTGTTTTAATTTGAAAGAAGGGACTTTAAAGATAATCTGATAGGAATTTGAAGTTTTAAAATTACATACAAAAGGAAGTAAATTACAAATGTAATTAAGAATTTATTTTTGAAAAATAAAATACGCTAGTTAGATATATCGTCTTAACCCTCTCAATACTTGTTTCAAATTGATAGCACAAGTAGTTCCTGAGATATTTCACGTTGTGACAGACGGACGGGCGGACACAGTCGCACCAAGGGTTCCTTTTTTTACCTTTTTGGTACGGAACCCTAAAAATGGTAGCGCCACGTAAAATGTTCATTGAATAATGAACTCTATCGTGCTTGCCCAAGAATCAAAATAACGTAACAAATAATGAACATTTGTCTGGTTTATACCTGGCACGCTGTGTGTGGTATTTTAAACCGTAGCTAATTTGGAATCTATTGTTAAAGAAGATAGAGTTCATTATACTCAATGAACATTTTACGTGGCGTTAAGATTTTTTTTTGCAAAGTTTGGCGTGCGCTCGCAAACAATGTCTATTCATATAGGTAAGTTCAGAACAAAGGCCCTTCATGAGCTCAGTTGAAATCGGCTTAACTATACACACCAGCATTAATATCTGCCATGAAAACACACGCATATGACACGATTTTATTTCTAGGGCCGTTAGGACGTGTCAGATAATTATTTTTGCTGCCTTTTTATAGCAGATACTAATGCTAGTGTGTGTGAGAGAGAGACAGAGAGAGATATGAAACAATCAAACAGATCTGATTACACGAAATAATAGTACATTGTTTAACAAGGGGCGTATGAGGAATATTGCAAACGAGAGTCTATCAGGAGCCTGACGCCGTAAGGCGGAGGGCGTTTGATGACTCGAGTTTGCAATATTCTTACGCCCGTGAAATAAATAACTACAAAAGACATAAAAATCTAAGTTTCATACAACCGCACCAATCAAAAATTAACGAAATTGACAACTTCACATACAGATTTGCGAGTGGAGGGCGAGGGGGCGGGGCGTGGCGCCTCACGGCCTGCTAGATTTCTTTCAACCAATCACAGAGAAGAATTCTTGTGACGCGCGGCCAACTAGATTTGCCAACCAATTTGTTTGATTTGCTTTTAACCAATCAGATCACACACAAGCTCATTACTTCCCATGGGCCATTATTTCCCGCGGGAACAATTTAGGCCATTGTCTTTCTGTATACAGGCAAGGAATAACACCATTTATGAGCAAGTGTGATGAAAAATTATTTATTTAATTTCTAACATGAAAACTGACGAGGACGAAAATGGGCATTCCTACCCACGGTCAAAGAATGGTTACGGGGTTGTCACAAAACGGACAGTCTACGTACACATACCTACGTTTTGTCTCAAAGCTGACAGGTCACATGTGACGTGACTCAAATAAAACTTAAGTTAGGCTTAACCGTATATCTTAATATTAATTATAATTAATTATAATACATGGAGAAACAAGCTCTCGCTACTATCGCAGAATAGTTAGTGGGAATCATATTGCACCCTGAGAGCATTAAACTACTTATAGTTTTATATGAAATGTCGGAAGATTAAGAAGTTAATGTACTGATGCTAAAACTTCTGCCGTGATTTGTGGGAATATATCACTTGCAAAGTACACGGATAAGTTTAAAGGATTGGGAGCAAAAGTAAAATAAACATGCTCACAATATTTTATTCCTTCGATTCGTACAGTCAGCTGCATAAATGTTTTGACCCGACTGTAAATTACATTTTGTCTCAAGCTGCCAGCCAGCGCCCTAGTATTGCAAAGAACGCAGGCAAACCCGAGGGATAACAAGCATACAATTTTTAAAAAACTAGCTATATCCAGAGTACGGAAAAGTAACTATGTATAATATTTTTATATATTTGAACTCGAAATTTTCTCCTCTTTCATTTGATACCCATATCGCTATGATAGCAATAGTGGATTGTACAAAAAGCGCATAAAACGAGCCATTTAACCTAAGACGTTTATATCCACCCGAGCCACCGGCGAGGGTGGTTAGTTTAGTCGAGGGGTTAAATAGCTAATTTATGCCCGAGTAATACACACTGCTTTTCACTTCGATTGCGAGAAAATAACAAATAATTGCAAAATTAAATTAAATAATAGCTCATTCCCGTCACTTAACTTTTTAAAGTTTTTATGTTTAATTTTCGACATTTGATATTATATTAGACTTAGGTATGTACTTCATACTGCCAAGTAATTTTATGGTGCAATACGTTTTAAAATAATAATTGACTCCTATTTTATCTGATTTTATTAATTTAGTAATGGAAAACACGTATGTGAAATTTATTAAAGCAAATAAAAACAAGTTTATTCTACGAAGTTTTATTGTGTGTGTGGCTGTTAGGCCCGATTATCTTAGTCTTTAAAACAATTTTACTTTGTGCACTAGAGCTAGAGCATAAAAGTGGCATTTTGTGCAGCATACATCCAGCACAAAGGCGAATTTTGCGAGCATGAGAAGTGAAAAATATTTTTTTTCATCTCACTAGCTCGGAATAGTATTTTTTGTACTCGTCGATTTAAATCTGTGTATTAAGATTTCATAGAGAATACTGCAACGTCACTCTTTTCATAGTTGTAGTCCATGTTACTGTCGAAACAATCGAAATAACTGTTTCGATACGCTCCAGACAACCGAAAAAAATTTGAAAATAGAACTAAAATAAATTCGACCAATCACGTGGCTGCTTTACCGAACTGTAATGAATTGGACCAATAGAATCGCTTTGATTATTGAGTTTACTCGTTGATGTCGTACGCTCGTTAATGTCTTTTAAGGTATCAACGAGCGTACGAGCGATAGGCTGCACTTGGTTTCAACAGTATCGAGTTTGTTTAATTAGTTCAGTTGACTCGTAGAAAATTAATTTTAAGGAACTCGTACAAAAAGTATTGTTCACAATAGTTACAATTTTCACAGATTATGTATTTCTGTTACCGCTATAACCATAAATACTAAAATTAATATAAAATATTTTATTAAGGGGGGCTATCATACAACAAACGTGATTTTTTTGCCGTTTTTATAGATAATGGTACGGAACCCTTCGTGCGCGAGTCCAACTCGCACTAGCCCGGTTTTATTCTTATTTTCCTCATTGTCGCTAGGTGAAAAGTTTTGTGTTATACACGGGTGAAAAGTTATTTTACGTCTCGTTTCGATTCTATTTTTGAACCACTCGCTTCGCTCGTGGTCAATCATAGAATCCTTTCGCTAGCTCGTGTTTAAAATTAACACTTGCAGGTAAAATACAACTTTCCCCCCTTGTATAACAAATAACTATTTCAAAGTCAGTCACTTATTTGTACAAGTATGTGTGTGACAGCCAACATATTTTTATTTTTCATACAAAAGGTAGCCTGTATGTCACCCGGAGCATGATTCGGTTCAGTACTTTAAACGCTACAGTGGAACATACACAAATACAATATACATTGACAGCTAAAAACATGTCTTCCTTTCGGCTCTGCCATAGTCGTGCAAAAATAGGCATAAATCCATGTTATTAGGTGAATAATTTTTTGAAATCGGATTATTGGTTCCAGAGATTCCCCCCTAACTACAAACAAAGTAACAAAGCTACAATCTCAAGGACTTTGCCTTGAAAAGTTGAGGTGAATGATTGATTGCACACATACACACACGCACGCACGCACACGCACACGCACTCGCACACGCAAACGCAAACGCACACGCACACGCACACTGGCACACGCGAACGCACACTTGCACACGCACACTTGTACACGCACACTGGCACATGCACGCCCGCACGCACGCACGCACGCACGTTACAGCTTCAAGGGACTTAAGAGTATATGGTTTGAAATTAAAACCATTCTCAACGCGTTCCCGAAATAAAGGGGGAAATTATGATGATCAGGCTTAGAATAATAACGCATAGAAACGCAGTTCACGCGCAACGGTGAGGCCACTAAAACTCGGCCATAAATGGCCCAGTACGCCGATCGGTGGAACAAAATTGGTGCGTTTGTGTGCGTATTGGCGCGTATAAATACAAGTTGATCACAACTACATGAATCCATTTTATGCCTCACGCTTGGCGCGTCAGCCGTATGAAACTATCCTTCTATGCGTTATTATTCTAAGTCTGTAGATAACTACCTAAGTGAGTCAGTATGCCAGTGAAAAAACTTAGGAACTTTGACAGACAAAATTTCAATTTGAATGTTATTGAAAATATGATCTAAGCCATATGTTACAGCTTTAGCCTGCAGCACAAAATTACAGGATGTTGAAAATGGCCCTAATGGCTTCTAGAAAAGGATGGGTACGGCCGTGCCTCTTTGTTTTGGTTATTGTTAGAAAAACATAATATAGGTAACTAGATATTCAAAGTAGGTCTGTGTGCTATTTATTAATTGCTGTAAATAACTGCAAATTCCAATGCAATCAACGTTCTCAGTAAAGACACACACACATCTATACAGTTTAATTAAATTAAAGTAAACATTATAATACCAGTTTAAGTATAACAAGCGTTAAATTACTACAAGCCGTTTAATGACGCTTTGATTAAAAATAATTCAAAAACTACCACCATTTAATTAATCACACCACAAGCACTGCATTATGTAAATAGACCTTCGTGAGATATTTTTAAATGAAACTCGCGTATTAATTGTCACTACGAGTGACATGTTTCGTGCCCTTCGGGAGTCAACCCACAGTCATCCGATAACTTCTGGAGGGGCCGATTGATACGATCTTTGGCCATAAAGACTTTGTACTTAGAACATCCGCAGGTCGCGTTTACCGTCTCATTTCTGGTACCATTTGTGTTTGCCTCTCGTGAAGGTCGTTCACACTATATTATTGTAGGCCCTGGGCACGAAGGGCACAGGGCTCGCGTCCGTTGACAGCAGCAGTCGCACGTGGACGTTGGCACGCCGCCAGCGGTTCCACATCACGTAGTGGTCCTTGCACAGCAGGTATACCGTCACGAAGTAGCCGCACAACACTATCGCCATGAAGAAGTCCATTGCCGTTTCGGTTATGCGGTGGGATATGCCTGGGGAAGTAATAAATAATTGATAAAATGGCAATTATCTTACGTCCGCTAGATGGCGGGTGGACCTAAGGAATGTCAATGGAATGATAATTACAGCTGTTTGATAATACCTTCTGTGTACCTCTGTATACCTTTAATAAAATCCTGGGTACCTCTCCTGAAAACGAGCTAAATATCGTTAAAAATAGGTCCACCCGCCATTTCTGGCGTCAGGATGTCAGTTAAATATATAACCCGAAGGAACATGGGGATCACTCGACTACCTTAATCCAAGAATATTTGACATTCTAAATCAAAAGGGAAACAACCCCAAATAAGGATTAAGTAGACGTTATTGAGTGAGCTACCCACTTTAGGCTTTGATTTAACCCGTAGAGTGGTGTGTTTGTAGGTGGTATAACGTAACAAAAGGAATATAGTGCGTGTTGTTAGGGGATTCAATCGAACAAATACTTCACTTTCGGATACCGGCTCCATATTTTAGTATGTTGTTAGGCATGTCCCTTGGACTCCAAAACTGCCGGGATTTCTAAGTATGGGGAACCCCCAAAATTTATTGTTTTTTTTTCTATTTTTGTGTGAGTGTGACCATAACACGGTTCATATAATAAATAAAAATAATAAATAAATAAATATTACGGGACAATCTTACACAAATCAACCTAGGCCCACGGTAAGCTCAGTAAGGCTTGTGTTGTAATACATCTACTTACCAAGTTTCAACAGTATAGTTCTTATAGTTTCGGAAAAAAGTGGCTGTGACATACGGACGGACAGACAGACAGACAGACAGACAGACGTGACGAATCCGTTTTTTGCCATTTGGCTACGGAACCCTAAAAAAGGGCTCAGGGCGTAATCGTAAGGTAACCACGCGTCTAATCATGAGGCATGGGTTTCTTTGTTTCCACTTTGCAGTCAGCATGAAATAGATAGTAGCAGCCAAAAAGCTAAATATACCTACCGCAACACATCTATATAACTATTGGGATGAGTATGAGTTACAATATGTTTGGCAACTTTGGTTGCTATAATCTTTTAAATGCCGACTGTAACCACCTTCACTGTCATTAGGTGAACGGCCCTGGGAGTAAATCCCCGTAGGGGCAAATATTTGTGTGATGTGATGATCATGAATATTTCTTTATCTATCCAAATATCTTAAACCCTCCATGATGCGTTCAAGAACCGCACATTATGACCACCATAAAAACAGACTGTTTTGTTAGAACAAATTTCTTATCTGTGAAAATGTTATTATTGCTAAATAATAACATCGATTTCGATAATATTATTTCATTTAAATTTCGAACATCTCTGAAAAACAAAGAAATTAGATTTGACTTCTATTCTAATATCGGTCGAGCGAGATGACGTTTAGTTCGAAATGAATTGTCAAGTTGCATACAAATTTGACAAATGTCGCACGTAAGTAAGATATCGAACGATATGATAGTTAGATCTGACTCTAGTTTGTCTCTGAATTAAAAAAAAAACTATGACAGCTGCCAGAAAACAACGCCGCCATGCCGGTCTTAATATGCGGCTCCTGAATGCATCATGGAGGCTTATGATATGTGGATAGATAAAGCAGTGTATGTAACTGTACATAATTAGGCATTAAAACCACTCGTGTGATGTTATTATGAAACGAGCCGACACTCGTGTTTAATCCCCTTCATTATGTACAGTCACATACTATAATGTGTTTCTGAGTATTGGATGTCTAGTAATCATAACATAATATACCCAATTGACAATGTATATATGAATAATACAGCTAATACCCATATTGAGCTACATAATAATAATTTGTGTAAGATTTTTCTAATATTTATGAAAAAATATATAAATCACATACAAAAAGAAAATAAGCCGTCTTAAAATCTAATAAGACGAATGTTCCACGATAACACAGTTGAAGGAAACGAAGTCCAATGTGAATAGGTACAGTCACCGGCATAAATATATGATGGAACAAAGGCCGCAAAAATATCTGATAACAACTCTATTCCTAGAGCCGTAAGAGCGTGTCAGATATTTTTGCGGCCTTTGATTCATCATATATTGATGCCGGTGTACCTCTATCTATCTAGTTATGTTAGTCCGTTTAAATGGGCGATTTTGCTAATGACAGCGCAGAAACCAGATAAATAATTATGAGCGTACCGACATATATAGCTCTGGCCCGTAATTCAGAATCACATTTACAAGTCACAATTTATTTTACTGTATCATTTCAAATAGGTACATTCAACAATGGGATCTCAGATTTTAATCACAACAAAGCTGAAACTACCGCTAAAATCCGTGGAAATCAAATCTATATTAACAATATTCAACGCAAATTCCATAGAATTTTCCCATACCTTAGTTTGATAAGCAAGATCTACGAGTATGTAATTCCCGCGAAAATTGATTGTGAAAATGGCCTGGCTGCGATTTGATATTACGATAATAATATAAAAGTTAAATAAAAGTGAATTTTGTTTTTTAACGGCATAAAGCGCGCGCTCGTAAGAATTTAAACTGGCTGTAAAAGTCTAAAAAAATAAAAATAAAAAACAAAACACACCTCCGTCTTTCCCGCCAATTTCGAGTCTCTTACCAAATTGTTTGCCCTCTAGGACAAAATACTGGGTACCAACGATGCAAACGGCGAGTAAGCCTGCTGTGACGGTGGATAGGAGCCAGAATATAAGGCAGTCCGACTGAAACAAATTTTTTTAATTAATTGACGAGTGAAAGGGATGCCTAGTATAGTCCCACAGTAATGACCAAAACATCCTACGCACGACGATTCCCACAGTTTCTCAACCCAAATAATCTACGATAAAATCTCAAAACGCTTCTATGTACAGTCGCCATCACATACATCGGAGCAAACAAGCACGTCACAAACATCGGAACACACCTCTATTTTCAAGGCATTAGGGTGCATGTGCCGATATTTTTGAACACCTAGAGTGTACCTATGTATGTGATGGCGACTGTACATGATCTGACAATTTCTGACTGTCAGAAGCATTACATATCTGTCTTAGAAAAAGGTTAATTAGTCTTTACTACAAGGCAACTGCCCTCCGAAGCGCTAAACTTAAGTGGCAGTGGGCGGGGCACATTGCACGTAGAACCGATGGCCGTTGGGGCGGAAAGGTTCTCGAGTGGCGACCACGCAGCAGAAGGCGCGGCGTGGGTAGGCCCCCCACAAGGTGGACTGATGCCCCCGATGGCCGTTGGGGCGGAAAGGTTCTCGAGTGGCGACCACGCAGCAGAAGGCGCGGCGTGGGTAGGCCCCCCACAAGGTGGACTGATGCCCAGGTAAATGTCGCGGGAGTCCGCTGGATGCGGGTGGCGCAGGACCGGTAATTTTGGCACTCTTTGGGAGAGGCCTATGTCCAGCAGTGGACGTCTTTCGGCTGATATGATGATGATGATGATGATGATGACAAGGCAACTGAAGACCTACTGAAACCTTTGCAATATACCCATATATACACACTCACGCCCACACCCACACAAGTCACACACACTAAGCTGAGCATTAATAAAAATAGTCACATAAAACTCATTAAACTCAAACTTATCGTTTTTACCACTATATCCACCTCACTTATCATACGCATCATCTTTCTGATAAAGGACTACTGATTGCTCAAATGAAATGTAAGTACTAGGTTAAGTTTATGGTTTCTTTCTTTATGGTACGGTTGGCTTGCTTGGCTTTCTGGTAAATAAATATTTTTTGTGTTTTATCGAGGCATTAGAGACGTGTTCAGATTCAGATATTTGTGAGCACTTTGGCCGCTCCGATACATATATGATGGCGACTGTACAACTTCTTTTGTTGCTCAATATGAAAGGAAAATATAGATACGTCATAAAAGTGACAGAAGCGTGGCACGTGTACTGGAGTAGCTACTGTTTGTTCTATTGCTTATGCGTAATGGGGAACTTGCATGGGATTTCAATTTCGAATAAATTTCACTCTATCGATGTGGATATACGTAAAGATATCAAACAAAAGAAAAAAAAAGAAAAAATAAAAGATTGTATTAGTTTTATCTCACGTTAAATTAAACGCAAAATTTTGTGGCGATAATTGCAAATTAATGACTTACTCCATAGTAAACGCGCCGAGCATATATGTATGTTGTGACGTAATAGCATAAATCCGTTTAATATAGAGCGTTTTCGGGGGGTGCCGGCGGCGCGTGCAGATTTTAAATGCATATACCATTAGTAAAATAAATCATAAGAAAGTTTTAATGCTACAGTTGTTTTAATGCTGGATTATACTTTTGATTTTCGTAATATAATAAAAAAATGCAAGTTCCCTATTGTATTACAACCCTGTAGTGAAAAGAAATATGTAGGTATGAAGATCAGAGTGGCCAACTTCCTGAAAAATAGTTTATCTAATAATGATTCTAAAATGGTATTATAACAATGGCCATTTACATCATCATATCATATCATATCATTTATTTGCATTGATCATACATCGTCATAAAATACACATGTCAAATATAATATCTATACTAGCTATAGGTATAAATTCACAATAAAATGATTAGATATGTTCAATTAATATTCATTCAGGAGTTAAAAATTAATCATCTTGTGTTATATTATATGTAGAATATGGTCCAATACGTACGTCCTTTACAAATAAAGATGTTGCTATTAATGTTCACTTTTGAACACGGATCTTTTACAAAACCTTAAAGCCGATTTTCTGGACCAGTCTAAGGTGCCCTATTCGTGGTTAGAACAACTGACCATTCATTACATTACCGTCAACCTGTATAAATAAAACAAATACAAATTCACCAATTTCGTCTAGTTGGCTTAGTATCGGGAGATTTCTGTAACTAAAACTATGAAATACAGCATTTTCCTGTGATTGTAGATATAAGGACAGGGTTTCATAGCGATAATTGTTCCTTACAACCAGTACTATTAAATTACGTAAACAACCAACTCCGATATTTAGACAGATTTGACCGGGTTGGATTCCCGGCCGTATATTAAAAAAAAAACTTTATTTGCAGTTTTTATTTATTTTAAAATCGATCTAGTGACTCCTTTTCGGATTCCTCACTGCCCCGTTTGTATACCCTGTATAACTAATTTTATTACTCCGACATAATAACGGGCAGCCATGTTTCATCGCGACTCAATAACTGACGCAACAGAAATCCAATATGCTCGTGTCTTGTCAACGCAAGACGCTAACGGTGACGCTTACGCTTGCGGTAGCGGTGCGGGACTGACTGGATAGCTGGTTCCTACTTATATTGTTACGGAATTCCGTCGAACAAACACTTCATTTTCGGATATCAGCGCCATATTTTAGTATGTTGTTAGGCATTTCTTCACGACCCTAAAACTGCCGGGAGACAATCTGTAAGGAGTCGGTCTCCCGGGTAATTGACGTCATCAAAATCGCCGTTGGAGAAGTGTCAATAATATCCAAACTGTGCAACGTACATACACATGTTGTGTATCAAACGAAAGCTGAATGAACGTTTTATTTGTAATTCATTCCTATATTGTATTTCAATACATACGCAAATTAGCAAAAGTATAAAAAAAGTAAAATAAAAAGGGTAGGTAACAACTTTATGTGACTGTACATAATGAAGGACATCAAACACGAGTATTTAATGCCTAATTATGTACAGTTACATACACTATTTTATCTATCCACATATCATAAGCCTCCATGATGCATTCAGGAAACGCATATTATGACCGGCATCGCAGCGTCGTTTTCTGGCAGCTGTCATAGTTTTTTTTTAAATTCAGAGACAAACTAGAGTCGGATCCAACCATCATATCGTTCGATATCTTACTTACGTGCGACATTTGTCAAATTTGTATGCAAATTGACAATTAATTTCGAACTACGTCATCTCGACTGATATTAGAATAGAGGTTAAATCAAATTTCTTTGTTTTTCAGAGACGTTCGAAATTTGAATGTAATAATATTATCGAAATCGATGTTATTATTTAGCAATAATAACAAAAAAAAAATAAAAAAATTTGAACTGTTTATTTCAATTGATAGACAACAAAAATTATTCAGGTACAACTTAACCCAATCTTAAATTTTAAAGATTATTAGCTTAGAACCTCCGGACACTAACAAATAATAAAACCTTTACGGTACCAATCAGCAAAAACTTTTATGGACAAAGGGTCTGGTCCAGTTATGTGCCTGTTATCTTAAACAGCTTCCCTACAAATATATTGGAAAATGTAATGGATTGTATAAGGGATAAACCGCATAAAGCCAAATATGTAATTAAGAAAGCCATACTGAGTGTAAAAAATAATGTTAATTCTTAACTTAACTAACAATAACTAACAAAAACTTACTAACAATAATTTTAATTTTAATTAAAATGTCAATGATATGATATATAACTAACTAAACATTAACACAGATAAGAAATTTGTTCTCACAAAACAGTTTATTTTTATGGTGGTCATAAATGTGCGGTTCTTGAACGAATCATGGAGGGTTTATGATATTTGGATAGATAAAAGATTTTTTTGTACTCGACGATTAAATTATGTGTATTAAGATTTCATAGAGAATACTGCAACGTCACTCTTTTCATAGTTGTAGTCCATGTTACTGTCGAAACAATCGAAATAACTACTTTTCGATACGCTCCAGACAACTAAAATAAATTCGACCAATCACGTGGCTGCTTTACTGAACTGTAATGAATTGGACCAATAGAATCGCTTTGATGTCGTACGATCGTTGATGTCTTTTAAGATATCAACAAGCGTACGAGTGATGAGCTGCACTTCGTTTCAACAGTATCGAGTTTGTTTAATTAGTTCAGTTGACTCGTAGAAAATTAATTTTAATGAACTCGTACAAAAAGTATTGTTCACAATAGTGTTTATAATCAAGCTTTTTAATCTCGTACCTTACTTAGGCCACTCAGCAAGCTTCGTGGCCTGAACACGGTACTCGACTAAAAAGCTCTCTATTATAACACGATTGTGAACAATACTATTTCAACACATTTGCTCGTAACGTGCCTATTATTGTGCCGCTTTTGGGCTCATAATCCTGGGTATTAAACACGCGTGTTTAATAACATTACGACACTCGTGTAGTTATGTTTATATCCCGATTAAGACACGTTGGCACCTTGCAGCAAGGTGTATGTATGTAGGACTCGGCGCATTCTTAAATTGACCGGGTTATACAGGTTTGTTTTTAATTCTCGACAAATGGATTCTTACTCGACTAAACAAATTAAATCCTTCTTGAGGATTAATTGATTATTTCTTGTTGGATATGATATAGAAACGTTTCATTTAGTAAAACTATTTACTTTTGATAACATTTTACATGAATTTATATTGAATAAGAAAACATTTTTTTTTTGTATTGGCTGTTTAGAGATTTCATCTAAGCCTCGCTGCGGGCGCACTGCGCGAACTTCACGAAAAAAAATAGTTGCGCGCCATTATAGGTAATTTCACAAATATTTGTAAACATTGATGATGCGTGTTTGGTTATTGTTAAAAATGTTGACTCGTAGTGAATAGAAAAGTGATAAATAGATTTGACGCCACTGTACATTCTTGGAGATGTAAAAATATGTGAGTAAAAACCTGTTGTCATCAATAACTAAAGGAACAACTTAGGAGACTGTAACAATTTCATTTTATGAATAGGATTTTTTCCTCGCAAATGTGTTGAAAAACGTCGTATGACACGTGTGAGCTTTGATAATTACATCCTCGGCTCTATTATCACGCTCACCTGCGGTTCGCGTGACAATTCCGCCTCTGATGTAATGCAACATACCTCACTTGTATCATAATGTACTATTTTGTACTCGACGATTAAAATATGTGTATTAAGATTTCATAGAGAATACTGCAACGTCACTCTTTTCATAGTTGTAGTCCATGTTACTGTCGAAACAATCGAAATAACTACTTTTCGATACGCTCCAGACAACTAAAATAAATTCGACCAATCACGTGGCTGCTTTACTGAACTGTAATGAATTGGACCAATAGAATCGCTTTGATGTCGTACGCTCGTTGATGTCTTTTAAGATATCAACAAGCGTACGAGCGATGAGCTGCACTTCGTTTCAACAGTATCGAGTTTGTTTAATTAGTTCAGTTGACTCGTAGAAAATTAATTTTAATGAACTCGTACAAAAAGTATTGTTCACAATAGTGTTATAATCAAGCTTTTTAATATCGTACCTTACTTAGGCCACTCAGCAAGCTTCGTGGCCTAAACACGGTACTCGACTAAAAAGCTCTCTATTATAACACGATTGTGAAAAATACTATTATGAGTTAGGTACCTTATATGGATTATTCTAAGTTTATGCCATTAGTCACTAAAGACATAACAGTAATCAAAATTTAAAATGGCGGCCACTAGACGCCATATTGTAAAAAAAACCGGCCAAGTGCGAGTCGGACTCGCACACAAAGGGTTCCGTACTATTATCTATAAAATTGGCAAAAAAATCACGTTTGTTGTATGGGACCCCCTCAAAAAAATATTTTATTTTGTTTTTGTTTTTAGTATTTGTTGTTATAGCGGCAACAAAAATACATAATCTGCGAAAATTTCAACTCTCTATAGTGGATAATGAAATTAAAGATAAAAAATGTAAACAAATGTGTTGTCACTGCAATAAAATCAATCCCAAGAAGTGGAAACTTAAAATTCGTTAAATACGCGAGATAAAAAATAATGCGTCTAATTCTCACGTAAAATAATGCCTGGAAAATATTCGTAAATATTTAAATAAGCAAAATGAAAACGTATTTATTTTATATTCATAAATATGTGCAGTTTATATTTACGCCACTGGCAATGGTTAGGAATTGTAAACCTTTGGTTCGTAATTTAATTAATATACCTGGATATTCCTATTCCTTATTCTTAATTTTTTAGTAAAACCGAAAAATTAATTCAAGTTCCATTTATACTGAATTGACTTGTCTGATCGTGTGTAGACCGCTTTAATATCTTTGCCCCGAGCTGCGGCGCTACCACGAACTTCGAATCTCGAACTTCGTATATCTCCTTTTCAATCGCTCGAGTACCATAAACCATAAGTGCGATAGAGACGGAGATATACGAAGTTCGAGATTCGAAGTTCGTGGTTATAGCTCTGAATCGCATTCGTTTTCTGACGTTTGTCGTGATCGAATGTTTTCCTTTCCGCTTATGCACTCTGTTGTTGAATTTTTGTTTGCTGTTACGTTTTTGTTTTATTTTGTTGTTTGTGGTGTTTGTGTGGACTCATACGACCGAAAACACCATGGAGCCTCAGCCAAAAGTAGTAAAGATATATTCATTAAATAGTTAAAACCAAAACCTGGTTGATTGCCCCTGAGACGTCACTTTGACGTTGACAGTTCTTTGTTTACATTTTTTATCTTTAATTTCATTATCCACCTTAGCTATCACGGTTCTTGAGATACAGCCTGGTGACAGACAGACGGACGGACGGACGGACGGATGGACGGACAGCGAAGTCTTAGTAATAGGGTCCCGTTTTACTCTTTGAGTACGGAACCCTAAAAAGAAAAAAAAAAGTCGACGAACTACGTCATGTTGGGTATCGTTGAATAGGTATTTCAAAATCATTATTAGGTTTCTTTGATATTTTTTTACTTTAAATAACTGTTAAGGATGTATAACGATTTAATGTTGGCTTAACAACAATTTTTGGGGAGCTGTATCTCGGTAAGTTTTGAACCAACAGAGCTGGTTATTTTAGTGTATTTAAAAAACGTATAGATTTTTGTTTAAAAAACCATTTAGTATAGGACTTTTAGACCAAAAAGAATAAACACAGCCAACATTTAACAGTTTTTCGCGTATTACGCTGCTAGCACAAGTTTTTCGAAGTTGCAAATTTGTGTCCACACTACCCTTACTCGTTCATACAACATACTTACCAAAAAACCAGGACTAAGTACATCATGCTTTGCGATTTTAATGTTGATTTCTACTGTCGTATAAATGCAAATTGCAATTGCAAGTTTCATAGAGTCGCCATGGTTAATTGGTCAGCCTATCTCTTTTCTACAAACCGTAGCTATTGACTATCCTAGCAATCCTACTAAGTGTCAGAGCGAAACAAACGTCGTGTGGTCAACTCCGCCTCTGAAATATTGTCGCAGCTTGAACAGTGCTGGATTGAATTTTGGCCACATTCCGTGTAGTAAGCGATATTTGAAGCTGACAAACCTTTAGGACGTTCAACCTATTCTAATTTATTTAAAATCTGTTTTCAATTGTGTAATATTGTCTTCGGTTCCCGCGATTATTAGGTACAACTAGATTACTCATAAATGCGTATAGTTAAAGCAATGAAGCGTAGTTTCAGTGTCCGAGAGGCAACCGGATGGCTCGCAGTATATGAGCGTTGTGGAAGGTAACCTATCGATGTTTCGAAAAACACTTATCCGATTTTCACTTGTCCGAAAACGATTCACCGAATCCTTATAACCCATATACTTTGTTTACCTAAGTTTTGAAATTCCGCTGGTTTGTTTTCCCACATTAACGTTTTCCCGAAACTCAATAACCAGAAGAACGATTGCCAACATAATCATTTGACAACCGATTTGTGTACCTGTTCATAATTATTCCGATGCTACGTAAGAACTAAATCTCATTTTCCCTAATATAATTTTACCGTCACAAAATCTCATAATACCAACTAAAGTGCTGTACGAGTTTTTAAAAAGGCTAAAAGGGGGGGGGGGGGGGGCAAAGCCCCCCTCGAGGGGGGCTCGGGGGTCGGAGCCCCCCGCAGTAAAGAAAAAAACAATCGTAACAATTTTATTTATGGTAGGTTAGGTTATGGTTTAGTCTTATATCACAAGCCTCAAAAATTATTCTAAAGATAATCCAAAATAGAATTAGAGACAGAATCGAATGGCATTTGGGGGATGATCAATATGGATTCCGTAAAAATAAGGGCACTAGAGAAGCCATACTAGCACTAAGGCAGACTATTGACAGGAGAATGGACCTAGGATTAAATACGAATATAGCTTTTGTAGATTTGGGAAAAGCTTTTGATAGTGTCGATTGGAAGAAAATGCTAAAAAAGCTAAGAAATAGGATTAGATTATAAGGATAGAAGGATCATATTCGAATTGTATAAGGACCAGGAAACTATAATAACAGTTGGAGAGGAGAAGGGATCAGCAAGAATTAAGAAGAGGGTAAGACAGGGCTGCCCACTCTCTCCGCAAATTTTTAATGTTTTCATTGAATCTGCCATAAGAACAATACAAGAGAAAACAGATGTAGGTGTAAAATTTAATGGACACAGAATAAAATTCATAAGATTTGCAGACGACATAGCCGCAATAACAGAATCAGGCAAAGATTTAAAGACATTACTAGAAACAATGGATACAGTATTCAAAGAATTTGCGCTTAAGATTAATGTCAATAAAACAAAAATTGTAATAGCGTCTAAAACAGACAGTCCATCGTTCACACCAATCTCATTAAACGGATCAACAGTCGAAAAAGTAAACTCATTCAGATATTTAGGAAGCCTTATCACCGCAGCACACCAGATATAAAGTCCAGAATAGCAATGGCAAAACTAGCTTTCCACAACAAAAAACATATATTAACTTCAAAAATATCGAAAGAAACGAAAATAAAATTTATTAAATCATACATATGGAGCATAGCATTGTACGGAAGTGAAACTTGGACCTTGACCCAGAAAGATGCGGAGATATTAGAAGCGTTTGAGATGTGGTGTTGGAGGCGAATGGAGAAAATTAGCTGGAGAGATAGAGTAACCAATGAAGAAGTGCTGAAGAGAGTGGGGCAAACCAGGCAGTTAGTTAGGAACTTAGAAAATAGAAGAGGGAAGATGATAGGGCACCTCTTACGACATGACAACTTCGTACTTAACATAATTGAAGGAAAGATAGAGGGGAGGCGAGGAAGAGGAAGACCTAGAATAGACTACATGGAGCAACTCAAAAAGAGAGTTGATGTTGGGTCATACCGTGAGATCAAAGAGATTGCGTGGGATCTACACCGACAAGAGCCTAGCTCTTAAGTAAGAGAAGAAGAAGAAGGTTATGGTTATCTTGTGTCCCTTAGAGCGGAAAAAGGCACCCGCGAAGCGGGGTGACATCGACACGCTGGCGGTTAGGTTAGGTTAGGTTAGGTTAAAATAATTGCCTTGCGTTAGGAAACGGAATTGGACATACTACACTTTCGATCTTTTGGTGTAGCGGGATAATAATATTTCGGACTTAATACTTTTCGGCACCTAAACCTAGTTGACTTAGGCTTTGAGCGGAGGCGAAACTCTTAAATTTATATTCCTAGAATCAGGATCAATAGGTACTCCCACAGAACAAGTAAATACTATAGAAACGGTAATGGGCGGGGTACGTGTAGCCGATGTTATGAGTGAACACTCATAAAGCTGTCAAACGCAGTCAAAACGCTGATCAGTTGTCTGTTGACCGTGGTTGACGATTTTTGCCGTATTAAAAATAAAAACGTGCCGCGTTCTGCAATTTAGTCGTACCGACAGGCAAGCCAGGACCCAAAGGTTCCTCTTGGAGCGATTTTCTATCACCGGTAAGTACTAAAATAACAGTTTTTTGAATAAATACGCAATCGATTATGAAATTAATAACGTTGTCCCTTCCTAGAACCAGGATCAATCCAGTACCTACCTACCTGAATAGCCAATTAAACCAAAGGCTTGCGATAAAGAGATAAACGAAAAAAATATTACCAAAGCCTTGAAATTGTAAAAGTTTTTTTCATTTCTCATACTCTGAAAGTACGTCATTGTTTATCTAAGTGCAGTTGAAAGCTTGAAAGTGACGCGTTTGTGAAAGTATGGCTGTACAGCTCTCTTCAAGGTCGCAAATTAATTTATTTTTTAATTACTAGCATCGCTTTCAACCCGCTTCTTTGATAAACCTACCCTACGAGAAATGAAAAAGCTTGTAAAAAGTCGTTTTGAACCATACACGAGACGTGAACTCACTTCATCTCATTAAAAGGAATACAAAACGACTGAGTACATTATTACATTTTTCCATGAAACGCCACAGGCTAGAAAAAAAGGATTTGAGCTTCAGGCGAAAGGCGCGTCAAAAGAAAAGGCGGCAAATTTAAAAAAAAAGGCGGCCAAGTGTGAGTCGGACTCGCCCATGAAGGGTTCCGTAACATAAATTGCGGTTTTCGATTTATGAAGTATTAAAAAAAACGACTTACTAGATCTCGTTCAAACCAATTTTCAGAGTAGTAATGTTACATCATATATTTTTTTTAGTTTTATCATTCTCTTATTTTAGAAGTTACAGGGGGGCCGGTGGGACACACATTTTACCACTTTTGGAAGTGTCTCTCGCGCAGACTATTCAGTTTAGAAAAACATTATATCAGATACCTAAACTAAATATCATTTTTGAAGACCTCTCCATACGCCACACGTATGGGTTTGATTAAAAAATTTTTTTTGAGTTTTAGTTCTAAGTATGGGGGAACCCCCAAAATGTATTGTTATGTTTTTCTATTTTTGTGTGAAAATCTTAATGCGGTTACCAAGTTTCAACAGTAGTTCTTATAGTTTCGGAAAAAAGTGGCTGTGACATACGGACGGACAGACAGACATGACGAATCCATAAGGGTTCTGTTTTTCGCCATTTAGCTACGGAACCCTAAAAAAGCAATGAAGCAAAATAATTCACATATTCGACACACGCAATTACACGTGGCTCATTCGCATTTATATCGAGTTTTTCCCTTTGTTTTCCGTTTCCCTCATTATTTTATGTTATTACGTTTTTGCGGAAAACTCAAAACATACGTTAGGCGTAAAACGTACAGCGTTACTTAATTAGGTAAATTGGAGTAAAATTTCGCATTTAAACGTGTTTCGCACGCTCGCCTTGTGACTGTGTTGATTCTGAAATAAATTTGAACGCGAATCATTTGTCTCACGGAAGGTACCTACAAACGCAATACAAACGCGATACAGTACCTACATGCCCCTATTTCACCAAATCGACAATTGTCGCCTGACAATGACAATTCGACTTACATGGCTGCGTCGACAGGTGATGGTGGTTGCTGAACAGCTTATTGACCCCGCAATGTACGTGGAATGGTCATTGTCAGGTGACAATTGTCACGATAGTGAAATAGGGCCCAGGTAATATTGACAGGCAATCTATTCTATGGCTAATGTCGCGCAACAGTCGCGCATCCGTAAAACGCGCGTTTGTATCGCTGCAAAAAGTCGCCGTGTGTAGGTAACCAGGGACCGGAAAACCCCATTTCAGGCTTAAGCCTATTCATAATGGTAACCTTACAAGCATATCCGATGAGGTAACCATAAGTTAACCCAAACAAAACCCTATCTCAATATTGTTATCTTATGGTTACCTTATGGTTACCACATCCGATATGCTACCCATAACAATAGGGTTACCATAACAATAGGGTTACCCTATCAGTAAGGTTACCCTATCATCAGGTTACTATTATGTATAGAGTTTTAAAAACAACTTCTCAACCTATGGAAAACCCTGATAAGGGAAACCAAAGTCCCTGTGTGTAACCGCTCTTAACATTTCGGATTCCCTTTTGATCCGCCCGAAATACTGTCCCAAAAAAAATCAAAATATTTCTGCTTCCTGCAAGATTTATGTGATTATATGGAAAAAAATCTGAACTCCCTATGCTTTGAATCGAGCGCGCGAAATACATCGGTGTAATCTCCACTTATAATAAATCTCTAAATTAAAAAAAGAATCAGCCAGTTTGAAACTAAGCTTTGCGTGGTTCGAATGTTCTCAGCATCCCATGAACGGAAAAATATGAAACATTTTATATAGATACATTATTATTCTAGCTGCAACTTAGGATAGTTTTTATCCGACTGCGACAATTAATTAATTTTCCGAAATATACGACTTCATTTAATTTTTCATTTATTTTTATTGTAATCAAACGCTGCTCCAACTGTCAGCTATAAGAAACGTCAAATTTTCGTCAAAATGGCGGAATTTCTTTGCCTTTCACCTATTAATAATTTAAATCCAGTCTACGATAGACCTTTACGATACACATGCCAAAAGTTAAACCATAAAAAAATATTCGATTGTGATATGAGAACTTATATGCGCAAATGTCGCATTATGGATTAATTTCAATAAATGTTTCTACAAATTTGAACAATATAATTAACACGAATTTGTTTTTTTTTGAATGGCAATGGCACGCGCTCTTTGCACATTCTGCCAAAGTGCCTGCGGCGCTACCACGAAAACCGAAACTCGAAGTTCGTATAACTGCATCCCTGTCACTCGAGTATTGTTAGTTATAGAGATAGAGATACCCGAATATTTTCGAATTCCGAAGTTCGTAGTTATAGCTCAGAATCGAAACTACACCCCGTAAGCCGCGTCCGCTGCGCCATGTTTTCGTGGTTTTTAAACGTCAAACATGTTTTGCCAATCAAAACAAAACCCAATTTGTTTGCCGATAATGACGGAAAACATGTTAGATGTTTAAAAACATGGAAAACATTGGACCCGGCTGTAGGTAGGCACTAAATAAAATAATCATAATGTATTTTCTCGAAAAAAGGATAATAGAGAAAAAATCAACGCAAAAGGTTATATGTAGGTATAGGTAATCACTAAGTTCCAAAGTTTTATGTTCTGTCCCTTTTCCACAAAACGCACCTTCATATGTAAGTAACGATTGTTTTTTACTATGACGCTCGAGGATCTTGACGTCACAGTCCCCGATCGTTTTCTCACTCTAACAAGCGACATTAAAACGGTTTTGAGATATTTGAATGGGATTTTCGTCATCTTCTATCTATCTATACCTACATATAAATGCCTATGTCCTGACTGACTCACCCACTCACTCATCAACGCACAGCCGAAACTACTGGGGCTAGAGAGTTGAAATTTACACCAGAACTACCTTTTACAACGTAGGCAACGGATAAGAAGGGATTTTTGGAAATTCTACCCCTAAAGGGATCAAATCCATATTTGCACCCCTGTGCAAAGTTGGTATGGGGGAAACTTTATTTTTTGAGCTAGAGTAGAGACTTAAAATGTTGTATAAATATTACTTATTAGAATACAAATAAAATACTTTCAACGTTTTGGAAAATTATGCCCCTAAGGGGGTAAACAAGGGGTGCAAATTTTGTATGGGGAAACTTTATTATTTTAGCAAGAGACTCAATACGTTGTAGAAAGCTTACTTATTAGAATACAAATAAAGTACTGTCAGCGTTTTGGAAAATTCAGCCTCTTAGGGGGTTAAAAAGGGTTGCAAAATTTGTATGAGCGAAACTTCTTTTTGAGATAGAAGCTTAAACGTTTGTAGAAAGATTACTTATTACAATACAAATAAAAAAACAGCGTTTTGGAAAATTCCACCCCTAAGGGTATGAAAAATGGGTACAATGTTGGTAAAGGGGATTTTTTTGAGCTAGAATCTCAAACCGTTTTAAAAAGATTACATAATAAAATAAAATAAAAGACTTTCAGCATTTTAGAAAATTCCACCCCTAAGGGTGATTAAAACAGGTAAACATTTGTATGGAGGAAACTTATTTTTTGAGCTAGAGACTTGAAATTGTGTCGAAAGATTATTTATTAGAATACAAATATACACCGTGGCCGTGAATAACCCGAAAGATTTAAACCACGTATTTTTGACGACAGTACGAGTAAATAATGTTGTATCAACATGGGTCTAATTATGTGTCTTAATTAAATTACTATTTCAGTACAAATTAAATCTTATTAATTGCCCGCTTCTTTGTGAACAACTCTTTAGTTGAGAAACTCAAGTTGAAGAACAGAGAGCGAGCATAACACTTCACGAATCGCTCCGAAATCATACGACGAACGGCGAATGCCGTGACTTGTGTTCCATGACAAGAAGTGTCAAGTTATGCTCAAGCCTTTAGGGTGTGTTAGACTGGAGATTTTTTAACTTTTGATTTGTTTCAAATAATTAATATCTCCTTAATTATGAGTTTTTGGACTATATGTTACATAACTTTATATACTCTAATTAGGCTCTAGTATATCGTTAGCTTAAATCTTTCGGGTTATTCACGGCCACGGTGTATAGGTAAATTACTTTCAGTAGTTTGAAAATTTCCACCCGCTAAGAGGGGGATATAGAGGTGCAATGTTTGTATAGGAAAACTTTTTTTTAGGTAGAAACTTAAAACTCTGTAGAAAGATTAAGTACCTACTTATTAAAATACAAAAAATACCTACTGCCAGCGTTATGGAAAATTTCACCCCTTAAGGGGTTAACAAGGGGTGCAAGGTTCGTATGGGAAACACTTTTTTTTATCTAGAGACTAGATAGTTTGTAGAAAAAATACTAACCTATTACAATAAAAAAACCGAGTGTTTTATTTTTAATTTTTCCCTGAAAAGCGTTCAAAGTTTGTATGGAGAGATTGGAGAGCAAGAAAATTTTAAAGTATGATATTTGTAACTTCGATCTTAGCCTGTTTAGACTACAAAACTTATTTTAGCATTTTTTGAAATATATCCCCTAAAGGGGATTATAAGGGTGTTCAAATTTTGTATGGAGAGCAAGATATTTTTAAAGTAAGGGATTTGTGACTTCGGCTTTAGACTGTTTGCTAAAATACTTCAAAACTTATTTCAGCGTTTTTTTAAAAGTTAAAAGGGGGTTCGAACTTTGTATAGAGAGCAAGACATTTTTAAAGTAAGAAATTTGTAACTACAGTTTCAGACTGTTTACTATGAGGGTTCAGAGAGGGTTCTTGGTTTGTATAGAGAGCAAGAGATTTTGAAAGTAAGAGATTTGTAACTTCGGTTTTAGATTGTTTTCTAAAAGACTAGGTACAAAATTAATTTCAATGTTTTTTTTTTAATTCACTCCTTCAACAAACATTTAGACGATAACATGTTATACGCGGACGAAGTCGCGGGCAACAGCTAGTACTATTATAAATGTGAAAGTTTGGATGTTTGGATGTCTGGATGTTTGTTACTCAATCACGCTTAAACGGCTGAACCGACTGGGATGAAATTTTGCACGAAGATAGTTTATGGCCTGGATTCAAATATAGGATAGTTTTTATCCCGGGTTTACGCAGACGAAGTTGCGGGTGGAAACTTGTATGTTATATATAAACTTAAATGCGAAAGTTTGGATGTTTATTACTCAATCACGCTCAAACGGATCAACCGATTTATATGAAATGTTGCCTTAAGATAATTTGCAGTCTGGATAGTTTTAATCCCGGGTCCACGCAGACGAAGTCGCGGGCGAAAGCTAGTATTACAAATATTACGATGTTAATTGGTTCAGAAGCAATTCCTAATCTCTGAAAGGAAATCTGAAGGTGCACTCTACTTAAATTAATCTTGTTTAGTGAACGTACAGTGCTGTGTTCTAAAACTATGCGGTTCGCGTTACAAGACTTTAGTTCGGTCGATACGATACCGAGCCGATGTTCATACACATGCTAAAATAATAACACTCGTCCATTTTTGTAGAGGGTTAAAAAATAGTACAGGCACGTAGAGGATTTTGAATGGTATACATACCATAATTAAATTCTGGCATTCCAAGGTACCTACATGTACATGTATGTGGACATTGGAATGCCAGAATTTAATTTAAGATAATTTCATTTGCCATCCAATTTAGAGGCCAATTTTTAAGTTCACCTCCCTTGGCGATAAACAAGTAGCGTTAGAGACGGTAACCTGTCGCTATCACGAAATTTTCTTGCCGGAATATTGTTTGTCCGAAAACTTTTCGTATTTTTATGACTTCTCCGAAAATAATACAATAAATATTTTTAAGATAAAACCGTTAGAGACACATGCTTAATGCAAGAGTTGTGAAAAAGTAATATAGGTACATCATCCTCATCTTCTTAGCGTTTTCCCGGTTGTAGCCTAACTAACTGAGCCCGGGGCTCGCTTTGGTGAAAAAGTGATAAACAACTTAACAATAAACACCGAGCAGTACGGTAGCAATAAACAAGCAGTTACGACCCAAATGGCCCTTTAAAAGCGTGCACCGATTTTGAATCGCCGAAAAACGCCCAAAAAAAGTTTGAAAATCGCGGCAAAAATGTGAAGACGAATCGCCCGACGGTCCGCTGGACCCAAATGGCCGCGGCCAAATGGCCGTTTGGATAGGGACGGGGAAGAAAATACGCGAATAAAATGATTTGATTGCGTTTATCGCTTGAAAAATATCAAAATAAAATGTTATCGGGGAGGACTGCTCTGGAATGAACGGTTTTATAAAGATTCAGATGTTTTAGTAACTCTGTATATTTTTTGACATTATCTACTGACAGACATAGCACATAAAGGACTGGGCCCTTGCAACTACATATGTACGAGGCCATACATAAAGCGGGTGATAGCAGCCTATGGAGAAGTTTTGGTCAACAAGAATAGAATATGATGTCATGATCGTCAGCATTGAGGGAACGACTGATGATGATTATGACCAACATAAGTGTGCCTGATGCACCTATGCACTGGTTGTGCAACTGAATTTGACGGGATTCCGATGAGGGAGCAGCTGAGTGAAAGACTTGTTTTCTTTTCCGAGTTGATGCCGTTTCGTAGGTATTTGTAGAACTGAATTTCATGAGGCCCGGACGCCATATTTATACCATGAAATTCCTTGCCCCGCAGCCCGCCCGCCCCGTGAATTTGGCGGGAAATATGGGCGGGAAAGTATTGGCGGGAAAGTTTTGGCGCGAAACGACATCTCATTTATTTATGACAATAATCTTAGGCTAATACGTTATTTACAGTGTTTTATACTTATTTCTATGACATTCGTAATGCATTATCACTCGAGATCCTCTCCGTTTGCCGGCCAATCGCATCTAAAACGCGGGTTTTTCTGGCGCTGTCTATTTACGTACCTCGGCCCCCACCTGGGGTATAAATACCGAGCTTCCCCCCTCGCTCGCCCATCAGTCTATGCTTGGCCAGCGCGCGGATAGGATCTAAAGGCTTCCTCTTAATCTATCTATTTTCTAGTGGAAACCTAGTGTTTAGCCACTCTTTACTTATGAAACCAACAGTATATTACCTCTTAACTAGGTAGGAATGAAGTGTGAGACCTATTATTATTTATTTCGACTACAAATTATATAAGGCGACTGTAATACAATGCTTACGTTGTAAGAGGGTTATAAGCTAGGTTACAGGCAATCTATTTTATCAGTATTTACGTAGATGGTTGTCCTGCACATTTCTCCCGCCGTGGAACACCCGGCCGGTGTTCCAGCTCGCTGGCGTGCAGGTCGTCATCCTTGGTAGGTAAAATCGCGAGCTTCTTGGTCGGTCGCCGTAGCACTCCGCCCTTTGTTCTGACGTCCACCACTCTTGTCTCGCCGTCGGGTCCCGGGTACTTGGCGATCACTCTACCCATGGGCCAAGTATTGCGTGGGAGGGTCCCGTCGCCGATGAGTACGATGTCGTCGATTTCTATGGGCCGGCCGCGCCTATACGGCTCCCGCCGGTCTTGAAGTGTAGGTAGGTACTCGCGGACCCATCGACTCCAGAAGTGGTCCGCGAGTCGTTGGCTCGTCCTCCACGTTGCTCGGCCGACTAGGTCCTTGTCGTTGAAGGTACCGGGCGACTGCACTCTGCCGGATCCGCCGAGTAGGAAGTGATTCGGTGATAGGGCTTCGGGGTCATCGGGCTCCACGGACACGTGTGTGAGGGGGCGGCTGTTCACGATGTATTCTGCTTCAGCCAGGGTCGTGGCGAAGACCTCCTCCGAGGGGTGACGCTCTTTCAGGACAGTGTAAAGAGTGTCTTTTACCGCTCGCACCATTCGCTCCCACGCCCCGCCCATAAATGGCGCCGAAGGGGGGATGAAGCGCCATATTATTTGTCGTCGCCCCGCCTCCTCTCGCATCGCGTCTTCGGCGGCCGCCCGCAGCATCTTATCCGCAGAGTGGAAGTTCGTCCCGTTGTCCGACCAAATCTCCGTAGGTGTGCCTCGACGCGCGATCATTCTTCGTAGAGCCATTATGGCGGATTCGCCGCTTAGACTGGGCACTATTTCCATATGTATAGCGCGCGTTGTAAGGCATGTAAATAGCGCTACATATCTCTTCTGTGTCCCTCGGCCTACTGTAATAGTCGCGGGGCCCCACAGATCGACGCCCGTGTATGTGAAGGCTCTCTCGTGATGTGCGAGGCGGCAGTGCGGCAGATTTCCCGTCGGAGGTACAGTCGGCTTCGATTTTCGTCGCCGGCATGGCAGACATCGATGGACAATCATTCGGGCGACTGTACGTAGTCGTAGTATGGCGTAGTGTTGTTTGCATTCGTTCACTGTCGCTTCTACTCCGTGATGGTTCATTTGTCGGTGCACGCAGTCGATGTACAGTCGGATAGCCGCGTGATTTCCGTCTAATACGGACGGCCGTTTTTGCGTTGTGGTTATGTCGTTTGCTTCGTTGATGCGCGTTTTTAGCGTTATCACGCCGTCGATGAGTTCGATCGCTAAGGGGCGTAAGCGACTATTCATGGCCGGCGGCTTGCCCTGCATTAGTCTCTGAATTTCGTCGCTGAAGCTGTCTCGTTGACTCTCTCGTACTATTAGGCGTTCCGCTTCTATTAGGTACCGCGCGTCAATTGATAAGTAGTTTTTTGATGCGGGCCGGGCCTGTCGCGGTGCGGCGGGTGCGGGTCGCTTGTGTTTTCTGTTCCACTCGGGGTCCTTTTCTTTGTTCTTGAGTGTTCTTTTGTAGTGAGTTCGGCCTTTGTTAGGACGACATAGTTCTATGAACTGTAGTACTCGCGCTAGTGTGCGTAGTAGGCGCTCCCAGCGCGAGAACCTTTCCGCCGGCGGTAACCACGGTGTGTGCGTGATTTTGTTACAAATTTCGGTTGCTATTTTATTTTCTTCGCCGGTCGGTGCATTATTTTGTTGTTGTGGTTCGGCGGGCCATGTTGTGTAGTCATTGTACAGGAAGTCGGGCCCATGGAACCAGCGGTGGCTGCTGTTGAAGTCTGGCGGGAGCTCTCTGGTAGGTATATCTGCGACGTTGTGGCGCGTAGGTACCCATTTCCATTCGCGTACTGTCGTTGTTTCTTCGATGGCGGCTAATCGATGCGCGACGAAGGGTTTGTATGAGCGGGCGCCGGTGCGAATCCAGGTGAGCACGGTGCGACTGTCCGACCAGTATGTCTTACTGGTTGGTTTCAGGTCGTGTTCTTCTACCACGGTGACGGCCATTCGTGCGCCCATCGCCGCTGCCTGTAACTCCAGGCGTGGGACCGAGGTCACTTTGAGGGGGGCGACCTTGGCCTTCGCGGTGATGAGGGACACGTGTATTTGTCCGTCCGCGGTTACCGTACGCCAGTATAGAGCGCACGTGTATGCGGTGAGGGAGGCGTCGACGAATGTGTGCAGCTCCCGGGTTACCGCGGTGCTATAATATGGGTAGCACCGGGGTATGGCGACGTCGCGGAGCGCTGTCAGCTGTGTGGTCCATAAGGTCCATTTCTGCGCGAGGTCGTCGTCTATTGCTGCGTCCCATGTCGTGCCTCTTCTCCATATTTCTTGTAGTATTTTCTTTGCTTGGACGGTGACGGGTGAGGCCAGCCCAAGGGGGTCGAAGACGGACATCATCACTCTCAGTACCAAGCGCTTAGTCGGTTTTTTTTCATTGAGTGCGTCGGGCGGCAATCGGGTCAGGTCCAAGTTGAAAGCGATTTCATCTGTGGCGGGCTTCCAAACTTGTCCGAGTACGCGTTCATTTTTCATTTCTTTCGCGTCGAGCTCTACGTGTGCGGGGCTCGTGCGCTCGTTTGCCACCTCCCGGGCGTGTTCGTGGAGGTTTGAAGGCTCGGTGGTGGGGGTGCGATTTTTCTTGCTTGCGGTGTTTTCTTCTGAGGGGTCTGTGTTCTCATTGGCCACCGCTAGTAGCACTCCCGCCGAGTTGGACGACCACTTACGGAGATTGTAGTGGGCGTTTTTCTGTATATCTCGTACTTCGGCGGCTATCTTGATCGCTTCCTCTTCTGACTTGAAACTCTGTAGGTAATCGTCTACGTAGTGATTACGTACAATGGCCTCGGCGGCTTCAGGGTTCGTTTCCCTATATTTTTCGGCGTTCGCGTTCTTTACATATATAGCGATCGTAGGGCTGCAGGTTGCACCGAAGACAAGGGAGCTCATACGCCATTCTTCCGGGGGCGTGTCGTCCCGGCGGTTCCCACGCCACAGATAGCGTAGCGCGTTGCGGTCTTCGGGCTTTATTTTTACGTGCATAAACATTGCTTCTATGTCGGCGGACACGGCGATTTTGTGCTGACGGAACCTCATGAGCACCCCCGGAAGTGATTGGAGGAGGGGGGGGCCTGTGAGGAGTTTGTCGTTGAGTGATACGCCTCGAGTACGGGCCGCAGCATCATGGACCACTCTGACGCGATCTCTCTTCATAGGATTCAATACGGCGAAGTGCGGTAGATACCAGTTTTTTTCGTTGTTATTCTTTGGCGGGGCTGGCTCGGCGTAACCTCGCTCGATTAGGTGGTCCATTTCGGCGTTGTAGCGCTTCTTGAACTCTTCATCTCGATCTAGTTTTTTCTCGATGCTGTGTAGGCGTTTGAGCGCGTTCTCGTAGTTGTCCGGCAGTTTGTCGTCTTCGTTTTTCCATAGTAGAGGCACTTGATAGTGGCCGTCGGCCGTGAGCGTGGTTGATCGCGCGAGCTGAGCGAGGGCGCGTTCTTCCGGGTCGGATTTGGGTCGTTTCGGCTCTATCATCATATTTTCGATGGCGAAGTATTCTTTTAACTGCCGGTCGACGTCTTCCTCGCTTGTTAGCGATTCCCTTTCTTCGGCTGGCTGATTGGAGATATGGCTGACGATATGGTGGATGCCCTCGCCTTGTAGGGGGGCGCGGGTGTGCGCGCCGTGTAACACCCATCCGAGCGGTAGTCGGCTGGCGACGGGTTGATTTCTGTCGCCGCGTCGGATTTCTTCTGGTATTAACAGATGCCAGTTGTCTTGCCCGAGCAGTATTCCCGGTTCGGCCGTGTCGTATCTCAGTAGGTGCTCTATGTCTCGCAGGTGTGGGCACGTACTGACATCGTCTTCGCTTATCGTTTGGGGTGATAAGCGTAGGTCGGGAATTGTGCGGGCGTGTATGCGCACCTCCCCGCCTTGTCCGCGTATGAGGAGCGGGACTCGGCGGGATTTCGTTGCGTTTATTTTTTCACTGGTGATTGCCTCTATGCGCAGCGGCGTTGTAGGCCCGTCTAGGCCGACTTTGTTGGCGATTTCTTCCGACAGGAGCGTGATAGTGCTTCCGTCGTCCATCAGAGCCGAAGTCTTGACCTCCCCTGTGGGCCCTTTTATTGTCACAGGTAATATCTTGAGAAAGGCGCGGGACCGGCGGGTCGTCCACGTTGAGGTAACGGCTTCGTTGTCGGCGGGCGCGGGCTTCTTATTGTGCAATAATTTGTGATGAAAGTACTCGCAGCCGTCTCGCTCGCACTTCACCCGTTTGCAGTGGTGCGTTCTGCCCTTGTATTTTAGGCACCTGAAGCATAGTCTTTTTTCTTTAGCTATCTTCCAGCGCTCGTCGATTTCTTCAGCCGTAAATTTCGGACACTTGTCGATGCTGTGCGTCTCGTTCTGACAGCACGAACATTTGCTGGCTGGTCTCTCGGAGGTGGCGTAGGCTTTGTGCACTCGTCTTGGCGGAGGTTCGCTTGTTTCCGGTTGCGCGTAGGCTGCGCAGTACTGTGCTTCTCGTTGTAGGAAGGCGGAGATTTTTATTAGCTCTGGTTCCGCGGACACGGTGGTGGCGGCGAAGTCGAACCACCTGTATCTTTGGTTCGGTGTCAGCTTGTCTAGGATCGCTTTAGTAGTCTCAGGGCTGTAGAGATACTGTGCGCGATCTAACGCTCGGAGGGTGGCGATGGCATTCGCAACACGGCACGAGAAGGAGCAGAGGTCCCGCGCGCCGTCTGTGAGGCGGGGCAGCGCGCGGAGCCTTTCTAATTCAATTAGTGCTATGGTATCGGGCCTCCCGAAGCGTGTTTCTAGCGTTCTGATTATCTCGGCGGCCGGAGCTTGGTAGATGAGAAGATTCTCAACTGATTCTTTTGCTCTCCCTTTCAGTGATCTTCGTAGTCTCGCTATATTTTCTGTTTCGGTGAACTTCATTTGAGATTCTTCGTACGAGGCTTTGAAGGTGAGCCATTCTTGATGCGACCCGGCGTAGGCAGGTAATTCGGTTGCGAATCGGGGGGCGGCGCTGCCAGCGCGGGCGGCTAGAGCGATCGCGGATGCGAGCTCGGATAGGTTAACTTGCTGTGTTGTTTGCGGCACTGCGTTGGTGGTGCCGCTTTGTTCATAGCGATTCGCGCAGGGCGGCGCGGGCGTGAAGACTGGGGGGGGGTCCCTGAGGGGGGCGTTCCCCGCTGGCACTGGCGTCGCGACGGCGGCGGCGACGGGTGCGCTGGGCGGCGGGGGGAGCTGGGTCTCGGCGCGCGGCAGTGGCTGCTGGACCGTTGCTTTTTCTTCGTCAGGATTGTTCCCCTTTTCTTCAGGAAGGTGTGGTTCTTGAGTGATAGCGGGCATCTCGTGGTTTTTCTCGAACCAGGCGTCGATTTGCTCGTTCACTTGCGTGGCGGAAACCACAGTTCCTTCGTCTTCGTCGCTTTGTTCGGCTTCTAGTGTGGCGATGTGTGCTTGGGCGAGTTCAAGCTTGATGCGTAACATCTCTTCTTTTGCTTTGGCTAAGCGTTGCGCACGGCGGCTCGTGGTCGTTGCGCGTGACTTCGACGACGGTGGCGGCGCGGGGGGACGTGGCGTCGTCCCCGTCTGTGACGATTCCTGAGATAACGGCGGCGTCTCAGTGATCGTGTCCGTGCTCGTCGCGTTGTCCGTCGTTGTCGCGTTGTCCGACGCCGTCGGTGGCGTGTATGTTGAGTCTCTACTTGTTTCTTCTCTTGAGGTCCTCGGCGGTTGCTCTGTCCCGAAGATGAGCTGGGCTAACGACTGCCCCGGCGCCGATGACCTTGTGACTGGACCCATTTTCGACGATAATTTCCTCGGAGGTGGCGTTCTCTCACTTTCACTGGAATCTTTTTTTTTTTCTTGAGGCTGTAGTTTTCGCTTAAACTGCAGTTTCTTTCTTGAATATCCGGCTTACTGAAGGACCATTATGTGCCTGATGCACCTATGCACTGGTTGTGCAACTGAATTTGACGGGATTCCGATGAGGGAGCAGCTGAGTGAAAGACTTGTTTTCTTTTCCGAGTTGATGCCGTTTCGTAGGTATTTGTAGAACTGAATTTCATGAGGCCCGGACGCCATATTTATACCATGAAATTCCTTGCCCCGCAGCCCGCCCGCCCCGTGAATTTGGCGGGAAATATGGGCGGGAAAGTATTGGCGGGAAAGTTTTGGCGCGAAACGACATCTCATTTATTTATGACAATAATCTTAGGCTAATACGTCATTTACAGTGTTTTATACTTATTTCTATGACATTCGTAATGCATTATCACTCGAGATCCTCTCCGTTTGCCGGCCAATCGCATCTAAAACGCGGGTTTTTCTGGCGCTGTCTATTTACGTACCTCGGCCCCCACCTGGGGTATAAATACCGAGCTTCCCCCCTCGCTCGCCCATCAGTCTATGCTTGGCCAGCGCGCGGATAGGATCTAAAGGCTTCCTCTTAATCTATCTATTTTCTAGTGGAAACCTAGTGTTTAGCCACTCTTTACTTATGAAACCAACAGTATATTACCTCTTAACTAGGTAGGAATGAAGTGTGAGACCTATTATTATTTATTTCGACTACAAATTATATAAGGCGACTGTAATACAATGCTTACGTTGTAAGAGGGTTATAAGCTAGGTTACAGGCAATCTATTTTATCAGTATTTACGTAGATGGTTGTCCTGCACAATAAGGTCTAACGGATCTTTATAAAACCGTGGATAACTACATTTTATTCTGAAACACTAAACCTTGGCAAGTAATTTTTTTTACATATGCGGTGCTTAGCCACAAAATCACTGTTTTTATGTAAGAATAATTAGTATTTTTACCAAGTATTTACTAGGTTAGCTAAAAGGCTAACTAACCCGCCTCACCTGCAATGCAAAGAAATGTTTCTGTTCTGCAGGTGGACGAACCACAGCCACAGCACGCGCGGTGAGGGCTGTTGGGTAGCTAACGGAGTATTTTTACTAAGTAATTACTGGGTACGGAGTACGGATAACCCGTCCTTGCCTCACCTGCAAATGGCTTCTGTTCCGCGGATTACCGAACCACAGCCGCAGCGCCTGCAGCACCGTGTAGCGTGGCGTACGGATGGCCGGGTAGCTGTGGAACGGTTAACTATCACACACACGCACAAATGCAACTCGAACTGGACATTGATTACAAGTACAAGTATTTCAATTAACCTCCAAAAAAGCAGATTCAATTCGCCTGTTTTGCACATGAGAAATATAAAGAAAAAATTAATTATTTCAAGGGATAGGTCTCATTCTAAGGGATATTCTAGTCGTAACTCTTGAGGACATTAATGGATTATTAATGACGAGAACTTAAGGACCAAATCAAGAAAAAAGTAAACGTCTTGTTGTATCAGACTGTCAAGGAAAAGGGTCAAGAGATTGACATATTACAACATACATGGAGATTGCTCCACCAATAAGAGTCTTGCGTAAGTTTATGATGACGATAGTGGTAGTATTTTAATCACGAAATTTTGCTTTACCAACCAACCAATTCAAAGCCACCTAGACAAATGAAGTGTATAATTTGTCATCTAATCCAGTTATTAACTTCGCTTGGTCAAATTGGTTTTCAACTTTTAATAATGCTGTTTGCTGACCCGAGATTCAAATGTTGGGTTAGATACGAGTACAAGCAAGTAGGTATCCTACATTCATATACTATGTACGGTATCCTAAAAATAATTTAAATGTAATTCTACAACTGCTCACTGACAACTCGGTACGTTACGCAATTCGATAAATGAATCGTGAAATCGCTAAATGAATTCATAAATCGCTACGAATGAGAGTTTCACATTTTTATTGCGTAAAATTTGATTCAGTACCTAATCTTGCTATTTGATTACATAATAATATTTAACTTTTTATGGAATTGTATTCGAATATTAGAGTTGATTGATGGTTAATGAAATAAGATTTAATACATCAGATAAAAACTTATTGCGTTCGATTGATCTACCTAAGTAGGTACTCTGTTTGTTTTAGAAAAACACCGTACGATTAAAGATTCATAGGTAATAAAAACGTCGAAGAATGAAATAGTAGATTGTACATCATCATCACAGGCCTTTGCGTCTATTCCAGACGATTTAAACAAGTGCATAAAAAGAGCCTTTAACCTGAGACGTTTATACCCGCCCAAGCCACCGGCGATGGTGGATAGTTAATAGGTACGAGGGGTAAAATGGCTAATTTATGCCCGAGTTATACAGCTTTTCACTTCGATTGCGAGAAAATAACAAATATTTACAAAATTGAATAAACACTTATAACTTTTTAAAGTTTTTATGTTTAATTTTAGACTTAGGTACAGTCAGCATCAAAAGTAGCTACGCAATCGAAGACGTCAAAAGTTCTTATTCCCTTTTAATAAAGACTTTTGAGGTTTTAATTTGCGTAGCTACTTCTGATGCTGTCTGACACATACTTCATATTGACAAATAAATTAATGTTTCGATACGCTTATAAATAACTAGCTGTTGCCCGCGACTTCGTCCGCGTAGAACTTTTTATCGTCTTAGAAAATGATTTCTCTCAATACAAAATTTGAACCCTCTTTTAGGGGATAATTAAAAAAAAAGTTGATGTTCATTTTCTAGTTTGTGAACAAACAGTCTAAAACCAAAGTTAAAAATCTCATACTTTAAAAATGCCTTGAAATACTCAACCTTTGAACCAATTTTAACACTCTTAGGGGATGAATTTGGAAAAACTCTGAAATCAGTTTTGTAGTCTTTTAACGTACAGAATAAGACCGAAGTTAAAAATCTCTTACTCTCACTTTAAAATTTTATTGCTCGCCATTTAAAATTTGAACCCCCTTTTAAACCCCCTTAGAGGTTGAATTTTTCTAATCGCTGAAAGAACTTTTTTCGTAAACTTTTAAGTCTCTAGTTCAAAAAAAGTGTTGCCCATACAAAGCTTTCTTAACCCCCTTAGGGGTGGAATTTTCTAAAACTCTGAAAGTACTTTATTATTAATTTTAATAAGTAACATTTTGAATAGTTTTAAGTCTAGTAAAAAAAAAAGTTTTTCCCACACAACACTGGCTACCCTTCTTAAGGATCTTAAGGATCCCCTTAGGGATGGAGTTTTCTAAAACGCTGAAAGTTCTTTTTTAGTATTCTAATAAGTAATCTTTTTGCAAAGTTTTAAGTCTAACTCAAAAAAAAGTGTTGCCCATGCAAAGCTTGCTCTCCTTTTTAACCCTATTAGGGGTGGAATTTTCTAAAACGATTTGTGTTCTTTTTTTGTATTTTAATAAGTAATCTTTCTACAAAGTTTCAAGTCTCTAACTCAAAAACATAAACTTTCCCTGATAAAAACTTTGCACCCCTTTTTATCCCCCTTAGGGATAGATTTTTTCAAAACGCTGAAAGTCTTTTTTTGTATTTTTATAAGTAATCTTTCTACAAAGTTTTAAGTGTCTAGCTCAGAAAAAGTGTTCCCCATACAAACCTTGCACCCTTTTTTAACCCCCTTAGGGAAAGATTTTTGTAAAACGCCGAATGTAGTATTTTTCATGTTCTAATAAGTAATTTTTCGTCAAAATTTTAAGTCTCTATTAAAAAAAAATATGTTTTTCCCATACAAACTTTGCACCCTATTTTACCCCCTTAGGGGTGAAATTTTCCAAAACGCTGAAAGTACTTTCTTTGTATTTAAATAATCTTTCTACAAAGTTTTAGGACTCTAGCTAAAAAAAATAGTTTCCCACATACAAACTTTGCACCCCTATTTTAGCCCCCTATTTTTAGGGGTAGAATTTTCTAAAACGCTGAAAGTACTTAATTTGTATTCTGATGACTAATCTTTCTACAAAGTTTTAAGTCTCTATTTAAAAAAAATATTGTTTCCCCCATACAAAATTTGCACCCCTATTTTACCCCCTCAGGGGTAGATTTTTTTAAAACACTGAATCTAGGTACTTTATTTGTATTCTAATGAATAATTTCTCTACAAAGTTTTAAGTCTCTATTTAAAAAAAAGTAGTTTTTCCCATACAAACTTTGCACTCTATTTTACCCCTTTAGGGGTAGAATTTTCTAAAACCCTGAAAGTTCTTTATTTGCATTCTAATGACTGATCTTTCTACAAAGTTTTAAGTCTCTATTTAAAAAAAAAATGTTTCCCCCATACAAACCTTGCACCCCTATTTTACCCCCGTAGGGGTGGAATTTTCCAAAACGCTGAAAGTGTTTCATTTGTATTCTAATAACTAATTTTTCTACAAAGTTTAAGTCTATAGCTCAAAAAAAAAGGTTCTCCCATACAAACTTTGCACCCCCATTTTACCCCCTTAGGGGTAGAATTTTCAAAAATCCCTTTTTATCCCTAGCCCACGTTATAAAAGCAACATACTGTGCAAAAATCAACTCTCTAAGATTAGTAGTTTCGGCTGTGCGTTGATGAGTGAGTGAGTGAGTGAGTGAGTGAATAAGTCAGTCAGGACATAGGCATTTATTATGTATAAATAGATAGAAGATAATGAAACTCCCATTCAAATATCTCAAAAAATTATGAAGCTACATCCGTTTTAATGTCGCTTGTTAGAGTGAGAAAACGATGAGGGACTGTGACGTCAATATACTCGAGCGTCATAGTAAAAAACAATCGTTTCATATGAAGGTGCGTTTTGCGGAAAAGGGACAGAACATACCCCCTCTTAAAACTTTGGACTCTTATAACTTAATCATTACCTATATAACCTCTTGCTTTGTTTTTTTCTCCATTTGACTATATTTATTTTAAATTCTTTTTCGAGAAAATACATTATGATTATTTACCATATTTTCGATTCCTGAGCTATAACCACGAACTTCGGAATTCGAAAATATTCGGGTATCTCTATCTCTATCGCACTAACCATACTCGAGTGACAGGGATGCAAATATATGAACATTGAGTATCGGTTTTCGTGGTAGCGCCGCAGGTACTTTGGCTGAATGCACCGAGCGCGTGCCATTGTCATTCAAAAAAAACAAATTCGTGTTAATTATATTGTTCAAATTCGTTGATTTCATTTATTGAAATTACGACATAAAACGACATTTGCGCATATAAGTTCTCATATCAGAATCGAATATTTTTTTATGGTTTATATTTTAGCATTTGTCTCGTAAAGGTCTACCGTAGACGGGATTTAAATTATTAATAAGTGAAAGGCAAAGCAATTCCGCCATTTTGACGAAAATTTGACGGTTGTTATAGCTGACAGTTGGAGCAGCGTTTGATTTCAATAAAAATAAATGAAAAATTAAATGAAGTCGTATATTTCGGAAAATTAATTAACTGTCGCAGTCGGATAAAAACTATCCTAAGTTGCAGCTAGAATAATAATGTACCTATATAAAATGTTTCATATTTTTCCGTTCATGGGATGCTGAGAACATTCGAACCGCGCAAAGCTTAGTTTCAAACTGGCTGATTCTTTTTTTAATTTAGAGATTTATTATAAGTGGAGATAATTCACTTCTATTTTATCTGGTTTTATTATTTTGGTAATAGAAAACACAGAAATGAAATTGATTAAAGCAAATCAAATTAATAACAAGTTTATTCTACGAAGTTTTGTTGTTCGTGTGGCTATTAAGCACGATTATCCTAGTCATTAAAACAAATTTACTTTGTCCACTAGAGCATAAAAGTGGCATTTTGTGGGCGAACTTTGCAAGCATGAGAAGCGAAATAACTTTTTGTTAATCTCTTACTTTAAAAAAAACCAAATAAAAATGAGTATTTGCGTGAAAAGTTAATTGAGTCTATTTTTTTATGACCAGTAATCGGATTTTCGATTGACGGCGGGATATCGAGTAGAAATATTAATATAGACGTGACCAAAATACCAACACCTTGTTTAAAAAAAAATGCTGGTATAAATTATGCTACTTGGCAGATCAGTTTTAAACAGAGTTATTTAGCAAACTTTTATACATGGTGCCCAAATGAGCATTGCGAGATATTTTAACCACGCATTCCTTATTAGATCATTAGGAGCAAAAAATTTTATATATGAACCCCAGTCAAATCCGGCTTAGTTTTGAAGATATTATCAATTTTCATGTAAACTATTTATTGTGATTACTAAGTGCATCAAGCTCTCTTAATCGCGACGTTACCACCTATGTTGTCAAGTTTCGCGTCGCTATTGACAGACGTCAAAGTGACAGCTTCCACTTACTAAATTCATCCTTTTTTGGGAAAAAATATCGTAACCATTTTATTAAAATGGATAATTTTCATAGAGAAGCGGTAGTTATCCAATTTTTATATAAAAAAAAAAAAATTTTTACTGAATTTGACTTGGGTTCATGTAATATTTTTTACTGACCTCAGGAATGCTTGGTTAAAATCTCTCGCAATGCTCATGGGCACCGTGTATATAGTGAAATTATGTTAGGTACATCAATTATTAAAATGTAATTAAATTTTATTTCATGTACCTAATATAATCAGAATCATTGTCACTGTAGCCAAAGTAAGGCACCCAACTTTAAATCTGAAGGTCGTGGGTTCAAACCCCGGCTTGTACAACTGGGTTTTTTCAAAAACTTATGTACGAACATATGATATTTAACAGGTGCTTTTCGGTGAAGGAAAACATCGCGAGGAAACCGGTCTAATCCTAACAAGGTCAAGTTTTCCCACTAGGGTGGAAGGTCAGGTGGCAGTCGCTTTTGTAAAACTAGTGCCTATGCCAAATCTTGGGATTATTGGCCAAAGCGGATCCCGGGCTATAGGGCAGGACCGGAAATAACGCTACGAGGATGATGATAATCAGAATCATTGTCCCCCAAAATCAAATGTAGGTCCCGGAATCCCGGACCATATCCACAATAATATAACTGCGTGTTGCACCGGCAAATCCGATGATTGTTTATGACTGGTTTTTTTCTTGTTCAAAAGGAATCTAGCCCAAATGGGATTAAATAATAAATATGTTCAGTATGAAATAGGTTCATATTTTTAACTAGCTGTTGCCCGCGACTTCATCCGCGTAGAACTTTTTATCGTCTTAGAAAATGATTTCTCTCAATACAAAATTTGAACCCTCTTTTAGGGGAAAAATAAATAAAAGTTGATGTTCATTTTCTAGTTTGTGAACAAACAGTCTAAAACCAAAGTTAAAAATCTCATACTTTAAAAATGCCTTGAAATACTCAAACTTTGAACCAATTTTAACACTCTTAGGGGATGAATTTGGAAAAACTCTGAAATCAGTTTTGTAGTCTTTTAACGTACAGAATAAGACCGAAGTTAAAAATCTCTTACTCACACTTTAAAATTTTATTGCTCGCCATTTAAAATTTGAACCCCCTTTTAAACCCCCTTAGAGGTTGAATTTTTCTAATCGCTGAAAGAACTTTTTTCGTAAACTTTTAAGTCTCTAGCTCAAAAAAAGTGTTGCCCATACAAAGCTTTCTTAACCCCCTTAGGGGTGGAATTTTCTAAAACTCTGAAAGTACTTTATTATTAATTTTAATAAGTAACATTTTGAATAGTTTTAAGTATAGTAAAAAAAAAAGTTTTTCCCACACAACACTGGCTACCCTTCTTAAGGATCTTAAGGATCCCCTTAGGGATGGAGTTTTCTAAAACGCTGAAAGTTCTTTTTTAGTATTCTAATAAGTAATCTTTTTGCAAAGTTTTAAGTCTAACTCAAAAAAAAGTGTTGCCCATGCAAAGCTTGATCTCCTTTTTAACCCTATTAGGGGTGGAATTTTCTAAAACGATTTGTGTTCTTTTTTTGTATTTTAATAAGTAATCTTTCTACAAAGTTTCAAGTCTCTAACTCAAAAACATAAACTTTCCCTGATAAAAACTTTGCACCCCTTTTTATCCCCCTTAGGGATAGATTTTTTCAAAACGCTGAAGTCTTTTTTTTTGTATTTTTATAAGTAATCTTTCTACAAAGTTTTAAGTGTCTAGCTCAGAAAAAGTGTTCCCCATACAAACCTTGCACCCTTTTTTAACCCCCTTAGGGAATGATTTTTGTAAAACGCCGAATGTAGTATTTTTCATGTTCTAATAAGTAATTTTTCGTCAAAATTTTAAGTCTCTATTAAAAAAAAATATGTTTTTCCCATACAAACTTTGCACCCTATTTTACCCCCTTAGGGGTGAAATTTTCCAAAACGCTGAAAGTACTTTCTTTGTATTTAAATAATCTTTCTACAAAGTTTTAGGACTCTAGCTAAAAAAAATAGTTTCCCACATACAAACTTTGCACCCCTATTTTAGCCCCCTATTTTTAGGGGTAGAATTTTCTAAAACGCTGAAAGTACTTAATTTGTATTCTGATGACTAATCTTTCTACAAAGTTTTAAGTCTCTATTTAAAAAAAATATTGTTTCCCCCATATAAAATTTGCACCCCTATTTTACCCCCTTAGGGGTAGATTTTTTTAAAACACTGAATCTAGGTACTTTATTTGTATTCTAATGAATAATTTCTATACAAAGTTTTAAGACTCTATTTAAAAAAAAGTAGTTTTTCCCATACAAACTTTGCACTCTATTTTACCCCTTTAGGGGTAGAATTTTCTAAAACCCTGAAAGTTCTTTATTTGTATTCTAATGACTGATCTTTCTACAAAGTTTTAAGTCTCTATTTAAAAAAAAATGTTTCCCCCATACAAACCTTGCACCCCTATTTTACCCCCGTAGGGGTGGAATTCTCCAAAACGCTGAAAGTGTTTCATTTGTATTCTAATAACTAATTTTTCTACAAAGTTTAAGTCTATAGCTCAAAAAAAAAAGGTTCTCCCATACAAACTTTGGACCCCCATTTTACCCCCTTAGGGGTAGAATTTTCAAAAATCCCTTTTTATCCCTAGCCCACGTTATAAAAGCAACATACTGTGCAAAAATCAACTCTCTAAGATTAGTAGTTTCGGCTGTGCGTTGATGAGTGAGTGAGTGAGTGAATAAGTCAGTCAGGACATAGGCATTTATTATGTATAAATAGATAGAAGATAATGAAACTCCCATTCAAATATCTCAAAAAATTATGAAGCTACATCCGTTTTAATGTCGCTTGTTAGAGTGAGAAAACGATGAGGGACTGTGACGTCAATATACTCGAGCGTCATAGTAAAAAACAATCGTTTCATATGAAGGTGCATTTTGCGGAAAAGGGACAGAACATACCCCCTCTTAAAACTTTGGACTCTTATAACTTAATCATTACCTATATAACCTCTTGCTTTGTTTTTTTCTCCATTTGACTATATTTATTTTAAATTCTTTTTCGAGAAAATACATTATGATTATTTACCATATTTTCGATTCCTGAGCTATAACCACGAACTTCGGAATTCGAAAATATTCGGATATCTCTATCTCTATCGCACTAACCATACTCGAGTGACAGTATCGGTTTTCGTGGTAGCGCCGCAGGTACTTTGGCTGAATGCGCCGAGCGCGTGCCATTGTCATTCAAAAAAAACAAATTCGTGTTAATTATATTGTTCAAATTTGTTGATTTCATTTATTGAAATTACGACATAAAACGACATTTACGCATATAAGTTCTCATATCAGAATCGAATATTTTTTTATGGTTTATATTTTAGCATTTGTCTCGTAAAGGTCTATCGTAGACGGGATTTAAATTATTTTTTTTTTTTTTTTTTTTTTTTTTTTTATGGCATCGCGCTCTTGGCGCATTCAGCCAAAAAACGAGGAAACGGGTATAATTCAGGAAAATATGGATCGGAAATTTTGACAGAAAGGAAAGATCAGGAAAGGGTTATTATAATATATATTATAGTTTAATATTATTTACAGATAAAAATGAATACAAGGCTTTAAATATATACAAGGATGAGTCATTTATACATAGGAGTGAAGAAATGGATACAGGAAAAGGAACGTTAAGGGTTGACAGCTGATTTAATAATATTGAGCGATCGTATTGTTCACATTGGAAAAATATGTGGTTTAGGTCACAGGGATCAGCACCACAAATGCATGCAGAACTGGCCACAATGCCTAGTCTTGCAAGATGCTCCGGTGTACACAAGTGACCCAATCTCATGCGGATTACCATACTGGTTGCTGGTTTGGAAATTGTTATTTTAGAAAACCATGGTTTGGCAGGAATTACAGGTTGTATGCCCCGGTACCGTAAACCCGTCCTTGCATCAGGTGATGTCCAAAGTTTCATCCAATCGTCTCGTAGGTATACTTTGGGCAAAGCTAAAAGATCTTCAGGTATATTTTCATAAGGAAACATATCACCACAGTCAATGGCATCCCGAGCCAGTGCATCCACCTTTTCGTTCCCTTTTATGCCTCTATGCCCGGGGATCCAGGCAAAGGAAACAGAACAGTCATTAAGAAAACATTTCAACAAAAGGCTACGTATTTTATAAATTATTGGATTATTAGATTTTGAACTGAAAGGAAATTTTGCAATTGATTGTAAAGAACTTAATGAATCCGAAAATATTATGGACTTTTTAAGACGCATAATAATGATCATCTCTATTGCTTTCAGGATGCCAAAGCACTCGCCACTATACACGGATGACTCTGGGGGCAACTTGACTTTTTGATATACATTTGATTGAATGTGTAGAACTCCAATTCCAACACAACCATCAACTGATATTTTAGAAGCATCCGTGTAAATATGATGAGCACCCAGGCCCTCAGTTCCAATGAAACTCAGAAACTGCTTATTGTGTTCCACATCATTCTTTGAGATGCCGATATTTAAGAAAACTGAAGGAACAAGCGTGAGAGATTCATATTCATGCTGGAAGATCGGCAGTGTAGAAGCGCTAACAGTGGGGGCAGGTATAGATTTAACTTTTTCAAAACTTTTAATTAAGCAAGGGGGGCTCTTATGTTTCCAATATTTAGATGAGGTTATTTCAAAAGAGAGGTTTATTAAGATAGGCCAAAGTTGGTGATTTGAAAATTGAGAGCAACGGAAGAGATACCTATCTGAAAGAAATTGTCGCCGTAAATGAAGAGGTGGTTCACAACACTCAACCTGCATTGCATTAATGGGACTAGATTTCATAGCACCACAGATAATTCTAAGAGCTTTAGACTGTATACTAGATAGTTTCTTGAAACCTGCAACACTTCCTGGTTCTAGCAGAAATGTCCCATAGTCTAGAACACTCCTTATCAGGGCATTATACATCAGTTTAAGGCAAAAAGGATGTGCTCCCCACCAAACTCCAGATACACACCTAAGTATATTAATATTTTTTTCACATTTAGAAACTACATAGTCACAATGGGGAAGACCTGTTAATTTTCTGTCCAAAATGACACCTAAAAATTTTGTTTGACTTTTTACAGAGACGGGACTGTTACCATATTCTACAGTGACCGGAGGAGGAAATAGTTTTCTTGTGAATAAAACAACTACACTTTTAGGAATAGAGAGTTCTAAACCATTAGAGTCTAACCACAATTTCAATAGACTCAATGAGTAAGAAATGGTTCTACTGGCCTGTTGAACAGAAACATTTGGTGAGTATAATAGCAAGTCATCAGCATACTGCAAAACTCTAACAGTGCCATTTAGAGATGATTCTAAGTCAAATGTATAAATATTGTAAAGCAGAGGGCTTAAAACAGACCCTTGTGGAAGTCCTCTCCACACTAAGCGAGTAATCCTGTTGGTATCATCTATGAGAAGACTAATGGACCTTTGAGACAAAATATTAATTATAAAGTTGCTTAACATTATTGGTACTCCTAATTTGAACAGCTTTTCTGTTAACACTGAAACTAAGACATTATCATATGCAGCACTAATGTCCAGAAAGGCAGCTACCACTGATTCATCTCTGGAAAATGCCAACCGGATATCTGATGTTAATATAGCTAGACTATCATAAGTAGATCTACCTTTACGAAATCCAAACTGACTATCAGCCAGTAATTTATTGCTTTCAATAAAAAATTCTAATCTGTTTTTAATCAAGTGTTCTGTAATTTTAGCAAATACTGAAGATAAAGCAATAGGCCTGTAAGAAGTAACATCTGACGCTGGTTTATTGGGTTTTAAAATAGGAATGACTATTTGAGATCTCCATGAATCTGGGACTATTCCAGACTGTGTAACAGAATTAATAATGTGAAGATAATAAATAAGAATGCAATCACCGGCATTGGCCAGAAATGAATATGGGACTCCATCATGACCAGGTGCAGTATCTTTCAAGTTACTTAATACACCTTTTAACTCTTCAATTTTAAAGGGAGCATTAACATTAGGACTGCATGTGGGATCATATAAAAAGGAAGAAGGGTGAAATACGTATTCTTCTGGAACTGAAGCTGGTGCTAATCTGTCCATAAATTGCTGAGCTAAACTTGAAGGAAGAATCTGTGTAGAAGGCTCATTAAAAGCGTGTCGGAACCTCTTAATATTGTTCCACACTATGGAAGGTTTAACATTAGGATTAAGAGAAGCACAGAATCTTCTCCATCCTTCAAATTTTTTCTTTCGCAATAACTTTTTAGTGTCACGCGCTACCTGCATGTATAGCTCAAAGTTTTCGTTTGTCATAAAGTGACGGTACTGTCTTTCAGCCTCCTTACGCCTACGAATTGCCTGAGTACACTCATTGTCCCACCAGGGAGGAGATGGAATTTTACCTGATGCTCTATTTTTTACAGGGAAAGTTTCATCAGCCGCTTCTATGATGGCTTGGGCTAATGCAACTGAACAACTCACTATGTCACTGTCAGCTACACTAGGCAACTGCAACAATTTATCTTCAATACGACTTTGAAAAACTTTCCAATCCGCATTGCATAAATTGTACTTTAGCCTTGGACTAGGCTTAGGGGATGATGGAACAGGATTGGAATATGTAACTATGATTGGGAAATGATCACTACCAAATGTAGATTCCAGTCTATGCCAAGTTAAAGAAGATGAAATTTGAGCTGAACAAATAGATAAGTCAACAACACTTGTTAATTCAAAAGGTGCTGTTCGTCGGGTAGGAAGGCCAGTATTTAATACACAAAGGTTTTGATTATCAAGAATTTCTATTATACGCTCCCCATGGTAACTAGAGATCGAACTACCCCATAGCTGATGTTGGGAATTAAAATCACCTAAAATCAGCATGGGCTTTGGAAGAGTACATATTAATTGTTCAAATTCGTGTAAAATAGATGAAGATGGATGAGGAATATATACAGATATGATACATATGTTATTTACAATGGCAGCAACAATTGAGACATTGTTACTATGAGATGGGAGATGAACTGGTGTAAATGAAATGGAATTCCTGATAAGTAAGGCTACTCCACCATACCCATCAGGACGGTCTTCTCTGAGACATGAATATCCAGTAACTCTAAGAAGAGCTCTGGGTTTGAGCCATGTCTCAGAAAGGGCAAAAACATAAGGTTCATATTTGTTTAATAAATAACTTAAATCATGCTTTTTATTTATTACACTTCTGCAATTCCATTGAATTATTTTGTCCATTATTTTGTATGGCTACTAAAAGTATCTCAGCAAGAGGGGCAACGTGGGACGGTAAGCTAATATTCGGATTCGACAACAGATTAATTAAGGCTTGGATATCATCAGATGTAGACTGCCTCTCTTCTTTATTGGTATTGCTCTGAAGCGCACAGCCGTTTTGTGGTGATGGCATGGAATGCCCGCTAACCAAGGCATTATGTGCGGCAACATCATAACCCTTGGTGGTTTGTCTCAGAGCCGTACGTGGTTTAAGGAAAATTGTTTTTCTATAACTATTGTGGCTATTAGACTGAGCGGTTGTATTTGGGGATAGAGTAGGGATATTATGGGGTGGACTAGAGTAGATCAGTTGTGGCTGGGGTTGAGTCTGAAGAACATCAGCAAATGACTTGGAGGCTGCTGGGTGGATTTTGACTGCTTCTCCATAAGAGATGCAGTTGTTAGCCATGGTTACTTTTATGTCCTTTTGACGCTTGTGTTCTGGGCAAGATCTATTAGTTGCGAAATGAAAACCATTGCATAAGCAGCAACTAGCACAATCTTCCTCTACTGTACAAGTGTGTCCAGCATGCATCTGCCCACACTTGAAACACTTAGGCTTCGATCTGCAGTTTGTTTTTGTGTGTCCAAATTTACAGCAATTGAAACATTGAATTGTTGGGAATATATATAAATCTACCGGAAGGGAATTATAGCAAGAGAATACTTTTTTTGGGAGGATTTGGCCATCGAAAGTGATTACTATGGTTTCGGAAGGTTGCCATGTAATCGACCCATTAACCGGAACTCTATGATTCAGGCGTCTTACCTTGAGTACCTTTCCACACCCAGCGGGTACAGAAATGTTCTCAATAATATCTTGTTCTGTCCACTCTGCCGGGATGCCACGGACTAAGCCCATGCGGGTCACAGAAAATGATGGAATGAAGGCGGTCAAATTCTCAGCTTCAAGGCGAGAATCACTCAAAAATACGTTGGCGTCATTATACTTCGAGAAGGCCATGGATATACGAGTCCTACCAATACGTTTCACGCTACCATTTATGATATTATTAAATTTGTTCCTCATTAAAAACTTCCCAAAGGATACCGGATGCAAGGACGAGTTTCGTTCGGTCTGCTTAAGTTGGACATGAATTGTAAATGGTGCTGCATCTGTGGTTGAGAATAAATCTCTGCCAACTTTTGTAAATTTATCTTTGGTTATATTCAAGTCAGAAGCTACAGGAGATTTAGTCACTTGGTCATTAGTATGATTCGGAAGGGTTTCTTGGATCATTTTTATCTCAGAAGACTGACAAGCACAAACAATAAAGTTAATGCCATCCTGACTCTTTCGAACTTTTTTATCGCAATTTTTGCATCTCTTACTGTGTTTACGTTTTAAAGTATTTCTGCCACTAGCAGAAACAACAGATGCATCTGTGTCCACACTGGACTCGTTGTTATCAACTATAACATTGTAACCAACCTGAAGACCTCCCCCTCCAGGGTCAGGAGGTTCCTTTCCCGTCTCCATATTACATACAGTAAAGAAAACTTACCTAATCCAATGTAGATATTTACACTAACTACAAAAAAATAATATTTACACAAAATACAAAGAAACTACATACAAAATAACACTTTTCTGATCTATAATTTACACTAAATTTATAAATAAAAGTATGAGAAACGAAAACCTAAACCGCCGCGTTCCACGTTTCCCGCGCTTTTTTTGTTAAATTATTTTATTAATAAGTGAAAGGCAAAGCAATTCCGCCATTTTGACGAAAATTTGACGGTTCTTATAGCTGACAGTTGGAGCAGCGTTTGATTTCAATAAAAATAAATGAGAAATTAAATGAAGTCGTATATTTCGGAAAATTAATTAACTGTCGCAGTCGGATAAAAACTATCCTAAGTTGCAGCTAGAATAATAATGTACCTATATAAAATGTTTCATATTTTTCCGTTCATGGGATGCTGAGAACATTCGAACCGCGCAAAGCTTAGTTTCAAACTGGCTGATTCTTTTTTTAATTTAGAGATTTATTATAAGTGGAGATTACGTGCAAAGTGAATGTTGCCTAATTTATCATCATCCTCCTAGCGTTATTCCCGGTTGTGCCCCTAAAGGAGCCCGGGGTCCGCTTTGACACCTAAACCCAAGATTTGGCATTAGCACTAGTTTTTACGAAAGCGACTGCCATCTGACCTTCCAACCCAGAGGGAAAACTAGAACTTATTGGGATTAGACCGGTTTCCTCACGATGTTTTCCTTCACCGAAAAGCTAACGGTAAATATTCCGTAGGTACATAAGTTCCGAAAAACTCATTGGTACGAGCCGGGATTCGAACCCACGACCGCCGCTTGACAGCCGCATGCCTGCACGACTAGGCTACCGTGGCTTGCCTGATTTATATTATTATCAAAATTTCAATATGAAAATCTACTATTTTGTACAAAATTCAGATATGACGTATTTCCGATTAGTCCGTAGGATTGTAAAGAAAGAAAGAAAGAAAAAAGAAAACATTTATTCGTGACAAAATAAAACACATAAAACAAACTGCAGACACATACACACACACACATTTGCCACAAAATGGTCACAACTCAGCGTAAATGCTGGCGGCGCCTTGTACGTAGGTACCTAATTCCATATGGGCACATTTCTTTCGACCTACATAATTATACATATAATCAAGTATGTCTATTTTACTTTTAGGACGTAATAATATTTTAGCATTATTCAGGCTGGATAATTTTCCATGTCCAGGATTTTCAAATTGACATTATTCACATTTGACCAATAATTTCGAGTTGTCAATTTTCCATTTGTGCTGAATAACAGTAAATCGTTCTAACATGTTAGGAAGAGGATTTCAGCGCGCAGCATGGATATGCGATTGGAATCGGAAGCGATGAACTAAAATACACCTCCAGACCAAAATGTGCTTGTTGTTTCTAGAACACTCTTGATTAGGTACCCTACGACTAAAGAATCGTAAGTTACGTCCGTTGAAGAATAGAATTGAATATTTATACTAAGCAGAAACGTCCGCTAACGAAATTCTAAGTTTCGATCAGAGGAAAATTGAAAAATTATTAATGCGAATAATTTTTCAATTTTCCTCTTTGATCGAAACTTAGAATAGAATATGTTTATTGGCTAGAATACTTATTTCTAGTTACAGGGTGTTCTTGTGAATAGTGGTAAGTACAGTACTCTATCGTAATTAAACGACATGCAAATATTATAATAAATCATAGCAAGCCCATGCAATTACTCACTACTTTCCTCCACAATTTTTCTTTTTTAAAAATGTCCATGTTGTATACTTTTTCCCGTAAAGTCCTTGTCTTTATAAAAATAATTATCTAAATAATAAGTAAGTATTTAAATAAGGTAAACTATTATAAAAAAAATACGCACATATTATAAGTTTTTTTTCTATAAATTGCTGATCGACATCGAGGCCGAAATAGATTTTGATATTGCGCTCTTTGTTTTAAGAGGGCGTTCATGTGACATTTATGCGTCCAAAGTTAAAACGGCCGTTTTTCTTTTGAGTTCATGGGTCGACGAATCCAGCAACATAAAAACTAGTTGTATGTATTCACAAGGTACTTAAATACGAAATACACTGTATAGCGGCCTACTTTTTTATTAAATATCTATCGTTAAATTTAAATAATCACTGTTATTTACCAGTATATATTATTTTTTCTAGCTTGATTAGAATGACATTATTACGTATATTACGTATTGTTTTCACGGTATACCTTTTATTAAAAAAATTGTTTTTGAGTTTCCGTTTTAAGTATGGGGAACACCCAAAATTTATTGTTTTTTTTTTCTATTTTTGTGTGAAAATCTTAATGCGGTTCACATAATACATCTAATTACCAAGTTTCAACAGTATAGTTCTTATAGTTTCGGAAAAAAGTGGCTGTGACATACGGACGGACAGACAGACAGACGACGAATCCATAAGCGTTCAGCTTTTTGCCATTTGGCTACGGAACCCTAAAAATATGATTTTTGCTTACCAATACAAAGTGACATTCTATTATGAAATGACATAATCTATCATTCTAATAAAGATAGGAAAAATCCTATATAGTGTGCACATGAATGCCCCTCTTAATGTGTGAACTTCCAATCTCATTTTTCTTTTACGAGTAAGCAGACCTTTCTTATATACCTACCTACATGCATGCCAACGGCAGAATTCGTAACTGTTTAAAGAGTCGTCGACAACTATCCGAAACCCACGCGTATATTTCGCTCGGATACATTTTTTTGCAATAATAATGCCTGTCCGGTAGATGTTGTGTTGAATATGATGTTGAAATCGGATTATATGGTAAGTTTGATAGTTTTATATGGAATGACAGCTGTCGGCGCCATATTTAACGATTACCGGCTTGCCAAATGTGTTTGATGCAACCTGCCCTAATAACGATAGTCTTTCAAAGTTCATTCACACATTAAACCGAATAGGCAATTTACCTATGCCATATAGACGTCTATACGACATCGACACTAGTTTAATAAAAACATAATCGTTCGAAGCCCCACAGGTGTCGCTACTGTCTTCATTTCGGGAATTTGCATACTTGCATATTTTAAGGCTGTATACCGCATCGCCATTCTAAAACATCACAAGTGTATCCATAGTACCTATACGTCCGAAACTAAGAGCAAATCCAGTCAAAAAAAACGCAAGCAAAAAACTACCTTCATAGTCAAACCACAAACTCGTTTTTTGCTTGCGTTCGTTTGACACAATTCGCTCTTACATTTTCGGATAGAGAATCGTATTCTGCACATAAGTACACGCTTCGGAACTTATGTCCGGGAAATAAGACTCAAAATGGCATACAAATTCTTGGCTGATCGTGCAAGCTTCAAATGTACATACGTCCTTTTCTAATAGAGAGAGAAAATGATTGTAACAACTTTACTAGCGTGCATTGATACGTAAAATTGCATATTGGTGATTTTGCATTTTAGTTTGTAGTAAAATGGTTTCTGTTGCGTTATAGGGTTTTTAGAGTTGTCAATTAAGTTTCAGATTTATTCCACGCCTACATGAGAAGCAGCTCCTACATTTTACGCATGTTCCTGGAAAATATTTAGCAAGGTTTATTTATCTATTAGAAAACACCGCTGAATACATGAGATTCGGTCCACGGAAAGAACATGTCTAGTCACATTTTTTCAAAATTAGATTTCAATCTCAAAATGTTATGTTTGTTATGAACTATTGCGTGACGTTAAAATGACATTTAATAAAAAGTTTAAAAAACTATATACCGACTACGGAAAAGTAACTAGGTATGAATAATATTTTTATATATTTGAACTCGCAATTTTCTCCTCTTTCATTTGGTCCCCACACGCTATGATTGCAAAAGATATTTTTCAAAGTCAGTCACTTATTTGTATGCGGCAGCCATCATATTTTTCTTTTTCATACAAAAGGTACCTCGCCTATGTCACTTGGGGTTATTATAATTTCGAATCGATTGGCACCCCATTTATCAAAATTGTTTCAGCATTTTAAACGCGACAGTGGAACATACGTAAATAGACATAGACAGCTAAAAACATATCCCTTCCTTTTTCGGCTCTGCCGTAGTCGGGTAAAAAAAGAAAGTGACTAGTCATCTTCTTTCCGTGTACGGTCAGCCTCACAAGGGTCTTTAACACTTTTGTACTGTGTCGCATTAAACGTCATGTTCAACTGCCATATGAAGTTGTCAAACGAGTGAATACGACAAGGTACTTAGGTGTTCAGCAACTTATGACGCCGACCCCACCCTTCATGTATACTTTTCATTATCTTAATTTGTATGTCTGTTAGTAATTTATTATGTTGATTTGGCCTATAGGTATCCTCTGGATTCATTGTACATTAAACAATACGTACCTAATTTATTTATTTATAAGTGAGTCTGCGTCCCGCTCCTGCCCACGATTAATCAAATGTTAAATTAAGAATTATTAACCTGTCCCTTGGTAATACTCTGCATTTTTTATTTTCATTTTAGGACCATTGGATCAAAAGTTATACCGTCTGAATTAGGTGTATTACCCGAGTTTTTACAAAAATTTTCAAAATTCTGTAAAAAAAAAACTAATGACTAGAAAAAAAAAAAACACCGTTTCACCGATGAAATTGGCTGAAATTTTTCTCCTTTTATTATGTACAGTTTATGAAATTCCACCCTGTATAAGAATAAGGCACATAATGTTGGTAGCAGAATGTAGATAGGCTTTTTATTACTCCAAAATGGGTCACGGGGCAGAATGGATTTTTAACCACCAGCACTGATGCAGTGAAGCAAAATCAAGAGTTTTTACTGCCTCGTGGTCAAAACGCGATCAGAGGGCCTACCGCGAACGGCATTCGAAGTTTTCCCTCTCTGTTGCACTTAAGTACGAACTCGTAAGTATGACAGAGAGGGAAAACTTCGAATGCCTTTCGCGGTAGGCCCTCAGAGTTTAAAATGGGTGGGCCGCGGCCGAGCAATTCGTACCACATCTGTCAGAAGTCTGCGAAGTTTTTAATATGGAACAGAGACTACATAGCGTTGGTGAAGAATAGTACTATCCGAGTCGAATATTGGAGTATGGTTGAAGTGCGTAGCGGGCGATGTGTTAGCAACCTGTTACTACAATAATACATTATCACCAATCTTTAAAACTACAATTGATTGAAGTGGCACAAAAATTGTTCACTTCAGTTTAATTTGCTCTGCCTAGCCCTTTTGAGAATACAGGCTTGAGTTCAAGTATTTTTGTATGAATATAACATACCTAAATCCACAAAGCTCACAATGGTTTCTTCCTACTTGGTTCAGCCATCGCTCTAGGCATGACAAATGCACGTTTGCCAAGGATCCCTTGCAGTTGCACGGTGATATCAACCTGGAAAATATGTTACTATAAATACAATAAAAGAAAACCTCATTTGTCAAATTTCGATGTATGGACCTGGATCATTTCATTCGTTGCTAGGAGCCCGCTAAGTTTTTTTTTTATTATTATTTATTTATATGTTCAAATTACATCTTACAAAACATTTATATTCTCGCCAAACTGTTACGTTTGATGGCGAGACGCGCTCAGTTTTTATACAACTTAACATATTAAACTCATCTTATATAAAATAAAGTTTCATGCCTAAAGTAACTAAAGAAAATAAATATACCTATTTCTGCAAGTATACATATATCTACATACCACATACACATCCATATGTGATAAGTCGAGAGTGTGTTCTCGTCTGCGCTGCTTGTAGCGGCTGTCCGCTACAAAGCAGACAACTTACGAAATCTTTGGCACTGAATGTGAGTGATGGACGCGATTGATCACACACATCGCGCACAGTTCGCCTTGTGTCAGAAAATTCCCGCAACAAATCAAACTATCTAAAGCAGTATGAACCTGTGCTAAGTGAACTATTATTTGGACGTATCAGCGTCAGCTGCCTGTCTAAACAGAATAATAAATTGATCCTGTGCAAGGCTATTCTAACGGCAATTTGACACTATTGTAACTTCGGAATATGAGCCAGTATCAGGCAGTTTCCTAACTGCCTGGCTGGTTAGGAAATACCTTTTTATCTATGTAAAACCACACAGGACACAACAGTCCACTTCCCCAACTATGGTCCAACAGTAAACTCATTCGTTTCTATCAATACCGATTTGGTATAAATGGTTTTATATGTTTTTATTCAAGTTTGTGTTATTATAATTGCCTGTCTTTAAGTTTACCTACCTATGAAAATAGTGTCCCACCTGAGCAAGTAATATAATCATTTATTTGGACTATAGTTGGGTGATCTGCTGGACTTTAGTTGTGTGGTTTTATGCTACTAATGGTATAAATAGGAAAAGTATGTCAGATTGTTGCTTTGTAAGTTAATAAGTTTGTATGTAATGAGTAATATCCGGAACCGCTTATCTGATCTCAACAATTCTTTCACCTACGTGTGGAATGGGTTTTCTGGATAATTATAGGTTATATTTCATCCCGCGAGTTTGCCTGCGTTCTTTACAATACACGGGCGAAGCCGCGCGGGCATTTTTGTAACATGGTAGGGTTTCCCTAGTTTCGTCGCCCTACCTTTTTGTTTCTCCACCCCTTTTGACTACCAACCTTTCTTTGCCTCGAGTCATACAAATTCTGCAAACATTTGATCCAATACTCGACAACGAGTCCCTCTGTGCGACTCCGAAGCCAGACCTCTCAGATAAAGACCCTGAGTTTTTCTTCTTATTCTCTGAGCCGCACTTCGATAAGTATGGTATCGGAGGCGTTTGCTGGTTAGTCACAATTACTTCCGTCGCCGGTACAAACGACTTGTTATCTTCGGTTTGAGCCCCCGTGACACGAATAGTATTAGGAACTTGAATGCGCTCAGTCGCTATCGTGTTTAGAGCCGTGTTTTGGACCTCAGCTATAGCAACTTGGTTCTCTCTATTGGTTCTAAAGTACGACGCCATGAATTTCTTTATATCTACAAACATAGTGTCTTCTCTCGTTTCTTCCCTATTCACTGGCTGTACGTTTAACTCTTTTGCATTGATGGTGTTTATGGCTTGGGCTTGTGGTCCGAAGCTCAAAGATGTCCGGTTGAGTGCCGCTACATCTTTGTGTGTGTGTATTTGTCTTATGCTGTGCTCGGACTTGGACATGCCAGGCTTTATTTGAGAACTTCCTTTGCAAAGAATTGATCCTGGCAGATTGTTTGTCTGCGAAGGCCCGGCATCGTCTTGCTGTAGACGTTTGATTTCAGTCTCTACCTCTTCTTCTGTACGTTGGATAGTTTCTTCTTCATCTGGAGAGTGTATTGGGGCTTGATTTTCCATTAAAAAATGTGAAACATTTGTGTTTTTGACTTACAGTATAGTTTTTGTCGGAAATTAAGCTTGATTTATGTTGTTGTGACAATTTCAAAGTGACGTTTGGTTTAATGTTTCGTTTTCCTGGCGACAATCAGTTGGACACCTTGCGATCAGTCTTATTGATTAGATTTTTTTACAAAAGGTTGTATAACTTAAATTATGACATGTGGCGAAGAACGTAAACGTACACGGTAGGTATCTAGTTGGTGCAATTAAGTGAAATAAAAACTTTTAATTTTATTTAATAATGCTTTTTACCGTTTAAGTATGAAGTACTTAAAATAAAACGGGACTTAATGCGGATAAATTGTGCATGTACTTTTTTTTTGGTGCATATTTTGAGGGAGATAATCAGTAAATAGGTAAACCAATAGTTCGAAAGTGATCCAAAAACTGCTACGTAAAACGATTTTTAGGGATTCGTTCCAAAATTGGCGCATCGGAACACTCGGTGTCCGACCATCTGTCACAGTGAATTTTAGGTAGGTATTTTACTTTATTTTTATCTTCAAGGATGATTACTTTGTTTTTAGCAGGTTATAGAATATTAGAGTGTAGTCCAAATCGTAATTGCGTTTTTGGGTTGCAAACTACAAACTTTCACATTTACCATTTACCTATTAAATGTAAAGTGAAATTGTATTCATAAATGAACTGAACTTAACTGAACTCAATTAGAATCGTTTGCAGCGCAAATAAATAAAGTAAGTTTCCTGCTATGCAATTCACAACCTGTCTCGACTTATTATTACCACTAACCCATAGTCACCCCATAGTATATCTTGACCTAGACATACCTAGTTACGCAAAAAATATAGCCGTTGGTTTATGAAGTAAGCCTTCCTCTTATCGCAATACAAAAAAAATTAATAAAATTCTCTCACTGCTTACAAAATTACATCGGATTTTTGTAAATACAAAGCTATTGTATTACATTGAATACATAAAGGATCTAGGCACAAGGTGGACTGATGACTTGGTAAAGGTCACGGGAGTCTGTTAGATGCGGGTGGGCAGGACCGGTCATCGTGACACTCTTTGGGGGAGGCCTTTGTCACATCACATCTGTTATGACATCTGTCGGCTGATATTGATGATGATGATGATGATTCACCGAATGTATGGAATATTTTGATTACATTGACGGGCGTGCCACGTAGATGTCACTACACGTGGTGAGTTTTGTGTCGACATTCACTAGCGCGCTATTTGTCTCGGTTACAAATGGATGAGTCCAAATGGATGAAAGTTGACGTTGATCTTCTAATGTCCAAATTTTACTTAGAGTTAAAACAACATTTACGACCGATCCATTCGAATGCGCGTTGGCGCGTCGCGATTTTTCCAATATAATGGACCGTGCCAACTATCATTTAACGCTACAGTTGGGGCATTTTTGGACCGCTTTTGGCGCTGCGCAGTTCATATCGGCTCAGTGGAGCGGTTGTGAAAGGCCAGTTTTAGGTAAACTACACATGTAGTCTGAGGTCAGACTTACGCTGGTTTTCGTCACGAGTTGTCTGAAAGCGTTATGAACCAGCCTTGGTTAAGTTGAACCGCGGTCTGCGGTTGTAGTCCCGCTGCACTACGAGTATAGAAACGCGGTGGTGCGGTCCCTGCGGACGGATTCCCGCGATTTTGAGCTCGCAAGCACTCTGAAACTTTAGCCTACCTTCAGTCTAATTGTACGATGAAATCTCTGACAATTTTGCTTGAGTTACAGTTATGTTAGAAGCTGCTTCAGCATGGATTCCTTTCTTTTTCAAAATATTATATGGGATATCCACTAAGACCGAACGAACACGGTACATAAAACAACTGAACACTCACACAACTCATTAGGCCTTATTATTTTATACAGTGCAAAAAAAACTACTAACACTGTTTGCTAGTAGCTAAGCTAGCTAGAGCAAGCTGGTAGAGAAATTGAGAGGAGGCCTCCAGGCCTCCAGGTAGGAGGAGGTTCAGATATTTCTTGATTTCAACATACAATACTGTATTGATAACAACATAGTTACAAACCATAGTCACTAAAAATTCTGGGTATATATCGCTTTTCGTTAGCGACAACGATTTGAGGTTTACCCGTCGCTACTAACCAACTGAGCTATCGGAACAATCTGTCTCAGCCCCTAAAGATTGTTCCGATAGCTCAGTTGGTTAGTAGCGACGGGCCATGTATGCCTGTGGTCGCCGGTTCGAATCCGGCTCGGAGCCAAAATTTTTCAATTTTTGCTTTAATTTGAAGGTTATAAATATCGTTAGCAGGCGTAACTGCATTATACAAAAATAGATTTGAGGTTTATCAAAATTAATTTGATGACCCCAGGTGAAAGACCACATTCACAGTCAAACTTACACACCTGCAGAGGAATATTATATCCTCCCTCACTCAGAAATTGTGAAATCTTCTTGAAAGGCTGCTTCAAATGTGTCTTGATGGAAGCTTGCTTCAAGATTTGGCAGATTTTGTCAGTAACCCCTCTTTGCAATAAATCAGCGGTCGGCAACAGGCGGCCCGCGAGGCCCTTGCTTGCGGCCCGCGAGCCTCCCTGGCTGTTCTGTATGTAAAGGTCGTTGAATTCAGAATTTTGGAATTGCCTGATAAAGTCACATTTAATTAAGAAGTGCGGCCCGCGTAATTTTTTGAGCTCCTATACGGCCCTTGGTTGCAAAAAGGTTTGAATAAATACTTGAATACAAAAGGTAATACGGTAGGCCGTCGCTCGTCAGTGGAGATCCTCTCTCGGTCTTCTGTTTGATACGCGGTATCTCGACCTTGTGTTGAGATTTTCTGAACTGGACTGATCTTATAACACTTTAAACTCTCGCGGTTTGTACACATATTTAAATACTGTACAATGTGTGTGTGTCGAAACGTCAGAAATAAAGGTAAATAAATATCGCGTTAGTCCCGGAAAAAACAGTATTTAAATATGTGGACTGATCTTCTTATCTTCAGAACAATAGCATTCAAGTCTAACAATACGACTGTGTGATCGGACGCGTGCCATATTTTGGAAGAGAAAGGATAGCGCCACATAAAAATATTCATTGTATAATGAACTCTATCGTCTTATTCAATAGATTCAAAATGGACTAAAAGATAGAAACAAACCCGCTCCCAGCGAGCCAGGTATAAGGCACTGTATGTGATATTTTATCTCGTAGCTAATTTGGAATCTATTGTAAAAGAAGATAGAGTTTATTATTCTATGAACAGTTTACGTCGAGATAATTTTTTTTAGCAAAATTTCGCACGTTTTCGCAATCATTGTCTATTCATAAGCTCAGAACAATGGGCATTCATGACCTCAGTTCAAATCGGTTGAACTATACTAAGCGTGCGCTGCGTATGCTATTTATTAAGTAAAACTTAACACGTCCCTGGCTGCTGAGCGCAGCTTCGCTCCGTGTGTCAAATTACTCAAATTCTACTTATCCATGAATTAAATTTTCCCAACCTCGGCAATAATATGGTGTGGTTATTACAAAAGTAATAAGTTTCCGACATACATTGTAATATAATTTCGTACAATGTAAGCAAGAAGTAAAGTACGTTGCACACTGTATGTATACAGCCCTGTAAATTTCATATGGGCGTATATTTTAACCTGCCATAATTTCCAACCGTGCAAATGACATGAAAAAGCAATTTTGTAAAGTAGCTTAAGGCCTCCACACACCGGTCGCGGGCGCTGGTCGGGCGCGGGTCGGGCGTGGGCCCGCGCAAGTTGTACAACTTGCGCGGGCCCGCGCCCGACCCGCGCACGCGACCGGTGTGTGGAGGCCTTTAATTAATAGAGTTAAATTATTTTTTAAGTACGACGTTGTAGCAATGTATTACTTCCAAAATTATTTGACGTAACAAACGTTTTAACTTTTATGGGTGTCGTAAACAAATGACATGACGTGTGATTCGTGTGAATACATTGCGTGCTCAATATTTTTTTATGACAAAAAAATTAAGCAGTTAACGAAATTTATGTAAATGTGTTGGTTAGGACCGACATTATTAGTCATCAAAATATTCGCCCGTATCATATTTACTCACTGTATAATATGTGAGACACAATATTATAGGCAATTAATTACTAGGCACGTTGACGGTGTTGGCACAATAAATAAATAAAATTGACAGTAAATTTAAAAACATAATTTAGAAAAGTGTAATAAAATTGGTTACATAATGACGTAGTTTTAAATGTGCTTAGTTTTGAGAGGTTCCAATTTCACGAAACTATAGCTGTAGCGTTATTTATGTGACGCTATATGCTCTAGCGGTCTTTTGCGCGTTATTGTATTGTATTTATTAAAAAACACATTCACGAGAAATTTGCGAGTTGCGACGTCATTTTTTCAAATTCATGAAGCAATAACGGGAATTAGTTTCCCACTTGGACCCTAGAACTTAAGATGACTTGTAGTCGGACAAAATAATAGTTTCAGTTAGTTTTTTTCTTACTAAACGACAAACAATACACTTCATTTTATATAACTGCCATTAAAACCCTCTTATACCAGTTTTTCATTTAATTAAACTTGCATCCTCCAAAAACGCCGTTTTTTTACGAATTTTTCACTACCTTTGACTTTGACCATGCTATGCGAACTTAGAACTTAATGCAAATCCAGTTTCTCATTAAAAACAGTGCCACCTTCTTGATAGGTAGCGAACTCTTTGAAGCTGTAGCGATTGCTAGGCTAGGCTGTCAAGGTATTTCAAAATTCGGCGTGTTGATACTATACATCAATAGCCTAGGGGTAAAGACGGCGGTATTTGGAGTCGATGGGGCGGGGTTCAAACCCTGTGACCGACACACTTTTTGTATGTTTTAACAGAAAAGTTTTAATATCGCAGAAGAGATGGCGCCTGCTGTACGCAAGCATTAAATGCCTTCTCAATAGGGAACATTACTGCAATGTTCTGCCGCCAGAGGCAGCACTAACACTAATAGTAAACCAGTATAGAAATATAGGGATTCACACACACACATGCAAAATTGATTGTCAAATGAGTGACAAGGATGCTTGCATAGACAATACCGCAAGTGCGAACGAGATACAATGTCAACGCTGCTAGAGTCGCCACCTACGAAGAGTTTTGCGTAATGTTCCCTATTTGGTCGAGTTGCCTGTCTATCTCAGTCAATGACCAAAGAAACTAAAGGACGTGAAGTATCAACAAAATGAGCGTGCCAAGTATACTGTCATATTGGCTCATAACATGGCGGATGTCGTGCTGTTCTGCTATCGATAAAACAGGGAACATGTTTATCGATAATATACGAGTAGACAGATCTCAGAAGGTACTGGTTTCCTGTAATTAAGTATTATTAAGTTATAAAGTAGGTACATTATTTAAGATTATCTAAATGACACTGTATTTTTACAATAATTGTTGTAGGTATCAGGCATTACTTAGCGGAATTCTATGATTTAAGTTACAAGAAAAATAATTATTTGCTAGCATTGTGTGTGTGACGTTAAATAAATGTATTTTCTTTCTTCTTTCATTTTTCTATGGCTTGATGACATGGGCAAAAAAAGAATGGCTCAGTAAATTTTTTTAAGCAGCAAACAGTGTCTTCATCTAAATAAATTTCTAATAATTTCCATTCCAGCTTCTGTGATACCTACACTACAGACTGACAGGCAGGCAAACAAACGTAAAGTTATTGTATAGTGTCAGTATACCCTACAAAAACAAAGTTAACTACTCAAAAAAACGTCAAGATACCAATATATATTTTGAAGGCAGTGCACCATCTCGTAGTCTAATAACATTTAGGGTCTTGTTGAAGCATTTCTGACCAAAATGTAGAGAGCAAATGTAGGTATATTTATTTTACATTTTGCCTTATATTTTAAGCTCCAATTGCCTCCAACCTTTTTTTCTTAGCACAATCGCTTCTTGATAACCTTTATAAATAGCTATATTAGCGATCAATGAAAGGCTTAGGCTTTAGTTCCAAGGTAGTACCTGCCTACTATACAATTTTACCAATCTTGACAACCCAGACGGTTTTTCAGGTTTTTTTAATTGCAAGATACTGTCTCGAGATCTCACTGGTTATAGAAATAGAAAATTCGATAATGCGAATGACGTCATCGCCATTCAGTATCGATATTTTCAAGAACAACCCTAACTGCCACTCAAACGTAACTTTAAGTACAAAAATATCGAAAATAAAGCTAAATCCTATTACAACACATAACTAATCTTAATCTGTGTACTCATTACAACATAATGCAAATGCTCAGCTCTCGATAATGCTAAAACTATCCAATATTTCAATAAAAATACATTACATACCGGTGCAAGGATAAACTTTCCTGATTTGGGCCTTTTCTTAAGCCACATCCGATTATGCTGCACCTGGGCATGGTCACCACATTCCACTAATTGTGCTCTTTGGGCTTTATGCAGTTTATAATTTTCAATTAATAGTTATTTTATTATTTTGGTATGTTTACATCAGTCGTTGACATATGATGTACCCACTAAACTGACGGGAACTGACATTTCGTGGCGCGTAAAATGGCGATTTTAGGCCACACTTGACATTTGATAAACAACTTTCGGTTCTGACTGTTATACAACCATCTCTTTTTTGTTAGCCAAATGGTGCTTGGTTAAAATGAGACAGAGTTATTTTTGGGAATTTTATGTCTAAACAAATGATATTTGAAAAATACAGCCTGTCCATAGGTTTTCCTATGTCCATGATCTCAGTATGTATATTGTAGTCTTTGACTTTGACATTGACGTGTCGTAAGTTACGTAACAGATGAAGTTTGACTGAAGGTTGTTGCCAGCAAAATAAGTCTTAAGCCCGCATCACACTGGCGCGGCCTGGACTCGGCGGTCAATAGTAAACTTGTCATTATCTGTCGAATTTTCTATTGACCGCCACCGCAGGCCGCGCCAGTCTGTGAAAAGCTTAATACTTATAAGAAGTGTCAAACTGTATCGTACCTAAGTTTCATAAAGTGTTGCCGTTTACAAATACTTAGGTACGTTTATAATACGAACAGGCGAAGTGGTAAATAATATCCACTTGTATAAGGGTTAAATACATTTAAGTCAGTTCACATAAAATATGTCCATAGCTTATATCCTGGAAGCGCTACATTCAAAAATACAGTCTAATTAATAGCACAAACTATTCAACGCCGTGTGTAAACAGTGTTGCTTTCATAAAATTCCAGCCAACATCTATTTGCGGCCGATTTCCTACCGAAGGGCGTTGCACTACTACCTTTACCCAATAATTATAAAGACTGAATTCCTTTGATTTTAAAAACAGGAGGCGGTAGCAGAAATGTAAAAAGTTTCTCGATTTGCCACCATTTACCGTTGCGCTAGAGTTTTCCCGTTAAAAACGAATCATTAACAAAATTAACGTTTAAAGTTACGCTTTATGACCTAGTTGGGTACAATGTTTTTTATAGCTAGCGGAAACGTTTGTTAGACTTAAGATGTTTTAGGGTTCCGTACCCAAAGGGTAAAACGGGATCCTATTACTAATACTCCGCTGTCCGTCCGTCTGTCTGTCTGTCCGTCTGTCACCAGGCTGTATCTCATGAACCGTGATAGACATAGACAGTTGAAATTTTACAACAAACACCTACTAAAAAACATAATAAAATTTATATTTAAGGGGGCTCCTATACACCAAACGTGATGTTTATGTGGTTTTTTATAGATAATGGTACGGATCCCATCGTGCGCGAGTCTGACTCGCACTTGGCCGGTTTTTTTGTATTCCTACGACGTAGCGTTTTTTATTATTTTGTTGACAGCTCTGCGCGTGTTTTATGCGACGCGACGCGACGCGACGGTTTATAGCGTATTTTATGCGTGAGATTAAAAGGACTTTTAGGTAAATGAATTCACATCACTTGTAGTCAAGTAGGGTGAAGACTATAAGTACCTGTGCCTGCTACGTTTTGATATTTACTAAAGTGTAGACAATATTGTAGTATTTCAAGACTAGAATTGTTTTTTTAGTTTGTAGGTACACTATCAATCAGAAGAGGCAGGGTACAACGTATTTAGTCGTATCTACTTCATTGAATTCGGAGCAGTCTAAATGGGGAACCTTACTTACACAGAAGTCAGTACTATTGTCCCCCTAGGTAGTAAATTTAGAGAACCCTAAGCCTTAAGGCGTTGCGGCGTTGCATTGCAATACTTGCAATGTCACATAATAAACCTGGTTGGAGGTGCAAGCGTAAATGCGTAAAGCGCAATTTACACGTGCAAGAAATTGCATGCAAGTTTCATTACATTGCCGGTTACCGAGGTATGCTGAGTTCAATTGATCTATCAAACCCCGCAATGTAGTTAAACTTGCATGCAATTTCTTGCATATGTATTTTGCGCTTTAAAAGCTTTTCGGCTGTCGTCGGATGTCTTTCTAATTGCGCACTCTAGTCTATTAGGACTTTATTGACAGCTGACAAGTTAATACCTTTTGTATATACAGCCTGTATTTTTAATATTACCTCAAATTGTAACCAGATGTAGGTAATAGGGCTATGAACCGATATTGCAAGACAATTTTAAGTTAGTCTTAACTAACAAAGTATAACTAAAGTATAACAAAGTATAATTTTTGAATATTTATGGAGCAGCAATGTATTGCGCACACTCCTTTGACACATGGAAGAAGCGGGCGGGTCTCTTGTGGCAGTTGTGACGTCACGTCAGTAAGACGAAGTAGTGATACATTGCGTGCTGAATTATTTTATAAGGAAAAAAAAATGGTAGGTTAAGAAAATTTTCTGGTTACAATTTGAGGTAATATTAAAAATACACGCTGTATAGTTTATTATACAACGGAAGGCAAACATTTTTTAACCTACTTCAAAAAAGGAGGAGTTTATATGTTCCACTTTATGTTTTTTTTAATGTTTTTTCGTCGATTTTTCCGTCAATTGTAGACCAATTTCCAAAATTCTTTTTTTACTCGAACGAGTAGGTATACTCCTGAGGTGATATCACGAGTCAGGATCTGATGATGGGATCCCAGGGAAATTGAGGGCAATCCTCAAATTTTATAGACACGCGTGTAGTAGTTTCGGTATTTTCTATTATATGTAACTCGTGTAGTTACCTTCGGAATTCGCAATTTTGGTGAAGTGGAACTGATGATGAAGACCACAGATGACTTATGGAACTCCTCAAAGATGTACAGTATGTCAAAGATTCTGACATGAATTCGTTGAAGTAGCAACTTATGAAATGTGAATTCAGAGATCCTTGAGGAATCGACGGAACTCCTCAAATATTATCAGCTCACAGATAGCGACTTGGGTTTTTTCTGTAGGTAATAATCAACGCATTTGCTCTCGGAAAGCAGTTCATGTGGTGAATTGGATAGGATATGTGGAAATTTTCATGTACCTATGGCTTGCTGAAGTACTGAATTGAAGTCGTTTTAAACTTTGTTTTTAAAGTAAATTATATACCGTTAAAATACGAATGAAAAACTATTTAATGCCGTATATACACCAGGTACTCAATGACGATCATACCATCCTTTGAGCTGGATATTATTGGTAAACCGGTAGGTACCTGGAAATTCTTATTTGCCTAGCTAGCATGACCACGTTTATATCGGACGTTAAACCATTCGCCTCTCTCGCATTTACATACTTGCTAGGTGGCGCTTTGTGTCCGACACAAATGCGATCATTTTCTAGGCTGATAATAACAAGATATGTGCTATGTATGACATTATATTCCAACTTTACATAAACGGGTTCAAATTTTGCCTTCCGTTGTGTTATATACTGTATGTAGGTATTATTCGCCTCGTGTAATAGGAAGCAATAACTTTCGCAGCATCATGCTATTGGTAGGTATTTTAATTAAGTAGACGGAGCAAATAATTCATATTAATAGGTTTCTAAATTAATGTATATTGTTGCAAATGTACAGGGTGTCCCAGAACTACCAGGTCACAGTGACACCGGAAGAAGGTCAGCTCAAGAGGAATCTAATCAGCCTAACATGTCCCCAGTAAAAGGTGCACGGTTTTCGAGTTATTACCGAAATAAAGATTTTTGAGAATTTTCCCCTTTGTTTTTACATTTTTAGTACCAGCATCGAATTGGAAAGCTCTTAATAACAGTTTTTTGGGTGTATCAAATCATAAGTAGTTAATTCAGAAGTGCGATGTGTTATTTGGTCAATAACTATTGTAAAATGCTGAAAACACAAATTTCAACTTTGATCATCTGCCATGTTTTTTTTTATTAGAAACGAAACGAACACACCTGTTTTTATTGTCATTGACATTTTATCCGGTCCTTTAGAATAAGGTAGCCTCCAAAAGGGAGATAAACATTTGTTTTTAGCCCTCGTGCATTTGGCAAAATAATTACATCAGATAACAGATGAGTCAGCGCTGTACACATCATTTTTGTACCACATAGCAGTGACTGCTTTCAGAGTTCCAGTTTTAAGTTGGTTCGATAGGGCATCGCTAAAGTGATAATAATACTTAATGTTATCGGAGTAAGATACACGTGTTAAACCTTTTCTGAATCTGCATAACATGCCTAATTTATTGATGTTATTCGTTTTTACTAAAAAAAAAATATGGCAGATGGTTAAAGTTGAACTTCGTGTTTTTGTGACAACTTAAATCAAAGTTAAACAAGTTTTTTTCAGCATTTCACAATAGTTACTTACTGACAAAATAACAGTTTGCAGTTCTGAATTAACTACTTATGATTTGACACACAAAAAACAGTTATTAAGAGCTTTCCAAGTCGATGCTGGTAATAAAAATGTAAAAACAAAGGGGGAAATTCTCAAAAATCTTTATTTCGGTAATAACTCGAAAACCGTGCAACTTTTACTGAGGTCATGTTAGGCTGGTTAGGTTCCTCTCGAGCTGACCTATCTCCGGTGTCACTGTGACCTGGTAGTTCTGGGACACCCTGTATACTGTAGAAACCTCTCTGGGCTTTTCAAGTTTGAGTTCGTAGCATATTTTTAAAGTGGCAATTACCGCACGCTACGCGTGCGTAAAGTCCCGCTTCCTGGCCAGGGAGAGACGTAATATGTTGTACTCACCACAGGCGGTAATAAAGAATGCCTGAGATCGCATATTTATCGCCCTTGTCTTCGGCTCTGGCGTCAAATACCTGCGATCAGAGATCTTTGTTATTCCGCCCTTTGGTAAGTAATGTACTATTATTAACAGAGGAGTATTGTTTCAAGTATGTAAAAGGTCAAGTAGGGTAAAGAAGAGTAGAGTGAGTTGAAGTGGAGTAAATAAATTTGCAAGATTATTTATTCGGTAACTTGATGGCTACATTTTTTTTAGGAAGCTGCGTTCATATTACAGAATTTATTACAATTGGCTACGTTCCTATTTTTAAGATTCCGGACCAAAAAGGCGAAAACGGAAGCCTTATGGTGCGGTGCGACTCTGGCCGTCTGTCTGTCTGTCACAAAATTAAATATCTCTGGAGCTACTCTACTCTACTCTACTACTATCAGTTTGAATTTTTAGAATAGTTTAAAGAAAGCTAATACAAGTGTATGGAACATAAAAAAATTAAACATACGAGTATATTTTTAATATCTATAAAAAAATGAGGGATAAGAGGCGGGAAAAAAAAAATCTTAGTAGGCCAAGTGGGGTCTACGGTCTCCCCCGCCTGTCTAAAGGGGGTCATCGGGGTCGCAGTGTTTCTGGCGGGGGCCGGGGCACTCACCTAAAACCCCAGGGAAGGCGACCATCATCATCCTAGGACGAGCCAAATGTGGCGAGGCGCGAGGAGGGCTCCAGTGCGTTCAGTATGAGATCCTGGAGTCCTCCGCATGAGAGTGCAGATGCCGGCCGCCGTGGAGTTTTTAGTGGATAGAAATACCACATAACCCAGTCAGCCCCCGACGATTGGGTACCTGGTTCGCAGGTTGTGGGGTATCATATGAAAGGGCTTGCGTTGCACATTTTAAAACAGTTTTTTTTTCTACAGTGGTCCAATTTTGATTTATAAAGGAAAAAGTGGAACAACTAAAATCCATTCCCCCCCTTATCTCAGAAGATTACCAAGCGAATTTTTTTAAATAAATATAATAGACTAGCTGTTGCCCGCGACTTCGTCCGCGTATAACTTTTTATCGTCTTAGAAAATGATTTCTCTCAATACAAAATTTGAACCCTCTTTTAGGGGATAATTAAAAAAAAAGTTGATGTTCATTTTCTAGTTTGTGAACAAACAGTCTAAAACCAAAGTTAAAAATCTCATACTTTAAAAATGCCTTGAAATACTCAAACTTTGAACCAATTTTAACACTCTTAGGGGATGAATTTGGAAAAACTCTGAAATCAGTTTTGTAGTCTTTTAACGTACAGAATAAGACCGAAGTTAAAAATCTCTTACTCACACTTTAAAATTTTATTGCTCGCCATTTAAAATTTGAACCCCTTTTTAAACCCCCTTAGAGGTTGAATTTTTCTAATCGCTGAAAGAACTTTTTTCGTAAACTTTTAAGTCTCTAGCTCAAAAAAAGTGTTGCCCATACAAAGCTTTCTTAACCCCCTTAGGGGTGGAATTTTCTAAAACTCTGAAAGTACTTTATTATTAATTTTAATAAGTAACATTTTGAATAGTTTTAAGTCTAGTAAAAAAAAAAGTTTTTCCCACACAACACTGGCTACCCTTCTTAAGGATCTTAAGGATCCCCTTAGGGATGGAGTTTTCTAAAACGCTGAAAGTTCTTTTTTAGTATTCTAATAAGTAATCTTTTTGTAAAGTTTTAAGTCTAACTCAAAAAAAAGTGTTGCCCATGCAAAGCTTGCTTTCCTTTTTAACCCTATTAGGGGTGGAATTTTCTAAAACGATGTGTGTTCTTTTTTTGTATTTTAATAAGTAATCTTTCTACAAAGTTTCAAGTCTCTAACTCAAAAACATAAACTTTCCCTGATAAAAACTTTGCACCCCTTTTTATCCCCCTTAGGGATAGATTTTTTCAAAACGCTGAAAGTCTTTTTTTTTGTATTTTTATAAGTAATCTTTCTACAAAGTTTTAAGTGTCTAGCTCAGAAAAAGTGTTCCCCATACAAACCACCATACAAAATTTTTAACCCCCATAGGGAATGATTTTTGTAAAACGCCGAATGAAGTATTTTTCAAGTTTTTTTTTATAAGTAATTTTTCGTCAAAATTTTAAGTCTCTATTAAAAAAAAATATGTTTTTCCCATACAAACTTTGCACCCTATTTTACCCCCTTAGGGGTGAAATTTTCCAAAACGCTGAAAGTACTTTCTTTGTATTTAAATAATCTTTCTACAAAGTTTTAGGACTCTAGCTAAAAAAATAGTTTCCCACATACAAACTTTGCACCCCTATTTTAGCCCCCTATTTTTAGGGGTAGAATTTTCTAAAACGCTGAAAGTACTACTTAATTTGTATTCTGATGACTAATCTTTCTACAAAGTTTTAAGTCTCTATTTAAAAAAAATATTGTTTCCCCCATACAAAATTTGCACCCCTATTTTACCCCCTTAGGGGTAGATTTTTTTAAAACACTGAATCTAGGTACTTTATTTGTATTCTAATGAATAATTTCTCTACAAAGTTTTAAGTCTCTATTTAAAAAAAAAGTAGTTTATCCCATACAAACTTTGCACTCTATTTTACCCCTTAAGGGGTAGAATTTTCTAAAACCCTGAAAGTTCTTTATTTGTATTCTAATGACTGATCTTTCTACAAAGTTTTAAGTCTCTATTTAAAAAAAAAAATGTTTCCCCCATACAAACCTTGCACCCCTATTTTACCCCCGTAGGGGTGGAATTTTCCAAAACGCTGAAAGTGTTTCATTTGTATTCTAATAACTAATTTTTCTACAAAGTTTAAGACTACAGCTCAAAAAAAAAAGGTTTTCCCATACAAACTTTGCACCCCCATTTTACCCCCTTTAGGGGTAGAATTTTCAAAAATCCCTTTTTATCCCTAGCCCACGTTATAAAAGCAACATACTGTGCAAAAATCAACTCTCTAAGATTAGTAGTTTCGGCTGTGCGTTGATGAGTGAGTGAGTGAGTGATTGAGTGAATAAGTCAGTCAGGACATAGGCATTTATTATGTACTAGCTGTTGCCCGCGACTTCGTCCGCGTAGAACTTTTTATCGTCTTAGAAAATGATTTCTCTCAATACAAAATTTGAACCCTCTTTTAGGGGATAATTAAAAAAAAAGTTTTCTAGTTTGTGAACAAACAGTCTAAAACCAAAGTTAAAAATCTCATACTTTAAAAATGCCTTGAAATACTCAAACTTTGAACCAATTTTAACACTCTTAGGGGATGAATTTGGAAAAACTCTGAAATCAGTTTTGTAGTCTTTGAACGTACAGAATAAAGTTAAAAAGACCGAAGTTAAAAATCTCTTACTCACACTTAAAAAATTTATTGCTCGCCATTTAAAATTTGAACCCCTTTTAAACCCCCTTAGAGGTTGAATTTTTCTAATCGCTGAAAGAACTTTTTTCGTAAACTTTTAAGTCTCTAGCTCAAAAAAAGTGTTGCCCATAGAAAGCTTTCTTAACCCCCTTAGGGGTGGAATTTTCTAAAACTCTGAAAGTACTTTATTATTAATTTTAATAAGTAACATTTTGAATAGTTTTAAGTCTAGTAAAAAAAAAAGTTTTTCCCACACAACACTGGCTACCCTTCTTAAGGATCTTAAGTATCCCCTTAGGGATGGAGTTTTCTAAAACGCTGAAAGTTCTTTTTTAGTATTCTAATAAGTAATCTTTTTGCAAAGTTTTAAGTCTAACTCAAAAAAAGTGTTGCCCATGCAAAGCTTGCTCTCCTTTTTAACCCTATTAGGGGTGGAATTTTCTAAAACGATTTGTGTTCTTTTTTTGTATTTTAATAAGTAATCTTTCTACAAAGTTTCAAGTCTCTAACTCAAAAACATAAACTTTCCCTGATAAAAACTTTGCACCCCTTTTTATCCCCCTTAGGGATAGATTTTTTCAAAACGCTGAAAGTCTTTTTTTTTGTATTTTTATAAGTAATCTTTCTACAAAGTTTTAAGTGTCTAGCTCAGAAAAAGTGTTCCCCATACAAACCACCATACAAAATTTTTAACCCCCTTAGGGAATGATTTTTGTAAAACGCCGAATGAAGTATTTTTCAAATTTTTTATTATAAGTAATTTTTCGTCAAACTTTTAGTCCTTATTAAAAAAAAATATGTTTTTCCCATACAAACTTTGCACCCTATTTTACCCCCTTAGGGGTGAAATTTTCCAAAACGCTGAAAGTACTTTCTTTGTATTTAAATAATCTTTCTACAAAGTTTTAGGACTCTAGCTAAAAAAAATAGTTTCCCACATACAAACTTTGCACCCCTATTTTAGCCCCCTATTTTTAGGAGTAGAATTTTCTAAAACGCTGAAAGTACTACTTAATTTGTATTCTGATGACTAATCTTTCTACAAAGTTTTAAGTCTCTATTTAAAAAAAATATTGTTTCCCCCATACAAAATTTGCACCCCTATTTTACCCCCTAAGGGGTAGATTTTTTTAAAACACTGAATCTAGGTACTTTATTTGTATTCTAATGAATTATTTCTCTACAAAGTTTTAAGTCTCTATTTAAAAAAAAGTAGTTTATCCCATACAAACTTTGCACTCTATTTTACCCCTTTAGGGGTAGAATTTTCTAAAACCCTGAAAGTTCTTTATTTGTATTCTAATGACTGATCTTTCTACAAAGTTTTAAGTCTCTATTTAAAAAAAAAATGTTTCCCCCATACAAACCTTGCACCCCTATTTTACCCCCGTAGGGGTGGAATTTTCCAAAACGCTGAAAGTGTTTCATTTGTATTCTAATAACTAATTTTTCTACAAAGTTTAAGTCTATAGCTCAAAAAAAAAAGGTTCTCCCATACAAACTTTGCACCCCCATTTTACCCCCTTAGGGGTAGAATTTTCAAAAATCCCTTTTTATCCCTAGCCCACGTTATAAAAGCAACATACTGTGCAAAAATCAACTCTCTAAGATTAGTAGTTTCGGCTGTGCGTTGATGAGTGAGTGAGTGAATGATTGAGTAAATAAGTCAGTCAGGACATAGGCATGTATTATGTATAAATAGATAGAAGATAATGAAACTCCCATTCAAATATCTCAAAAAATTATGAAGCTACATCCGTTTTAATGTCGCTTGTTAGAGTGAGAAAACGATGAGGGACTGTGACGTCAATATACTCGAGCGTCATAGTAAAAAACAATCGTTTCATATGAAGGTGCGTTTTGCGGAAAAGGGACAGAACGTACCCCCTCTTAAAACTTTGGACTCTTATCACTTAATCATTACCTATATAACCTCTTGCTTTGTTTTTTTCTCCATTTGACTATATTTATTTTAAATTCTTTTTCGAGAAAATACATTATGATTATTTACCATATTTTCGATTCCTGAGCTATAACCACGAACTTCGGAATTCGAAAATATTCGGGTATCTCTATCTCTATCGCACTAACCATACTCAAGTGACAGGGATGCAAATATATGAACATTAAGTATCGGTTTTCGTGGTAGCGCCGCAGGTACTTTGGCTGAATGCGCCGAGCGCGTGCCATTGTCATTCAAAAAAAACAAATTCGTGTTAATTATATTGTTCAAATTTGTTGATTTCATTTATTGAAATTACGACATAAAACGACATTTGCGCATATAAGTTCTCATATCAGAATCGAATATTTTTTTATGGTTTATATTTTAGCATTTGTCTCGTAAAGGTCTATCGTAGACGGGATTTAAATTATTAATAAGTGAAAGGCAAAGCAATTCCGCCATTTTGACGAAAATTTGACGGTTCTTATAGCTGACAGTTGGAGCAGCGTTTGATTTCAATAAAAATAAATGAAAAATTAAATGAAGTCGTATATTTCGGAAAATTAATTAACTGTCGCAGTCGGATAAAAACTATCCTAAGTTGTAGCTAGAATAATAATGTACCTATATAAAATGTTTCATATTTTTCCGTTCATGGGATGCTGAGAACATTCGAACCGCGCAAAGCTTAGTTTCAAACTGGCTGATTCTTTTTTTATTTTGAGATTTATTATAAGTGGAGATAAATAGATAGAAGATAATGAAACTCCCATTCAAATATCTCAAAAAATTATGAAGCTTCATCCGTTTTAATGTCGCTTGTTAGAGTGAGAAAACGATGAGGGACTGTGACGTCAATATACTCGAGCGTCATAGTAAAAAACAATCGTTTCATATGAAGGTGCGTTTTGCGGAAAAGGGACAGAACATACTCCCTCTTAAAACTTTGGACTCTTATAACTTAATCATTATTACTCTTGCTTTGTTTTTTTCTCCATTTGACTATATTTATTTTAAATTCTTTTTCGAGAAAATACATTATGATTATTTACCATATTTTCGATTCCTGAGCTATAACCACGAACTTCGGAATTCGAAAACATTCGGGTATCTCTATCTCTATCTCTATCGCACTAACCCTACTCGAGTGACAGGGATGCAAATATATGAACATTGAGTATCGGTTTTCGTGGTAGCGCCGCAGGTACTTTGGCTGAATGCGCCGAGCGCGTGCCATTGTCATTCAAAAAAAACAAATTCGTGTTAATTATATTGTTCAAATTTGTTGATTTCATTTATTGAAATTACGACATAAAACGACATTTGCGCATATAAGTTCTCATATCAGAATCGAATATTTTTTTATGGTTTATATTTTAGTATTTGTCTCGTAAAGGTCTATCGTAGACGGGATTTAAATTATTAATAAGTGAAAGGCAAAGCAATTCCGCCATTTTGACGAAACTTTGACGGTTCTTATAGCTGACAGTTGGAGCAGCGTTTGATTTCAATAAAAATAAATTAAAAATTAAATGAAGTCGTATATTTCGGAAAATTAATTAACTGTCGCAGTCGGATAAAAACTATCCTAAGTTGCAGCTAGAATAATAATGTACCTATATAAAATGTTTCATATTTTTCCGTTCATGGGATGCTGAGAACATTCGAACCGCGCAAAGCTTAGTTTCAAACTGGCTGATTCTTTTTTTAATTTAGAGATTTATTATAAGTGGAGATTACGATTAAAGTATATGTTACCGGAAAATTATAATGAAACCTCTATCTAGCGTATTTTTTTAGTTATACTACAGCGCTTTTATTTGTGGTACTCTCGGGGGCTAACCCTCTACTATGGAACGGTTATTCGTGTTTCGGATGATCACTCCTGCTTCTGTGAGTTGGCATTCTAGACTCGGACAGTATTGTTAAGATTTTAACAAAATAAAGCGAGGTCGCGATGATGGGTATTACTCGTACATATTGTATGAAAGTTTGCACGGAGTTCGCGATGCGCGAATCAGACTCGCATTTGACCGGTTTTTTTCATGATGCATACCCAGCTAGTGATTACTAATTTTGATTTAATGATTGAGTCACGAATTAATTACTCATATTTAGTAACTTAATTTATTCTCCGATGACTAAAAAAACATAATTGTTCGAAACTTTGAAGTTTTTATCATATCATACTTTTATATAATTTAATTCTATTTATTAACCGACTTCAAAAAAAAGGAGGAGGTTCTCAATTCGGTTGTATTTTTTTTTATATTTTTAATATTTTTTAATGTGTGTTACCTCAGAACTCCGTCATTTATGAACCGATTCGAACCATTCTTTTTTTAATTGAAAGTATATGATTCCAGGTTAGTCCCATTGTTTTCAAAACTCCAGTTGAATGATGGGAACCATGAGGAATTGAGGGAACTCCTCAAATATATAAGGCACGCGTGTAGTAATTTCGGTGTTTCCTAATATATCTCGTGTATTTACACCCGGAAATCATACATTTGGTGAAAAGGAAGTGATGATGAAGACCACAGATGGCTTTTGGAGCTTGTCAATGATGTACAGTCGACGCTAAAAATGTGTTTATACTTTTGCACCATATTCCATTGTAATAAGGCGAAAACTGTAAACATATTTTTGGCGTTGACTGTACTTCAAACTATACAAGTACGTCACCGATTCTGATATCATTCCGTTGAAATAGCAAACAAAGAAGTGCCAAAGGTGATTCTGAGATCCTTGAGGAATTGACGGAAGTCCTCAAATATTATCGGCCCACATACAGCGATTTGGTTATTTTTAACCGACTTCAAAAAAGGAGGAGGTTATATGTTCCACTGTATGTATGTATTTTTTTTAATGTATGTTCGCCGATTTCTTCGTCAATTGTGGACCGATTTCCAAAATTCTTTTGTTATTCGAAAGAGTATACTCCGGAGGTGGTCCCATTATCACCAATTTAGGATCTGATGATGGGATCCCAGGGAAATTGAGGGCAACCCTCAAATTTTATAGGCACTAGGGTAGTGATTTCGGTATTTTCTATTGTAACTCGTGTATTTACCCTCGGAAATCGCAATTTTGGTGAAGTGGAACTGATGATGAAGATCACAGATGTCTTATGGAACTCCTCAAAGATGTAATGTATATTCGCCGATTTCTCCGTCAATTGTGGACCGATTTCCAAAATTATTTTTTTATTCGAAAGAGTATACTCCTGAGGTGGTCTTATTGTCACCAAGTCAGGATTTGATGATGGGATCCCAGGAAAATAAATGTGGAAATGTTCATGTGGCTTGGCGGAGTACTGAATTGAAGTCGGTTAAAACTTTGTTTTTAAAGTAAATTATAATATTTTATGTAATTTACACTCGAGTGAGATGATTGTATTATTTACTAGGCACCTAGTTAGAATTCATAGCAAAGCATGCTATTAATTCTAACATGCCCTAGGAGTTAATACCCAATTTGTACGAGTGAATCGTCTTCGTGTCGTGTCGTAAGCGCTTAATAGCGAAGGGTGTGTGAAAGAGCATATTATAAAATGATGGTATTGGAATTAAATGGAAATAAAGTTATGTTTTTAGTGTGCTTATATTATTTGACGACGAATTCTGAATTCCATAATTCATGATCAGACAAGAATTTTAAAATTCGTTGAGTTATAATGGAGTTTCGAATTGAGAACTTCATATTTGAAAGTCGTTTGAAAGTAACTCATCGAATAAGCAGGAGTTTCAGGAGCCCTGTATATCTCGTGCATTTTATTGCCAAGTGCTCGGCCAATTATTGGCAAAGACAATGGCTGCCGGGATGAGATACGAAATGTTGAGAGGCATCTTGTTAGCTTGGCTGTGCTCCAAAAGTTCAAACCTGCCTCAATTTCTGTCCGCTCGAAAAAACCGGTATTTATTTGTATCTATAATTTTCAAGAGTGTACCTCTTGTTTGGTTGAGAAACAATCGAATAATTGCTTTATTTAATATTGTATTCGCTTACCGGGAATGACTAAGATTAAACATCACATTTCAAATACAAATACAAATACAAAATCATTTATTGTTCGAATGTGAGTGGTTATAAAAATGGTGTTAGGGTTAGTATTTTGGTTACATCACAATCAGCCAGAGTTTGGCGTACAATATTTTGATTCTCAATATGCATGTCATTGAAATTATGTCCTTATTATTCATTGTTATATTAATATCGAATTAAATTAGTAAAAAAGTAAAAAATTAAATAAAAATAGAAGTCAAAGTGTAGCAATGTCAATATATTAATAATAAATCAATGTCATGCAAAAAGGAAAGTGGTCAGAGAAAATAATAAAATTCATTAGGCATTTGTGGTTACAAATTTGTACGGACTAATCTTGGAACAAACTCTATTCTCGTTTAGCCGAATCGACACTTAGTTTCCTAATTTCAAAGGACGATGGGCAGGATATCAAACAGAGGGTCAAACGAAGACTCTCGTTTTGTATTCTAATTTGATAAGATTCGTGTTGTGCGCCTCGTTAGGGCCATTAGAGACGGGGTGCATTTCAGGTGCTTTCTAACTGTAAACTGCAAACCGACTGAGTCCGCTTGCAGTCGGCGTACAGTTCTGACGACTGCACTCTGACTTATACTCGTATTGCATATAAATATTACTGTTGTACAAACTGCACTACAACCGTGTAGCTAGCTTGCAGTCAGTGTGCAGTTTCGACGCAGTTATCTCATTCCGCATTCAAACCGTACTTTTGCAGCCAGAAAGTAGCTGAAATGCAGCCTGTCTGTGACAATCCGTAGTTCGACACGTGTGAGTCAAGCCCCAGAAACAGGCCGGGTTTCAATAAATCTTGATAAAATAACTTCCATGATAAGATAAAAAGTATTTAAGATTAATTAGGTCATTAATCCAACCTTTATCGGTAAACACTTATATATCACCATTAGGTACATCTTTAACTAAGCGTAATATGTATTTGGCCCGAAGCCATTTTCTCGGAAAATCTTATCTTCTGAATTATTTCCAGGAATAAAATAAAGTTGTCCTCACATGGAATAAAACGTAGGATTGCCACAACAATGTGATAATTTAAATGACAGCTTAACTAATAGTTTGAGTCAAAATAATGCCACAGTTTGAAAAGAATTTGACGGGTTGTTTGTTTTTATGCTAGTATGCGCAGCCGCGCATCCCGCATCCCTGGTGCGCCGGGTGCGGAGCAGTCCCAATACCATTCTGAGAATGATTGCGGACAAGCCTGACTGTGCGATTATGCTACACTGCGCGGGGCTGCATTCTCCCACTAGTGTCATTGGGTGGAAAATATCACTGTAGTTTGTAGGTAGTTTGTATTTAGTTTAGTTTTATTTATATATGTGTCATGTAGTTACACGTAATAAATGATTAAAATTGAAAAGATCTTACGGAGGTTCAATTTTTTCTATAAAATGTGTCGGTTAGCTGATATGAACTAAGCAGACACCGTCGCCTATGGACACTTGCGACACCAGAAGAATCACTAAGCGCGTTGCCGACTCTTTATTTATTTGAGGATTCGCTGTGTTGACAGCTAGAGACAAATGCACGTCCCATACTCTCAACACATTCTAGGGAGCCCTGGCGACCTTACTTGCCACCAGGAACACAACACCAAATACCCACAAGGCAAACTAGTACTTACGTAGTGTTGTTATTATTAAATACCTTAGTTTATTTAATACTAGCTGTTGCCCGCGACTTCGTCCGCGTAGAACTTATACTTAGAAAATATAATGCAAACAAACTTCTACTTACCATCTTAAGGGATGATTTCCGAGGCAAAAACTTTTCTATATCCTTCGAAGGGTCTCAAATTATCTCTATACCAAATTTCATCTAGGTACATGGATTTTATCCAAACTTTCACCCCCTATTTCATACCCTTAGGGAATGATTTTCGGGATAAAAACTATCTAATATCATTTTTCGGGACTCAAACGACCTTTATACCAAATTTCATCTAAACGGGATTCATCCAAATCCCCCCCCCCCCCATTTCACCCCCTTAGGGAGTGATTTCCGGAATTAAAACTATCCTATGTCCTTTCCCAGGACTCAAGCTATCTCTATACCAAATTGTATTAAAATGGGTTCCATCCGAATTTTCACCCCTAATTTCACCCCCTTAGGGGATGATTTCTGGGGTAAAAACCATCCCATGTCCTTTCCCAGGACTTAACCTATATCTACAGCAAATTTCATCAAAATAGATTACATCCAAATCTTCACCCCCCCCCCCCCCCCCCCCCCATTTCAGCCCCTTAGGGGATGATTTCCGGGATAAAACCTATTATATGTCCTTCCCCGGGACTCAAACTATTTATATTCCAAATTTCATCTAAATCGGGGCAGCTGTTTAAGTAGCTCCATACAAATTTCCACCCCCAATTTCAGCCCCTCAGATATAAAAACTACCCTTTGTCCTTCCCCGGAGCTCAAACTATCTGTATACCAAATTTCATCTAAATCGGTTCAGCGGTTTAGGCGTGAAGAGGTAACAGACAGACAGACACACTTTCGCATTTATAATATTAATATGGAAGTATGGATTATTAGTATGGATAGTATGGGTTCTTTCCGCTTGTCTTCCAAATAGAGGTGTAAAAGAAACGAAAAACTCATTCAAATATCTCAAAAAATTACGAAGCTACAATGTCGCTTGTTAGAGTGAGAAAACGATCAGGGACCGTGACGTCACGATCCTCGAGCTTCATAGTAAAAGACAATCGTTTCATTATAAAGGTGCGTTTTGCGGAAAAGAGACGCAACAAACCCCCTCTTCAAACTTTATACACTTATAACTTAGTGATTACCTATACGAGTATAGCCTCTTGCGTTGTTTTTTTTCGAGATAATACAACATTATGATTATTTTGTTTAGTGTCTACATCCCTATTTTCGATAAGATAAGATAAAATAAGATTTATTTATTGTCAGAACTGTGTACATTTAGTTGTTTTGGGTAAAATAAAGTCCAACAGCTTGCCCATTTCGGACGTACAATATTAAACTTAAAGCTAGTCAAATATACTAAAACAATAACAACAATAGTATTTCCAAATAATTTTAACCATATTCACACATAAAATATTAATTTAGATCTATCCGACATCCGTATTTTCTTTTAAACCACGAACTTCGGAATTCGAAAATATTCGGGTATCTCTATCTCTATCGCACTAACAAATGACAGGAATGCAGATATACGAACTTCGAGTTTCGGTTTTCGCTGTTTGGCTGAATACGCAAAGAGCGCGCGCGCGTGCCATTCAAAAAAACCAAGTTTATATTGTTCGAATTTGTTGTTACATTTGTGGAAATTACGCCTTAATTCGACATTTGCGCATATAAGTTCGCATATCAAAATCGATTAATTTTATATTTGCTTTTGATACCTATGTATCTCGTCAATGTATATCGTAGACGGGATTAAAATTATTAATAGGCGAAAGAAAGGCAAAGACATTCCGCCATTTTGTCCGTAGTATTTCTTATTAGTCTGTGATTTTGACGTTTAGTTTAGCTGACAGATGTGGCGGCGCTATACTTTAAGAATAATAAATGAAAAATTAAATGAAGTCGTATATTACGGAAAATAAATTAATTGTCGCAGTCGGATAAAAACTATCCTAAGTTGCAGCTGGAATAATAATGTACCTATATAAAATGTTTCATATTTTTCCGTCCATGGGATGCTAAGAACATTCGTACCACAGAAAGCTTAGTTTCAAACTGGCTGATTCTTTTTTTAATTTAGAGATTTATTATAAGTGGAGATGGAGATAAATTGTTTGTCAACTAGTGGGTAAAACAAAGCAAGATGTACTTACCAACTCAGGAACTCAGGAACTCCTCCTGACACAGGTGTCTACATACCTAATAGGAGGCCTAAAAACGTGTAGTAACTATAGTTAAGTTGTTATCACTTAATCAATGTATTCTTTTTCTTATTATGGCTGCGGTCTTCTGTAAGGTGGCCCAAAAGAGCTGCTTCAAATATGCCCAGGCAGGGTTGTTTCTTTTAATTTACGACTTACAAACCTTGTACCAAGCTGTCAATATAATCAATCGAACAATGGTTCATATGCGCATTACGAACGACCGACCAGTGATGCAGCTATACCACGGAATAACAAACCATAGCTATATTTAGAGAGAGACTGCAGTCTGCAATTCATGCGTAAGCACCATTAATTATAACTGCATTTTTTTCGGTTGGTGCGATAAATTGCTACATACAAAATACGCTTATTTATTTATTTATCGTGTGGCGGTTACACACTGGTATATAAGTATATGTATTCGTATCGATGTCGCTGATAGATTTCCAGTGTGCGCTGCGAGGTTCAGAAGGAACAGTGCACCTGCCGAGTTTGTTGTTCTTTTAGCACCACCCGGAGGTCACGTGTAGGGTTTCTAGGGTTTAGAGCTTGTTCACATTATTCATGTCTCTATCATTAATTTGGTAAGACTGACTCAGGAACTCCAAACCATAGGGAAACTCCAAACCATAGGGAGGGTGTTTTAGACGTGATCGCACCGTTACGTGCACTTCTACTGGTTTGTGGTAGGTACGTGGGCCGTGGCCGCTGCAGGAGACCATTGCGTGTGCTGACTTCTGGCCGAAGAGTGTTGTGTTTCGGGGGTTCCGGGACAACCAACTGAACTCTACATCCGAGCTGACGACCTAGCAGACCTCCACCGTTATTTCGCCTACATTAAGTCTTTTGTTTCGTCTTTATAATTGGCTAATTTCCTAATACATTTTTTTTAGCCCGTCAGTAAGATTGTCAAAAAATATTGGACACGTATTTTTTAATTTGTCTATCAAACAAAAAGTAATGAAGATAGAGCCCGTTAAAGTTCCGCGTGACGTCACATTATTGTGCACTTTTAGCATAATGTGACGTCACGTGGAACTTTAACGAGCTATATATTTACCATTTTTTGGTTGATTGACAATAGTAGATTGTTAACCAAGGGTTGAAAGTGACCCATTTAACCTGAGATATTTCTGGCGCTCGAAAGAAGTGAGAGCGCCAATTGTTCGAGGGTTAAATGGGTAATTTCACCCGAGTTAAACACTCTACTTTTCATTTCGACTGTGAGGAAAAATAATTTAATATCAACCTATAATCGTAATAAACAACTCGTTAATGCAGGTACATATAGCTGAGTGTCGATTTGTGAAAAGTTTTTATTTTAATGATTTGACGTAACTCTATTATCTTCGACTCCGTAGCTGACCGTAACAATAAAAAAAAAATACTTTCCACCCTAGGGGAGAAAAAGCTATTTTCCACCCGGCTATATGCCCATGAAAAATCAACTTTCAGAGCAGGAGAGATGAAAAATAATAAATACGTGTCCAATATTTTTTGATAATCGATCTGACGGAATAAATATATTTTTTTTTACCCAGTAAAGTACACAACTAAGGGTGAGTATGCACCAAAGCAGTCAAAGGTTGCGGTGAGCGAGGATAAAATGCACCAAAAGGAACCGATGCGCGAGCGCGCCCAGCAATGCTATTGGTGGATTTAATAAAAAAAAATCAGCCTATCTACGTCCCACTGCTGGGCACAGGCCTCCTCTCATGAGAGGGAACGGGCAGTAGTCCCCACGCTGGCCTAGTGCGGGTTGGGGTCTTCACATACACCTTTGAATTTCATCGCAGGTGTATGCAGATTTCCTCACGATGTTTTTCCTCAACCGAAAAGCTAACGGTAAATATCAAATAAATGATATTCCTTTATAAGTTCTGAAAAACTCATTGGTACAAGCCGGGATTCGAACCCACGACCGCCGTTTGCCGGCTGTTCCAGCTGAAATTTTCACAGATTATGTATTTCTGTTGCCGCTATAACAACAAATACTAAAAACAAAATAAAATAAATATTTTTATTGATAATGGTACGGAACCCTTCGTGCGCGAGTCTGACTCGCACTTGGTTGGTTTTTATAGATAATAGTACGGAACCCTTCGTGCGCGAGTCTGACTTGCACTTGGCCGATTTTTTAACTTTCTCCCCCCTTTTCACCCCCTTAGGTGATGAATTTCCAGATTTTTTTTGATGATTTTGATAGATGATTTTCGGGATAAAACTATCCTATGTCCTTCCTTAACTATCGCTTTACCGTAAATGGGTTAAATTCAAATTTTCATCCACCTTTTATATTATTTAAAAATGTGGATAAATCTGAAGAGGGTCGAAAGTCTGTAGGTACATGGAAGATATTCGAAAAAAAATTGGCTAGGGATACTTAAAATCGATAACAGAACCACGTTCCAACAGTTTTTAGAATTTTTGTCTGTTTGTCTGTTTATCTGTTTATCAGTTTGTCTGTTTATGTGACCGCGAATCACGTGAAAACGGCTGAACCGATTAAGATGAAATTTGGTATAGAGATAGTTTGAGTCCTGGGAAAGGACTAAGGGTAGTTTTTATCCTGGTAATCAACCCCCAAGGGGATGAAATAGGAGGTGGACATTTGTATGGAGCTACTTAAACCGATGCACCGATTTGGATGGAATTTGGTATATAATTAGTTTGAGTTTCGGGTATATAATTAGTTTGAAAATTTGGATGTAATCCATTTTGATAAAATTTGGTTTAGAGGTAGTTTAAGTTCTGGGGAAGGACAGTGAATAGTTTCTATTCTGGAAATCTTCTCCTAAGGGGGTGAAATGGGGGGTGAAATTTGGATGGACTCCGTTTAGATCAAATTTGGTATAGATATAGTTTGAGTCCCGGAGAATGACAATGGATAGTTTAAATTCCGAAAATCATCCCCCAAGGAGATGAAATAGGGATGAAAATGTGTATAAATCCCATTAAGTTAAAATTTGGTATAGAGATAGAAGGAGTCCCAGGGAAGGACAATGCATAGTTTTCATCCTGAAAAATCATCTCCTGAGGGGGTAAAATGAGGGGTGAAAATTTGGATAGAACCGATTTAGATGAAATTTGGTATGGAGATAGTTAAGAGCCCTGGGGAAGGTTTAAACATAATTTTTAGTCCAGAAATCATCTCCTAAGGAGGTGAAATGGGGTATGAAAATTTGGATGGAACCCATTTACGGTATAGCGAGTTGAAGTCTTGGGGAAGGACATAGGATAGTTTACTCCCGAAAATCATTCCCTAAGGGGGTGTAATTGGGGTTGAAAATTTGTTTGTGACCCATCTTGATGAAATTTGGTTGAACGATAGTTTAAGTCCCGAAGTATTACAACGGATAGTTTTAATCCCGAAAATCATCCCCTCAGGGATGAAATAGGGGGTCAAAATTTGGATAAAACCCATTTAGATGAAATTTGGTAAAGAGATAGAAGGAGTTCTAGGGAATGACAATGCATAGTTTTAATCCCGAAAAATGATTTCCTGAGGTGGTGAAATGAGGGTTGAAGATTTCGATATAACCCATTTAGATGAAATTTGGTATAGAGAGAGGTCTCAGTCCAAGGAAAGAACATAGAATAATTTTTATTCCGGAACACATGAAAGAAGGAAATAAGGGGAACACATAAGGGGGTGAGAAATGTTGGATGAAAATTTGGATTGAACCCATTTACGGTATAGCGATAGTTAAGGAAGGACATAGGATAGTTTTATCCCGAAAATCATCCCCTAAGGGGTTGTAATTGGGGGTGGAAATTTGTTTGTGACACATTTTGATAAAATTTGGTTGAAAGATAGTTTGAGTCCTGGAAAAGGACATATGATAGTTTATATTCTTGAAATCATCCCCTAAGGGGGTGAAATGGGGGTGAAAATTTGGATGTAGCCCATTTAGATGATATTTGGTATAGAGATAGTTTGAGTCCTGGAGCATTCTCCAAGGAGGTGAAATAGGGGGTGAAAAATTGGATGGAACCCATTTACGGTATAGCGGTAGTTGGGAGTCCTGGGGAATAGGAACATTACATAGGTAAATATATGTATGTGACTTTCCAAGGGTAAAGGTACCTTATAGCGGTAGTTTCGAAGATGTTTTCTAAAACGGGGTAAAAAAGACGTTTTATTATGGCTATTTTGAAAACTATTAGATGTAACATTTTGTTGACGTATCTTTATTTATAATATAAAATATCTAAATTACAAGTCAGTTAATTTAGTCCTACGGTTTAGTAGAAAAGGTCCTTTCGGTCGTGCGATATGAAAATATGCAAAATAATACTGAAAAAAGCCTACATGCATCTATTATGGTGAGGCGGGTCATAGAAACCAAGTTTGCGGCGGAGTCTATTTTGTAAAAAAAGGCGTTCGGAGTAAGCTAATCTATAAAATCATGCAACTCAGCCATAATGACCCTTTCCTTCATACAATCCATACTAATATAAAACATACAAAAGCGAAAGTAACTCTGTCTGATGTCTGTTACCTTTTCATGCTTAAACCGCTGAACCGATTGAGATGAAATTTGGTGTAGAGATACTTTGAATTCCGGGGCCTTCCCAAAGAATCCTTACTAAAGATAGTTTTTATCTGGAAATTCATCACCTAAGGGGTGAAAAGGGGGGAGAAAGTTACGATATAAAGGAGTTCCGCGCGGACGAAGTCGCGGGCAAAAGCTAGTCTGAAATAAAGGTAAATAAAATCGCGTTAGACACGTGTAAAACAGTATTTTAAATATAGAACCTAATTGATGATTTTTCACATAAAAATTAAAAACATAATGAATACTAGCTGTTGCCCGCGACTTCGTCCGCGTAGAACTTTTTATCGTCTTAGAAAATGATTTCTCTCAATACAAAATTTGAACCCTCTTTTAGGGGATAATTAAAAAAAAAGTTGATGTTCATTTTCTAGTTTGTGAACAAACAGCCTAAAACCAAAGTTAAAAATCTCATACTTTAAAAATGCCTTGAAATACTCAAACTTTGAACCAATTTTAACACTCTAAGGGGATGAATTTGGAAAAACTCTGAAATCAGTTTTGTAGTCTTTTAACGTACAGAATAAGACCAAAGTTAAAAATCTCTTACTCACACTTTAAAATTTTATTGCTCGCCATTTAAAATTTGAACCCCCTTTTAAACCCCCTTAGAGGTTGAATTTTTCTAATCGCTGAAAGAACTTTTTTCGTAAACTTTTAAGTCTCTAGCTCAAAAAAAGTGTTGCCCATACAAAGCTTTCTTAACCCCCTTAGGGGTGGAATTTTCTAAAACTCTGAAAGTACTTTATTATTAATTTTAATAAGTAATCTTTTTGCAAAGTTTTAAGTCTAACTCAAAAAAAAAGTGTTGCCCATGCAAAGCTTGCTCTCCTTTTTAACCCTATTAGGGGTGGAATTTTCTAAAACGATTTGTGTTCTTTTTTTGTATTTTAATAAGTAATCTTTCTACAAAGTTTCAAGTCTCTAACTCAAAAACATAAACTTTCCCTGATAAAAACTTTGCACCCCTTTTTATCCCCCTTAGGAATAGATTTTTTCAAAACGCTGAAAGTCTTTTTTTTTGTATTTTTATAAGTAATCTTTCTACAAAGTTTTAAGTGTCTAGCTCAGAAAAAGTGTTCCCCATACAAACCTTGCACCCTTTTTTATTTAGTTACCCCTTAGGGAATGATTTTTGTAAAACGCCGAATGTAGTATTTTTCATGTTCTAATAAGTAATTTTTCGTCAAAATTTTAAGTGTCTATTAAAAAAAAATATGTTTTTCCCATACAAACTTTGCACCCTATTTTACCCCCTTAGGGGTGAAATTTTCCAAAACGCTGAAAGTACTTTCTTTGTATTTAAATAATCTTTCTACAAAGTTTTAGGACTCTAGCTAAAAAAAATAGTTTCCCACATACAAACTTTGCACCCCTATTTTAGCCCCCTATTTTAATGGGTAGAATTTTCTAAAACGCTGAAAGTACTTGATTTGTATTCTGATGACTAATCTTTCTACAAAGTTTTAAGTCTCTATTTAAAAAAAATATTGTTTCTCCTATACAAAATTTGCACCCCTATTTTACCCCCTTAGGGGTAGATTTTTTTAAAACACTTAATCTAGGTACTTTATTTGTATTCTAATGAATAATTTCTCTACAAAGTTTTAAGTCTCTATTTAAAAAAAAAAATGTTTCCCCCATACAAACCTTGCACCCCTATTTTACCCCCGTAGGGGTGGAATTTTCCAAAACGCTGAAAGTATTTCATTTGTATTCTAATAACTAATTTTTCTACAAAGTTTAAGTCTATAGCTCAAAAAAAAAAGGTTCTCCCATACAAACTTTGCACCCCCATTTTACCCCCTTAGGGGTAGAATTTTCAAAAATCCCTTTTTATCCCTAGCCCACGTTATAAAAGCAACATACTGTGCAAAAATCAACTCTCTAAGATTAGTAGTTTCGGCTGTGCGTTGATGAGTGAGTGAGTGAGTGAGTGAATAAGTCAGTCAGGACATAGGCATTTATTTTGTATAAATAGATAGAAGATAATGAAACTCCCATTCAAATATCTCAAAAAATTATGAAGCTACATCCGTTTTAATGTCGCTTGTTAGAGTGAGAAAACGATGAGGGACTGTGACGTCAATATACTCGAGCGTCATAGTAAAAACAATCGTTTCATATGAAGGTGCGTTTTGCGGAAAAGGGACAGAACATACCCCCTGTTAAAACTTTGGACTCTTATAACTTAATCATTACCTATATAACCTCTTGCTTTGTTTTTTTTCTCCATTTGACTATATTTATTTTAAATTATTTTTCGAGAAAATACATTATGATTATTTACCATATTTTCGATTCCTGAGCTATAACCACGAACTTCGGAATTCGAAAATATTCGGGTATCTCTATCTCTATCGCACTAACCATACTCGAGTGACAGGGATGCAAATATATGAACATTGAGTATCGGTTTTCGTGGTAGCGCCGCAGGTACTTTGGCTGAATGCGCCGAGCGCGTGCCATTGTCATTCAAAAAAAACAAATTCGTGTTAATTATATTGTTCAAATTTGTTGATTTCATTTATTGAAATTACGACATAAAACGACATTTGCGCATATAAGTTCTCATATCAGAATCGAATATTTTTATATGGTTTATATTTTAGCATTTGTCTCGTAAAGGTCTATCGTAGACGGGATTTAAATTATTAATAAGTGAAAGGCAAAGCAATTCCGCCATTTTGACGAAAATTTGACGGTTCTTATAGCTGACAGTTGGAGCAGCGTTTGATTTCAATAAAAATAAATGAAAAATTAAATGAAGTCGTATATTTCGGAAAATAAATTAACTGTCGCAGTCGGATAAAAACTATCCTAAATTGCAGCTAGAATAATAATGTACCTATATAAAATGTTTCATATTTTTCCGTTCATGGGATGCTGAGAACATTCGAACCGCGCAAAGCTTAGTTTCAAACTGGCTGATTCTTTTTTAATTTAGAGATTTATTATAAGTGGAGATGAAGTTTTATTGTTTCTTTAATTCCTCTTCGAATGCCTAAATAGTAAACACTCACAAACTATGATGATTTATTAAATAGTTGTATTTAGTTCTCGTCGTATTCCCTATAATTTATGAATAACTGTCATATTTTTTTTATCCACTTTCACGTGTTCTTCTAAATATCTAAGAAAAATCTTTGAAACTATAAATGCTTCTGTTAAATGTGAAATATATTATTAATATTGCAATCTGCAGGCTAATCTTAGCCTGATTAAATCACTCCGTAACTTAGCAGTAGAAGTACTTTTTTCACGACCGTAAACCTTAAATGCAATTTCCTCAACTAGGAATTTTGTGACTGGAAATGTAATTTTGGAAAATTAAACATACAATGACTCTTGAGAAATAGCGCATATAGCGATATTAGAATATTACCACAAAGGCTGGGAAGGAAGAGATTGCCTGCTGATTATGACACCGACGACGCGACTGCCGAGCGTAAGCTAAGCCAGACCGTCTATTAATAGTAGTGGGAATCCGCAATGAAACGGACGGGTTTTAAAACGGACATTATAGATATCTTTGTAAATTCCCAAAGAAAACATTCATGTCTTTTGGTTGTTGGCAACACTTATGACTATAGATAAACCCACAATAACGACAGATTCCGGTAGCCATTATTTTTGAAGCGCATGAACTTTGTAAAAAATATCGTATATTTTCAAACCGATTTAAAATTGGATAATAAGTTAAGCTACAATTGTGATAGTGGTATGTGTTTTGACATATTCTCAAGAATATACTGAACTATGAGCATAATTTTATTAATACTTAATTATTTGGAATTTGGTTAAAATGTTTTTAGGTTAGATTCGCAATGAATCGGACAGGTACCGTCGCGTTGAAACGGAAGAACGATTGTCTCGATACGTCTGATTGATACGTCTCTGATCTCAGTTTGAGTTGTATCTGAGTGTAAGAAATCTCCACTTATAATAAATCTCTAAATTAAAAAAAGAATCAGCCAGTTTGAAACTAAGCTTTGCGCGGTTCGAATGTTCTCAGCATCCCATGAACGGAAAAATATGAAACATTTTATATAGGTACATTATTGTTCTAGCTGCAACTTAGGATAGTTTTTATCCGACTGCGACAGTTAATTAATTTTCCGAAATATACGACTTCATTTAATTTTTCATTTATTTTAATTGAAATCAAACGCTGCTCCAACTGTCATCTATAAGAACCGTCAAATTTTCGTCAAAATGGCGGAATTGCTTTGCCTTTCACTTATTAATAATTTAAATCCCGTCTACGATAGACCTTTACGAGACAAATGCTAAAATATAAACCATAAAAAAATATTCGATTCTGATATGAGAACTTATATGCGCAAATGTCGTTTTATGTCGTAATTTCAATAAATGAAATCAACAAATTTGAACAATATAATTAACACGAATTTGTTTTTTTTGAATGACAATGGCACGCGCTCGGCGCATTCAGCCAAAGTACCTGCGGCGCTACCACGAAAACCGATACTCAATGTTCATATATTTGCATCCCTGTCACTCGAGTATGGTTAGTGCGATAGAGATAGAGATACCAGAATATTTTCGAATTCCGAAGTTCGTGGTTATAGCTCAGGAATCGAAAATATGGTAAATAATCATAATGTATTTTTTCGAAAAAGAATTTAATATAAATATAGTCAAATGAAGAAAAAAACAAAGCAAGAGGTTACAAAGGTAATGATTAAGTTATAAGAGTCCACAGTTTTAAGAGGGGGTATGTTCTGTCCCTTTTCCGCAAAACGCACCTTCATATGAAACGATTGTTTTTTACTATGACGCTCGAGTATATTGACGTCACAGTCCCTCATCGTTTTCTCACTCTAACAAGCGACATTAAAACGGATGTAGCTTCATAATTTTTTGAGATATTTGAATGGGAGTTTCATTATCTTCTATCTATTTATACATAATAAATGCCTATGTCCTGACTGACTTATTCACTCACTCACTCACTCACTCACTCATCAACGCACAGCCGAAACTACTAATCTTAGAGAGTTGATTTTTGCACAGTATGTTGCTTTTATAACGTGGGCTAGGGATAAAAAGGGATTTTTGAAAATTCTACCCCTAAGGGGGTAAAATGGGGGTGCAAAGTTTGTATGGAAGAACCTTTTTTTTTTGAGCTATAGACTTAAACTTTGTAGAAAAATTAGTTCTTAGAATACAAATGAAACACTTTCAGCGTTTTGGAAAATTCCACCCCTACGGGGGTAAAATAGGGGTGCAAGGTTTGTATGGGGGAAACATTTTTTTTTAAATAGAGACTTAAAACTTTGTAGAAAGTAGATCAGTCATTAGAATACAAATAAAGAACTTTCAGGGTTTTAGAAAATTCTACCCCTAATAGAGTGCAAAGTTTGTATGGGAAAAACTACTTTTTTTTAATAGAGACTTAAAACTTTGTAGAGAAATTATTCATTAGGATACAAATAAAGTACCTAGATTCAGTGTTTTAAAAAAATCTACCCCTAAGGGGGTAAAATAGGGGTGCAAATTTTGTATGGGGGAAACAATATTTTTTTTAAATAGAGACTTAAAACTTTGTAGAAAGATTAGTCATCAGAATACAAATTAAGTACTTTCAGCGTTTTAGAAAATTCTACCCCTAAAAATAGGGGGCTAAAATAGGGGTGCAAAGTTTGTATGTGGGAAACAATTTTTTTAGGTAGAGTCCTAAAACTTTGTAGAAAGATTATTTAAATACAAAGAAAGTACTTTCAGCGTTTTGGAAAATTTCACCCCTAAGTGGGTAAAATAGGGTACAAAGTTTGTATGGGAAAAACATATTTTTTTTTAATAGAGACTTAAAATTTTGACGAAAAATTACTTATTAGAACATGAAAAATACTACATTCGGCGTTTTACAAAAATCATTCCCTAAGGGGGTTAAAAAAGGGTGCAAGGTTTGTATGGGGAACACTTTTTCTGAGCTAGACACTTAAAACTTTGTAAAAAGATTACTTATAAAAATACAAAAAAAAAGACCTTCAGCGTTTTGAAAAAATCTATCCCTAAGGGGGATAAAAAGGGGTGCAAAGTTTTTATCAGGGAAAGTTTATGTTTTTGAGTAAAGACTTGAAACTTTGTAGAAAGATTACTTATTAAAATACAAAAAAAGAACACAAATCGTTTTAGAAAATTCCACCCCTAATAGGGTTAAAAAGGAGAGCAAGCTTTGCATGGGCAACACTTTTTTTTGAGATAGACTTAAAACTTTGCAAAAAGATTACTTATTAGAATACTAAAAAAGAACTTTCAGCGTTTTAGAAAACTCCATCCCTAAGGGGATCCTTAAGATCCTTAAGAAGGGTAGCCAGTGTTGTGTGGGAAAAACTTTTTTTTTACTAGACTTAAAACTATTCAAAATGTTACTTATTAAAATTAATAATAAATTACATTCAGAGTTTTAGAAAATTCCACCCCTAAGGGGGTTAAGAAAGCTTTGTATGGGCAACACTTTTTTTGAGCTAGAGACTTAAAAGTTTACGAAAAAAGTTCTTTCAGCGATTAGAAAAATTCAACCTCTAAGGGGGTTTAAAAGGGGGTTCAAATTTTAAATGGCGAGCAATAAAATTTTAAAGTGTGAGTAAGAGATTTTTAACTTCGGTCTTATTCTGTACGTTAAAAGACTACAAAACTGATTTCAGAGTTTTTCCAAATTCATCCCCTAAGAGTGTTAAAATTGGTTCAAAGTTTGAGTATTTCAAGGCATTTTTAAAGTATGAGATTTTTAACTTTGGTTTTAGACTGTTTGTTCACAAACTAGAAAATGAACATCAACTTTTTTTTTAATTATCCCCTAAAAGAGGGTTCAAATTTTGTATTGAGAGAAATCATTTTCTAAGACGATAAAAAGTTCTACGTGGACGAAGTCGCGGGCAACAGCTAGTATTAAAATAAGTGTTATTGTGTAAAAATAAATTGATAGCTACTTATATTGTTGCCAAATTCAAACTAAGACTAAGAAGTTGAGAGACTAATTATTTAACGATGTTTTTTTTGGAATTGATTATTTTATGATTTCATTTTATATCGTACCAAAAAGTTTGACTTATATAAATAAAAGTTATGGTGAAAAAGCAGTATGCCATTGGTTCCTAGTCCGTTTCAAGACACCGATTGTCCTATTCAATGCTACCTGTGTTATGAAACGGACAAAAATGAGTTTCCAAAAAATGTGATATATCTACTTAATAAACTTAATTTTCATTAAATATGGTGTATGCAGAATTATACAATATGATATCCGAATTGCTTAAGGACATTTAACGAGTTCCTACGTTTTTAACTACAGTTGTAGTAATACTTCAAAGTTAAATGTTCGTTTCATGGCGGATCTCCCCTAATACGAGACAGGCAATCTCTAGTTCCAGCCGATGTATAGTGCTGATAAAAAAAAATACGAGGAAATTAAAAGTTATAAGAAATACAAGCAAAATTCTAACAATACTACGGCCAGCGTGCCCTGCTTTTCCAAACTAGCCGGCAATTGCCTATACAAATCCCATTACTGACCTGTAAATTCGTAACGCCCGTAACACTATGTTTCGCAGTGTATTTTCGCGAACGTAAGGTTCCATTTTTATAAGCATATTTGAGAAAAATAATTCTCAGAGGAATTTACGTCTGAAAACATTTTGAAAATACTTCATAATATCCTTCTAATTGGTGTCCGCCATTTTGCTTTAATCCCTTCCGATTGGTTGGCGGGACTTATCTGCACTGTGCCATCCACAAATTGTGGACGTGGCTTAAAGCGGGTGCAAGTTTGGAATTTAATTCTATTTTCTACCTCATTGCTGTGGCTACGTCTTCTTCGTCATTCTATAGGTACCTAAACACGAAATTTTATAATTCCATATAGGTACCTAATCCAAGTTTTTATCACCATGACCATCATCAAACAAAAAGAGTCCATTATTTGGATTTATCAAAGAAACTTTGCGAAGTTGTCTCCTTGCTCACATCAAGTAACAAAAAGAAAATGATTTAATATTTTAAAAAAAGCAGTTGGGCCTCTTGAAAATTCTTTTAATTTTACTTGTTCTCGTTGGGATTTTCTGTGTAATTACGACCGGAAATTAGGATGTATTCATCATCATCATCATATCAGCCGAAAGACATCCACTGCTGGACATAGGCCTCCCCCAAAGAGTTCCAAAGTGACCGGTCCTGCGCCACCCGCATCCGGCGGACTCCCGCGACCTTTACCAGGTCATCAGTCCACCTTGTGGGAGGCCTACCAACGCCGCGCCTTCCCGTACGTGGTCGCCACTCGAGAACCTTTCCGCCCCATCGGCCATCAGTTCTACGTGCAATGTGCCCCGCCCACTGCCACTTAAGTTTAGCGATTCGGAGGGCTATATCGGTTACCTTGGTTTTGCTGCGGATAGCCTCATTTCTGATACGATCACGCAGAGAAACTCCCAACATAGCCCTCTCCATTGCCCTTTGGATGTATTAAATCTAGTTTAATTACTTTTATTAAGAAATAACTTCTGATAAAATACGAGTACGTTATAAGGAAAACCTAATTACGAGTAATACGGCCCGTTTTTAACGAAAATGTAATGGCAACGTGGACATCTAAGGGTTGCCAAAAGCGCTTAGTTGGTATACGAGAGCCAGCGGTGTAATTACAAAATATACAAATTAGCGAGTCCCTGCTCGCCAGTCAAAAATGCAGCGGCGTGAAACGCGGACAGTGGTATGCAAAAGGTGCATAAAACACAATTTTTGTTTATGTTACTTAATTTATTCTGAATTTAACATTTTAAATAACAGACCAGACTGACTGTCCATTCCCGGAAACTATTCACCATTGCGTGATTTAGCTCAGTGTCAACCGCAAAGTCCGCAAAACCCAATATACGGGGTGTTGACTAAATAATGGATAAACTTTCAACTGGTGATAGAAGGTACATAAGTCATTAAAAAAAATAGAATTGAAGGTTAGTAAAAACAGATCATGTATCACATGTCGTGTCTTACACATTATTACAAAAAGAAGATGATTTAGGTAGGTAACACATATTAATAATATAATAGAATAGAATGATATATATTCAGAACACATCATAAGTAACAAAAAACAAAACACATTCATCATCATTGGCCTTGTACATCTATGATAAGATGATTTAAACAGCGTCTATGTCAAGGTGGTGCGGCACTTACGCACATGACTCGTAAGGCCGATACGGGAGCGACAGGCCCGACCGCATAATTGACAAGTAAATGTTGTGCACGATGATATAGGGAGGACAGCAGCAAGCTGGTGTCTCTGTTCTCGTCGGAACGACAGAAGATCGAACCAAGCTGCATCATGCGCAACCATACCTTCGCCCAGGGTCTTCCTCCAGTGGTCTCGGTCCTCAGATTCCAGTTCCCATTTGGTTGGGTCAATCTTAAAGGACAACATGTCTCGTTTTGCGCTGTCCTTAAAACGAAGCATTGGTCGCCCTACTGGTCGTTTCGCATGGGCTATTTCGCTCAGGAGAGTTATACGTGGCAAACGAGAGGGCTCCATCCTTTGCACGTGCCCCAGCCGGCGAAGACGTCTTTGCTTCAAGATAGCAATAATGCTGGGTAAACGTGCGATGCTAAGCACCCTCTCGTTTGTAACTCGATCCTTCCATGAGATCCCTAGAATACGCCGAAGATATCGCATATGGAAGTTGTTCAATTTCCGTTCCTGTTTAGCATACGATGTCCAAGTTTCAGCACCGTACAGGGATTATGACGTCAGTAAAATCCTAACTAGTAGGCAGAGCTAACAGCGCTAAAGTTTCAGCAAGGATGCTGCGATTGGATGCAAATTGAGCTTCAACGAGTTATTTAAGATTCAAGTCTGAAAAGTTAAGCAGTATGTAAATAAAACAAACTTTACCGACTTGGAATTAATAATTATTACGTGGTAGGTACCAGAATTAGTCGTCGCTGTCGCTGGGCGTAAAAAAGCATACCTTAGCTCAACAAGATTGCTTCACTGCAGATTTTAATAAATGTTATTCGTTGGTTGACCAACATATACACAAATATACATATAAAACATGTGTTGATTAGACAGTAGTAGTAACTATAGTAACCTTGGCGACGGTGTCGCTAAAAGTCGCTTTTACTATGAGAAAGAGTTTGTACATGTTTTGTTTTACACCCTGTTTTTTTCAATTTATGCTCTTTGTGCTCGTTTTCAATTTATGAAATATAATGTTTAATGTACCTAACTAATTCTATTTAATTATATACGCAATAGGAGTACATTGACATTATAAACACTTCTCTAATCTGGACTTAAATGTTTCGGAAAATTCTCAATACTCAAACAAGTTTGTTTTGCTTCAATAATGCAAGAAAATATTATTTGGGCGTATTTATTGAAGCGTAATTAGTACGGTGAATATCTACGTTTCTTCGCCTTTGACGCACCTTGCTTGCCTTAATCGCCCTTGGATACTTATCATGATTTTACAGCGTCCCTTTCCTCTAGTGACACTTTTTCAATATTTGTTATGAAAGTGGTAGCAAGGGGAATATAATTCTATAAAAAAATAGAACATCCCTGGATGTGTAAAAACGGATCCCACCAAAAACATTATATACATGTAAAGTGACTGCCAAGACTCCCTAGCTCATATAGCTTTCAGCGTTAAAAATATATCAAATCATAAGGAGCGCCAAGCTTCCTACTCCACATGGCGTAACCTACCACTACCGGCCACGCTTTAAAAAAAATCGGCTAAAAAGTATAGTTTTGTTGGGCACATCCCAGTCCCCGCATAGACTCTCGCGCTGAATGAATTTATAAGCGATATTAATAAGCGAGGGGTCTATACTTTTTAGCCAAGATTTAGATTTTTAGAGCGTGGCTGGTAGTGGTAGGTTACGCCGTGTGGTGTAGGAAGCTTGGCGCTCCTTATGATCTGATATCTTTTTAACGCTGAAAGCTATATGAGCTAGGGAGTCTTGGCAGTCACTTTACATGTAATGTTTTTGGTGGGATCTCATGCCTTTTTGTAAGGTAATTTCTTAAGAAGTGCCCCAGGCTGGACAATTTTCCTTTTTGAATATGTGGTTATTCCCACAGAAGCGACACTTTCCTTGAGGAAAACCCATACAAACTTCCATCCCCTAATTTAAAGGGTGGGGGGTGACTTACTAAAAATCCTGAAATACTTATTTTATAGTTTATAATAAGGAGTCACTATTTAAATTTTCAGACCTTAGTATCAAAATTTGCGGAAGACTCATACACAATTGCACCCCCTAGTTTAAGGGGATGGGGGATAAAACTTCAAATTTTTTGTTGATTGTGTACTAACACTAGCTTAAATACATACCAAATGTCAGCTTTCTAGGACTTCAGGAAGTACCTTAGAGGTTTTGATGATTAACGTGATTGAGTCAGTGACGAAATCGGCGTTTTTTAGATATCAATAAAATCGAAAGTATAAGAGCTATGCCAAATAAACTTTATATGTTTAATAAGTTCACTATTGACATCATATTCCGAAAATTTTGTTTATCTGGTATAATCCAAACACACGGTGAGGGTTCAAATAATTTACTTGCAAAACAAAGTTTTAACCGACTTCAATTCAGTACTCTGCCAAGCCACATGAACATTTTCACATTTTTGTTCCAATTTACCACATAAACTGATTTCCGAGAGCAAATGCGTTGATTTTTAGACCAATAAATTTATTTATTTATTTTATTTATTTAATAAACCAAATCGCTGTATGTGGGCCGATTAATATTTGAGGACTTCCGTCGATTCCTCAAGGATCTTAGAATTACCTTTGGCACTTCAGTATTTGCTATTTCAACGGAATCATATCAGAATCTGTGACGTACTTATATAGTTTGAAGTACATCATTGAGAAGTTCCACAAGCCATCCTGTGGTCTTCATCATCACTTCCACTTCACCAAATTTATGATTTCCGGGTGTAAATACTCTATAACTATATACTTTTCATCTCTCCTGTTCTGAAAGTTGACTTTTCATGGGCATATAGCCGGGTGGAAAATAGCGTTTTCTCCCCTAGGGTGGAAAGTAATTTTTGCGTATTGTAAAAATACCATAAAATTTAGTAAATATTTTTTGTTTTATTTTTTTTTGTCGTTCGTTTTTTTTTTTTTGTTTTTTGTTTTTTTGTTCGTGTTTTGTTGTTTCGTTTGTTTTTTTCGTTTTTTTTCGTTTTTTTGTTTCTTGTTTTTCTGTCATTTTTTTTTATTTTGTTTTTTTTTAAGTTTTTTTTCGTTTGTTTTTGTTTCGTTTTTCTGTCATTTTTTTGTTTTTTGTTCTGTTTGTTTTTGTTTTGTTTGTTTTTTCACGTGTCGGCATGGCCCTCTAGATAAGTTGCGTCGCGGCCTACTCGATTACAATCGAGTAGGCCGTGGCAAGTGGCCAGTGCAAAGAGGTTAGAGGTTGGATATAGTTTTAATTATTTTACTTAGGTATATCAAAAATCGAATAATTAATTTTCCTCACAGTCGAAATGAAAAGTAGAGTGTTTAACTCGGGTGAAATTACCCATTTCACCCTCGAACTATTGGCGCTCTCACTTCGTTCGAGCGCCAGAAATATCTCGGGTGTGATGGGTCGCTTTCAACCCTTGGTTAACAATCTACTATTAAACTAATATTTTCTATTATAACTCGAATAGAAAATATCGAAATTACTACACGCGTGCCTAATATCAAGTCAGACAGGGTGGGCTGTCTTCCCCCAAACTGTTTAACTTGTATGTCAACCAACTCATCGAGGAGCTGAGCAGTACCTATACCGGATGTCACATTGACGGAGTCGCCGTCAACAATTTAAGTTATGCTGACGACATGGTGCTGCTCGGCCCTTCGATCGACGCAATGAGGAGGTTGACAAAAATATGCGAGTCGTATGCTGCGGCGCATGGACTCAGGTACAACGTGAAGAAGAGCGAAGTGATGATTTTTAAAGCTGGCAGGAAAACTTATCCGACTGTACCGTTAGTGACACTCTACGACGTCCCTTTAAAATTTGTCACTAAGTTCAAGTACCTGGGTCACTGGGTGACGGATGACCTAAGTGACAACTTAGACATTGAGCGGGAGCGTAGGTCGTTGGCAGTCCGATGCAACATGTTGGCCCGCAGGTTCGCGAGATGTACTGTAAAAGTAAAGACTACACTTTTCAAAGCGAACTGTCAGTCGTTTTACACTTGCAGCCTGTGGACCAACTTTACGCAGAAGGCATACAACGGCCTACATGTTCAATACAATAACGCGTTCCGGGTGTTGATGGGGTTGCCGCGATTTTTTAGTGCCTCTGGTATGTTTGCGGAGGCACAAACTGACGGCTTTGCGGCGATAATGCGCATGAGGTGCGCCTCCATGATGCGTGGCAGCCCCAACAGCATTCTGAGCGTGTTTACGGAGCGTGAAAATGGCCCCATGCTCACCCGCTGGCAGAGACTGCATGCAGTCATTGTTTAGTTATGTCCCTCTTTTTATGTCATACTTACACTAGCAATAAGATTTCATTGTTTACTAACCATATATGGACTTTAGTCTGAAATAAATGATTTTTATTATTTATTATTTAATATATTAGAGGAGTTCCGTCAATTCCTCATGGTTCCCATCATCCAACTGGGGCTTTGGAGACAATGGGACCAATCTGGAAGCATATACTTTCAATTAAAAACAAACATTAAGTAAATAAAAAAAAAGAGAAAAAAAAACACACGTATTGAGAACCTCCTCCTTTTTTTGAAGTCGGTTAAAAAACGACGAAGCGCTTCGAGAAAAGGTAGGTAGTGCCACTAGTGCCTGCCCTTGCGCTACGCTTGGCTCGTCTTGGCGGGGGCACTGCCGTGCAACCAGATTCTCACTGGAGTTCAAATGCCAAAGGTTACATTTTTAATTAGATATATATATGTCTATGATTATTGATTATCTGTGTGCCACATTTAACACTTTCACTGCCAGGAATAGGCGGGTTCGGCCTACGCCGTAGTCGCATTCCGCTACATACGAGAAAAACAAGCGATTCTGGGCAGTGAATTTCATATATTGTGTTAAAATTAAAACACATTCGAGTTAACTGCGTCTCTTCCGGTTACACACTATTTTTTTATTTAAGCTTTATTTTTTCCATATTGTTAGTGTTAGTACATATCTACTAAATCTAAAATTTGTGTTATTATATGTTTTATACAATTGTTTCTTTCTTATTTGAATATTTTTTTTAAATTTAAATTGACCCCGTTCGGGTAAAAGCCTCCTGCATGTCATGCCATTTTTCTCGGTCTTTAGCCTACTTCATCCAGCTAGGTCCAACGACACACTAACCCCTTTATTCAAACTTACATCTAATAGGTACTTACAAAGAAACGTGGCCGTGCGTAGGCTACGGAGTCCGCCTAATTAAGTTACCAACTTATCTGCAGCTTTTCTGGTGCAAAAAATGGAACCAAATGTGCAAAGCAGAATTGTAATTTTTTTGGAAACTACCTACACAGTTTCTGTAGGTGATTTGTCTCTGTACCCGCGGGCAAAATGTTGTTATGAAACTAAAATAATTTAAAATATTTTTTGCTGTTTCAATTTGACTGTCAAATAAATGTATTAATTAAATACGCATTTACGAGTATAACAGGTCACCAGCCAGCCAGAAAGGTGACATTAAGTGTTATTACAGGTCACCAGCCAGCCAGAAAGGTGATATTAAGTGTTATTACAGGTCACCAGCCAGCCAGAAAGGTGACATTAAGTGTTATTACAGGTCACCAGCCAGCCAGAAAGGTGACATTAAGTGTCATTACAGGTCACCAGCCAGCCAGAAAGGTGACATTAAGTGTTATTACAGGTCACCAGCCAGCCAGAAAAGTGACATTAAGTGTTATTACAGGTCACCAGCCAGCCAGAAAGGTGACATTAAGTGTCATTACAGGTCACCAGCCAGCCAGAAAGGTGACATTAAGTGTTATTACAGGTCACCAGCCAGCCAGAAAGGTGACATTAAGTGTTATTACCCAGCTGAGCAGCACATAACGACCTCGATATAATAATAATAATATATTTATTAATAATCAGATAATATGAGTTGAGCAGAATATTATTGAGTTTTATGTACTTCATAGAGAGTACCGTCTATACAGTCATATTCTTAGTGTATGAATAAATATATATTATACAGGTACCATCTGTCACGCCAGAGAAAAATCATTTGCGTACAGGGGGTTCGAATTCAATACAAAACGTAATATATAGATTAAACTATTTTTCTCAAATTATACTAGTTTATTTTATACATGTTTATTCTAGGAAAGGGGGAATTTCGCGCAAATGAAAAGTAAATTTATGAAAGTTTGTTACATAAGTTTCTTAAAATATCACGCCATTAGCGTACGAATGTCAAATGACGTTTTGTATGGAAATCGAACCACCTTAACGGGTTATCATATCAGAAACAGTTAATCTACTTCGGCCATTGAGAGTATTGATTAAGAATTAAATTGGTTTTGGCTTTTTTAACCGACTTCAAAATAAATAAGGAGGATCTCAATTCGGTTGTAATATTTATTTTGGTATCATTATTATTTTTAATGTATGAGCTCCATCATTTATGGTCCGATTCGTACAATTCTTTTTTTATTTGAAAGTATATTCTTCCAAGTTGGTCCCATTGTTTACCAAACTCCAGTTAGATGATGGGAACCATGAGGAATTGAGGGAACTCCTCAAATATATTAGGCACGCATAGGTGATTCTGAGGTGGGCCTTGAGGAATCGACGGAACTCCTCAAATTTTATCGGTCCACATAGAGCGATATGATTTTTTTCTGTAATACATACTTACACTCGGAAAGCAGTCCATATGGTAAAGTAGAAAGGAAATGTGGACATGTTTATGTGGCTTGGCGGAGTACTAAATTAAAGTCGGTTAAATCATTGTTTTTAAAGTAAATTATTACCTGTGAGTAATAGTTTTTAATTTGTTACGCTAGCAGCAACACATCCTCTGAACTAAATCGATATAGAGTCTAAATTAACAGCCTAATATTAGGCGGGAAACTTTGTTCATTACCGCAGAACACCGTCCAGACTCTGCTGGTCCAACTAATTAAAACATTACGCCTAAAGAAAACCCTAACGTAGCGCAACTTCATTATTACACGTGTGATACTTACACAAACTCGCATAATCTTTCATCTTTCTCTACGAAATTGAACTCTATTATGTACACGTTAAGGTAAATTATGTAGATATATGTGTGTGAGAGATGTGTAGAAAGTTAGATAGCGAATACACTTTTATATAATAATTGTGGCACTGGAAACCTTTCCGATGATCAAGGTGGAAGAAAATAATTAACGTAGCGTTGTTCGTGAATGTGGAATATTATTGCCAGTGCAACGGTATATTATGAGATCGGTACGCGTGCTAAGGGGTTTATTTCTGGGGGCTTTTAGTGTTCCTGGTTTTGCGGTAACACGACAACACTATTTGTACAGTTGGCAAATTAATAAGGATAGATAATGATTCATACTGCAGCAGTATCAATATATCATTAAATTATAAGTACAATAATAGCCATTATATAGTAGTAATAACTGAGTTATCTTGGACATATTTATACAAAATATTGAAATTTTAACACTACACTACATATATAGGTACTAGCTGCCCGCGTGACTCCACCCGCGTATTGCAAAGAACGCAGGTAAACCCGCGGGATTAAACATAGCCTATGTATGTCCTTTCAGAAAGTTCATTCTATACACAGGTGAAACAATTTTTGAAATCGGTCCAGTGGTTACCCATTAGATATACAAACTTAAACACACACACACTTAAACACACACAAACTTAAACACACACACACTTAAACACACACAAACTTAAACACACACACACACACACTTAAACACACACACACACTTAAACACACACAAACTTAAACACACACACACTTAATATCACAGTCTTTTCCTCTTTATGATATTTATTAGTATAGAAGTATGCAACATATTAGAAAAGTCGGTGGTACTTAACGATTGTAGTATCTTGTAAGATATACGTAATAATAATAATAAATGGCGCAGGGATGTTTCAAGTTTAGTTTCAAGTTTCAAGTTTCTTTATTTGGCCAAGTAACAAAATAACGTTACATCTAGCAAGTCATGATACATAACACTTTTCTCTTAATTTAATCATGCACTTATACTTAAAATAGGATAACAATCATGAAATTTTACAAGTCAAATGTAATTGAATTATCTACGTAGGTACTTACTATATGTATAACAATTATAAAATGGATCTCTCTTGTTTAATTTTTTCTGTAAATTCATTGATTGTGTAAAATGGGTTACATTGAAAGAAACATTTAAGCCTGCTCTTAAATTCTATAAATGGCATATTTGTTATGTGAGAGGGTAGCAAATTATATAAAGTAATTTTGAGAGGTAGACCTTGTTTAAATGTGTTTACTAGTTTCGTTGGAGGTACACACAGTTTATTTTTATTGCGTGTATTATAATGAATGTCTTTCCTTTTGATAAAGCTTTCCTTCTCTTTGTGGATTTCCAACAGACTATTAAATATAAATAACGATATTACTGTCATTATTCGGCCTTTTACAAAGTATTATCTAACTGAAGTGCCCTTGCGTAGACTAAACAGAATTCTAATGGCTCGTTTTTGAGATACAAGGATTCTATGAATGCCAACAGCATTGCGCCAGATGGTCAAAGCATAGTTAAGATGAGCGTGGATAAGAGAGTAGTAAGCCATAACTAGGGTTTTCTTGTTAATTAAAGGTCTCAATTTCAGGAGAGCGTAATTACCGGAAGCAATTTTATTACAAATTTTGTCAATATGAAATGAGTGGCTTATTTTATTGTCAATGTGATAAGTTGATAACCTAAAAAAGTTGTATCAGTTACAATATTTAGTCCTAAGTTAGAATAATTCAATTTATCAATTTTATTTTTATTACAGTATGTCAATAAAGTAGTTTTGCTAGTATTTAAGACTATGCCATTAGCATTAAACCATTTCTTAAGCGTCGTCATGACGTGATCAATTTTGAGTTCTAATTTTGCATAGTTTTTATCTTTTAGACCCACATGAGTATCGTCTGCAAACAATGTCACCATGGCATAATCTGGTAGGCATTCAGGAAGATCATTCACATATACTAAAAACAAAACAGGGCCCAAAATGGATCCCTGCGGTACGCCAACATTAATATTAGTTTCACACGAAAATTTGCCGTTAACATTTACTTTTTGGCTTCTGTTATCCAGATAGCTGTTTATTAACTTTAGCGCTTTGTCCTTAAATCCATAATGTTGTAATTTAGTTATGAGTATGACGGAGACAGTCAAACGCTTTTGATAGATCACAAAAAATACTCGAGCATTTTTGTGATCCATCTAAGGATGTTGAGACGATCCGAGAGCTTCGCTCTCGGACTCAATAGTACCTGAGGGCGGAACTGCTCATTTAAATTAAGAGATGTTAGCGTGATGAGATTCGGGCCCAAATAGTAAGGGTTTTGAAGCTCTCATTTTCGATTATAGTTATAAGCTATATTAGCTTTGAAATTAGTAACTAAGAATGTATGTACATAAATACAGCAACGTCTGGTATATCTTTTAAATTACGTAGGTTAGCTAAAGTTCTGGGCAGCAAATGATTGCCACATTTTACATAATAATATATAAATATGATGGTTAGTTAAAATAGGTATGAGAAAGGAATGCTTATTCATCACAAGATGACTGAGCATTGTAATGTGTTGGTATTGGGCGAAAATAGCTTCAAAATGCGGTTAGTTAACGAAAGGGGTTTGGTACGTGAAATGTTTCGACTTCTAGAGTTAGGTCATGAGTAAGAGGCTTCGATTTAGATACATTAATTGTAGCTTAGACGTAAGCGGCATTAGATGCGATCATAGCCTAAAATCGAGACTGCAACAAAAAATGTAGAAAACTCATTTCTCGGTCATAGTATTCCGGCTGAGTGTACTTGATGTGGGGTAGTTATGGATATAGTACTTGATGAAAACATTTTACATACTAGGGTTACGGGTTGTAGTCTTATGACGTTTGGGTTAGGTGAATTAATATAGAATAATACATATTCACTTAGGGAGATGAGTTTTCTCGACATGTTCGGGCTTGATCAGTACGGCGCCGGCAGAGCGACGCCAGACAAGGGAAAAAGTACCTACATAGTTGTAAAAAGATGATATCGATCGGTTCGGCTCGGAAACGCGGGCGGATAGGAATATAACATTTATTAAGGTAGGGTTAAGGACTGTTCTCAGGTGGAGCTCTACTTAGTTTAGTTCTGGACACTAGAAGTGGGGAGAGCGTGCGGCTTCGCAGGGGAACTCACTTTGTTACGAGCGGCGCGAAGAGAAGGTTGAGCCCAGGAAAGCTGCAAGGGCTAGGTACGTGCTCTTACTATTAAGAGATTAAAATCTGGTGAGTGACCTTTATAATCACTGTATTGAATGATTCTGAAACTTATTAACTTGTTTTTGGGGACTATTATCTAACCATTTCAACGTTATCATACTTGTATTTGTGTGTCGAAATCTAGTTCTACGGTATGTAGGTTGAGGGATATGCTAGATAAAGTACGAGCGTTTTACGTGTAACTTATGAACGGATCTAGGTCATTGGTTAAATAACTGACGATATTACAGGAATGTTGTTTGTTCTATATATATATTACTAGCTGTTTTGTCACTAAGATGTGATTGGGTTCCGTGCGCCCTCACGAGATAAAGTGATCAATTATTATACGACAACCTAGCTATAGCAATTGACTCGGTCCGTGGTACGTGTTGTAATATGAGAATAAATTGTTAAGGTGCGGATAAGCGACTAATGTTACTACAAGTACATATTAGACCCGGTGGTTAATTATCGATATGGTTGAGGGATTCCTTAATAGGTGAACGTAGCTGAGTAATTTAATAATGTACACATTGATTGAGTGCTCGGTGTCGCTGACTCTTGTCACCCAGAGCGCATTGTGGACCTTGATTACGTCAAGAAGAGGTGTGCTCGCACCGGTGTTGATGGACTATCGTCCCTTGGACATACTTAAGACCTCGACTGTGTCGAGAGAAGTATGACTGCACTTTATGCGCTCTTCATGGATGTGTAGGCGGAGCGAGTGGCTGAGGGTCCTCAATCTTGCAAATTGGGGATCTTCCCCGGTCAAGCTTCCGTCTTAATCTTAACAAACCCCTTAATAAGGGGTGCGGTTGCGTTAATCTATGGAGGAATCAAATATACCTATAGGTATACCGTGTGGGATTCCTTAGCCGAATGAATGTAGCAAGGTAATTTACTTCATGTACGCCGGTGATCGCGTCGCTTGGTGTCAGGACTCTTGTTCTCAGGGCACATTGACGACCTTGGCCAATGAGGATTCGCTCGTAAGAGGTTCCTTAGTCAAGTGAGATGTGACCGCACCTTAAGCACCGTCATGGATGTGTCATCGATTAGGCAAAGGTATTTAGAGTTCCCAATCTTGCTGTGATTTGGTTTAGTCAAAGGCCTCTTATCTAGAGGCCTTTGTTATATTGATTTTGCGAGGGAATCCAACACTTTCGCTTTAGTAACGGCAATAATTAAGTAGGTATCTTCTTAGGTGGGGTCGTTATTATCGGGATCTCAACAGAAGTATCGCGGTGGGTTGGTAATTAATTATCATTCGTCAGTTCAACTGCGCATTGTCGTATATTTAACATTGTTTCGACTATAAAGTGCCTTTGAGTTGATTGGGTGAGATTGGTTGCTAAGACATTGTGTTACATCCATTGAGATATTTTGGGGGTGAATTGTATTATAAATAGCTTAGGAAAAGTCAGTACTAATTGGTATTAGATTAGATAGAAATAACGATAGGGTAGACGGAATTAACAGATGAGGTGGGATTACTAGTGAGTACTAGCAGCCGCGAGCGAACGAGAGGCGAGCGCTACAGTTCGCGAACAACTCTAAGATTCATCGTTAGGGAGAATCGATATTGCGCTAGACATTACGTCATTTATGTACCTGTAAGTAAAACATGTACTAATATTCTATTTCAAAAGACTATCATCGCATCATCATCAATATCTTGACTTACGACTATTTTCATTATTATATCATCGCATCATCATCAATATCTTGACTTCTTCACGATTATTTTCATTATTATATCATCGCATCATCATCAAAAGAGATCCCATCATGGCCAACACAAGTTGACCACTATTGTATTGCGAGTCTGTTTAAAGGGCGTCGCCTACCACATAGCGTAATTTATCACTTCCCACAACTTAGTATAACAAGGAATTTATGCCCACTTTAGCCTCCATAGTTGTGCATCACTTAATGAAACTACAGAATTGTAAATTAATTCTAAGGAACTGGTATAATTGTCTTACTTAAGTTATAGGTTCTACTAAAATGGGGTTAATGTACAACTTCAATTAACGTGTAACTTTTTCCCTTTATAGAAATACAAACTTCATACTTCTCGAAAAGGGCCTGGGTCTACTCACACAACGCGGGGCCTCATCCACTAGACGAAATCACACGCCAAGCCACTTCACCAGCGCGAATCACGTATAGCTTAGGTCTAAATAGGTCTTCGAGGTTAGGTTCCAGAGATAATAAATTCTAGGTTAGATTACGGCATTGTAGGCCTGGAGTCGGACGGTTTTTTATTTGACCGAATCTCTTTCCGTCCGGCAATATCCTAGGAGATGATTTGGTCTGTTAAAGTACTCAAGCTCGATTACTTTAACATAAATAACGAGAGATTCTGTAGCTGTAGGATAGATTTACCTAGACTAGAATAAAACCCAACCTTTCTAGTAGAATCGGCCGGAACTAACTCGGTTTTTCTATTCGCTTTGGTACGAGTTAGTATTATAAATCAAAGTGGATATCTAGTACAATCGAGTCTTGATTTTACTGGATTAATTAATCAAAGGTTCTTTAGCTTCAAAACAAACAAAATTAATTTGATATTTCTATGGTAAATAAATGATTTATTTTCTCGCTTACTATCTGTTTAATTTTATTCAATAGCTTTTCCTTCAGGTAGGATTCCATTTTCAGACGACTAGAAGCTTCTCAGGAGCTTCATCTTTCAGCTAGGGGTTAATTTAAGTTCAGAATACAAAAACATAAAAAGACAGCTATTTAAGAGGTTGAATCGTTACAATGTAAGGACAAATTCAATAACCTTATGTAATACCATTCCGGTTGATTTACCTTTCTGGAATCCAAACTGATTAGAACTGAATAAATTGTTACGTGTAAAATGCTTAGTAATCTGATTTTAAATTATAGACTCCAATATCTTCGATATAGCAGGAAGTATACATATCGGTCTATAATTGTTAGGGTCCTCCATTGCATTTTTTTGTGAAGTGGAATAACCTTCCCTATTTTAAGACACTTTGGAAATATACCCTGACTTAGGCAGCCATTAATAACATTAAGAAGTAACTCTAATAGGTAATGATTTTCCAAGAATACCTTTTTGACCAAATGTGAATCTAAATTGTATACATCCTTGGAGCGTTTATCTTTTAATAGTTTAATCGTCTTGATTAATTCATTTATATCAATGGGGGCAAATTCCATTTGATTGTCTGTACATTTTAAGTTATCTGAAAAATCTTTACATTTACGTTTATTGCAATTAAGGTGCCCTGCCGTTCTATTAGCTACAGAGGAAAAAAATAAAATGTGTGAGCTATTTCTTCATCATTTGTTATGATTTTACCATCGGCATTAAAAAAAAAACTTAAAATTTAAACTGTTTATTGCATTAATTTAATTGTTACAAGTATGTCTACTAATTAGATATCTGTTTAATGAGGCTTCACGTCTCATTTTTATTTTGGTTCGTTTGTTTTTTTATAACTTTCCATGATTCCTTAACTTTATTTTTGGCTTTACAAATTCTTTCCGATACACTTTATTTTTTTGCCCTTATCATTACTTTACGCAGAAGTTTTTTATAAGTTTTTATTCGGGCTTCTCTGTGAGCGCAGGGTGCTAATTCTTGCAAAATGCCCTTGCAAATTCTTGCAAAATCTTGAAGATGTGACGGCCCCATCGCCCACCAGATTTCTGGTGCAATCAGTCAACGTAAGGCAGCTTGTGGCGGGCTGTTAGGGAGTAGCGACCCTACGTACCTGAGTGCTCCTGGGGGTGTCCTGTGGTCAGGCTGAGCCGATCGGGTGGATGGTTGGACAGGCACCCCACCTCTGGCTTGCCTTAACTGGCTGTCCAGAGTGGAGTCGCAAGAGCTGTTGCTCGAGGGTAGATGTGGACACCTAAGTGGCGAGTTAGCTATATGTTTAAAGTCCAGTGCCACCTCTCTACCCCCCAACTCTCTGACTGGTGTTGCCCTTAGGCCATTTTTTAATGTCGCTATTAATAGGGGCCCATCTAGCAGTTGGCGAGTCACCATCTGCCAGAGATAAAAAATGAGACAGTTTATTAGGCAGGCGTCCGATGTTTAACCCAATAGCCCAGCCACTAGTCCATCATTTTCACCCAATAACCCGTTTTCTTTAGATTCCATCAACCAGCAATATTCCCTATACACCCCAGCGGGTGCTGCCACGGGCAGGGACAGCATCCGCTCGGTGTACTCCTTGCATTTCATTAAATTTTCAAAAGGGCCTCTACGTGTTGTCTCAGTTGGTACTTTGTAGGTACCTAGCCCCACGCACGCCTCCCAAAGGTCCGGGACATCATTGTCCCGTGAGCGGGAAATACATAATTAATATAACAAATAATAAATATTATGGAACAATCTTACACAAATCGAACTAGCACCATAGTAAGCTCAATAAGGCTTGTCTTATGGGTACTAGACGACAATATATTTAATAAGTATAAATTTAATACTTAAATACAAAGAAAACATCCAAGACTCAGAAACAAATGTTCATGCTCACCACACAAATATTTGCCGTTACCGGAGTTCGAACCCAGGACCTTCAGCTTCGTAGGCAGCGTCAATACCTCAGAGCATAGAATACTAGAAAGAGGACAAGCCGCCAGCGGCCGTGTCGCAGCTGTATGCTCAATGGGCATACTCTGCCATACTGTGCACGCGTGCTGATCGCAGAGAATATTACGTTTTTTCCCAAAATGCCTGATATGATGCGCGTATGTATTGTCCAATAAGAGCGTAGGTATACAAATGTGTGTTTTAGAGGTGTGCGTGCTTTGTCTTGTCAATTACTTGGGAGTTGTGTGGGTTAATGAACTTGCGACATGCGTACTCAATACAAATCGGCCGGCATGTCCGATCTCCTTATATTCATACATCTGCACGGTTATCACAAGACGGCCGCGACATACTCTCGAGTTTTCTCGCGCTATCCGTCTCTCTCTTATTAGACCACTTAGAAAGAGACGGATAGTGCGAGAGAGCTCGAGAGTATGTCGCGGCCGTCTTGTGATAGCCGTGCTGTGGTCAATACCCACTAGGTTAACCGGTCGTCAACCGTGCGTCGTCGTCGTCGATAGATCGTACGTACGTAGACACGTAGGTACGTACGGTCGGATGTAGGTAGATAAGTAGACTTTGGTAAGTGTGCCAGTACCTATTCTAGTCAAACATACCTTTTTTGTAATACAGAACAGAACATTTCCAAACACAAACATTGCCTTCCTAAAATATCTTTCAGTAAGTACCAAAATTTCTTTGAAGGGGCAGTTAGAAAATTCATAAAACATCAAACAATCGAAGTATACACAACTATTAATATACTTCGTAGATGCTACATAAATATTTATTAGGGTCCTTCTACTCCGGAAGACCCGTCATTGATAGGGTGACTGAGCTTTCTGGACCGGCGGGACTTTCCGGACCGGAATGAGACTGTCCTATCTGACAGGCCATTTATATACCTACCAAATATGGGATGTGAGTTCGTTTAGTTTCTTGAAGGATGTTAGGTCGTATTGGTTGTAGAATAATAATGCTTTAGGAAATTTTTATGGTTTCTTTCGGTTGTACTGATATTATTATGTCGTTGCCAATATTCCAATTCCCAGGAATTTTACTAATACTACCACCGAACCGCGGTTATTATTCGTATAAGTACTGATATCAGTAATTTTCTGTCCATTCACATACTATAGAAAACTTTAATTTGCCAGTATGTACACTCATGAGCAAAAGTTTACATTTACATAGGTTGTACAGTTTTTTAATCCTGTCATGATCTTTATTTAATTTTACATCTAAACTGCAAAAATAACATTACCAGGTTTAAATAGGACTCGTAAAAACCCATGAAAAAAACAGCATTAACGGAGCGAGATATCGCAAAAATTATAATTATTGGATGTTGATATTTTTATGATAGGATCCCGGAAATTGCTAATACATTTGGGTATTACGAAGAATAGTATATAATGTAAATAAGACTAGTGTAAAATATTTTAAAAAACCTATTACGGTTATTTAATTTGGGGTGACTCGAAAGTTTTGCTCTTGAGTGTAATACAACCATTTCACACAATTTTTGGCGCCAAAGAAAAGATTTTCGCCGCTGACTTTAGATTAGATTTATTTATTACACGATACAAATTACAATATAAATATGCTTCCACCTTTTCATAAACGCTTTTTCGTAAAAATTAAAACGAATTAATAAATTGGACTTCAGACATACCTCCTGCTTGGTCGTCGGTTTAAGAGCCCCCATATGCAAAATTGCCAATGTTTGTCGACCTCGATCTCATCATCTATAGTTATTACATACTCGTATCTGTCCTTACAGTATATGAATCTTAAACTTCAGTCTGTTAAAAGTGAAAACACGAATGGCAATAATTTTCTCGATACTTTTATTTTTCAGACCTAACCATTCTTTTGGATGTTTTTGGTGGGATCTTTAAGACCCTCCCATCTTTACCAATGATTTTTGGTTTAATAGTTGTACAATGATAAGTTATCAAATCTGGTAAAAGGATTTTGCTTATAAGTGTACGCACAAAGAAAAATAATTAAAAAACATGATATCCGCGCTTTTAGCACGCACTTCCATCTCGCTCACGCTTATGCTCAGTGAGAGGGAGAGGAGACCACGCTACTACGCCCTCTTAAGAGTCAAGTTTTACGTCTGTCTATCAAAACCATAATGCATGGTCACTCAAGGGCCCATATCCAGAGGGGCGCATAAAACGACATCGGCCGAATTGGTTGCGCAACGCGCGTAGTTTTCTGATCGTCCCGAGCCGCCATGCACGACGCATGTTTCAACTGCTTTTAACCCTCTACGAGTGTTGGAAGTTTCTTGGCAATGTTTGTTTGGTATGAATTGTAAGGTCGACCTCTAAGTAACTTTGATAGGTGGGCGATTATTCGAGCGTTTCAAACGCTTGACTTCGGTGGCCTTTTTGAAGAATTGGGCATAGATGTTGATGCCATTTTTAGATATTTGTTAGATGTCCGGTAGACTTATATGCTGACCAGAAACTAAATCAAAATCTGCCGCCACTTCTTCAAAAACGTGGCCACCGAAATCAAGCGTTTGAAACGCTCGAATAATCGCCCAGGTGTTGTGAGTTGCGATCACACATGAATACTAAGCTAGATCGTTTTTGACTTGCAACGTGCAAAAGTTTTTGGTTAACTACTGAAAGTTTTGCGTATTTAGAATAAGAGAATAAGAATAAGTTTATTTTGGAACAACAACAGGCATATACATCATATAAGGCTTAGATCTAAAGAAGGAATCTAGTGTTGCTTCAAAAAAGGAGTCCACTTAGCATGAGTCGAGACACACAGTGCAACGACGCTGATTTTCAGTGGATCCGTTAAACTAAAACTAACTTATTAACCTATATAAGAGATATTAACCTAAGAATATACATACTGTACGGTATACAGAGATAGTCCACGCTATGTCCAGCGATATTTAGTGGCCTGATGTAACTGAGTCTATTCGTGCATGCACGTTGCGGGAAGGATGTGGATGTGTGACGTGAGGGGCTAATCTACTACCCCGCACCGCGCAACTACCGCAAAAACCAACTTAACCTTGATTTTGAGTAAATAAACGTAGTTAACGTTCAGTTTTAGTATCTTACCTACTCATTAAAACGTTTTCAAGTATTGCCATAGTTAAGTTCGAGCAAAAAAGCTGGAAGGATGTTCCTGCCATCGGGACCTAAATACTTTTATTTTCAACTTTACTTTATTTAATCGAGCCAAATTTTTTCGAATATTGAATTATTTGGTAGTTGCAAATGATGTCGGCATTTCACCAATAATTGGCCAATTAGTTGTCATGTAAAGAGCTCTCATTAAAAAAGTCGAATCATATTCTAATGCCTTCCTTAAAACTGCGATCCACACAATCAAAGAAGAAAGTAGAGTAAAAGACAGTATAAACTAAACGAGCGACTATTTTCTCTCTCATTGCTTTTCAATTTGTACCTCAATGCAGTTGCTTAGTCGAAGGTTATTTCCTTCACGGCATTGGTCCATATTGAAACATACTCACTAAGCTTTATTCCTTTGAGTAGGGATGTATTTTGTCAAGAGTATCGATAACGATAGTAAATAGTGAACGTTGATTAGGTACCTATTGCGTTTAAAACAAGCGGATAGATTTTGAATCAGTCAGATAAAGATTTCATTCGCTAATTATCAATTTAAATACATTATATTATAAGTAGTATCAAATTCAACTTAAAAACCAGAAAAAAAAGAATAAATAAAACTAAATAAAACTACTTATGACTAAACTAAGGGGTCTCCCCGCGGTTTGGTGCCGAAGATGCTGGCAGCATTTCCCCGCTGTATCGCAATACTAATGCGTTGAGCGAGGAAGCTGCCAGCTCTGCCGACACCACCGGGGACCGAAGAGCTGGCAGTTTCCTCGCTCAACGCATTAGTATTGCGATACAGCGGGGAAATGCTGCCAGCATCTTCGGCACCATGCCGCGGGGAGACCCCTTAGTTTAGTCATAAGTAGTTTTATTTAGTTTTATTTATTCTTTTTTTTCTGGTTTTTAAGTTGAATTTGATACTACTTATAATATAATGTACATATACCGACTTGTAAAACATTTAAATACATAATTTAAAATGATTTTAGGATGTTTCTTCAAAATAAGCACCTGTTAAGGCCCGCACGTTCATGGTCTTCTCTCCCTCTCACTGAGCATAAGCGTGAGCGAGATGGAAGTGCGTGTTCGAAAGCGCGGATATCATGTTTTTCGGAAAATTTCAGAAAACGAGACGAAATTTAAGAAAGTAAGAAAATGAAGCTATTGTTCATTACTTTATGAAGAAGATTATTAAATTTCATCTCTTTCTGATAAAAAATGGAGCAGTAAACTGGTTACAAGTGAAAAAATAGGGTTGACTTTAGATTTATTTTTCTCTACTTTCTTATGTTAAAATGGATTTCTACAAAAACTATGCCTCTTCTCATATCTTGCAGATTATGATTTCTATTTTCCGTTACGAAAATTTTGACGTTATAAGGTATAAACTGGCTACTAAACAACTCATTTATACCAACATTTGAGATGTCAAGCCTTAATACGCTCAATACAGAATCTAATTCCATGTCCAATTAAACAAGCTAATGATGTTCATTTGATTAATAATAGAGCAGATTATTGTTCATGTGGTGTTGCAAAACAAACTATGAAAGCTAATAGTTTCAGTTTTAATCAAAACGTAAGCGTTTTGCGGCTCGGCGTTCACGTATAACACGTCCAATATATGTAACCTAATCGATACCTCTATAAAATGCTGTTTTTTGGACGAGCGAGCATAGGAAACGAAGTTCTCCGTTTAAACTTGGGCAAAATTATTTCGTGTCCGGCTGTTTTAACGTTCTAATCTACAGGGGCCCATTTCTCAAAGCGTATTAGTCTAATAATATTAGTGTTTTGTCTCGTAAATAAAACCAAAAACTGAGACAAAACACTAGTATTATTAGGGGGCCTTCTTTTCGCAACTAACGTTTGGCAAACTGATTCATTTCGCAACTTTTCTTTTCCCAAACTCTGAAACTGTAAATATCTCAGGATTTATTTCAAGGCCATTTATTTTAGAACCCTATAGGTTAGGTTAGTGTATAAAAATCCTGAAATATTTAACAGTTTCAGAAATATTAAGGCATCTCGGTGCCGACGGCATCATATTCAGATTCAGATTCAGATTCAGAACTTTATTGATAAAATGTCATAATTATTTTACAGGTCAATATCATGCATGTCAAATACATTTTAAAATTTCTTATTGTCTTAGATGTTATATACCTATCATTATTGAACAATTTTGAAAGTGTTGTTGATTTATGAGTGGGTCAATGATATATTGTTCATAAAGTCGTCTATGCTGTAGCAAGCCATTTATATGAGGAGCTGTTTGAGCTTGTTTTTAAATGCTGCATCAGTTACGGTGTTTATACCGTCAGGCGGTAGGACGTTATAGATTTTAGGGACTAGCACGCTGAGTGATTTCCGAGTCTTGGCTAGCCTTTGGTGCGGCACGAGCAGCAGGTGCTGGGCGCGCGTGGACATCATGCCGGGCGCGTGGCCTTGCGCGCGCGTCATGAACGAGCCCATATTACGTCTCACAAATGTGCAAGCCTCTAGAACGTACACACTTGGTAAGGTTAGTATTTTAAGTTCCCTAAAAAGATTCTGCGCAGGGTGATCGTAGGGCTTGTTTGCAATAATACGAACTGCCCGCTTTTGGATTTTTAAGATTTTGTCTCGATCTGCAGCGGTTGCCCACAGGTCAATACCGTAAATTAAGATGGAATGGAAGTATCCGTAGTAAGCCTTTTTTTATGTTTTCTATCGATAGTGTAGGAGCTAGCCTTGATAGTGCATAACAAGCCGAGCTTAGCTTGTTACAGGCTGCCTCTATGTGATATGACCATGTGAGACCCGCATCAATCTTGAATCCTAGATAGTTTACCATGTCGACCTGCGGTATTATTACGTTGTTGGTTCTTATGTCCAATTTATTGTCTGTAGGATAGTATTTTATAATATCTTAATATTTTGTATTTTATATACTATATCACTGGCAACACAAGACTCTCGTTTTGAGACACTGCGGAATATTGGACGAAAACATGTGCCGTAGCATCCCGAACGCTGCCCAGCCGAGTCGGATTCGACGATTGATTTCTGACGAGTGGTCCGCAAGGTGGACTGATGACCTGGTAAAGGTCGCGGGAGTCCGCTGGATGCGGGTGGCGCAGGACCGGTCACTTTGGAACTATTTTGGGGGAGGCCTATGTCCAGCAGTGGACGTCTTTCGGCTGATATGATGATGATGATGATGATGATATATTATATAGTTTTATTGTAACAAAAAATCTTACCCAAGATGAAATATTGGAGATATCGATACCAGTACACCGTCACTAGTTAAAAATAGACTGGAAAGAACTAAGAAAGAAGCAGCACGCAGCCGTGTCGCGAACTGAATTGTTTGCTTTTCATGTATTTCGCTTTATTGACTTAGCGCTCTATACAACTTAACTTTGAACTGTCTGAGAATTTATGAGTTTTGTTTAGGAATCCGTGGAAGATAACGTTGTCTTATTTTTTGAACTTAAGTTAAAAACGTACTAGATTATGAAAAGAACAATTGATATATGAATATGACTTCGTCTTTAGAAATCTTGATTATGATCAAAAGACAGCATTAAACTAATGCACGATGGATCAGAATTAATTTCAGCCTGTATTGTCATGAAAACGATTTATATATTGTTCATTATGGTAACATGATTTATTCAAACCTGTTATTATCATTCAGCGTTATTCCCGGTTGTGCCCCTAAAGGAGCCCGGGGTCCGCTTTGATTTATAATTTTATACCAACCTGTACCAACAATAATTTAATTATTTAATGTAAATGCCATTTGATTAAAAAATGATAAGTTTATAGCAAAATTCGCTTCTATATAAACGTTTTTCACCCTTCCTTTCCGAAAAACAACTAATGTATATTCAAATAGGTAGTATAATTTTCTCGTCCGTACATATTACTTAGGGTATAAATATTAATGTCGGACCTATCTCAAATGACATGACATTAACATATTCCCGTCATGCCGCTGCCACGTGACCACTGTGACAAAAGTATGCACGTCGCAAAGATTATGCCGCACCTGAGGGTCAATCTGTCAGTAACGTTTCGCATTGCAATATGATAAAAAAAACATGCACTCTTGCTTTGACGTTACCTGATGCTTGCTGCGCGGTACAATCGACAAAGAGCGCTACAGAGGTCTCCCGTTTACACATTTTATGGCCCGGTGCGAAGTGAGTATTACAGCTCGTCGCGTGCGCAAGCAAGCGCGCGAAACACGCTGTTATAAAATTGGAATGCGAAACGTAAGTCTCTGAACGACCCCCAGTACTCGTTGCAGTGATTATTAAATACAACACCTGCCATAACATAATAATCCCGACACGTATCAAAATTGTGTCTACTTCCAAATAAATACGGTGCTTAATATTACCGTCCATCCATCCATCACCAGTCTGGAATGACATCATCACCAATTCTGGGTTACGTAAATGGACATGTGAATTCGGAATTCAATAGATTCTGGAATACTCAAAAGAAACACGCAAAATCTATTTGGAATGCTTCTTTTGAAATTTCAATATTAGAAATGTGTTCACGAAATTGTGCGCTGACTACGTTGACGGTGAGACTTTGGTTTTCGAATGTTTGATAGATACCTACCTGTCTAAAAATTGCCAATTCCTTAGCTAGCAATACTACTCAGAAAATATACTTGGATGTAAAAAGTAGTAATCGATCCGCAGGAGGTCCCTAGTTCATGTTATGACCGACCTTTTGGAAATTAATACTCGGACTCCCTGGTAACGACAAATAGTGGGTAGTGACGCTGCCTACGAAGTTGAAGGTCCTGGGTTCGAATCCCGCTAAGGGCAAATATTTGAGTGATGAGCAAGAATATATGTTTCTAAGTTTTTTTTTTTTTTTTTTTTTTTTTTTTTTTTTTTTTTTTTTTTTTTTTTTTATTCCTTTATAAAACGTAGTTTTACAAGTCAATTTATAGATGTTAAATAACATTATACATAATACTATCACATTAAGGTGAAAAAGTATGTCTTATATTATATTACAGCAGGTTAGGTAGGTAAGTATGTCTTAGTTTAGGTACACTGCAGCGTGTAGTCAACGAATAATTATTATTAGTACATTTATTTGTCAAGTCACTACTACACATCCTTAAAATGTCCTTAAATATTACATAACCATTGATTGGGCAGCGAGCCAGTTGAAAAGTCGTTCGGTTTTCAGCCATTATTGAGAAATTCGTCAATGGAATAGCATGAATCGGATGCTAGTTTAATTTTAAGTCTGTTCACAAAACACCTCATACTCGGCGCGCTTTTGACTTCTTGGGGCAACTTGTTGTATATCTTGGGCCCTATCGAGTGGAGACATTTTTGGGCCTTCGCAAGACGTGTGGCGGGAGCGCGCAGATCGCCGCGCCGCCTGAAGTTAAAATTGTGTGAGTCACCACGCGTCGGGAACTGTTCAAGGTTACCTCTCACGTACTTGGCTACTTCTAGGACGTACAAGCTAGGAAGGGTGAGAATTTTGGTTTCCTTGAACAGCTCACGAGCAGGATGATCCCAGGAGACACCACATATGCAACGAATGGCTCGTTTTTGAAGTCTGAATGGTCTCTCACGATTAGCTGCGCTTGCCCATAAATCGATTCCATATGTTATTAGGAGAGAATGAAAATACCCAAAGTAGGCTTTTCTTACATTATTGTGATCTAGACTGGGACGCAGCCTAGTGAGTGCAAAACACGCGGACGACAAACGATTGCATAGTGAGTCAATATGGGGACCCCACGTTAAACCAGAATCTATGACAAGACCCAAGTATTTTACCTCGTCAACCTGAGGAACGAGTCGATCGTTGCAGTATATATTTAGATTGTGTTCTTTTTTTCCGCGGAGTGAAAAGTGCATGATATTGGTTTTTTCAATGTTTAATAACATACCGTTTGCCGAGAACCAAGAGGCAACGTCCCTCATTACTTTGTTGAGTTTGCTTATTAGGTCCTGCTGATTGTAAGCTGAGACAATGACACAACCGTCATCGGCGAACATCACGAATTCTACATCGTCGGTGGCGGTTGTAAAATCGTTCATTAGAATTAAAAACAAATTATTGCCGATTACAGAACCTTGAGGTACGGCACAGTCACCTAGTTCCAACAAGTCAGATCTCACGCCGCGGACAGACGTTAATTGTTTACGGCTTTCCAGAAACGAAGCCATTAAGTTTTTGAAGTTGCCAGTAACACCATAGTGGTCCAACTTAGATAAAATGAGAGGATGGGCCACCAGCTCGAAGGCGCGCGACAGGTCGCAGAATATGGCGGCGACCTGTCGCCCAGCGTCAAGGTGGCCGGTCACCCTCGTCACGACGTCACGCGCCGCATCGATCGTGGATCTGCCAGGTTGGTAGGCGTATTGTTGCCTATTTAACAGATTATTTAAATTAAAATGAGACATCAATTTATCGCTTAAAAGACGCTCAAACACTTTGGAAAATAACGGTATTAATGATATCGGTCTATAGTTTTTCAACATGTCTACAGCACCTTTCCCTTTATAAATCGGTTGAACTTTAATTTTCTTTAAGTTACTCGGGTATATTCCGCGTTCTAGACACCTATTAAAAAGTAAACAAAAGATGCTGATTAGAAATTTTGGTATTAGGTCTAGTAAGCGAGTAGACATATCGTTAATGTCCTTAGAATCTTTGCGTTTTATTTTTTGTATACTATTTTCAACGCATTGTAAATCAAACGGGACAGCCTTAATGAGGTTAGCATGTTTGTTTACATACTTACTCAGATAGCATAAGGCGGCTGGGATATCGGCGCGGGCTCCAGAGTTCTTGTTCGCGTCGATGTAAAACCGGTTCAACAAAAAAGTCTTGGATGTTTTATATATCTATATATAGTATTTCTATATTTCTATTTTAAGTATTTATATCTATTATTAGTAGATTATGTGACTGTACATAATGCCTAATTATGTACAGTTACATACACTATTTTATCTATCCACATATCATAAGCCTCCATGATGCATTCAGGAGCCGCATATTATGACCGGCATCGCGGCGTCGTTTTCTGGCAGCTGTCATAGTTTTTTTTTAATTCAGAGACAAACTAGAGTCGGCTCCAACTGTCATATCGTTCGATATCTTACTTACGTGCGACATTTGTCAAATTTGTTTGCAAATTGACAATTCATTTCGAACTACGTCATCTCGACTGATATTAGAATAGAGGTTAAATCAAATTTCTTTGTTTTTCAGAGACGTTCGAAATTTGAATGAAATAATATTATCGAATTCGATGTTATTATTTAGTAATAATAACATTTTCACAGATAAGAAATTTGTTCTAACAAAACAGTTTATATTTATGGTGGTCATAATGTGCGGTTCTTGAACGCATCATGGAGGGTTTATGATATTTGGATACATAAACATATATATATTCGTCTAGTACCCACAACACAAGCCTTATTGAGCTTACTATGGGGCTAGTTCGAATTCGGTAAGATTGTTCCCTTAATTTTTATATATATTTATTTATAGTAAAATGCTTAATGACTTAATGACCCCGAAAGTCCTTTATTAAGGGTACCTATTTCGTATTCGATAATCAACTTAAATTGAATGGACATAAGAGTGATTCGTCCTAGGGTTAGACATTATGATTAGAAGATGATCCATTAATTAGTTGGTCTGTCGGAGAACATATCCATTGCAAATAGCCGGCAGCCTCCGCGATTAATATGGCCTGCCATAGCGGCCGCGTACACTGCACACTGATCTTAATGCGCAAACATGGCACGGCCGCTATCGCCCAGTGACGCTGCGTTCGATCGTTAGTTCATACGTTTCCGTACTGCATAATACTATCGCTCTATCGCCGCGTTACTGTCGCTGCGTTAGTGACGCCGGAGCCGCTCTACCCGGAAGTCTAGGTTTAGGCAAAATAATCGGTTATCCGTTGTCCATGAAGAAGTTCCTTACAGTCCTTACACCCACCTTCTTTATAAACAAAACACAAACTAGTATCTACGCACTGAAGGAGTGAGGCGTGAGTTGAACGATATTAAAATTGCAATTAGTTTTCTTGTCTGTTGGCTGAGACTGCTCGTTTGCCCCAGATACCGATCGATGGGCTGATGTGGTGGACTGAAATCTGCGCGAGATTCAAGTTGGCGATTGTCAAATTTTAATTTATTTAATTTATTTATTTATTTCAGACTCAGGGTCCATATAAATGTTAGTGCTTAGGTAGGTAATTACAATACACATACTTACAAACTAGAGGTTAGTACAAATTATACATTAAAAACAAACAAGAAAAGGAATATAGCAATGTCAATATAAAAAATAATACATAATAATAATATTTCTGCGAATGTCAATTTGTTTATAGCTAAAAAAATTAAACATTCTTGAACAATTACTTTTATTATTTATTATTTAATGTCAAATATTTTAGGCCTATCACCCATGTGAATGGAGTTCCAGTGCCTCACTACAGGGCAGTCGAACCTGTCCAGCACAACACTCAGAAGGCTGTTGGTACTGGCTCGCACTCTGCTCATCACAGAGGCAACACGTTTCCTCAATATTGTTTTAAAGCCATCCGTGTTAGCCTCTGCAAACATACCAGAAGCGCTGCACCAGCGAGGCAGTCCCAACAGCATCCTAAAAGCGTTATTGTACTGAACGCGTAGACTGTTGTACGTTTTTTGAGCATAGTTGGTCCATAGGCTGCATGTATAAAAAGTCTGACAGTATGCTTTAAAGAGAGTAATTTTCACATCACGTGAGCACCTAGCAAACCTACGAACCAACATATTAGCTCTCACAGCCAGGGCCCTTCGCTCACGCTCAATGTCTAAGTCATCAGTGAGACCCTCGACGACCCAGTGACCAAGGTACTTAAATTCAGTGACTCGTTTCAAGGGAACTCCTAACAGTTTTACTGGTGGAACTGTTTTAGGCTTTTTACTCCCAGCCTGCCAGCCAAAAAAACTGCACAAGAATCATTCGCGCAATCGTATTGACGGCCAATGTGCACTGAATCGTTGCGTCAGGAGTAAGTAGTATAGAAGTGCCATAATCTTTCTGACATATTGGCATAACATTGGATCTATATAGGAAGAAAAGGTAACTGTCAATATTCCAATCCTGTACCGCATGCCCAGTGGTGCCCATGTTGGTTCTCGTAATGCTATCTTGATCAATTTATGCGATGGGTGGGTAAGGGACATTAAGCGAGATTCAAGCAGTGAAATGACCTTGTAATGTCGTTGCTGTCACGTCGGTTGGTTTTTAACCCATTAATGTGTAATAAATATCTCAAGCTAAGCTAGGTAGGCTAGATACTCTAGATAGCTAAGGTATTATGACTGTTACTAATATACCTATTTCAAAATGTCTCAGACCCACTCCATCATAAATCAACCGCGAGTTCAAGATCAAGGAGCGTCCCGCCAAAAAATGTATTAATTAATATAGGGCTTAGTGCAGAATTGGAGATGAGGATTTAAAAGCTGGCGGGTGAAAAGGCTTTAGAGCACACTTTAATTAAATAGCAAGATTAAGGCCTTGAAAGGTAAGCAGTGTGCACCGAATCGCGGCAGTAGATTAGTGGGGGTATAAATTTAACTCACTACTCGGCTGGCGGCGGCAACATTAATAATCGCGGCCATCTTGGGATCGAGATTGCCAGCAAAATAATTTGTTTGTATTTAATTGAGTCATAGATTTTCTCGATCGGATTTACGCTTGAAATAAGATTAGCTCGCAGATAATAAAATTTGCCTTTGTGAAGTCCTGTTGAATTTGCAGAGAAAAGGATCATGTTTTGTTATTTTTTAACTTTGTAATCGTCGTTAAACCACGTTAAGCTTAATTTGTAGTATTAAATTTACAAAATTTTTGTTATCGTTATAATAAATTGCAGTGCACAAATCCAAAAGAATATTATAAATTTAAACTACGCATATAAAATTGTTTATCTATCCAAATATCATAAACCCTCCATGATGCGTTCAAGAACCGCAGATTATGGCCACCATAAATTTTGTTTTGTTAGAACAAATTTCTTATCTGTGAAAATGTTATTATTGCTAAATAATAACATCGATTTCGATATTATTATTTCATTCAAATTTCGAACAGCTCTGAAATCAAAGAAATTTGATTTGACCTCTTTTCTAATATCAGTCGAGATGACGTTTAGTTCGAAATGAATTGTCAATTTGCATACAAATTTGACAAATGTCGCACGTAAGTAAGATCTCGAACGGTATGAGAGTTGGACCCAGCTCTAGTTTGTCTCTGAATTAAGAAAAAACTATGACAGCTGCCAGAAAACAACGCCGCAATGCCGGTCATAATATGCGGCTCCTGAATACATCGTGGAGGCTTATGATATGTGGATAGATAAAGTAGTGTATGTACATAATTAGGCATTAAGACACTCGTGTTTAATGCCCTTCATTATGTACAATCACATAAACTACTATTTTGTATGAAGAAACAAGCAAAAGTGTAATTATAGTCAAGTAAAATATCCTAATGTTTGACACCATTCTAGTAATTACCGCCTGGTAATTGTGTTTGTCAATTGTGTGCTATTAATTAAAATTGTACTCGTAGATGCCAACTATTGCAATATTGTCGAGCACTATGGAATTTACAGTTTATAGACGGTATTTGGTATGTACAACACCTGCCATCATTGAAATTATTTTCATATTTTTTTATTACACTTGCAATTCAGAATACCTTAGCAATGGGTAATAATGACACACCTAAATGAATACCGTATTAGTGCACAATCCTCCACAAATCAACTAGCCCCATAGTAAGCCCAATAAGGCTTTTGTTTATACTTTTTTTACTTTATACATATTTGCCCTTACCGGGATTCAAACCCAGGACCGCCAGCTTGTGCATACTCGTGCATAATGGGGAACTTGCATGGGACTTCAATTTCGAATGCACTCAATCGATGCGGATATAAAGTAGAGATATCATACAAAAGAAAAAAAAAACGATTTTATTAGTTTTACCTAACGTTAAAATGACGAAAATTTATTTTTTATTTTTTCGGTAAAATAACGTAACAGTTACATATAATATTAAATTAGAAATGATATTTTGTATGACAAGTATAGACTTAAACGTAAATTTTGTGGAGATAATCGCAAATTAATGACTTACTCCATAGTAAAGGCTATGCTGTGACGTCATAGCATAAGCCCGTTTAGTATAGAGCGTTTTCGGGGGGTGCCGGCGCGCGCAGATTTCAAATGCATATAACATCAGAAAAATAAATCATAACAAAGTTTTAATAATAAAAAAATAAAATAATAAAACCATTTATTTCAGGCATCTAAGGCCCATAGTAACAAATACCTTAAAGACTAACATACATACAAAAATATTATAAAATTAAAAACTAATTATTGAGGCGACATAACAGCGTGGCTCCGGTCAAGTCCGGTGTCGCATTCGGTAGGTTGCCCCGGAACCGCCGACACACCCTTCGGCCAGAAGTCAGCACACGCGGTGGTCTCCTGCAGCGGCCGCGGCACGCGCACCACAAACGAGCTGAAGTGCACGTAGTGGCGCGAACGCAGCTGGAAAACCCTCAGCGAGTACCCAGTCTTCTGGTGAATATACTCCACCATGTCAGCAGTCGTGGCGGAGTAATGCAGGCGCGACACGTACAGCGCCTTACTCGGTGTGGCAACCCGCAGACCAGAACCGACCGGCTCTGCTGTACCACACTGACTCTTTCGCGGCTTGCGCTTTCTTGACACCGATTTGAAACCCTCATTATCCACATTGGTGCGAGGGGCCTTCTCTTTTGGAGGAACCCCGTCTTCACGCACTCTTGAAGGTGCGTCTCTGCGGTTGGCTGCGACTGGCTGACCGGCAACGACGTCAGCATCGATGACGTCGTGACTTTAATGCTACAGTTGTTTTAATGCTGGATTATACTTTTGTTTTTCGTAATAAAATATTAAGATGCAAGTTCCCTATTATAACTGAAATTAATGTTGCTAATTTGACTTAAGACAATCTACAGAGATCTAGTGAAGCTTGGCATGAATTCCTATTTGCGCATAAGTTATGTTAATGTCTACTAGTTGTATGCACTAGTACTTAGTAGTTGCTTTGGTTGAATACAAATGATAATCTTGCTGTAATATCTTGTCAGAACTTTGGGTGGAAGTACTATTCATTATTCTGTACTTTGGATTGTAAACAGCATCTACAAACCAAAAGTGTTTAAACATGTTTCTGACGTCAACCGTATACTTATTTGGTGTAAGTGAAATCGTACCGAAAACTAAAACAATAGTTTTTGATGATTATCGTGAGTTGAAGTCAAGTAGTTTTTTCCGGAAACTCAAGGAAAATTTGTTTCATTCGAACCAAAAAAAAATGCGAATTAGCTATATTGTTGGTTGTTTGACAATGGACGTCGTTTCATTGTTGATTGTTTAAAAATTGGTGTCCTTGTTTAGTCGTTTTCCTACCAAGGCATTTAAAGATGTAGACGTTCCGTGAGGTGGCCGTTTTGCGAACTAGTCGTTTTGATATTAAGCCATTCTGAGATGAAGCCCACCGAACAGAATGGCTATTACCATGTCATTTCGAGATGTAGGCTTTCTGCATCTGTAGTCGTTTTGCGATCTAGTCTTTATGCAGAACAGGTCATTTTATAGATTCAGTAATTTTGATACCGACCCAGATTTACTTGTTGTTAACTAAAATGATAAAATTAATTAAGCACGTAATATCCGATTCATAATAAACGGGCTAGTAGTTGAATAGTGATGACTGATGATGCGTAGTTATTAATTGTAGATTAATTTGCGATAATGCTAAATCGTAATTTGAATGTGTATTATTAAAAGGTACCGAGTACATTTCAACATATTTCCGGGAGGTGTAAATAGTGAATTTCATGATTGGAATTTGGGTAAACATTGAAGGAATGGATTAATCACACTGATGTGTTGGTATTTATTACCTTTGTTTTACCGTTAGGTGTCCAGAATTTAATAAACTGCCCACTCGGCTCCGTCGTCGTATTATAAAGAACTCAGACCACGGGATAAAATATAGCATGTGTTCATCCCGAACATCCATTCTATGTTAATGGTAAAATATTTTTTGAAATCGGAGGGGTAATCACGTAACGTTCCGAACGCGCGTCGGTTTTAATTTAACGGTCAATTTCCATATAAAAAGTGACATTTACACCTACCCGACGTTCGTGCAATGCGTTACGTGATCGACCTGCTGATGAGTAGATATTTCCGAAAATTACCCCCTACACTGACTACAAAACTAAAACTACAACCTGCTATAGAAATAATTATATTTTAACCGACTTCAAGGAAGGAGGAGGGTTATATGTTCCTCTATATGTATTTTTTTTATGTATGTTCATCGATTTGTCCCTCAATTGTTGACCGATTTCCAATAGTACATTACTGCAGACGCCGGGAAAGAAGGTTTTGCCGGTTGAGTAGGTATAGACGGCCGACCGAAGGGAGGCCGGATAGTGATAAGTACGAAGCCGGCAAGCCCTTTTCACGGCCAGGCATGTAAAGCACTATACATGCCTGGCCGTGTTTGAGAAAAAATATTTTTTTGTTCGAAAGAGTATACTCCTGTGGTGGTCCCATTGTCACCAAGTCAGGATCTGATGATGGGATCCCAGGGAAATTTAGGGCAACCCTCAAATTTTATAGGCTTGCGTGTAGTAATTTCGGTATTTTCTATTATACCTCGTGTATTTACCCGCGGAAATCGCAAATTTGGTGAAGTGGAACCGATTATGAAGACCACATGACTTACGGAACTACTCAAAGATGTAAAGTAGGTACGTCGAAGTTTCTGACATGATTTCGTTGAAGGATCAACTAATGAAGTGTTAATTCTGAGATCCTTGAGGAATCGACGGAACTCGTCAAATATTATCGGCCCACACATAGTGACTTGGGTTTATTCTGTAATAATCAACGCATTTACTCTCGGAGAGAAAATCATGTGTTAAATTGGAAAGGAAATGTAGAAATTTACATGTACCCACCTATGTGGCTTGGCAAAGTACTGAATTGAAGTCGGTCTAAACTTTGTTTTTAAATTAAATTATTTTATTATTGTTCGGACCATAGGGAAAACTCGGATCTTTGGAGGTTCTACAAAAATGTCCTTGCACACCGCCCGCAGTAAATTACTCATAAGCCAGCACTATGTGTGAAAGTGTGAAAGGGACAAACACTACCAGTGCGGTGACTCTGTGTTCTTTATTGATGAAATTATGACAATAGACAAGACGTGGTTAAAGCATATGTCACTTTGCAATTTTGGTTAGATATATTTATGTTATATTTATTTCTCAAACATGCAATTAAATATTGACGTTGTGTTCTTTATAAGAATAGCCATCGAAGTAACTACCACGTTTCGGGTGCGGCGAGTCGAGAGATCGGTAATGGAATTTCATACAAAATTGGAGGCCTAGCTAGGCCTGCAAAGGGACTTTCTTTTGTTTCAGTACCATTCGTATCCCAACATCGGGCGTTCAGCCATTAGAAAAGTCTTGGAGTTTTTTTTTATTTCATTGCATGTTTGAGAAAAGCACTATACTCGTACCTCGGCGTGAAAAGGGATTGCCAGCCTCATATCTACTTGGCCGTCAATCCCTATTTTCCCAGCCTCTGCAGTAATGTATAATTAATGTGTTTGGTATAAGACGTTATAAAGAGACCGACTTACCAGGAGGTAATAAATGTAGTTAGTCTTCTAACACCTGAACAACTTTCTATAAGGCCTCTTAAGTTTCAAGTTGTAGCTAATCTCGCTTTATTGCAAGCTACAAGGCTTGGTTATCGTCGTGTAAGTTGTAATAAGTACGATATAAAGTTCACCGGATAAGGCAATACGTTTTAACGTGATGAGAAAGGTTTGGGCAATAGTTAAGTGTGGACCGAAGAACAGAATGTGAAAGCGTCGTTATTACAGTAGTTTGATACTTGATAAGTCGAGTGGTACGAGTATATCCTTCTAGCGCCCGTGGGCCTACTGGAAGGACTTATTCTCTTAAAGGAATTTAAACAATTTTGGGTTGGAATAGAGTTGCATTTGTTTTGTTTTGGTCTTTACTTGAAACAAAAAAATCACGTTAGTTCTATGGGAGCCCCCTTAGATATTTATATTATTCTGTTTTTTAGTATTTGTTGTTATAGCGGCAACTAAAATACAATACATGTGAAAATTTCAACTGTCACGGTTCATGAGAATATTAAACGATGCTACAAAATAAAGCGGAAGCGTCCTGTATGAAGTACTTTGTGCGTAAGAAATCCCATTTCCATGGATCAGGGTGCGTCCTCTTGCGTTATGATACTTATGATGGATTTATAACGGGAAATCCACAGAAACCGGATTTGAAGATTAATCACTTGAAGATTGCATTCCTCATCTCATAGGGATCACAACGAAAACTACCAAAAAAACATTAGTAAAACCAAGTTACTTTTTTTTGTAAGTTCTATCTTCGTCATCATATTCATATGTGATGGACATTGCACAAAAAAAAAATAGATAGGTACCTATCGCAAGAGTAAGTTTGAACAAATAGAGTTATTTGTTCAAACTTACTCTTATGAGATTGAATGTCAAAATTATAACCCGCGTTAGTACGCGCTCGAGTCTCAAGTTAACTCTTGGGGGATATAGATGGACTAATATTTATATAAACAATTCTTCATATGTTTAATCTAGAACACTCTTTGAGTAAGGTAAAGGTCTGTAGGTACAGACAGCCAAGGAAACTTTTGAACCCTAATGTAGTAGTAAGGTTTCCAAGTTGATCTTATCTACTTATGTTACGCTTAGAGTATACATTTGTATAAAGGAGCAATACGCGATGCTACAATAAGGGGACGGAAAGGCTCATATGCAGCTAAATTAAGAACTTGTCGTAAATGCCTTACTAGGTACTTAATTTGGGCGAGTAATGGTTTATTTGCCGGAAACTCATACTAAGTTGCGACAAATGAAAAAAAATGGAACTACGATAAGGATAACGAATGGTAATATCTCTTTCTGTTACACTTATTGAGATTTGTATATTACTATCTCGCTCGGTCGTGGTATATTACTATAGCTCGTCCTTGAGTGGACTACACTTGGAATCTCTTTCTGTCACACTTATTGAGATTTGTATATTACTATCCCGCTCGGTCGTCATTATCATATCAGCCAAAAGACATCCACTGCTAAACATAGGGCTCCCCCAAAGAGTGCCACAATGACTGGTCCTGCTACACCCGCATCATTTACCAGGTCATCAGTCCATCTTGTGAGGGGTCTACCCACGTTGCGCCTGCCGGTACGTGGTCGCCACTCGAGAACCTTTCCGTCCCAACGGCCATCGGTTCTACGTGCAAAGTGGCCCGTCCACAGCCACTTAAGTTTAGCGATTCGGAGGTGTATATATCGGTTACCTTAGTTCTGCTGCGGATAGCCTCATTTCTGATGCGATCTCGCAGAGAAACTCCCAGCATAGCCCTCTCCATTGCCCTTTGGTCATCCAAAGGGCAATGGAGAGGGCTATGCTGGGAGCCTTCTAATGAGGCCCATAGTTAGCGACCACATTTCAGTGCCATATGTCATAACTGGCAACACACACACACAGTACTGGTCTTGCGACACTGTGTACCGTAGCTTCCCTAACGCTGCCCAGCCGAGTCGGATTCGACGAGCCTAACTGGTTATATAGGTATTATAACAAGTCTACTCGTATGTATGAGTATACATGCATAAGCTCTCTTATGAATAATGCATTGCCCTTGAAATACTTGAAGAGCCGTGAAGAGCGAAAAAATGGTTAAATGTACCTACTTGATTTCACTCCTCTTAAAATTCAATCATTGTAAATACAACAATTCCCAAAGGTAAACAGTCAATCCAAGTCAGAAAATCCATTACTTTGTTCGCAGTAAAATGCGGTAATAAGTATTATATCGAGTCTGGATCGCTGCCGAGTCAATTAGCCGGTACAATTAATCTCTAAGGCGATACATCACATTGTTGACTCGCAATCCGTCTCTCTAATCGAAGTATTATCGATTTGGTTTAGTTGTGCGTGACAGGGTTGTATATTTCGCGGTTTGTGATGATAACTTAATCGTATTAGTTCTGAGAAAGTCACTGGCGAGCGAATGAAAGAAAGAAAGAAAGAAACATTTATTCGAGACAAACAACACACAGCGTTTGTCACGAAACAGTTCTATCTCAAAATGGCTGACGATTTTGACCGCTTTCAAAATCATTACTTTTTTTTTATACAACGATGGTGGCAAACAAGCTTACGGCCTGCCTGATGTTAAGCCGGCACCGTAGCCTATGGACTCTTGTGACTCCAGAAGAATCACAAGTGCGTTGCCGACCCTTTATTCACTTAGTTAGTACTACTGACTATAATTTAGTCCCTGGGCAACCGAGCTCTGCTCGGGTGAAAATAAAGAAAATACGGTGAAAACGAATTTTTCCAGTCATGATACCTAGCTAGATTGGTTTCTTGCCCCCGTAAACCCCTGCATCCCAAGTTTGATCGAAATCGTTAGAGCCGTTTCCGAGAACGTGATTGCAAATATAATATATTTATATATATACAAATATTGCTCGTTTAATAGTATTGGATAAATATAGGATTACGAATAAATGACTATTTATTATTAGAACCTCTGTGAGCTGTAGAACTCGCGAGCAGGTGTTTAAAAATGGAAAAAGTGAATTGACAAAAAAATACTATGTGTATATAGGTAAATAATTATCGAAACTGCTCACAAAACTTCACCAGAATCGATTGAGAAATGCGACCTGTAGAGGAGAACAGCCAGACATCCGGACATACAAAAGAACTTTGGCACAAGCTGAAACGGAGAACTGCATTCGCTTCGCTCGCTCGTTCAATTAAATAGTGACTAGATTGTTATTATGTTTTGTACATTAGTGAAAGGCATTGGAAATGGCTTGCCAAGAAATAACTAATACTTAAGTAAATAAAAAATATATAACAACCTGTTTCCATAAATACGCAGATGAAAAAAAAATGCTCAAAATATTTGACGACTTCTGTCGAGTTCTGCTAACATAAAAAAATAAAAAGTATTTTTTTATACGTCAGTCTGAAATAGTCTCAATCAATACATTCTCGAATGGAGCAGCGAGCATGGAATTCGGCATCCCACGTCTTTTTCCATCCATTATAAAAGCGTTCATAATGGTTCCGCATATTTGAGCATTAGAAGAGTAAAAGTTAAGGTTTAAAGGAAGGCGCGTCGATACCCATGCTCCGTTCCGAACGATACCCAGTGTGTATTCACAGTGTGTATTCCTGGTCACGTACATGCCGGGGCACTAGACTGACGCATAAGAGACACAGGCCAACAATAGGCAACTGTAGTAAAGCATGCGTTTGTTTTATGCGGAAACTAATCCCTAATATTAAATTGCGACATCTCGCTAATTATTTAATTTTATTTAAAGATGGAATTTCATTATACGGGGTGTTTTTTATGAGTAGCTGGATAAATAGTGGCAGTTCTTAACATATAACTAAATAAGTCTAATAATCCCCCTAAAAAAGTTAGGAATAAAAATAAAAAAAAATTAAATCGATACATAATATTAATTAGTATTCCTGTTAACATGTTCGTTTGTGACTTTTCTGGAGTTCCAAGCGTCCAAAGGTTTCAGTGTCTGCTTATACCATCAGGCCGGTCGTATGCCTGTTGGCCAACCGTTGTCGTATAATAATTTATTTTTCAACACATTTGCTCGTAACGTGCCTCTTGTTGTGCCGCTTTTGGGCTCATAATCCTGGGTATTAAACACGCGTGTTTAATAACATTACGACACTCGTGTAGTTATGTTTATATCCCGATGAAGACACGTTGGCACCTTGCAGCAGTTTGTTTTTAATTCTCGGCAAATGGATTCTTACTCGACTAAACAAATTAAATCCTTCTTGTGGATTAATTGATTATTTCTTGTTGGATATGATATAGAAACGTTTCATTTAGTAAAACTATTTACTTTTGTATTTGTATTTACACGAATTTATATTGAATAAGAAAATATTTATTTTATTTTGTATTGGCTGTTTAGAGATTTCATCTAAGCCTCGCTGCGGGCGCACTGCGCGGACTTCACGAAAAAAAATAGTTGCGGGCCATTATAGGTAATTTCACAAATATTTGTAAACATTGATGATGCGTGTTTGGTTATTGTTTTTTTTTTTTTTTTTTTTTTTTTACTTCGTCTAATATTAAATACTTACAACCAATAATTGGTTATTGTTAAAAATGTTGACTCGTAGTGAAAAGAAAAGTGATAAATAGAATTGACGCCACTGTACATTCTTGGAGATGTACAAATATGTGAGTAAAAACCTGTTGTCATCAATAACTAAAGGAAACAACTTAGGAGCCTGTAACATGTTCATTTTATGAAAAGGATTTTTTCCTCGCAAATGTGTTGAAAAACGTCGTATGACACGCGTGAGCTTTGATAATTACATCCTCGGCTCTATTATCACGCTCACCTGCGGTTCGCGTGACAATTCCGCCTCTGATGTAATGATCAACATACCTCACTTGTATCATAATGTACTATTAAAAACAAAGTTTAAACCGATTTCAATTCAGTACTTCCCCAAGCCACTGAACTGAAGTGTGTTCTAGGTAAATGATAGTTGAGAGTCAGGGATATAATGAACGCTTTATTAGAAGATACATGGGTATATATGTATAGGTATGGCTGTTGGCGTATACCTACTAGGTGACGCCCCTTGCATCAGGTGCACTGTATTGAGGTCAGGGTTGTTAGCTCATGAGTGAAACACACCATACCACATAGGTACATGAAAATTTTCACATTTCCTTTCCAATTTACCAGATGAACTACTCTCCGAGAGCAAACGCGTTGATTATTACAGAAAAAACCCAAGTCGCTATCTGTGGGCTGATAATATTTGAGGAGTTCCGTCGATTTCTCGAGGATCTCAGAATTAACACTTGATTAGTTGATACTTCAACGGAATCACGTCAGAACCTTTGAAGTACTTTACATCTTTGAGGAGTTCCATAAGTCATCTGTGGTCTTCATCATCAGTTCCACTTCATCAAAATTGCGATTTCCGAGGGTAAATTCACGAGTTGTAATAGAAAATAACGAAATTACTACATGCGTGCCTATAAAATTTGAGGGTTGCCCTCAATTTCCCTGGGATCCCATCATCAGAACCTGACTTAGTGACAATGGGACCACCTGAGGAGTATACACTTTCGAATAAAAAAAATGGAAATCATCACAAATGACGGAGAAATATGTGAACAATGAACATACATAAAAAATATATATAAATATACATTCATACAGTAGAACATATCAGTGCCTCTAGTGAATAAGGGAATAACTCAAGAACGGCACTTTTCAGGAGAGACGAAAAACGATATTTCGATACCAGATGCTTAGAACTTGAACTTTTTAAGCTTGATTATATAAGCTATGGTGTTAAGCTTTAGTTTCACACATACACGTAAAATATTCCGACCCTTTAAATATGTTTTTTTTTGTTTTTTTTACAGTTATACCCTTATGCACGAGTACTTTATGGAGTAACTCGAGATATTCACATCATTTTTATTGAGCTGTTAGTAATAAAACGACTTATACCCTTACTCACAATGTGCGTAAACGCAGAACACGACTTGTACCATTATTTATTTTGTTATTATATAAATGAAACGACTTATATACATTGAAATTTGAAACTTAAGGGCTCAAATGAGGCGATATAGTAAAACAACCATGCAAATAATTTGAAAAACTGTAATAAAATTGTATTTTTTTGGTAATGTTATAATATCAATTAAAATATCAACAGATTTTTAATCATATTGCCTACAAATCGGCACTCAAAATCAAATAACACTCGAATCAGCCTTATTCATCATTATAAACTGTTACTATTTATCCTCATCATCTCGGTCTTCATCAACGTCATACATTATTATATTTAAATCGGGATCTTCTTCGGCTCTTTCATTTTCCCACGATTTTAAGTTTTTATAGAAATCATGGCACTCGCTGTCTATAAAAGGCAATAGATCTAGTAGATCCTTCTTTTTCTCAACACTTATTGGCAGAGGCGTTTCAGACATGATGGTTAAAGTCAAAGGAAGGATTCTAGATCTTCCCTGCCTTTTAAAAGATAGTTCCAGGAAGTCAGATTCATTTATCAAGTCTTTTTTATACTGTACATGTCCGATCATCAGGTGGAATCTAATAAAATAATTAATAAACTTTCGTTATGAAATATATAAAATTAGGAATGTTAACTCAGGTAAGTACCTACTCGTAAATCAATCTTGAGTCGGGAGATACACAACACAAAACGCAAAAGAGAAGGCATAAACGTGTACTACCTACCTATTTCATCGTTCCTTTTGCTATATATAGCAAGGCCCGTAAACACTTAAACTAATGTTTTAAACTATCCTCTTAAGAAAATTCTTAACTACGAAACAACTTTACGGGCAGTTTTTCTACAAAAAACTTCAACACTGTCGTTCAGTGAGGCCGAACTGACGAATTGTATGTAAAATACAACAGGTAGGTACTTACTTTTTTCTGTGGGCTTAACACTAAATTATCGATTTTTCTTCCGCGCTTCATTTTTTTTATTCACAAACAATAAATTAACACAAAACGCACTGCGTTGATCGTATGTGTCTAATGAGATTGTCGCCTTTTTTAACCGACTGAAAAAAAAGAGGAGGTTATAATAACCTCAAAAAATGCGACAATCTCATTAGACACATGCGATCAACGCAGTGCGTTTGGAAGTACGCGTGACGCAGATATAAATAAACGTTTATGGTATTTTTAGGGTTCCGTAGCCAAATGGCAAAAAACGGTACCCTTATAGATTCGTCATATCTGTCTGTCTGTCTGTCTGTCCGTCCGTATGTCACAGCCACTTTTTTCCGAAACAATAAGAGCTATACTGTTGAAACTTGGTAAGTAGAATTCTGTAAACCGCATTAAGATTTTTACACAAAAATAGAAAAAAAAAACAATACATTTCTGGGATTCCCCATACTTAGAACTGACACTAAAAAAAAATGTTTTCATCAAACCCATACGTTTACATTTGTTAACATTGATGATGCTTGTTTGGTTATTATTAAAAATGTTGACTCGTGGTGAATAGAAAAGTGATAAATGGAATTGACGCCACTGTACATTCTTGGAGATGTGCAAATGTATGTGAGTAAAAACCTGTTGTCATCAATAACTTAAGAGTCTGTAACATTTTCATTTTATGAAAAGGATTTTTTCCTCGCAAATGTGTTGAAAAACGTCGTATGACACGCGTGAGCTTTGATAATTACATTCTCGGTTCTCTTATCACGCTCACCTGCGGTTCGCGTGACAATTCCGCCTCTGATGTAATGACAACAAAGCTCACTTGTATTATAATGTACTATTTCAACACATTTGCTCGTAACGTGCCTCTTATTGTGCCGCTTTTGCGCTCATAATCCTGGGTATTAAACACGCGTGTTTAATAACATTACGACACTCGTGTAGTTATGCTTATATGCCGATTAAGACACGTTGGCACCTTGCAGCAAGGTGTATGTATGGACTCGGCGCATTCTTAAATTGACCGGGTTATACAGGTCTGTTTTTAATTCTCGGCAAATGGATTCTTACTCGACTAAAGAAATTAAATCCTTATTGTGGATTAATTGATTATTTCTTGTTGGATATGATATAAAAACGTTTCATTTAGTAAAACTATTTACTTTTGATAATATTTTACATGAATTTATATTGAATAAGAAAATATTTATTTTATTTTGTATTGGCTGTTTAGATATTTCATGTAAGCCTCGTTGCGGGCGCACTGCGCGAACTTCACGAAAAAAAATAGTTGCGTGCCATTATAGGTAATTTCACAAATATTTTTAAGCATTGATGATGCGTGTTTGGTTATTGTTAAAAATGTTGACTCGTAGTGAATAGAAAAGTGATGAATAGATTTGACGCCACTGTACATTCTTGGAGATGTACAAATATGTGAGTAAAAACCTGTTGTCATCAATAACTAAAGGAAACAACTCAGGAGCCTGTAACATGTTCATTTAATGAAAAGGATTTTTTCCTCGCAAATGTGTTGAAAAACGTCGTATGACACGCGTGAGCTTTGATAATTACATCCTCGGCTCTATTATCACGCTCACCTGCGGTTCGCGTGACAATTCCGCCTCTGATGTAATGATCAACATACCTCACTTGTATCATAATGTACTATAACGGAACCCTTCATGTGCGAGTCCGACTCGCACTTGGCCGCATTTTTTTTTTTATGGTAGGTATATATAATATGGCGCGTGTCAAATGCATTACGCTGCGTCGTTCATCGCGTATAAGCACCGCGAGCTTTAAAATTTGTAGTCCATACGTGTCGTAATATTATCTAATTACCAATAAAACGTAGGTAGGTCAAACCTCGGCTAATCGGTGATAGTTAGGGTTTTTGAATTTTTTTTTGTTTTTTTTTCTTAATTTTGACGGATGCGTTCGGATACTTGCTGCACGTAAGTAAGTTGAATGACAGTGCCGCCACCTACTGGAAATTATTACAAGCCGTAAAGATATCGAATAACTCCGCTATTAGACCTTAAAGTAACTATCACCGAATAACTTCATATCACAGATTAGCCAAGGTTTGCCCTACCTATGTTGTTCTTCTAAGAGATAAACATGTTTCATTTTAATCGTGGTTTCACATCATCCATTCCTTGTGCGTGCCCAACTTGAATTTAACTGTTGTTTTTGAGTACCTAAACTCCAACTTTATAGCGATGATTTCGATTTTCGAAATTAAACAATTTCAGTGCAGTAGTGTGCAGTGTCGTTCTATGGTCGCCCTACAAGCTGTGGCCCTCTTAGGGCCTCAGTGCCACAAAACTCTGTGGGTACCTATCGCTATGCAATCAATGAAATCAGTTCAAACGCCTCAATATCTTCGATATTTATATAGGTACCACCAATCTCCCTTTATAGTACCCGTTTTCTTTGCTATATATTTACGAGCACGTTAACCAAAATCTAATATTACGGACCTGCGGTAGTCTTGTCTACTGTACTATTATACGTGTCTGTATTGGACAGCGAAAAAATTGGATTCTAGTCATACGAATGCAAGCGTTTGGAATGAAATACCTAATTGAAAATGTATACGTGCGGTAAGGGACCCTTGTATTACCGGTGCATCGGCATTAGAAGAGGTTTTTATCACTGAAAGTAGATGTATATTTTTATCAAAATTGAAATCTTAAATACACAATACTGTATAAATCTTATGTATATAAATAAAACGATTTAAACGGATTTTGTTGCGTATACAGCTCGACATTTCGAGACCAGCGCTCGTACCTAAGCTGGCAAGGTAGGGTTATTTATAAACATATATTAAGCGGTTACATTCACTTGCACCGTTTCGCTAAACGTGATCGGTACATGTCGATTGCGAGTGTGATGAGACCCTTAACGTTATTGTATTGTAGGTACGCACCTATTGATGTTAAACTTTTTAGTTACTGGTGCAGTTCTCTGTCAGCTGTCAGGCTTTGACTCTGAATACAATCGCTATCATGAATGGAGCTCTATTTCCTATATCGCCATCGCCCTACATTTCAGTTATGTTTTTTTCCATATATCCTCCTAAGTTGGGCCCCGAAGGGCTCAACTAATTGCCGATATTTTGCCATAGCAAATTTAGTCTTAATCAGTTCAGATACTTATTTATTTATTTATATAAATTTTATTTCACAAAAAAGTAAGTACATTTGGCGAACTTAATGCCTTCTTTACCATTCAACCATTGGACTAAACAGAATATTTAGTGGTGCAGTATCCTAAATGCTAGGATATAGACACTTATAGTATCTATATAACGGTTCATATTTTGATATTCAACCTCAAATTAAGTAAGTATTTATTCGGTTCGACTCGGTTGGTTCCAGCCTCAGATTCACAAAGTACTTAAAGTGTAGGTCTGTACCTATTGCAATGTTTTGGACGGGCAAAGTTGTCATAAGATGGCCAGGTTACACTCAACGGTTTCGCGTCCAGCCTTTTTCCGAGTTTCGCCATTTCACTACATTCGTAGTTTCACGACCCAAAAACCTCATTTATAGTACCCTAACGCCGCCCGGCGAAGTTCGGAACAAATTACACCACGTAATCCTTCGTGCCATTGCTGCTATTGTATCGGCTTGGGCCGAATATCGATTCGTACTTTTTAGTTATTAGGGTTCTGTATACTTTTTAATCGATATATAGGTCTAGGTTAAATGAGTAGGTAACAGTATCAGTGGGTCATCACTTCAAGGTCAATTTGATTTGACATAGGTGATAAAAAATTGATTTGATATTGTGTCAATTCTGTACGGTAAGAGATGTAAAACTCTTAGGCACCGTATGTGTCGCAGTCGCACACAATGTTTTTCGTCCTAAATTACGCCCGATAAAAATATCCTTGTGGAAATCGTTCTTATAAACATCCCATCTTTGATGAAGCCATCCCTCCCTTTTTGAGTAAATCTATTTCCAAATTTAATGACCATTCGGACCGACTTACCAAAATTAGCAGTCACTCTGCTCTATTTGTTTTGAAATGTTGTTTACTCATCCCCAAATTTACTTACCTGCTGCGCTGCTGCCTGCTGTTTGGAAATACCCCCAACTCGTCCAACCTATCGATCGCCTTCTAAAATTCCAAACAGAATCCATTCTTAACATCCATTTCAGCGAGCAGGCATGGACCCAAGCCTCCTTACCGATAAGGTACGGTGGTTTGGGTACTCGCAAAATTTCCAGTATTGCTCTGCCGGCATTCTTGGCTTCAGTCCATAGCATCTCCGATCTCACAGGTAAAATCCTTAAAGCCTCCCCGGCTACAAACTGCGAGATTGCGTGCTTCGCTGAAGCCTCGAATGCCTGGCTGGCTGGACCGAGCCCAAATTATCCATCCCGACCTAAAATACAAAGGGCCTGGGATACCATAGCCTCTGTTTCAGTTTTAAATTCGCTGATTGACGACACGACTGGCAGGGATAGAGCCAGGCTTTTGGCTGTATCAAGTCCAGAGTCTGGACACTGGCTACATGCCTATCCCTCGCCTAATACCGGGACATTTATAGACCCATCCACACTCCGTATAGCCGTCGGTCTCCGGCTCGGGTCTGAGGTTTGTGTGGGCCACAGCTGCGCCTCCTGTGGGGCCCCCGTAGACCGCCTCGGGCACCACGGACTCGCCTGCTCCTCAGGTGCCGGCCGCCTGTCCCGCCATGCCTCTCTCAACGACATCCTCAGAAGGGCGCTCGTCAGTGCCAATGTTCCCGCCGCTCTGGAGCCCCAGATTGTGCGGAACGATGGTAAGCGCCTTGACGGGATGTCGTTGATTCCGTGGAAGATGGGCCGTGCACTGGTGTGGGACGCCACTTGCGCTGACACGTTGGCTGCGTCCTACCTCCCTTCGACCAGCAGACGTGCCGGCGCGGCGGCAGACGCACGGGAACGAGCAAAGGCGGTCAAATACAATTGTCTCGGCACCCAGTACGAGTTCGTTGCATTTGGTGTCGAGACACTTGGCCCGTGGGGCAAGGGCGCGCGTGGGCTTCACGGGGCACTCAGCAAACGCTTGAGGGAAGCAACAGGCGACCCTCGCGCAGGCAGCTTTCTTGCACAAAGACTTGCAATCGCAATTCAACGCGGGAACGCTGCCTGCGTGATGGGAACCCTACCAAAGGGTCCAAATTTAGATAGTAATTTATAGTTTTTGGTAGGTTATTTTTATGTTAGTTTTAGTTTTAATTTTAAATCTAGTTTTAATTGTATATTCTATTGTGTTTTGTAGTAATTTAATATAATGTTCTTATAAAGCGGTTTCTGACTTTTCGAATTCCTGTAACGCTTGGATGCGGGTCCACCAAAATTGTGCTAATTTGTGTTTCCAATATAAGCCAGTACATCCTAAATATAAGCATATTTCAATATCCGATAAATAATGTTTCCACGAAGAAGCAGTCTACCTGTTTTTTTTTTTGCCTTTTAGCCTCATCTCGCTGATATTTGGAGCAGTCCAACTGGGCTGCAATAATACCACCACTACCTGCATGTACCAGTATGTTTTGATTCTAGTGGTGAATATACTCGTACTTATAGGGTCGCCAGCGCTCAAGAGGATATGTTGATAGTGAGGGACCTACATTTATCTCTATATGTCTAAACTTTGCAATAATTATAATACTATATGTATGGGCAAAAGGTTCATTTTCATTGAATAACTCATAAATGTTGATATATTATATTAGATACCTACCGGGAAAGAAACTGTATCAAAGGCTGAAAAAGTTTTGTGAGTCCGCGTGCATGTTCCAACGGCAGAAAACCAGTTTATGAATTAATATTAGACTGTAAGGTTACCTACTATGCAACCGGCGTGTATTTCAAGTTGACACGAATTAAGCTTCAGCCACGCCGCTGATCAAAATACGCTGACGCACCGTAAAGATAGCATAATGCGTGGCAGGCGAAGGGTTAGATGACAAACCACGACGAGGGTTGACAAGCACGGGTCAGAGAAGGTACTGTTCGTTCACCTGAATGCTAAAATCAAAAAAAGTTAGTTAAAAGCGACCGTTTTCGGTCACCATCCCCACACAACAGAAAAAATAAAAAAAAAATTATGTCAATGTATGAAGAAGACGTGATTCACACGTCAACGCAGTTACGCAGCGTTTAAAAAAAAATGAACTGTTTATTTCTTTTTAAAAGATATACGTTAGGTACCGGTGTGGTTGCTCCCCCTTTATATTACATTTATACTTACTAAATATTTTAGGTTCTTAGATAATATTCTGATGATCACGTAGAGGCTGACTGACGAAAGTTGATCCGATATATTTAATTTTCGACTAACCAACGGAACCCAAATGTCACGTCATGTCTTCCCAACCCCGCCTGGCGTGCACAAACTTTACTTTTATACCCGTAAAAACGCTATCGATCTATTCTTTCTTTTTATTATTGAGCATCGGCAAGTCAGTGTGCCGTGCCAGCCAGTATTTGCCGGTATTTTGGCGGTTAGCAAGATCTGTTTGTTCCATTTTTAAATAAAGACCTGGTGAAGGAAGGCTTACTGGTGAGAATATTTTTTTCAGTTCTTGACACAAATTATACAGTATGTTACCGGCACGCGGGCATTTATTAAAACTGAGTCGCTTAATTTCAAACCCGGGTAAATCCATCTGTCAAATCATGCGATTTTGCTATTAAGCAAAGGTGATAAGGTAGATATTTGCTGATAGGGTCGAATGGATTTACCCAAGTTTGAAGTTAAGCGACTCAACTGATAATAATAATGTTCCATTAGCAATTGTTTACATGTACGAGTATTAGCAAATCATAATATTAATAATTAAGTAAATTAACTGCACAATTAAATTTCCAAAATCCGAACCTTCAATGACGTCTAAGTAAACAAAGTATGAAGAGCTGTCATTCACACTTATTTGTTAATTTACTAAGCTGTACAATTTGCTGGCAATTAAAATTTTGTTAGAATATTTATGAAGTCGGAATTTTAATTAGGTAATTCATGAAATTGAGGTCATGGTTGAGTTAAGGAAGTACGTTAATTTACCGTATTAAATAAAAACCCACTTGCCGGTAACACACTGTATATAATGCATTTTTGTTAGAACTTAATATTTTAACAGATTTTGCTTACTTAGAACTTTTAATCGCACTTCTATACATACGCCACTTCCCATTTCATTATCTTAGACTGATTATTAGGACTATGATGAGTTATTTTATGATTATGTATGACATGAGTCTTAGGACGTCTGTTGATGAGGAAGTCTTTCTCCTGGATTCTAATTATCTTCATGACAAAGTTTCATCTAAATTGGTACAGCGGCTTTAGCGTGAAATGTACCCAGCAGACGAACAGGTTTACTTCCAGCAATTCCAAATTTATAATTAAATATGATGGATTAATGTTTAGGTTAATTAATTTTGTTTCTGTTTCACGCCATGTTGTACAAGCGCGATTTTGATGGCCGTAAATCAATTGAAATCGATTCTATTTTAGCGTGGAACATTTCTCGACATGGTTTTAAAGCACTATAGGTACCGTCGTCGAGTTCGAAACCATGTGCAAGAATAAAGTGATCAAAAATATGCGAACGCGAATTTATTATTAAAGGTTACTGCGATCTTTTTGAACAGTTGTGAAAGTCGGTATGTACTCGTATGTATGTAGGTACAGTCGCCATCACATACATCGGTACACTATAGGTGTTCAAAAATATCGGCACATGCACCCTAATGCCTTGAAAATAGAGGTGTGTTCCGATGTTTGTGACGTGCTTCTTTGCTCCGATGTATGTGATGGCGACGGTACATTGTATACTTTTATGAATTCGACTGTACAGTCAAAATCAGATAGTTAGTAACAGCCAAGGTAGCCAAATACATCGTAACACTTCCTTACTCCTATCTATAGTAATAAAGACGTGTTGCGATATATTTGGCTACCTTGGCTGCTACTAACTATCTGATGCTGACTGTACCTACATAAATCATATACAGGGACGTGAAATCAATCTTAATCGACAATTTGACGACATCTGTAGCCTAGTTGGTAGTGACCCTGCCTACGAAGCCGGAGGTTCCGGGTTAGAATCCCGGTAAAATCATTTATTTGTGTGATGAGCATTGTTCCTGAGTCATGGATGTTTTCTATGTATTTAAGTATTTATTTATCTATATAAGCATGTATATCGTCGTCCAGTACAAGCTTTGCTTAGTTTTGGGACTAGGTCGATTTGTGTAAGATTGTCCCCAAATACTTAGGCATTTATTTATTATTTTATTAATCAAATGCTTGTCGTATAAATAAAACCTTAAATACACGACTTATGCAGTAAGTATATAGTAGGAGAATTACCTAACTATTTTTTAATAGTTTTATTATTTTAAAAATTAGTAGTTAGAACGCACATACAAAACAACAACACGCTTCTACATATGATAAGTTTTCCTTAATGTCGTATTTATTGTTCATTCGTATAACTAACATTATAATATTAGGAGGTTATGTTTATTGGTCAAATTGTATGCTTGCATGTAGCATAATCTCCGGAACCACCTATCCAATTAAAACAATATTTGATCAGTATAATTATTTTGATTTAAAGAATAGACTTTCGAGATGAACATTTGGCTATGTATGTTTTAACACCGCCTGCTTTCATTATAATACGCGGACGGAGCCGCAAGGGTACCTTTTTTTTTTTTTTTTTGACGGTGTGAAAATGCTTTATGCATACCCCCGGCCCAGGGGAAGGTTATTTGGGGGGTTATGTGGGACTCTCTCCTCCCGCCGCCATCCGACTGATGATGACTGGAGGAGCATACCCACTAAAAACAAACTGGCGTCACCCGCATTCCCGTTAAGGGGGCGCCATGGGATCGCGAACATTTCACCACGACGCCCCCCGGCGGCCCTGGCTAACCAGGACACCCGCGCAAAAGAAAGGGGAGGGCCAGGACGCTTGACCCTCCCACTCCACAATGTAGAGCCGTGCAGTGTGGATCCCCTACCCACTGGCTCTACTGGGGGAGGACGCGACCAGCGGCCGCAAACTGCGCGCGTCTTCTTCCCCGCCGTCTGCGCCGGCCAGAACGGGAGCGCGTCCGCACTGTCTTCGTGCCCCCTCTCCGCGGCCTCCTTTTGCGAGATGACTGTTTCGCAAAAGGAGGCCACCGCTTCCCACGATCTCTCGCTGCCCAGCATGGCCGCCACGACACTGTGCAGCGAGAGATCACCTACCTTTTTTTTTTTTTTTTTACTTGGGGAAATACAAAAAAAAAACAGGAATGCTAAAAAATAAAAAAGTTGTTATTTGCGGAGATTTCAACATTGACATACTTAAAAGCACAAAAATATCACTAGACTTTCAAAATCTCCTCCTCAATTATAATCTTAAATTAGAAATATATCAAGTAACTAGAATTGCGAGCGGCACATGTATAGACAATATTATTCACAACAAAAATGGATGTAAAAGTAAAGTTATAGATATGGGTCTTTCTGATCATTTAGCGCAATTTTTCAAAATCCCAATCAAAATAAACTACGCATTTACTAAATGGTATGTTAATAAAAGGAATTACTGTTTACAAAATCTACAAAAATTTCAAGATTGCTTACGAAGTGTCTCCTTTGATAATGTGTACCAGGTTAATGATGTTAATATTGCTTATAACAATTTTATGTCAACGTGTAAGACGTATTATGACATTTGCTTTCCAATAAAAAGATGTAGAGTTACAATAGGGAAACGGAAACATAGATGGATTACGCGAGGCATAAAGAAATCATGTAAGACTAAAAGAATATTATATTTGAATTGTCGAAAATTAAAATGTAATAATGATAAACTTTACTATTTTAACTATTCTAAGACACTAAAAAAGGTTATTAACAAATCTCAACGCATTCAAAATAATGCTTATATTATGAATTCCGCTAGTAAAACAAAGGCTGCTTGGCAAGTTATCAACGGAAATATGAATTTACCACCAAAATCTCATATCACACGAATAAAATATAAAAACCAAGTATTTAATTCACCCGAAGATATTGCAAATACGTTTAATAATATGTTTACTAATATTGATAAAGAATCCCAACATACACAAAGTTATACAAATGGGTATCTTAACATGTCGATTACAAAATCGGTCTATCTAAACCCAATCACTCCCGAACACATACATAAAATAATAAAAAAATTAAAAAATACCAATTGTGTTGGTTATGATGGATTCTCCACGATTGCAATAAAACACTGTGCAGAACAACTCATCACACCATTAAGTTACATCATCAACCTGTCACTTACCCAGACAAATTAAAAATAACAATATTAAAACCACTACACAAAAAAGGCGACAGAGAAACATGTGAAAACTACAGACCAATTGCATTAATTCCAGTATTATCAAAGATCTTCGAAAGAGTAATTTTCAATATATTGTATTCTTTTTTAGAAAAATATAGTATTTTAACCCCAGAACAATTTGGATTCAGAAAAAATAAATCAACAACATTGGCAATTCATAGTCTTCTTAGTTCTATTGCCAAATGTTTAAACTCACGAAAACCCATATTATCAGTTTTTATGGATATGTCAAAAGCTTTTGACTTTGTTTGCCACAAAAGACTCCTAACAAAAATATATTCGTATGGAATAAGAGGGTTAGCATATGACCTAATAAAATCATACTTATCTAACAGACAACAATCCACTGAAATTGCCCATATAAACGATGAAAGAATGGAAGTCAAAACAATGTCGAAGTCTATAATGGTAGAATACGGCGTCCCACAAGGAAATATACTGGGGCCATTATTGTTTATATTGTATATTAACGACCTCCCGTGTGCCGTGCAAAATCAAATGGTGCTTTTTGCAGACGACTCCACACTTATAATTGAACCAAAAGATATCGAAAAATATGAATCACAAGCAAATAACGCTGTAAACAATATAATTAGATGGTTTGAAAATAACAATTTGAAAATAAATATAACGAAGACTAAAACAATGCAATTCTATTTACCTCAATCACGCGGAAAGAACGTCACGATAAAATATAAAGATGATGAAATAGAACAAGTAAGTGAAATTAAATTTTTAGGCGTTACAATTGATTCGCACCTCTGTTGGAAACCGCACTTAATAAATCTCTGCAAAAAAGTCAGCCGATACGTATATGTTTTAAAAAACTTAACCATGACAGTATCACAAGCAACTGCACTGAATGCATATCATGCATATGTAGCTTCAAATTTAAGATATGCGATTATACTTTGGGGAAATGCTCTCTGTACACACATGCTACCTTTATTCCGAACACAAAAAAAATGTATTAGGGCTATGTGTTTCTTGAATCAAAGGGAATCATGTAGACCCCACTTTGTTAAACTAGACATATTGACCCTTACTTCTATATATATTTTAGAGTCCTGCATATTTGTTAAAGAAAATATGGATTCATTTAAAATCCACGAATGTCAATTCCCGAGGAAAACAAAAAATTCGATAACCATCTTGCCGAACTATCTACCTAAGACTAGCTTCTATCAAAACTCATTTTTTACGATGGGACCGAGATTATTTAACCACTTGCCAAATAATTTAAAATAACTGCAAATGCCTGTATTTAAACAACGTTTACGCAAACTCCTCATCAAAAAATGTTATTACGACCTAAAAGTATTTTTCGACGATACATTGTGATAATAATAATAATATAATTTGAATACTTACTCTCACTATACTTAATGAAAATATGATGATTTTTATGCTATTCTTTTTTGTTGTAATTTGGATTGTTAATATGATGTAATTTAAATACCTAATAGTCTAATAATTAATGTTTTGAAGAATTTTATACTACTGTTGTTTTCTTATTTATTATAATTTAGATGTAACGGAGCAATTTAATATCGCATGTTATTAAAAAAAAAAGTATATACATGTACATACTTTTAATTTTAAGGACATTGTACGACTTGTAGGCAGGTTATAAATGTTATAATGCACTATAATTGCGTGTTGGCTTACCGCTGGGACAGTCCTATGCTAGCCCGCTGGACGTCCATGCATGTGCAGGTAAAGACGCGCGCACGAGAATTTTAGACCCTAAGTAGTATTATTAACTAACACTCATTTAGTCATGTTAATTATTTTTTACTAACAAATGTGTATGGACCTTGTCTGAAATAAAAATGAATTGAATTGAATTGAATTGAATAAATCATTTAACATCTGTATTACTAACATATAACCAACAATAAAGATTTTGAATTTTGAATTTTACCTTTACGCATTCTACCTAGCCGAGGAACTAGGATGGGTATGACGGGCTCCCGGGAACCCCCCGGACTACCGTCTAAAACCACCAAGGTATGCCCTCTCTGCCGTGTAGTAGGGGCGTCATGGGATCGCGAACATTTCACCACGACGCCCCTCGGCAACAGCCGCAGCTGCCCTCACTACTGAGGCAAAAGCCCCCCCTCCCGTCGTAAGCGTGCAGGGCGACACCATCACGCTTCCCGACCCGACGAAATGACCTCTGCGCCGGGAGATGGTGATAGACCTCGGATTCACCCTCTCCGGTCCCCTTGTAACTTTTTATAGAGGTTTTCTCCCTCGCAGCCACAACTCGGCCCCGGCCTGACGGTTGCAGCCCCCGCGCCTAACATGATTCTTCTGATAGCAGAGGATTTGTCAGGGTTCCGGGTCCGTTATTTATTATAGAGGCAAACGGCAATGGCCTCTCCCTCAAGCCGCACCTGGGGAATCTTGCGATTCCCTGGGCGGAACCCCCCGACCCCCCCGTGTCGGGTTATTGGTAACACCAGCAAGCGATAACTTAGGGTTCACTAAATTATCACTTGCCGTTGTCTCCAGAGCGCACCGGCCAAGACACTACCCATTCCTGCGGATCAACCGAATCAAGAGGAATCGGTAGAGTCCAGACACTCGAGGAGGTTACCCGACCTAGCACCCCGAGAGATCACCTACCTAGTTTATCACAATTTATCTACTTTTAACCCCCGACCCAAAAAGAGGGGTGTTATAAGTTTGACATGTCTGTGTATCTGTGTGTATGTCTGTGGCATCGTAGCTCCAAAACGAATGGACCGATTTTAATGCGGTTTTTTGTCCGAAAGCTAACGTGATCGAGATGGTTCTTAGCTACGTTTCAACAACATCAGTTCAGCCGGTTTTTAAATATTGAACTTTGAAATGAAAATGTCGGAGGTTTTTTAACTTTTCTAAGTTATTATTATATAGTAAAATGAAGACTGTCGAAATGTTTATAATATGTCATTATCATTAGATGACTCGTAGTGCGAAATGGCCGTGGATAGAATAGTTTAATCAAGAATTTGCCAGGTTGCAAGTCTGCATATCCGGCTTAACGCATTTCATCTCTAATAGTAGGGTGACCACCATTTCATAAAGGTCATCACAAGTCACAGCTTTATGATGGGGTTAGAAGAATATGATTAGGCTTTTAACTTTCAGGACTTATAATTTGGAGTTATACAGGATGACTGGTAATTCGACCTATTCCTTGAAAGGGGTTATACTAGAGCTAATTTGCAACAATTTATGTCCAGTCAACCAGGGGTCGAAACTCGCTGGTTTCCGAGATATTCGAGTTTTTAGTTTGTATGAAAAAAAATCTCATTGCAGCCTTAAGCTGGTGATTGTGACAAAAGTACTTCCATTTGGATGGTAAAAAAATATTTTTGTCACAATCAGCACTTTATGGCTGCAAGGCGATTTTTTTTCAAACAAACTTATAAACTCGAAAAATTAAAAAATATCGTGTTTTGACCCCTGGTTGAATGGACATAATTTGTTGCAAATTAGCTCTAGTACGAGTATAACCCCTTTCAAGGAATAGGTCGAATTACCAGTCACCCTGTATATAAGAAAAGGTTTTAAACACATGATTCTAACTCCGCTGTCATAGTCAACAACCGTGAAGCATGGAGGATCACATAGTAATTTGCCACGGCTAAGCCATGACCGCTGCATTGAATAGCTGGTGATAAATATCAAACAAAATTCCGTACACGAATTCTAAAAAACTTATTGGTACGACTCAAGATTTGAGACTCACACGTGCTTGAACCACCTTTTTAACCGTCTTCAAAAAAAAGGAGGAGGTTCTCAATTCGGATGTATTTTTTTTTTTTTTTTTAATGTTTGTTACCTCAGAACTCCGTCATTTATGAACCGATTCGTACAATTATTTTTTTAATTGAAAGCATATGCTTCCAGATTGGTCCCATTGTTTTCAAAACCCCAGTTATATATTAGGCACGCGTGTAGTAATTTCGGTATTTTCTATTATAACTCGTGTATTTACACCCGGAAATCATAAATTTGGTGATGGTGGAAGTGATGATGAAGACCGCAGATGGCTTGTGGAACTTCTCAATAATGTACCTACTTCAAACTATAAAAGTACGTCACAGATTCTGATATGATTGCGTTGAAATAGCAAACAATGAAGTGCCAAGGGTAATTCTGTGATCCTTGAGGAAACGACGGAAGTCCTCAAATATTATCGGCTCACATACAGTGATTTGGTATTTTTCTCTAATAATCAACGCATTTGCTCTCGAAAATCAGTTCATGTGGTAAATTGCAAAAGAAATGTGGTAATGTTCATGTGGCTTGGCGGAGTACTGAATTGAAGTCGGTTAAAACTTTGTTTTTAAAGTAAATTATTTCGTAAAAAGACAGGCACGCGATTTCTACAGCTCACAGAGCTACTAGCACTAGTATTATATGTACTTATATGTATGTGTCGTAGTGAAATAGTTATAGCCTTCATATTGTTATATGATCTCGTAGGCTTGCCAGTTGCTTCGTGTTGCCAACATTCATGTGAGAATAGGGAACATTACTGCAATGTTCTGCCGCCAGAGGCAGCACTACCACTAATAGTAAAACAGTATAGGAATATAGGGATTCACACACCCATGCACAATTGATTGTCAAATGAGTGGAAAGGATGCTTGCATAGACAATACCGCAAGTGGGAACGAGATACAATGTCAACGCTGCTAGTGTCGCCACCTATGAAGAGTTTTGCGTAATGTTCCCTATTAAAACGAATCAGCAGCCAAAAGTTCAGCAACAAAAGTAATAAAAAGTAATAAAAGTTTTATTTGGCATATTTTCTTACATTAATTTCCAGAGGTCTCCGCACTAGGCTTCGCCTGTGTCGCGGGGAACCAGTTAAAAATTACATTTTGGAATTATGTTACAAGGTACTTACATTCAAAGTATAAACTATAGGAACTTAAAAAGGGACTTAAACCTTAAAAAATAAAAAATTACATTGCACTTTTAGAAAATTACTAAACTGTAAACTTAAGCTAAAGTATAATGTCTAAAATAGCTTCTGTCTCGGCATAAGTTAACGAGTGAAGAAGATTAGAAGTTAGTTTTTTTGCCTCATTTATAGTACGACCCTTAAGGTTACAATGCTTTTGAATCTCGTTATAAGTGGATACCCTTATATAATCTCCGAAACGCTTACCAAATGATGAAAGTACTCTGGGAACTGGTAAGGCAAATACGCGTTTTTTAAGTAGAATGTTATAGCATGTTAACGTTTTGAGAGATCTATGAGTAAGTAAAGACATTTTTAGTAAGAACAGTTTACGGACGGATAGAACATGAGCTTCGGCATAGAGAGCTGTGGTTGGGTAACGGAAAGGTTTTTTAAGCATTACTTTTAAGACAGAACGTTGCGCTCTCTCTATTTCTAACATAGAGGTCTTCGCCGCGCTACCCCAAACTGTAATGCAGTAACTGATTACTGATTGGCACAGCGCGACGTAAACCAATATTAACAAAGATTTCTCAGCAGAGTGCCGAAGTTTTTTGAAAATTAATATGGATGATATTAATATATATGATTCGCGCGGAGAGCTTATGAATATGGGATTTGAAGTTAAATTTTTCATCTACATACAGACCAAGGTACTTAATGACATCAGTGCGTTGAATTGAGTTACAGTTACAAGTGTTGTTTGGAAAATAATGTGTGGATTTTTATTACAGGATTAGAAGGTGGTTTTGATGAGTCAGTCTTATAAAAGCATAGAAATTTCGTTTTACTGTTATTGAGGGAGGCTCCCATGATTTTGATATACTCACACACACGTTCGACTACACTCATCCATGAATGTGTGGGAATTTTCGGTACCTATTTATAAATGTTTCACTAGAGTATTCTAGTTATACAGCTATAGGTATCTATAGATCTTGCTCGTAATAAAACCATATAAATAAAATATTAATAAATTAGGGGACATCTTACACAAATCATGGGATATCATATAACGAACCTACAGGGGCCACCTTCTTTTCGCAACTAACGTTTGGCAAACTGATTCATTTCGCAACTTTTCATTTCCCAAACTCTGAAACTGTAAATATTCCAGGATTTATTTCAGGGCCATCGTGTAGAACCCTAAAGGTTAGGTTAAGTTAGTTTATAAAAATCCTGAAATATTTAACAGTTTCAGAAATATGAAGAGGTTGGGAAATGAAAAGATGCGAAATGAATCAGGTTGCCAAACGTTAGGTTGGAAACATTAGTGAACCTAGTTACATAAAGAACGCACTAATGAACAAGTAATACAGTGAGACCGAGATTCTATACAAGATATTAAAATGTTCTCCATGCAGACTTTATTTAACGACAAATGAGAATTTGAACATTTAAAAAAAAATACCAAACATTCTGTAGTGGTAATTATAAAGTGAAAAGTCCAATTAACGATATGTTTCCTCGTGCTAAAAACTTATCGTTTTAAAACGTTTTAATTTCTTGCTGGGTGTAGAATTTAGCGCGGATCGGAAAAGGAAATCGGACTTTTTCTCTCGTGTTTTAAAAATGGCTCAACGGAAGTGAGTGTTTCCGCCATCGAATTAAAAGTTTCGCAGATTGAAGAAATTTAATTAAAACGAAGGCGTTAAATTATCAGTACTTGTTAGTTAACAAATAAGTTGATCATGACGTATTTTAAACGCTAAGTACAATAGCACCAAAATCGTCTAAGTGTGAGACAGACTCGTACACAGAAGGTTCCATATCACAAACATTAAAAAGTTTTTCGTACAGAGATCTTCTTTATATTTTTACACGACTGCCCAACAAAAAGAGTGTAATATTTTTATAATATTTTTTAAACCCGCCAAATCATGCTTTTCAAAATAGACGAAAAGACAAAAGTACAGTGAAGGCTTGGTAATAGCAGATATACATACATAGGTACCATAACAATGAACCCATTTACATGTAAGTAACTAGTATTATAAAAAGCAATCGTACTTCAGAGGGGTAGGCACTTAACGTTCAGAAAGGCGCGTTAGGACAATCCAACAACTGTCATTTTTCCATATAAAATTTGACATTTAGATCTACCTAACGTGTACGTGCGTTACGTGAACGACCATAGTATATAGTTACATTGACTATAGTATATTCGGACTAGCGACGTACAGTCACCAGCATTAATATCTGCCACAACAAAGCACGCATACATATCTGACACGACTCTATGTCTAATGACATAAGGACTTGTCAGATATTTTTGCCGGCTTTGTTGTGGCAGATACTGATGCTGGGAACTGTACTTATATTCAATATTTTTTAGCATACGGCCTGCCTGATCATGAGTAGCCAGCGTAGCCTATGGACGCTGGGAATCAACTTTATTGACATGATTCTGCTCCAAACATGAGTGAGATGACATTCGGGTTTGTTCTTTTACTCTGCTATAATATTTGATGGGAGTACTTTAAAAGTAAAAAATATACAACATCATAAACATTTAAGAGCTTAGCTCTTGTCACTGGAAAAATATATATATTAATTAATTAATGTACAATGTTACACTTGTGTCAGAAATCAATTCCTTATATCTAACATTTCTAACAATACCATACTAAGTAGTAGGTACCTAAGTATATCATGCTCAGCATTGAAAATATTACAAAACTAGCTGTTGCCCGCGACTTCGTCCGCGTAGAACTTTTTATCGTCTTAGAAAATGATTTCTCTCAATACAAAATTTGAACCCTCTTTTAGGGGATAATTAAAAAAAAAGTTGATGTTCATTTTCTAGTTTGTGAACAAACAGTCTAAAACCAAAGTTAAAAATCTCATACTTTAAAAATGCCTTGAAATAATCAAACTTTGAACCAATTTTAACACTCTTAGGGGATGAATTTGGAAAAGCTCTGAAATCAGTTTTGTAGTCTTTTAACGTACAGAATAAGACCGAAGTTAAAAATCTCTTACTCACACTTTAAAATTTTATTGCTCGCCATTTAAAATTTGAACCCCCTTTTAAACCTCCTTAGAGGTTGAATTTTTCTAATCGCTGAAAGAACTTTTTTCGTAAACTTTTAAGTCTCTAGCTCAAAAAAAGTGTTGCCCATACAAAGCTTTCTTAACCCCCTTAGGGGTGGAATTTTCTAAAACTCTGAAAGTACTTTATTATTAATTTTAATAAGTAACATTTCGAATAGTTTTAAGTCTAGTAAAAAAAAAAGTTTTTCCCACACAACACTGGCTACCCTTCTTAAGGATCTTAAGGATCCCCTTAGGGATGGAGTTTTCTAAAACGCTGAAAATTCTTTTTTAGTATTCTAATAAGTAATCTTTTTGCAAAGTTTTAAGTCTAACTCAAAAAAAGTGTTGCCCATGCAAAGCTTGCTCTCCTTTTTAACCCTATTAGGGGTGGAATTTTCTACAACGATTTGTGTTCTTTTTTTGTATTTTAATAAGTAATCTTTTTACAAAGTTTCAAGTCTCTAACTCAAAAACATAAACTTTCCCTGATAAAAACTTTGCACCCCTTTTTATCCCCCTTAGGGATAGATTTTTTCAAAACGCTGAAAGTCTTTTTTTTTGTATTTATATAAGTAATCTTTCTACAAAGTTTTAAGTGTCTAGCTCAGAAAAAGTGTTCCCCATACAAACCTTGCACCCTTTTTTAACCCCCTTAGGGAATGATTTTTGTAAAACGCCGAATGTAGTATTTTTCATGTTCTAATAAGTAATTTTTCGTCAAAATTTTAAGTCTCTATTAAAAAAAAATATGTTTTTCCCATACAAACTTTGCACCCTATTTTACCCCCTTAGGGGTGAAATTTTCCAAAACGCTGAAAGTACTTTCTTTGTATTTAAATAATCTTTCTACAAAGTTTTAGGACTCTAGCTAAAAAAAATAGTTTCCCACATACAAACTTTGCACCCCTATTTTAGCCCCCTATTTTTAGGGGTAGAATTTTTTAAAACGCTGAAAGTACTTAATTTGTATTCTGATGACTAATCTTTCTACAAAGTTTTAAGTCTCAATTTAAAAATAATATTGTTTCCCCCATACTAAATTTGCACCCCTATTTTACCCCCTTAGGGGTAGATTTTTTAAAACACTGAATCTAGGTACTTTATTTGTATTTTAATGAATAATTTCTCTACAAAGTTTTAAGTCTCTATTTAAAAAAAAAGTAGTTTTTCCCATACAAACTTTGCACTCTATTTTACCGCTTTAGGGGTAGAATTTTCTAAAACCCTGAAAGTTCTTTATTTGTATTCTAATGACTGATCTTTCTACAAAGTTTTAAGTCTCTATTTAAAAAAAAAATCTTTCCCCCATACAAACCTTGCACCCCTATTTTACCCCCGTAGGGGTGGAATTTTCCAAAACGCTGAAAGTGTTTCATTTGTATTCTAATAACTAATTTTTCTACAAAGTTTAAGTCTATAGCTCAAAAAAAAAAGGTTCTCCCATACAAACTTTGCACCCCTATTTTACCCCCTTAGGGGTAGAATTTTCAAAAATCCCTTTTTATCCCTAGCCCACGTTATAAAAGCAACATACTGTGCAAAAATCAACTCTCTAAGATTAGTAGTTTCAGCTGTGCGTTGATGAGTGAGTGAGTGAGTGAGTGAGTGAATAAGTCAGTCAGGACATAGGCATTTATTATGTATAAATAGATAGAAGATAATGAAACTCCCATTCAAATATCTCAAAAAATTATGAAGCTACATCCGTTTTAATGTCGCTTGTTAGAGTGAAAAAACGATGAGGGACTGTGACGTCAATATACTCGAGCGTCATAGTAAAAAACAATCGTTTCATATGAAGGTGCGTTTTGCGGAAAAGGGACAGAACATACCCCCTCTTAAAACTATGGACTCTTATAACTTAATCATTACCTATATAACCTCTTGCTTTGTTTTTTTCTCCATTTGACTATATTTATTTTAAATTCTTTTTCGAGAAAATACATTATGATTATTTACCATATTTTCGATTCCTGAGCTATAACCACGAACTTCGGAATTCGAAAATATTCGGGTATCTCTATCTCTATCGCACTAACCATACTCGAGTGACAGGGATGCAAATATATGAACATTGAGTATCGGTTTTCGTGGTAGCGCCGCAGGTACTTTGGCTGAATGCGCCGAGCGCGTGCCATTGTCATTAAAAAAAAACAAATTCGTGTTAATTATATTGTTCAAATTTGTTGATTTCATTTATTGAAATTACGACATAAAACGACATTTGCGCATATAAGTTCTCATATCAGAATCGAATATTTTTTTATGGTTTATATTTTAGCATTTGTCTCGTAAAGGTCTATCGTAGACGGGATTTAAATTATTAAAAGTGAAAGGCAAAGCAATTCCGCCATTTTGACGAAAATTTGACGTTTCTTATAGCTGACAGTTGGAGCAGCGTTTGATTTCAATAAAAATAAATGAAAAATTAAATGAAGTCGTATATTTCGGAAAATTAATTAATTGTCGCAGTCGGATAAAAACTATCCTAAGTTGTAGCTAGAATAATAATGTACCTATATAAAATGTTTCATATTTTTCCGTTCATGGGATGCTGAGAACATTCGTACCGCGCAAAGCTTAGTTTCAAACTGGCTGATTCTTTTTTTAATTTAGAGATTTATTATAAGTGGAGACAAAGTAATAATGTCATCTGGAATTTTTAACTCTATGACTCTGTTTGTGAAATACATAAGGCTCTCTTTTGGTTGTTCATATTATAGTCTCTATGCTAAAGCTCTATAAATGCCCAGATATCTTTAAAATACAAAGAATTTTTGACTCTATCAATGTCAAGATGATTTTGAGACTATCCGTTGTAATCCGACCGGATGGCCACCATTCCGGAAGTAGGGCCGGAACCGTCAGGTGTGTTCTGATTAAACGCCAAACTGGGCAGCTCTTTCACTTGCACACAAGCGATCTTACGCCGTACGCCACATCAGACGGTTTAAAAAATGTGAGATGCAGCAGAAGGCTAAGTAGAGAAAATAAACAGCAATGTTCGCTCTGATGTAGTTTCCACACACTACCCTGGCCAAAGACAGCATTCGAGGATCAAAGTAATTCAAAATTTGTTTTTACGTCACACCTGGCCATTTAGTAGCAATTACCGCACGCTACGCGTGCAGGAATTGCCAAAATAGTACATTTCGATGCTAGTGTGGAAAGTATGTCATTATGTCACGAGTGCCGAGATATCTTGCCACGAGCCGTAGGCGAGTGGTATGACTCGGGTAGAGTGAAGAATGACATTTCCGCACGTGTATCGAACGACGTTTTTAATACAGTTGCGAAAAAATAAGAAAAACAACAAGTAAGAACAGTATTTTTTTTAACAACTTTATTATTTTTTCAACTGTATTACAATGATGTTACAGAATTAATAATATAAAAGTTTCAAATTCCTTACTTTGTTTCTTATTTTTTCGCAACTGTATTAAAAAGAGGCGTTCGATACACGTGGAAAAGTAAAAGGCACTAGTGCGCAAAATACAACTTTGCGCACGATTTGCAGCTACTAAAAGTACCACTTTTTGAGCAACTGTATTAAAAAAAGACTTTTTACTGTTGTCTGATGTCGAATATATTACTGAAGTATTAAATGAATACTGAGGTATTAAATAGATTAACCCGCTACACTTACCTATAATTGCTCGGATTTCAGTCAGACCAAGTCCTTGAACCTTTCCTGTCAAGGGTCTACTTACGTAACATTTTGTACTAACCACGGGCGGTAATAAAGAAAATCTCAGATCGCATATTTATCGCCCTTGCCTTCGGCTCGGGCGTCAAATACCTGCGATCCGAGACATTCTTTGTTTTACCGCCATAAAGTAATGTAATATTCTTGCATTATTTGAGCGATGGAGATGTTGTCCACATATCTGCAGAACAAAATGGTGATTATATTTATGGTTGCGGTCATTGAACGAGCGAGCGAAGCGAACGAAGTTCTCCGTTTCAGCTTGGGCCAAACATCTTTCGTATGTCCGCAGTTCCAGACCCGGCTGTTCTCTTCTCCAGGTCGCATTTCTCAACCGATTCTCGTGAAGTTTTGTGAGCAGGTTCAGTAATTATACAGCTTTTTCTTGCTAATTCAGTTATTCAAAATTAAAAAAAAATATTAAATAAGTTTCTGTCAAAAAAATCATTTTTGGTATAAGCTTTTACTGCCGACTGTTTTTTTCTGCATACCATCATCAATTACTCATTGAGACGATTCTAACGAGCCCAAACTCGATGGGGTTGTGTCGTTTTATTGTGGAGTTCCTATGGCCACCTTCCAGCTCCAGTATCAGATCAGCTCCAAGTCATCATAATATTGAATTTTCATGCAATATACATATGCTTGCAAAATTTCAGCTCAATTGGATAACAGGAAGTGACTGAAAAATGGATTGCAAATTTTGACGGCCAACTTACATATTTACATACTTACATACGAACAGTGCAAGTTAATATAAAGCTTGTAAAAAGACAGGCTCGTGAGTTCTACAGCTCACAGAGCCACTAGTGTGGAAGTTACATCCCCTGAGAGGTACAAATTCGAAAGTCACAACGGACGGCTTAAGATCACAGATCCAGTGTTGAATGAGGATTCCCGTTTGATGCACTCAACAATTAGCTCCGTGCTTGATTATGCTTGTTAGCTGAGTCCACATTCCGATCATTACCTATACCTATCAAAATTTGCGCCTAGTTTAGCGGATATAATGTAAATTACATTTCTAAACATTAGGTACTATTATGACTAGATACGCAAAGTTGATAGAGAAGTCACATTTAAATGTAGTCCACAGACGGATTAATAGTCTGATTCTGAAATATACACTGCAAAACTAAAGTTTTTGTTCGACATTAACATAAGCTAGGGGCAAATTTTGCTACGGGGTACAAGGAGAAATCTCTTTCTTATAAAAGGGGTTTCCAAATATAAATAAATACATTTGTAAATGTGTGGGGACTGGGGACAATCAAAAAAAAATCTCACACAAATCGATCTAGTCCCAAACTAAGCAAAGGCAACGATATACATACTTAAATAGATAAATAAATACTGTTATAGATAGAAAACATCCATGACTCAGGAACACATATTCGTGCTCTTCACACAAATAATTGTCCTTACCGGGATTCGAACCCAGGACCTCTAGCTTCGTAGGCAGGGTCACTATACTAACAAGGCTAATGTGGTCGTGCAGAAACAGAAAATTGCAGAACAAGTTACAGGCCTTAGTGAAATAGGCCCCATGTAGAGATCTAACACATCCTGTGAACATATCGTTTAATAATTACAGCCAAATTAAATTAGTAGGTATGGAAAGGCAAACATTGGCTTTGCGACGACGCTCGATATCAAAGTATTGTAATTTTCACAGTTTTTCCAGAGTAGCGTTCAAACTTTCAAAGCGCACGTCAGGTACAGTCAAATACATCATTATCTCAGTAGAAAAAGGACGCAATAATATTGTTGACACGCCCTTGTTGCTCTTGAAATGTAAAGATAATAGGGGTGTAGACCCTACAAGAAAGAAGGCAAAAAAATATGCCTAGTGACGAAAATCCCATTAATATATCTCAAAAAATTACGAAGCTACAACTGTTTTAATATTACTTGTTAGAGAGAGAAAGCGCTCATGGATCATGACGTCACGATCCCTGAGCGCTCACTCGCTACGCCCAGGATTCTATTTTTAAACCACTCGCCTCGGTCAGGATTCTATTTTCAAACCACTCGCTTCGCTCGTCCATTCCCTAGCTCGTAGTTCAACCCTAGAATCCATTCGTTAGTTCGTGTTTCAATTCTACACTCGCGGTTAAAGTATAACTTTGCACCCTTGTATAACAAATAACTATTTAATGCAATCTTGCACGGCTTTTTGTCTGCAAGGACACTTGTGTGTATATCTTATGCTATACGTATTATTTAGAAAGTTAGGTAGCAAGTACTCACACGTCCTCTGATGATATGATTAAATCTATTTACAATAAAGCCTTCATGTTTCAAAAAACGATTGATCATGGGCTAATCTGTCAACTGTCATATGTCACCTCGTCGCGTCAACATTAAACTCAATTTTGTAATCAAGTTATAACTTTGATAATTAGTTTACACCAATTTGCTAGAAATATACTTATTACTGTATTTTATATCTACGATTTCAGTGATTTATTTAGTAGGTAGGTACACTGTGGTCATAGTTTTGTCTTGGTCGTGATCCATAAAAAGGTAAACAAATAATACTAAGTACGTTTGATAAGTTTTTATCACCACATAGTATAAAACAAAGTCGCTTCCCGCTGTCTGTCTGTCCCTATGTATGCATAGATATTTAAAACTACTCAACGGATTTTGATGTGGTTTTTTTTTATAGATAGAGTGATTCAAGAGGAAGGTTTATACGTATAAAACATGCATGTATTATACATATAAAAGCCGGGACGGGTCGCTAGTTTAGCTTTATAGCGATAGGTCCGGCTGTTGCTACACCTGATTATAATTGCTTACATCTAATATTGTTCTGCGTTTCTTTGTTTTGTTGCAATAATAGTACATTGTGATACAAGTGAGGTATGTTGATCATTACATCAGAGGCGGAATTGTCACGCGAACCGTAGGTGAGCGTGATAATAGAGCCGAGGATGTAATTATCAAAGCTCACGCGTGTCATACGACGTTTTTCAACACATTTGCGAGGAAAAAATCCTTTTCATAAAATGAAAATGTTACAGGCTCCTAAGTTGTTTTCTTTAGTTATTGATGACAACAAGTTTTTACATACATTTATACATCTCCAATAATGTACAGTGGCGTCAATTCTATTTATCACTTTTCGATTCACCACGAGTCAACATTTTTAATAATAACCAAACACGCATAATCTAATCAATGTTTACAAATATTTGTGTAATTACTTATAATGGCGCGCAACTATTTTTTTTAATGGAAGTCGCGCAGTGCGCCCGCAGCGAGGCTTAGATGAAATCTCTAAACAGCCAATACAAAATAAAATAAATATTTTGTTATTCAATATAAATTCATGTAAAATGTTATCAAAATTAAATAGTTTTACTAAATGAAAAGTTTCTATATCACATCCAAGAAGAAATAATCAATTAATTCACAAGAAGGATTTAATTTGTTTAGTCGAGTAAGAATCCATTTGCCGAGAATTAAAAACAAACCTGTATAACCCGGTCAATTTAAGAATGCGCCGAGTCCATACATACACCATGCTGCAAGGTGCCACGTGTCTTAATCGGGATATAAACATCTAAACTACACGAGTGTCGTAATGTTATAAAACACGCGTGTTTAATACCCAGGATTATGAGTCTAAAAGCGGCACAATAAGAGGCACGTTACGAGCAAATGTGTTGAAAAGAATATTACTACTACATACTGAAATGTTATCGGTTTAAAAAGCCTGGGAATAAGACTTGGGACCACTATTTTTCTGGGCCCACGTCTCAACTCGCATACGTCCTTAGGATACGGTGTCTTCTTATTTACCATTATTAATATAAAAAAAAACGATTTTAATGTGTTTCTCTTCCTCGTTTACACACTCCAAAGCGAAGTGATTAAATTGCCCCCAGATTTAGGTGTATAGTGTTTCACGGTCGATAGGAGTTGGCTATGAAGCCAATGCACTAAACGGTCAACCGCCATATTCGGGGCCAGTGGCCGTGTGCGGTTTAACGGTGCGGTCCCACTGCTGGCTCGGATTATGGTCGTGACAATATCGCCTTTTAAGCCGGGGCGTCGAGCAATGTTGGCGTGATTGCACGGCATGCACTCACAACAATACTTAAACGTATATTTTTTAGGGTTCCGTACTCAAAGAGTAAAACGGGACCCTATTACTTAGACTCCGCTGTCCTTCCGTCCGTCCGTCCGTCCGTCTGTCACCAGGCTGTGTCTCACTGATACCGTGATAGTTCCAGCTAATATTTTCACAGATGATGTATTTCTGTTGCCGCTATAACAACAAATACTAAAAACACAGAATAAAATCGTTTTTTATAGATAATGGTACGGAACCCTTCGTGCGCGAGTCCGATTAGCACTTGGCCGGTTTTTTAAATACCACGTCGGTAGCTAACAAGAGTACGGCCCGCCTGATGGTAAGAAACTACCTTAATAGCCTAATGGACGTTGTCGACCATTTAAAAACCTGTGAACCTGTGTGGGAAACTCCATCTCTTTCTTGAAGAACCCCGCAGAATACTGTAGTCCCTCGGGAAAACCGCGGCAGGGAGTTCATTCTACAGCCGCGGCGTTTGTGGGAGGAAATTCCTCTGGAACCATACCCTGCGGCACCATTTCGGGTGGTGAGTGAGTGTACGTGGTCGTGTGCCATAGGTATCTGATGCATTAAGCGTGTGGCCGCTACGCGCTAGCTGCAAAGTTTATCATATATTACCATTTTGAGATGCGTGATGCCTTATATGTTGTATAGGCAATATACCGGAAACAACGCTATGCGCGACGCCGTAAATCATATGAAGGGTCCACGGAAAGAACATGTCTAGTCACATTTTCTTTCAAAATGGGATTTTAATGTCACGTTAAGTTCATAACGAGCTCAACATTTTGACATTAAAATCTCATTTTGAAATAAAATGTGACTAGACATGTTCTTTCCGTGGACCCTTCATATAATGTGTAGTGATGCTATCTGAATAGCTTAACCTAACTACCCAGCGATGGTTCAAAGCACAAAAAAGCTGCACGTTCATTAATGCTAGTTTATGTTTTATCTATAGCATACCTCCCGAAGATGCGATGTGATAACCTGCACCTTGTCTCTAGCTGTCAAAACAGCGAATCCTCAAATCAAACACGGATCAGTAACGCGCCATTTTGGATTCGCAACGGTCCATAAGCTGGTCAACAAGGCAAGCTGTATGCTTGTGCGGCCACTGTCGTAGTTTATACACAAAGTAGAAACAAGACACTTCTTCACGTTCTATATTGAATGTAATAAAATGTTGTCCACAGCTAAACAATGGCGAAGATGACAGAAGCGGAGATCCTAGCGAAGATGAAGGTTCTAGAAGACCGCATAAAAGCCCCGTCCATATGGGGCCGCGTGCCATGCGGAGTCCGCTTCGAGGACCTACAGGACAAATACTACGAAGATGCCGTCAAGCTGTTGAAGAAACATTATCTGGCAGAAGAAGTAAGTATACTGCTATACAAGTCCCTGTCTTGTTTGAATCTTGACTTGTATGAAAGTATTATACTTGCAATCATTACTTTATGTCTGTCAATTTAAACCAGCTTGACAGGACTGGCTTCCCACGCGGCAGCTTGACTCACGAGTTCCTGTCAATGTGACAAGTGAGAAAAGCGTTGATTGCAGACGCCATTGAAGTAAATCAGACATCATGTCATCAACTCATCAACCTTATCAACCTACATATTTTATACTAATCCGCCTACACTCACAACTTTGAATTACCCTGGTGGTTTTTCATTCAAAAATAAATATTAATAGTAACATAATATGACCGCATTAATGATGATGCGGTCATATTATGTTACTATTAATATCATACGTGGGTTCGCTGGATGCGGGTGGCGCAGGACCGGTCATTGTGGCACGCTTTGGGGAAGGCCCATGTCCAGCAGTGGACGTCTTTCGGCTGATATGATCGCATAATGATTTTACCCATTACCACTTATCCAATAGCAAATAAATGAGTAAACAAAAACTAAATCCCTATATTATGTAGGTACTATACTAAACTTGAGGGGTTCCATAATTCGATCTTCACCTAATACAAAAATATAGCTGAAAATGCATAAACAGGAAGCATCTCCGCTTTTTAAAAGTCGTTTGAATAAACTGGTGACGTGCGTAATTGCGTATTGATCGGCGTTTGCCTGTGTTTGTCTCCTTTGCATAAGCTACTTCGTAAGCACCTCCAAAATCTTCAGGCAACCCAACGCAAGCATCAAAGGATCAAAGAATTTGCATTCCCCTTCCGTTTCACGGGCATAAAAAGTCTTGCATCTGCTTCAGACGTTGAGCACTTAATTAGCAAACTGACGGAGAGGGAAGATGAATTTTTAAATTTTAATTTAGTTAATTAAGATATTTTGCGCGGCGAGAAACTGACCGGAAAGCAATCGCGCCTGAGATGCAGTCGCCGGTGTGACTGTTAGCGATTTTATTTTATTTGTTTTCAACACATATTGGATGTGATGTGTCATTCTTAGTTCACTGTCAGCCGTCCCACATCTTTCACGTCATCTTTCATTATTTCACTGGACCCGCGGGGACTATTAGTGTGATACTGGGATATGTTCAGATTTCATATTCATATTCATTTATTCATTGTATAGTCATGTGTAGGTACAATAATGTTGGGGTTTGGTTACATTTCAAGAAAGTCTGTACATGACGCACAGAGGGCACACAATAGCGCTCATACTTAACTGATAATAGTATTTAAATTCAAGTATATACAACATTTATTTATTTATTCATCTTTGTCATCAAGGAATTCATTTAACGAGTAGTAGCTCTTCTTTATCAAGAATGCCTATAGACGGTTGTTGAAGATGTTTCTAGAACTTAGGCATTTTGTCTCGTAGCTAATTTTATTAAATATCTTTATACACATCACGTTACGGCTACTACAGTATGCAGTGTTAGTTTCGAGAATACGGTGCGTGCTAGTTTATTTTTACAATCTTTATATTAACTTGCACTGTTCGTATGTATGTAAATATGTAAGTATGTAAGTTGTCCGTCAAAATTTGCAATCCATTTTTCAGTCACTTCCCGTTATCCAATTGAGCTTAAATTTTTCATGCATATGTATATCGCATGACAATGCAATATTATGATGACTTCGAGCTGATGTGATGCTGGAGCTGGAAGGTGGCCATAGGAACTCCGCAATAAAACGACACAACCCCATCGAGTTTGGGCTCGTTCGAATCGTCTCAATGAGTACTTGATGATGGTATGCAGAGAAGTACAGTCGGCAGTAAAATCTTGTACCAAAAATGATATTTTTGACAGAAACTTATTATACCTGGTCTCGTATCGTCGCGGTTAGTCGGCGAGTCTAGTGAACAACTGAGGGTAATTTCTAACAAATTTGCAAACTTCTAATATATAAATTGATTTTGTTTAAAGCAGTTACGCTGCTTACGAAATTTATAAACTTCAAATTAAAGGAAAAATTGAAAAATTCCGGCTCGGAGCCTGAATTTTTCAATTTTATATAAATTGATGTTAAAGTGAGGATACCGTACTTTTGAAAATAGGGCTTACAGCTTGCGGTGTTCTTAATGTTTGCAAGTATGCGAACGCACTTTTTTTGGAGGATGAATAGGTCAGCTACATTTTTATTTTATGCTTCCCCAAACAAAATGTTTCGGGTAGTTTGACAGATTTTCTATTTGATACATAATCTTTCTTACCTGACTCACTCCAGTCACCCCTAAAATTACTTCATCTCAACTCGTAATTCGTAACAACATTTTGCGTAATATTCATTCCTAGCAGAACAAAATAGTCATGGACTTGTCATGAGCTCACCGAGCCTAAAATTGGAGATCACAATTCGATTTTATTTTGTTAAGTCAGACCAGAATTCCGCTATGCATAAATGCCGAGATTTCTATTTCGTATCTAATTAGCGACCCGCTCCGTGTTTAATATTAAAACCACCCATGAAAATAAAACCCACAAAATATCAATGATAAAATACGAGTATGTCTGTATTGTCTGTATTTAGTATCTGCAAACATTTAATCGTCCGCTACGTGAGGCGCCCCATTCGAGAGCACTCAGCAATTCTTTGGGATCCTTTTTTTAATAAACCTCTTTTGGAGTTTATCCAAGAGACATAGCTTTTCAATTCGCTTCCAATTCCCCAAGTTTCGTTTCACTCGGATAATTAGATTAATTCACCAAAATTGCCTTCTCGTACAATGACTTTGAAGAAATTTGAGGTGCGGTCATGGTTCCTGCGGACACAGTACTGTGTAAATTAAAATTAATCAGTATCCTAACTTAATACGTAAATAGTTTTATGCTTGTCATAACTCATACATAAGCTTTGACGTAGTAACTTACTTTGTTGCTAGTTTTACTGATTTGTATTAAACAATAGCTTAGCTTAGTTCTTGTGGAAAAGAAGTTTTGTGCCTAAGTATTATCCGCTTCACATAAAAGTTGGTAGTGGTAAACTGTTTCAGTCGATACCATAACTCCCGGTTTTGTGCCACCAAAAATATTCTTATGTCAGAAACGGCTTCGGCAGTAGTCATCAGTAACACGTTACAAAGCTGTCAATCTTGTGACAATGTTATACTCATACTCATTTATTGACGATACAAAAAAAAATACATATCAAAATATGTCAATTATTAAATTATTCGATTCACTTAATTTAATTTATATAATTTCATTCCTTAGTGCTTAAATAAGTAGGTATAATAAGTCTATAGAATATAATTAAAGAGATATAATTTCAATGTCAATAATTTGATAATTTTAACTAGTTATTCATCAGCTGCTATATTTTTAACCCCCGACGGAAAAAGAGGGGTGTTATAAGTTTGACGTGTCTGTTTGTCTATCTGTCTGTGTGTGTCAGTCTGTGGCATCGTAACTCCTAAACGAATGGACCGATTTGAATGCGGTTTTTTATCCGAAAGCTAACGTGATCGAGATGGTTCTTAGCTACGTTTCAACAAAATCTGTTCAGCCGTTTTTGAGATATTGAACTTTGAAATGAAAATGCAGAATATTACCCATGCCGTGCCTTTACATTACATTATCGCACTAGTGCCTTTTCATTACATATCTTTTTAAATATTAGCAAAATAATGCAGAATATTACCCATGCCGTGACTTTTACATTACATTATCGCACTAGTGCCTTTTCATTACATATCTTTTAACATTTTAATTTTTATTTTATTTTTTTTTCCTCGCAAATGTGTTGAAAAACGTCGTATGAAACACGTGAGCATTGGTCATTACACTTCTCGTCTCCATTAAGCCTTCGCCTTCGGCTCAGGCTTAAAAACCGACTCGAGTGTAATGACCAACATAGCACACTTGTATCATAATGTACTATTATATGTTTTTATATATTTAATGAGATAAGATAAAATGGTTTTATATATTTTATACTACTATTCAAATTATCTAAATATATAAGTAAGCGTGTACATATTATTCCTAAGTAAATTTGATTTCACCCCAGCCCAGCTATACGCGTGCCGCGCTCCGTCCTTTTGCAGACCAAATCTTACATTAAACAGTGACGCAAACAGCCTCATAATTACGATACCTTCGCTTTCAGCTGACTTTCAGATCCGTAAAGATATCTGAAGACAAAGAAGGCGTAGACGAGTTCACCCACAACCTCCGGATATGGATGAAGGACAAAATGTCAATAGCGGCCGTGAAGGAAGGCACAGAGAAGCTGGTCGGATGTCTCATCATGAGGATCCAGGAGAAAAGTGAGTACCTGTTGTTGGTGGTGGAGGTGCTGTTATACTAAGTATGTAGTGTAGTCACATTAAGGGGGTGAAACTGTCTGGAGCCGGCCGGAGGTTCGTGCGTACTAAAGGATTTCTTGCCACACGGGAAGCGTTCTGCAGTCTGCGGTCACGTCAAACAAAAACAAAGGTGACCTGACCGCAGAACGTATCTATCCAGTGTGGCAAATCCTTAAGTGTAGACAAGCTCCTCCCAAACCAAAAAAGCTGCTGCTGTTTGTTCGTCCCAGTGTGTGTATTTAAAAGGTTTACATGGGTCTAACGCCATATTTATATAAATTTATTCGTGACGTTTTGAAACAGACATAATTATACATCTTGGTCTGAGGTTGCACCCAGCAAGTTGTGAACGATGATAGATATGGGTACTCAACATTGCACAAAAACTAAAAAAATGTGCACTGTAGATCCAAAAAAACCACTACTCGTGTGGTTTAGGCCTGAGAAGAGCAGATAGAAATCGGTTAATCGCGGCATTTCGAATCTAGCAGAGATCTGCTGCGATTGGGCGATTTTCGTCCACTTCGAATATTATAACTATATCGGCCTATAATTTACAGTATACAAGTGAATCATAATAATTTAGGTACGAGGAAATACCTAATTGCAGTTCATAAAACTAGCATAAAATCGATATTTCCAGCACTGAAAAATCAGTATAAATTGTAAGCGATGAAGCCCTTTTAGATGAAACAATGCTATTCCATCATGATATCCAGTTCTTGTTCACAAGTGACATTTTATAATACAGTCCCTTCATAATTAGACTTTAAAGCCAAATTATAAGGTGCAATTAAAAAAAAAACCGGCCAAGTGCGAGTCGGACTCGCGCACGAACGGTTCCGTACCATTATCAATAAAAATATTTATTTTATTCTGTTTTTAGTATTTGTTGTTATAGCGGCAACAGAAATACATCATTAGTGAAAATTTCAACTGGAACTATCACGGTATCAGTGAGATACAGCCTGATGACAGACAGACGGACAGCGGAGTCTTAGTAATAGGGTCCCGTTTTACTCTTTGAGTACGGAACCCTAAAAAACCATGTGGTAAATAAGTCCTCACGTAGGATACATGCTCACCTGTCCTCGTAACAGATAAATCAATCGTGATCCGCACCATATGCTTTTTCGCACAATGCGTTGGACCTTTTGCGATGTAGGTCAACCTCTGCTTAATTCTTCAAACTCGTATCTCGCTATGAGTTCATTTCTCAAAGTGAACCTTATGTTATGCGTGTCAAGGTTGCTTTTATGCATGAGGATTTTGAGAAATATACAAGCTTGAAAAAATAATTTGCAATGAAGAAAACTCTCCGTGCACGTCTTTTTTCCGTTTCGACGTCCAGTCCGGGTATGAAGAGGACGATTCGATTGGTTCTAATGAAATTTGCAAGAATGTTTTTTTCGGGTGTCTATTAGAATTTCCATTATGACGAAATAATATTTGAATTTAGGTGACATAAAGACAGAGCTTCCAATGTTGTTTAGTTGGACAAGATGGACATAAATAATGAGTAATGACCAAGTAGCGATATGTTCTCCTAATATTTCTTCTTAGTTATAATTTAGTCGACAGGTCAAATCCCAGTGAGGACAAATATTTGTGTGGGCATGAATATTTTGTTACTGAGGCTTTGATGTTTAAGTACTTATAAGTAAGTAGTCTAGTAGGTACAGGTAGCCATAACACAAGCCTTATTAAGAAAAAGGTGAACACTCAGCATAATGCCAGGTGCTACTAGAGTACCCGACGCTGGGGACCGATTTTTGACTTTCGAGCGCTCGAATCTTTCACTCGAAAACTGACAAAAATTACGAAATGCTCTTTTGAAATAGCGATAGAAAATTGAAAAGCGAGTGATATTGACCACTCGTATTCAATTTTATCGGTAGAAAGTTAGTGCCTGCAATTTTGACACTATAATCGTATTTACTTTTATTTAATTTTCGAGCGCTCGAAAGTCAAAAATCGGCCCCCTGGTCTTCTGTGAACACCAGTAGGGAGCTCAGTAAAGTTGCGCATAGCTGCTAGTAGAATCTCACAAATAATTAATAATTAGCTCCTGAAACGTCGGAAAAAGTATGAATAAATGTTTATTTTGCTTCCATAAATCTATATAATTACTTCCGGGTCGAAAGTTTGAAGGATCCTTGAATAAAGCATCTTACTCGTAGAATAACGTTTTAAAGTGATTTTTTTTTATCAAAAACGGACGCTATTATAAATTAATGTTTTTAAACCGTTTTTTTTCTGGAGTATTTTCCTGGCTGTTATGTTAACCTACTCCTTAAAATTATAATATTCCTAGACACTTAAACAACATACCAAACGTAAACGTTCTAAGAACAATTTATATAAGTTACTGTAAAAAAAAATTTTTTTGGTACAAGCTTTTAATACCGACTGTACTTTTCTGTATACCGTCATCAACTACTAATTAAGACGATTCTAACGAGCCCAAACTCAACGGGGTTACGTCGGCTAAGTACTGAATTCCCATGGCCACCTTCTGTCTCCATTATCAGATCACCTCGATGGTACCCATAATATTGAATTGTCATCGAAACTATACCTTTACCCAGCAAAATTTCAGCTCAATCGGTTGAAGTTGTCTGCTTCAAAATTGAGTTGCAAGATTCCACCCGAACAATCATAGTTAGAGACATACTCGTACAGTCGCCATCACATACATCGGAGCAAACAAACACGTCACATACATCGGAACACACCTATATTTTCAAGGCATTAGGGTGCATGTGCCGATATTTTTGAACACCTATAGTGTACCTATGTATGTGATGGCGACTGTACATAGTTAAACTTGAAACCGTATAATATATTCCAAAAAAATTCCTCAAAATAATATATGGAGGTTATTTTTTGGAATTTACTCGTATATACGGTTTCAAGCTTAATAGAAAAAAAGCGGCCAAATGCGAGTCGGACTCGCACATGAAGGGTTCCGTGAAATAAATTGCGGTTTACGATTTATGACGTATTAAAAAAAAACTACTTATTAGATCTCGTTCAAACCAATTTTCGGTGGAAGTTTACATGGTAATGTACATCATATATTTTTTTTAGTTTTACCATTCTCTTATTTTAGAAGTTACAGAGGGGGGGGACACACATTTTACCACTTTGGAAGTGTCTCTCGCGCAAACTATTCAGTTTAGAAAAAAAATATGTTAGAAACCTCAATATCATTTTTGAAGACCTATCCATAGATACCCCACACGTATGGGTTTGACGAAAAAATTTTTTTTGAGTTTCAGTGCTGAGTATGGACCCCTAAAACTTAATGTTTTTTTTCGATTTTTGTGTAAAAATCTTAATGCGGTTCACAGAATACATCTACTTACCAAATTTCAACAGTATAGCTCTTATAGTTTCGGAAAAAAGTGGCTGTGACATACGGACGGACAGACAGACGGACGGACATGACGAATCTATAAGGGTTCCGTTTTTTGCCATTTGGCTACGGAACCCTAAAAAACGCTTGTAAAAAAGGAATTCTTCCCATGCCGTTGCGCCTGAGGCGAAACGTATCTTTCACGCTGACCGTACAGTGCGTTTTATTTAGTTTGAACTCCCGAAATGGCAGAGATGTGTGCCACTTTACCGCTAATATGCATGTATATAATACTCGTGTCGCCTACCATTACTCCTCCTCCTCCTCCTGAGGGCAGTGTTGTAAATAACGCTGATTTTGAGGCTGAAAGACTCGAACACTAAAGACTCCCGAGGCTTAAAGACTCAAGTGACGAAAATCAATATTTAGCATTCATATGTGTAAAATAAACCAACACGGTTCTTAAACAGCATCGAGTCTTTAAGCCTCGGGAGTCTTTAAGGCTCGAGTCTATAAGCCTCGAAATGAGCGTTATCCACAACACTACCTGAGGGTGATCGCCGGGAGGATGGACAGCCCTATTCTAGTTCACTGGATGTCCATGCATGTGTATGCCAACTATAATTATACTTTCCACTAACATTAGTAATGATAAGTAAAGTAGTATAAGTTTTTTTACTAACATAATATGGATGTGTGTCCGAAATAAATGCTTTCATTTCATTTCATTTCATTACAACATTGTTGTTAGCGAAATTTTAATCAAACTATTTAGATAATAAAACCGACTTTCGCCTGTTTAAAAATTTCATGGAAAAAAAGAAAAGTGATAATTATTATATATTTTGTAAAACGTTTATTTTCCATTAAAATTGAATGTACATTCTGTTGCACAGGGGGCGGTACGAGGTTATTGTACATAGAACATGACAAAACGAAACAAAAAAAAAAGTAACAAGGCGAGCTTATTTCAGCTAACCTTTGACCAATGAGTTCATAAAAACAATGGGAGCTGACGATAGACAAACTGTGAATTATAGTAAAACTGAAAAATTCTAATGTAAACAAATAATTGAATTTCTTTTGAATACACATAACTTGAATACATAATGACAACTATCCATTCTAATATTATAAATGCGAAAGTAACTCTGATTGTTTGTCTGTCTGCTACTTTGTCACAGCTGATCCGATTGTGATAAAATTTGGTATGGTGAAGGTAGTTTTAATCCCGGCGAAGGAAATATGATACTTTTTATCCCGGAAGCCATTTCCTAAGCTGGTGAAATGAGGGGCGGAAGTTTGAATGGAGATCCACACGGTCGAAGTCGCGGGCAAAAGCAATAAAAATATATAAGCACGAATAAAGAGACAATATTAAGAGCCCGGCGGAAACCGCGGCGACGCTGTGTGTAACAAGGCTTTTATCCCCTTTTCACGCATATTTAGACTAGTAAGTAAGTAATTTATATTTCAAGACGGATTGCCTCACTCCGCAGATGTGCCCAACTTAATTCACTGTTCGATTGAAAGAAATTTCATTTCGCACGAATTGTTGGAAAGTTATTTGAAATTTATGTAAATTATTCGGTAACAGGTTTTCTATGACGGGTAGAGTGATATTTATGAATAGGTAGAAATTCCTGTCATTATTAGTCTATATTAAAAGCCTGCTGTTGTATAGGAAATGAAGGTGTTTGTGCCTTTTCAGTTTCCCACCCAAATCTTTCCGCGCAAGTGATATTATGTTGGCACGTGTTGACTGCCCTAGAATTGTAATTATATGTGAATAGTGCGGTTTGGATACACGCTGTTATCAAGTGAGTGAGTTATTCATTAACAACTATATCTAAGGCTCTAAATTTAGGAATAAATGTTTAATCAACGAATTGCTGCCTTGTCGATTCGAATGATACCTATCAGTGTTTTATAAAAGTAACGCCGCAACGGCTCAAGGCGTATTAATAATTCACAATCAGTCAGATTCGACACTTTAAGAATAGATTTGTATACATTAGTTTTGACTTATTTAGTAGTAGGTACCGACCTCTTCTCATTAACCTCCTCCACTGAAATAATTCCCTTCAGATCATTACCATATGTGTCGCTTAAATTCAAAATCGGATAAATCCATTCGACCCTATCAGCAAATATCTACCTTATCACCTTTTCTTAATAGCAAAATCGCATGATTTGACAGATGGATTTACCCGGGTTTGAAATTAAGCGACTCATATATACGACTATATTTAAACATGCCACCACTGTGAAACTCGGAAGCTCTGGCGACCTTACCACAAGGAACACAATACAGAGCAAGTAGGGGTGTTACTGCAATTGCTGCGGACTTCTGTAGGGTGGATGTACTTCCCCATGCAGTTGGGCTGCTCCAAATGTGATTAAATAAATAAATAAATATTAGGGGGACAATCTTACACAAATCGAACTAGCCCCATAGTAAGCTCAATTTAGGCTTGCGTTATGGGTACTAGGAGACGATATATTTAATAGATATAAATACTTAAATTATATAGAAAATAATAAATATGAGCGAGATGATATTCCTTTGCGATAATTGCGATGTAGGTACCTCTCGATGGTCGCTAATTCCACAAACGTGTCACAAAAGGCTGTTAAACGCAATTACCCCTTAAATCTTAGAAAAGGGCCATGCCCCGAAACTTCTAAATTTGTCGAGACTCGCGGATGTTCGGCAAATCGCGAAGTCCAAATTATCTCGAATAACGCTAAAGAAGAATTACACGGTCCCTAAGTGGATTCCCTCACCTCTCGGCTCCTTATTGACGGAACATCACGGCCCCCTACCGAAGTAACCCCGCGCACTACTTGGAATCCAATTTGCGTACAGGCTCGTCGGTACTAAGGTATAAACGGTTGGCGTACTTGGAAGATAATTCAGAGATCCCGTTACTGCTGTTCTAAGAAACTGATTACCACCCCGAGTTTGGAATAAAACGACATCAGGACTGGTACAGGTGTTCAATAATTCGGCGTAGAACTGCTGCGCTGGTCGATCACGTAACGCATTGTACGCGCGTCAGTTAGCTCTAAATGTCACTTTTTGTATGGGAAAATGACAGTTGAGTTGTTCTAACGTGCTTTCGAAAAGTTACGTGATCACCCCTCTGGTATAACTCCTGCCCGTTTCACGAAATGACAAGTTATCGGCAATGGCAACCGGCGCTTGACCAATAACAACTGGTCATTTAACTATTACTATGGTTTATAATAGTAGTTTACGCAACTGATACATAATAAGACCTAATTATGTACAGTTGCATACACTACTTTATCTACACACATATTATAAATCCTCAATGATGTATTCGGGAACCATTAGAATAACCGCCATTGCACCGCCATGGCCGACTAGATTTCAAATCATGACCAACTAGATGCCTATAATAGTATTGACAGCGATGTTATTATGATTTTTCATACATTATTAGAACACTGGCACAGATAAAAACGATGATGTTACGTTACTGGTAGCAATAATGGTGGTCATTATATACGGTTTCCGAACACATTATAGAGGATTTATGATATGGGTGTAGATAAAATAACATTATTACTTGCAGCTTCAGGAAGCGGGCCACTGGTGTAGCATTATGGTATTGGCAAAAAGACCGGATTGTATTGGTCCTCGTTATGTTGCATAAGATTGGTCGGGTGCCACAATTGGCATCATTTGAATAAGGCAAATTGCATAGATAACTTCTTACGCGATAGAATGTAAATTTATGGTGGATGTGTGTCTGGATCTATTGCTTATTTTCAAAATTCCAATAGCAAGTTTGCGTACGAGTAAAACAATTTTTGTTTACTCGCAGTTCAAAGGAATCAAATAAAAATCCTTTCTCTTGATTTAATGAAAATATCGCTCCAGAATTGGGCCAACATCAAAATCCTAAAGCTGAATCGGAATTCTTTTTACGGTGTGCACTAAAAATTTAGGCTCAAAGCATTCACGGGATCCTCCCCTAATGTTACTACCATCGATACAGCCCAAATCGAGTTTTATTCGGATCCGTACTGTACGCAAATAGATTCCGAATAGTGAGATTTGCCCATCGATTGTCGAAACGAGCGAAATATTTACACGGGCCTCTGGGAGTTTAGGGGATTGTTTTAAAGTTTATTTCACGTTATTTGACGGTAACAGCGTCGACACTCGACAGTGAATCAAAAATTACAACTTGGTGTTTATGGAGTTCAATATATTTCTCTCTTTATTATACTAAGATCTAAATTCTAAAGTAAGAGTTTTTACAAAATTGTTATAAAAAGTAAAGGCGAATCTCATACATAACTCTCCCAGCCTATCATGAATACGTACTACGGATACATTTTCCATGAATTAACTTTATCTAGGACGGTTTCCTTATTATATGCACCATAAAATTATGAATAATGTTTTGTGAATTACTTATTAATTATTAATATTGTAGATTTAAGTTATGCATGACATGTTCGTCTAGTCCGACTAATTTTAGTGTTGTAAATTCTTCAAATGTTTCTCATCTTAATTGTGTAATGTCCCATCGACACAATGCATATTGTTAAGAATTAAATAAATATCAATAATATATCATACAATCCATGACAGTCCCAGTTTAACTATGGCAAAGAAAATAAGTAAGTGTCAGCACTTATAATAGAGAAAATAAATGATTGGACAGGTTATAAATAATTCGATCGTAATCTTATTTTAAACTTGCAAAATAAAAGTTATTGGGTTGAAAAGCGAATCAAGGCTTGTTAAAATTTGCCACAATCGGGTGGTAGTCTGTGTTGAGCAACCGATCTGTAAGTCTTCTCACAACACATACTTATGATGTGCGTAACTTCTTTAGTATAATTTGACTCCTTGAGCAAAATGGTTGCGTGAGTTTCGTGAATAACAGTCCTGTTCAAAGTCAATCTGACGCATATGTTATATTGCATACCAATATGATATCAATATGTACGCGTTTGTTCCGCTGGAAAAAAGTTAACACTTTTTCAGGCAGACGCGTTATATTGACCACATTTCCTTCTCTCTTCTTAGTCGTGCACTATTGACAGAGTGGTCGTGGCCATGTAACGGTCGATTTTTGCAAAGCCGCAGCTCTTGCAATGCGTCGCCATGTGATTTTTGCAAAGCCGCAGCTCTTGCAATGCGTCGCCATGAGATTTTTGGCGGAGAGAGAGCAATTATTGACCACATACTGCCTGGCAAACATGGACCTACCTTAATTTACTTCTAAATGAGTATGAATGACATTAGTACAAACTACCCACTTGAAAAAGTGTTATGAAACTGTTTAAGAATGATTTTCATATTTTTGGTATCTATGCTATGCATTTCAGATGCCTTTTCCCGGACGTTCAGCCGCGTGAAGTTAACCTACAATCCACTCTACAGCACCGTAATGAAGTTCTATAACGAAATAGAGAAACCCGTGAATATCTTCGAGAAGCTTGGCGTGAAGAAATACCTAAAAGTGTACATCATGGCCTTGAAAAATAGATACAGGCATAGAGGTTTGTTCGCACCAGATTCCAAGGTTTTACGAACGAGACTTTTGTTTTTAACCGGCTTCAAGAAAGGAGGAGGTTATATATGTTCCACTGTAAGTATTTTTTTCTGTATGATCGCCGATTCCTCCGTCAATTGTGGACCTATTCCAAAATTCTTTTTTAATCGAAATAGTATAGGTATATTGTCACCAAGTCAGCATTAGTTGATGGGATCCTAGGGAAATTGAGGGCAACCCTCAAATTATTATAGGTTTTTTCTGTATTAAACAACGCATTTGCTCTCGAGGAGCAGTTCATATGGTAAATTGGAAAGGAAATGTGGAAATTTACATGTATATACATTTATTATCTGGCTTGACGAAGTACTGAATTGAAGTCGGTTTAAACTTTGTTTTCAAAGTAAATTATTCGTATGTATGTACAACGGGGACAATAATAATTCTATTTCATGGGCTTGATGGATTTCACATATGAGGTGTCGTTGGATTGCTCCTGATCGTGGGAGTGACATCGGTTGTAATATTTGTAACAGAAATCTTCAGTAGCGCCATCAAAATGGAATTTGGTATCGAATAACTGTGCGGTCATGCAAGTACAGCGGGGGAAAGTTGTAAATGCAACAAATTTATAGCATTCTGAGACAATGTCCCCCAGATCTATCTCTGAAGCTGAAACCTATAAGTATCTTGGTATGTCGCAGTCGTTGGGTATGGGTGAAGGCGTAAAGCGGGCGGTTAAGACGCTCTTCTTCCGTCACCTGACAAAAGTACTTAACAGTCTTTTGTCGGACGGCAACAAGGGGCGCGTCTTCAACGCCCTTGTTCACTTACTCCTTTGGCATACTAAGATGAACTTAGACTGAGCTGGACGCCCTGGACCGACGTCCAAATCTTTTTATTAGCAAACGAGACTGAATTGGTGCAGACTTAAAGTATTGAGCAATGAGGACCTCAAGGCGGTATAGAAGAGCAAGGAGCTGCACGGGCGGTTCTACAAGATACTGACGGGGTGCGACGTAGACCTGCTCGCGTCGGTGAACTGGCTACGTTTTTGGGATCTATTTGGGGAAACCAAGTCTGTGGAATTGTGGACGATATCTATCGGAAGTATATCCTGAAAGACGGTTGGACATGTATCGGGCATGCCGCCGCTTCGGAGAGTCGCTCAGGCATATCAATTCCTTGTGGTCATTTTCTTTTCGGTTGTGGTCATCTTGCTAACGGCGAGAACTTGTACAGACATAACATTGTAGCCAGGATTATTCATTAACTTACTTTGCTATACGGTCTTGTGGACTTTGAAGCGCGTACTACAAGTAGCACCTGCACCAGTTCTCAAAAAGGGTCGTATCATGCTATATTGGGATCGATCTGAGATCACGAATAAAACAATTATAACCAATAAGCCTGATATCGTGCTGACAGATCGATCGAAGCACTAGGCAGCGCTCGTCGACATCACCCATGACGCGAACCTCGTGAAGCCCAAGATTGAAGGACAAAGTCGTCAAGTACCTTGACCTGGCTCACGAGGTAACCGCCATGTGGGATGTTGATCAACGATCATTGTCCAATTGTCGTTTCAAAAATAAACCTTCGGGATTGACATAGGCTACATTTTATCCGGCGGCTTTGCTTCCGTGCTCTGTAATACAGAGCCGTGCGTGGCGTGCGTGCAGCTAATATATAAACAAATAAAAATCTTACCTGATGTAATCGGGACGGTAGAAAGCAGTGATACATTCCAGGTGAACTTTCCATTTATCAATCTTCTAAAATCAATATCCAATTGGTCTTAAATCAACATCAAGAAACATTTTCTGGCGTAAGAATATCTACTCTTTATTTCAGGGGTGACCTGACTGTTATTTGCTCGAAAGATTTCGATAAGATGTAGGGTCTAATAATTTTCGGCATTTTTACTGCCAATTTTTCTATTTGATTTGCCTTTCTGCACAGTTCTGACGTTCTGACTCAATGTTTTAGATGTTGAAATGTTTTATTTATAATGATGGTTATTCTGTTATTATTGGAATAGAGTTTGGTTTTGTTGTCTTGGTATCTGGAATGTAAATATGTTATTCATTACAAAATACTCTACTCTTACGGGGCAATACCTAATGAAAGTATAATAAAAGTAACCTTGAAAAATAAACCTTATTTATTTCATGTAATGAAATGATAATGTGTAAAATAAGTCATATAAAACCCTCAAGCATATTGTGGGATGCCACGCTATAGGGGTTAACAAAGAAAAAAATACATCTCCATGTAACGTGTAATAATTAGTAGTAGTAGGTGGTAGTTCTTTCTTTAAGGATTTCATATTACCACTTTGCCGGCGTGATTAATTTATATATCTAACCCAAATAACAGCTTTTTAAAAGCAAGAGTCACTGAGCGAAAAAGTTTTCCCTCTGGGTTGGAAGGTCAGAATATGGCAATCGCTATCGTAGAACTAGTGCCTATACCATATCTTGGGATTAGGTGTCAAAGCGGCCCCAGGCTCCTTTAGGGGCACAACCGGGAATAACGCTAGGCGGATGATGAGTCACTGAGCGAAACCCCGGTCAGACAGACGGGCATTGCAAAATGATTTTAGTAAAAAATGCAAATGCAATAAAAAATATTCGACGGACTATGTACCGTTTACTTTTATTTATTTGTGAAATACACATTGTATTTTAAGCTTTAACCCTTTGAACGCCAAGAACGCCTAAAGGCGTCGTGTATTGTCGTGCCTGCAGCGCCAAGAACGCCTTTAATAATACAGTCGATATTGTTCAACCTCGAAATTTCGGGGAGTTTGTGGAAATTTGGTACGAATGTTCGTTGGAAGCCCTGTTTTCGTCTCCCAAAAGTCCCCGGGCATGACCTTGTAGAACGGCTGCTATCTTGGGAAATGTACTCCATTCGTAAGAAATTCAGGTTTTGTTCAAAAACTACGTACTCTATGAAAACATGGTCTACAGCAAATTTCAAATCCACTTTGATTTACAGAATAGGATATGAACTACATTAATAATAACATTTTACCTGACTACTGCTAAACCCAAAAGAATGGTAATGGATTAAATTTCTCGTTAAGTAGTGATAGTTTCCTGCCACCTCCAGGTCAAGATGCTTGATGAATTCCAAAAAAATTAGGTGGTGTTAGATTTCTCTTAATGCTGACAAAGTGTTGGCGCACATCGAGGTTAAAAAAAACAATATGGCTGGCGTGAGTGGAGACCAAATGAAATCTGAAAATCACAACTTTGCTTCTAGCACTTAATTTATCGGGCGGATTTCAATAAACATGACATCAATAGTTGGGGCTGTAACACGCCAGTGCTTTACACTATACATTTAACATTATTAATGGAGGGGCGTATTACTGAAACTTCATAATGTGATGGGCATATTTTGGGGCAAAATGTAAGTGACAGTAGTCAAGTTCACACTCACCGAAACCTCCATTTACATGTTTTAAAATTTGAACTTCAGTGACCATATGGGTTAACCGCTATCTTTCCCACTACGTCGCCGTCGTCTGTAGGGACGATTTTTTATCGTGTGTCGTAGTGGCATTGGCAGAACCTTTTATATGAAGCTGTTCACATTTGTCGGACACCAATTTGTATGAGGCGCCGACACCCAATTAAAAATCTTCCCGACAGTCTTATAATAAAATATTACAAGTATACAATTTATTTATGTCAATTTAAGATGATATTTTAATTTAGAATACAGATAATTTATATGCAGTTTAGCATCGATCTTTACTGAGCATTCGGGAACCTTATTGCAACAAAATAAGGTCCATTAATCGGAATTGTATTTGCTAATTGTACTGCTACTAGGCATTCATATCATGTTATGCCAATATGATTGTGATTGACCAATCTACAGTAATTAAGCCGGAAAATTTGATATTGACTGTGAAATTGAAGCTACATTTGCCCCAATTTCAGATCAAATTAGTATCAAAACCTAAATCAATATGCATTGCATTCTGCTTCGATGACAGGAAGGTACCTATTTTAATAGGTGCCTATTCTAATAGGAAGAATTCCTATTTTTTTTTTTATCGTATGGCATATATTATTTTTGGCCTTTTGAGTTTGTCACTCTTTAGTACCACGGGACACGTGGACCAGGGGACACGTGCAGGGTTGTGGTAGGTAGCTCCTGCGAACGCGAGTGACAGTTGTCCCCCCTTTGAGTGAGTGGGCAACTCGACTGTTAGAGGTTCTTAAGCCGCCCCTAAGGCCTCTAACTCGGCTTAACGACTACTGTCATAGACAGCAACCGGGATCAACTGCTTAGCGTGCCTTCCAAAGCACGGAAGCGCTCATTTATAGTAACCACTCAAACAGGCGGTCACCCATCCAATGACTGAGCCCTGCCGTCTTTGCTTGACCTGCGTTATCGTTTCCGATACGCAGGCGCCGCCGGGCTATGAACGCTTCCTATGAAATGCTATGATCCTAATAGCTTTAATCAAACTGCATGTTCAATATAAAACAATTATTATCAAATAAAATCATGAGCGATTAAATAAAACGGCCCTATGTCTAGTTTTTTGACAGTATATGTCATCAGCTAGCTATAGTTAGATAGCTTCACATTATCGTGTAGGGGAAAACGGGTAATGGGAGTCACTTAAGCTAGAATTTAAATAATAAAAAAAACTTGACACTAAATCTTTATTGCAACATCCTTATAACAAATTCTACTTAATTGGCTATCATTTGAGACCAATAAACATTACATTAATAATCAACTTTGACAAATATAAGAGTAAAAAAAAACAGTTTTGACTCCCATTTCACCGAGGTAAGGATAATTGTGGTCAATGAAAATGTGCAAAGGGCAATTGGGGTCACCTCGGGGACTATGCAGTATGACTTTGAGCCTTCTTATGAGGCTCATTGTAAGTGACCACGTTTCAGTGCCAGTCCCTGGGCGACCGAGCTCCGCTGGGTTGAAAATGGAAAAATACGGTTTAAACGAATTTTCCCGGACATAAGACCTATCTAGATCGATTTCTCGCCCCCGTAACCACCTATATTCCAAATTTCATTGAAATCGTTAAAGCTGTTTCCGAGAACGTGATTGCAAATATATATATATATATATATATATATATATATACTTACATACATATATATATATATACAAATATTGCTCGTTTAATAGTATATGATATGTCATCACCAAACATCGTTATCGCGGGGGCAAAATCAAATCGGTTAAAGAACGTGTATAACAGAATGTCTATTTAGTAAAAACTGTATTTTCTGCCTACGCATTCTTAGCCTTCAAGTTTAGTGTCTCTCTCTTTAAATTGAAGAGTTATCCTCTTGTTGGTGGAGTATTTTCCACTTCTCTCTGTCGTACGCCAGCCTCTTGACTCACTCTAAGTTTAGTGTAAGAAACTATTTTTTTGCTAGAAAACAGTATATATTATTCTGCCCACGCATTCTAAGCCTTCAAGAAGTTTAGTGTAAGAAACGAACTGGAAAGGACCTGTACGATTACATTTAAGTCAACGTGTCAACTTAAATAATAAACCATCACACGTTATTTTCCTTCGAGGTATTTTTAAAAGCAACCTAAATAGTGCAACCTACAAAATCTAGTATTAGTTAATTATGTTGCTACAAACCAAACAAGGACTGACAAATGTCTAAACTAGCAGGAACAGTAACTGAAGAGCGTAGGTAGTCTATTTAAGTATGTCCTACTAATCAAGTCAAGTAGGAAGGTAAGAAATTTTAACCAAAAAATTTATAAATTTTAAATTTTGAACTCGTAGGTTAAAATGTTTCTCGATGCGAGTGTCACTTCTGTTATTGACTATTGGTCATAATCTTTCAGTACTGTAAAATCGTTTTTGCTCCCGCGATAACGATGTATGGTCATCACGACCACCGGGGGATGGGCAGCAGCATACCTGATGGAGTTCGGTGGAAATACTGCGATCGCCAACCCGCATGCGTGGCGTGGATAATCTTATAATGACAATAAATCTTAACAACTAACTAAAGACGGACGGTCATCCATCGCCTCACATAACCTCTTACACTCATCACATAATCATCATCAACTAATCATATCAACTACTTGCAACCACATCGCAGTCAGGTGCTGATTTGAGAAGCGCGTTTAGATTTTCCAAAGCGCGAACTAGTAGTGATTTCCTGTACGCTACAGTGCGCGCTTTGGGAACTGCCAGTAAGTCGCGACAATACCTTTACCCAAAATTTCAGCTTACGGCGAGGCAGGTCCATGGTCTTCTCTCCATCTCACTGAGCATAAGCGTGAGCGAGATGGAAGTCCGTGGTCGGAAGTGTTTTACATCACTTTTTAGTACATATTAATAGATTTTTGGATAATTTATTAAAAATCTGTCCGGTTATTAAACTATAATAAAAAAAAAAACTATCCTTTAAAAAAAAAAAAAAAACATAAATTGTCGTTGAAAATTACGAGATCTCGAACATTTTAGTTTATTTTTATGGTGATATTCAAGATTTTTTTATAGAGTTACCAAGCCATTTTTAATATTATGTTCGGTTATAAAACTTATTTGTTTCTTTTTCAGTCTACAGTAATTTTTCTGTAGTAGAATTCTTCATGATTTCTTCACACTGAAAACTCAAAAATCAATCTGTTCGTCAGATCGTGAACCGACCTCCGACCGGGAAGTGGGTCAAATTTAACTTGAAAGATTTTTCCCACACTAACAAACCAAGTAACAAACAAACAGGTCAAGTTAAATAATAGCGTGTAAACTAACTCTATTATAAAAAATACATTTTCGTGCAGCCGCTTCCATTTGCCCATGTAGAAATTATATAGTGCTGTTTATTTATAAATCGATCGTTCGCGACAAAGATATTCAATAATTATTGAATTAAAAAAAACACGCGGTTAGATCGCAGAGCACAAGCATATTAAGTCTAAGCATACGGAGCGAACATCACCGCAAGTAATTCCCGGCTTAGAGTCCAGTCCTCTGTATTCCGCCATCATAATATTCAGGCCATACTCGTACGCATTGTTGGACGCTTCTTTATGTCTGACCATTCATTTCTATTGCCTCTCTTTGCATACATCGATTCACTCTTCTGCCATAAAACTAGCATAATATTATGCCTTTATTTTATTTGTTGGGTTTTCGTTGATTCGGCAGGTTTCTATGAAGATGAGTGTGACCACTGTAAACATAGGTATATCTGGTTTATGTTCAGATCGTTTGACTGTTACGAGATTAAGACTTAAATTATTATGATTAGATTGATTAAGAATGAATAATTCTTCTGGTTAATATAATTTTTGGAAGGTTCAAGAAAAGGCTCCGGACATTTCTGTAGCAAGGTAGCAACGTACTTACCTATGTAAATATCAATATATGTAGGTCTTTAATTATTTTACTAATACCGACTGACTTGTTAGGTTAGATGCACGTACTCGAATTAACATTTGGAACTCATTTATGATAAGTAGCTAAAACGGTTCCTACTTATAATCAAATTGAATATAAGTTTATGATAAAAGTAACAGAAACTGTTTCTTTCACTCTGCATAAAAAAATGTGCGTTATATAATTTGCCTTTCGCGTTCAAACGTCAAAGGAGTTCCACTTTCAATGTCATTACATATTGGTTATCATATTTTTTTAGACGGTCTTAAAAAGCGTTTAAGCGTATCCAATCATTGATAGGGAATATTCGACCCACATGTGAAGTCAATTCCAGTTAGGTATAACATCGCAATGTGCAAAATCCCGCATTCCATTCCTTTTCCATTATTTTCCTTCCTTTTCCATTAAGTACCTAAACCTTTGCAGGTATTGGAGCAGAGTTTATAAAAGCCGCTTTTCCTTTGGCAGCGAGTGCCTTCATCCCAGCTGTGTCTGGTATTTTCTTGACCGGACATATGCAAAAGGAGGCAGAAAAACTGGGATTCCAAAAATTCAATGAGATATTTTATGTTAGGTATCTCATTAATGGTGAGGTGAGTTTGCACTTGACTGTCTTCTGTTGCTGTATTGTAATGAACCTCTGATTAAATTGAATTAGGTTACCTGATGTTAGAGCAGATTTTAGTACTATCACGTACAAAGTTGTCTACGCATTTGCGATTTATAGCGCTTGAGACGCTCTTACACCAACTTTATGTCCTTAAAGGAAGATTTCCTAAATTATTAAATATCCACATTACAAATTGTCTGTGTACCAAATTTCATACAAATCCGTTCAAAAGTTTTTGTGTGATTGAACCAAATATATGAATATATTTGGCCAAATATTGTAAGGCTCCTATACACTACAAGAAGGTTTACTAAGTGTTTTACATATTTTTGTACATTAATTATTTATTTACAATTTTTTTATTTTATGTGTAAGTAAGGCAACAATAAGACAATATCCGTTAATGCTACATACAATTATTTTGTACAAAAAATTTTTTTCCTAATTTTTTTTTCCAAAAAATAATTATGGTAATTTGTTTCTGTGAATGTACTACACTATGCCAAAGTTAACGGAAATTCCCGGGAGCACCATGTATAGTTCACAGATTAAACTTTTCTGCCCATTGGGATGGGATATCCATAATTCCAAGTCGCAAGACCTAACCTTCCTTGCCGCCACTGTTGGAAAAAACAAGTTCGCCAGTCATCTGAAGCACAGAATAATTTTTCGACTCTCCACACGTACAAATATAACGTTTATTTTTGCTAGGTAGTAGGCAGTATATTAATAACTTGTGGACGGTATTTAGGTGATTGTGTAAACGGGTGTGAACAATTTAAGTTGTTTAAAATCGCAATAATTAATCAACTTTATTTATGTTAATATTAACCTTAATTAATCCTTTCGATTACAATTATTGCGTAGGCATTACTATTATACATTAAAAATGCCGCAACTAGGTAGGTTCCCACCGTGAAAATCTAGGTAGAATCAAGTAAACGTATTTGTATGAAGAAGTGCCATATAACTGACCTTCTGTAACACACGATCACTCGGCTACCATTGGTCGGTAGCCGAGCGGTCGGTTGGTAAATGTCATTATTTCCTAGATCGTTTTCTGGGACACGGGTCTCGGTAACTACGGCGCAGCCCTCATGGGCTACCGGCTGCCTGGCGTGGAAGAAATACCTGATCTTCAGCCGACCCGCTCCTCCAGGTTCCAGGTTATACAAATGGAGGAAGACGAAGATTGAACTTTGCAGTCTATTTTTAATTCCTCAGTGATTTTCGATTCTACAATTTTTTAAATTCATTTTCGATTTTTAAATTCACCAAACAAGTATTTTTGTGACAGTTTAAAACCTATTTTTATTTCTAGTTAGAAGCATGTTAGAAGGTCATATCTTATTGTTGTTAGGGGAAAGTGATCTGTGCGATAGGTGTCATTTATTAACTATGCTTAGATACAAATGCGGCGATTCATGGCATAATAAGCAACAAGGGCGTTTTTCATTTGTTATTTAAATTTTATTTGTTCGGGTTAAATCTTGTAAGTAACATTGACCAAATTCCCGGAGCCCAATCTATGTTGAAATTGTGTAGGTAGGTACACTTGTGCAGTTGTATTAAAATGCAAGATTTGGTACCAATTTTTGGCAGAAACTTATTTGTTGTCTGCTCTGATTAACAATGAGTAAAAGTCGATGGTTCCACTTACATAACGTAAAATACTGATTCATAGGCTTTATCTGTTAACAGGGTTTATCCAATCGAGTTATTCTAGTCTTTCATTTGAAAACAGGTTAAATCCATTCCGAATCCTTTAGTCGCGGTCGGCTTTTCGAACGTAGTTGGCGTCTGCCGAATTTGCTCGTCTTTTGCTATGTAGTTTGTTTAAAGCTAATTCAGGCAATTATCAATATATCTATTTAAAAAAGTCGTTTTATCGTTTTCATAAAAAAAAAACACCCTCCTAGCGTTTCAATTCAAGTTCAATTTTATTTTGCATATAGGTACTTATACAAGATACACTTATGTTCGTCCGTAGGTAGGTACATTGTTTTCTTAAGACTAAAATTAATTAATGAATCTCCCGGTTCTGCCCTAAAGAAGCCCGGGCACAGATTATACGGGGTCCACTTGGGCACCTAATCCCAAGATCTGATCTTTGTTCATTGTATGTTGTGTTTAATTCATCATTAAAATTTAAATAGTAGAAAAGCAGGTAATACTACGGGGCCTCCTTTACGTTTCAATTACAATACTATCTAAAGAAGAAGATACACGAAAAAAAAAACATACATACATGAATTATCAGTGAATATTAGAGCAGTGCTTACGCAGCAAAACGCTAATGCAAGAGAAAAATTACGTTGCAGAATTTGCAGGTACCAAGTGTACCAACCAACCTACATACAAAATTAAACATTAGCTTATTTCAAAATATATATATAATAAAAGTCATAATATTAGACAAGTTTACAAGTCAAATAACCCGCCCCGTGTCATTCCGGGTGCAAAGGTGCCCATCACACTATACTAGCCGCATTGCCGCGTTGAATCGCGATCGACAACCTTTGCAACAGGAATGACCCGGAACGGGGGTCATGCCCTCTCAGTCGCAAACGGCGCCCCACTTCCGCCAGTAATGCCCTGGCCTCTGAGCACCAGCATCCCATAGTCTCCACCGCAATAGGGACAAATGAAGAATTCACCAATGCGGAGTATTTGTCCCTCAAATTAGTCTAAACAATTTTGTAATGAATCTATGTATACATTCTTATTCCACTTTGATTAAACCATTTTCATCAGATCTACCTAAATTAAAATAAAGATGATTAAAAATCAAACTATTTTAGTTAATTACTTTAACGTGTAATAGTAATAAATAGAAGAGTTTAATATGACCATTTAGGGCATAAAATATTGAGTGTTTACTCGTCATATTCGTAACAATAATTAGGTAGAAATTAACCCTTGTTCCTCGTAGATAACCAAGTTTGATAACTGGCATTCTACTAGGAAAAATAATTCCTTCTAGTTAACTCGGTTATCAAACGGGATTATTTTTTTCCTCGTAGAAAACTGTTACTTTATTTGGTTTCCTACGAAGAAGACACTTTTCTTCCTAGCTAACTCGGTTATCAAATGGGATTATTTTTTTCCTCGTAGATAACTGTTAATTTACTTGGTTTTCTACGACGAAGACACTTTTCTTCCTAGCTAACTCGGTTATCACATGGGATTATTTTGTTCCTCGTAGAAAACTATGAAAATAACATATGTTTTAAAAGTAATCTCTTTACTAAATCCACTTTAAAATTATAAATTAAATGACCAATCACTTATATATGTACTTAAAAAAAGAACTTCTTCTTAAAAAAAAAAACTAAAAGAAAGGAGATTTTTTTCAAGGCAGTGCCCAACAAAAATGCTGCCTTCTTTAAGTTGGGTTACTGCCCTGTCTATGCGAATATTCACTGCAACATTAAGAGCTGTTCTTTTCTTGATTGTGAACCCCCTATTTAATCTCGTAAAATTTTGTGTAATCTCGTATGACAATAAATGAGGTATACGTATTCATGTATCAATGTGGTTTGGCGAAGTACTGAATTGAAGTCGGTTTAAACTTTGTTTTTAAAGTAAATTATTTCAATTAATTTTTCTTTTTATAAGAAGAATCAGTTTTTTTTAATACTGAAATGTTGAATTGTCATTTAATTCATAATTATAGAATTGATGTAAAAAAGAGATTACGTTTAGAATATAATATATGTTATTTTCGTAGTTTTCTACGAGGAACAAAATAATCCCATTTGATAACCGAGTTAGCTAGGAAGAAAAGTGTCTTCGTCATAGAAAACCAAATAAAATAACAGTTATCTACGAGGAAAAAATTAATCCCATTTGATAACCGAGTTAGCTAGGAAGAAAAGTGTCTTCTTCTTAAAAAACCAAATAAGATAACAGTGTTCTACGAGGAAAAAAATAATCCTGTTTGATAACCGAGTTAACTAGAAGGAATTATTTTTCCTAGTAGAATGCTAGTTATCAAACTTGGTTATCTACGAGGAACAAGGGGAAATTAAGGTATATTGGGTATCCCGTCAATTATATATACGCCAATTATTAATTTTTTTAAACTACCTATTGTGAAAAAATCAGCTTTCTAGGTTCAACGGTTTGGGCTGGCCGTTGATTTAAGTCAGTCAGTCAGTCAGTCAGTCAGGACTTTTACGTTTAAAAATATCCTTTTTTTCTTGATATACATAAATCTACATCTACTTTGGCTGGTGTAAGTATATCGTTATCCAGAATAGCGACTATAAATTCCAAAATTTATCTTTGCCTCGAAAAAAAAACTCGTGAAAACACAGCTAATCTAACCATGTTCAAGGTGGTTTTTTTTAAACATCAATCTTATTTTATTTAATGCTAGAAATTCTCGACCAGCAATTAATTAAACAATTAACTTTATAAAAAAAATCGTATAGTTTAATTTTACGAATATCAGGTTCAAGTCATAATCAAAGACAGCGAGTCAAACCATTTTGTAATTTTTACTACTGGGGAGGAATCCACAAAGCTGGGTCATTGTCAGATTTAGGTTCGCGTCTCTTCGGTGGACATTGCCAAAGTTAAGGGCCATAAAGCCTAATTTCTGGTTGAACTCTGAATCCGCATAAACGGCGTTGCCTCTTCTATAATTATTTGTATGTGATAAAAACGTATTATATAGAAACATAAGCCCTTAAGTATTGACCACCGGAAAGATGATTTTTGTTTTTGTGACTGACAATGACCCAGCTGCATTTATATAAAGCCCAGTATAAATTGCACCACCGAATACCCATATATCTGCTACAATTCTAGGGACCAAATTACATTAGGGACTAGCTGTCAATCAATTCAATGTCGCCTTATGAATATAGAGCTTAGAAACGCAATATTAGGCCCATCTGGCAGTTTCGACTTATTATCAATTCTGTCAAACTCTCATTAGATAATGTGAGACGGCGCTATCTATACTTCGATTTTTTTAGCATTAGAAAGACCTTTACAGAAGTAAGTGTAAGGTTTTTTATAGAACACGTTTTACGATACCTGCCGTAAATGCGGCGGAATAGTGGAAAACTATGAAAACATTTTTTAAAGCATTATTATTAGACGATAGCAAAATGTGTAATTTGCATTTACTTAAAAGGATTATTTAATATTTTTTTTTTTTTTTTTATTTAAAGTTCCAAATAATTCATAATAATAATACAGCACTAATATTTTATTTGTGTTATTTTTAATGTATCGCAAAAAAATTGCATGATAAAAAACCCAGAGAAGCAGAGGTTTCAAACAAACGGAACGTTTTAAACGTATAAATTGCGACTAAATTGAAAAGATCGTGTCCCACAATAATAAGAGTTTAGCGTTTTGACATTTGCAATCGGTCGGATAAAATGTCCGCTATTACATTGTTCATGTTTGTTTTTAAACGTCACTCTCATCTCGTATGTCATGCGAATGCAAGTGCGATACTTGGTCATTATCCCAGAATCTTGTTGTTTTGAGTTATTAAGTTTCATTGTTTTCCATTAAAGTTATTTGTTATTGTTATTATCTTTCGTTGATAGTGCGGTTCACAGCCGATGGATCTATCCCAATTCAGTGTAGTTAAAGGTTAGGTTAGGTTAGGAATAGTTAATAATGATATATATTTACAAACCTAAGTGATAGGAAATGTGAAATCATTGATAAGTACCTATGATGTAACACAATAATTTAATATTTTATTATTAACTTCTGAAGAAACAGGTTTACGACACCTGCTTCTTTGTTTATCGAATTTCTAATGCTAAAAAAATCGAAGTATAATAACAGGTTACTACTCTTTTCGAGAAGCGTCTAATAGTTTTGTTTAAATTACGACCGTATATGTCAGACCTAATAAAGTTTATTTTTGCAGAATGATGAGATATTTTTTACTGACAATTCGTATCAGATGTTTTTGCAATCCATATGTGATTCGATAGTTATGCTTTTATAGTCTTGAGATTTTGTGAAGTATCGGATATTTATATTCAGTATGATCCGATATTTATGCTGTTACAGGCAAATTATTATTATATATGCGGGCTGTAAATCATCACATAATTTTTACCGACGATGTTTCGTTATATATAATTACGACTTCAATTGATGATCAGATATTTTTGCAGCGCTGTCCATAATCATATATTTATGCTGGTGACTGTATATATCCGTTCACACTTGACCGTGTATATATATTTTTGACTTCTGATTTGTTAAGTGTGTATATAATATCGACCTCTGCTTTGTTCACAAGTATTATATATGACAAACATGCGTACATATATTTATGGCTGCGTGTTTGTCTACATATATAATTGTCATTAATTGTACAGATATTTATGAACGTATCAGCGTACATATATTAATGACTCGATACATGTATACATATTTCAGATCGAATCGTCGCATGGATATTTATGACTAATCGATAGTGCAGATATATTTGAAGCTCTGGGAACATACATATATTTATGCCCTTGACTGTACAGTCAAAGAATTTAATTTCCTACCCACTTTGGACTTTGTCAAAGTGACGTAATCAATCAAAACGTAAGAGACTTCTTATGATTTTATTTACAGTGTCACTTTGAAATAGTCCTAAATGGGTAGGAAATTAAATTATTTGACTGTACCTACCGAGGTAACGTTTTAGGACAAATTTTATACGAAATGTCGGGCAAATGTACCTTCAATAATATCTCTCTCACAATATACCCTTGCATAGTGAACGAACACAAACTTTGTGTACTTACGGTAACTATTACCGCTTCCCGAGTAGACTGACTGGTATTAATATTAAAACTGCGACGAAGTTAAACAGTACGATGGATCTTTATAGCTGCTAGTGGCGAGGCATCCATATAACTTGATACCTCCATAGCTTGTTTATATTAAACGTTATCTGGCCCCTGTTTGACCAACTTGACAATTGTCACCTGACACCGACAATTCGCCATACATTGCTTGTTCTAGAAGTTAAGGTGGTCGCTAGGTTATTTGTGGTACCAGATATGTACGGAATATTGTCGTTGTCAGGTGTCAATTGTCATTGTTCATGAACAATTGTAATAAAAGTTTTATTACCGACTCCTTTTTAGAAACATTATTGCATATATACTTCCACGACTAAGAGGAATCTATGACCACCCTACGTGTTAGTCCATCGAGCCGTTTAGGCAGCAGATTATGCCAAAGAAATAGACATACTAGGTCATAGAATAATAATAGACATACTCCTACACTTAAAAAAACCCTCCTTTCGCAGCCGGGTAACAACGAATGCTGATTACAAACATCGAAGGCTCGTGACATCTCAGGTAGCATAGTGATGCGACACAACGTTTTTCATGCGGTATTTTCGATACGATAAAATAACCAATGAGTAAGTTTTGTATTTCAACCTTCATAGTTATATTTATCAAATATCTGTGAAGTGGGCAATTATGAAAAACATCAATGTCAATTTGTCAATATGAAATATGTCATTGTCATTTATTCAATAATTATTAAAAGACGTGTCGCGAGTGTTGCGTTCGTGAAATATTTATCAAATAATGGAGGAAATCATGAAAAAACATCCAGAAATCGTGCTAGAAGGTGATAAAGTAACCCGTTGTGATGTTTTTCTGGTCTGCAAAACACATAACGTAAACAAACATTTAAAATGTATGAAGCACAACAACGAATCCTTAGGCAACTCATCTTTAGAGGATTTGGTTTTAAATGTACCGGAGCTTGAGATAAGGGAAGATAAGTGTTTTTGTTTAACATGTCAAACGTATTTAAAATCAAAAAAAGTATAATATACGGAAACAATCAGATTCGGACACTCACAAAAATAAAAACAAAGTAATGCAAAAATAGTTTAATAAGGACCTTAGAGAGTTTATGATCACGTGTAATATTCCATGGTCACAAGCAAATAACCCGAACTTCAAAAAAATTATTGAAAGTTGTATTCATAATAAATATGGAAGCAATGTAGCTATGCCTACCGATACAACATTAAGAACGAATAGTCTACCTGCATTGTTCAATGAGAAAAAAATAAATAAAAAAAGAGTTAGAAAATGCATATATTTATTTAAGTGTGGATGAAACAACTGATGGAAATGATAATGATGTTCACAATGTTATAATTGGAAGCCTACAACAAACGTCATCAATGCCACATAATTTTGCATCAAAGCATTTCGGGGCAACAAACAATCAAACAATTCAAAATTTAGTAAACGAAACATTAAAAGACTTGTGGGGTGAAAAATATGAAAACAACAAGAACAAGTTTCTTTTTTTTACTACTGATGCTGCCGCGTACATGGTCAAGGCGGGGAAAAAATTAAAAGAAATGTATCCTAATTTGACCCACTTGACATGTCTAACCCATGGATTGAACTGGAGTTGCCGAAACAGTTCGCTTGATATATCCAAAAGTAAATGATCTAATAAACACTGTAAAAGAAGTTTTTGTCAAGGCTCCACGTCAAATCAAAATATTTAAAGAAAAGTTCCCCAACACACTCTTGCCACCTAAGCCTCTTATAAGCAGATGGGGCACCTGGCTTGAGGCAGTCAAGTACTATGAAAATCATTTTGATAAAGTGAAGGAAATAATTTTGAGCTTAAACTCCACAGAAGCCAGTTCAATTAGAAATGCAAAGAGATTATTGGCACTGGGTGGTTTACAAAATGATATAAGTTTTATCAATCAAAATTTTGGTATTTTGGCCACGTCAATTAAGGAATTAGAACGTAGAAGCCTTAAGCTAAACGAGTCTTTGGAAATCGTTTTTAAAATTGAAAAATTATTTTCGTTACTTAGACTGCACCCAAAATGTAAACTGGTTTACTAAAAACTAAAAATAGTGTTATTCAAAAATCCAGGATATCAAACAATAAAACATATCAATAACTTGTTACAAAACAAAGAAGTTGAAATCAAGGAAAACATTAACAAAAATACACTGCAACATTAGATAAGAATGTTTTTCTTACCCATTACGTCAGTCGAAGTTGAGAGATCATTTTCGTACACCAAGTGGAAATAACTTCTTACAATTTAGAACAAATATTAATTGTGTATCACGAATGTCACGTATTAAATGGTTGAATTGAAAACAATCTTTTTTTAATTTGGGTCCTTTATCGACTTGGCTACATCACTAGTCTGTGATAAACGTCAAATGCTACCTAGATGCCACGAGCCTTCGATGTTTACGTGATTACATCCGGCTTGTCTACGAATTATGTATGATGCCGCCTCGCTGACAGCTATTTTCAGTTGTAAAACGCTGCTACTACTAAAATGCTGACCGTATTGTCTCTGAAATAAAGTTGTTTTGGTGTTTATGTTGTAGCAGCTGAGTGGCTCAGGCGTGTCCTTTGAAACGGAGGTCGTGGCTCCGAATCTACACTATACAGCATTAAATAATACCTCTCTAATGATTATTCTAAGTTTGACATTGATATAAATGAAATGAAAATATAAAAAAATGATAATTCTAATTTAATTCTGGTACATTAGTAGGTCTGGTACTGTATCAGACAGTAGATGACAAGACCATTATAATAATAATAATCCGATATAAATAAGAAATTGAAGTTAATAGATACATAGGTTTACAATAGTTAATGTATTTATTTATTATAATATGAAATCTGTTATTCTTGAGGATCATATATACATTCGTATAAGTTTGATTTAAGGCAAATTTATATTGAATAATATATTAGAATAAATTATCTTACCTTATCTTATCTTATGACGGAAAACATTGTGAGGAAATCTGCGTATATCTGTGAAACTCTAAGGTGTGACTATAATAGCCTATTCTACTCATTCATGAGAAAAAGCCCGTGGCCAACGCAACCGATCCGAGGCGAAAAACGAAAAAATCTCTTTAACGTCCACAGATAAAATTTCTTAAATATTAACTCGCTGAAAAACACCGATCATTAATCATCAGCCTGTCGGCCACGGGCTTTTTCTCATGGATGAGTAGAATAGGCTATAATCCTCATGACACACGTACGAGTATATACTCGCATATTAGAATTTCACAGTTGTATGCAGAGCTATCCGGTTGCCCCTGAGTATAACTTTGTTAATACATTTTCATCTTTAGAGTTCATGACAGACCTGCTAAGAGCGGCTATATCATTATGCAAGAATGCCCACGTGCCCGTCATTGCCGGCATTTTCACCACCAGCCGTCTGCATCAGGTTGCGGAGGACATTGGTTTCCGCAAATATCACGAGATAGACTACAATAACTACAAAATTGAAGGCAAGGTGAGTTAAAGTCAAAATCCGAGGAGTCATTTGTCCGGAAAACCATCATTATTCCGAACGCCATTTTCCGCTAACCGAAAATTTGGTAAGGTCAAAAGTCCTGCAAAATCAAAATATCCTTCAGCGGAACATGGTTTTCAGAATTATGAAATTCGGATAAAATATAATTATATTTATTCTATCGAATCGTTGCGTGCGGTTGTACAGTCAGCTGCAGATAAAAGGTACCCCCCCCCCCCTGCATACAAAGTTTGTATGCATCACTATGCAGGGGGGGTACCTTTTCTCTGCAGCTGACCGTACGTGTGTGGGCGCTTGTAACTGTACCCCATTCCGTATAAGATAAGAAATTAGCGCGTTAATTTTCAAGCTACTTCAAGGAAAACCAGTTTGAACAGCAAAATCATTATTAATATTGTTATGTTTGAAAAGCACTTAATGATCGAAATAAGTAAGACTAGTATAAAATATTTGCCTTTGATATCCTAGATGAACGATGGGACTCAGACGAGTTTGTGAACAAATTGTTGAATTCAGATTACGAGATTATTATACGAGTATCTATTTGGCTTGCAAAAAGACAGACTCGTTCTCCCCCTAACGTTTTGCCTTCACCAAAAGCAAAGAGACAGAAACAGAGTCCATTAACAACAAATGAGAAACGTATGGTGGTCAACATTTACAAGTTTGTGTGTGTGAACTTTGCACTGTTTGCAGCAAGGATGAATTTCCGGCTAAGGTAGATTGCACCATATATCGTACTTAAAAGCATAGCTCTGTGATAATGATAATAAGCTCATCTATCAAAATAAAAACATGTTTTATTTTTAGTACTTACATAGTTTTATTAACATCATAAATTGATGTGGAAATACGCACTTTTTATTTATTACATAGAAAAAATACACAATAACTAATATAGGCCTGTTAAGTTCTCGTCCTGTTAAGGACTTCGTAACAACTAATATTTGTTCCAAGCAGTAAAGGTTGACGACGACTGCTTCTTTGTTTACCATATTTCTAATTCTAAAAAAACGGACTATAGCCAATCAACAATAATTAATAAAAAAAGAAACAATTTTATTAATTTATTTTTAAAATTATATTATTTTAATGTATTATTTTAATCCCCTGAAATTGCCTCCTACAAGCTCAAGCTGTAAAAAACCTAACTTTTACGAGTAAGTTAACGTAAAAAAAAAAGATAGTTACAGCCGTTAATGCCGCAAAAATCTCAAAGTAATCAAAATTAATAGGGTACTTTCAGTTGACCTAGATCTATGAAATTTGGCAAGTAATAATTAGTAATATCATCTTATAGACAAGTACAGTGAAAAATCAGAAAACAAATTTGTAATTTTGTACAGAGCCCTCGGTGGGTGAGGCCGACTCCGACTTGTCCGGTTTATTTGCCTTATTTTCACTGTAGCAAGATACAAATTGGTCTACGTTTAAACTCAGAATTAAAGGTTTTCGTCTTTTTTATGCAGGTAGTGTTCGATAACGTTGACTTTGGAAACCACGGGGCAGCGTTAATGGTGTATCGCATCCCGGAGGTGGAGGAGCTACAAGAGCTGGAAGCCCTGCACTCGTCTCGTTTCAACATACAGACGCTTGAGGAGGGAGCGGATTCTGAACAAATGTCACCACAGATTACGTAGACTTCATTGTTAATATTATATTATTGTCATTCATTTGAAATCTTAGATTCGTTTTTTTTAAATAATCATATAAAAAGTAAAATATACAAGTACCTCATTATTGTCTGTATTATAGATATAGATTAAACATGTAGAAAAAACCCTATACTACAGTTGTGTCGAGATGTTCCATAGCTAAAACATCTGGACAGACAGAAGGGCGGTAAATTTTTTTATACACTTGTTATTTTAAAAAACACTAAAATTGGCTCAGAAATCGAAATTAAACCACGGTAAAAAAGGTACGGAATGTGCAACTCAAGGTCTTATTTCATATTTTACTACTTATGTACACCATTTGACCTCGTAAAGTACTTTGAATTTTCTCCCCTGTATCGGTGATGTATTAGATTTTTTTTATACGGCACTTAGTGATGGCGAGAGACTGAGCTACCCGCTACCCATTGCAAGGGTACGCAGAGAACCCAGTCGAACAACGGACTAAATCTCTCCTGGTGCCCATAACTTTTATGTTAGTTAATAAACAATATCGTTAGTTATTTATGTTGTCTTTGTCTTTCATCACTTTATCAACCCATAACAAATGGTTAAACAAAAAAAATAAAAACGTATACTTGGGTTGTTTACTACTATTACGTTTCTAATAAATCGATAGCTTAAGTATAAGTAGTTCCTGAGATAAAATGCTGTGGTACAATATAAAGGGCATTGGGTAAAAGTGTTGTCATTTTTTTAGGTGAGACGCCACTCATAATTGTGGCAGTTTATGATAGATCTATTAAAAACAAACATTTATTTTAAACGATATGATAAAGAGAACGAATGTAATGTAAAAATAAACCATGATCGAAGCCATATAATATAGACAGGACTCGAACCTGTAACCTCTGTATAACCGGTACAGTGCTTTCACCATTGAGCTACTTGGACAGTCAAGTGAATGATGAAGCGTATCTTTAAAAGTTTCAATTTGTTTAAAAACATTTTGTTATAAAATGTAATACTCTAAAATGCATCGGAGCCGAGATAATTGCAATATATATTTCCATAGGTCAAACTTAAATATGTTGGGTCCGATATTATTAAACGCGTTTAATTTTATTTATCTAAGAATAATTTCATTTAAGAGGGGTATTTTTTTCATACAAAGTGATCGAATGCCCTTTTGGTACGGAATCCTAAATGGTCGTAATGTTTGTACTGTTTATGTTGACATTCTATACATATAATAAAGCTGAAGAGGGTCGAAAGTCTGTACATGGAATGGATTCGAAAAAAAATTGGCTAGGGATACTTAGAATCGACAACAGAACACATTTCAACAGTTTTTGTCTGTTTGTCTGTTTATCTGTTTGTCTGTTTATGTGACCGCGCATCACGTGAAAACGGCTTAACCGATTTAGATGAAATTTAGTATAGAGGTAGTTTGAGTCCTGGGGAAGGACATAGGGTAGTTTTTATTCCGGAAATCAACCCCTAAGAGGATGAAATGGAAGGTGAAAGTTTGTATAGAGCTACTTAAACCGCTGCACCGATTTGGATGAAATTTGGCATATAAATAGTTTGAGTCCCGGGGAAGGTCAAATAATAGGTTTTATTCCGGAAATCTTCCTCATAGGGGGTAAAACGGGGGGGGTGAAAATTTGGATGTCACCCATTTTGATAAAATTTGGTTTAGAGGTAGTTTAAGTTCTGGGAAAGGACATTGGATAGTTTCTATCCCGAAAATCTTCCCCTAAGGGGGTGTAATGGGGGACGAAATTTTGGATGGACTCCGTTTAGATCAAATTTGGTATAGAGATAGTTTGAGTCCCGGAGAATGACAACGGATACCTACTTTGAATCCCGAAAATCATCCCCTTAGGGGATGAAAAAGGGGTGAAAATGTAGATAAATCCCATTTAATTAAAATTTGGTAAAGAGATAGAAGAAGTCCCAGGGAAGGACAATGCATAGTTTTTATCCTGAAAAATCATCTCCTAAGGGGGTGAAATGAGGGGTGAAAATTTGGATAGAACCCATTAAGATGAAATTTGGTATGGAGATAGTTAGTCCTGGGGAAGGACATAAAACATTTTTAGTCCAGAAATCATCTCCTAAGGGGGTGAAATGGGGGAAGAAAATTTGTATGGATTCCATTTACGGTATAGCGAGTTTCAGTCCTGGGGAAGCACATAGGAAAGTTTTATATCGAAAATCATCCCCTAAGGGGTTGTAATTCGAGGTGAAAATTTGTTCGTGACCCATTTTGATGAAATTTGGTTGAAAAATAGTTGAGTCCTGGGAAAGGACATATGATAGTTTTAAATTCCGGAAATCATCCACTGACGGGGTGAAATTGGGACTGAAAGGGGGTGAAAATTTTAATAAAACCCATTTAGATGAAATTTGGTAAAGAGATAGAAGCCGTCCCAAGGAAGGACAATGAATAGTTTTTATCCCGGAAAATCATCTCCTGAGGTGGTGAAATGAGGGTTGAAGATTTGAATAGAACCCATTTCGATGAAATTTGGTATAGAGAGAGGTAGAGTCCTAAGAAAAGACATATAATATTTTTGTTCCCGGAACAAATGAAAGGAGGAAATCATAGGGGATGATTTGGGTACCATTTACGGTATAGCGATAGTTGGAGTCCTGGGGAAGGATATAGAATACTTTTATCCCGAAAATCATTCCCTAAGGGGTTGTAATTGGGGGTGGAAATTTGTTTGTGACCCTATTTGATAAAATTTGGTTGAAAGATATTTTGAGTCCTGGAAAAGGACCTAAGACAGTTTTTATTCCGGAAATCATCCCCTAAGGGATTGAAATGGGGGTGAAAATTTGGATTTAGCCCATTTAGATGAAATTTGGTATAGAAATACTTAGTTTGAGTCCCGGAGAATGACAACGGATAGTTTTTAACCCGAATATCATCTCCTGAGGGGGTGAGATGGGGGTTGAAAAATTAGATGGAACCCATGTACGGTAAAGCGATAGTTGGGAGTCCTGGAGAAGGAGATATGATAGCTTTTTTCCAGAGATCATCCCCTAAGGGGGTGAAATGGGGGTGAAAATTTGGATGGAACCCATTTACGGTAGAGCGATAGTTGGGAGTCCTGGGGAAGGACAAAGGATAGTTTTATCCCGAAAAACCACCCCGAATAAATTTGGTTCATTCTATTCAATTCAAATTATTTATTTCAGACTATATCCATATCATGTTAGTAACAATAAAAACATATAAAACTTAAGTTGACAGTTAAGAGATAGTTTGAGTGCTGGAAAAGGACAAATGATAATTTTTGTCCCGGAAATCATCCCTTTAGGGGGTGAAATGGGGGGTGCAAATTTGGATGGAACCCATTTCGATGGAATTTGGTATAGAGATGGTTTGAGTCCTAGGAAAGGACATAGGGTAGTGTTTATTCCGGAAATCATCCCCTAAGGTGGTGAAATGGGGGCTTAAATTTGGATGAAACCCATTAGGATGTAATTTGGTACCTATAGAGATAGTTTGAGTCGCGGAGAAGAACAACGGATAGCTTTTGTCCCGAAAAAAATCCCCCAAGCGCATAAAATAGGGGGTGAAAATTTTGCATGTACCCTATTTGGATGAAATTTGGTATAGAGATAGTTGGGGTACCGGAGAAGGACAATGCATAGTTTTTACCCTGAAAATGAGGGTGAAATGAGTGGTGAAAATTTGGATGGAACCCGTTTAGATGAAATTTGGTAAAGAGTTAGTTTGAGTCCTAGGGAAGGACAATTCATAGTTTTTATCCTGAAAAATCATCTCCTGAGGGGGTGAAATGAGGGGTGCAAATTAGAATAGAACCCTTTTAGATGAAATTCGGTATAGAGATAGTTGGAGTTCCGGGAAAGGAAATCGCATAGTTTTTGTAACGAAAATCATCGCCTGAGAGGATGAGATGAGGGGTGAAGATTTGGATGGAACTCATTTAGTTGAAATCTGGTTCAGAGATAGTTTGAGTCCTTTTTTTAATTTGTTTTGACTGAGTGGAAATGCACTTACGCATCCTCCCAGCCGGGAAGCTATAATGACGGGTATCCACATACCCGTCATTATAGCTTCCCGGCTGGGAGGATGCGTAAGTGCATTTCCACTCAGTCAAAACAAATTAAAAAAAGGACTCAAACTATCTCTGAACCAGATTTCAACTAAATGAGTTCCATCCAAATCTTCACCCCTCATCTCATCCTCTCAGGCGATGATTTTCGTTACAAAAACTATGCGATTTCCTTTCCCGGAACTCCAACTATCTCTATACCGAATTTCATCTAAAAGGGTTCTATTCTAATTTGCACCCCTCATTTCACCCCCTCAGGAGATGATTTTAACTCAGACCCTCCAGCCTTCTATTTAAAGAGAAGGGGGAGGGAGTCTACCCACTAAACCAATCCGGCGTTTCCGTCCCTGCCGTTTATGGGAGCGCCATGGGATCGCATACATGTCACCGATAGTTTGAGTCCTGGGAAATGACCAGTGATAATTGTATTCCGGAGATCATCCCCTTAGGGGGTGAAATGGGGGTGAAAATTTGCATGGAACCCATTTACGGTTAAGCGATAGTTAGGAGTCCTGGAGAAGGACATAGGATAGTTTTATCACGAAAGTCCTCCCCTAAGGAGTAAAAATTTGGATGTAAGAGACCCATTTAGATGAAATTTGGTTTACAGATAGTTTGAGTTCCGGGAAAGGACACAGGATAGTTTTTATCCCGGAAATCATCTCCTAAGGGGGGTGAAATGGGTGTTGAATATTTGTATGGAGCTACTATACAACCCATATAGATAAAATTTGGTATAGAGGTAGTTAGTAGGCGCGGCGTTGGTAGGCCCCCCACAAGGTGGACTGATGACCTGGTAAAGGTCGCAGGAGTCCTCTGGATGCGGGTGGCGCAGGATTGGTCACTTTGGAACTCTTTCGGGGAGGCCTATGTCCAGCAGTGGACGTCTTTTAGCTGATATGATGATGATGATGATAAGGATCAAGATAGTTTAAGTCTCGGAGAAGGACATATGATAGTTTTTTTATTAGAAATCTACCCCTAAAAGGGAAATGAAGGGTGAAAGTTTGTATCGAGCTACGATATAAACGAGTTCTACGCGGACGAAGTCGCGGGCAAAAGCTAGTTATAAATAAAATGGTACCTACACGAGACGCGTTGTTTGACTTGTACTGTTTGTTCAATTGGAACAACAATCGCTTTGCCGAATTTCGTTGGGTGTACACAATATGTGAAATATTCTTGTTTTGATATAAATAATCTGTCCGATGTTTATTTTGGTTAGTTTTGGAATAAATATGAATGAGAGTGGCCTGGCCTGGCTTTTTGTTGTTTTAATAGCGAGTCCAAATCATAGGCGATTCCAATGTCAATATGGCATATGTTTTTGTCGTTTACATAAAAACCATGGCATTGATTCGGATAATTCAAGTATAAATATATCGAAAAGTTTTTGTTGGCCATTTTGATTGTCAAGGAAGGTTTAATCGTTTTTGGAAAGTTTCAGGGGCCGCCCGTTATGGTGATAACGGAAACATGTGATATAATATAACATTCAAACGTCGGTTGAGAAACTTTCTGTTGGATAAACCATTACATTCTGTAAGTACAGACCTACACTGTGACATTGTATTTGATTTCGTGTTTGTGACATTCTAAGTATTTTAAATATTATAGCTGATCTCGTGTTGTCGACATTGCATTTAAGATATTAGTAAATAAATACCTACCTTAATACGATGACGATCCTTTTCGGTGACATTTTTGACATGCTATTTTAATGTATTTGTATATGAATGTAGTTGAAAATGTATATTTGTTACTGTTGCACCCTGTTCGCCATACGATTAAATAAATAAATGTATTTGTTGATTTTGCCTTATTCGTCTTGTTTTTATAATTCTGTTGTGTTTTATTTATCAAATTTAATGTATGACAACAATAGGGATGTTTTTAAATTGACATGCATGTAATTTACAATGAAGTCTGTATTATGTAATAAATTCAACTAATCTAATTAATAATCATACCCGTTACAAGTGTACTCGTACGTATTGAATACATATATATAATAGTCCCCGGGCCAGGCAAAATTTACGTCAGTCATTTTTCCCAGCCGCTACCACACCAGCTGACTAACGTAATTACCCACCTGGGTATAGTCAGAGCACGGTTTCTTTTCTTTGGGTTACGTAATATTTGATAATGTAATTAAATGGGAGGATATGACATAAAAAACTACGTGTGTGAACGACGCGTGGCGACGGGGTCGATGTGCGACAGGCCAGAGCTCGACCTTCGCGACACAATGGGCGTTTTAAAAGACGCGGCGGGCGAACCGCGCGGGTTAACCGCGGCGGGTGAACCGCGGCGGTTGAACCGCTCAAGCTTGCTTTTAAAACGGCCGTACCGCGCTTTGATAGCGCAGGTGCTCTTGGGGAGCAATAATCGCGCAGACTGAGCTGCACTGTGGAAGGACGGGGGTGATGGTAAAATAATACTTTGATGAAAATAAAGTGAAATGGTATAATATAAAAAGAGACACAAACTACTGGCTATTTTCCCACAAACTATTTTCCCTACTTCCTATCACAATTTCCCTACTTAAGTTTTCCTCTGCTTCCTAGGAGCTCCCACTGGTGGGGCTGAACGTACACAAATTGGACTTGCGAATGTTGCCTGTACCCACTAAATTAATGGAATCTCTGTCCAGCAAAATTACACAATATTACGCCAATTTTCAGGGCGCTTTCAGGATTTTAAATTTACGAGGCCTCGCCTACTTTTACTATCAAAAAACTACTTTTCACGTTTTCCTGATTTTCAGGAAAACCCTAAGGGTTATCACATATTTTCCTTCAAAATAACTATTTCTGGGCTATACATTGCAATATCTATTAGTTTTCCCGCTTTTCTCGTTTAAATTGGGAAACTCGATAATTACGTAAAACTGCGAAGTTTTGTAACATTAAAAAGCTTCGCCAGGTCCTAATGGCTTTAATTAACATTGGTATCAAAAAGTAATTATACATACGTAAGAGCATTTACCTTACCTTTCTAACGATACCCTAACTGTCTTCGTACCTCATTTGGTTACGACACTATGGCCGGTAGAGACCGTCCATTTTCACATTTTCATTAACTTGGTAGCGTAAGTCTGACTTTTTGCTCCAATCTGTTTAGCCAATCAGAGAAATCAACTCGAACTTGGCAACTCTTGCGCAATATTACATCAAAACCTTGATACATTTTAATCTAGAATTTACTTTTCTCATTTAGTAACTCTAGTCACCGATGTCCCTTGTTCACGGACTAGATCGGGATATAGTCTCGAGTTGGTTTCTTTACAAACTACTTTGGCCATCTCTCCCTCGATTATCAGGGGCTCTCCCTGTATTGATTTTCATGAAATAATTACTGGAGGTACCTGGTACCTTTATCTTTATTTTAAACTATCAACTACGTCTGTACTCATAGTACTTCAGTCCTAAATAAATTACGCGCTTCTTAAATGAGCCGTTTTGCTTTAGGAGCTTAATCTGGGCACTATTGCCGTCCTTATGTAAATTCATTTATTGCCTATCTCATCGGCCACTCAGGCGCTACCTTTCTCTTCAAATCTAACAGATCTCTTTCTGTCGCCCACAACGTGTTTGGGAGGGTCTAGCTGGTCAACCCACGGTGCCTTAACTGACGAACACGAAGCGACATGAAACAACTTTCTGAAGCATCATACAAGTTATCGCCCGGGAGAAACTTTCTCATGAAAACCTGTTGCTGGCTCGTGGGCCATATTCATTGTTGCAGATTTGAAACCCACTATATTTATTTATTTATAAATCGCTTAGCCGCCTACCTAATTTCTTCAAACACTTACTTCGCTAGAAGGAAGCAATGCTTAGAAGTAAGTAACGCGCGATATTTTAATTGGGACCACGTTCCTGATCTTAATGAAAAATTAATAAAATACGTCAGTTTGTTAGGAGGGTTAACTCAGGTGTGTACCAATGACCCAGTTGTCCCCAACCTTCGGTCTGTAACGTTGTTTAACATCGAATTAGACCTTTTTATTATTGCTACAAATTTTACGACCCAACTGGACAACTCGCGTATCCTTAAAAAGAATTTTACGATATGGTAGTAAAACTGTAATCGTAGGACGTCGAATGGTAGCAATTTGGATCGTTCTATCTTCGGCAGTTAAACGCTACAGGTGTTGCGAGTTGGCAGGGAATTAAATTTTAAATTGCTAATTTGGGTGGCTATCATTTTGCTTTGTAATTTGGTTCGTGCGTTGCGTTAGTTAGCGAAAAAGGAATATTGTATTACAAAGTTTACTCAACCTCAGTCGTGTGAATCGGGTTTTGATGTGTTGCTACGAGTACATATTTAAAAAGGAATTTGCGGCGCTACCACGAACTTCGAATCTCGAACTTCGTATATCTCCATTTCGGTCGCTCGAGTACCATAAACCATAAGTGCGATAGAGACGGAGATATACGAAGTTCGAGATTCGAAATTCGTGGTAGCGCCGTTGGGATTAGTTATCAATCGGGCTTCAGAGCTTCAAAAATCCACGAGCCACGAAAATGTAACTTCGCTCAACTTCGAAGTTATCTCTTAGAACCTCCACCTCAATCGTGCTTATGATTTCCGTGGTAGCACCGCAGGCTCCTTTAGGAAGTAACCAGGATACCCTAAACGATATCCTGCCTGAAGGAAAACATACTGTTTATAGACATGGGACTGTGTGAGTGTACATACATAAGTATTGTCTCTATTGAATATCTCCCTATGCAGGTATGCAATAAAAATAAGTTTGGGTCCTAAAAGAATCTTTCATGTGAAATTTTACAGATTTTTATTACCCCGATTCATGGTGTAGCCAGTTATTTAAAATTACCTATATGCGAATGCAACATTAAAAACACAAATTCTAAAGATAGTATCGTCTTGAAATTGAAAAGCCTATCGGTGCACAGGAACTTATTAAGTACCTTAAAGCGATAGGCGCTCTGTGTCCAAGTTTTATAATGAAGCTTCAAAGTTTCTTTTATAAAAACAACTTATTAAATTTAACTTTGGCGTAGATCAGAATCAGGAGCTCATTATAACTGACTGTTGGCTGCCAATGACGAACATAAGCGTTTTGACAGGTATCTGGACGGGCAGTCGAGTTGAGATCTGCATTGCAATTTGTTTATTATTTGATTTCTGTATGTCTCGTCTCAAAAGTCTCAGAACGAGTGCGCGCAAACGGATTCAAATCAAAATCAAATTGGAAGGCGTATTTTTATTCCTTTTCGGGGTTCCGTACCCAAAGGGTAAAACGGGACCCTGTTACTAAGATTCCACTGTCCGTCCGTCTGTCTGTCTGTCCGTCTGTCACCAGGCTGTATCACATGAACCGTGACAGTTGAAATTTTCACAGATGATGTATTTATGTTGCCGCTATACCAAAAAATACTAAAAAACAAAATAAAATAAATATTTAAGGAGGCTCCCATACAAGAAACGTGTTTTTTTGCCGTAATAGATACAGGTACGGAACCCTTCGTGCGCGAGTCCGACTCGCACTTAGCCGGTTTTTTAGCAACATTTTATTGGCAACATATTACGCCGTCCGTCTTTCCGTTCATCTCCCACAGGGCTGCACCATTTGAACCGTAATAGGTAAATACCTAAAGTGTGTAGTGTATGCTACTGGCCTCGTTCATTAAACCTATTTTAGCTAAATTGCCGTTCATATTCGTTTGTCTTAATCTTTCCCTTTTTTTTTCTTTTGCGTTTGTGACAAAACACACTTTGGTTGACTGAGGCGATAAGACGCCCCAGGAAGCAGGGATCGGATACCGGTATTTTCACCATACAAAAATACCGGTATTAATACGTTCTATTTCGTTCTTTGGTTTATGATAGCATTTATGATCGGGCAGTCTAATAACACGAACATGTTACCTAAATACATGATAGAGATAAGAGACATCGGGGATTTTTGAAAAAACCGGTTCCGACTACTGATGCGCCGACGGAAAGTTTCCTATATTGTATACAAAGTAGGATCCGCCAAATCAAGGCCGGAATCTAGTTCCTGGTGCTAGAAATTATACCAGAAAAAAATAGAGATAAAAGGAGTTTAGTATGAAAAACTTCTTCTGTCCCTATTTTTTTGAGTTTCATTTTTGTCATTCCAGCATATGTTTTCAAATGAGAAACAAACTACGTTTTGGAGTATCCGGCTTCCTGGGGACTCTTAAGTTTTATGAGTAAGGGTGTTAATAGTAATTTACTGAATCGATATTTTATGTCCGCTTAAATAAAACGATCACTTATGCCTAAATTTAATGCCAATGCAATACATACACAATGCTAACATGTGGTTTACGCATTTCTAATATGGTGGCCCAGAATCCTTCATTTGTGTGAGCACGACTTACTTTTAATACTTTTAAGTTGCATACATTTCAGAAATAATATATTACGGCCCATAATTACAATAGTCTGGATGAAAATCCTTTGACCGAAAGGCATTCACTTTTTTATCATAATCTCACTTGATCATATTGAATTATTATTTTAGTCAAATTATTGTTAAATTTAAAAGTTAAATCTAAAGCTTTTAATGCTGGTTGGTGTGACGAAGGTCGGACAGGGTTGTACACAGCGAATAAACAATTAGTACAGCCTTAACAAATGGAGTGACACTTAACAAAGTAAATACTCAATCGAAGAGCCGACGAAATGGTTGCGGCTGGCTTGAGAGGTAAGTTAGGGCTGACAAAATATTCATAAAATGATATGTTAAGGTTCAACCTTTAGCTGCCACAGTCGAGAATACACTGTATCCGTGTCCCGTATACAAACAATCTATGATGCAATTTCTGGCTGGTTTGTTATACGTGAGAATTTCGTGGCTTAAATCGGGCTTAACTGCCTGGCACTTTGGGAAATGTTTTGACCTCTATTTTCGTCAATTATCTCAAGCAAAACATTAGTAGGTAAATGTTTTTTTATTTATTTACAACTTTATTCATCATTTGTGTATCAAAAGTTACCCAAATATTTTTGTATTATAATTAGGTTTCAGTTAATTTTCAGTACCCAATCGTCACCGGCACATAGCAGGCATCACTATTGCCTCTGTAGGTATGTGGTGTTATGTTCCTACGTTGTTAACTTATCACCACGCAGATCATAAACTAGTTTGCCACCGGCGTAATGTAAAAAATAAAACCGGTCAACTGCGAGTCAAACTCGCGCACCGACGGTTCCGTACAAACGTTCTTACACCATAACCGTTCATTCTTGAACAATCTTAACAGCTCAGATTAGAAGTTACCGTTGTACAGCGCCATCTGCATTTTGGTAGGAATAACTTGCAACGAAGTATGTTTATTTTTATTTATTTATTAAGAACCAACGGTCACATACAGAATTTTTTTACACACTATTATTCAGAATAAAACCAGACCTACATACAGTTTCCTTAATTATTTCACTAGTGCTAAATAAACATTAGACATTAATAACATTTTATTTGAAAGGACGATAACGTTAATCTCATAGGACTTTAAATACATAAAATTTCATACAAAAATAATAGAAGTACAAACATAATAAAGAAATGATTTTTGATAAATAAAAAAAATATACTCTAGATAGAGGTATCGTTTTATTTTTCCTGTATTATTTATGTTACTCTTAATCATACTTATGTAATAATTTCAGAGTTTTCGCATGGTAAACTTCGGAGATAAGGAAATGGTATTTTTTTCAACATATTCCTAAATAAATCAAAAATAGAAAAAAAATAAAAACGGTTTTAGAAAGCGAAAATATTTTTTTTTATTTTTTTATACACGTGTCTTAACCTGAGTCCATATTTCAAGCTGAGAGCATAAGTAGTTCCTGAGATTTTTACCGTTGTGACAGACGGACAGACGGACAGAGTCGCACCATAAGGGTTCCTTTTTTACCTTTTTGGTACGGAACCCTAAAAACTGGCCACCGCAGCAGCAGCAGCTTATATGAAAGAATATGGAAAAATTATGTTGTTTTGAATCTGCTCAATTGTATTTGTCCCGATTTTATCTTTATATCGGTATTACCTAGATTATAAGTAACGTAACAAAAATACTCTATTACCGACATTGGATCTAACAAAATAAGATCTAAACAAGCTTTATTAACCTGAAGCTGAGTATTTAAATTAAACCATATAATTGCTTTTGGCATTTTTGTTGACAACCCTGTGTGAAAAAGAGAAATGTTTGTAAGTGTAATCAAAATCACTCCATTTCAATATTATTAATTAGCTTCAAGCTCCGACTAAGTTACGAAACATTCGGAGTGAGTGACATTGTGCTATCCTTAGTCCGTTTTACAAGCTTTTATTTAACTTGCAATGTATGCAAACAGCCTAAAACAATATAATATGTTTGTATAATAGTACATTGTTTAACAAGGGGCGTATGAGGAATCATCACATTTGCGAGGAAATAAATAACCACAAAAGACAGAAAAACCTATGTTTTATACAAGCGCATCAATCAAATGTTGACGAAATTGACAACTTCACTTCTAGATCAGTGTGAGTGGAGGGCGGAGCTTCAATATTTCAACCAATCACAGAGCCTGCTTGATTATATTTCCAACCAATCACAGATCAGAATTCTTGTCGCTAGCGGCCGTCAAGATTTACTTAACCAATCAGATCACACACAAGCTCATTACTTCCCAATGGGCCATTATTTCCCGCGGGAACAATTTAGGCCATTGTCTTTCTGTATACAGGCAAGGAATAACACCATTTATGAGCAAGTGTGATGAAAACTAATTGGTATAAAACTCATCAATACGAGTAAAGTGCACTTGAGTGGAGAACGGCGCTGAAGATGAGCGGCCCTCCAACGTTGCGGCGACGCGACGGCAGCGTCAGAGTGAAGTACATCGGTGCGGTATTGCAAGAAAACCATACATATATCATTATGCCACAAAACCTAACATAACCTATTCCATATAGTAGATTGTATTACTAGGGAGCAAATACGCTCGGGATTCTAACGTGGAATCCTGAGCGTAGTGAAGGATTCAAGCAACGTCGCCCGACATATAAATAATAATGCGCCCGAGTAATGCACTCGTCTTTTCACTCCTTCCATGATAATTAAAAACAATAATGTTTACCTAAGAACAGGGTTTAATATAAAAAGGTACCTATTTCAAAAGAATATGGCTTTGTTATTGACGTTTTTTTGACGTTTGTTGCTTCCATTTAAAAAAAACCGGTGTTAACGTATAATTTTCAGTTGAACTGGATGAATTCATCATCATCATCTTAAATTGAAAATATTAGTATAGGAAATGCTTTTACGTGCTAGTTATTAGTCACGACGGTATTTTTATATAAAAAAAATACGGACTTTTAGTTGCGGTTTTTTTTAGGTTCTATGGTCTTAAACTTTTTATACTTCATATATTTATATTTATTAGTAATCATATTATACCTATCAAATAAACATTGTTTGAAATAAAACGTAGCTATAAGAAATTAGTAGGTATCTATAAATCCATATTTTTATTTATTAAGCATATTAATATTCAAAAGCGTTCAAGGAAAACAATATATGATACCCTAAACGCTCCAAGAACAAAACAGCGCGGTATTTAAAAACTCTCAATAAAAGTGTCTCCTTAAACACGCTACTTAAATAACATATTGTCTCTGGCCTCGCTCAGGTTCACAGATTTTTTTGGTCTATGTGGTCTATGACTAGATAAATTGAAAAAGAAAAATGCATACGGATCAAAAACAAGTTTTGCTCCCTATAAACGGGCTAGAAAAGACTGTTTTTCAAATAGGAGTGAAATAGTAGATTGTTAACCAAGGGTTGAAAGTGACCCATCGCACCCGATATATTTCTGGCGCTCCAACGAAGTGAGAGCGCCAATAGTTCGGGGGTGAAATGGGTAATTTCACCCGAGTTAAACACTCTACTTTCCATTTTGACTGTGAGGAAAGTAAAATACTGCACGTACATTTTATAAAACCGGTATATTACGAGTAATCAGTTAAAAAACACATATTGCCAACTTTAGAAAAGTTTAAAAAACATATCTGATCTAATAGTTTTAATCTTATTTCTTGTATTTATATAATTCTATAAATAAATGTATAGAATTATTTGCTTAATTATGAAATAAAATAATCATTCGATTTTAGATACCTAAGTAAAATAATTAAAACTATATCCAACCTCTAACCTCTTTGCACTGGCCACTTGCCAAGGCCTACTCGATTGTAATCGATTGTAACTATTGTAATCGAGTAGGTCGCGACGCAACAAATCTAGAGGGCCATGCCGAAATGTGAAAAAAAGTTTCATAGCATTATGGCGGGCAGCCGATTTTTACAGAAATGATTTTGAATGTTAATTTTGTGTAATTAAGAAAAAAAATACCAATAGTAATAGTAGTTTATGTGACTGTACATAATGAAGGGCAATAAATACGAGTGTGGGTTTATAAAACGAGCCGAAGGCGAGTTTCATAATAACATCACACGAGTATCTTAATGCCTATAATTATGTATAGTTACATACACTAGGTACTTTATCTATCCACATATCATAAGCCTCCATGATGCATTCAGGAGCCGCATATTATGACCGGCATCGCGGCGTTGTTTTCTGGCAGCGGTCATATTTCTTTTTTAATTCAGAGACAAACTAGAGTCGGATCCAACATTTTGTATGCAAATTGACAATTCATTTCGAACTAAACGTCATTTCGACTGATATTAGAATAGAGGTTAAATCAAATTTCTTTGTTTTTGAGACGTTCGAAATTTGAATGAAATAATATTATCGAAATCGATGTTATTATTTAGCAATAATAATATTTTCACAGATAAGAAATTTGTCCTAACAAAACAATCTATTTTTATGGTGGTCATAATGTGCGGTTCTTGAACGCATCATGGAGGGTTTTTGATTTTGGATAGATAAAAGGATTTATTATCAACATCGTCGTAATGAACCCGTCGCTTAATGTATAGCTGAGTTTCGATATAATGTAAAGCTTTTATTTTAATAATATGAAATACCTCAATTATCTTTGACTCCGTGGCTGAACGTAACAATAAAAAAAAAAAATTCCACCCTAGGGGAGAAAAAGCTATTTTCCACCCGGCTATATGCCCATGAAAAGTAAATTTTCAGAACAGGAGAGATGAAATAGTACATTGTTTAACAAGGGGCGTATGAGGAATATTGCAAACGAGAGTCTATCAGAAGCCCGACGCCGTGAGGCGGAGGGCTTTTGATGACTCGAGTTTGCAATATACTTACGCCCGTGTTATACACAATGTTTTTCATCACATTTGCGAGGAAATAAATAACTACAAAAGACAGAAAAATCTATGTTTTATACAAGCGCATCAAACAAATGTTGACGAAATTGACAACTTCACTTCCAGAGCAGTGCGAGTGGGGGGCGTAGTTTCAATATTTCAACCAATCACAGAGCATGGAGCATGTGGTTCTTGCAGGGCATGGCCTGCTCGATTACCAATCACAGAGTCAGAATTCTTGTCGTACGCAGCCGTCAAGATTTGCTTAACCATTCAGATCACACACAAGCTCATTACTCCCTTGGGACCATTATTTCCCGCGGGCATAGAATAACACCATTTATGAGCAAGTGTGATGAAAACAATATTTCTAACTATGTAATTCATTTATTTATTTTTCCACTTTGGTTTGTAACGCAAAGATCCCGCGCGTTACGGGCATACTAAGAGTAGCCACGAGTACGTACAATCTACATAGACGAGTCATGTCGCCTTTGATTGATTAAAGAATGGCGTTTCTGCCTTCTGAACTTCCAACCGAGACGGAAAACTAGACCTTAATGGTCTAGTTCTCCTTCTGGGTCACACAGGCAGCATTCCCGCGTTGAATAGCAATCGCTATTCTTTGAGCGAGAAAGCTGCCTGCGCGAGGGTCACATGTTGCGTCCCTCAACCGCTTGCTGATCTCCTTGTGGAGCCCACGCGCGCTTTTTCCCCAAGGGCCGAGTGTCTCGACGCCAAATGCGACAAAGTAGTACTGGGCGCCGAGACAGCTATATTTCCCGACCTTGGATCGCTCTCGGACATCCGCCGCTGCCCCGGCTATTTGGACGTGACTGGCAAGTAGGACGCTGCCAACGTATCAGCGCAAGTAGTGTCCCACACCAGTGCACGGCCCATTCGCCAGGGGATCAACGTCATCCCGTCCAGACGCTTGCCGTCGTCCCGTACAATCCGAGGCTCAAGAGCCACGGGGACGCAGGCACTGGCAAGCGCCCTTCTGTTAATATTTCTGAAACTGATAAATATTTCAGGATTTTTATAAACTAACCTAATCTAACCTATGGGGTTCTACACGATGGCCCTGAAATAAATTCTGAAATATTTACAGTTTCAGAGTTTGGGAAATGAAAAGTTCCGAAATAAATCAGTTTGCCAAACGTTAGTTACGAAAAGAAGCTGTTCCATCATACTTACATACGATTTTTTGAGAAATGCAGTGGTAGGTATGTGTTGGGGTATATGTATGTGTGCGATAGCGTTAATGTCAAATAAGCATGATGAATGCCACCGCGAAGTTTCCTGTGTATTGAATACCCGATCGGTGCTATCTCTTCCGTGTTGGTATTCACAACCTTGCCAACGACTCACCACAGCAGGCGAACCATTACATTTATCAGTATACACCCCATCTCGTGGTGCCATTTATTTATGACAAACGTTTTCGCCGCCAATCAAGCCATCCAAAAGAGACACTGTCACGCCAATATCGCTGTTACAAGAGAACAAAACACTAACTTAAAACTCTGAAGGTTGCTTTGACAGCGTACGCCATAAGGCCATAACACCTATATGTAGTCGTTCTTAGAGCTGCGGGCACGACAACAAACGGCACCTTTAGGTGTCCTAGGAAACTTTTCTCGCGCGAAGTCCCACTACCTTCTGGTAACGTATATAGCTGTAACTGCGGGCCAAGTTTAACTGGGGACGAGCAGTGAGATGAGTTGACATAGGGTGTGAATACCATCAGTCATTCGAAACGCTTACTTCGCCACTAGCGGGTCATTAAAATGATCTCTCATTACGCATAGTTGACGCACAACACTGTGCCAAGTTATACTGGGGAGTCACCGTTGGGGTTAATTGTTTCGTGAATTAGGCAGGTTGTCAAAGCGATGCGATGCAGGCAGTATCGGATGACGTTATAATTCCGTACCAATTACCTCGTGCCCACTGGTGCGAAGAGATAGCGGTTAGTCAATGCAGTTGTTATAGCTATCAGCATTTTCACTGGCTCTGAATACTCTCGTGTAATGGTGCCGTGCAGCGATGGTGTATGCTTGAAGGTACTTATCTTTTTTTTAAATCGTAATTTCGTTTTATTCTTACTCATTACTCATACCCATATGAAAGTGTCCGTCTGTCTACTTTTTTGGGTACTCTTTTTGGGCGTGTAATGATGAAAAATGGAACAAGTAGGATTTTTTTCTGCAAATCAACTATTTAGTGGATGAAACGGGGGGTGGAAATGATGTTATGAATGGAATCGACGGAGCTCCTAAAATATTACACACACATATATCCCGTGTGGTATCGGTTTAAAATAAAACCATCCCCTTTCTTGCCGTGGGTGTCGTAAGAGTTGACTAATGGGTGTTTATAGGGATGAAGTGTGTTCTGGACTATGGACAAGAAACCCATCACTCACATCACATTATCTCAATGCATTGACATCTAAAAAAATATTGGCCAAACGGGTTTTTGAGATTTATTCGCAATACATTTTTTCACCGCTAAAACTTTAATAGTACATTATGATACAAGTGAGGTATGTTGATCATTACATCAGAGGCGGAATTGTCACGCGAACCGCAGGTGAGTGTGATAATAGAGCCGAGGATGTAATTATCAAAGCTCACGCGTGTCATACGACGTTTTTCAACACATTTGCGAGGAAAAAATCCTTTTCATAAAATGAACATGTTACAGGCTCCTAAGTTGTTTCCTTTAGTTATTGATGACAACAGGTTTTTACTCACATATTTGTACATCTCCAAGAATGTACATTCAATTGGCGTCAATTCTATTTATCACTTTTCTATTCACTACGAGTCAACATTTTTAACAATAACCAAAGACGCATCATCAATGTTTACAAATATTTGTGAAATTACCTATAATGGCGAGCAACAATTTTTTTTCGTGAAGTTCGCGCAGTGCGCCCGCAGCGAGGCTTACATGAAATATCTAAACAGCCAATACAAAATAAAATAAATATTTTCTTATTCAATATTAATTCATGTAAAATGTTATCAAAAGTAAATAGTTTTACTAAATGAAACGTTTCTATATAATATCCAACAAGAAATAATCAATTAATCCACAAGAAGGATTTAGTTTGTTTAGTCGCGTAAGAATCCATTTGCCGAGAATTAAAAACAAACCTGTATAACCCGGCCAATTTAAGAATGCGCCGAGTCCATACATACACCTTGCTGCAAGGTGCCAACGTGTCTTAATCGGGATATAAACATAACTACACGAGTGTCGTAATGTTATTAAACACGCGTGTTTAATACCCAGGATTATGAGCCTAAAAGCGGCACAATAAGAGGCACGTTACGAGTAAATGTGTTGAAAAATAGTTTTATAATCACATTTCCTATCGAATGCATATTTTATTGGAGCAAAACATAATAGTATTTTATGCTACTGTTTTATAAGAAGGATCTTAAAACGCGAGTGGCGTGAGTTGCGATGCGAGCCTTGGCGAGCATCGCAATTAAAGACGCCACGAGCGTTTTTAGACCAGTTATACACCGTTGCATACAATACTTTTTCTACGACAAATTTTAAATAAATAGCATTCTACAAAATAGTTAGCCTTTTCGGGCAGCAAGTTTTCTATTCGTACTTTTGCTACTCACGCAATTTCTTCAGGAGTGCAGTTATTAAATTCTTCGACCATTTTAAAATGAACGTACACTTTTATCTTCACAAATACGAATTAAATCTTAATATTCTAGGACTAACAGTTTATCATCTTTCATCTTTTCATTTTTAACTGTATAGGTATATTTTGGTGGGAAATCGGAAATGTGACACTTCTTGTTTATGGTTTGTTTTGTTTTTAATTTGTTTGCATTTGCCATCCGAATCAAACCGAATCCGGACCGAATTCGAACTGTTTATCTTCATTAATAATACCAATAATTTATAAAACATGTAATTTAACACACAATAGATGATGATTTATTATTATTGTAGTAAATAATGTATAATATACAAATGTTAAATCGTAAATAAATACTTAAAATCGAAACTGCAATATAGCGGCCGATTTAAAAAAGTTAAACAGTGCTTTTATGAAAAATGTATGAACCAAAAAAGTACGCTAAACAGTGCGTTTTTGGGTCATAGAACATAGAGTTTTTCAACGACTTATTAGTGGTGTCATTGTATTTGAGCTACAGCCTATATAAATGACAGATAACGGTACAGGAGTAGAAAACGTAAAAAAAGTCTTTATTCGGATCATATATCAGATTAGATTATTTATTTCATGATAAAATAATATATTACAAATTTGCATAGGTACATAGTTCATCCGATTGGATTAGATAGGTGGATGTCGGTTTTTTTGGTCCAAGTAGTAGTGGTATAGAGGTGCTCCCAATAATAGTAGTTATCTAGCTCCCGATAAGTGCTAACGTTCCTAGTCACGTGTCGATAGTTCATTCGAAGCTTACCGGTGTGTGCAGCGATAAGAGATGCAGTCAGATGAATATTGCCTATTAAATTAAGTAACATTGCAATAAACGTTTTGGTTATTGGACTGCCATTAATATTAGAGCTTATTTCTACCCGTCGTTCGTATTCGTAAAATTTCAATAGATGTGGTGTGCTGGTGTGATGGCAATATGGTTAGTATAGCAGGACCTTGGCCGCAAGTAGACATCTAACGTGCCTATTTTGCGTGAAAGCTAGTAAGTATAGTTTATTTATTTATATATTATTCGAAAAACCAACAGCTACAATAATTAACATAAGATTTGAACATGTGATACAAAAAAAACTCAATTACAGGTTCTCACCAAACCATATGGCTCTGTCATTTCAAATCCTCTGATATGAAGATATAGATGCTACAGCCAAAGAGAGAGTTCACAATAATGCTAAAATATAATTGCTAGGGCCGTCGTCATCGATTTCGATGACGCTGACCCTAGGACGGGACTACATATATGCTACAATACATAAACAAATCCGTTAAATAAAACGTCGAAAAAGAAAAGCACACGTCCTCAGAGCAAGAAAAAAAGATAGACGGAGCATGATGAACAACCTAGTGAAGCCGGTTTTCTATCAAGCCAAATAAGTTCAATACACGCTCACACACACATAAACAAATTAAATTGCACAAAACTTGAAATAGGTGATCTTGACAGCATTACGACACGTGCTGAAGAGTTTTGTGCAGGTTTGCTTGTATATGTGTGAGTGAGCGTGTGTTAAACTTAGGCTTGGTTGAAAATCGGCTTCAGTTTGTTCGTAGTGCCCAGTCTATCTTTTTTCTTGATCTAAGCACACGTCCTATGAAACTTTCAAGGTTTAATTAATACGGTTCGAGAGACAGATCAAAAGACAGCCAACTCTAGGAAAAAAAGGTTTTATGGGAGACTAGAAAATCTACCATTCACTCTCTAACTTTTTTTTTTTTTTTTATTCTCTCTTTAAGGCTTATAGCTAAATTTACATAGGTACAATTAATCTGCCAAACCACAATGCGGTTTGTTGGCAAACAACGCTCCTAATTGATTTTACATTTTATTAGCTAAAAGCTGTATGAATAGTAATATATATGTACGGTATTACTTATGCTAGATACAATTAAAGGAATCTATAAAGTTACTTAAGATAGCTGAATTTCATTTTTTAATGTATTTAATAAGACGTCGCTTACTTTCTTCTTAAACAATTGTTTTGTGACAGTTGCACTCTTTGTCTCGGACGGCAGGTCGTTATATATTTTCGGAACTAGGTACTTTCTATGTAACTTGTACTGTGCTTGTGAGACAGGAGTCGTGACTTGTCAGGAAGTTGTGCTAGCCCCCAGATAAGTAGTAAGTATAGGTCCATGTTTATGCTAGTTAGCCACAGAAGAAAATAACCATACAAAATTCTTCCCTATTCCAATCAGGAACTCCTTTGACACAGCTAAGCGTTTTACGCCCCGCGTAAGAAACAAATAAAACCCAAGTCGTTTCGACTCGATCCGACAAACTTGGATAGTACGCCTTTAGTTTATATGAAAAGTTCCTTTGTTTATCGTTGGAGGTTTATACGGCAAAAACGACCAGTGTTAGGTGAACTTTTGGGTTATTTTTACACTAAGGCGTGAAATTACGGTTTTGGGGCTTAGTGGCCGGTGATCCTTTGTAATTACAAGTTCTTAATCATTTGAACCCCAATATAAGAGCATAAATAATCATGTTATTTTATATCATAAGCTATACAGTTACAAAATAGAAGAGTTTCTTATTCGTCTGCACATGTGGGCTACTAACCACAAACAAATAAATAATGATTGCGCTCTAGTGCGATGATATGTAGGGCAATATTCATTTGAAATCCATGTAAACAATTTCGTAACGATAAGCTTAAACGAATATTTCGGAAGAATTTTATTAGGTTGCTCAATGACGTAGTATCGGTTATCCAAAGGCAAGCGGGAGCTAATTTAGCTTACTTTATTCGGGAGTCGTAGTAGAAGAGACTTTATTGAATTAGTTCATACCTAGTTGTTTATTCAGTAAACAATATACATTGCAAAATTAAAATAGGCAAGGCGGGAATCTATATAGATCTATGGGATCCTTCTCCACTGTTAGGCAGCTATGCTACCTTAAATAATGCTCGGTTATCAAAAGAATGTCCTTGTATCACAAACGTTCGCGCAAAAAGTGCACAAAAAAAACATCCGACGACTTTAGTCCAATCGATAGTGGCAGGAGCCTATAAATGTGGCGGACGGTTCCGGCGTTGAAGAGCATATTATTTGTCTGATGAGCACGAATATTTTGTTAATATGATTTGGTGAAATTATCTATGTGCTTTTGTTTAATACTACGTCAGTGGCAAACAAACTTACGGCCCACCTGTAAGTGATTACCGTTGCCTATGGACGCTTGCAACTCCAGGGGTGTTGAATGCGCGTTGCCGACCCTTTAAGAATTTATACACTCCTTTTTTGAAGAAGCCCATACTGTAGCCCCTCGAGAAAACCTCGGCAGGGAGCCCATTTCACAACCGGAGCGTCCGTGCTTAATTTAAGTTTAACTTCATTTGGGAGTAAGTAGGTCGTTTGTGTAAGACCAAACCAACAACCAACCTGAGCCAAATATTTATCTGTTTAGAAACCTATCACAACTATCACATGATCTCCATCTTTAAACCTACAATTATTATTGCTAGAAGTGGCACTGCAATAGTTATTTGTTATACAAGGGGGGAAAGTTGTATTTTACCTGCGAGTGTTCATTTGAAACACGAGCTAGCGAAAGGATTCTATGATTGACCACGAGCGAAGCGAGTGGTTCAAAAATAGAATTCTGAGCGTAGCGAGTGTTTCAACACACGAGACGTAAAATAACTTTTCACCCGTGTATAACACAAATCTTTTCACCTCACTACAGCGAGGAAAATAAGAAGGGTTAAAAAATGCAAAAGAAAAGTTTCAAAAAAAGTTAAAAAAAAGTTTCAAAAAATTAAAAAAAAAAGTTAAAAAAAAGTAAAAAAAAAGTTAAAAAAAGTTTTTAAAAAAAGTAAAAAAAAGAAAAAAAGGTTAATAAAAGTTTTAAAAAAAGTAAAAAAAAAGTAGAAAAAAATATGTCAAATAAAATATACAAAAAACCAAAAGTAAACATTTAACGTTCTACGTCCTAGTACTTTTAACGTTCTACGTCTACTTTCTTCACATGTGGATAAAAAGCGATTTTCTCAATAGATATCAAACATACAAAAAGGCCTTTCCGAGCAAGTGAGGTGAAAATTAAATTTCATGTGCTCTCTTACTTCTTCTGGGAATATAGTTCATAGAACTATAACCCGACTACGCAAAAGTAAATAAAGTTTTTTTTTCAGTCAAAGGGGAATCCCGAGCATAATTTCGAATCGATTGACACCTCATTTATCAAAATCAGTTCAGTATCTTAAACGCTACGGTGGAACACACGTAAATACACACATAGAGAGCTAAATCACAACTACCCTTCCTTTCGGCTCTGCCGTAGTCGGGCAAAAAAGCGAATGTTGCCTGTGAGTACCGACTTTAAACGTATTAAGTAAGTGGTTAGAAGCGAATGTTGCCTGTGAGTACTGTCTTTAAACGTATTAAGTAAGTGGTCAGAAGTTTTACTAATGCCTGTGCATTGGCTTAACGGATTTACCGCCTTTCAGATATAGTCGAGGATTACAGAACAAACCTGATACGCTGAGACTTGATAACTGAAAAGAACATTAGATAAAATAAATCCAGTTGCGTGAAAGAAGAAATACATTATTTTGATGTAAATAAACAAGTACAGTATTTATGTCTGCCATACCTATCATATTTTTCCTTAGTTGCTCGAAGCCTTTGTACAAATTTATCTTATACGTTTTTAATTCTTTTATGTGCAATAAAGTGTTTCACTCCTACTACTAACTGGATTTATAAAAGAAATACACCGTATTTGTACACTAAATACCATTTTCAATTCAAGTAAGTACGTTATTAGCATATGAGAGAGTAGGATCCCAGGTCACTATGACCCAAAATTCGTTCTGACCTGCTCGGCGCGTCTGGAAGCGATTACACGCGCTACACATTGCTGCATTGTATGTCCTGAGATATGGAGTCAGATTAAGGGGAGTAGCTACGCCAAGTAATCGTTTTAGACACTATGGCATTATTTCCACCAAACGGCTCGCAACGCATCGGATCGGAACGGATTTTACAATCTTTAAACGATAATAAATCATGTAAGTACACAGTATTTAAGGTCTATATTATCAACAATTGATTACCAAGCCATGCACAGCAGCTTGACAGCGGGCGTCTTACGCGATACGCGATCGTAGCCGAAAGTATGCTGTACCGTACCTATATACTTACTTTACTCTTTGGTATAATGCGATGCGCGATCGGCTCTGTTCGCCTGCAATCGTATCCAATCGGAATTAGAACACGTCAACACGGTAGGAATGAAAGTAATGAAAGTATTTGACTAGGCGTAGAAACGGATACGTTCGCAAGCGACGGTCCCGATCGTATGTGCCGGACGCGATCGGCCGTCGCCGCATCCGTTCCTATCCTTTCCGATCCAATGCGATGCGAGCCGTTTCGTGGAGATTATCCTCAAGGCTTTTAAATGAACTGGTGTATATGCGAACGGATATTATCACTCAGTATACGCGATTATGTCCCGTTCGAAACTTTGATTACTTACGTCAAATTTAAAAAAATTAAAGAAACACATTAAAATAGGAGGAATGGATATTGAACAAGTTAATAAAACTAGGTATTAGGGTAGCTTAGACTCCAGGTTTTCATACGATATTATATCTAGGATTGCCAAACTTTGCTTTCAACGCCAAAACAGCTGTTCAGGGCAAATGTTTCCAGATAGACCAAAAACCTACATCTGGAGTCTTGCATTATACGGGTGTGAGACGTAGAAAATGTTTCAAAGATATAGAAAAAGGATTGAAGAGTTTGAAATGTGGCTCTGGAGGAGAATGGAGAAAATAAACTGGACGGACAGAAATAAAAATGAAGAAGTTTTACGAATAGTGGGAGAAAAAAGAAACTTGCTGAAGACAATTGAAAATAGACGAGGCAAAATGGTAGGTCACTTGATAAGACACGACATTTTCTTTAGAAATATTATAGATGGTAAGATCGAAGGATCAAGGGGAGGAGGGGGGGGGGTCGACCTAGGATAAGCTTTGTACAACAACTAAAAGTAAAAGCAAATGTTTTGTCTTACCGCGACCTAAAGAAATTAGCCGAGGACCGAAAGAACGCCTACTCCACCGACAAGAGCCAAGCTCTTTAATGTTGATGATGATGTCCCGTTTATTAATAATAATGTGTGAGGATCGTGAAAGTTTAAATTTAAATTATCACTGTCCGACGGTTTCAGCTACGTTCGGGTCAATTTGCACTTCTGCGGTGCAATTCGTGCATGAGAGCCGTGTTTAGCTGAAGTGGCAAGAGGATCAGGGCGTATCGAAAAGATGTTAATGGGATAAGTATACTCATTAGTGATTTAAAATTATACCGTTTGAATCAGGTGCCTGAAATATACTAGTATAATAAATACAATTCTGCGGAAGAAATATTCATAATCCAGAAACAATAAGTAATTGCAGTTTTAACAACCAATAGCAACACTGACAGAGTAACTAACAGATCTTCGGTAGATTTTTATGTCTTCAATTAGAAATTGGAGTATACTAGAACCCGACGAGGAGTAGGACGATCCTTCATATAGTTTAATTAAACGAATCCATAGTCATATCGGTAAACGGAAATTGCCTCAAGGACTATCGTCTTTAGGATATATTGTAACGAAACTCAGGCCTAACCATACTCGTAAATGTACAATCTTCCAGTCACTCCTTCTAAACCCTGTCCAAACAAACTATGTAGTAGGGCAGACTGCCGGAACAAATTGTCGTAAATGCGGACACACCTGACAAAAGCACCAATTTGTTTTCAGGTACTTGTTAGGTACAGTCGCCATCACATACATCGGTACACTATAGGTGTTCAAAAATATCGGCACATGCACCCTAATACCTAGAAAATAGAGGTGTGTTCCGATGTTTGTGACGTGCTTGTTTGCTCCGATGTATGTGATGGCGACTGTACATAGCATTAAGTTTTTGATAGGAACCAACCCCTCTGACGGCCATCTTTAGACCATAGACACTTGAAATTTCCGCAGACTATGGATGACTATATTTACTATAATTCGAAATAATAACAGTATAATAAAGTTAACAGTCTTGCTATTCCTGACACGCAGACAGACGGACCCACATCGGCGAGTTGGTAACGGGTTCCGTATGGTGTTCTTTGGGAACTCGACCCTAAAAAATATTTAGTTGAATTCCCTGACCCCAAATATGTATATTTAGACACCGAATTTGTGATTGTAAGTGATTTAGAACCCAAGATAATAATTATATACCTATAATTCAAAATGACCTCCATAAAAAAAAGATGACTGACGGAGGAGTTGGTTCCTATCAAAAACTTAAAGCTATGGACCTAACAATTACCTGAAAAAAATTTGGTGCTTTTGTCCAGCGTGTCCACATTATCACGTGAAACTGCCCTACTAAACAAATTCTAAGCCAGATTAATCGCAGCCTCAGAACCGACAGCAGAAAAGTGTCAAGACGCCGTCAAATTAATGTTGCTGCTCGCATTATTGGCGCAGATTGAAGCGTGACACCGACAAGCGAAAATGAACCTTATTATAAGGATTTTGATATACTTAATCACATATAAGGATGTATTAATACAAATGTGACATGCTTGAAGGAATTAGTAATAACGGGGACCCATTTCACGAAGCTGCAAGTTACAGTTTTACGAGTCTAAATTATCAAATACTTAGGCTCTAGACTAGACCAATAACTAGAGGCCATTTTGACCTATATCGCATGTTGAGACTTGCAAATTTGTAACTAGTAGATATGTTATGTTAAACGGCTGCATCAGGTAGGTATATTGCCACCAGCGTGGTATAAAAATAATCTATGAAACTAAGTCCACATACCTGATATTGTGATCCGATTTTCTCTCTAGTAAATGTTTGAGTGGCCGATTCAATTTTTTTTCGGGCCTTATGGAACCCGACTTGATGGAATCATCTTCATGGAGAAAAATTACGAAGACGATCACGAAATGGTTAAAGTTAAAGTACCCACAACTAACAATTCAAGCAAAACTATTGAACGGCTACACGATTCCTAAATTAAGCTCGTTAGATAGAGATAGTATCGTAATTATCTCAAATCCGCCTCGGAATAGCTATATTAAATACACTACAACAACTTGTTTTGTATTTTCTGATATGTGCTTGTATTTTTTGTTGTGCAATAAAGTGTTAACTTTTAGTACTAGGTACTACCTACTTAAGTACTAAACCGCGCCCCGTGTAAGAGGTACGTTTACGGTTTTTGGCTTCTGACAAACAACAAAATATACAATAGTCAAGATGCATCCGAAAATTATTTCAATTTGTTTCCTAGTTAAGACATAAATAACATTTGAAACGTCGCCAAACTTTCCAGTTGTTCATTTTCCAGCCGTAAAAATGCTATCATTGTTCGTTCAAGGCTCGTTACGAGTCCGGCTGACAACGCACATGTGTCGTGCACGGGCGTACCACTTAGTATAATGTTACATGCGAATGTCGCCAGTCTCATGCTACGGTTTTACGCTGACTCAAACGTGGCGTTTTCAGTTACGGTTCAGAGAGTTGTAACCACGGAAATAGACATTCGAAATTCGTATTCTCCGTGTCTATTGTACTTATAATTACTTGAGCGAGAGAGGAGGATATATACAAATTTCGGTATTCGATTTTTCCCCGTATAACCCAAGTTTGATATTTTGATTTATACAAGGATCACTCTTCCTTCGGCAACAGTTTCCTCGTAAAAAAATTGGTTGTCTTTAAAGTCGGTTTACGGTCGATAACTTTACGTGATAACGTCATAAAGCCGAACGCTCGGCTCAGGCGGAACGGTACAATGAGTCATACTTTTTCGTGCGCGCTGCCGGTGTTCATCGATTTAAAAGACGTTATCATGTCAAAATCGTTTGGCTGTCATATACGAAGAAGACACTTTTCTACGTACCTAACACGGTTATCAAACGGTTTTCTTGGTAGAAACCCGTTATTTTATTTAGAGGAATATTCTTTCGTAGCTCAAGTAATTTACTGGGAACTAATTTATTAGCAGCCTGATCGGCTTCACCCGCGTATTGTAAACGAATGTCTTAAACACACACACACACACACACACACACACACACACACACACACACACACACACACACACACACACACACACACACAGACACACTCACACACACATACACACACACACACACGCACACACAGTTGAGTTAATTTTAGATTAAGTAAGTTTAGCTTGTAACTACATGTACTTATCAACAGTGGTACTTGAAATATAAATTAAGTACACGCTTAATTAATCCCGCATTCATTAATTATTGGTTGTAGGGTCGTTTCGCCGGTTAGCGACCACTTAGCCGAGTTGCTCACTTTAGATTAGTAAATGTATAGCTATTCAATGTACACGCATAATAGATGGTATTCGTATAGGTTCTGAGTATAGTCAAGTTTTGAAACCTACAATAAAATATAGCACTTTCATCCATAGATTAGGAAAAAATATGGAAAAGGTTTCAAAATAGCGAATTCGCTGGATAGCGACCGCTTTAGTCGGTTTGCGACCACCCGTTAGCTAGTTGGCGACCACTCTTGCAAATAATGTTTAAGTAGTTAATAAAACGATGCATCATCATCATCATCATATCAGTCGAAAAACGTCCATTGCTGGACAAAGGCCTCCCCCAAAAAGTGCCATAATGACCGGTTCTGCGCCACCCGCATCCATCGGATTCCTGCGATCGTTACCAGGCCATCAGTCAACTTGCGGGGGGCCTACCCACGCCGCGCCTTCCGGTACGTGGTCGCCACTCGAGAACCTTTCCGCCTCAACGGCCATCGGTTCTACGTGCAATGTGCCCCGCCCACTGCCACTTAACCTTAGCGGCTTAGGGCTATATCGATTACCTTGGTTATGCTGCGGATAGCCTCATTTCTGATGCGATCACGCAGAGAAACTCCGAGCATAGCCCTCTCTCCATTGCCCTTTGGGTGACTTTGAGCCTACTTATGATGCTTCTTATGATTTCTGAAGCGACCACGTTTCGGTGCCACACGTGATCACTGGCAACACGCACTGGTCAAAGACTCTCGTCTTCAGACACTGCGGAATATTAGACGAAAAAATGTGCCATAGCGTAGCTTCCCGAACGCTGCCCAGCCGAGTCGGATTCGACGATTGACCTCTTTCTCAAAGTTGGACCTACCTGACCTGACTGCCCTTATACTACTACAAATTGTTACTCTTCTAAATCTACTTTACATTTCTTGTCAATGCAAAATAGAATCGAAAACGGCGCGCCATCTCGCTCACACCATAGTGCTATTATATATATTGCTATTACAGTCACACATGTCGTTCATAATAGGTATCTAAATGCCACCATTTTACAAGCTTTTATGTAACTTTTAGATTAAATTCTACTTACCTACACTAGCTTCTGCCAACGACTCCGTCCGTGTGTCTCGTTTATATCGTAGCTCCATACAAATTTTCAACCCCTATTTCAGCCTCTTAGGGGATTATTTCGGGGATAAAAACTATCCTACGTCTTTTCCCGGGACTCAAACTATCTCCATACCAAATTTCATCAAAATCGGTCTATCGGTTTAAGCGTGAAGAGGTAACAGACAAACACACTTTCGCATTTGTAATATAACCATATCATATAATCATATGAATTATTCATTTTATAATTATATATTATTATTATATTACATATACCTACTATAGACATAACATGGATTGGCGCGGCTTAAATACCTACCGACACAATTGGCTTGCCAAGCTAAATATCGCGGGTGCCGCAAGAATCCATAAGGAAAGAAAAAGAAAAACGATGTGGTCGCTATCCGACTTCTTTGGTAATAATTTTTTTTGGTACGCGACCACCCCATTTTATTTAAATCTATTTTTATAATATGCCGAATTTCAACGAAATTATTACAATAGCTAAATCATTTAAGCAATCAACTAACTAATTTCAGCATAATAATAAAATTAAGTGACGTAACTAAAGTTTTCGCGCCAACTGTCGCGTTATTTTTTTTACAGATTCACTGCACGTCAACACTTTTCGGAAGCAATGTGTGAAATGTGTGAATTGAGGTTATTTTTTCTTGCTTTGGATTAAGCTTTGGGGTTTAAAGTGTATTTATTCTTATTCTGACACTATTCAAGAATAGTTAATAACTAATTAGTTTTCTGTTGGGTTTGTAGAAATGTTAATATCTTTAATTGAAGCAGCCTAGTCCGTCAAGTGGTCGCCAACCGAAGGTGGTCGCGTTACCGGCGAAACGACCCTACCCTTACGCGGTTTATGGAAGAGCGGTGTCTCCTGATACAAGTATATATCTTTATTACTTAAAAGGAGACTCCAATCTTGCTTTTGTCAACCTTTTTGATTACCAACAACTCGTTTTTCATTTTCCATTTTCATAGGTGTTTTTTAAACCGGATGGTTACTTCCTCCATGCGAAACTCGTTTATATCGTAGCTCCGTACAAAGTTTTGTTCCCCCAATTTCACCCCTTTATGGGTGGGTAGGGGTTGGGGGTCTGGACCCATACATTTTGCTTTTAATATTTGGGATAAAAACTTTTGTAGGTATCTATCCTATGTCCTTCCCGGGGATTCAATCTATCTCCATACCAAATTTCATGTCAATCCGTTCAGCGGTTTTATCATATTGGTATGGACACCTTTTGCCTGCGATTTCGTCCACGTGGAACTCGCTTACCCATATCGTACTTCCATACAAAATGTTGTCCCCCATTTCCCCTTCTTATGCGATGACTTCCAGGATAAAAAGTATCCTATGTCTTTCTCCGGGATTAAGACTATCGCCATAACTAATTTGAGTCGTTCCTGATGGTGCATACTATGGCCCTTAAACTGACACAGCGAATTCTAGCATTTAAATATAGTTACACAACTAACTCTGGGCTAACAAGTTCATAATAAATGATACGAGTACAGTGCTCGCTTAGCAACAAATGTGTTTATTTTCGACTTTATCCTCCCAGGTATTTACTTAAGCTTAGAATGGGCATGGAATATATAGTTTATTTACGTAAGTAAGACACACGAAGACAATCTATATTATTGTTGTAGTTTGTTAAGATAACAGAGTTTGTTTTTCCATACCTAGCCTTATGAGTACAGAGTAGATAAACGATCACTAAATTAATCTTTGAAAATATACAGTTATTACGTTATATACATATACAACTTGCTATATGAGTATTTGGTGTTCTGTTCCAAGATGTGAGTAAGGTCACTTGCTCGCGAGGATGCATTTCGTTGAGATTGTGGACATGCATTTGTTGCAGTAAACACACAACGGATCGTCAAACCGATAAACGGTCGGCAGCGCGCTAGAGTTTCTTCTGTCTGATGTAGCAAGGATCCATATGGGACGGTGTATGCTTGTCTGATGTAGCAAGGATCCATAGGGGACGGTGTATGCTTGTCTGATGTAGCAAGGATCCATATGGGACGGTGTATGCTTGTCTGATGTAGCAAGGATCCATATGGGACGGTGTATGCTTGTCTGATGTAGCAAGGATCCATAGGGGACGGTGTATGCTTGTCTGATGTAGCAAGGATCCATAGGGGACGGTGTATGCTTGTCTGATGTAGCAAGGATCCATAGGGGACGGTGTATGCTTGTCTGATGTAGCAAGGATCCATAGGGGACGGTGTATGCTTGTTTGCCACTATCGTAGTATAAAATAAACGTACAAAGGCTATTCAAATCTAAGAAAACGACCTAAAAATTGTCTTACAACCTCGTAGCATTCCAAGGAAAAAAAGAAATTGCTTATTACCTTTTGTAAAAATACTTACAGTTCTCATTTAGACATCGTTTAAGCAAATTAGATTTCAACTGAATAGGGTTTATCCAAAATAATAACAGGGGTGCTACGTCGCATTTATATTGTTTGATACGTAGACATAAAACTGGAGAATTTAAAGACCAACCCCCCTTATTCGTAAAACTTAGAATGCCTCTGATAAATAAAATGTGTGTTTTTTAAGATACAAATGTCAAAATGGTAAAAGAAAAACGAATTTTAACTACATTTTGGCTAAAATTGGTCTGTTGAACGTTTATGAATTACTAGCTGTTGCCCGCGACTTCGTCCGCGTAGAACTTTTTATCGTCTTAGAAAATGATTTCTCTCAATACAAAATTTGAACCCTCTTTTAGGGGATAATTAAAAAAAAAGTTGATGTTCATTTTCTAGTTTGTGAACAAACAGTCTAAAACCAAAGTTAAAAATCTCATACTTTAAAAATGCCTTGAAATACTCAAACTTTGAACCAATTTTAACACTCTTAGGGGATGAATTTGGAAAAACTCTGAAATCAGTTTTGTAGTCTTTTAACGTACAGAATAAGACCGAAGTTAAAAATCGCTTACTCACACTTAAAAATTTTATTGCTCGCCATTTAAAATTTGAACCCCCTTTTAAACCCCCTTAGAGGTTGAATTTTTCTAATCGCTGAAAGAACTTTTTTCGTAAACTTTTAAGTCTCTAGCTCAAAAAAAGTGTTGCCCATACAAAGCTTTCTTAACCCCCTTAGGGGTGGAATTTTCTAAAACTCTGAAAGTACTTTATTATTAATTTTAATAAGTAACATTTTGAATAGTTTTAAGTCTAGTAAAAAAAAAAGTTTTTCCCACACAACACTGGCTACCCTTCTTAAGGATCTTAAGGATCCCCTTAGGGATGGAGTTTTCTAAAACGCTGAAAGTTCTTTTTTAGTATTCTAATAAGTAATATTTTTGCAAAGTTTTAAGTCTAACTCAAAAAAAAGTGTTGCCCATGCAAAGCTTGCTCTCCTTTTTAACCCTATTAGGGGTGGAATTTTCTAAAACGATTTGTGTTCTTTTTTTGTATTTTAATAAGTAATCTTTCTACAAAGTTTCAAGTCTCTAACTCAAAAACATAAACTTTCCCTGATAAAAACTTTGCACCCCTTTTTATCCCCCTTAGGGATAGATTTTTTCAAAACGCTGAAAGTCTTTTTTTTTGTATTTTTATAAGTAATCTTTCTACAAAGTTTTAAGTGTCTAGCTCAGAAAACGTGTTCCCCATACAAACCTTGCACCCTTTTTTAACCCCCTTAGGGAATGATTTTTGTAAAACGCCGAATGTAGTATTTTTCATGTTCTAATAAGTAATTTTTCGTCAAAATTTTAAGTCTCTATTAAAAAAAAATATGTTTTTCCCATACAAACTTTGCACCCTATTTTACCCCCTTAGAGGGGGAAATTTTCCAAAACGCTGAAAGTACTTTCTTTGTATTTAAATAATCTTTCTACAAAGTTTTAGGACTCTAGCTAAAAAAAATAGTTTCCCACATACAAACTTTGCACCCCTATTGTAGCCCCCTATTTTTAGGGGTAGAATTTTATAAAACGCTGAAAGTACTTTATTTGTATTCTGATGACTAATCTTTCTACAAAGTTTTAAGTCTCTATTTAAAAAAAAATGTTTCCCCCATACAAACCTTGCACCCCTATTTTACCCCCGTAGGGGTGGAATTTTCCAAAACGCTGAAAGTGTTTCACTTGTATTCTAAAAACTAGTTTTTCTACAAAGTTTAAGTCTATAGCTCAAAAAAAAAAGGTTCTCCCATACAAACTTTGCACCCCCATTTTACCCCCTTAGGGGTAGAATTTTCAAAAATCCCTTTTTATCCTCAGCCCACGTTATAAAAGCAACATACTGTGCAAAAATCAACTCTCTAAGATTAGTAGTTTCGGCTGTGCGTTGATGAGTGAGTGAGTGAGTGATTGAGTGAATAAGTCAGTCAGGACATAGGCATTTATTATGTATAAATAGATAGAAGATAATGAAACTCCCATTCAAATATCTCAAAAAATTATGAAGCTACATCCGTTTTAATGTCGCTTGTTAGAGTGAGAAAACGATGAGGGACTGTGACGTCAATATACTCGAGCGTCATAGTAAAAAAACAATCGTTTCATATGAAGGTGCGTTTTGCGGAAAAGGGACAGAACATACCCCCTCTTAAAACTTTGGACTCTTATAACTTAATCATTACCTATATAACCTCTTGCTTTGTTTTTTTCTCCATTTGACTATATTTATTTTAAATTCTTTTTCGAGAAAATACATTATGATTATTTACCATATTTTCGATTCCTGAGCTATAACCACGAACTTCGGAATTCGAAAATATTCGGGTATCTCTATCTCTATCGCACTAACCATACTCGAGTGACAGGGATGCAAATATTTCATATATTGAGTATCGGTTTTCGTGGTAGCGCCGCAGGTACTTTGGCTGAATGCGCCGAGCGCGTGCCATTGTCATTCAAAAAAAACAAATTCGTGTTAATTATATTGTTCAAATTTGTTGATTTCATTTATTGAAATTACGACATAAAACGACATTTGCGCATATAAGGTCTCATATCAGAATCGAATATTTTTTTATGGTTTATATTTTAGCATTTGTCTCGTAAAGGTCTATCGTAGACGGGATTTAAATTATTAATAAGTGAAAGGCAAAGCAATTCCGCCATTTTGACGAACATTTGACGGTTCTTATAGCTGACAGTTGGAGCAGCGTTTGATTTCAATAAAAATAAATGAAAAATTAAATGAAGTCGTATATTTCGGAAAATTAATTAACTGTCGCAGTCGGATAAAAACTATCCTAAGTTGCAGCTAGAATAATAATGTACCTATATAAAATGTTTCATTTTTTTCCGTTCATGAGATGCTGAGAACATTCGAACCGCGCAAAGCTTAGTTTCAAACTGGCTGATTCTTTTTTTAATTTAGAGATTTATTATAAGTGGAGATTAGTCTGCATTTTACCTTCCTGGCTGCCCGCGGTTCGGACCGTGCTATCCGTTTCCCAAGACAACCTTTCCCAAAACACCCGTTTCAAAATAACAGTCTCTTTAAATGACCGTCCGCCAATAAACCTGTTTTTCATTGCATTAATGATAATGTCAAAAAACCCGGTTCTCGTGACACCCGTATACCTAATAGTGACGGGAACGGATGTTCTGGGAACGGGTGTTTTGGAAAACTGACATCAAGCGCACGCATGTTTTGGGGTTAACACATTCTGAAAAACGGAGTATGTAGGAAACGGTTGTGACGGGAACGATCGTATTGGGATTAGGTCTTTTTGGGACATGGATATCAAGCCGAACGTATCTTTTGGGAAAAACACATTATGGGAAACGCATTTGTCGGGTAACGGATTATTAAGGAAACGGTAGTGGCAGGAACGAGTGTTTTGGGAACGGGTGTTTTGGGAAACGGATAGCATGTTCCCACGTATTATGGAACATCCAGGCGGGAAAAATTCTATAAACTGGTGAAAGAATTATTGATATTATATCCAGTGGTTCAGGAATTGCCTCCTTCATACAAAATTACAAAGCTTCATCTCCAACAACTGACCCGGTATCATTAATTTTTTAAGTATAAATTTTGTTTCAGGCAATAAAATGTCAATGGTAAAACAGCTTGCACAATACTTATTTGTGAAAAGCATGTAAAAGCCAATCGATTATTATTGTTGGGTTCTTAAACGGGGTGTGATACCTACTGGCGTAAAAATGTAATATAATATGAAGCAATAACTCGGCTTTTCAAGTATGTAATAAATATATAATTTTTATTTTCGCGTCGAATAAAAGTGAGACGACGCTGAAATATATTAAGAGTCCATTAACGTGCTCACTAGCGCCACTAGTAAATAATTGTGATTATATAAATTTAATGATCGATATTTAGGAAAGGAGGCGTTACATTTAAATACCTAATCATAATTATTTACCAGTGGCGCTAGGGAGCATGTTAATGGGCTCTTATGTACCTATATAAACATGTTGTCACTTAAATCATCTAAAATCTAGTAAAGATAGTGATATTTATTGACTTTTTCCACTCCTGTACCGTTATATGTCATTTATGTAGGTTGTAGCTCAAATACAATGACATCAATAATAAGGCGTCGAAAAACTCTATGGTTCATAAACGGACTGTTTAGCGTTCTTTTATGGTTCATATATTTGTCATAAAAGCACTGTTTAACTTTTTTCAAAGCGGCCGCTATATTGCAGTTGTGGCAACTTCATAAGCAAATATTTTGAAACAAAAGTATTTATTTACGATTTAACATTTCTATATTATAAATTATAAAATTTACTACAATAATAATAAAACATCATCTAAGCTTTTGTGCACCCTACATGCTTTACAAATTATTGGTATTATTTATAAAAAATAAACAGCTCGGATTCGGTTCGGGGTCCGGATTCGGTTAAGTTCGGATGGCAAGTGCAACAAATTAAACACAAAATAAACCATAAACAAGAGGTGTCATATTTCCGTTTTCCCACCAAAATACAGTTCAAAATTAAAAGTCGAAAGAAAGATGATAAACTATTAAGATTTTACTCGTGTTTGTGAAGACAAAAGTGTACATTCGTTTTAAAATGGTAGATGAAATTAATAACTGCACTACTGAAAAAATTGCGTGAGTAGCAAGTAGCTGTAGTCTGCTATTTATTTAAAAATTATTGTAGAAAAAGTATTGTATGCAACGGTGTATAAGTGTGTAACGGTGTAAGTATAAGCTCGCCAAGGCTCGCATCGCAACCCACGCCACTCGCGTTTTAAGACCCTTCTTATACAACAGTTGCATAAAATACTATAACGTAAAGATATTGTCACTATTTTGATTTTAGATATAGTTTAGAAATACCCCAAGCGTTATCGTTTGATTCGTTCGACCACATCTATCTACCTATAATGAAGACGCTGTTAACTATCGACTTATTTAAGCACACTCTTGACTTAATTTTGCGATGACTTTGGAATATTAACGTATTTTTTTTAGATATACCTATAAATTAACAATCTTTTTGGAGAAAACCGTGAAAATACGTTATAAAGTTGAAATCAGCCTGATTTCAAGATTTTTTTGGCATAAGTACCTAGTAAGTATTTAATGTTCGTATCGGGATATCAAAGAGTATGCGTGGGATCGGAGTAGATAGAGGGGCCTTTTTTTTTTTTTTTTTTTGTCGGTGTGAAAATGCATTACGCATACACCCTGCCCAGGGGAAGGCCTTACGGGTGTTATGTGGGACTCTCTCCTCCCGAAACCCCCTCTACTAGGCAGAGGGAGGGGAGGAGTCTACCCACTAAAAACACACCGGCGCCACCCGCACTGCCGTTATCGGGGAACGTCATGGGATCGCAAGCATTCTACCACGACGTCCCCCTGGCTGCTGCCCCGGCCACATCGGGGGCACCCTCGCGCCAGAGGAGGGAAGGATCGGCGACGCTTCGACCCTTCCCCCAGACGTGTAGGGCCCTGTGTGGTGGGTCCCTGTCCCACTGGCCCTACTGAGGGAGTTGGCGGTTGATGAATTGTAACCGCCTCCTCCCCACCCGTCTGCGCCGGAACAGGGGCGCGTCGGCTCGTTCTTCACGCTCCCGTTCCGCTTTCTCCTTTTGCGACATTACCTCCTCGCAGAATGTCGCTGCCGCCACCCACGATCTCTCGCTGCCCAACATACACGAGACTACGTTGTGTAGCGAGAGATCTTCCGTTTCTAACGCCAACCTTAAGTGTTGGCGTTCTACGGCCCAGCCTGTACACTCCGCCAGCGTATGCTGGGCCGTGTCATCGTCTTCACCACAGTGGTGGCAGACTGGCGAGGCCTCCCTCCCTATGCGGTGCAGGTAATGACCGAAGCACCCATGTCCGGTCATTATCTGCGCCAGCCTATATGTAAGATCGCCCTTACGGCGGTCCAGCCAACCCTCCAATGACGGGAGAAGCGCCCCTATGGTTCGAGTGCCATAGGGGGACTCCTCCAGAGCCTCCTTCCATCTGTCTCTCTCCCTTTCCACTGCCCTTCTCCGACTCGCGGCCACCTCTTGTGGGGCCGGGAACTCTCCGCTTGTCCTCGTCACCTCTCTCTCCCTGTGTCGCTCGGCCAGCAGCCTAGCGTCCAATTCCCACGGCAGGCTGCCGGCAAGAGCGCAGGCAGCCGCAAACGCAACCGTTCGGTAGCAGCGGGCCATCCTCTGCGCTATCACCCTCTGGGGCCTTCGTAGGAGGGCCTTGGTTTTTACTTTCAATTTGTCGGCCCATATCGGCGCCCCGTACAGTGCCATACTTCGTACCACGTTTGCGAAGAGGCGCCGACATGGGGCCTTTGGCCCTCCGACATTTGGGAGGAGCCGGCCCAGCGCAGATGCAGCGCTGACGAGTCGGGGAGCTAATTCCCTAAAATGCTCCCCGAAATCCCACTTACGGTCCAGGATCAAGCCCAAATATTTTATGTGGGCCTTGACCTGGACCGCCTCACCCCCTACGGGGATGGTCTCGTCGGCACGCAGCCGCCAGCCTCTCCCTCCGAAGGCCACCGCGTCCGTCTTCGTCAGGGACACCCGAAGCCCCAGGAGGCCGATCCTTCCGACAGTCAGCTCCGCGGCCAACGCTGCCCTCCTCAGGGTTTCCCCGTACTCTCTGCCTCTCACGGCCACCATCGTGTCGTCCGCGTAACATATAGTGACCATTCGGGGGAGTTGGGCCCCGCGGATCGCCCAATCGAAGCCAATGTTCCACAGCAGGGGTCCCAATACTGAACCTTGGGGAACACCACACTTCATCCGTCGCTCCTGGCGACCCGCTGCTCCTTCGTAGAGCACTACCATCTCCGACAGGTAGTGCCCCACGATTGCCCTCAAGTAGGGAGGCACTCGGTGGTAACGGAGTGCCTCCCGTATCACCTCATATGGGAGGGAGCCAAAAGCGTTTGCGATGTCCAGTGACACCGCTATGGCCCCCTCCCCTTTCTCCTTTGCCAGCTCTGCGAAATCCCTCAGTGTGCCTACTGCATCGATTGTTGACCGCCCCTCTCGAAACCCAAACTGCCTCTCACTAAGGTTCGGGCCCGCGTCCTCCAGGTGTTTTAAGATGCGCCGAGCGATTATTCGTTCGAGCATCTTCCCCACCTCGTCTAGAAGGACAATGGGGCGGTACCTTGAAGGAGAGTCTGCTGGTCGACCCTCCTTCCGCAGCAGGCACAGTCTCCCCTCCTTCCACGGCCTGGGGAACACCCCCTCCTTGAGGCAGTCGTCGAAGAGCTCCCGGAGTCGAGGGCCTACTTTTAGCTACACCGACAAGAGCTTAGCTCTTCAATAAGATAAGAACATTTAATGTTCAACAAGCAATTTAAACGTTTAAATTATTGATAAAATAAAAAAAACAGGGTTATTCACAAGGTTTTTTATGAGCCGTATAGAGTTTCAAAACGATCATCTGGCGTAGCTATTCCCTGTAAGTATTTATTATATCTGAACATAGGTGCATGAAACAGGTACTCCGTCCGGTCTGTTTGACCTATTCCGGTAAGTAATCAGAAATTATTTCTTTTAAAGTCTTAACATAGGTTTAACAAGACTTTAAAGGAATATTAAATAAAGAAAATTGTGGAATGGCCGTTGAGTGCACCATTTCCTCGTTTTGTTTTTTTAAGAAGTTCTACAAAGCACAGTCCATTTGATATTTCCTCTCACAGCTTCCGCATATCAGCTGCATTACTTTAGTAGGTACTACATTTCTCAGTTTATTAAATACTAGCTGTTGCCCGCGACTTCGTCCGCGTAGAACTTAATACTTAGAAAATATAATGCAAACAAACTTCTACCATCTTAAGGGATGATTTCCGAGGCAAAAACTATTCTATATCCTTTGAAGGGTCTCAAATTATCTCTATACCAAATTTCATCTAGGTACATGGATTTTATCCAAACTTTCACCCCCTATTTCATACCCTTAGGGAATGATTTTCAGGATAAAAACTATCTAAAGTCATTCTTCGGGACTCAAATGACCTTTACACCAAATTTCATCTAAACGGGATTCATCCAAATTTTCACCCCCCATTTCACCCCCTTAGGGAGTGATTTCCGGAATTACAACTATCCTATGTCCTTTCCCAGGACTCAAGCTATCTCTATACCAAATTGTATTAAAATGGATTCCATCCGAATTTTCACCCCTAATTTCACTCCCTTAGGGGATGATTTCTGGGGTAAAAACTATCCCATGTCCTTTCCCAGGACTTAACCTATATCTACACCAAATTTCATCAAAATAGATTACATCCAAATTTCACACCCCCCCCCCTTTCACCCCCTTAGGGGATGATTTCCGGGATAAAACCTATTATATGTCCTTCCCCGGGACTCAAACTATTTATATACCAAATTTCATCTAAATCGGTGCAGCGGTTTAAGTAGCTCCGTACAAATTTCCACCCCCAATTTCAGCCCCTCAGATATAAAAACTACCCTTTGTCCTTCCCCGGGGCTCATTTCATCTAAATCGGTTCAGCGGTTTGGGCGTGAAGAGGTAACAGACAGACACACTTTCGCATTTATAATATTATTATGGAAGTATGGATTATTAGTATGGATAGTATGGATTATTTCCGCGTGTCTTCCAAATAGAGGTGTAGCTGTAAACTCACTTCAAAAGAAAGAAGAAACGAAAAACTCATTCAAATATCTCAAAAAATTACGAAGCTACAATCGTTTTAATGTCGCTTGTTAGAGTGAGAAAACGATCAGGGACCGTGACGTCACGATCCTCGAGCGTCATAGTAAAAAACAATCGTTTCATTATGAAGGTGCGTTTTGCGGAAAAGAGACGCAACAAACCCCCTCTTAAAACTTTATACACTTATAACTTAGTGATTACCTATATAGCCTCTTGCGTTGTTTTTTTTTCGAGATAATACAACATTATGATTATTTTGTTTAGTGTCTACATCCCTATTTTCGATAAGATAAGATAAAATAAGATTTCTTTATTGTCAGAACTGTGTACATTTAGTTGTTTTGGGTAAAATAAAGTCCAACAATTTGCCCATTTCGGACGCACAATATTAAACTTAAAGCTAGTCAAATATACTAAAACAATAACAACAATAGTATTTCCAAATAATTTTAACCATATTCACACATACAATATTAATTTAGATCCATCCGACATCCGTATTTTCTTTTAAACCACGAACTTCGGAATTCGAAAATATTCGGGTATCTCTATCTCTATCGCACTAACAAATGACAGGAATGCAGAGGGCCTACCGCGAAAGGCATTCGAAGTTTCCCCTCTCTGTCATACTTACAAGTTCGTACATAAGTGCGACAGAGAGGGAAAACTTCGAATGCCGTTCGCGGTAGGCCTTCAGATATACAAACTTCGAGTTTCGGTTTTCGTGGTTTGGCTGAATACGCAAAGAGCGCGCGCGCGTGCCATTCAAAAAAACCAAGTTTATATTGTTCGAATTTGTTGTTACATTTGTACAAATTACGCCTTAATTCGACATTTGCGCATATAAGTTCGCATATCAAAATCGATTAATTTTATATTTGCTTTTGGTACCTATGTGTCTCGTCAATGTATATCGTAGACGGGATTAAAATTATTAATAGGCGAAAGAAAGGCAAAGCAATTGCGCCATTTTGTTCGTAGTATTTCTTATTACTGTGAGTTTGACGTTTCTTTTAGCTGACAGATGTGGCGGCGATATACTTTAAGAATAATAAATTAAAAATTAAATGAAGTCGTATATTACGGAAAATAAATTAATTGTCGCAGTCGGATAAAAACTATCCTAAGTTGCAGCTGGAATAATAATGTACCTATATAAAATGTTTCATATTTTTCCGTCCATGGGATGCTGAGAACATTCGTACCACAGAAAGCTTAGTTTCAAACTGGCTGATTCTTTTTTTAATTTAGAGATTTATTATAAGTGGAGATGAAGGACTAAGCTTATTATATGCATTTTCTTGAAATGTTCACACATTTCTATGGTAAAACTGTCACTACCATCCAATCCCGTTTTATAGTACATTTTTAGAGAGGCCGGGAAATATAAATTCGTGGATGAGTTGATTTGTTCATCTGACAATAAATACGAATGTAATACTCGAATTGCCACTTCCGCCGAGGCAGATATACTTAGGTAGTGCTTTTCTCAAAAATGCGAGGAAATCAAATAATATTTTTAATAATCTTAAACCGTAGAACCGATGGCCGTTGGGGCGGAAAGGTTCTCGAGTGGCGACCACGTACCGGAAGGCGCGGCGTGGGTAGGTCCTCCACAAGGTGGACTGAAGACCTGGTAAAGGTCGCGGGAGTCCGCTGGATGCGGGTGGCGCAGGACCGGCCATTGTGGCACTCTTTGGGGGAGGCTTATGTCCAGCAGTGGACATATTTCGGCTGATATGATGATAATCTTAAAACAGCGAGTATGTCAATAACCTATCAAGTTCCCGCCCAACTTATTTTTGTCAGACTACGACAGAGCCGAAAGGAAGGGATATGATTTTAGCAGTCTATGTTAGTTAGCTGTAGTTAGCTGTTATTGTTCTTGTATGTTTTAATTTTCGAATCTCACTCCATGTTATTGGTAGTTGGTTTAGCAGTAAGTCTCATAGCATAGTTTTAGTTTTAATGGTCCGTGACCAACTCGTTTTGGAGCAATTGCAGCAGCACGCATTTAGATATGTAATTTTTGTAATATGCATTAATTGTCATGTCAATTTTACCATTTTTAGTAGGTACCTCATCTATTTAATTTTTTTTATATTAAGTGGATACCACACGATCCAACACAACACAACATGCTTATGTTGTGTTGGATCGTGTGGTAATGCATATTACAAAAATTACATAACTAAATGCTTGCTGCTGCATAAGCATGTTGTGTTGGATCAAAGTGTAAATGTTTATAGGGTGTCTTTAAGTTTTTTATTTTATCCTTTATTAATTGTATTTTTGATTTGTGTTTTTTCTTGTCATTTTGTCCTTGTGTGCGATCGTGGCGTCATTGTTTCGTGTAATTGTTGTGTCACAACAACGGTCACAACGGAAGACCAGCGCTGGCGTCGCCAGCATTTACGCTGAGTTGTGACCATTTCGTGGCAAATGTCAATGTGCGTATGTATCTGCAGTTTGTTTTATGTACCTATTTTTTGTCGCGAATAAATGTTTTATTTCTTTCTTTCTATTTACGTGTGTTACACCGCGCCGTAGCGTTTGAGATACTTAAGGCGACGTGAGCTCCGAAAATGTATTTTTAAAAAATCGTAGCTCTTGTTTGGATTATAATACGGCTGCCTTAAATTTAATTAGCAATTTTGAGGCCTTTTTCGAGGGAAATCAGCTATTCGAATCCCGAGTTTTTGACTTTCGCTTGATAGAAAAAAATCACAAACATAGGTCTAAAATACACTTAAAAAAATCGTAACAAATTTTGCACAACAGCTAAACATATTACAGTTGGTTTTAATAATCGGCAATGTCATGTTTGAGGGAAATCAGCTTTTACTTTTTTATTCATTGAAATGCACAAAGAAATAAAATTAAAAAAACATGATATCCGCGCTTCCAAACACGCACTTCCATCTCGCTCACGCTTATGCTCAGTGAGAGGGAGAGAAAACCACGAACCTACGTCCCCTTAACCGATTTTGATAAATGAGTTGTCAATCGATTAGTAGGTAATTATGCCCCAGATGACATAGGCTACCTTTCGTAACCATAAAAAAACAGTTAGTTTTCGGGTTGCAGTTTTTTAAACTTTTTGTGCTTGTTTAAAAGTACCCGGCATGTCTCGTGCCAGTTTCACAGACAAAAATAAAAATCGATCACGTAAAATAAATGTTTTATGTAATTAAAATTCATTCAAGATTAAATGAGACTTAAATCTTAAGACATTTTAGTTTGTTAACTCGCTGGCAATTTTCTGTACAAATCCCATTACCGATCTGTAAATTCGTGACGCCCATGCCGTTGTGTTCGCAAACGTAAGGTCTACTTTTGGGAGCAACTTGAGAAACAAATTTAATGATAAAATGTCGGAAACATAATTACATATTAATTAAATTTAATAATGGGTTTATAAAGGGAAGTTAGAACTCGTCTTGGCGGGGGCACTCGTATGCCCCCCGATGCGGCTTTTACGGCAGAATGTTTACGAAGCTGTTTGTATTGTAAGTATCTAGTTGTCATCAATATTTGCAAACCATTTTTCAACCACATGAGCTGAACTTATATGTGCCTTTGTAAATTCGATGATAATTCAATATAATGGCAGCACCGAGTTGATCTGATGATGGAGACAGAAGGTTGCCATAGTCATTCTAAACTACACAACACAAGATAATCCAGTCGTGATTGGACCAAAATTTTTATTTTTGACAAATTATTTTCTGCAAAATATTATGATACACACAAGCAAGCCCTCTCAATTAGCAATCTACGCATCAAATAACTTAAATACAATAACAAATATCATGGTAACTCTAAACTTGGCTAAGTTCATTACTCAAACTCAACTCTAAGAGAGATTAAACAAATATTTGACAAACACGAAGGCCAATAAACAGGGCATATTTCCAATACAAACCCTTTCGAGTTAGATCCCCTATTGTCAGAGCTTTGCTCGGTTAAGTTGGTCAACAAATATTTGACAAAGAACGGAATCACCTCACCTGTTCCTTTGTTCCTTTGATTCATTATCGACCTTAGAAGTATATTGTTTAAGTACATTTCTGCTTGTAACTTATAACTTATTATTTAGGGCTGTGTGTAAGCATAATTGTGAGAATGCTCATTATTTTTGAGGTGCTTTGGCTGGAGATCGTATTTTATTTGTTTAGGATGGTTTCAATGTCTCTCTTTGAGGACCTATACGATGGCATTAGATGATTTTTTGATTAACAGAAGTTTGTTGTTTATTCAATGTGACGACCTCTGTAGCCTAGTTGGTAATGACCCTGCCTACGAAGCCGGAGGTACCGGGTTCGAATTCCGGTAAGGGCATTTATTTGTGTGATGAGCACGAATATTTGTTCCTGAGTCATGGATGTTTTCTATGTATTTAAGTATTTATTTATCTATATATGTATATAAATCATCGTCTAGTACCCATAGTACAGTGTTTTGCTTAGTTTGACACTGGGTCAATTTGTGTAAGACTGTCCCCAAATATATATTTATTTAAAGAAAAAAAAAAAGTACCTTACCTACCACGTTTCGTGGGCGATTTAAGTTTATTTCAAGGAGAACGAAGAGATTGTATTTTTTCATATTATACAGGTGAGGAATACTTTATTGTACAGCCGGGAATTGGCAAATTAGCCGATAAGTATGTTTGACATAGCAAGCTTTTCTTTTTAAAAATTTAAAAATAAAATGTAGAAAGTGTAAATGTTTGAGTATAATATTGCTGTGCGATGAAAACAAGAAGGTGCATTTTTTCGTCTGTATATTAATTGAAATAAAAAGCAAACCGTTCAGTTTTTCTCAAAAAATGTTTTTTTTCCTCATGCATTCTAAGAACGAATCCTGTCTTCTGGTTTCGGACTACACCATTTAATTTGTGTTATCAACCCTGTATGAAAGAAACATTATTGGACTTTGTTTCTTGACTGTAATACAGTTAACTTTCCATTACCGCAGAGTCGTTCGTGCGTCAGCGGCCGTCGGTTGCAGACTCCTTGTTTGCAGACCCTACGTGTCACGATGTAAAATAATACCAGGAAGTCAAGCTGACTCGAAATTCCACATTCTAATGTTATATTCATTTAATACTAGCTGCCTTAAAGAACGCAAGTGAAATTGTTGGATAAAATATTAGTCCCTGGGCGACCGAGCTCTGCTCGGGTGAAAATACGGAGAAAACGAATTTTCCCAGACATGAGACCCAGCTAGATCGATTTTTCGCCCCTGTAAACCCCCTATATTTCAAACTTAATTGAAATCGTTAGAGCCGTTTTCGAGAACGTGATTTTAAATACGAGGGGTGGCTGAAAAGTAATCTACCTAGCCTATAAATAATAATAAAAAAATACTGGCCGCTAATAATTCGTGTTTATTGACTATTATCTTTTCAAAATTTCTAACTTTTGTTTGTCAGTCGCTCTTCATTTGTTTTCGGTACTCGAAAGCTTGCAACATGTCGCTAGAGAAAAACAATTTGCTCAAAATTGAGCAACGTTCAGTGATTAAATTTCTCACTAAAGAAGGAAATACGCCTTCGCAGATAAAAAAACGTATGTTGCGCGTGTTTGGTGATTTGTGTCCTTCCGATTTCACAATTAAGTTCTGGTCTAGGCAATTTAAATCGGGCCGCGAAAGCCTAGAAGACGACCTGCGTAGTGGACGACCAATTTCTGCCATCACTGAAGAAAATGTGACCAAGGTGAAAAATATAATACTTGAAGACCGACGAGTGAAACAATGGGAGATAGCCAGAGATGTGGGCATTAGTAAGGAACGGGTAAATTTAATAATTCATGGCTATTTGAACATGTCTAAGGTTAGTGCCCGTTGGGTCCCCAAAATGCTGACCGCGTTAGACAAGGACAGACGTGTCAAATGTTGTCAAGAGTTTTTAGACATGAGTCAAGGGAAAGAGGAAGAAATTATTTCCAGGATTGTGACATGTGATGAGACTTGGATTAGACAATGGGACCCAGAAAGTAAGCAGGAGTCACTACAATGGAAATTCAAGGACGAAAAGCCTCCTCGGAAGTACAAGGTTCGTCCATCGGCTAGTAAACTTATGGCGTCAATTTTTTGGGATGCTGAAGGGATTTTACTAATAGATTATTTACCTAAAAAAACGACAATGAATGCTGACTATTACGCAAATTTACTTTGCCAGCTGAGAGACGCCATAAAAGAAAAAAGGAGGGGCAAACTTAACAGAGGAGTTCTAATTTTACACGATAACGCACCAGTGCATACGGCTCGCACTACACAGCTAGCCATGGCCAGAAATGGCTTCGTCGCCATCGACCACCCACCCCCCTTACAGCCCAGATTTAGCCCCCTGTGACTATTTCCTGTTCAGACTTCTAAAGAAAGATCTTAGGGGGCGAAGATTTTCTACCGACAATGAGATGATAGCCGCGGTGAACGAATATTTTGACGACAAACAGAAAGATTTTTTTTTTAATGGTTTAATGTCATTATTTGACAAATGCAATAAATGCATTTCGGTAGAAGGAGACTATATAGAAAAATAAAAATAAACTACCCAGTTACGTCTTTTCTTTCATAGTTAGGTAGATTACTTTCCAGCCACCCCTCGTATATATGTATCATCATCATCATCATATCAGCCGAAAGACGTCCACTGCTGGACATAGGCCTCCCCCAAAGAGTGCCACAATGGCCGGTCCTGCGCCACCCGCATCCAGCGGACTCCCGCGACCTTTACCAGGTCATCAGTCCACCTTGGGGGGGGGGGGGGGGGCTACCCAAGCCGCGCCCTCCAGTACGTGGTCGCCATATAAGCATATAACACTTTAAACTCTCGCGCTTTGTACACATATTTAAATACTGTTTTGTCAGAAATAAAGGTGAATAAATATCGCGTTAGACCCGGAAAGAACATTTTTTAAATACGTGGTCGCCACTCGAGAACTGAGAGAAGAGAGAGAGAATATATGTATAGGTTATACAAAAATATTGCTCGTTCAATAGTATAGGATATCCTTTGTCTATCCCAAAGGTCCATTCTGTACACTGGTGAAATAATTTTGGTAATCGGATTTCTAGTTGCGAAGATTACCCGTTACAATACATATGGTTGAGGTTATTTAAAGTAGCCGACTTTAATAAATCTGTCATTGTAATTTGAATCATCTACCTTCGAAGGTAGAGTTTCTTTTTTAAATGGACTACCTACTTTGATCCATTTCGGCCAACTTGAATAATCTCAACGCTCTCTCATAAAGCTATACTACGAGTATACACTCACAAACTTTTCCTCTTTACTATTTAGTTAGTATATAGATTTGAATATTTTGAATGTTTTGCGCGTGCTCGCTACCACGCGAACTAAGCTAACGTTCCAGAACGAGTGCACTCAATACATTGATATCGTTAACCATTTATGAACGTTGGTTGTAAAATGTTTAACCAAATTGACCTCCAGGCCCAACGCACTCGGCATTTAGGCCCAAAATGACACGAACTTTGCTGACCTTTTAATTAGGCCTTTGAACGCCAAGAACGCTTAAAGGCGTCGTGTAAAGTCGTGCCCGAAGCGCCAATAACACCTTTAAGTGTTATGACATCCGCTGTCAAAAAACAACCTTTTCTCTTTCATATAAGGTTCATAGTCATTCTCTTTTGGAAAAAAGCTTCGCGTGTCAGTGACACTTTAGTACGTGAAGAATGGCGTTCAAAAGGTTAAATGTGCAACGGTAAATGAATGAAAAAAAGCATGCTTACTTTTTTGAGAATTTTTCGTAGGTACTCATATTTGAACGAGCGGGCGAAGTTCTCTCTGTACAGCTTCGGCAAAAATCCTTTTGTATGTGTGTTCGGATGTTCGGCTTTTCTCAGAAGAGAACAAAAAAAAACATCACCATCATCTTTTGTATCACGAGAATCGTTTAGAGAAATACGACCTGTTTCTACAGGTCGCATTTCTCTAACGATTCTCGTGAAATTTTGTGAGCAGGTTCGATAATTGGACAGTGTTATGAAATAAGCGATCAAGCGACAGCGCTTAAGATAGCGCTTAGTTCGCTATTCCAGAACACTGTACAATTATACCTATGCCTTTTTAGTCTCACATTTTTTTTTTAAAGCAAGACGCAAGTTCTACAAGTCACAGAGCCACTAGTTTACATGTAGTGTGTTATGTCAATCACAAAGTTTCTTTTGCACTGATATTGGTGTATCCACAATTTGATATCTCTGTCATTTTGATTTCGAAAGACAGAGATGTCTCTGTGGAAGGTTCTTTCATTTGTTAGTGGGGAATTGGGGATATGTCTTGATAAATATTGCAAATGGAATACTGATATGAAAAAATATGTGATTAAGTCACATAAAGAAAATACACGACTCGATACAGTTTCGTATCAATCGGGGTTTTAACATCACTTTGGAGACGTGATCCTTCTGGGAGTGGGAAGTGGGATAAGACCACGGAATAAACTTTATTCCGTGGATAAGACACACCTGGACATATCGCATTTTGATTAGGTTGAACGTGTTTGAACGAATGCGTGACTCAAATAGAAAATAAATTGCATGTTTTAGATTGACTCCCTGTGCCTATTCAATTCACTCCATGAATATTACACATATACCTGAATACACACAAATGAATTATCATATCATGTCATGTCAGAGTCATGATTAAAATATCTGTAGGTGTAGGTACCGAATCCAGCGACATTTTCCAGTTGGTTGCTATTAATTTTGAAGATAACGATATTGTTTTCATAACTTACGGCACATACAAGCTGTATCTAGCTTATTTATACGCTTTGCGCGGACAACCTATTCCCATACGAACCAAACCAATAAATTACTGTGTACAACATTTTAGTTCGATTCGTAGTCGGCGCCGCGAGTTATCCCCGAGGAAATCCAGGCGCTAGAATCATAGGCATCAAGTTTGTCAAGTATTTTTCACTTGTTTTGTTGGATCATTATTTAATAAGGAATATCACATGTTTAGTTTCATGTCAAATCATTTATTTCACATAAAATTACAAATTACGTAAAGAGGGAAAAATAAAAATACTTAAAACGAAAACTTAACAAGCTTACAAAATAAAATAAAATAATAACTTAACTAATCTAAAAGCTCCCCTCGCGCCCCACAGAAGCACAGGTGCCCCATCACACTCGCAGCATTATGTACCACGTTAAATAACCTTTGCTTGAGGAATGAACCGGAGGAGCGATGATCGAAACTATTTCTAAAAAGTCGCCGCCCCAACTCCCTTAAAAAGGTCCTAGCCTCGGAACACCAACACCCCGATGTTTCCACATCTAGTGGGACAAACAAATAGTTGGTAAGCGACGAGTATTTACCTCTCTTTCGCACATCTGCCGACTCAGCCGCTGCTCCTACCGTCCGTACAGTGCATTGACTTACTATTACTACTTATAGACACTATAGACTGGCAACCCAGAACATTTTTCTTGACGTTTTCTAATCAGGCCGCCATCTTGGAAATCAAAGAGTATGTGAACGTGCAGTAGATGCGTCTATTTTCTGAGTTTAGATTCAGATAAAGCCATAGCGTGATTTAATACATTCATATAAAAAAGAACTACTTATTGATTTAAAAACTAATCACATCATCGACATTTGGTATTTGTAATTTTTTTATACTGGATATCTTTATACTTCCCGAGGATGCACTGTGTTGTCTGTGTTGAACAAATTGGAAATTAAAATGGATGGCGGCTAATTTTTATTATTTTTCTAAATTGCTAATGGGTTCATATTCGGAGACCATACTCGCTTTGCGGACATTATTTATATAAGAGAATTGGCCTAGGATTTAAATGAGTAGAACTTAAAATCTAAATAGCAACTGAACGCTGTCAATTAATAAAAACGATTAAATAAATAAAAACAAATGGTTGCTGCTAATTTGGCGCTTAAATGCTGATCTTTGAAGCTTCAAACAGTCATATTTAAATACTGTTTAATCCGGGTCTAACGCGATATTTATTTACCTTTATTTCTGACGATAAAGGTAAATATATATCGCGTTAGACCCGGATTAAACAGTATTTAAATATGTGTACAAAGCGCGAGAGTTAAAAGTGTTATATTTCAAACAGTCAGTTTATTAAGTTTAATGTTCCATTAGCACGGCTTATACTTAGCTAATAGGGAGAAATAGTATTAGGATTTTGGCACTTCTACATTTTTTAATCTTTGAAATAATGGCCGACAGTATGGCGCGCATCTTATAAATAGGGAACATTACTGCAATTTTCTGCCGCCAGAGGCAGCACTACCACTAACAGTAAACCAGTATAGGAATATAGGGATTCACACACACATGCACAATTGATAGTCAAATGAGTGACAAGGATGCTTGCATAAACAATACCGCAAGTGGGAACGAGATACAATGTCAACGCTGCTAGTGTCGCCACCTACGAAGAGTTTTGCGTAATGTTCCCTATTACACCAAAATTTAATAAATGAATATATGAAAAATATCCGTAAATGTACCGATGAAAAGTGATTCCCGTATTTTTACTATTGTTGTGGTGTTGTTGGTGCAATAGCGCAATGCACAAGAAGGCATTTTAAAAGTTTTAAGTCAATCTGCTCTCGAAACGACCTCCATCAGTGCTCGCCACAGACTAAACCAACATACGCTCATGAGCGTATGTTGACATGCGCAAACTTATGGTAGGTGATGTCTACTCTAGTAATATAACTCAATGGTACAGTGCGACTAATGTGCGAAGCAACAAAAGTACTCACGCAAGCACTTGCCTTTCTCCCAGGGCACGAGTGTCAGAACCGTTATGTCTTTTTCCATCCAACCGACTTAGACCTGGTGGTTTCAATACACTCGGGACATTGGCTCTTTTTAACCGACTTCAAAAAAGGAGGTATTTTTTTTTGTTTGTTACGCGATAACTCCGTAATTTATGAACCGATTTCAAAATTCTTTCTTTGTTTGAAAGCATACATTTTCAGGTTAGTCCCGTTGTCACCAACATCCAGTACGATTTATAACATTCACCACAACACGTTATTAAAGGTTACTAGAAATGAATTCGTTAGAAGAATAAATTTGTATAACCAAGAAAATGGAGCCCATTTCGAACAATTAATTAGTTAGTTTACCATTTTTTGTAAATAATTAAAATAATTTAAGATTTCATTGTTCATCATTTAATTTATGATATTTGTTAGAGAGATTTCATCCTTATAATTGACCCTAACGATCGATACAATAAAAGTATACAGGGTGCAACTTTTAAGATTATAGTCGGTTCGATTACCGGGTGCGACAAGCGAAATTTTAAAAAACTTTGAATGCAGTTTTCTTTCTTTTAAAAAATAAAGGAATGTTTTTTTTGAGTAAAATTTTCTATCTACAGTAAATATTAAGAGCACTCCCCCTTCAGATGGCATTACAAAATTCCACCCTGTATAATGGTTTACGAACACATTCTAGAGGATTTATGCTATGGGTGTAGATAAAATATTATGCATTATTATTACTTGGGTTGAAAATCTGTATGAATCCAAATAAATTACCTAATCTACGTACAGATTGCTTAGGTTTATTGCCAATTTGTTCGATTCCCTGGCCTCCTGTGTGTCACGTAAGCTTTACTTGAGGAAGCCGCCTGATTTTTCAGCGTTACCTCGCCGTTCGACAAAGACGGGCTTCCCCATCGCACGATGGCAAGGAGGGGAAAAGGAATTTACTTTTATTATGGGTGACTATTTGAAAATTGCACAATTAGTTACGCTGAAGATTTAAAATCAGCGACTTAAAAGGAAGTTTTAAAATTTTAAAGGAGGAGGTTATTTGTCATGTTTTACTTAGGTACCCCTGCAGGTTAAAAATTGCATAACTATTCAAACGAGCGTTAGTTTAAAGATAAGATAATTTTTATTATTGACATAAAGGTACAAGTCAAACACATTCATCAACATTACTTAACTGTCAGCTTTTGAAGTGAAAATGGCAGTTGAAATGTCCTGACGCTCGTTCTAAAAGTTAAACAATTACTTAATTAGTAATTACAAATAAAATATTTAGACTTAGAAAAAAGATACCTACTCTTGTAGGGTTCCGTAGAATTAAAAAAAAAACTGAGATCTGAAGATGGCGTCCATGTGAAATGGGTCCCCATAAATGTTATGACGTTGCGGAGACCCTAGCACTTCGACAAATTAAAGTCACAAGCGTTGTCTTATTAGTTTATCATAAAAATTATGTTATAGAAAAACAGTCCTTGCATTTTCAATTACTTTTCGCATTCTCCAAGAAACTTCCCAGAACCGCCACACGGCGCTGATCGTCGCTAAGTATCCGGCCGACTAAAGTAACTCCGCAATCGAAGACGTCAAAAGTTCTTATTCCGTATTAATAAAGACTTATGACGTCTTCGTTTGCGTAGCTACTTTTGATGCTGAATGTACCTATTTTAACATGTAGGTATGTATGTGATATGCTCAAGATGCACTATCTACATTGCGCTGTGACCATATTATACTAATTATGCGCTATGCGGATATATGGCTCAGTATCATTTTGACATGCATATCAATTTATATCCGAAGTCCGAAGAGAGGGGGAGGACACGATAACCCTTAAATCCGGCAACTTGCTATATTTAACTCGCACATTATCGCTACACAACCTGATAACAGCGTACTATGCCTACTTCCACACGCACCTAATACTCGGAATCGATCTCTGGGGTCTGGCAGCTGATAGAGACCGGCCATTCATATTACAAAAAAAAGTGATTCGTTTGATTTGCCGTGTTCTATCAGATGAGACAGCACGGCCACTTTTTGCGACTCTTGGAGTACTAACAGTGCCTTCTCTCTACATATTTGAGGTCGGTAAGTATGTTAGAAGAAACCCCGAGGAGTTCCCTATAGGTAACTGTTATTCAGCAAGACGGAAACCGGGACTGGCCGTCCCTGCGCACAGGCTCCAGAAAACTGGCAAGTCTCTTGGTGTAATGGGTGCAAAAATTTACAATAAAATACCAGAGCCAATCAGAACTTTAGACACTGAAAGTAACTTTACACATAAACTTAAAATATATTGCGCAGCCAAGGCTTACTACTCTGTGAAGGAATTCCTGGATGAATAAATATATCGAGCTGACATTTAATTAGAAATGACATTTATAATACTTACATTTTGATTGTATCATATTATTTAAATTGCGGACATATTCAATCTACTATTTCATCATTTTATATTCAAGCTATTCTTATTGAATGACATATGTAACATATTTTTTCATATTATTCTTGGGACATTTGTAACCCAGTATTTGCGGTTTTAATTTTAATTTACTTATAATGTATCCAATTGACAGTGTGTGATTAATACCAAATAAATGAATATGAATATTTCCGGGAGGGCGACCAACAGTCCCAGGGAGGTGTCGGGTTCATCGTCCACAAGTCTCTCGTGGACAACGTGGTGAAGATCGAGAGTATGTCGACTAGGGTGGCGTACCTTATACTCAGAGTATCCGAGAGGTACTCGTTGAAGGTCATACAGGTTTACGCACCGACCTCGACACATTCCGACGACGAGGTGGAGGCTATGTATGAAGATATATCTAAAGCCATGCATAGTTCCAAAACATACTTCACCGTTGTAATGGAGGACTTCAACGCTAAACTGGGCAAGAGAGATGGTGAAGAGCTGATAGTGGGGCAATTTGGAGTTGGAAGTCGGAACCACCGGGGCCAACTACTGGCTGGTTTCTTGGAGAAGGAGGGACTCTACATGATGAATTCCTTCTTCAAGAAACGTGAGCACAGGAAGTGGACCTGGATGAGTCCCGATGGTGTAACTAGAAACGAGATTGACTTCATCAAGTCGACGAGGCCAAAACCGTTTCGATTACCTAGGTGGCGATGTGGACAAATTTAACGACGGGTTTGTGGAAGCTGTCCGTGCCACTGGGTCTAAGTTCTTTAAGCCCCAGCGGGCCAATAGACCTAAAAAGCTATCTAGCTCCACTCAGAAGCTCATGAAGGAAAGGAGTGAAATGACTCTGCAGTCTTCAGCCGATGCGACTTTATACCGGCAACTCAATAAACGGATCTCCAATCTCCAAGTCCCTTACCCGCGATCTGCGCCAATTCAATACGAATCGTATTGAAGAGGCCATCGAGTGAAATAAGGGCTCTAAAATGTTCTCACGAGATCTGTCTATTGGGCAGAGCCAGCTCGCAAAGTTGAGAACTGAAAACGGGAAAATCGTTTTTTCCAAACCTGAGCTTTTGAGTGAGATTTTTACGGACAGCTATACACGTGAACTCGCAGACCCGAAGTTGGTCTGGCGGAAGACCCTAGAGCTAGACTAACCCGACACTATGCCGATGACATCCCGGACATCAGCCTGTACGAGATTAGAATGGCTCTCAAACAGCTTAACTTCACCCGGTGAAGACGGAATTACAGCCGAACTGCTGAAGGCGGGTGGAAAACCGATCCTTACGGCCCTGCAGAAGTTCATTTTGTATAATGCAGTTCCGCCTGCTAACAATATTTATGAACTTCACATTAAAGGAAAAATTCAAAAATTTAGGTTCCGAGCCGGATTTGAACCGGCGACTACGGGCATACAGTCATGGCCCGTCGCTACTAACCAACTGAGCTATCGGAACAATCTGTCTCAGCCCCTAAATCCTTCCTAAGGCGTTGTGAGAAGGAACTGATTGAAGGATTTAGGGGCTGAGACAGATTGTTCCGATAGCTCAGTTGGTTAGTAGCGACGGGCCATGTATGCCCGTGGTCGCCGGTTCAAATCCGGCTCGGAACCTAAATTTTTCAATTTTTCCTTAAATTTGAAGTTCCTTCAGAAGTTGTTCGACACCGTCTTACTGGAAGGGAGAACGCCAAAAGCGTGGAACAGAGGTGAGGTGGTGCTGTTTTTCAAAAAGGGTGACAACACCCTGATGAAGTACTACCGACCCATCTCACTTCTGAGCCATTTCTTTAAGCTGTCATTACGAATCGTCTCGCACGCAGGCTTGATGACTTCCAGCCTCCCAAACAAGCCGGTTTCCGAAGAGGCTTTAGTGCCGTAGACCACATCCACATGCTCCGCCAGGTTATACAGAAGACTGAGGAGTATAACCTGCCCCTCTGTTTAGGGTTCGTGGACTACGAGAAAGCCTTCGATTCGGTCGAAACCTTGGCTGTATTACAGTCTCTCCAGCGGTGCCAAGTAGACTGCCGCTATATCGAAGTACTGAAGTGTTTGTACGAGAACGCCACTATGTCAGTCCGACTTCAGGATCAGAGCTCAAAGCCTATTTCGCTGCAGCGGGGTGTCAGACAAGGGGATGTTATTTCCCCAAAACTGTTCAGCGCTGCACTGGAAAACGTTTTCAAGACTCTGGACTGGAGAAGGTTAGGCATCAATATCAACGGCGAGAACATCACTCACCTTCGGTTTGCTGATGATATAGTAGTCTTGGCTGAGACCATGGAGGATTTGAGTACTATGCTCGATGACCTCAGTAAAGCTTCCGAGCAAGTTGGTCTAAGGATGAACATGGATAAGACGAAGATCATGTCAAACGGCCATATAGTACCAAATCCCATTTCAATCGGTCACTTTACGCTCGAAGTTGTAGACGATTATGTATACCTAGGACAGACTGTCCAGTTAGGTAGGTCCAACTTTGAGAAAGAGGTCAATCGTCGAATCCGACTCGGCTGGGCAGCATTCGGGAAGCTACGGCACGTTTTTTCGTCCAATATTCCGCAGTGTCTCAAGACGAGAGTCCTTGACCAGTTTGTGTTGCCAGTGATGACATATGGCACGGAAACGTGGTCGCCTCATAAAAAGGCTCAAATTCACTCAAAGGGCAATGGGGAGGGCTATTCTGGGAGTTTCTCTGCGCGATGGCATCAGAAATGAGGCTATCCGCAGCAGAACCAAGGTAACCGATATAGCCCTCCGAATTGCTATTGGCAGTTTTTTAGATTTTTGGGCTCCATAAAATGAAATACTGACAAAAAATATACCAATGTATGACACGACACACTATAATAAATTGATCATCATCTGCAAAAGTTATTAATCGGTGTATTCGAAATCAACGTACTTATTATAGTTTTCTCAAACATGCAATGACATATTGACGATGTGTTCTTTATAATAGGTCTGTGTTCTGTGTTTATCAGGCGTTTGAAATGTAAACAAACATGTTGTAAAAAAGATTTAATAAAAGCATTCATTTTCTAGTGCCTTCTATCTCTTTTTCGATCTGTGTCAGAGTTTTTCCTTTAGTTTCTGGCAAAAATACAAAGCAAATGACGACTCCTATCGCATTAATGAAGGCATATCCGAAAAATGGAGTGTGCATGCCGAAGTGGTCCACGATTGACGTGAAGAGAATCGTCTGTATTGCGCAGACCGTCCATCCGTACATAACGAGAAGGCTGAGCATCTTTGTTCTTAGCTGAAAACAGACATAACATTCTATTAAGCAGTGTATTGTGCACTGTTGGCATAAACATTTTAACAAATAATGTGTGCTGTTTTAAAATATTAATTGCTGCTAATTGATGAAGACCTTATGCATTGTGGATACCATTTTCGGATATTTTGTAGGTGGGGAGGACATCACATCACTGCCATTCTATTCATTTTTAAATTGGCTACGTGTCTGTTAGCACATTGTCAATAAGCTAAATGCAACTGAGCAATGAAATGTTTTGAGCATTACACCTCTTAACGAAACAAATTCGTTTATTAAATATTTTTGTTTCGTGTCAATTTAACGTGGAAGTTACCACGATCAAATCTTAAACGATATGATACAGAGTACAAATATAATGGAAAAATAAACCATCATCGTCTGAAGCCCAGGAAAAGACTCGGAACTTGTGCCTTCCTTATTGCCGGTACAACTCTACCTGCTCTGCTCTGTAACATACATAGTCCTCTTGTCTCTCTTGTGTGCTCTGTTCCGGTACAGAGCCGAGCAGATAGATCTGTACCGGCAATGCAGAGGGTACACGTTTGTGTACCATATAAGTATCTCTGTATCATATAAGTACACTCAAGAGCAAAAGTTTCGGGTCACCCTAAATTAAATAACCGCAATAGGTTTTTTTAAATATTTTATACTAGTCTTATTTACATAATATACTATTCTTCGTAATACCCAAATGTAATTAGCCCAAATGTGGCAATTTCCGGGATCCTATCATAAAAATATCGACATCCAAATATGACTATTTTTGCGATATCTCGCACCGTTAACGTTGTTTTTTCATGGGTTTTTACGAGTCCGATTTACACCTAGTAATGTGTTTTTTTTTTACTTTTATTTCTGCAGTTTAGATATAAAATTTAATAAAGATCATGACAGGATTAAAAAACTGTACAACCTTGCACTATTTTAGGAAATATGACGGTATTTCACTGACCCGAAACTTTTGCTCTTGAGTGTAGCTTTAATGTTTTGAGAATTGCCCGAAAGAAATGCATAGTCCTCTTGTCTCTGTTATTTATTGCAGGCTGCAGTGTCCAACAGGGTTCATAGTGTTCAATAAATTGAATCACTAAGTATTAAGTATTTTCTAATGTTTTCGCCAACGGCATATCTTTTGTTCACGTGATTATAGACCGTTCAACATAGTTGCATACCTCAACGATCACTGTACTATAAGTAATATAATGTAAGCCAAATGTTCTGTACATATTATGTGAAAATTAAACAATGAGATAAATAAAGTAAACTTAACAATCTATACTACTCAAAAGAAAATAGGGGCCACTAAGTATTTTGATTGCTACGTGAAAAATATGGTAAACAGTAATGTATATTTATTAAAATAACATGTAACAAGGCTTTTGTTTTAACTTATGCTAATAACCAATTAATTGTGAAGTCAATTGTTTCACTTATTTCAATTAGCATGAAATTAGTCCATTGTCAACAGCAAAAACTAAACAGAAACTCTTTGCAAAACAAAACAAAACTGATACAAGCTGTTTTTTAATGGTTTAGTAACGGGTGTGTCCTCCTCTCCTGTTTTCACACTCCTGGAGCCTTGAATGCATACTCTCGATTAAGTTTCTGATGTTTTCATCAGGTATCTCTTCCCACACACGTTTCAGAGCATCCATAAGCTGTTGCTGGTTGTGAACCTCTTGCTCATGCTCCCTAACCCTTCGTTTTAATTGGTCCCACATATGCTCTATTGGATTTAAATCCGGACTATACGCTGGCCATGGGTAGGACACGAATATGGGAGTCATCCAGTACAGTCTGAGTGGCCCGAGCTGTGTGTGGGCGGGCATTGTCATGCATTAACCAGAACCCTGGCCCCACTCTCTGTGAGAATGGAATCACATGAGGCCTGATGACTTCATCGATGTACCGTTGTGCAGCTACTGTGCCTTGATTTAAGAAAACCAGCGCAGTTTTGCCTTGTAAGCTAATCCCAGCCCAAACCATCACACTAGGACCTCCAAAGCGGTCAATTTCCTTGATGCAGACATCGGAAAATCTCTCACCCTGTCGTCTCCATACTCTAATCCGCCGATCATTACTACAAAGCTTCACTTTACACTCATCTGTGAAGAGCACCATACCCCATTGATTCATGCTCCAATCTGAATGTTCGCGGCAAAAACTTAAACGATTTCCACGTTGAAACCTAGATAAAGGAATTCGTACTACTCGGCGTCTGGACCTTTGCTGGTCTTCATGCAGTCGATTACGTATCGTTTGGTCACTAACACGAGTCCCCGTTGTCAACCGTAGGCGTTTTTGTAACTTACGTGCCGTCACAGAGCGCTCTCGACGGGCACTCAATCGGATGTAGCGATCCTCTTGTGCCGTAGTCGCTCGCACCCTGCCCGATCCAGGCCTTCTTGCAACACTGCCAGTCTCTTGGAATCGATCCCACACATTTTGGATGGCTCGGCGAGAGAAACCCAACGAAAAAGCTACAGACCGCTGTGAATGACCTTCAGCAATCAATGTAACGGCTCTGGTGGCAGTAATGGTATCCATATGCCTTCGTTGATGTGGCATTATTAACAAAAGATGTTAAAAGAAGCAAAAGATGGACAGAAATAGTTTTTTAACAGAATAAAATTGTGATTCCATCTGAAAGGAATTTGACCTGAAACTCGTTTTTTTTATTTGCTTCAATTTCTGGCCAGCTGTAAGACTTAAACACCAGCATTAAAGAGGTTGGATACTGAAGGAGGCCGGACATCATTAATTAGTCACTTATTAATAAGTTTGCATCTAAAAATTTACTCAAAAACAGAAATATGTAAGTGGCCCTTATTTTCTTTTGAGTAGTATACGAACACGGCGCACTCCTGTCTACCTACACCACGAATAACACACAGACTTGTACGCGATATGAGAAGAAGAGTGGCGTGTTCTCATGGATTATACGATCTGTATGCAAGAATGATCCTAATTCGTTATTTATTCTATTAAAATACCTGTATGCTGAACATTTCTGACATAACGACGAACGGTAGCGACATATGCAGCCCGCTTGCGAACAAACATACGCCGATACAGACTACTGGTACCCAGGGTGGCATGTAACCTCCATTCTGTTGTACGAGCATGAATGCTCCCAATACCGCCAGCGGTCCTCCAGTGAAGATGGCACTTGTCATTATTAGCGGCTAAAAATATCACTCAGTTATCAAAAATATCTGCCATGGGGCTCTAGTAAGCTGCTTTGTAAGCAACTTTAGGGCCTTCTATGCAGCGTGTAAGCAGTGACATGTATAACAAATCACGTTCATTATTTAATTCCAAGCATCGGTTTGTTTAATTCTGAGTATTCTGACGCCTGTTGACATTTCATTAACACTATTAGATATAATTAAAAAACTTCACAGACTCAGCTGGTTAAATAATTCCAAAGTCACTAGATATTTCTGTGAATTACCTTCCTTCCATATCTTTCCACTGTCAAAACAGACAGCACAGCCCCTATTGTCATGAGTCCTGGGAACACTAATGCTTGTAACTTCGGAGCAATGGTCACTCCAGCATTTTTCAGGATTACTGATGCATAAGCGAGAATACCATAATTCCCTCCCAAATCCAGTAATGTGATCATTAGGAATGATAAAGCAAATCCTCTTCGTGATATTTTGTTTGATACTGAAAAATATATGGATAGAGATAGTGACTTATTTGAAAACAGTGTAGGCAAGTGCAACGGAAGGACCAGCCCGAGGGTAAAGCGGAGAGAGCGGCTGTTCTAGGCGCCAGATGTCAAAGGGTAGCAAAATGACAGAAATCATGCAAAAAAAAAGTTTGTCATGTGAAGTGAAAGTGTTTAAGGGCGCCCAAAGACCATCTTGCTCCACCCAATAACTAACATATTTACAAATGAAAAAAAAAACAGAGGGAGAGAGAGATACCTAATTACAAATCACTCAGGTGAATGTACAGCCCTGGAAATATTTAAGTATTAATTAAAATGAGCAAAGAAGTTGGCAAGTTCAAAATTTAAATCTACAAAAATAATGAAAACACAAGTCGACCAGCTAAAGAGATAATTGAAATTTATTGGTTCTCTCTCATGTAGTCTTCCTGCTTAGCTAGTAAGTATAACCACGTTTATATTGGACGCTAAGCATTCGTAAAGCGGCAGCGGTGCTTACTCGTAATACTTACAGATATATTTCCATGTCACTGGCGGTAGGTTGTCGTACGCTTTCATTTCGTTCCTTATTATGGAAATGTCTCGCTCCACTTGTTTATCGTCTTCATCTACTCCCCGCAGCCAGGCCATCACCTTGGTAGCTTCCTTATGAAATAATAAATAAATAAATATTAGGGGACAATCTTACACAAATTGCCTACACAAACTAGCCCCATAGTAAGGTAGCTCAATAAGGCTTCAGTTATGGGTATTAGACGACGATGTATATATAAAATACATAGAAAATAACCAAGACTCAGAAACAAAAATTCATGCTCATCAGACAAATAGTTGATACTGATTATATGATAAAATAATAATAATTATAACACAGAATAAAACAATTACACTGATGACATTGGTTCAAAGGTTAATTGTTATTTCCAGGGTAAGACGTAGTAGGTACTAAATAGGTACACAGTACAACGAAAAGCAAATAATATTTTCTACGCCATTGCTCGGAAATGTGGCGAAATATGGTCAGAATTGAGGCTTCCAAACTGTGATTAACTTCATTGTAGTTATGCACTAGAAGGCCTTCTATGAATTCAAACAGGTCAACAATGTTTTTGTAGTCGTCATCTAAGATGTCCTCAGCTTCAACTCGGACTTCGAACTAACTCGTCCATCTATTGCCTACTTTCTAGCTTCGTGTAAAGTGTGTACACTAGGTATAGGTAATACAACTGGCAATATTTTAACCCGTCAAAGTATGCGTCTTGTAATGAACACCAAGCACTAACACCGGCTTGTGGTTGAACATGTGGTCCCTTGAACAGTATTTTACGAGTAAAGTGACACAGAAAATTTTACTTCAACGAGTTTAAATATTTGACTTTCGTTGTCTTATGTTATAATATACACAGCTCTAGATACTACCACCCTTAACTACTCTACTCATAATTCAATACGAATGATGTAATAGATTACCTACATCGACTTTCCCTTTCTTCACTAAGAATGCTGGTGATTCGGGTATTTTGAACAGTGCAATCAGATTCAAAATCGGAAGCCATACTACTATCCAGAGTACTAAATAGTAGTCCATGTATCCTCCCATGGCGTACATTATCAGTATACCAACACTCTGAAATGTAAAGTAAAGAAATTAGTCCTTGCTGTAAAATGTAACGAAACAATTTCAGCAATTTCATTCGAGTTAGTTAGAATTTTGTTGAGAGGCTTGGTGTAAAACCAAGTCTCTCAACAAAATTCGACGATAGAAACGACTTTAATAAGAGGTAATAAATAACTAATAAAACGTATACCTGCAATAGTATCCCGGCAGATCCCAAAACACCTCTTAACGAGTCCTGCGCGATTTCCTTTACGTAAACGGGGCCAACGCTGTATACACCTCCACCAGCAAGGCCGCAGCAAGCCTGTGCTATCATCAGGCATATGGGATGGGATGACACCAACTTCAGTGCGAACCCGAGCTGAAATAAAAATAATGGATGAGTAATGGAATTCTTATAAATTTTAATCACTTTAATTAACTGTATTTATGAGACCATTATCTGTTAACGCACTAAAACGAAATGTCCTGGGAGTAACTTCTTTGTTTATTGTTATCTGTCTGCTTTGCGTATATTTGTTTTTTTATTAATCGCCTGTGGTTAATGGTTATCGTTATAGTCTAAGTATATGAAATATAGCTTACAATCTGTGGAATCACTATGATGATTATTGTCATGCGTCGCCCAATAGTGTCTGCTATGTATCCAAATGTAACTGCTGAGGAGATTGCTAGGACACTGATGCCACTGGCGATGAGGGAGATCTCAAAGTTGCATAGTGGGTAGCCAGACGGGCTGCTCTCAGACTGGAGGGTGCTAATGACTGGAGATACCCAGCCGCTCTGGAGTCCGTACGTGAGCATCGACGTTGTTGCTGGAAGAACATGTTTTTACGGAAATCAAGATGAGGTCTGACTGACGTGATTTTCATGTCTTAAAGTTGAATACTCGACTACTTTGTAATATTTATTAAATGAAATGAGCTCTAATCAAATTCAAATATCGACGGAAAATTCGTGCACACCTAAAATAAACTAGTCAGAGAGGATGACTTTGCGTTCTGCGCCCTCTATTAAATTCATCGTCATTTTGGTCATCACGTACTTCACTGTCAGTCTGCAAATGGCATCTATTGAAATGCAATGAATGTGTGTTTTGCGTGATATGATATTTGTAACAATGCTGAAGTGAATTTAGAAATAAAACTTGTAAATCTAGTATGGTCTTTTTATCAATGCTAGAGTAGCCAGGACATCGAGCAACTATTCGTGTTATAATTATAATACGCCTACGACCCAACATTATTAGAGGCCGGTTCGAATAGTTTTGAGCAGTTCGGATTTTAAGCAGATGTGACTGTGTTCGACTTTACTGTAGGATAAAATATAATCGTGTTTTGGATAGATTTAGGAACCGTTTTTACACCACGGTTATTCATATTAGGGCATTTTCAATACTTCGTGTACCCAATTAGCGTGAGTTGTAAAACAAAAATTAACTCAGTGTCAGTTTTGTGACGACAATTAAGTATTCAATTTGTATAAAAAAATTGCTTTTTCTTTTCAATTTATAAATGATATGCGTATACACGTTATTTAAATGTGAAACAAGTTAATTTTCACATCATTTGTATACTTAACTTTCGTCACAAAACTGACACTGATTTAATTTTTATTTAACAACTCACGCTAATTGGGTGCACGAATGATTGAAAATGCCCACTAACACTAAAGAGATAAAGCAATAAGTAAGCAAATCTAATTGTCTAAAACTTAAAAGTGACACTTAACGGTTTTAGAAAAAAATATAACTCACCAATAAAACTGACAATCCATTGTTTATATATGGTTCCTTTTTTAGATCTTTGTTCATTAGCCATTGTTTCGTTAATTTTTAATTTTACTAGTATTCGAAGAATTCTAACTTAAAATAAAATAAAAAACAACTTTCACTTCACAAAAAAATATAAAATTAATAGAGCTACGTCCGCAATGTAACAATTCACTTAGTTAGGAAATTATTGAAAAAATCTACCGCCTGCATGGTCGAAAACAGAAATAGCACTCAATTGACTAGTTAATACGACCGTACAACGGCATTTTCTGTAAAAATTATATGTTGTAACATATGTATTACTCTAATAAATATGTTGCATCTGGTATGTTTAAGCCTAGATATTAATATTATGCACTTTCATCTTCAAATATGTGTAATAAAGATAAGCGAACACGACGAAACAATAAATCAGACACAACTAGAGGATTTTCATTCAGAATTGTGTTAACATTTACATGAACGTTTATATCAACAATAGGTACCTACGAAATTGTTAATATTATGTTAGTGTTGCCATTAGGTTTAATTGCTACTTGCTGAATTTTCAAAAAAACTCAATTATGGAAAATTCTCCTGGGCGCGCGGAGCAACATGCCATAACCTTCGCCACGCGGCCGCATTGTATCATCAGTTGTAATCTCAGAGCATAGAATACTAGAGAGAGGACAAGCCGCCGGCGGCCGTGTCGCAGCTGTATGCTCAATGGGCATACACTGCCATACTGTGCACGCGTGCTGATCGCAGAGAATATTACGTTTTTTCCCAAAATGCCTGATATGATGCGCGTTTATTGTCAAATAAGCGTGTAGGTATACAAGAGTGTGCGTTTTAGATGTGTGCGTGCTTTGTCTTGTCAATTACTTGGGCGTTGTGTGGGTTAATGTACTTGCGACATGCTCACTCTATACAAATCGGCCGCCATGTCCGATCTCCTTATATTCATACATCTGTGGTTGTAATACAAACTGAAGGAATAGTTGTTCATTTCTTGGTTCGATCATACCCTTTTCAACAAGTGTACTGTTGTATGGTACTTATGTAAGAATAGACTAGTGAGTCCAAACTTCAATTAGATGATAGGAACCGTTGAAGACTTCTGAGTTTTTTTATAAAGGTACCTAATTAGTAAATCAAGGCTTGAAAATTATCTCCTATCTTGTTGAGTTTCTGAACTGGTGAAGAAATATTTAAAACGGATCCAAAAGTCGGTACCGAATACTTTCATGCTTGCAAACATAGTTTCACAAAACAGAACCTCCGATTGTTTTACAACATTCTTGCAGCTTCTAAAGAACAAATCAATGCTCCTTAAAGCCGCACATGTACACGGATAACGACTTTGCAAATGTCATTTACGCGGGTAATTTTGAAGGATAACGACTAGTAATGCAGGAATCCGCAGATCCTAAACGGCCACAGATGTTGCGGTGTTGCTGTACGTACATACATGAACACTTGTATGGAAATCAGCGTTTCAGACAGCTTTGCTTTTAATTTTTTGAAGTGGATACTTCTTTGCTCGCGTTCTTGTATAGGGGTACAGTTCAAAATGTATCACGTGACTTCCGGAATAACTTTTTGTAGAGAAGCCTAATCTGATTTCAAATAATTGTTTATTACATTTTTTAATCCTTCTTTATTTGCCATTAGTTGTTAATCACAAAATGTTATTTAGTTTATGTGGCGGACATGAAAACAATGCTAAAATGACCGCCATTTTCAATGTATCGCAAATCAAATGAGCTACGTCAGTCAATGTTGCCATATATACCGATTTATCTGTACCTACTTATACAGATTTTAGTGAATTAATTCAGATATATTAGGATGGAACCCTAATATATCTGAATTAATTCACTAAAACAAAGTAATGAACAAATATTTAGATTTTGTATTGTAGACTGCTTCTCGTACTTGGTATTTGTTTAATGTCGCGTGCGTCACGTAATTGTATCATGGGACGCTCATTGATGATATCTATATCTTTAAAGCGTCATCTCAGCAAATGGGAACCCCCACTTTACATAAAAATCTATTGGCCTTCTGATGTAAAACAAATGGGTGGTTTCGTCATGTTCCTTACCCCAGATGAGCATGCCATAAAGCATAATACTATCAAATTACCTAAAGTAAACAAGACGGGTTATTTTCGCGGCAGGGAATTATCTGATATTCATTATTACATAGCATACGCAGCAGAATCGCTCCAGATTTCCTCCGTTCAAGATAATCAATCTTATAGGTACTGGTAAATAAATATTATAAAGCAAGAACCATTTGTCTCTACAACATTGAACTAGAAATAGTTATTTACGATAGGTAGGTACAAGTTCGGAAAATAGGTAATTCCCAACGAGCGTTTTATAATGCATTATGCGAGGAAGTCATTATTTTTAGCACAAGGTTAGTTTTGATAAAAGTAAATATGGCAGATGGCGGGGACCGGGCTGCAAAACACGTTTTTAAGGCAAAGAAAGCCAAATGTTAACAAAAATATTAAATAGGTACTAGGTACTCTTTTCATAGTTGTAGGCCATGTTACTGTCGAAACAATCGAAATAACTGTTTCGATACGCTCCAGACAACCGAAATAGTATTTTTCACAATCGTGTTATAATAGAGAGCTTTTTAGTCGAGTACCGTGTTTAGGCCACGAAGCTTGCTGAGTAAGCGTACGAGCGATGAGCTGCACTTCGTTTCTACAGTATCGAGTTTGTTTAATTAGTTCAGTTGACTCGTAGAAAATTAATTTTAATGAACTCGTACAAAAAAGTATTGTTCACAATAGTGTTATAATCAAGCTTTATAATCTCGTACCTTACTTAGGCCACTCAGCAAGCTTCGTGGCCTAAACACGATACTCGACTAAAAAGCTCTCTATTATAACACGATTGTGAAAAATACTATGAAAATAGAACTAAAATAAATTCGACCAATCACGTGGCTGCTTTACCGAACTGTAATGAATTGGACCAATAGAATCGTTTTGATTATTGAGTTTACTCGTTGATGTCGTACGCTCGTTGATGTCTTTTAAGATATCAACGAGCGTACGAGCGATAGGCTGCACTTCGTTTCAACAGTATCGAGTTTGTTTAATTAGTTCAGTTGACTCGTAGAAAATTAATTTTAATGAACTCGTACAATTATTTTTGGTCTTTTGAGTTTGTCACTCTTTAGTACCACCCAGGGGACACGTGCAGGGTTGTAGTAGGTAGCTCCTGCGGACGCAAGTGACAGTTGTCCCCCCTTTGTCAAGTGAGTGGGCAACTCGACTGTTAGAGGTTCTTAAGCCGCCCGAAAGCCTCTAACTCGGCTTAACGACTACTGTCATAGACAGCAACCGGGATCAACTGCTTAGCTTGCCTTCCAAAGCACGGAAGCGCTCATTTATATAGTAACCACTCAAATAGGCGATCACCCATCCAAAGACTGACCCCTGCTGTCTTTGCTTGACCTGCGTTATCGTTTCCGATACGCAGGCGCCGCCGGGCTATGAACGCTTCAAACAAAAAAACACACAATAGTGTTATAATCAAGCTTTTTAATCTCGTACCTTACTTAGGCCACTCAGCAAGCTTCGTGGCCTAAACACGGTACTCGACTAAAAAGCTCTCTATTATAACACGATTGTGAAAAATACTATGAAAATAGAACTAAAATAAATTCGACCAATCACGTGGCTGCTTTACCGAACTGTAATGAATTGGACCAATAGAATCGCTTTGATTATTGAGTTTACTCGTTGATGTCGTACGCTCGTTAATGTCTTTTAAGATATCAACGAGCGTACGAGCGATAGGCTGCACTTCGTTTCAACGACTTATACTTCGAGTTTGTTTAATTAGTTCAGTTGACTCGTAGAAAAATAATTTTAATGAACTCGTACAAAAAGTATTGTTCACAATAGTGTTATAATCAAGCTTTTTAATCTCGTACCTTACTTAGGCCACTCAGCAAGCTTCGTGGCCTAAACACGGTACTCGACTAAAAATCTCTCTATTAAAACACGATTGTGAAAAATACTATTAACCGACTTCAATTCAGTACTTTGCCAAGCCACATGGTACATGATAATTTCCTTTCCAATTTAGCACATGAACTGCTCTCCGAGACTAAATGTGTTGATTATTACAGAAAAAAACCCAAGTCCAGCGTCGGTGTGGGCCGATAATATTTAAGGAGTTCCGTTGATTCCTCAAGGATCTCGGAATGGGGAATGGATGAAAATTTTAGAAATGCCTGATTTTTTTGGTGATAGGAATAACCTTCCTTAGCACCAGAAAAAAGTTGCAGACTTGTCAATACGCACTGCGGTTCGAATACGCAGTTTGTCGCTCTTAGCCAACTGAGCTATCGGAACAATCCGTATCGGTCACCGAATTCTTCAAACAGTTCCCTCTTACAACGCCTTAGGGAGGCGTGTGGCGATATCTTCCCAGAAGACCCATGCTTCCTAACGGCACCAACATCTCACATTATATGGAGGCATCATCATACGTCACGACGCGCCACCCCATACTGAACAGCTTTTAGGGTTCTGTAGGTACCTCGAAAGGAAAAAACGGAACCGTTATAGGATCACTTTGTTGTCCGTCCGTCCGTCTGTCAAGACTCTTTTTCTCAGGAACGCGTAAAGGTATCGAGCTGAAATTTATATCAAATACTCAAGTTTACTGTCCCTCGGAGCTGTGAAAAAATCAAACTTCTTAGCCAACGCAATCAAAAGATACAGCCGTTTATGCCGCAAATTTCCGCAAATTTTCGAAACTCGCAAGGGAATCAAAACCTACAGGGTATTTCCCGTGAACTCAGAATCTTGAAATTTGGTACGAAGCAACGTCTTATATCACAGATAGGTAAAGGAAAAATTGCGAAAACCTTAAATTTTTAGTTGCATCACTGAAAATTTGTTGTGTGTCAGTTTAAAGTTTCTATTGTACGGGGTGGCCCGGAACCCTCAGTGCGCGAGTCTGACTCACACTTGACCGGTTTTTTTGTAATTAATAGGAACGTCTGATGCTGCCAAAATTTATAAATTAAAGGAAAAAACTCCATTATGTTTGTAGATAACTTCAGTGATGTGTATTCTTCTATTGGGTGACCTTACTAACAATCAGGAACCTAACCCCATATAAATGCCTAATGGTGGGCACATAGCAAGCGGTGGTATTATACTCGTAATGGCCGCATGGTGGATGTACTTCCACAATTAGGCTACTCCAGAACAAGTGCGGGTAGGTCGGAGAACTCACAAAGCTTGAAGAATCGTGTTGAGTATTCTCGATAAATGGAAGTGTAGATACTTCCGAAATTTTTATGTAAATATTTAAAGTACGGGATTATTATTATTATTTTTTTTTTTTTTCTTTTTTTTATCTTATCTTCAATCTTACACAAATCAACCTAGTCCCAAACTAAGCAAAGCTTGTACTATGGGTACTAGCCGACGATATGGATACTTATATAGAGAAATAAATACTTAAATACATAGAAAACATCCATGACTCAGGAACAAATATTCGAGCTCATCACACTAATAAATGCCCTTACCGGGATTCGAACCCAGGACCTCTTGCTTCGTAGGCAGGGTCACTACCAACTAGGCTAAAGCGGTCGTCAAGTCGATTAAGGGCAGTTTGTTTCAAACCGTCCGTATTGAGTGGGTAGTGAGTTAAATTCGTTAAAATCTGATTTTACAGAAAGTATGTCAGTTTTCTTTGGGATGGCAGCAGCCGGTGCCATATTTAACGATTACTATTGAGTAAAGTGTGGTCGTCACAGTCTCATTTCTTTAAAATAATACGGTTATATAGGTACATACACCCGGTAATAGTATAATAATGCAATAAGGCGGTTCCGAATCGTCCCTGCATTATTCAACCCTTGAGGGCAACAAACATTACTTTAATAGCGCCTTTATATTACACCCTAATAATATACAAACATTCATTATACATACTTACAATTAAGTACAAAGTCTTAAATATGAAGGTCGGTAATTTGGTTACCATTTTAAGCTAATGTTTACGCGTTTGTTTCGGAATATTTGCGGCTAAGTATACTGGGGTCAATTCAGGAAGGTACAAGTTACAATTTTACAAGTCAAAACTGGCAACAGGCCACTATTGATGGAAGACTGGCCATGTTACCTGTGTTGCCAGTTGACACTTGTAAAATTGTAATTTGTTGCTTCGTGAAACGGCCTTTAAGAGGGACACCTCTCAAAGGGTATTGTAACACAATATTGTGTTGATTGCGTGAATGATTTGAAACACGGGTAATACCATATAATATTTTTCAACACATTTGCTCGTAACGTGCCTCTTATTGTGCCGCTTTTATGCTCATAATCCTGGGTATTAAACACGCGTGTTTTATAACATTACGACACTCGTGTAGTTATGTTTATATCCCGATTAAGACACGTTGGCACCTTGCAGCAAGGTGTATGTATGGACTCGGCGCATTCTTAAATTGACCGGGTTATACAGGTTTGTTTTTAATTCTCGGCAAATGGATTCTTACTCTATTAAACAAATTAAATCCTTCTTTTGGATTTATTGATTATTTCTTGTTGGATATGATATAGAAACGTTTCATTTAGTAAAACTATTTATTTTTGATAACATTTAACATGAATTTATATTGAATAAGAAAATATCTATTTTATTTTGTATTGGCTGCTTAGAGATTTCATCTAAGCCTCGCTGCGGGCGCACTGCGCGAACATCAGGAAAAAAATAGTTGCGGGCCATTATAGGTAATTTTACAAATATTTGTAAACATTGATGATGCGTGTTTGGTTATTGTTAAAAATGTTGACTCGTAGTGAATAGAAAAGTGATAAATAGAATTGACGCCACTGTACATTCTTGGAGATGTACAAATATGTGAGTAAAAACCTGTTGTCATCAATAACTAAAGAAAACAACTTAGGAGCCTGTAACATGTTCATTTTATGAAAAGGATTTTTTCCTCGCAAATGTGTTGAAAAACGTCGTATGACACGCGTGAGCTTTGATAATTACATCCTCGGCTCTATTATCATGCTCACCTGCGGTTCGCGTGACAATTCCGCCTCTGATGTAATGATCAACATACCTCACTTGTATCATAATGTACTATTCCTACATTCAGTGATATCGTGGAAGCGGGCATCAATGTGCTGAATATGTATGAAGTGAACGGGATTTTAATGAAATTTCGACAGGCACTTATGACAATATATTTTCGTATTTATAATTTACTAGCCCCTTATTAGAACAACAACTTAAAGCAAAGCTTCTCTATCTATTGTAGGTACCTAACCTAAAATAACCCAAACAATGTGTAAAACCGACTTAATGCGCAGTCAATGGCTCAAAGTGATTTTATGACATTTTGGTCAAATAAGTTAGAATTGATTCCATCTAATTAAAAAAGAATATCACTATATAGTATTAAAACAAAGTATGTCTGTCCCTATGTATTCAAGAGGAAGGTTTATATGTAGAATACATACCCGTGGAAGCCGGGGCGGGTCGCTAGTAAAATATATTTTTCGCATACATTTCTGGGCTGCCAAATCAAAATACTAGTAAGAATTCTACAGTTATTGCTTTTGGCGATAAAACAGAATGGAATGAGTGCTGAATGAAGGATTGTCTACTCCACAAAGTCAAATCGAGTCAATTATACAACTCGACCAAGTTAGCTGTTCTTCTCATTAATACGCCCATTATTTTACTTGGACCAAGTTAGGATTTATGTAAACAATGTGAAGTTTTGTTTTTGTTGGGATTAATTATTATTAAAAGACGATTAAGGTGTTATAATTATGAATTAAAAGATTGTTCTATAAAAAAAACCATGTGGTTGTTCCCGTTTTGGGGTGCTCGCTCGTGCAGCTGTGGGTTGGTGCTTGTGCACGACATATTGTGTGGTCAGTGCCCAGTGCCAGTGGTGGATGAGTGCCCACTAGGGATATGCAAAGCTGTGTTTTCATATGTATTTGACGCCCAGCTGTCAAGCTTGTGAGGTGTCAAATATATAAAAACCCATCTCGCACATCTCTGGTAGATTATTCACCCTAATTGTTTCAAATTAACCTCTTTGGTAAAGTCCTCCGGGTTTTGTTACGCACCATGAACCCACCAACGTCTACATGGATACATTTTCAATTACAATGTCTGCTTTTTACTATACAAACAACTAGTCAATAAAGGAACAGATGCAAGTAGCAAGTGACACAATTTCAAAGTTGCATTAATATGGAACAAAAATTATAATATTTTCCTCAGTAAATTTGGCAAAGTCAATAAATCAGGAGCCCCAGTCGCCACCTGTCGCTTGCGGCATTTATTAAAAAAGTTCCTATTGTTCTGAAAGGAATTTAATTCGCGAATTTTGACCTTGCGTTAAGAATTAATCTGAACTCATTAATTCAGGGCTCAAGTTCATAATGACGCCTTTGAGGAGACTTGATGAGACGGTTTCTTAATTTGGTTCTTCAAGCACAAGAGGTCAGTTTTTGTTAGTCGTTTCTGATCCTAATCACAACTCAATTTGTATCGCACGCCGCATATCTACGCATGCCGAGCGAATGGGTCAGAACGACCGCGCGAAACATAACATAAATTGTTATTCGATTGGAATGAGAAAGTGATGTTACGAAATTGAGTCCCAGGACGAGGCCCGATTTACGGTTTTCACTGTGAAACAGTTATTTTACAAAGCAATAAGGTTTGTATGATGAATGTAAATGACTTCAAACGTGTCTTTGTTGGTTTTACGGGTAAGAGAATATTATAAATGCTATACTTTTGTGGCGAACGAATTAGTTAAGTATTACGTACAAAGAAAGGAATACTTGTTCTTGTTTAGGAGCAATAATTAAGCTGGTTAAGAACTGCTCAGAAACATACATTGGAGACGAGGTAATTGGCCAAAAAATTTTTTGTGCTTCGGATTCCATGTTCCATGTGTGCGAGTTACACAAAAACACAGATGACGTCACGGTCACCTTGGAAGCATAGGTTATTCTTTCTTTTGTATTACGGTAACAATATGAATTAAAACATTTTCACCTGGATACATAAAAACGGATTGTTTAAGGCGAAACCGGTTCACGATATGACGAAAATATAGATTTTTGAGCTCCCAGTGTGTGGAGATATAATGAAGAATTCTACTATCGAAAATTTACCGCAGACTGAAAAAGAAACAAAGAAACACAATAATCAAACATAATATAAAAAAATGGCTTAGTAACTCTTTAAAACAATCTTGAATATCACCAAAAAAATAAACTGTCCGATATGTCGTAATTTTCAACGACATTAAGTTTTTTTATATTAAAAGGATAGCTTTTTTATTGTTCTAGTACAATAACCGGATATATTTTTAACAAATTATCCAGTACTTATTCCTAAATTTTATTAATTTGTACTAAAAAGTGATGTCACACACTTCCGAACACGCACTTCTATCTCGCTCACGCTTATGCTCAGTGAAAGGGAGAGAAGACCGTGAACCGGCCTCGCCTTAACATAGTAACGGTGAGTATTCAACGATGATATCATAAAAATACTAAAACAGATATCAAAACATAAATAATAACAATACCTACCTTTTGTTACTTTGTAAATATTTTTACCTTAATTAATGGTCTTTCTTAAGTTTCATAACTTTCAAAACACGCAAAGTAATAGTAATAATACAGTTAAATAGAGGATTCTGCGAACAGAATTTTACATACGACAAATCCTGTGCGACTAGTGATATTAATTATGTACCTACAGCGCGGTGGCAAACCCAGCTTGTGTATAATTCGGCAACAATGAGTAATACATAAGTAGTATATAATAGTTAGAATCTTGAGCGTAGCGAGGTACTCAAAAACACGAGTCATTGCGATCAGGCGAAAAATATATGTACAAGTAACTAGAACAATAATAAGTCGACACCACAATAATCATTAAGAAGCGTACATCGCAAAACATGGGACATGGCTGACACATATTCTTTTGAATTTTGAATGAAAATATATCGAGGATATAGATATAACATAATCTGCGCTAATTTCGTAGCTAAGGGCTACACATAATCTTCTTCTTCTTCTTCTATATCTATCTATCTATCTATCCATCCATACATATTATAAAACAAAGTCGCCGGCCGCGTACGTCTGTGGGTATGTTATTGATAAACTCGAAAACTACTGCACCGATTTGAATGTTGTTTGCACTAATACGTAGAGAATTTTACGGTGGTAGTTTTAGTATATAATTTAATGATGTTTCGTTTGTAATTAATTCGCTACAATGATTTATTTCAACCAATTCAGATGATTTCAGTGTTTTTTCGACGTTACAAATGGCTTTCGAGGTAAACAAATGACAACGTCATACGCTGATACTAATTACTACTAATACTAATTACTATTGAATACTAATTTTGTCACCATTGTCAAAGTCCTCGGTGGCCCATCGGATACGGCGCTGGTATTTTGTTAGTAAAAAGTCCCGGCTTCGATTCTCCGTAGACGAGGCAACTTTTTGCTTTTTTAATTTCTTTTTTAAGTACATATTTTTTTGGAATATGCCTATTTTATTTATTTATTTAAACGATATTGCACAAATAAAAAAAGTACTTAGGGCGGACTTAGTGTCACAATATTTTGTACGTTTATGATCCATATTTTTTGACCTTTTTACTAAAATATATAATCTCCGTAGCAGAGCAGCAGTTTAAGATTTAAGTCATTCATTATACTCTCAAACTATTCTTTGTTGTTATAGTGCTATTAAGAAATAGATAAACTTATAATTCCATAATAAAAATTTCAACATAACCTAATTTAGCTATACTTAATACCGATACCGTTTATCTTTATCTGTTGTTAAACATTGGTGTTTGTGAGAAAAGGCCATAACTCATTTTAGTTAACAGGGTGTGATGAAAAAGGGGGTCCGTAGAACACGGAAAAGAAAAATGGACTTCACAGTATTGCCATGTTTAGGAGGCACGGGAAACAATTTTAACAATAATATACTTTAATTAAAGTTTAAACCTATTTCAATTCAGTACTTTTCCAAGCGACATACTTAGGTATTTATTTACATGAAAATTTCCACTTTTGTTTTCCAATTTACCACATCAACTGCTCTCTGAGACCAAAAATGTGTTGATTATTACAGAAAAAACCCAATTCGCTATCTGTGGGTACTTTACATCTTTGATGATTTCCATAAGTCATCTGTGGTTTTCATCATCGGTTCCACTTCATTAAAATTGCCATTTCCGAGGGGAAATACACGAGTTATACAGGATGGGTATACCGACAGATTTAAACCATGGCTTCCTTAGGTTATTAGGAGTAAAAATGTAAAATGAACTCAAGTCAAATTCAGCAAGAAAAAAAAACAAAAAAACTAGTTATGTTGGTTTTTGTAAATAAAAACTGGATAACTATCGCTTCTCCATGGAACTTATCCCTTTTAATAAAATGGTAAAGATTATTTTTACAAAAAAGGATGAATTTAGTGAGTGGTAACTGTCACTTTGATGTCTGTGAATAGCGACGCGAAACTTGGCAACATCGGTGGCAACGTCGCAATAAAAAGAGCTTAATACACTTCAGTAATCACAATAAATAGTTTACATGAAAATTGATAATATCTTCAAAACTACGCCGGATTTGACTGGGGTTTATCTAACATTTTATGTTCCTAATGACCTCGGGAATCCGTGGTTAAAATCTGTCGGTATACTCCTGCCCAACCTGTATAGTACGGCGGAAATTGGCCAATATTGATAAAAGTCGTGGACACGTCTTCTATATGGCTAAAACTGGTATTCCGTGTTGTCTCCGGAGTACGAATCTACCGGTTTTAGTTAAGGCAGAGGGGCAGGGGCATAGCTGTGACGTCACAAAGATGGCGGCCGACGGTCATCGATTTATGTTCACATCTCGGGTTGTATTTTACTGATCGGTTCGTGTGAGGTGAAAGCATAATAAATGTACTATAATTGTGTCATGGAACTCTAAAGCATACGAACAACCGTTTGTAAAATAATTAATAAAATGAGATTTTTTTACCTTCGAAGTTTGCCTACTTACCAGCATAATTCGAGAAAGAGATACTTTAGCGTGATTAATCTTATTATAAAAAATAATAAACATTAAATTAGCTTGCCAAAAATATGAAATTTCTTGTTGTACAATAGTAAATATGTAATTTATGGCCAATTCTGTAACGCAAGGACCTACCAACGGCGCAGCAACCGTTATGCTGTTTATGATCGAAATACCTACTTAGAAAGTTCATTTTTGGTGTTGCCAAATGAAAGGTTACGAATCATCATCACCATCATCATATCAGCCGAAAGACGTCAACTGCTGGACATAGGCCTCCCCCAAAGAGTGCCAAAATGACCGGTCCTGCGCCAACCGCATCCAGCGGACTCCCGCGACCTTTACCAGGTCATCAGTCCACCTTGTCTACCTACCCACGCCGCGCCTTCCTGTATGTGGTCGCAACTCTAGAACCTTTTCGCTCCAACGGCCATGGGTTCCACGTGCAATGTGCCCGCCCACTGCCACTTAAGTTTAGCGATTCGGAGGGCTATATCGGTTACCTTTGTTCTGCTGCGGATAGCCTCATTTCTGATAAGATCACGCAGAGAAACTCCCAACATAGCCCTCTCCATTGCCCTTTAAGGTGTCGAATATTAATAAATATTGTGTTTAACTGTATATTTGTACGCGAAGATTAGTATTTATAATCGACAAATTGAATAGGTTCTTAGTTTTACGCCTAGGAACAAGACATTTATCAACCAGATCAGCATAATTTAATTTATAAATATGTTTGAATAAAAAGCCATTTTAAATGATTATTATGAACATTGTTGAATTTGGGGCGCAAGCTTTCGGCAAAAGACATTGCCCGCTCGTATTTCATTTCATTTTAGCGCAACTTGCAATTGAATTTGGACACATTTGCACGTGGTGTTTCGTTACATTACCTTTATAGTAAGAGCTAAAGGTAAATCATTGTTTTTCTCTGGAAATGCGTATAGATATTTAGATCCCAAGGGCAAGCCCACGTGGACACTTTACTACTCGTAAGTCTCTTACAAGCGAACCTGATGGCCGAAGGCCCGAAGGTGAGCACCAAGGCACGTGAAGCCGCTGGCCGAGCTCCGCGAAGGGCCGAAGGTCCGAAGCGTCCTTTCAGAGCGCTCTCTCTATGTGAGCCCGAAGAGCAAGCCCACGCGAACACTTTACTATTCCTTAGTGTCTTACAAGCGAGACCTGAGGGCCAAAGGCCCAAAAGGCGGGCCCATGCGGACGCTTCGCTATTCATTAGTCTCTTACAAGCTAGAACTAAGACCTGAGGGCAGAAGACCAAGCTTTGCTTGTGGCCGAAGGCCCGAAGCAACCCTTCAGAGCGCGCTTCGTACGCGAGCCCGAGGGCCGAAGGTCCGAATAGCCAGCTTGCGCAGAAACTCACTACCCACAAGTGTCTTACAAGCGAAAGCGAGCGGTGAGGCGTGCGAGGCTGAAGGCCGAGGTCCACGTAGGGCCGAAGGCGGGAAGCGTCTCTTGAGGGTGCGCTCTCGGACACCATACCCCCTAGTGTCTTACAAGCGAACCTGAGGGCCAAAGGCTCCAAGGTGAGTGGCAAGGCATGTGAGGCCAAAGGCCATGCTCCGCGTAGCCCGAAGCTTCCCATCAGAGGTCGCTCTCTACGCGAGCCCGAGGGCCCAAGGCCCGTAGGTTAAGCCTACGCGGACACACACTCCTCTCACTCTTTCACAAACAAGACGGACCGAGTGCAACGTTTTAGTTATAAATCTCTCTCACGCTTTTCGCTTCCCATAGCAGTTATTCACTTCCCTTTTCCTAGGAAATACTTAAACAAAACCAGTCAGATTTAGAAAATAAAAGTCAAACTACAACAAAGGTACTGCGGCGCGCCTCGGGCAAAAACTAATTCTCTTAATAATGCTGCTTTCTTTCATTGTTGTTTTTTTTATTTTGAATGTAATACAGCAGGTCGAGCATTTTTTTTAGCAACGCATTGTCAGGTAGGTCTAAATGTCACTTTTTGTATGAAAAATCGACAGTTAAATTGTACTTACGCTCGTAAGAAACGTTACGTGATTACCCCTCTGGGAACTAGACTAATTTCTCGCCTTCGGCTCGGCGTTTATGAGAAGGGCTTTATTTAGCGGTTGTAGGCTATCATGACCATCTGACTCGTATTCCTACTCAAAAAACAAAAAATAGTTCGTAAAGGCGGGCGCGACGCGACGCCAGCGATCGCTAGCAGAGGCGACCGTGGTGATAGTCAATCGGTGCGAAATGAACGAATCATATCTTTTCTAGGTTATTTATTACTGTATACCAACAAATTCTATATTTTTTGGTAATCTAATAAAATGCCCAACTTTTTTATAAAAACTTAAATTTCTCTAAAATTATTATTTCTTGAGTTACAAGCGTATTTAATCAGTACTTATGCAAACTTGCACGGTAAAAAAGTCATACTTTTTCAAATACTTTAAAAACTGTCGATTGTACGTCATAGATTCTAAAAAAACACTTATAGTACGTTTAATATGCTTTCAAATGACACCTCACACGAACCGATCAGTAAAATAAAACTCGAGATGTGAACAAAAATCGATGACCGTCGGCCGCCATCTTTGTGACGTCACAGCTATGCCCCTGCCCTTCTGCCTTAACTAAAACCAGTAGATTCGTACTCCATAGACAACACGGAACATACCAGTTTTAGCCATATAGAAGACGTGTCCACGAAAATCGTGAAGGAAACGACTTTTTGCGATATTGCCTATAGACTAATAATAGAAAATACCGAAATTACTACACGTTTGCCTATATTTTTTGAAGCTCTCCCTCTATTTCCCTGGGATGCCATCATCAAATCCTGACTTGGTGTTAATGGGACCACAACATGAGTATACTTTTTCGATTAAAAAAATAATTTTGGAAATCTGTCCACAATTGACGGAGACATCGGTGAACAAACATAAAAAAATACATAGGTACAGTGGCACATATAACCTCCTCCTTTTTTGAAGTTGGTTAAAATTGCTGCTTGCAAAGGTAATATCGAATAGGGAAATTGCGCTGGCAGTTACGTGACTGTAGCTACGGGACGAACAACGAAGTGTCTATGTTGCAGAAAACGCTGTCGAAGCCTAAGAACGCACGAGTGTCCTTTATGCGGTTTACAATTTTATTCTCCGGTGTCTTTTGTCAAATCTTAACAGTAGTCCTGCCCTGAAAGACACATGTTGTATTTATTTATTTAAATTAGACAACAAAGTCACATATTACAAATACCTTAAAAACTAATAATTATAATAATAAATGGCGTAGGGATGTGACGGCCCCATCGCCCACCAGATTTCTGGTGCAATCAGTCAACGTAAGGCAGCTTGTGGCGGGCTGTTAGGGAGTAGCGACCCTACGTACCTGAGTGCTCCTGGGGGTGTCCTGTGGTCAGGCTTAGCCTCCTACTTAAGTGGCGAGTTGGCTATATGTTTAAAGTCCAGTGCCACCTCTCTAACCCCCCCCACCCCAGCCTCTCTGACTGGAGTTGCCCTTAGGCCATTTTTTAATGTCGCTATTAATAGGGGCCCATCTAGCAGGTGGCGAGTCACCGTCTGCCAGAGATAAAAAATGAGACAGTTTATTAGGCAGGCGTCCGATGTTTCACCCAATAGCCCAGCCACTAGTCCATCATTTTCACCCAATAACCCGTTTTCTTTAGATTCCATCAACCAGCAATAGTCCCTATACACCCCAGCGGGTGTTGTCTCTGTGTGCGTCCCATGACACGGGCAGGGACAGCATCCGCTCGGTGTACTCCTTGCATTTCATTAAATTGTCAAAAGGGACTCTACGTGTTGGCTCAGTTGGTACTTTGTAGGTACCTAGCCCCACGCACGCCTCCCAAAGGTCCGGGACATCATTGTCCCGTGAGCGGGAAAGACATACATAATAATAATAATACTTATATAAACAATCTATTGTCACTCCTGTGTACAAGAGTGGTGAGAGAGACGACGTCAACAACTACAGACCAATATCAGTACTGCCAGCTATTTCTAAAATAATTGAAAAACTAATAAATAATAGACTAATAGCATATTTAGATAAATTTAACATCATTTCTGACTTCCAGTTTGGCTTTCGGCGATCTAGATCCACTGAGGACGCGATTCTTTCACTCACAAACCTAATTATAGACAAAATAGAAAGTGGAAAAAAATGCTTAGCTGTGTTTCTCGATTTAAAAAAGGCCTTTGACACCGTCTCTCTCCCCACACTCGTACGCAAGATGGAGTGCGTTGGTATTAGGGGACTCCCACTGAGATTGCTAAGTGACTATCTACATGGTCGCACTCAAAAAACTAAGTTGGGAGACCACATAAGCAATGAAGTTGACATCACTTTTGGCGTCCCCCAGGGAAGTATCTTGGGGCCCACGTTATTTTTAATCTACATCAACGATCTAATTAACCTAAATGTAAACCACGGTAATATCCAGTCTTATGCTGATGACACTGTCATCGTCTTTGAGGGTGATTCCTGGGAGTCGGTGTTCGTGAATGCAAATGTGGGTCTTGGTAGGGTATCCTCGTGGCTAAAATCCAACCTCCTCACTTTAAACGTTAAAAAAACGAACTACATTTGTTTTACCAAGTACAATAGCACTCAACCACAGACTAACCTAAACCTCAAAATACACACCTGTTCACTTACTGATCGCCTTCTATGTAACTGTAAGGACATTGAGAGGGCTAGTTCCACTAAATACCTTGGTGTCATCTTAGACCAGCGCCTATCTTGGCATCAGCATATTGAATTTGTAAATGGTAGAATTCGAAAATTGGTATGGATCTTTAAAATTCTTCGACATATTGCAAACAAGACACTACTTAACCAACTATATGTATCGTTAGCGGAATCCATCATGACCTACTGTATCACCGTCTGGGGTGGAGCAACTAAATCCAAATTCTTGGAGGTTGAAAGAGGGCAACGGTGTCTGTTAAAGGTAATGTACTTGAGGCCATACAGATTTCCCACAAATGAACTGTATAAAATTAGTGACCAATTATCAATGCGAAAACTGTATATCCTCCATACAACATTAAAGTTACATAAAACACTAAAATTTAATCCAACGCTTCTAACTAGAAGACGTAAAAACACCGTTGCCCCACTTACAACATATAGATCTTTGTTTGCTAAAAGGCAGTATAAGACACGTGCAGCATACCTTTATAATAAAATAAATGTTAAAATTAATATCTATCAACAAAAGAAATATAATTGTAAGAGGTCTCTAACGGAATGGTTAAAGATGCTAAGTTATGAAGATACTGAACTGTTACTTAATCTTGTATTAATCTAAATTTAATTCTATAGTTAGTAAAACATAACAAAATGGAAAATGTTATATATAATATATACCTACTTTATCAAACAACACACACGCACGCACACACTAACACACACGCACGCACACACTAACACACACACTCACAAGCGCACACACAGGCGCGCACACACACACACACACACACACACACACACACACACACACACGCACACACACACACACACACACACACACTCAACTTTAGGGTCACGACACTATGCCTGTGATACCTAATTCGTCTTTGTTTTTATTTTATGTTATAAATATTTACCTACATATAAGAAATTAACATTAACTGCTTTTTTATGGAGGAGCGGGTCTTCCTGACACAGGTATTTTTTACCTACTAGGAAGACCCAACCTTATTTTCAATGTAACCTAGCAATCTATGAAATAAAACATTTTCATTTTTCATTTTTTCATTATATATCAATATAAACTTATTTAAAACTACAAAAACACAATATTTCTCCGATTTGTTGCGCAATTTCGTGATGTCAGGTTAAATTCAAGCTATGGCGAAACTCCAACCTCACGGCCCTCAGGATGAATCCGGTCTTCACGCGCACATAATCCACTAATGCAGCCGGGACACGTAAAGCGGGACATAATCACACGATCTCACGAAGTCAACGCGACTTTAAAAAGCATATTACAAAACGAGACATTCGAGTCAAGATAAAAACATCAGAGCACTCTCTTTTTCTATCTTACTATAAATATTGGTAATGGTCACGCACGTGTGGCAACGATAGCTGGGAAAGTCAGTTTCGATAATGGTAGTCTATTAATATGACCTATTATGCTCCCTGCTCCTAGAGTAGGTACCTTCGATGCTCGATGGCCTCAGCAAACCCTCCGAGCAAGATGGTCCAAAGATGCACATTGGATAAGGCGAAGAGCATGTCATATGGCGACGACATACTACAAACTCCATTGGACACTTTATGCTCGAAGTTGTAAACGATTTGGTCGAACTTCGACAAAAAGGTCAATCGTCGAATCCCACTCGGCTGGCCAACGTTCGGAAAGCTACAGCACATATCTTTGTCCAATATTCCACACTGACTCAAGACGAGAATCTTTGACCGTGTGTGTTCCCAGTGATGACTTATGGCACTGAACCGTGGTTGCATACTACCCGCCTCATAAGCAGGCTCTGTTACTCAAAAGGCAATGGCAAGGGCTATGGTGGGAGTTTCTCTGCGATCACGCATTAGAAATGAGGCATGGTAACCGATATATCTCTCTGAATCGCTAAACTTAAGTGGCAGTGGGCGGGGCACATTGCACGTAGAACCAATGGCCGCTGGGGCGGAAAGGTTCTTGAGTGGCGACCACGTACCGGAAGGCGCGGCGTGGGTAGCCCCCCACAAGGTGGACTGATGACCTGGTAAAGGTCGCGGGAGTCCGCTGGATGCGGGTGGCGCAGGACCGGTCATTTTGGCACTCTTTGGGGGAGGCCTTTGTCCAGCAGTGGACGTCTTTCGGCTGATATGATGATGATGATGATGATGAAAGCCCCTCTTCCATGTAGGAATGACGTGTTCATTCGAGGCGTTAGATATGTTTCTTAGACACACCGAGGAAATAGTTATTTGTTATACAAGGGGGGAAAGTTGTATTGCACGAGATGTAAAATAACTTTTCACCCGTGTATAACACAAATCTTTTCACCTCACTTCAGCGAGGAAAATAAGAAATAGGGTAAAAAAAAAAGTAAAAAAAAAAAAAGAAAAAAAGTTTTAAAAGTTTAAAAAAAGTAGAGTTAAAAAAAAAGTAAAGAAAAAGTTAAAAAAAGTATAAAAAAAGGTAAAAAAAATTTACGTCTACTTTATTCACATGTGTATAAAAAGCGATTTTCTCAATAGATATCAAACATACAAAAAGGCCTTTTCGAGCAAGTGAGGTGAAAAACTTATTGCGCAATAAGTGTTTTAGGTATTGAATGAAAAAAACAGTGTCTATTACATAGTAGGTACAGGTTTACATAGTAAATACATCTTGCACCACACGTGCGTAGCCGGGGCGGGCAGCTAGTACTTTATAATTGAATAACTTATTTTTATTATGTAATTATTTATTTATAATACAGAACCCTAAGAAAAGTAGCAGTCTATATATTCGTCCTTTTTCACCTTTAACCATGTGGCGTTATGTAAATAAATAAAATAATGAAAACAAATAGTATACGCTTTGGTATAAATAGTGTTACTAGAAAGTATTAATCATTAGTGGATATTTACTAACACCGACATGAAGCTCTTAGCAGGTTAGTTTTTATTAGTATATTGTACGATTTATACGTCTGTTATTAAGACTTTAGTCTTCTTTTTAATTCTTCCGAAAAAATCGATACATGTAAGTTTTCTTATTATCCTTACTTCATATTTTTAAGTAAGTTTCTGCTAACTTTTTGAAATATTCTTATATTTCGTCGTTTTAAAGTCATAAAGACACTCAATTATTATATAGAAGTTACGGCTATCATAGGTCCTGGACCGGCAACCCAAAGATACTAGTTCGAATTTCCACCTGTTCTGCTAGTGAACGCGTTTCAATTACTCTTTGTGTTATCTTTGTATCAATGGTATTGAAATAATACAACTATGTTAGTTTTTTGTGTCATAATAAATAGCAAAATTAAGTAACATTTTAATTCCAGGCATTTTGCTGATGGTTGTAAGCCTGGTTGCTGAGTTGAGTGGAGTAAGTGTACCCATCCCCGATGGCGAATGCTCTTACACGTGCCCAGTGGTGGGCGTTTCTCCAGTCTGTGGCACCGACGGGAATACTTACTCCAGTTTGTGCCACTTAAACTGCGTAAAAAGAAAACAAGTGCAAAGCCGCCAAGCATCTGTATCAGTCAGCGTCAGATCACTTGGACGCTGCCCCGAACAACCGTGCATTTGCCCAGCTGTAGTTGATTCAGTCTGCGGAAACAATGGATGGACATATCCTAATAGATGCCAGCTGGAGTGTGACAGTGGAAGGCATCAGCGATATGGCTATCCGTCCATTTACGTTAAGAGCTTAGGCAAGTGCCCTGACACTGGATGTGTCTGCGCAGAATATGAACAGCTTGTATGCGGCACCGACGGCAGAATCTATGGGAACCCTTGCAAACTCAGCTGCGAAAGCAAGAGACAGCAAGAGTTCGGACGTCATCCAGTCTTCATCGCCAACTACGGCCGCTGCCCAGCACCACCATGCAATTGTCCATCAATTATTTCTCCTGTCTGTGGCACAAACGGTAAAACTTACAGGAACACCTGCTTCCTCGAATGCGCCAGCAGGGCTAATACGAACAAGGGTCGACCGCCATTATGCATCAATAATTACAATGTCTGTACTGTAGAAACTTGTCTTTGTACAGCCGATCTAAAGACAGTTTGTGCTAGCAATGGAAGTACATACAACAATGAGTGCGCTTTGCAGTGTCAAAACGACAGAAGGTTTGCTCTAGGACAACCACCTTTGACCAAACTATATGATGGTCCTTGCAAAGACTGCGTTTGTCCAAAAATCGGGGACCCAGTATGTGGCAGCGATAAAAGAACCTACTCAAACTTATGTGAATTGAGCTGCGAGAACCAAAGACGCTGGTATCAAAAACTGCCCGCCCTGACTTCTACCAAAGGTGAATGTGGTTGCAACTGCGTATATGTCTGGAAGCCTGTGTGCGCCAGTGATTTCCAAACGTATCCTAACGAGTGTGTTTTGGGCTGTGAGAATACACGCCGCGTTCACAGCGGCCTGACAGCCCTGTATATAACTAAGTATGGGGAATGTGGTTGCGACTGCAACCCCAACTTCAATCTGCCTGTATGTGGCTCTGACGGGCGTACGTATGTGAACGTCTGCTGGTTCAACTGCGCCAATTTCAATCTCATCCGTAATGGTAAGCCAGCAATCACTATCGCTAAGAATGGCTTTTGCTAAATGTGACTTGATCACATAAAAAAAATTGTTTAGACTATGTATTCTTGATTTTAAAGTAAAATAAATGTTTTTAAATTCAGGCATGCCTCTCCTTTAAATCACTCATTTTAAATTATTAAGGGCGTCCCACGCCTATGCCACATGGAGGTAAAGTACCTTGAATATTGTAGATGAAAGATTTTACTACAAGAAGACATTATTTTAATTTAAAAAACAATTTAAACTGCATTCATAGATTTTTAAATAATAACATGGTTGAACCGGGAATCAAGCTCGCTACACGAGAAAAAAAATAACCTGTAGCTTTATCATACCGATCGAAAGGCTTCATCATAAGGATACTTTTTTGCTAAATAACACATTGTCAGAAATAAAAGGAAGACCATGAATTTTAACATTTGATGTGAAATCTTGTTCAGAAAAATGAAAAACTGACATTGCCGTAAGGACATACAACTGACATTATCATTTTAAAGTACCTATTACTAATGAATCAGTACCTACCCACTTGAGAAGTACGCATCATTTCCCTATTATAATTATCAAGTTTCTGCCGTATCCTGAATCTGCCGAAGACGCGTAAATGATTTTGTCAATGGGACTTATTTTGAGCATTTGATAAATTAAATTGATTAATTTTGAATATTTTTTTTTAATATTGATGGTCTTCCTTTTATTTCTGACACTATATTATTTAGCAAAAAAGAATCCTCATGATGAAGCCTTTCGATCGGTATGATAACTACTGGGTAGTTTTTTTTTATCGTGTAGCGGGTTCGATTCCCGGTTCAACCAAGTAATAATTGAAAAATCTATGAATGCAGTTTAAATTGTTTTTTAAATTAAAATAATATCTTCTTTTAGTAAAATCTTCCATCTACAATATTCAAGGTACTTTCCCTCCATGTGGCATAGGTGTGGTACGGGTGCGTAACGATGGCTATAAATATTTTTGATATAATATTACTCGCAATAACGCTCATCTGATATAATTCTCGAGTTGTATAACAACACTTAATATATTTTCATATGGTATAATTATCATTTTATACAACGATCATTTGATATAATAATATTTAGTATAACATACATTAAGTATAATGCATATTTGCTATATTGAACATTGGATATAATGCTCATTCCGTCTAATGTACAGTTGATATAATCAAGCCAGGGTAGCCAGAAAAAGGGGGGACGGGGGGCGAAGCCCCCCACAAGGGGGGTTCGGGGGGCAAAGCCCCCCGCAGTAAAAAAAACCAACACTCGCAATAATTGTACTATTGGTGGGTTAGGTTAGGGTTCACTTGTGTCCCTTAGAGCGGGAATAGGCACCCCGCGAAGCGGGGTGACGTCGACACGCTGGCGGTTGGGTTAGGTTAGGTTAGGTTCGGGGGTCGTCGTGGTAAGAAATGCTGCATCCCATGACGGTCCCCTTAACGGCAGGAGAGGATGACGCCGCTGGGGTTTTAGTGGGTAGGCTCCTCCCCTCCCTCCACCTTATGCGGAGGGGGTTGCGGAAGGAGAGATCCCCACATAACCCCCCACTTTGGCCTTCCCCGGGCCGGGGGGTATGTGCAAACACATTTCCCCAGCGTCAAAAAAAAAAAAAAAAAAAAGGTTAGGTTAGGTTATCTTGGTTTCCCCCCCGAGGGTGCTCGCCTTGTCGGGGCGGGGGGGCTTAGTAACCGTGGACTGGTCACCCACGGCGAAGCTAAGAGGCACCCAGGGCCGGCCTGTTTGGGCTGCCGGCTGGCCCGAGGAGGGCACTCCTAGCGGGCTTGCCTAAGCCCGCTTAGGATGCGTTGGGGAGGGACCGCAGAAGAAGTTCTCACGCGCTATCTTCTGCGGCCGAGGTGGGATCGCAGGGGGAGAGGCGTGTTGGTATAACGGTGCGCCACTCTCCTTACCCCCTGCGAACTTGGCGGGGCCGTTCCGCTGAAGCGGCATTGGTGGGACCGCAGAGGAAGAGGAATGCCGGTATTACGGTGCGCCGCTTTCCCTATCCTCTGCGGCCGAGTCGTGGTAGGTGGCGGAACCACAGACCCGATCCGCCACCGGGTGCTGGATTTACCGCACCCATGATCTCCTCGTAGCAGACTCGGGGGGGTCCGCTACTGAACAGGTGGAGATCGAGGAGGCAGGTGCGCCAAAACATCTGGCGTGCCTCACGTGGAGGGCCCCCGGGCATCCGCGAAGGAGCCGCTTGTGGGCGGCTGCCGCCGGCGGGGTCGCGGATGTGTGCGCAAGCGTTCCCGTGACCTCGCCATGAGGCGGCGAGGTGGCAAGTGGGGGGGTTTTTAATGGGTACACCGTGGGTCTCATTAGCCCATACGGGAGTCCCACATAACCACTCGGGTCACCCCCTGCACCCGGGTGGTATGCGTAATGCATTTTCCCCCCTAAACAAAAAAAAAAAAAGTTTATCTTGGTTTAAAACCGGCTTCACTAGGTGGTTCGTCATGCTCCGTCTATCTTTTTTTCTTGGTCTGAGGGTTTACGTTAGGTTAGAACGGAAAAGAAGTAGTTTAGCTAAGGTAAATTTGCACGTAAAATTTATACCGCTTGATCATTATACAATATGAGAGGTATATCAAATAAGAATTATACTCTATGATGGTTATAAGAAATAAGCGTTATACCGAATGATAGTTATACTAAATAAAAATATATATTTTGATATTATACCAAACGTTTATTATATACAATGAATGATTCTACCCTTTGAAATTATATCAAAAATAGTTATATCCAATGAAATTATATAATTTGTTTTTATACCGATCATTACACACCCGTGTGGTACGCCCTATATATCCCCATTCGCTAGATTAAGAGATCTAATTAAAAACCGGCCAAGTGCGAGTTGGACTCGCGCACGAAGGGCGGAACCCTTCGTGCGCGACCACCATTATCTATAAAAACGATAAAAAAATCACGTTTGTTGTATGGGAGACCCTCTTGAATATTTATTTTATTTTGTTTTGAGTATTTGTTGATATAGCGGCTACAGAAATGCATAATCTGTGAAAAATTAAACTCTCTAGCTATCACGGTTCTTGAGATACAGCCTGGTGACAGACAGACGGACGGACGCACGGACATCGAAGTCTTAGTAATAGGGTCCCGTTTTACTCTTTGAGTACCCCTAAAAATTAAGTATTAAGTACCCATAATATGAATGCACGCAACAATGAAATCTTACAGACAAGAAGCATTGTTACAGTTGAGATAAATTAATGACCGAATTGCATCAAATTGCATCAAAGTTGTCCATTGAAACAGCAAATCTACCGCCCAAGGTAAAAAATTCAAATTCCAATGACAGTTTTGATAAGAAGTTGGTCACATTAAATAATCTCAACCATATAAGAGGAGGGAACTCAATTGTTTTACTGACTTACTTTATAACGGAATTCAACCGGACTCGTAACAAAATATTGATATTGAAATATTACATGCTTTGTCACATTTTATCAACAGTTCTATTAATCACTATCATACATTGTTATTATCAAGCTAGTAAGTTTGCCCTTATCCCTTTGAACATCAAGAACTCCTAAAAGTGTCGTGTGTTGTCGTGCCCGCAGCTCCAAGAACCCCTATATTATGGCGTCCGCAGTCTAAGCAATCTTTCATATAAGGTTTGTATTTGCTCTCTTGTCACAATGATGTTGGCGTGACAACTTTTGGGTGTCTTGATGGCGAAAAGGAATATATTTACTTGGTGCTGACGCAACTTACGTTCCTCTTTCATATGACGACCTCGGTGGCCTAGTTGGTAGTGACCCTGCCTATGAAGCTAAAGGCCCCGGGTTCGAATTCCGGTAAGGGCATTTATTTGTGTGATGCGGATGAGCAGGAATATAAGTAAGTCCTATCCTAAGTCATTTATTTATTTATTAAAAACATGTTAACACAACATTACAGTCCTAAAACCAATGCGTCATGAAAACAATATACTAAAGAATACAACAAAACAAAAAAAAACACATATAATTACATTGGTACAGTTGATTGCCTGTCATCCATCTCCTCACAGAAGCTCAGACATTCACCGCACACATACATCCATCGCCACGCAAGTACGAGTAAGTCACACTCCGGTGCTGATGCCAAGAGCGCATTGAGTATAGAGAGAGCACGGATCAGCGGCGAGTTCCTGCGTGACACAGTGCGCGCCGTCGACACCGCCAACAAATCGCGTCGCCGTGGCCTAAGGGTTATTTTTGGGATATCCGGAGTATAGAGTCGCACAACTCGCACAAGGCGACTCACTAGCTCCGGACAATCTGACTCAACGCGTGTGATCCGACATGCAGTCACCAACAAATTGTAATTACGCCTTACCTCCAACGAATTATAACCTAGGGTACCTAACAGGTATTTGGTGGGATACATGAATGGATAGTTCCCTAAAACTTCGATGTCATGGATTTCTATTTATTTAAGTATGTATTTATCTATGTAAGTATGTATATCGTCGTCTAGTACCCATAGTACAAGCTTTGCTTAGTTTGGTGACTAGGTCGATTAGTGTAAGATTGTCCCCAAATATTTATTATTATTTATTTATTTATATCTAGGTATACGAGTATAAGGTACCTAGGACCTAGGTACTCGTACCTATGTAAGTGGAACGCATGTTGCCATAGAGTTCTTTGCAGCGTGGTTGTAATAATATACATATTTCTTTGTCAACTTAAGCGTCTTTTTGAAACGAGGTAACGTTTATAACCAAGCTTTTTCTCTTTTCACCGCATTTGCCAACATAATCTCTAGTCTTGCCCTTATATCCCTACTACATAAAATAAAGCTAAGTAAAATTTAGTAGCTTAGCAGTTCATAAGAAACGGAACTAACTTATCCCTAATAACTTACACTGTTATTATATTTACGAGGATTGTACACGAGACCGCAGTCCATTGTTGATTAACAGTAGATAAGGATTTAAATAAGAAGCTTTTTGAATTGATAAGGAAAGATTTATAGAATAATGTTTTGCAGAAACGATCGACGAGTTCAAAAAATGCGGGGTGCGCAAGTGATGTCATGTGAAGTTACCAATGTATATTATATACACTCAAGAGCAAAAGTTTCGGGTCACCCTAAATTAAATAACCGCAATAGGTTTTTTTAAATATCTTATTTACATAATATACTAGTCTTATTTACATGTCACTAGTCTTATTTACATAATATACTAGTCTTCGTAATACCTAAATGTATAAGCAATTTCCGGAACCTATCATAAAGATATCAACATCCAAAATTGACGATTTTTGCGATATCTCGATCCGTTAACTTGGTTTTTTTCATGGGTTTTTACGAGTCCGATTTAAACCTGGTAACGTATTTCTTTTTTACTGTTTTGTCTGCAGTTTAGATGTAAAATTTAATAAAGATCATGAAAGGATTAAAAAAACTGTACAACATTTGGACTATTTTAGGAAATATATACTTATATATAATAATAACGTTTGCTCTTGAGTGTAGATAACCATTATTTTTCTTCAATCGTCTGAGCATCGATGATATATGCCATCTCACCGTTGATCAGAAAGGCAAACTAAAGCCTGTGGTGACACCTGTAGGTCGATCACGTAACGCATTGTACGAACGTCGGGTAGGTCTAAATGTCACTTTTATATGGAAAATTGACAGTCAAATAGCACCGACGCGCGTTCGGCGAGTTACGTGATTACCCCTTAGGAAGTTTCTGCGCTTCTTTTCGGATTTAGAGTAGCCAGATCACTAGCTGGCATTTACGTCACACCACGCACAATGGCGTCGGTTCATTTTACGAACCAAGCGACCGGCTTAGCCTAGTTGGTAGTGACCCTGCCTGTGAAGCTAGAAGTCCTGGGTTCGAATCCCGGTCAGTGCATTTATTTGTGTGACAAGCACGACTATTTCATCCCGAGTCATGCATGGATGTCTTCTATGTATTTAAGTATTTATTTATCTATATAAGTATGTTTATCGTCGCCAATCCAAGTATGTTTATCGCCGTCGTACGCAATCGAAGACGTCAAAAGTTCTTTTTCCCTTTTAATAAAGACTTTTGACGTCTTCCTTTGCGTAGCTACTTTTGACGCTATCTGTACCCATATTACAAGCTTAGCTTAGTTTGGGACTTGGTCGATTATTTTAAATTGTCCGAAAACATTTTTTAAATTTATTCCATAATCATAAGTATCATAAAAATATGCCACACCCCATGTTATCTGTTATTCCACAAATAACTACCGACAGATTAACTATATAACTGGTGACCTTACTGTTTTAAATCTGTTATCTATACCTAAAACCGGGTAACCTATATCGTCGTAAAAAATATTTCAACGACCGCTTGTAATATAAAAGTCGGGTATCGTGATATGTGGGAAAGGGTACGGATGATTGAGAGGCAGATCATCATCATCATCAACCACATGCACCTTCACAATAGTACATTTAAGTGTTCGTTTTTATTAAACTTGCGGAATTTAAAAGATTTTATGCAATGGTAAAGTTTTATGAAGACTGCAGAAGAGAAAATTAAGCGCCTTGGACATTCTAAATCTGGTTTTAGAGTATAATTTAGCACTCGAGCCTAGTTCATTCGTTCGTTTTGCTTGTATGCTTACTTAACTTACCTACACGTTTGGTTCCCACGTATCAAGACAAGTTGACTAAATGCCTGAATTAAATGAGATAGATACCTACATCATCATCATAAATTTAAAAGCCGGGCTCTTGTCGGTGGAGTAATTGCCATTCTGTTCTTAACTCTGCCACTGTTTTGAGCTCTTGAGCATTAACTTTCTCTTTAGCGTGGTCCATAAACGCACGTCTTGTTCGGTCTTCCCCTGCCTCTCCTTCCTTCTATCTTTCCTTCAATTATAGTTTTTATGTAATTGTCATGACGTTCAGATGCCCCAACATATTCCCTCTTCTGTTTTCAATAGTTTTTAGTAGACATCTCCCTTCACCTATCAAATTTAAAACTTCTTCGTTTGTAGAAACCTACACGTAAGTACTTATATTAATTTTTCTCAAAAATTGTATGAAATGTTCCCATAACATCTGTTTTTTATCCGAAAGTGACTCATCCTGGACAATTTCTAGAAGTGTCCAGGAAAACGCAAAAGTGTCCAGTAAGTAAGTATGAAATCCCATTACTTTTTTTTTTATTCAATACTAGCTTTTGCCCGCGACTTCGTCCGCGTAGAACTCGTTTATATCGTAGCTCGATACAAACTTTCACCCTCCATTTCCCTTTGAGGGGTAGATTTCCGATATAAAAACTATCCTATGTCTTTCCCTGAGAATCGAAACTATTTTTATCATCATTATCATCATCATCATATCAGCCGAAAGACGTACACTGCTGGACATAGGCCTCCCCAAAAGAGTTCCAAAGTGACTAATCCTGCGTCACCGGCATCCAGCGGACTCCCGCGACCTTTACCAGGTCATCAGTCATGGGGGAGGGGGGGGGATGGGCTACCAACGCCGGGCCTACTAACTACCTATATACCAAATTTTATCTAAATGGGTTGTATAGTAGCTCCAAACAAACACTAACCCCCCATGTCACCCCCTTAGGAGATAATTTCCGGGATAAAAACTATGCTATGTCCTTCTCCAGGACTCCCAACTATCGCTTAACCGAAAATGGATTCCATCCAAATTTTCACCCCCATTTCACCCCGTTCGGGGATGATCTCCGGAATAAAACTATCATATTATGTCCTTTCCCAGGACCCAAACTATCTTTCAACCAAATTTCATCAAAATGGGTCACAAACAAATTTTCACCCCCAATTACACCCCCTTAGGGGATGATTTTCAGGATAAAACTATCCTATGTGCTTCCACAGGACTCTAACTCACTATACCGTAAGTGGGTTCCATCCAAATTTTCATCCCCCTTAGGAGATGATTTCTGGACGAAAAATTATTTTATGTCCCTCCCCAGGACTAACTATTTCCATACCAAATTTCATCGAAATGGGTTCTTCCAAAAGGTTCAGCCTTCATTTCACCCCCTCCGGAGATGATTTTCAGGATAAAAACTATGCATTGTCCTTCCCTGGGACTCCTTCTATCTCTTTACCAAATTTTAACTAAATGGGATTTATCCACATTTTCACCCCTATTTTATCCCCTTAGGGGATGATTTTCGGGATTCAAAGTATCCGTTGTCATTCTCCGGGACTCAAACTATCTATATACCAAATTTGATCTAAACGGAGTCCCCATTACACCCCCTTAGGGGAAGATTTCCGGGATAAAAACTATCCAATGTCCTTTCCCAGAACTAAAAGTACCTCTAAACGAAATTTTATCATAATGGGTTACATCCAAATTCTCATCCCCCCCGTTTTACCCCCTAAGGGGAAGATTTCTGGGATAAAACCTATCTTTGGACCTTCCTCGGGACTCAAACTATTTATATGCCAAATTTCAGCCAAATCGGTGCAGCGGTTTAAGTAGCTCCATACAAACTTTCACCCCACATTTTAACTCCTTAGGGGTTGATTTCCGAGATAAAAACTACCCTATGTCCTTCTCCAGGACTCAAACTATCTCTATACCAAATTTCATCTAAATCGGTTCAGCCGTTTTCACGTGATGCGCGGTCACATAAACAGACAAACAGATAAACAGACAAACGGACAAACAGACAAAAATTCTAAAAACTGTTGGAACGTGTTCTGTTGTCGATTCTAAGTATCCCTAGTCAATTTTTTTCGAATATCTTCCATGTACAGACTTTCGAGCCTCTTCTGCTTTATTATATGTATAGATAGATAAGCTAAGGAGGTTTTTGGCAGCAGTTAAGGGCCTTTAATAAAAAGGAGGTACCATAGAGGTTGACGTGTTCGAATTGCACTTGTATTCCACGATGTAAAATGGCGGAAGATTCAGTTCAATCGTGTTTTTTAATATTTTGATACCAATTTATTTAATTTAATCGTATGGCAATTATTATTTTGGCCTTTGAGTTTGTCACTCTTTAGTACCACCCAGGGGACACGTGCAGGGTTGTGGTAGGTAGCTCCTGCGGAGGGGCGTTATGTCGGGTAACCTCCTCGAGTGTCTGGACTCTACCGATTCCTCTTGATTCGGTTGATCCGCAGGAATGGGTAGTGTCTTGGCCGGTGCGCCCTGGAGGCAACAGCAAGTGATAATTTAGTGAACCCTAAGTTATCGCTTGCTGGTGCTACCAATAACCCGACACGGGGGGGTCGGGGGGTTCCGCCCAGGGAATCGCAAGATTCCCCAGGTGCGGCTTGAGGGAGAGGACATTGCCGTTTGCCTCTATAATAAATAACGGACCCGTAACCCTGACAAATCCTCTGCTATCAGAGGATTCATGTTAGGCGCGGGAGCTGCGACGGTCAGGCCGGGGCCGAGTTGTGGCTGCGAGGGAGAAAACCTCTATAAAAAGTTACAAGGGGACCTGAGAGGGTGAATCCGAGGTCTATCACCCTCTCCCAGCGTAGAGGTCCTTTGGTCGGGTCGGGAAGCGTGTCGTGTCGCCCTGCACGCTCACGACGGGAGGAAGGGCTTTTGCCTCAGTAGTGAGGGCAGCTGCGGCTGTTGCCGAGGGGCGTCGTGGTGAAATGTTCGCGATCCCATAACGCCCCTACCACACGGCAGAGAGGGCATACCTTGGTGGTTTTAGACGGTAGGCCGGGGGATTCCCGGGAGTCCGTCATACCCATCCTAGTTCCTCGGCTAGGTGGGATGCGTAAAGGCATTTCCCCAAACAAAAAAAAAAAAAAAAAGGTAGCTCCTGCGGACGCGAGTGACAGTTTGTCAAGTGAGTGGGCAACTCGACTGTTCTTAAGCCGCCCGAAGGCCTCTAACTCGGCTTAACGACTACTGTCATAGACAGCAACCGGGATCAACTGCTTAGCGTGCCTTCCAAAGCACGGAAGCGCTCATTTATAGTCACCACTCAAACAGGCGGTCACCCATCCAAAGACTGACCCCTGCCGTCTTTGCTTGACCTGCGTTATCGTTTCCGATACTCAGGCGCCGCCGGGCTATGAACGCTTCAACCAATTAGGTTGTATTGATACCAATTAGGAATTAGGAATTCGATACTATCTGTAGAAAAAGAATAAAATAAAATATTCACAATAAACATAAAACGAATACGAAATTTATGTATTTATTCTACCTAGTAGAACTTTAATAACCGGACGATTCTCATTTTTGTGCACACTGCCAGAGCCGTAGATTACATTATTTGTCGCGAGGTAGCCGATCGAAACAGCATTTCATTATATAAACAACAAGCCTTATTGAGCATACAAGGTCAATTTGTGTAAGATGTCCCCTTATATTTATTTATTTATAAACACACACAAGCAACCACTGTTTCAATCGGCTGCTGCCAACGAATTTTATTTTTAGCGTTCCGTACTCAAAAAGTAAAACGGGACCCTATTACTAAGACTCCGCTGTCCGTCTGGGTGTCTGTCTGTCACCAAGCTGTATCTCACTGATACCGTGATAGTTCCAGTTGAAATTTTCACAGATGATGTACTTATTTCTGTTGCCGCTATAACAACAAATACTAAAAACAGAATAAAATAAATATTTTTATAGATAATGGTACGGAACCCTTCGTGCGCGAGTCCGACTCGCATTTGGCCGGGTTTTTTACATCCACGGTAGCACCTACGGTGAAAGTGTTCAAAAAATGAGAATCGCCCAACCGGTCGGGACGGGCCTATTTAATTGCGTAAAACTTAAAAAAAAGGTTCTAAATAGGGCTTGACAGCTTTTCCTGTACCCACGTTGTTAGAACATCACTGTAGTTTCAATTGTTCGGTCAACGAACGTAAAACATCGTCGTAAATTATAGTAGCCGAGTTTTGATATGTAGCCGGAGGATCCTGATTTTGCTATTCCATCGTAACTTTTTCTACCGCCGCCGCCGGCCAGGCGCTCAGGGTGGTGACTGGTCAGAAAGTTTAATCACATGAAGGCCTATTCTGGGAATATTTTCAAAATGACTATATTGCTGAAGTAAGTTGAGGGCGGGGTGAAGAGTTGATTTTGATGAGTAACTTGTTTATCGGTGTTCTATCAATAATAATAAAAAATAAATAAAAATAATTTAATTCGGACAACAAAAAAAATCCATATTGGGTTAGTATGGTACACTTAATTATAAGAAATGTTAGGTTACATTATATCTATACATCTTCTATCTATCTATCTATCTATCTATCTATACATATAATAAAGCTGAAGAGGGTCGAAAGTCTGTACATGGAAGATATTCGAAAAAAAATTGGCTAGGGATACTTAAAATCGATAACAGAACACGTTCCAACAGTTTTTAGAATTTTTGTCTGCTTGTCTGTTTGTCTGTTTATCTGTTTGTCTGTTTATGTGACCGCGCATCACGTGAAAACGGCTGAACCGATTTGAATGAAATTTGGTATAGAGACAGTTTGAGTTCTTTGAAAGGACATAGAGTAGTTTTTATCCCGGAAATCGACCCTTAAGGGGATGAAATGGGGGGTGGAAATTTGTATGGAGCTATTTAACCGCTGCACCGATTTGGATGAAATGTGGTATATAAATAGTTTGAGTCCCGGGGAAGGTCAAAGAATAGTTTTTATCCCGGAAATCTTCCCCTTAGGGGGTAAAACGGGGGAGTGAACATTTGGATGTAACCCATTTTTGTCCCGGAAATCATCTAAGAGGGTGAAATGAGGGGTGAAAATTTGGATGGAATCCATTAAGATGAAATTTGAGTTTATTTGAGTCCCGGAGAATGACAACGGACATTTTTAATCCCGATAATCATCCCCTAAGGGAATTAAATAGAGGGTGAAAATTTGGATATAATCCATTTTACTGAATTTTGGTATAGATATAGTGGGAGTCCCAGGGAAGGACAATTCATAGTTTTTATCCTGAAAAATCATCTCCTGAGGGGGTGAAATGAGGGGTGAAAATTAGAATAGAACCTATTTAGATGGAATTCGGTATAAAGATAATTGGAGTTCCGGGAAAGGAAATCGCGTAGTTTTTGTAACGTAAATCATTGCCTGAGACGATGAGTTGAGGGGTGAAGATTTGGATGGAACTCATTTAGTTGAAATCTGGTTAAGAGATAGTTTGGGTCCTGGGAAAGGACATATGATAGTTTTATTCCAAAGATCATCCCCTAAGGAGGTGAAATGGGCGTGAAAATTTGCATGGAACCTATTTATGGTTTAGCAATAGTTGGAAGTCCTGGGGAAGGACATAGGAAAGTTTTATCACGAAAATCCTCTCCTAAGGGGTGAAAATTTGGATGTGAGTGACCCATTTAGATGAAATTTGGTTTACAGATAGTTTGTGTTCTGGGAAAAGACATAGAAGGAAAGAACACGTTCCAACAGTTTTTAGAATTTTTGTCTGTTTGTCTGTTTATCTGTTTGTCTGTTTATGTGACCGCACATCACGTGAAAACGGCTGAACCAATTTAAAATAAATTTGGTATAGAGATAGTTTGAGTCCTGGGGAACAACATAGGATAGTTTTTATCCCGGAAATCAAGCCTTAAGGGGATGAAATGGGGGATGGAAGTTTGTATGGAGCTACTTAAACCGCAAAACCGATTTGGATGAAATTTGGTATATAAATAGTTTGAGTCCCGGGACAAGGACAGTGTCAAAGGACATGTTTTATCCCGGAAATCTTCCGCTTAGGGGGTAAAATGGGGGGGGGGGGTGAAAATTTGGATGTAACCCATTTTGATAAAATTTGGTTGAGAGGAAGTTTAAATTCTGGGAAAGGACATTGGATAGTTTTTATCCCGAAAATCTTCCCCTAAGGGGGGTGTAATGGGGGGTGAAATTTTGGATGGACTCCATTTAGATCAAATTTGGTATAGAGATAGTTTAAGTCCCAGAGAATGATAACGGATACTTTGAATCCCGAAAATCATCCCCTAAGGGGATCAAATAGAGGTGAAAATGTGGATAAATCCCATGTACTTAAAATTTGGTAAAGGGATAGAAGGAGTCCCAGGGAAGGAAAATGCATAGTTTTTATCCTGAAAAATCATCTCCTGAGGGGGTGAAATGAGGGGTGAAAATTTGGATATAACCCATTTAGATGAAATTTGGTATGGAGATAGTTAGTCCAGGGGAAGGACATCAAATAATTTTTAGTCCAGAAATCATCTCAGGTGTGAAATGGGGGATGAAAATTTGAATGGAACCCATTTACGGTTTAGCGATAGTTGGGAGGCCTGGGAAATAACATAGGATAGTTTTATCCTGAAAATCCTCCCCTAAGGGGTGAACATTTGGATGTGAGTGACCCATTTAGATGAAATATGGTTTACAGATAGTTTGAGTTCAGGAAAAGGACATAGGATAGTTTTTATCCCGGAAATCATCTCGTAAGGGGGTGAAATGGGGGGTCAATATTTGTATGGAGCTACTATACAACCCATTTAGATAAAATTTGGTATAGAGGTAGTTAGTAGGCGCGGCGTTGGTAGGCCCCCCGCAAGGTGGACTGATGCCCTGGTAAAGGTCGCGGGAGTCCGCTGGATGCGAGTGGCGCAGGATTGGTCACTTTGGAAATCTTTGGGGGAAGCCTATATGCAGCAGTGGACGTCTTTCGGCTGATATGATGATGATAATGATAAAGATAGTTTGAGTCTCGGGGAAGGACATATGATAGTTTTTATATCGGAAATCTACCCCTAAAAGGGAAATGGAGGGTGAAAGTTTGTATCGAGCTACGATATAAACGAGTTCTACGCGGACGAAGTCGCGGGCAAAAGCTAGTATTTAATAAAATAATTTGTTTCGTTAAGAAGTGTATATTTTATTCGTTAAAACAAATTATCGAATTCACAGCTCTCAGAATCAGACTGCGCCCTATCGAAACAGTCGGTGCATGACTTGCGGATCCTCCCCTTTAGATACCATTATGGTATACCAGTATTGTATTTCGTGTTCGCTCGTTTGGCGATGATCGCTATTCCAGCCATGTTGGATAGTTTTTATATCTGGAAAATGTTCGAAAAATATGTCCATCGCCTTTTTAATAGATCATGTTTCTATGGGTGGTGAATGGGCATGTCCAATTTAACCCTTAAACGGGCCTAACGATTTATCTGCTTTTGAATACTGATTATAGTAGATAATAGCCTAGAAACAAAAGTAATTTCTATTTTTTTTTTATTATTATTACTATCGAAAAAAAACCCCGTGGTCCCCATGTGACCACTGCCCATTACTGTAAGATGCATGTGGTTCATATGTGGCCACTGCCCTACTAGCAAATACTTTCCTTTTAAGGGTAAGATATGTCTTTAGAAGAAATCGTTGGTACACTAAAACCAAAATACTAAAAACACACTAATCACTATATGTATGCATTTAAAATTTTAGGACTTCTCTCGATTCTTCATGGATCCCATCATCAGAATTGCGTTTTGACAAAAATGGGACTAATCTGTATGTATATACATACAATCAAAAAAAGAATTTTCAAAATCGGTTCAAACGTGACAGAGTTATGGAGTAACAAACATAAAAATCAAAAACATACAACCGAATTGAGAATCTCCTCCTTTTGAAATCTTGAAGTCGGTTAAAAACATACAATAATTCACTGCAGATCGCGTAAAATATACTATTGTTTTAGAGTATTTAAAATGAAACGGTTCGTTTACATTGACTCTGCTGCTTTTAGCTAAAACCGGCAAAGTGAGAGTTGGACTCGTGCACGAAGGGTTTATCTATAAAAACGGCAAAAAAACCACGTTTGTTGTATGGGAACACCTCTTAAAAATATTTTATTTTGTTTTTAGTATTTTTGTTATAGCGGCAACAGAAATACATAATCTGTGAAAATTTCAATGCTCTAGCTATCACGGTTCTTGAGATACAGCCTGGTGACAGACAGACGGACGGACGGACGGACGGACGGACGGACGGACGGGCGGACGGACGGACGGACAGCGAAGTCTTAGTAATAGGGTCCCGTTTTACTCTTTGAGTACGGAACCCTAAAAAGCGATATTTTTTATGCAATAGAATACTTAAGATGGATTTTAGTTTAAAATGGCACAATGAACTTGCCCTTAAAAGGCGTGTAAATGATATACAGGGCAGTGGCCACATACAGACCACATATACCTGACACAGACGGGCAGAGGTTATATAGGGACCACATTGGTTAAAAGCGATTTTTTCACAAATTACATGAGACTGTTTGATATCATCACATACTACATGTAGAATAACTCATATGCTACCCACAAAATACAATACATAGCACTTACCGTATTTATTTTTGGCATCGTTCCATTTATGAATGCAAGAAACGTGCAAAAACGAGTCAGATCGGTGGTTTTAAATTTGACAACTAAAACGTCTTATAAATATGTTCCGTTACACCAACTTTTTTTGCGTTCAGAAATCGCCTTGTTTTGTATACAACGCAATAATTACATTTTGTGTGCCCTATATCACATCTGCTCGTCTAGAAAAAAATAATTGTTATGTGGTCACTATGCGATCACTGCCCGGGTAAGGGTTAAAAACTAAAAGTCAAATAGGAGACATCGGCATGTTTAAATTAAAAAATAACCAAATTAAACTTTGAAAGAGAATTAACGCATTATCTTTCTTAAAGGGTACAAATGAAAACAAAGATACTAAACCCTTAAATATCAGAAATTAGAAAAAAAAACTTTAATCTAAATGCAAATTGTAATTATTACGATTCAACTTTCAATGATTTCTCAGTCTTGTAACATAAGTCAAGGGAGCCTACTCACGAGTGACATAAATATGCACTAGACCGGAGATAGTGTGCCTCTCATGCCAAAAGTTATTCATTGCTACCCTCAATTTGTCATACTAAAATAAGCTGTGCCAGTTCAAACCATTTTTAATGCCACATGCACCCGCAGTTGACACATTTTATGACACATAACGTTTTTCGCGTCACAGTAAAATGAACACGCTGTCAATAAAACGATGTAAAACATTTTATTCGTCATAAGCGGGTTAACTGAACTGAATTCCCTGCAATTCGAATTTTAAATGCCGATTTAAAATTATTGCGTGATTGGGATTTTTTCATGTCGTGTTTAAGCTTTTTTAAGAGAGTTAAATTTCGAATTAAATTATGTAACTTAATAGGAATGGAATGCCTAGCTAAGCAACTTTTGAAATCTCAAATTTTTGACGCAGTGTTTCTGTCGCGCTGTTGTGGGCGGCGGGAGCTGTCTATGCGATAAGGACAACTGCAGCTCAAACTAAAATTCCCACGCAAAAAACTCAAAAATTGAGGTTTCGCTCTCGACTGTTTCCTCCTCCAAAACGCAACGAATCATCATAAAATTTTGGAAACTGCAATAGGAAGAAATATTATACGCCGCTATGTTTGAATTTTTTGGATACTTGTTGTTATATTTGTATACTGCGCCTTTTTTAGCAGCCATTTCAATTAAGCCGTTTTTGCGATTTTTAAGGCGCTGTCTGAGTCTTTAAAATAAAAAGATCCAAAAAAGCGAAACATAGCAACATTGATGAAATTGAGCTTGCCCAATCATGGTTGCAATATGGAATAATGTTGTGGGGCAGTAGTGCAAATGCCAAAGATCTATTTTTATTGCAGAAAAGATGTGTAAGAGTTCTCAGCAACATAAGAAATGAAGAGAGTTGCAGACCACACTTCTGTAGATTAAAAATTCTTACCCTCACATCTCTGTACATATTGGAAACGTGCAAATTTGTCCATAAATATCCTAGTCTGTATCCCAAACCGGAAAACTTCAACTCTCATGCACACAACTTACGTCATCGCAATAAAATAATTCAAGCAGTTCCCGCCAAACTAACAATGTTCAGTAAAGGCCCTTACGCAATGTCTATTAGAATCTACAATAAAATCCCGCTGCTTATAAGAAACGAAGTTACATATAAATTTTTTGTTAATAAACTTAAAACTTACCTCCTAACTGAATGCCCATACTCGCTGCAGGAGTTCATGGGCCATTAAATTTTAACAATTTAATAGATGGTGCAAATGCAATCAAGTAGGTATGTTGTTATCTAATGTGCATATTTAAACATGTTGCTACACCCTAGTAGGGTCCATGTCTGTACTGATTAATTTTAAGAACATCCTGTAAATACCATGGTTGCAGCAAATAAATGAATATGAATATGAATATTTGAAAAAATCATTGCTCTAGGTTCAAAAATCAGGGAGGAAACAGTCGAGAGCGTTTGTATGGGAAAATCGCAGAAAGGCATTCCTCTTAAGCCTAGTTGTAGTACATATATATTTATAAATTTTAACATACAGGTTCATTACTGCGCGCCTGCATTTCAATAAGTGCTTCTTGCTTGGCTTCACTAGCGCGGAAGCGGGGCTGTACGCATGCAGTACTTTACTCGTATCGCCCCGCGAAATGCTACTTCGGAAATATAATACTGACAGTATGCAGTCTAACGCAACTAGGAACAAAAAAAAATTTATATGGAATTTGCATGGCAAACAATAGCCAACATACTCCTTCCGTCTAACTTCCGTACAACTAATCTTACTAATCTGTGGTCATACCTCGTCAGCCATGTTGTTTTGCTTGTCATTGCGTCTCTTGGTTGTTTATTTTTGCTCATTATTAATTGATTTGTTCCTAATTTGTAATCGAAAGTAGTGAAAGGTGATCGAATACTGTTTAGTGTATATATTTTGTGACAATGCCACCGAAAAGACGGTTTATTAAATGTGAAATTTGTGGAAATCGCGCTAGTCATGAAAATCTCGAAAAAAGGATGTTTATGGCGAAATTTCCCTTGGATGAAGACCGGTAAGCATTGCTTTGGGCATTTCTAGATATATTTGAGTGTAGCAGGCTATAAACAAGCTAAATTAGATATTTAATTTCCATGTTTATAGTGTACTAGAGATGTACTGTATCTATCGATAACTATACAGGCTTATTTGTTTATCAGTGCAAATAATTACGTTAAGTAAGTCGAATTGAGTGTCAACTAGCATGAAATATGACTATAAAAATACTGATTATTTTAAGATGCTCAGGCAGCTTATACCTGGTGCGTGCAAATCAATATCCATTTGATATTTATAGTTTAAAAATTTGTCTAGTCACTTTTTAAACGAGTTTATTAACACATCACAAATAATTCTTTAATTTAATTGTTATTAGACTGGTAATTATTCAAGATTTTATCCTTAGATGTAAGAAATTGAAACTCTGTTTTAATTAAAAAATATTTTCAGATGCAGGCAATGGGTCAAGTTTGTGGTAAAAGAAGATTTGATACAATCATGTTCCCCTGGAAAAGTTACATACATTGAAATATGTATGTGGAGATCACTTCGAGCAGCCTCTAGTTAGTTTCTGAATTAAAAAAAAACGATGACAGCTGCCAGAACACAACGCCGCGATGCTGGTAACAATATGCGGCTCCTGAATGCATCATGGAGGCTTATGATATGTGGATAGATAAAGTAGTGTATGTAACTGTACATAATTATAATTAGGCATTAAAACACATGTGATGTTATTATGAAACTCGCCTTCGGCTCGTTTCATAAGCCCACACTCGTGTTTAATACCCTTAATTATATACAGTCACATAAATTAATATAAGTGATGTATAAATTAATATAATAAACCTTAACAATAATTACATTAGTAAAAACAGTTTCTTATTTTATTTCGGGTCCACATACAAGTCCAACCTTGTACATGCGACTTAAATGTGGACTCGTACCTAACCTAATTTCGATAAAAAAATTGTTGCCATATGAGCCTGTATTTTAACCCTGTTCATTTTATCGATATCGATAAAAAAATCAAACGTATAGACCACTACACTATTTTAGTCTGTTAGGTTGGTACTATTGGTTCTTTGACGTACATGTTCTGTATGTTGGTATTGATATGCCATGCAAACTGATTCTAATGGCTAGTATGAGAGTCCCGCCTCTTAAAACGTAGTGATTATATTCTCTTTGACAGTTTGTACGGTCAACCAATTTGATTCCTAGGCCATCATAGAACCTTGTCGTTGCACAATACGGGTTACTAGGATTATTGCGTCGCTATGTAGCAGTTAAAATGACAGGGTTCTACGGTGGCCTAGGAATCAAATTGGTTGACTGTATGGTATACCGACAATGGGGAACTTGCTTGGGACTTCAATTTCGAATAAGTTGCACTCAATCGATGCGGATATACGTAGAGATATCATACTAAAGAAAAAAAAGAAAAAGAAAACGATCGTATTAGTTTTATCTCACGTTAAAATGACGATTTTTTTTTCTATAAAGTAACAACAGTTACACAGAATATTAAATTAGAAATGTTATGACAAGTATAGACTTAAACGCAAATTTTGTGGAGATAATTGCAAATTAATGACTTACTCCATAGTAAACGCGCCGAGAATATATATATACTAGCTGTTGCCCGCGACTTCGTCCGCGTAGAACTTTTTATCGTCTTAGAAAATGATTTCTCTCAATACAAAATTTGAACCCTCTTTTAGGGGATAATTAAAAAAAAAGTTGATGTTCATTTTCTAGTTTGTGAACAAACAGTCTAAAACCAAAGTTAAAAATCTCATACTTTAAAAATGCCTTGAAATACTCAAACTTTGAACCAATTTTAACACTCTTAGGGGATGAATTTGGAAAAACTCTGAAATCAGTTTTGTAGTCTTTTAACGTACAGAATAAGACCGAAGTTAAAAATCTCTTACTCACACTTTAAAATTTTATTGCTCGCCATTTAAAATTTGAACCCCCTTTTAAACCCCCTTAGAGGTTGAATTTTTCTAATCGCTGAAAGAACTTTTTTCGTAAACTTTTAAGTCTCTAGCTCAAAAAAAGTGTTGCCCATACAAAGCTATCTTAACCCCCTTAGGGGTGGAATTTTCTAAAACTCTGAAAGTACTTTATTATTAATTTTAATAAGTAACATTTTGAATAGTTTTAAGTCTAGTAAAAAAAAAAGTGTTTCCCACACAACACTGGCTACCCTTCTTAAGGATCTTAAGGATCCCCTTAGGGATGGAGTTTTCTAAAACGCTGAAAGTTCTTTTTTAGTATTCTAATAAGTAATCTTTTTGCAAAGTTTTAAGTCTAACTCAAAAAAAAGTGTTGCCCATGCAAAGCTTGCTCTCCTTTTTAACCCTATTAGGGGTGGAATTTTCTAAAACGATTTGTGTTCTTTTTTTGTATTTTAATAAGTAATCTTTCTACAAAGTTTCAAGTCTCTAACTCAAAAACATAAACTTTCCCTGATAAAAACTTTGCACCCCTTTTTATCCCCCTTAGGGATAGATTTTTTCAAAACGCTGAAAGTCTTTTTTTTTGTATTTTTATAAGTAATCTTTCTACAAAGTTTTAAGTGTCTAGCTCAGAAAAAGTGTTCCCCATACAAACCTTGCACCCTTTTTTAACCCCCTTAGGGAATGATTTTTGTAAAACGCCGAATGTAGTATTTTTCATGTTCTAATAAGTAATTTTTTGTCAAAATTTTAAGTCTCTATTAAAAAAAAATATGTTTTTCCCATACAAACTTTGCACCCTATTTTACCCCCTTAGGGGTGAAATTTTCCAAAACGCTGAAAGTACTTTCTTTGTATTTAAATAATCTTTCTACAAAGTTTTAGGACTCTAGCTAAAAAAAATTGTTTCCCACATACAAAACTTTGCACCCCTATTTTAGCCCCCTATTTTTAGGGGTAGAATTTTCTAAAACGCTGAAAGTACTTAATTTGTATTCTGATGACTAATCTTTCTACAAAGTTTTAAGTCTCTATTTAAAAAAAATATTGTTTCCCCCATACAAAATTTGCACCCCTATTTTACCCCCTTAGGGGTAGATTTTTTTAAAACACTGAATCTAGGTACTTTATTTGTATTCTAATGAATAATTTCTCTACAAAGTTTTAAGTCTCTATTTAAAAAAAAGTAGTTTTTCCCATACAAACTTTGCACTCTATTTTACCCCTTTACGGGTAGAATTTTCTAAAACCCTGAAAGTTCTTTATTTGTATTCTAATGACTGATCTTTCCACAAAGTTTTAAGTCTCTATTTAAAAAAAAAATGTTTCCCCCATACAAACCTTGCACCCCTATTTTACCCCCGTAGGGGTGGAATTTTCCAAAACGCTGAAAGTGTTTCATTTGTATTCTAATAACTAATTTTTCTACAAAGTTTAAGTCTATAGCTCAAAAAAAAAAGGTTCTCCCATACAAACTTTGCACCCCCATTTTACCCCCTTAGGGGTAGAATTTTCAAAAATCCCTTTTTATCCCTAGCCCACGTTATAAAAGCAACATACTGTGCAAAAATCAACTCTCTAAGATTAGTAGTTTCGGCTGTGCGTTGATGAGTGAGTGAGTGAGTGATTGAGTGAATAAGTCAGTCAGGACATAGGCATTTATTATGTATAAATAGATAGAAGATAATGAAACTCCCATTCAAATATCTCAAAAAATTATGAAGCTACATCCGTTTTAATGTCGCTTGTTAGAGTGAGAAAACGATGAGGGACTGTGACGTCAATATACTCGAGCGTCATAGTAAAAAACAATCGTTTCATATGAAGGTGCGTTTTGCGGAAAAGGGACAGAACATACCCCCTCTTAAAACTTTGGACTCTTATAACTTAATCATTACCTATATAACCTCTTGCTTTGTTTTTTTCTCCATTTGACTATATTTATTTTAAATTCTTTTTCGAGAAAATACATTATGATTATTTACCATATTTTCGATTCCTGAGCTATAACCACGAACTTCGGAATTCGAAAATATTCGGGTATCTCTATCTCTATCGCACTAACCATACTCGAGTGACAGGGATGCAAATATATGAACATTGAGTATCGGTTTTCGTGGTAGCGCCGCAGGTACTTTGGCTGAATGCGACGAGCGCGTGCCATTGTCATTCAAAAAAAACAAATTCGTGTTAATTATATTGTTCAAATTTGTTGATTTCATTTATTGAAATTACGACATAAAACGACATTTGCGCATATAAGTTCTCATATCAGAATCGAATATTTTTTTATGGTTTATATTTTAGCATTTGTCTCGTAAAGGTCTATCGTAGACGGGATTTAAATTATTAATAAGTGAAAGGCAAAGCAATTCCGCCATTTTGACGAAAATTTGACGGTTCTTATAGCTGACAGTTGGAGCAGCGTTTGATTTCAATAAAAATAAATGAAAAATTAAATGAAGTCGTATATTTCGGAAAATTAATTAACAGTCGCAGTCGGATAAAAACTATCCTAAGTTGCAGCTAGAATAATAATGTACCTATATAAAATGTTTCATATTTTTCCGTTCATGGGATGCTGAGAACATTCGAACCGCGCAAAGCTTAGTTTCAAACTGGCTGATTCTTTTTTTAATTTAGAGATTTATTATAAGTGGAGATTATGTTGTGACGTCATAGCATAAGCCCGTTTAATATAGAGCGTTTTCGGAGGTTGCCGGGCGCGTGCAGATTTCAATGGATATCAACATGCAACATCAGACAAATAAATCATTTAAAAGTTTTCCGTCGTTGTTGCCCACCGTGCTCTCGCCGAACGGACCCTGCGGAAGACCAGCGCTGGCTGGCTGCTGCAAAGTTAGCAACATGCTGAGCATGGTCCATTTCGTGACAAAATGTGTCTTATACTATTTCTTTTGTATGTGTTTTTATTGTCACGAATAAATATTTGAATTTGAATTTAATGCTACAGTTGTTTTAATGCTGGATTATACTTTTGATTTTCGTAATAAAATAAAAAGATGCAAGTTCCCTATTGCGGAAATCTGAACGGCATCGGTAAGCTCACCGTAAAGTACAAAATACCGCATACAGATGCCGCCCCGCCAAATGCGGGAGTGGCCCTATTCACTACAAGGAACTAAAGCTGCATAAGTACAGAGTTTGGCTAAGGTCTTCTGTAAGGCGGTACTGCTCCAAAGAAACTCTTTTTGTGCCTTGCCTCCACCTCCGATACTTATTTATTTTTCAAGCCCATTTATTCACTTTAATGTTGATATTACTTATTCAACAAAGATACAAAGGCTTACATCAGTCAGGTCCGTTCCACATTGGTCAATTAAGTACGTGACCCTCGTACACGCTTTGAATTATCGAAAGTCGAGGCCGAGATGGGGAGTTCATTATAGAAGTTGGTAACTGGCAGACTTGCCTGTTTTCAGAGATCAGCTGAAATACAAGTATTTGCCGTTGCGCTCTACTTGCGTCAAATATAAAAATGTGTCTGGTATGTGATTACATACCAGAATCGATTTATAATTATTATTTGTAGTACCTAATTGCGTAATTGCGGTTTCACACACGACGCTTGTAAGTCTAATAATTTAACTTCTTAGGTATGATTGTTACAATGCTGTAAATAAATCCTTTTGTTGGATAATTATATTATTTTTAAAGTTTGATTAAAATGTAAACTGTGTCCTATATTCCTAAGGTCCTAACGCTCGTTCTCAATGTTACCTATGTTGTCTCTTTGATAAACATAGAATTAGGGTTAAGGCTTTTTCTTCAATAAAACTGAGAAAATCTACTTAATTTTGTTTTATTATAGTAACAAAAGACTGCACAGTAAGAACACGAATCATATAAGGACGGAGACAGTGCTGCCATCTAGACACGAATATGGAAAACGATGGGCAATGACCCCGTGGCTGTAAATTTTTACTTAACAAGTTAACACTCCCACTAAAACTTTACACCATAAGAGCAAAACATATTTTATACTTAAACATTACAATTACAGCTCATTAATTATTTGCTCTCTTATAAAAACAAAAGATTGAGTGGGCAATGGCTTTGTTAATATATCAGCAAGCTGATTCTTACTTGGGACATAGGATATATTTATTAAACCATTCTCCACTTTCTCTCGGATAAAGTTGTACTTGACATCAATGTGTTTGGTTCGTTTGTGAAAAACTGGGTTATTAATTAACTTAATGGCACTCTGATTATCAACATATAGCTTAATACAATCATATTTTTCACCCAAGTCCATTAATAATTGCTGTAACCATAGTATTTCCTTTGCAGACTCACAGGCTGCAACAAATTCTGCTTCGGTAGTAGAGAGAGCAATGGTCTTTTGCTTTTGGCTCAACCATGTTACTGGCCCACCATTCATTAAGAATACATATCCAGTAGTGGACTTTCGAGTATCCACATCACCAGCGAAATCAGCATCGGAGTACCCGATAAGGTCATTGCTATCTCCATACCTAATACAAACATTTTTTGTATTAACTAAATATCTAATCACACGTTTCACCGCATTAACATGTTGTTGACTAGGATTATTAACATACCGACTCAACATGTTCACTGCATATGAAATATCAGGTCTGGACACTGAGCTTAGAAACAACAGTGAACCAATAGCTTCCCTATAAGGGAATTTCACAGCAGCTTCCTCAAGATTTTTACATATAACAACATTCGGATCGGCAGGAGTTAATGCAGGATTGCACTCACTCATATCAAAAGTTTTAACAATTTGATCAATGTACTCTCGCTGATGTAAACATATACAGTTATCAGACTTTAACACTTCTATGCCAACAAAATATGACAAATTCAATTCCTTTATTTTAAATGCCTGTTTCAAGAAACTAATTATATCTTTAATCATCTTTATACTTGATGATATTATGAGAGCATCGTCAACATATATTATCAGTATAACCTTGATACTTTTAACATTTCTAACATATACACAGTAGTCAGCTTGTGACTGAATAAAGCCATATGATTTTAAAAATTCAGTAAACTTTTTGTTCCAACACCTTGACGCCTGTTTTAACCCATAGAGTGACCTATTCAATTTTAATACATAACTTTTGTCAACATGCACACCTTCAGGAATTTCTAAATAAATTTCTTCTTCAAGGTCCCCGTTCAAAAAGGCTGTTTTGACGTCAAATTGTTGGATTTCTAAATTATACTTAGCTGCAATACTAAGAATAATTCTAATTGAATCATACCTTGTGGTAGGGGAAAATATTTCCTGGTAATCAATACCAGGGACTTGATTGAACCCTCGTGCACACAATCGAGCCTTGTAGCGGTTTACTTTTCCATCGTCACCCCTCTTGATGGAAAATACCCACTTGGCTGTGAGTGTTCTCTGTCCAGCTCGCTTCACTGGGGTCCAAGTCTCATTCTCATCATGAGCATTTAATTCTTCTTTAACAGCTTGCATCCATTCATTCTTCTGCGAACTATTCATTGCCTCATTAAATGATGATGGTAATACAAATTCCACTAAATTGGCTTCTAAATTCAAATTTCTCTTCGGTCTCAGATTCATTGATTCACGAGGAGAATCATCGAGTATCTGTGATGGTTCATAATCAGGGTCATCATTGTCACTACGGAGCATACTTTCCTCATTCTCATTCAGTGAGTTTTCATTTAAAGAATTATCACTCAATGCAGGATTGTCTTCGAGTATGCCTTCAGAGTTATCCTGTTGGACATTTTTATCACTTTCTTCTATGAATATTTTTGCTGTATTCTGTCTTTGTTCAGGAAATTTATTCTCATCAAAAACAACATTTCTTGATACTTTAATTCGTTTTGTTGTCATGTTGAACATTCTGTAATTGGTATTATCATATCCAACCAATATCATCTTTTCACTCTTTTTATCTAATTTGGTCCGCAACTGATCAGGAATATGTACATACCCTTCACTACCAAATACTCTTACATGCTCCAAAATTGGTTTGACTCCATTCCACAACTCTGATGGCGTTTTGTCTGGTGTTTGGCTAGATGAGGTTCTATTAAGCAAATAAACTGCACAGTTTATGGCTTCTGCCCATAAGTCCAAAGAAATGTCACGTGCATACAGCATGGATCGAGCGCTTTCTACGATTGATCTGAGTTCTCTCTCTGCCCGGCCATTTTGCTCTGGCGTATATGGAGCAGTACATTCATGAACAATTCCTTCTTTACCTAAGTAGTCTTTAAATGCATTATTAATGTACTCGCATCCATTATCTGTATGCAAGGCTTTTACACTGTGCATGTATTTGTTTTTCACGATTGCATTATACTTCTTGAAATATTCAAGAGTATCACTCTTATTTCTCATGAAGTACACATGTCTGTAGCTGGTTGCCGCATCTTTGAATAATAAAAAGTATCTCATACCTTGAACCGATGTGTGACTCATTGGGCCACAGACGTCACTATATACTAGTTCACCAGGTTGTAGTTCTGCCCGACTTGATTTCTGGAATGGGAACCGAGACTGTTTCCCATAAGCACATGCTTCACACACTAAGTCAGTTTCATCACTTTTTTCAATATTTAAACCTTCAACTATATTGTTCACACTCATTTTTTTTATTTCTTTAAAGTTTAAATGTCCTAATCTCTCGTGCCATCTTTTAATATCACTTTTATTTTTCTGCACTAAGTTGCATGTGTCAGGAACAATTGTTTCAATGTCCAGTTCATATAAATTGTTCAACTTCATTTTTGCACACATTACAACTTCATCACCATTATAAATTAGAGCACTACTGTCCTTCTTCACTATGGAATAACCTTTTCTTGTTATCATGCCTTCAGAAAACAAATTTCTTCTTAACTTAGGCACATGCAGTACTCCATGTAACATGCTTAGCTCCCACTGTCCATTGACACATCTCTTTATTAAAACTTTTCCAATTCCACACACTTCTATGGACTCTTTGTTTCCCAATGTCAATGATTTCTGAGTACAAGCTGTATATTCTTCAAAAAATTCTTTTCTATATGTCATATGGGCCGAAGCGCCACTATCTAAGATCCAGGTGTCTTCTTCTGTGCCACTGCATGTATTTGACTCATCAGCTACATTAAAAGCTAGCATAGTATTCTTATCTTGAGCTGGTTTCTTATATACTTTCTTTGGTGCACGACATTCTCTGGCAAAGTGCCCCCTTTTTCCGCAGTTGTAGCATTCAAAACGATGCTTCCCAGGTTTTTCTTTGCTGATACCACTTGTACTAGGTTCATTTTTGGTTGAATCTTTCTTCAGTTTATTGGCAACCAAAAAAGCCATTTCTTGTTCTTCTTCACAAGTAATATTAGCTTCCTCATCTAGTAGCCTTGCCGTTAAGTTATTCAAGTTTTGTTTTTCAGGATCCAGCGACATCCATGCTTGCCTGAGTGATCTATATTTAGAAGGCAGAGTTCCCAATATTTTCGTGATTATAGCAGTGTCACTGATGCTTTCACCACTTTCCTTGAGCTGTTTGGCGAGATTCTCAACCTTTGCAATATGTTGTGCTACACTGTCACTTGGTGACATTTTGTACTGGTAAAACCGTTCATGAATTAACATTTTGTTCAATTCACTTTTCTGTTCATATATGGATTCTAATTTAGACATAATTTCCAACGCGGTTTCACAGTTTTCTATGAGGGTTATTTGATTTAAATCCATCGACGACGTGATAACGTACATAGCCATGCCGTCATTTTTTAGCCATGCCTCTTCTTTTGTTGCCGGTCTTCGTATCGAAATATCGATTCCTTTCGCTTTCAGGGCACATTTTATCTGGAATTTCCATTGCCTGAAATTTTTTCCGTCGAATTTATCCACACTCAAAGTTCGTTCCATTTTGAGGTTATACGGCTTGATTTATTCGAAACTGCAAAATATGACTTCTTCTTTACTGTTTTCTTAATTCTTCAGTTTTCAGAGCTTCCTGGGCCCATAACCAATTAGGGTTAAGGCTTTTTCTTCAATAAAACTGAGAAAATCTACTTAATTTTGTTTTATTATAGTAACAAAAGACTGCACAGTAAGAACACGAATCATATAAGGACGGAGACAGTGCTGCCATCTAGACACGAATATGGAAAACGATGGGCAATGACCCCGTGGCTGTAAATTTTTACTTAACAAGTTAACACATAGCTTAGGTGGTAATGTACTTATGCCTTCGATTTGCATGATGAAATCTTTGAACACCAATTACGTAAATAAATTATTAAACAAATACGTGATTTACGTTAAGAGAAAAAACAGAAAGTAATGTTTATTCCTGTAATTAGGTAATTCATTTGCAGGTGACATTTGTTTGGATCTGAAGATTTTAAGTACCTAACCTAACAGGATGTTTTTAGGGATATACCAGTATTTGTGTTGTTATTATTCTAATAAACACCCTTAAATATTTTTCAAACCCACATTTCCCGAAGAGGCAAAGCTCTGTACTGTATTGACGATAAGGAATTTAAAGGGTTAGGGTACGCCTATTACACCCCTGGAGCCAGCATGCCTAGGTTATAGTCGTTCAACATCGGGCCGTATATTTATTTTCCCCTACCCGATATAAAAAATAAATACGGATCCAGGTACCAAGTAGCACACACTTGTCGCAAACAAGGAGAAACTTGTAGAGTCGTTAGCGCACTATTGCTTATCTGTGGGCGGCACGACTTTTGATACGAGTATGCCCAGTCAGCATAATGGCCGAGATTTTACATTCTAATTCCAATATGATATCAATGTGACTTGCGCGGTCCAAAATAACGCATCTGAACGAGTGCGCACGTCATATAATGTCATCCATTCCACCGTCACAGTAAGGAGTTCTAACGAACTTTAGGACAATTCAACTATCGTACACACACACACACTACTCCAGGAACTCGGAATTAAGCAGCGTCTATCACTGTTCTGACACATTTCAAGACGGAACTATGACTACGAGTACATAGAGCGTCTCGTCGTCCAAGGCAAAGTAGAGGATTGCGTCGACGATCGCCAATGCGATGGACCGATCAAATAAAGGCGAAGACGGGCGTGCCTCTGCATGAAGCTCGAGGATAACCTCCAATACAGAGAAATGGCGCGATGTTGTGAGGCGAGCAACAGTGGCCATACACCCCAGCAAGCGATACTACATATTGACCACGACCACTTTGACAAGAATGAAACGTCTGAGCAGAAGAATTTCCTTACAAAAAGTGACATTTAGATCTACCTGACGCATGTACAATGTGTTGCATAACCAATAGCGTCGTGTTCCTCATTGCTGAGGGTCATGAACTCCTCGATGTGAAGTTAGTTTTTTCCGCAGTAAGTCTCTCCATCTGTTCCGGTCCTCAGCGTGGAGTGCTTCATGCAAGTTGGTATCCAGTGTCGAACGTATTTGATCTAGTTGGACTCCTCCCTCTTGGTCGTTTGCCATCCACCTTGCCGGTAACCATCATCTGCGCCAGGTTGTTTTCCTCTTTCCGCGCGATGTGCGCAAAAAAATCCAGGATTCTTCGCAAACAGACAGTGGAAAGCCTTATCTTTATATTGAGCTCATGAAGGATGGATTCGTTGGTGCGGAACGCAGTCCATGGGATCCGGAGCATCTTCCTCCTTGCATAACCTACCAGCTGGTGGTAAGGTCGCCAGAGCTGCCATGGATACGCTGACCTAAGAGTGACTGACTTGCATTTGTATCTAGCCGTCGTCACAACAAATCCTCAAATCAATAAAAGTTCGGCAATGCGTCCATAGGTTGTGGTGTTGGCTTTCCATTATATGGGCCGTGCGCTTGTAACATAATGATTCAGGGATCTTGGATTTTGTGGGGTTTTATACGGGGTGGGCCCTGTACCAGGAGCAAATATTCAAAAGGACGCTTCCTTAGAGCATCTACAGTAACCCCTTTGTGTCTCATTTGCTTTAATTTTTTTTAATTCGGAATTTTTTTAATCTAAAGCTATGACATGACCTCCTAGTAATGTATCTTGGAACCACGAGATCATAGCACAGCAGTCAATGCAGTTTTTGTGGCAACATTATGTAATGACTAGTCATAATGAGTAGTCATTAAAGTTTTAGCATTTTTGTTTTAAAAACATATTTTTGTGATTTTCGTAATTTTTTGTTTTTTTTTTGTTTTTTAAATAAAAAGTTACTTGAAGCATTTTTTTTGACATAACGCACGAAGATTTTTGAAAATGTTTTTATATCTATATGTAGTGGGCATTAGTGGCTTGTCACTATATTTTTAGGATTCTGTAGCCAAATGGCAAAAAACGGAACCCTTATAGATTCGTCATGTCTATCTGTCTGTCTGTCTGTCCGTCCGTATGTCACAGCCACTTTTTTCCGAAACTATAAGAGGTATATTGTTGAAACCTGGTAAGTAGATGTATTCTGTAAACCGCATTAAGATTTTAACACAAAAATAGAAAAAAAAACAATAAATTTTTGGGTTCCCCATACTAAGAACTGAAATTAAAAAGTTTTTTTTTTTTACCTATTATGACACTTTAAATGACAACCTGTTTTTTTAATGTTATCCTTAATTACTCGAAAACAAAAGAAGATCGTGGACTGATATTAAGCATGGAGTGTTCTTAGGACCTGCCAGTACACCCCCTGAAAGAATCATCAAATCCCTCGTCGGGGGCCACTCTCACTAGCTTAGCCTGCTAGACCCCTTTTCCCAGTTCCTTACCTTATTAGACCTTTGATTTCGACTATACCACTGAACCAAATTTGAAGTTTTAGATATTCATTCGACGCAGAATTTGACCTTCTTTAATATAGTCATGAATACATTTTCCGTCCGACGTACCGTTTTTGTGCTATATGCAAATAACTGAAAAAAGAGCAAAGATTTCGCGGTTATTGGGCTCCCAAAAGTTTAGCACACCTCCTGGGATGGTGCAAACTCGGATTACATGCGTTTAGGGCCAAATGAAGGTATTAAAACGATTTCCAGCTTTATGGAAAGTAATTCTTCGAAGAATTCTAATTTTCTTGGCCTATTTAATGTTTCTTTCGGTGTAGCCTATGTATAATAGCATTTTATTTATGATACCTACATGTTATATCATACTTATAATGTTCAATTGTTTAATCATGCTGGCTTGTTCGGACGTATCTTAGGCAGAAACTGTTTTTGGTTCAGTCAATGGTTACTCATTTCCTCGCGAGATGGCACTATATTACAAATTTGATTTCACACGGCCCTTGAAGTAGGTAACTCTTTTACTCAGTTGCGTTGTTTACCGAGGTGGGTAAGTATGGTCATTATTCCTCGAGAGATGGCGCTTTACCTATCAGTATCTATTCTTCTTATTTTTTGACGTAATAGGGGCTATTTTATTTTATACACGATTATTCGATTATACACCTAATCGCTAGAACGATATTCAAAAGGACTTGTGTCACTTTGGTTTTGATATAAAAAAATGACGTCTTGTCTTCTTTACATCTGCATAGGTATAGGTATATTGTTTAAGCCATTGTATTACTAATTCCTTGACGGTTAAATCCTAGAATGGCATGCATGGATTTGAAAAACTGCGGTTCGTGGACCCTAGATTCCGCCCCCCATTTCATCCCTTAGAGGGATGGTTTCCGGGATAAAAAGTATTCTGTATGTTAATCCAGGCTTTTAACAATATGTATACTAAAATTCATCTTAATCCGTTAGGCTATTTTTGCGTGAATGAGTAACAGTCATTCAACTATTTTAACATCCAAAGCTCAAAAACCTGTGAACCGATCTTGTATTTAAAAAGCACTATGTCCATGATTTTTTTTTAAATTTTTGACTTCCGCCGTTCAGAAGTTAGAGGGGGGGACACAATTTTTGTGACTCTCTTGGCGATTATCTCCGACTATATTCACTTAATCAAAAAAATTGCTGAGAAACCTTATATTTATTTTGAAAGACCTATCGATTGATGTGCCACATTTGTGGACTTACAATGTTTTTTTTTTACTTGCAATTAAATTGTATGGAGTTCACCCCGAAACAATACTTATTTAGTCATTTCATTGCATAACTATAAAGCGGCTAACAAAATACACCTATAATCCAAATTTCATTCAAATAGACCTAATAGTTTTCGAGTAAAATGCCTGTGACATACGGACAGACGGACAGATGGACAGACGGACAGACGGACAGACGGACATGACGAAACTATAAGGGTTCCGTTTTTGCCAATTAGGCTACGGAACCCTAAAACGCCTCTGACAGTCTATAGCGTCGTCAGAACGTTCAAGGGTTATTGACTGCATTGCATACATGACATAAGCTATGTGATTGAGCGGGATAGAATGCTGTCTATCTCGCTTTATCTTATGCCCCGTAAGCTGTCCGCCGCGTTCGGCCGTTTGGCCGCGGCTATAAACCTTCAATGGCGTTTTTTGTGGTGTCAATATTTTGTATCAGTGTCAATATAGTTAAGGTGGTTCGATTGCCATACAAAGCGTTATTTGACATTCGCAGGCTAACGGCGTGATATTTTAAGAAACTTATGTAACAAACTTTCATCAATTGGCTTCCCATTTGCGCCAAATTCCCCCTTTCCTAGAATAAACTTGTATAAACTAGATTAATTTGAGAAAAATAGTTTTCCCAAAATATCACGTGACAAACCAATTTCTCAAATTAATCTAGTTTATGTAAGTTTATTCTAGGAAAGGGGGAATTTGGCGCAAATGGGAAGCCAATTTATGAAAGTTTGTTACATAAGTTTCTTAAAATATCACGCCGTTAGCCTACGAATGTCAAATAACGTTTTGTATGGCAATCGAACCCCCTTAAGTTAAAAACAAATGCCGCCAAATTGAACAATCTTTTCATCGTGGACTTTATTATTGATGGATGGGATAACCTTTGTTTTTACTATTTTCCCACAGTCGAAGTGAAAAGTAGAGTGTATAACTCCGGTCTAAAAGCCATATTACCAGTCGAACAATTTTCCCTCATTTCGCTCGGGAAAATAACCATCTAGAAAGAAAGAAAGAAAGAAATAATACATTTATTTACTACACAAAAGACACACAGAGACAAAGGGAGGCATCTCGTGGTAATGTGGCTTATTTTAGACCCTTGTCATACAATCTACTATCAATAATGTAAGGTTGTAAGCTGATCGCACTGAATGAATGTTGAGGCGATATTGTATCAAATTGGAATGGGATGTTGATGTGGTAAATTGATAGCGTAGCTCGTGTAGCGCGCGAAAATTCGGTTATTCAATCCTTACCCTTCAGTTTAAATAATACCTATTGTGTGAAGTATAAAGGCCGTAAATCGCTTGCTTTGAAAACCTCGTTATTATTCTTCGAGTCGCACTTAAATATGAACCTTCTTTCATTACTTTACGGTATACTTAGAAGTATACGATCAAGCGAGTTACGCGTGTTTGGAAGCTATTCATATATTTGATAAATCCGGGTTAGTATTAATCAAAGCGAGAATTAAAAAGTTCGACGTTTCTATCCGGTTGATCCGGGTGTCGAGATTGTGCGGGCCTTTGATAATGGACCTGAATTATGGAATTGAATCCTTACTTAGCGGCTTAAAAGTGAATGTAGCTGTGTTAACGCAGACTTTAATATTAACGTGTAGATGAAGTGATATATGTTATTTATTTAACAACCAAAAATTATATACATATCATGTCATTTGAAACTACTTAAAAAAAATAAAATGATAAAATATAAAATTACAGAAACGTATCAAAACTTTGCCCTTTAGGCAGGGTGCCCATCACGCAGGCAGCATTCCCGCGTTGAACAGCAATCGCTATTCTTTGAGCGAGTAAGCTGCCTGCGCGAGGTGTAGATGGTTTGCTAATTAATTGTTGAAAAGTTAAATAGGCAATACTGCCAGTGACTCTGGCACTGACAGCTGCTTGTCATTTAGATACATTAAAAAAAGTGTATGTTTGAGTTTAATAAACGAAACGATTGAATGCTCCGAGGCTCTAGTATAAGTTTTGTCAATACAATACGTTTTCGAAATCGTTTGCGTTTAGTTTCAATTTGTATGGCAACGCGAACAGCACCTCTGGTGGTAACTATTAGGAACTACGCGTTGCCATACAAATTGAAACTAAACGCAGACGTGTTCGAAAACGTATACGTATCGATAAAACTTATACTAGAGCTACTGCTTATACAAACGTTTTTTGGGCAATTTCGCGTAAGTTACTAAATAACACTTTCTTGTTTGTTTAGCCTATTTTGTGTCCCACTGTTGGGCAAAGGCTTTCCCTTTTTTAGTCACGCATGTCGATCATTTTCATATTGTTATTGATTTATTCAATCAATCATGTAGTTGATTCCCAAAAACTAATTGTAAATGTGCATTGTGTTTGAATGTTTTACTTTTTTCTCACATTGGTATTCGACTTGTATTAAAGTTTTAAAACTCAAAAATGAAATATTATGATATTAGTACATTTTTTATTATAACGTACCGCAAATGACCGTGCTTTTCCGTTAAATATGCTAAAGCTGTAACATAGAAATCAAATTTGTTTCACAATTTCTTAATTGGCAATAATATGAGCAAGAATTTTAAAAGGTACATACCTACATTTATAAACACCGTTATTTTTATTCCCGCTTCAAAAAAAATAATCATTTTAATAATGTTATCAATTTGGTATACAATGTAGATTCCGTAACTAAAATCTTGCAGGTTTGTAGCTTGTCGTCTTTATTTCAAAAGTAACAAATACAGCCGCCACCTCCCGCGACGTAAGTCGGGTCTTAACAAAGCCTGAGGGTCAATCTAGCACTACGTTTCGCATTCACGAATAAACAATGTTTCTCACTCTCATTCTGACACCTTATTTCAGAAGGGGGAAACTTATGCTCGCGTCCACAGGAGTTAACATTTTTTTTACGTTGGGGGAATGCTTTGACTTATCGTCCGCCCGGTCAGGGGGGACCGGACGGGTGCGTGGGACTACCCACTAAACCCAAAACGATTGTCCAACCATTTCGCTGCCAAGGAGGGCCAAAGGTTCGCTTGACGCATTCTACTTTGACCACAGGAGTTAAATTTTTTTTTTTTTTTTTTCACTTGGGGAAATGCATTTACGCATCCCACCTAGCCGAGGAACTAGGATGGGTATGACGGGCTCCCGGGAACCCCCCGGACTACCGTCTAAAACCACCAAGGTATGCCCTCTCTGCCGTGTAGTAGGGGCGTCATGGGATCGCGAACATTTCACCACGACGCCCCTCGGCAACAGCCGCAGCTGCCCTCACTACTGAGGCAAAAGCCCTCCCTTTCGTCATAAGCTTGCAGGGCGACACCACACGCTTCCCGACCCGACCAAAGAACCTCTACGCCGGGGGAGGGTGATAAGCCTCGGATTCACCCTCTCAGGTCCCCTTGTAACTTGTTCCGGGTCCGTTATTTATTATAGAGGCAAACGGCAATGGCCTCTCCCTCAAGCCGCACCTGGGGAATCTTGCGATTCCCTGGGCGGAACCCCCCGACCCCCCCGTGTCAGGTTATTGGTAACACCAGCAAGCGATAACTTAGGGTTCACTAAATTATCACTTGCCGTTGTCTCCAGAGCGCACCGGCCAAGACACTACCCATTCCTGCGGATCAACCGAATCAAGAGGAATCGGTAGAGTCCAGACACTCGAGGAGGTTACCCAACATAGTGCCCCCACAGGAGTTAACCTTTTTTTTTTTAAGCGGGGAAAATGCTTTTCGCATACCACCAGGGTGTGGGGACGGACCCTGGTGGTTATGTGGGACTCCCATGTCGGCTGATGAGGCCTATGGTTTACCCACTAAAAACCCCTCTATTTGCCGCCTCTACGCTAGAAAGCGAGGCCACGGGAACGCCCTGGGCACACTTCCGCAACCTTGCCAACGGCTGTCCGCACTGCGGACTCAACTCCGGGGAAGTAATTTCCCCCTACCTCTGCAAAGGGGCGCACCGAGAGACGGCACGCCCACCACTCAGACAGGAGTAAACTTTTTTTTTTTTTTTTTTTGTCTGGGGGAAAATCCTCATGGATACCACCGCGCCACGGGGGGGAGCAGTGGTTATGTCAAACTTCTACTGACTAAAAACCCCCGGGTGTTCCTCGCACCCACTTTTTGACCAGGATACGGGGACCATTATTCTTCCGCGTCCCGGCCGGTGGTCGTCCGCAGTCGGACACAACACTGGGGGACCACCCATCCCCCTTCCATCAAAAAAGTAGTGTGCCCGAAACACTTGGCACACCACCCAACCCGAAGACCCTACTCCTTCGGACGACGAACGTCCCCGTGTTCGTCGCCTGGAGGTCCTCCTGATGGTGGCAGTCGGCGGTCGTGCGCCAGCCTCCTGCGGCCAACTCTCCGGCGGCGCTGCTGGGGCGCTTCTACGGCATCCTCTCTCGCCCGTTCCGCCCTTTCCTTCTGTGCCACTACTTCCTCACAGAAGGAAAGCATTGCCCTCCAGGACCTGTCGCTGTCAACCATAGATTTAACTACTACTGGCAGCGACAGATCGTCACCAATTACCTGGGCCAGTTCGTCCCTCTGACTCGCCCAGGCCGGACACAGCTCCAAGTTGTGCTGAGCTGTGTCCTCGGCTTCACTGCAGCTATGGCACTCCATAGTAGGTTCTCTCCCGGCTATGCGACACAGGTACCGTCCGTAGCAACCATGCCCCGTAAGTACCTGCGTCAGTCGGAAGGTAAGTGTCCCATGACTGCAGTCCAACCACTGCGACAGTACTGGGCGCACAGCTTCAATTGTTCTAAAGCCAGCAGATGGTGTTGCCAGCCTCTCTTTCCACAGCTCGACCGCCTGGAGCCGAAATTCATCACGCTTCGCCTCCACCTCCCTTGGTGCTGGCCAATGGTCCCGGGACCTTGCCTCCTCACGCCAGAAGTACGTGTATGCGAGGATTCTGGCTTCGAGGTCCCAGGGCAGTGAACCGGCCAGCACGCACGCCGCCTCCGTGGAAACCGTGCGGTATGCCCGAATTGCCCTGACAGCCATTACACGCTGCGATCTTCGCAGCAGGGCAGAGGTCCGGCTGCCCACACGGGCGCCCCATACAGGGCCATGGAGCGCACCACTCCGAGGTACAGCCGCCGGCAAGAGGTTTTGGGCCCTCCCGTATTTGGAAGTATACGCCCGAGAGCTGCAGCTGCACCTATACTAACCTTCGAGCGAGGCGCCCCTGCACAACCCCCCCCCTCGCCATACGATTAAATAAAAGTTCAGAATGAATGAAACGTAGTGGGGCGAAATCCACAATATAAGGTTAGAGTGTGAAAGGCAAGTGTCAGATTGACCCCGTGAAATATATACCGTGCCGCAACCCCATGTTCTTAAAGTATTAGCTGTGAGAAAAAAGCGTTTGAATATTTATAGCTTGCTCCAGAGGCTAATTTCCAAGATATTAATCCAGACGAAGATTAAAGAAACCATTAAACCGGCATTATTTTGTATTCATTGCGTGTTGTTGAAAAGTGTGGACTGCGGCGGGGGAGGAATGATCATGGAATATAATGATGTTTGCACGGTGGTTGAAGATTATTCATTTATACTATTATTTTATTGCACGATACAGGAATACAAGTGATGAAATTGTTTGTTATGCTTGATAAAAAAAAACATTCAGAGTTTGGTGTCATAGCCCTTGAACACTTAAATTAGGCTGTAGGTACAGTTGGCTTGGCCTATTTCAACATAGTTAAGTAAGAGGACTAATTTATAACATAATTTTTACTTATCCGAACAAACTACTATCTATACTTATATCTATTCATATAACTATCAATGCACTACAGCTTAATTTTTATTATAAAGGTTCAACAGAATGGCACAGAGAAAAAAAATTAAGAGCTATCGAAATGTTATCTTTATCTATTCCATCGGGCAAATCCGGAAATACGACAAAACCCGAATTTACAATCAATTCCCTTATTAAATGGTTAATATAATATTATATTAATAATGAAAACTACTAGTAATACAATTAAGAGTTCACCAACCACCCTAATAAAATACAAGTCATTCATTGTACCTACCTAATTAGTGAAGGAAACCTTTTTCCTCCTTATGTCGATCATACAGTCTAACAAATGACCGAATTTGCCCGCTATTTTACAATTTTCGGATATAAAATACAAGTAAATAAATGTTCAATAATAACTTCCGGAATTGGATAATGTATACGTTTTCCCCTACTTTGAAGTTTTTGGCATCATAATTTAATTGTCTTACAATTATTATTTATCTAATGAAATAATCATAGGTACGGCAATTCATTTAAGTGCTGATCGAGAAAGCAATATAAATACGAACATTTCCGACAAAATACGATGAGATTTTTTTTTTACTATACCTGCCCTGCCTGCTTTTAACTATACATTTTACGTCACGTAAAACATGACGATAAAACCTATCGTGCTAGGTCCTCTGTACCTACTACTTACCATCTACCTACTATCCATTCTATCTTTATAAGCAAATTGGGAAAACTAGTTTTGCAAGAAGCTCTCCATATAGAATGGTTAATTATTTTCTAACTACATCACGCTCAGATCTGCACAATTTTCTTTCGAAAATTTTCTTTTCGTTTCGAAAGGCATACAGCAGTTTTCATAAACGTCAAGTTCGTAGGAATTTTTAAAATAAAATCAGTTTTGCAGGACGGTAAGAAGGATTTAGAATCTCTGCGAAGTATCTTGAATTCAGTGGATTCAAAGACAACTTTAACTCGCCTGGGAAAGTTTACTGCGAAATAGTGATGTCATAGTAACTGATGTATCTATATCGATATCTCAGATGTATTGAGAAATCATGTATTCCGACTTTACAGTGAATCGCCTTTCCAGTACATTTATAATACACCGAATAAAGCATTTTTAGAATAGGCAGCAACATTTTTAGTATCTAAATAACTTTTGATTCAGTATGCTGTAGGTATATGACTTAACTTAACGTCGTATGGCGTAGGTTGACTAAATTGTATGAAATTATTATTTTCATTTGAGCACGAATATTTGTTCCTGAGTCATGGATGTTTTCTATGTATTTAAGTATTTATTTCTCTATATAAGTATATATATCGTCGTCTAGTACCCATAGTACAAGCTTTGCTTAGTTTGGGACTAGGTCGATTTGTGTAAGATTGTCCGCAAATATTTATTATATTTATATTTATTTATTTATTTAATCTTCATTGCACAAAAGAAGTACTAGTCGTATAAAAGGCCGGAATTAGTTCCATACGCATTTTCTACTAGTCTACCTTTGGACAAATCAGAGTAATTCTTAATATTACACAATTTATGTTAATAATTTGGAAATTAATAGTCAGTATTGACAAAAGAAACATTGATACCATATTCAATTTCTCTTTGGCCTTTTTTATTAGGGTTCCGTAGCCAAATGGCAAAAAAACTGAACCCTTATAAAATCGTCATGTCTGTCTGTGTGTCTGTCTGTCTGTCTGTCTGTCCGTCCGTATGTCACAGCCATTTTTTTCCGAAACCATAAGAGCTATACTGTTGAAACTTGGTAAGTAGATGTATTCTGTAAACCGCATTAAGATTTTAACACAAAAATAGAAAAAAAAACAATAAATTTTGGGGTTCCCCATACTAAGAACTGAAACTCAAATTTTTTTTTTTCATCAATCCCATACGTGTCAATGGATAGGTCTTCAAAAATGATATTAAGGTTTTTAATATCGTTTTTTTCTAAACTGAATAGTTTGCGCGAGAGACACTTCCAAAGTGGTAAAATGTGTGTCCCCCCCCTGTAACTTCTAAAATAAGAGAATGATAAAACTAAAAAAAATATATGATTTTCATTACTATGTAAACTTCCACCGAAAATTGATTTGAACGAGATCTAGTAAGTAGTTTTTTTTTAATACGTCATAAATCGTCAACCGCAATTTATTTTACGGAACCCTTCATGTGCGAGTCCGACTCGCACTTGGCCGCTTTTTGTAAATAGTTTAGTATCAGTTCCCTATAAGTAGTAAGTATATGTTAATTTTAATGAAAATATATATTGTATATTATTTATACTTCGTTTTGTCTACCGTTTATATAATTGTATGTAATCGCTATTTAAATAGTTAACACATTAAGAGAAATAATTCCATTGAGTTCCATTGGACGTATGTCTCCATTAATGGTATTACTTAGTTAAAAAAAAACATCGATAGAAACACACCGCTATGATCAACTGAAATAAAAAGGATAACAAAGAATAGTGCCAGAGACAACTTAATGGAACTCCTTCTTTCAGCATCATCTTGAGTGTTTATTTTAGGTGTTGAGCAATGGCGGTGCTGTAGCTACTATAATCTACAGGGTATTTATTTATTTAAACTTTATTGCACAAGCAAAGAGTACAAAAGAGGCGCACTAATGCCTGCGTGTAAACATAGTGTACCTATTTCGTATTTCATAAAAAGTTCCAGTGAGCACTACTAACGATAAAAAATTAGGCGAAATACGATAAAACGGCAGTCTCATTTATTTTTAATGTAAAATATTGTCACACCTAAAGCGATCGCTCCACAAAGAAGGTAAAACAAAACTTGCATATTCATGAGAGGGCAACGGAGACTCATTTGCAAAATTAATCCTTAAGCCTAAGAAATTCCTTATTGTTCTGGCAGATTTGTTTCTCGCCGCTTACCGGGTTTTAGGCTACAAGAGCTGCCTTATTAAATTTGAGACGGGAGTTCGAAACTAATATAATAAATTTAATTTGGGTACATTGTTGAAGAGACTAATAAATATACAAAGATTTTGATTTAGGCGACGGTTTAATCATGTTAATCTTTAGATATAAAATTATAAATACACTGTAACACATATTCTGTTTAAATATTTTAGTTATTTGCAGTGACATTTAATACCTAATAAATATTTGAATACTTTACATATTAAAGTAGCCAAAAGAAATAAATAACTTGCTGATGCTCTTATTCATGTCATAAACGTTCATCAAACCTATTTGAGCTAAAATGCCGTTAAAATTAGTACCTATGTCTTTATCTGTGACTTTGAAATTTTTGTTTGTGAGAAAGGGACCAAACGCATTTTAGTTAATAGATGTCTGCTAAGTTTTATGATTAAGGGTAATTCACTTGGATATCTTATGCTGATGTCGGTACCTACCTGTGTAAGTGACGTGAGAAAAAATGTTACTATCTGTTCTATTCCGGGTTAGAATTATGGCGGAGGCAATAGCACGACTATGTTCTTGTGTTTTGAATGTATAGAACAGTTATATTTGTAAGATTTTCTAAAACATTAACACTAAATTCCAAAAACATGGACTGGTATTTTAATAACTCTCATAAATTATGCTTAATTTAGACTCTGACATTTTAAGAATTAATATTCAAGATGGGCAGCTACTCACGCTTCAATAATAAAATAATTTACTGAACTGAAAGTTCTAAAAGTAGTTCAAGGAAAAAACAGGGTACTTATTTTTATGGCTGACACTAAATTTATTTTCATCACACTTGCTCGTAAAGGGTGTATTATAGGCAAGTTTATAGAGCAGCTATACCCGATTTACCTCCCGCGGGAGTTATGGATTTATAACTCCCTAGAGAGTTATGAGCTTGTGTGTGATCTGATTGGTTAAAAACAAATCAAACAAATTGGTTGGCAAATCTTGTTGGCCGCGCGTCACAAGCATTCTTCTCTGTGATTGTTGAGAAAAATCTAGCAGGCCATGTGGCACCACGCCCCCTCGCCCTCCTCAAATCTGTAAGTGAAGTTGTCAATTTCGTAAATTTTTGAGTGGTGCGGTTGTATGAAACTTAGATTTTTCTGTCTTTTGTAGTTATTTATTTCCTCGCAAATATGATGAAAAACATTATGTGTATAATAACAAATTGTTAAAAACATAATTAATACTATACTTAACTGAGAATTAGTCAAATAGAATGTTTCATGACAAAATAGGTATTGTTATTATTATAAAGCGTTCAAATAATCACAGATAATTTCTTACATAAATATTTTGATCAAAAAGATACAATATTAAATGATAACTAAGTGCCTACGATGTCTCAACTACCTACCTACTCGTTTAAAGAAACAAATAGTAAGATGAAAGAAGGCAAGTATTTAAATCAAATGTCAATTATTAGACGTAGCTGCACTTCGATCATGTTAACATGAATAAGTAATGATAAGGAATAGTACATTGTGCATTAAGGGCCGTAAGAAGGGGGTTGCTAACGAGAGTCTATTAGAAGCCCGACGCCAAAGGCGGAGGGCTTTTAATGAGTCGAGTACTGCGTAGGTGCAGCAGTTGTTCAGGTACACCAAATCATACCTGTCTGCGATCATTTTCAGGATGCTGTTGTAGCTGATCCCTACCCTGTGCACCAGTGACTTACATCGCTTGCGCATAGTGGCTTATAAGCACCCGCGCCTCTGCGAACATCCACAACAACACTATAAAAATGTAGGCAACCCCATCAGCATCCTGAACGCATTATTGTATAATTGCACACGCAGAGCGCCGTACCGCTTTTTTATGACTGTATAGTCTATCCAGGCTGCTCATGTAAAAGGCCGTACTGTGCGTTCTGAACGTAGTAAGGTTTACTTTCTTACTACAGCGAGCAAACCTGCGTGCTATCATATTTGCTCTAACGGACAGCGCTCTGCCTCTGCGCTCTCGTTCGATATCGGTGTCATCTTTAAGGTCTGCTGTCACCATATGTCCCAAGTATATAATGTGTGTATGTTTATCATTGTATAAATTATAAGCTGGATATTTTGCTATTTTCCTGCTACCCAAAGGTTGTCCGGAAGAGATCGCTCTTTAGCGACATGACAGCCTGTGGTTGACCTCTATTTTTATTACAAGCTTTATATTAACTTGCTCCGTTTGTTTGTATGTAAATATGTCACTTCCCGTTATCCGATTGAGCTGAAATTTTGCATGCATATGTATATCGCATGACAATGTAATATTATGATGACTTGGAGCTGATCTGATGCTGGAACTGGAAGGTGGCCCTAGAAACTTCGCAATAAATCGTCTCAATGAGTAGTTGATGATGGTATGCAGAAAAGTACAGTCGGCAATAAAAGCTTGTACCAAAAATGATTTTTTTAACAGAAACTTATTAAGATTAAGTTATGTATTCATTTCATATACTCAGGTGAGCAATAAAGAGTATTTGCATTGCATAACTTACTAATGGAGGCTTCCCCTTAAACTCTCGTGCTTAGTTTATTTGTTTTCTAAGCCGGTTATCACACTGCCGGCTGCATCTCGCTGCGGCGTGCGGAGCGACAGTTGGCAACGTTGTATGCTAGTACCTCAGTTTGTGCCTATATTAATACCGCACGGTACTGCACACTGCACCGCACCTCCGTCCGGCGAAATTTGTACGCGGCTCCGCACGCCGCAGCGGGATGCGGCGGCAGTGTGATAACCGCCTAAGATTACTTAATTTCACGGGTCTAACGTGATATTTATTTACTTTTTTTGATAGGTAACACCATATATTGGGTGGTTTGGTTCGGGAGACGTGATCGGAACCAACCCTATTTGACTCAGTAAGTTATAAGTTACTATCTCAAATCAATATAAGTCAGATTACCGGTAGGTACCTAAATTAACGAAAACAATTTTTTTTTACTTATTTACTAAATGCATGGTCACCCTGGTCCATATTGGCTCTCATATAATTATTTGTCCTACTTTTCATCATACTAACGATTTGTATTCATAATCATCACTCTTCATAATTTTTTTCTTCATACCTTTTTTGTTCATAAATTTCTATTACTAACATCGGAGCTCATAATGGACAGATTTCATAATTTAATTAGTAAGAACAGGCGTGAACTCATAATTTTGTTACTCATAACAGTTACCTTCATAACGGACATACATCATAATTTTTCTAGTACTAATATCATAACTAAGGACATACTTTAACAATTTTTTTTCCTAATGGTCATTTCTGAATACCTGCCACTCCGCCGCCCCCCACCCGAGCTCCCGCCGGAAACTCTCGTCGTCAGCCCCTCATTTCACTAGCGCACTCGACCTACGCTTCGCTCGGGAGGTCGCCGGCTCGCTACGCTACGCTCGCCACCTCCCCCCACTCGCTTTGCTTCGGTCTCATACGCCCGCTCCACTCCGGACATCTTTCGCGAGCTCCTGGCCACATATTATATAATATGTTACGGCTCAGCGGGCTTTTATAAACACTCTAGAGGTAGGAGAGACAAGACCACGTGGAAGTGGGGTGCTCTGATTCGGTTTTCGGTAGCTTTTTTTTTGATGTTTTTTGTTACTTAATGAATTTGCATTTTAATATCTTAAGGCAATTGAAATTTGGGACTTAAATGTTGACCAAATAAAGTCCCTATGGTAATAAAAACAAAAACAAAAAACAGGCTCCTCATTCCAATATATACCTAGTTGTTGTTACGTAAGATGGACCGTGATTAGGCAAGGCAGCTTAACACCTCGATGCAATTATTTTTATTGAAAGTTATTAGAAAGTTAATACGAGTAGAAAGCCTGTAAAAGTATGAAGGATTATTAAAATTATAAAGTTATATAATACGGGTGCGTAACATTTATGATGGAGAAAACTATGAAAATCAATTTCAATGTGTGATAAGTATAATTATGAATTTGAGTAAAACGGACAAATTACCGTTATGATGAAAAAAAATATAAAATTCAATATTAGTAGGTATCTATATGTGAAATTTATGATTATTGACATTATGAATCTAAATCGTTCTGAGTTACGAGCGTTATGAATAAAAACTATTATGAATATTGATTGTTATGGTGTAAAATTGTATGATAAACATTTTCAGAGTTTCAATAATAGGACTTAAAAAAATATGTGAACAAAAGCGCACCCGTGACGGGTCTTATACTTCAATATTAAATTATCTAAAAATCTATTAAGAAAAATAAATGTTAACATTTCATACACACTACACTAGAGACTACTATAGGGTCGAACATAATTTACTGATTTTGTAGGGTTGCAGTTGGTTCCGATTTCGAATTTTCCGATCACGTCTCCTGAATTAACCTGTATTTACTTGATAAAAGGTCCGGTGCAACCTGCGTCGATTCGAAACGTCAGAAATAAAGGAAAATGTAAGTATATCGCGTTAGACCCGTAGTGTTCTGGGCTTGGAGCATCTCAATTTTTCTCTTCATTAAAGTCTTATGTCTGGGTCCACTAGCTACTTAATCCCAAGTTCCTTTCTAGGCAGCTGTGATCGTCAATTTAATAAATTTTACGTTTACGATATCCAGTAATTATTGCACGAAGCAGTCAAGACGAAGTTGTATTGTGTTATATGTTTAAGAGAAATTCCAGAGACGCAAACTTTCAAGCAATTTGGCAGTAAGTCGTGAATAGTCGTAGACTTAGAAGGTTCTACATACGTGTAGGTCAGCTGATGTGCAAGCTAAAGGCGCTTGATATTTTCGTGGTCAGGATTTTTAGCTGTCTGTGTAAGAAAAGAAGGAAATAGCTATTCATTAATATTATCATGTTATGACTAATACTTTTTCAATGTGACACTTCCGTTAGAAATCAAACAGTTTCTTCTTTAGCCCCGCCCCAGTCACTTTTACCTTCAGTGTACAAGCGGATCAAACAGGTTATTTCTCGGTTGTATTTAGTAACGTTTTTAATGAAAACAATTTTACTATTTCTTACTTTTACAATACAGTACTAATACATTTAATTTCACACCTGAATATATTACAGATCTGTTCCAGACAAACATAGCGTCGCGGAGATAATACAATAAGTGTATTCTTCTATTTAGTGTTTTAGTGCTCGGACTCTAACCTTTTTACAGTTTGTGTTAAAAAGAAAACCATTTAAATCAGTAATAACTAGTCACTGTTTTAGCTTCAAAATTAAAACAGTTATCATGCAAATGCCACAACACTTACACATAAAAATGTACAAATCTTAACTTAAGTCATATAAATTAAAAGAAAATATTTCATTATTAGGTACATTTCTATAAAGCGAAGAGACATAATCAATATTAATAAGTTTCATTGATGCAAAAAGCAACTTCCATCCAAAACTCATCGAAATCATAATGACGACATTGTATTCATATTTAGAACACAACCTATTCAGCTACTACCATGTGACTCAAACACTTTTGTAGTTAAATGACAACTACATCATTATTAGGCAAGTTAATATTTGCACCAGCTTAGAGTAGGGCCTGTTTACGCACACCGCTGGCACTAAATTAACTAAATTTAGTACAAATTGCGTACATTTATTTTTGATCTGAAAGGCAAACGATGTAACAGTTACATTACGGCTGAAACACCTGCGAGATTTATTGCATCAAATAAATTATTACGTCATTCAATTAGTAAACAACAGTTTGCATACAGTTTAATTATTGTGATAATAATGTCAATGACAGCGTGTATGTTGACTCCAAAGTCAAAGTGAAAGTGATTTAGTCTTCAATTTAGGCATATTACATGCACCTATGAATGTCGATGAACTACCACCGGATTGGAAACAAAACCTCTGAAACTCCGTTCCGCCTTAGACAGTACCTATAAATTAGTGGAAATCTGCCATTGTAGTCATTGTCGTTACAAATGCCAAGGTTGACATTGGACTATTTTTGTTTCGATTTCCACTATTTCATACAATCAATACTTCAACATCCTAATTAACCACATGGCATATTTTTCTTATTATGGATCCGTTAGAACGTGTTTGTTTCGTACTGTGAAAGGCTGGGGTGAGAAACAACTGAAGGCAGCTACTCAGCTGCCTACCATCATGTCAGGGGGTCCTGTCACTTGACTTACCTACGTAGTATACCTACGTAGTATACCTACTAACTTTTGCCCTAATGTTTCATCAAGTAGACTTAATTTTTCACTAGATCTAATGCATTTTTAACCCCCAACGGAAAAAGAGGGCTGTTATAAGTTTGACGTGTCTGTGTGTCTGTCTGTCTGTGTGTCTGTATGTGTGTGTATGTCTATCTGTGGCATCGTAGCTACTGAACGAATGGACCAATTTGAACGCGGTTTTGTATGGTTGGTGGTTCTTAGCTACGTTTCAACAAAATCGGTTCAGCCAAATTTTGAGATATTAAACTTTGAAATGAAAATGACGGGAGTTTTTCAACTTTTCTAATTAGTAGTTATCTTGGAAGCAGTGAAATTTTCGGGTCTTGTTTCTTTGAATATCATCAAATACAAGTCATTAGGTTAGGTGAACTCTGTTTTGCAATAATCCTATGATCTTTACTATTAAAAAATAAATGCATTTTAGGTCTAATGAAACATTAGGTCAACAAGGGGGAACCCATGACAGTAGCTAGCATCAATGTAACTTAGCCAAAAAGAAACAGATAAGCCGCGTCAAGAGCGATTTTACAAAATTTCCAGCAGCTATACCGATAACAGAGAACACCTCATGCTTTTAGTATTGTTTGTGGGAATAAAAATAAAACCACAATAGCGGAGAGGGCTTGACACGGAGATAAAATAACGTGGTTCCGTGGAAAATGAGCGAAGTGGCGGACCATTAAGGTGTCTGCCGCGGCGTGAAATAGGGCAGGGAAAGGGTGCTATCGATAATAATTTTAGAACGATCTGGGTAAATTGATGTACCTAAATTCCGTTTCTCCTATTTATTTACTAAATATTAGATTAAAACCAATTTAATTGTTATGCTATATTTAGAACCTAAAAACAGTTAGAATGAGAAAATAAAATTGTCATTGTTGGTTTTACTTAGGCCGTCAATTAAGTACATCATAGTAAATAAATATGTATTAGGAAGGGACACTCTTTTTCCACGAATCAGTCTTGTCTCATAGAACGATCCAAAAGGCTTGTGTAAAACTAAGTTTAGACAGGGTAAGTACACGAGTCAGTGTAGCGGCGCCAGTGCTGGCGCCGCTACTGACTTCAACTGTTTACACGGTATCAGTAATCGTGGTACGTTTTTCAAGGTGAGCACACGTGTGTAAAGTCAGTAAGGAAAATGAATTCTAGAAAACAGCAGAAACAACGTCTAAATAATTTGTTGAAAAATTTAACAATTTTGCTGTTAGATGAGTTAACGGAAATGTTAGAAGAAGTTGAACTAACTTCATTAATTTTGCGCGTCATTTTTCTGCTAAACTAAAATGCTACGTCACTCTACAACGCTGCGGCAGTGACTGACCAAGCACTGACTTCCCTGTTTACACGGGGTTTTTACCGGCGGCGCAGGAGTGCGCGGGTTGCGGGGGGCGCCGACTGACCTCAAAATATTCGTGTGCGAATATTCAAGTAAGCGCTGACCTCCCACCGCTGTACTGACTTCAAATCAATTTACATTGGGTTTTTCTCGGGTCAGCGCTGACTTGTCTCAAACTCGAAGTCAGTCACTTACCCTGTCTAAACTCGGCTTAATGAGTACTAGATGACGGTACACATGCTTGTATGAAGGTATATAAATCCTTAAATACACAGGAAACATCTAAGACTATAGGAACAACTACTCGTACTAACAGACAAATATTTGTCCTAGCTGGTATTTGAGCTCGGGGCTGACTTAGTACGAGTGAGACAGGCCATATTTTAATGGATCAATAAAAAATAAGAGCTAAAAAGACGATAAAATATCAATATGTAGAAGGATTTTTTTATGATGATAATACTAGTCAAAAATAATTCATCGCGGAAAATTACCATCGACATAAACTAAGTTTATCGACACCGCAACACTGGTCCACCCCTAGGTACTTCTATGCAGTTGAGCGGGGGACAATGGTCTCTAGTAGTAAGGGGCAAATTGGTGTACTGAGTGGAGTTCAAAATAACCCAAGCTCTGTCCTATTATTAACATAAGTTGAATCTGTAATATATAGTAGTCACATAGTTGTGAGTATATATTAAGACTTTTATAAACCGTGTATAAATTGTTATCTCACTGTTTGATCAGGTGCTGATGATGTTGTTATAAAAGATTATCGTAATAATGTTATATTTAAAACCTAAACCACCCTAAACTACGAAGAAACTTAAATTGTGGTGTAATTTGTTGGTCTTTTAATTATCATTAATTGTTGGTGTTATTTTTATACAGCGTAAGCATGACTGGCTATAGTCCAGGCAATGAACTGACAACTTGTATGGAAAAAATGTCAAATTTGGAAATAATTTATCATAGCAGATTTTTTCTTTGTAATGGATACATTATCAATTAAATAGTTATCCAGCGACAAAATCCAACAAAATTTCAGACATCAAAAAAATTATAACTTAACTAGCTTCTGAAAAATCAGAAAAATATGAATAAATGGTTTTATCTTTATTTTGGTTAATTTACATTTGCTTTATAAATAATTAAAAAAAAAACAATTCATGTTTTACTTAAATCTATATAAATACTTCCGGATTGAAAGTTTGTTGGATTCTTCAATAAAGCATCTTATAATAATGTTTTAAAATGATGAAAAAAAAAAACGCTATTATAAATTAATGTTTTTCAAAATCGTATTTTGCCTGGAGTACTAACAAATGTTACCACACATTTCTGTCTGTTGAACGTACGTCATTTATACTAAACGAATTTCCTCGATGTATGCTCCAAGTCCTGCTGCAAGGAATTAGCGTTTGTTTATAATCATTATCATTTGTAAAGGTTACGCAGCAATTATCAAGCCTTATACTTATTTTTTGATTTTTCTTAAGAACATCTATCAAAATATAAGTTATATGTAGACACGAGTTAAAATCTGGCGGGTTCGTCTAAACCTCGTTGTATGTCATTGTCCGAATCGTTTCTTCATAAGAATGCAACACAATACACTTCTAAATAAGTAAGTATAACCTTTGAATGAATTCTTATTATTTTATCTTTACCGTTATGAGTGTCCCTGAGAACCTGGATACTTTGTAATGTTTCACGCCGTGTTTAAGTGTGGCTATCTATGTTTTACATGTCGTTAAAATCTTCTAATACTACGCTCCAGATTCTATTAAACAACCTTTTTTGGAAGGTCAAAAACGCTATGTTAGCTTAAAGTTTGCAGGGAAATAGAAACAAATGACGTCACGATTTTCTTTGGTCAAACATCTAACACCTGCTAAACAATTATGAATTTTATTATTTATTTTAGTTTATTTAAAAATCTTTAAAATAACTTTAAGCGTTAGATTTTCCCAGTATTTTGTTGTGTTTATTGATAATGGAACACTATTGTTTTGCCTGTAATCAAATACCGTATGATTAGAGTTAAATTTAAGAACAACTTTATTGCACCCGCTCATTTTGAGTTAAACCTGATTTAGTTGTGAGTGTGAGTATTCAGTAAATTTACCTATAGAATTCCAATAAAATAAAAATCAAATAACAACAAATTTCTATGAATATACTTTTTTATAAATAGCGGTGAAGTCAGAGGATTTTGTGCTAAACTTGCACTTCAAAGTGAAATCAGTCATAAAAGAAAAATACACATCAAAATCATTTATCATCATTCGTTTGTGCTTTTCCCATTTTCTTACCTAATCTGAAGAATTTCGCTAAATCACAAAAAGGACCCATGGCTTATAGTAGTTTATGTGACTGTACATAATGAAGGGCATTAAACACGAGTGTGGGTTTATGAAACGAACGTCGTGTTTTAATGCCTAATTATGTACAGTTACAGTCAAGTTCTCCAATATCTATACAGACAACCTTTCAAAAATATCTATACATGCGTCTTATGTCACTAACAATAAAGACTCTGTATAGATATTTTTGAAAGGTTGCCTGTATAGATATTGGAGAACTCGACTGTACATACACTACTTTATCTACTCACATATTATTAATCCTCAATGATGTGTTCGGCACCCTTTAGAATAACCACCATTGCACCGCCATGGCCGACTAGATTTCAAACAATGACCAACTAGATTTCCATAATAACATCAATATTGATGTTATTATGGCTTTTCATACATTATAGTAACATTGGCACAGATAAAATGCTGATGTTACGTTACTGGTTGCAAGAATGGTGGTCATTATAATATTATATGGTTTCCAAATACATTATAGAGGATTTATGATATGGGTGTAGTGTAGATAACAAAAATTATATATACATTTCATACTTGTAGTGTATGTACGTGTACGTTTCAAGTCCATAGATGTTTTTATTTATCATAGGACATTGACATATTTATTCAGTAAGCAATACAAGATAGTGTTTGAATTTCTTACAGCTAACAATATAATATATCCAAATGTAATGGGGGAGGATGGTATTAGTCCAAATGCGAGGCGAGAGCAGCACCGTCATCAAAGCCGAGCCATTTGGCTACGGGTTTAAAGCGGTGTCGTATACCGCGGATGCAGCGCTGGTGGCGCGTATGACGGCAATGCCGATTTGTGCTCTCAGTCAGCCCAGTATAATTAAGGAGCGGTTCCAGCGCCATACTTGTACGTTTCATACTTGTAATTGATAGTTTTGTCTAATTTGAAATGAAATTATAGCGGTAGTGATTCAAATAGTCGAATAATTTTCATAAAGTTCAAAATTATAATTATAGCTACATATATTGTATGGTGACTAATTTAACTAAAATGTCAACGGCAATGGTTCGATTAAATGATATTTTAATTTGGCATTCAGTTTTAGAAATACGTATTTGTGGTTTGATAATAGTAGTTTATGTGACTGTACATAATGAAGGGCATTTGTTCTAACAAAACAGTCTGTTTTTATGGTGGTCGTAATGTGCGGTTCTTGAACGTGTGAGATTATTATGTAATATAGCACATAAGCTTGCCAGTAATTTAAGTTAAGACGCGAATTAACCTTCTTTATTGATTAGTATGTCACTTTTCTGTGTCATCAGATTATTAGATACTGATTTGACACTTCAATAAAAATATGTCGGGTAAGTGTATAATCGTGGACTTACTAATAATATTGCCAATGCTAAAATTAAAATGAATATCAGTGTGTAATTTTCATGGTGCCTATTTATAATGGTTTTAATATGTTTGTGTATATTATAAATGAATAATAGTAAGAATTTATTGATCAAGTGATTAAAATGACTGACTAAACTACCCATGACGTCACGTGTTTATCGAACAGAGGTGGCGTGGTCGAACACCTGGAATCAGGTATAAAAGGGTTCGACCGGCCGATTTTTATTCATTCTCGCTGTTATGCTCTCCAACGAGCATAACACGCTCCAGCTCGGAGCTAAAGGGTCCTGTGCGGCCCGGCTCGTAGTAACCATGCTCAAAAAAAAAAAAAAAATTCTTATTCATTATTGTCACTGCTGTTCCATGGTGAACATCTCCTGGGAAGTCCAGTCAGTTAAGTAACCCTTGATATTAATTATGTACTTTGTGATATTGCTGTGTATTTCAACTGCATTATATGCTTGAATTATTATTGATGCTTCGATTATTAGTCACTTTATAAGTGGATTAATTAACTTATGGATAATTGATAATAAATAAATGAATACTTATGGTTTGAAGGTTTTTACTGGTATTTTGGCCAGTAAAAGAGTTGTTACATTAATTTTATTATTTTTATTATTACAAATACTTTATATTTGCCTTGCCTATTCAACATAGTAGTAACGAACTGTCTAAATCGGGTACAGGGTACACGAATAAAGGTGTAACTCGGTGTAAGTGAGTGAATACTACTATGTTTCAGCTTTTTATTCTCAATCCATACACGTGGTAATAAATATTACAAATAATATGTTGATTATCATAATTACTATAATTCGCTGTCATTTCACATTTGACATTTCTGTCAAACGCATCATGGAGGGTTTATGAAATTTGGATAGATAAAGATAAATAATCCATTAGTTATGATCCAGACCAGTATCATATACCTAATGTGGGGTTAGTTCCAGAAGTGAGAAAAACTATGTAATTTCTATAATAAGATTTATTCAATCAGCACACTTTAGTCGTTTACAATCACTTTCATAACCGTCCGTACTATCCGGCTGCCGCCAACGTAATGATCGTGCGCCGCTCTTGCCGCTCGACTATCACTCGGCAACCGTTAAACCACACCAGAGGACGCTCTATCGGAAATTCTAAACTAAAAACTTTTAAAACTTCGGTTTATCGAGAAATGGTTAAGTAGCTTACATGTAGTCATTTATACACTTACATTATATAATTATAATATTATACATGTCATCATCAAGCTAACACTAAATTGTGGTAAACTGTCACAATCACTTAATTTCATTTCCCAACTGTATCGTATATCCGCATTTTCATTTCGGCAATACGCTAATTATCTCGAAAACTTAAAAGCTTATAAAAAAAATTAGCGTAGAACCCGTTAGCTTAGGTTAGGTCTGTTTTATAATCACCTTGAAAATGTCATTGCTTCAGAGAAAAAACAGCTTTTAGGACAAATTGTGAAATAGTGATTCAGATAGGTAACCCTAAAATGTAAATAAAAATGTATGCAGGAACAAATACAATTACACACACACACGCACACACACACGCACACACGCACGCACGCACGCACGCACGCATGCACGCACGCACGCACGCACGCACGCACGCACGCGCACGCCCACGCCCACTAATATAACTGGTATAATATTTGAAAACTTGTGAGTTGGTTTGGTTTGCAACAACCGGTTAAGTTTATTGTGATCTATCGTTATTTGTGTTATAAAATATATATATATCAGATTATATTTACCTAATAACATCGGAAAGGAAGTGACAAACTCGTCATACAACGCAATCTTAGAAAATAAAACACTTATAGCCCGAGAAGTTTCTATTTGATCCTAGCCACGTACACAGCAACACTGTCTCAGGGTCAAATAGCAGCTTGTCTGGCTTTACCTACTATTTTGGTTAGGCATAATACTTTAAGAGAGATTTATCTTGAGTGGTAAGTGCTTTTTGACGTTGTGTGATGGTTATTCTAAGGGTATCTAGGATTTGCCTAGCTTACTAACCATCTTACATGTTGAAGATTAACAATTGAAATTTAAATAGGTAACTGAATAATATAATAGATCTGCGTTACGGGGAAGGGTGGAAGAAGGAAAGAAAACTAAATATTAGAATTGAAGTTAACGTTCGTTTATTGATTGCTTCTTATTTTTATTTGTTGTTGATTTTGATTGTTTTGGTATTTGTTTGATTTGGCATTTATTGATTGGTTTGGATATAAACATTTAGTTTTTATTGATTAATTGGTATTATTATTATTTGGTTGGTTTATTAATTCTGGGTTGATTTAATGGTTGGTATGTTAAATTGACTAGGTTAATAATTGATTATTTTTAACCAATTACTAACCTAGTCCCTAATCCGAAACTGTTTGTATTATGAAATCGGAATGGCTAGTTTAGCACTTATTCGAAGCTTGATTTGCTTCCTAAAGGGCTTAAAGTGGCAGGAAAAGCGATCAAGCTAACGAAAAACCCACATGCAGTTCATGGTACAACCATTCTAACTAATTAATTGGTTACCTGTACAATAAAATGTACAATCTATAATGCATCAGTACTGAAAATTGAGTAAAACTTAAGACTTGTTAGGGGATCGAACCATTCTGCGCTACAGAATACGGATCTCCGTCACGTTAATAGTCGGACTCGTAATTCATTACAATAGGTATTTTGTATTATCACTTGATGTTATACACTCATTCATAAACTCAGTCATAAACTCCAAATAAACACGTGTCCAAAAAACAATGTTTGAGTCCTAGGAAAGAACAAAGGGTAGTTTTTATCGCGAAAATCATCCCCTAAGGGGGTGAAATTGGGAGTGAAAATTTGGATGTAACCCATTTAGATGAAATTTAGTATAGAGATAGTTTGAGCCCTGAGAAAGGACATTAAATAGTTTTTATTCCGGTAATCATACTCAAAGGGGGTGAAATAGGGGTGAAAATTCGTATAGAACCCATTTAAATACAATTTGGTATAAAGATAGTTTGAGTCAAATGAGTTCAATTCGAATTTTCACCCCTAATTTCACCCCCTTAGGAGATGATTTCCACGATATAAACTATCCTATGTCCTTTCCCAGGACTCAAACTATCTCGAAACCAAATTTCATGAAAATGGATTACACCTAAATTTTCACCCCCATTTCACCCCCTTAGGGGATGATCTCCGGGATTAAAGCTATATTATGTCCTGCCCCGGGACTCAAAATATTTATATACCAAATTTAATCCAAATCTGGGCAGCGGTTTAAGTAGCTCCATACAAATTTCCACCTACAATTTCAACCCTTAAGGGGCTGATTTACTACCCTTTGTTCTTCTCCGAGACTCAAACTATCTCTATACCAAATTTCATCTAAATCGGTTTAGCGGTTTAGGCGTGAAGAGTTCTTTTAACTATTATTTCCAGATAGTAATGTTCCCAGTAACTTTGTAAACTTACCTGGTAATATTGGGAATGTTACCGGTAACATTGGGAATTTACACTCTCAGAGATTTATTGACTGTTTTATGACCGTAAATAATAGCATCATTATGTATGTATGTATTTAAGACGAAAAAAACGTATACATTTCTTATATTTTTTTCAAAGTTACCCAATGTTACCGATCGGCGGTAATATTACTGGTAGCATTACCGGGAATGTTCCCATTTTGAGTGGGTTACTGGTAACGAACCATCACTAGATACAGTCTGGTGACAGACGGACGGAGAGACAGACAGACAGACAGACAGACGGACAGCGGAGTCTTAGTAATAGGGTCCCGTTTTACGCTTTGAGTACGGAACCCTAAAAACAGAACTTATTATTTATTATAGGTAGGTATGTACTTGTTGTTAAAATAGTTTTGATACCTTAGTATTCAAACTCAATTGTCTATGGATTTTAAGAGAGGACAATTTGTTGTCAATGTCACTCGTTGTCATAATATATTCTATCAAATAAATAAATCGTGTTACTAAAACACTGCCGTGCGGAGAGGGAGGGCGGCGAAACAATATAAGCTAGAATTATTTTGGAAGTTCAACGCTCTTGTTTATTTTGTGAGCTATTGCTTTTACCTGTACCTAATGTAATGTAGCATTCGCTAGAATGCTCAGGTGTATCGGCATCAGCACCTTTATGGGTGTCGTTAAAGTCGACTATGGGAGTAGAGGGTGTGTGTGTTGTGGTCGATGGGCTTGGTACCACGGCTATATTTTTTTAATAAATTAATTTTATGATTTGACACGCCACGCCATACAGAAATTCGTCATAGGACTTATTGGTCACAATCACAACTGACCGCGCCAGACGAGAAAATATACTCGGGCTCCTACTTTCTAAATTTTCTAATGTGTATATATATATATGTTGTCGTTAGATTTTGAACATCGTCAGTTTATAATCTTACTCGCGATATTATAATCTGTCGGAAAATTGTGAACTGTCAAAACCATTCACAATTTAACGCATAATTTTTCGTTAGTTTATAAACATCAATGTCGAATCGTCAAATTGTGAACTACGATCAAATCGGCATAATACAGAACGCAAGCACAAGCAAAACGTGAACGTTACGTGGTGAAACAAATTTTCCGTACGTGCAGAAGTAACACGCGTTAACTTTGCTACAGTCGCTCTTGAGGGAGAAAACTTGGAACCTCAAATAGTCCAAGAAGACCGCGTTCACGAGTCTGATATGTATGGAGAGAACTTGGAACCTGCACCAGTCCGATACCATGAGGGAGAGAACTTGGAACCTCAAACAGACCACGAGGATTTGGGATTTGCACCAGTCCGAGATCATGTTCATGAATCAGAGCTCCTTTGTGATGACACTGATGACCCCACAGATTTATTTTATGATGCAACGTTACGTTACAACTTGCGCGATCGCAGCGAAATACGAAGGCCTGAACGATTCGAAGACTACGTGTGCATTACAGAGGCGAATCCGTCGAATTTTGCTGATGCAGCGAAACGTAATGACCTTGAGTAATGGCGGAATGCGATGGAAAGTGAAATGAAGTCACTAAAGAACCTCAACGTGTGGACGGCCTGTGATCTGCCGAAAGGGAAAAAAGGAAGGGTTCTTCGAACAAAAAGAAATCCAGACGGCTCAATCCACAGATACAAAGCACGGCTTGTCGTGAAGGGCTTTAAACAGAGAAAGGGAATTGACTATGATCAGACCTTTAGCCCTGTCGCTCGCCTAGCAACCGTCAGAGCACTATTGAGTGTCAGCGCACAGGAAAATATGTACCTCGTCCAATTTGACGTTGCTACAGCTTTTCTCAACGGAAAACTTGAAGAGGATATTTATATGCAGCAACCCGAAGGATTTGACGATGGAACATCTAAAGTGTGGAAACTTAATCGAAGCTTATATGGCCTTAAGCAAGCTCCCAGGTGTTGGAACTCATGCTTTGAATCAATACTACTAGAAATGGGCTTCAAACAATGCGAGGCTGACTGTTTTCTATACACCAAGGAAATAGATAACAACAAACTATTGATCACATTGTATGTGGATGATGGATTAGTAGCAGCAACCAAAGAAGAGTTAGCGAATTAATTTTTAAATGATTTGAGAAAACGATTGCATATTACGACAAAACCTGCGTCGTATTATTTAGGATTAGAAATCGTGAGAAAAGAGGATGGCTCTATCTTTATAAATCAAGAAGCTTACGCAAAGAAGGTCCTGTAACGCTTTGGAATGACAGAATGCAACCCTGTCACGACACCAATTGAAAATGAAACTTCTTATTCAGGAAAAGTCCAAACTGAAAAGATGGAAAAGTTTCCATACAGAGAAGCCGTTGGTGCTTTGGCTTATTTAATGGTCGGGGGTCGTCTGGATATTGGGTCAAGAGCACGTGCTCCTTTGGAATCCAGTAAAAAGCGCACCAACCCGCAATACTTGAAGGCTTTAGTAATGCGGACCATGAAGGAGATCGTAACACTAGCCGATCTACTACAGGTGTGCATGCAGGAGGCGTTATATCTTAGCTCAGTCAGCAGCAAGCATCGGTTGCTATTTCTAGAACCAAAGCAGAGTTAGTTGCAGCAAGTGAGGCAGCTAAAGAGCTGGTTTGGCTGTTCATTTAGCTCATAACCCTGAATTCCACAAGCGCACCAAACATATTCGCTTTCGGCATTTTTATTGCAGGGAACAAGTCACTGAAGGCGCAATTGAAGTTAAGAGGATCGGCACAACGGAACAAGTCGCTGATATTTTGACAAAAGGATTGCCGCTGCCTAGATTCTCATATCTGTGTCAGGCCTTATGAATTAGAGTGTTGAATAAGGGAAAGTGTTAAAATAGTTTTGATACCTTAGTATTCAAACTCAATTGTCTATGGATTTTAAGAGAGGACAATTTGTTGTCAGTGTCACTCGTTGTCATAATATATTCTATCAAATAAATAAATCGTGTTTTAGTGTGGTGAAACTAATTTTCCGTACGTGCAGAAGTAACACGCGTTTACTTTGCTACAGTCGTAATACTTGTAAGGTTTTTTTAAAAAAAATACAAATAAATAAATATTACGGGACAATCTTACACAAATCAACCTAGGCTCACGGTAAGCTCAGTAAGGCTTGTATTGTGGGTACTAGGCGATGATATATATAATAGATACATACAAATAGATACTTATATACATATATAACATCCATAACTCAGGAACAAATATTCGTGATAAATACACAAATAAATGCCTTGACCGGGATTCGAACCCGGGACCTCCAGCTTCGTAGGCAGCGTCACTACCCACTGGGCTACGGAGGCCATTAAACAAAATATGCAAGACCTTATATTACATAAAATATTTACATTAAAATAATCTTCTTATCCCTATCGGTTGATTAAAAATACATAGTGATTTCAAATCTAAGTAAATTATGTTTCATGAAAATTTTCGAAAGGCTATCAAACATTTGAAGAGTACCTTGACAACTTGAGTAATCTGTACATACACTTCTTCACGTGTTTCTTGAAAGGTTTGTGTTCTAATTTTAAATTAACTTTTGCCCGCGACTTCGTCCGCGTGGAACTCGTTTATATCGAACCCCCATACAAATTTCCACCCCCCATTTCACCCCCTTAGGGGATGACTTCCGGGATAAAAAGCATCCCATGTGTGTGTCCCCCCTCGGCGTTAAAACTATGTCCATACCAAATTTCGTCTCAACCAGTTTAAGCGTTTAAAGTTAACAGACAGACTGACATATATTCATTCACTCGCATTTATAATATATATAGTATGAATAAGTATGGACAACAGGTTCAGAGACATCTACAATTGCTGCATTAAAACTTACTTCGGCATCAGTACTGCTCTTGTTGAAGCAGACAGTCCTAAAAGCACTAAGCCAATTACTATGCAAAAGCATTCTGAAAAGAAAGCCACTTTTCCTTAACACAAGCAGAAAGTTTGACAGTATGCAGGCGGATGCAACTTTGATGTAAAATTTAAATGAGTAGCCCAGGTACTTTAATTTTCTTTGCAAACTTTCCAGGATTTTCCGACTGGAATTAATTCCTTTAATGATCAATTTGAATTTTAAAATTCATTCGATTTAATGCAACGCGATTCAAGAGTTTTAGTGCTCTTGGCGTATCGGTTTTTATTCACTTTCGCAAAAGGATTCTTAGTTACAAGAACACAGATTAATTCAACAGTACTTGAGCAGTATTCCTTTGCTATCAGTAAGCATAGATCTTCTCCGATGGATAGTCTAAGCAGTGTGAAAAGAATTTATGTAAAGGGCTTTTCATAACAAGTGCGAGTCGGACTCGCGCACGAAGGGTGCCGTACCATTATCAATAAAAATATTAATTTTATTCTGTTTTTAGTATATTTGTTGTTATAGCGGCAACAGAAATACATCATCTGTGAACATTTCAACTGGAACTATCACGGTATCAGTGAGATACAGCCTGGTGACAGACAGACGGACGGACAGCGGAGTCTAAGTAATAGGGTCCCGTTTTACTCTTTGAGTACGGAACCCTAAAAACGTTTCTTCTTTTATTAGCTATTGTTCAAAAACGTGATTCTTCACTACTTTCATTCATCACCTAAGTTGTTATTTTTACTCAAAAGCGTTTCTTTTTATTCGCAAAGTGTACAACATTCTTCACAATAGCTACTACATTTCTTATTCAGCACCGAATACTCTAGGTCTGTTAAGATTAAACAATGTGCTGAAAAGTTGTAGTGAAGAATCTCGTTTGTGATCATTTTCTAACAGGCAGAAACGCTTGTATATAAAGCCTAGCGTAATTACTACACTGCATAGATTTTCCATCGGAAAAGATATACATACCTATCTAAATACGTAAAAAAAAAAAATTGTGAATAATAACGAATGTGGTGAACTGCTGTTGTGAAGACTTGTGCTTGTGAACAATCGTGACTAGGGTGAAACGCTTGTGTGTAAAAATAAGAGCTGTGAAGGATAACTAATGTGGCGAAGTGCTTTTGTAAATAATTGTGTTTGTGATCAATTGCGACTATTGCTTTTGTGTAAAGCCTAGCATAATTACCGTATAACAAGGTGATAAACAATTTTTGTACTATAAGTTCTTCTTTTGTGCAATAAAGATTAAATAAATAAATAAACAAGGCTAAACATGTTTCGGCGGTTCACGTTGAAAAAATAACTTGAGTGAGGCACATAAAACTATTTTTATTTTAGATTATATTGATATTTTAAATGAAAAAACTCAAGGTTAAAAGTGTAAAGGATACACTGTATTACACGTGTATTCAATGATTCTAAAAAAAACCTTAAGCGACCTGAATTATCTAATTATCAATTTAAACGGATTCAGTCGACCCGTTGACCACGAGCGCAGGAAAGGTATTGAATTCGAAATCGGGATGTATTTCATACATAATAGACGCGATTAAATCCGTTTCAATTGTTTTATCTAATGAGTAAAAATCGCGTAAACCGTAGACAATACAATCTCAATGAAAAACATTTTTTGAATTTATTTATTTATCGTATGGTGGTTACACACTGGTACATTTAAGTATTCGTATCGATCTCGTTGGTAGAGTGCGCGCTGCGAGGTTTAGAAGGAACAGTGCAGGCAGCCGAATTTGTTGTTCTTTTAGCACCACCCGGATGTCACGTGAAGGGTTTCCAGGGTTATTCCTACGGACGTAGAACAACAACGACCTCCTAACAAATGAAAATAATTTTCAAATGAAAATCAAGGAATACAAATTCAATCGTACCTTCTTCATGTCCAGTCGAAATGTTAAAATTAATCAAGTAAATAAACATAATAATAACTTAACGCATTTATCCGAATTTACTTTCGAAACACAACTGATTTACAGCGCTCTTACTGTCACTGTCACACTTACAGTGGAAGTAAGAGAGGTTTGAAGTTTGAATTACGGCAGTTATTTGGATTGATATCGAATCTCCGTTCCGAGCTGGAAGTTCGCTTTGCGCTAGTTAATGAACGTGATTTGATAACTTATTGCACATTATTCAATCATTGAGAGCAATTGTAATGTTGCTTTTGAAAAGAACGATTGTCGGCGCGTATAGACACGGCTGGTGGCTCATGACCCAGGCTGGCTTGATGATGTGGATGGCAGGTTGAAGATTTCTTGATTTAATTTGACGAAGGTGGCGGTTCAGCGAATTAAATGTTTTTAATTCGGTATTTTTCTACATAGTTTTAGGTATGCGTGAATTTAACGTTATATAAAAAGGGCAAGTAAAAAAGTAGGTAAAAGATTATGAGGCGAAAGTCGAAGTGCGAGTCATCTTTCACGTCCGGTATCCCCATTGGCGCTTGAAGGGATGACGATCTAACATGCGATTGGCTGCCGATCACGTCATATCTGCCTCTGATTGGCCGCTGGGCTATTCCGCGATTCGTGACGTCATGGAAGATGCACCGTGTCTCTAGGCGTGCGCTGTCGCTTGCGCATTGGTTAAAGTTCATCGTCCGCCATCAGCTGATAGGCGCGTATTCAAAATGCGCCTTAACAACGATAAATAACAAATTAAATATTGAAACTGTTTAGAAGCTTCCAGCTAAAACAATAAATTCAGGCGACGTAGGATGACAGTGCACAAAATGCTGGTTGCTAAGCTAATTATTGAACTATAAATATTATAGTGCGTGTTGTTAGAGGATTCCGTCGAACAAATACTTCACTTTTGGATACCGGCGCCATATTTTGGTATGTTGTTAGGCATGTCACCTGAATTCCAAAACTGCCGGGAGACAGTATCTAAGGAGTCTAACGGCAGCCCCCGACGATTTTTTGTGCTTTTGTAATTATGTACCTACCTACACTTCTTTTTGTACTTATTCATTTTAAAGTCGAGGGTTTTTCAAAAAATTATTTAATTATTTTCCAATAACATTCGTCGTGGGTTTTTTAAATTTTTTTAATTTTGTTTTTTTTGTTGTACATTTTTGTTTCTATGAAAGCGGTAAGGATTCTATTGGTAGCTTTAAATTAACTCTTAGACAATAAAAAAAATACTTATTTTTTCTTAACTTTCAAGGTCCCTTATGATTTTATGATTTTAATTTCCTTTTTATGATTTAATTATATTTTAAATATTCATACTTTTTTACAATAATTGTATGGTTTAATATCCATTTAGCAACACTACGTTATCAATTTTAACATGAGTCTACACCCCTATTGGATCTGACAAACTGGTTAAATTAGGTATGTAATCAAGTCTTCTATGTTGATTTTCATCTAGCTCTAAGAGCAAAACGTAAACTCAAAAACAGAAATTAGAACCTACATTCGTATCAGGAAAGGTTCATATTTTAACGTCGATATTTTATGTTTTTATAGATGATAATCTCAAATCATTTTTATCTTATGTATTTTTCGAAAAGCTTGTTTGACAAAATCTGAATTTTATCAAAAAAATATCTTCGTTTTATTTTGTGCCTAGGATCTGGCATTTTATTGCGAGTTTATACTTGAAATCAGTATTTGCACTGGGTTAGACTAGTAATGAATCCGGTTGTTTACTTACTTTAAGAAGACAACCCTACTTACTCGGTCTAAGAACGAAGCATCCTATTCTCGTTCAATTGGTGAAAAAAAATCAACTTGGATTGGTCTGGTAGGTCCTCTAATTCCTTCAATTTAGTGTAACTTATCTTTTTTGCACTGCCCTGTGTTCTGGGCTCTGACATTCTCGCTCATTTCATCGGTTTGTCCCGCTCACACGCTGCTCGAATACAACTGAACTAAGAGGATCTAGTTCCTGTCGATCCGCGACGAAAATTATTTCCAAAGTCCTTAGTTCCTGACCGACTTAAGCCTACAACACAGTAGACACAGTTACTTCAATTAAACAGGGTACTTTGTGATTTATTTTCTTGGGCACGGTTTAATTTGGTACCTAGTTAAAAGAAAATCTTTGACTTTACCCAAATTAATATTGGTTTCGGTTAGAAGAACACATTTTGCATAATCAAACAGTCTTGTAGGTACCGCTTCACTCAAGTACCAGTTACATGTTGTAGGCCGAATGGGGAGAAACAAGAAAGTTGCAAACAAAGACCAACAAAATATCTCGCGCTGACTCGTCTACAAGAAAATCTTGGGGCCACTAAATTGTGAAACCTACATATTTTAATAGGAACTTCTTGATTTCAATTATTTTTGTACGATCATTATACCATATTTTTGAAGTGGATACTTCTTTGCTCGCGTTCTTGTATAAGGGTACATTTCAAAATGTATCACGTGACTTCCGTTATAACTTTTTGTAGAGAAGCCTAATCTGATTTCAAATAATTGTTTGTTACATGTTTTAATCCTTCTTTATTTGCCATTAGTTGTTAATCACAAAATATTATTTAGTTTTTGGCGGACATGAAAATAATGCTGAAATAACCGCCATTTACAATGTATCGCGAGTCAGTCAAATGAACTACGTCAGTCAATGTTGCCATATATACCTACCGATTTATCTGTAGTTATACAGATTTTAGTGAATTAATTCAGATATATATTTTACGGGTACAGCCAACAAAGAAGTATCCACTTAAACTTAATTAACGGTTGTATCTCCGACACAACACGGTTTTTTTCTAGCAAGATTAGAATGATAGATGTCACTTCATGATAGCATGTAACTTTGTAAGGCGGTAAGCGAAATTCATATTTTTCCAAGGGACAAATATTGCTTGTAAAAATTAAATCACGTCTAATATGCGAAGCTTACATAGATTTGATTTCAAATCAGTTAGTAAAAGGTAGGTACGTAATATTGACTTATCTTCTTAAGTGAAGGTCATTAGGTCATTCATTACCTACAATGTTGTACAATGTGCCGTGTGGTGCCAGCGGACTAGAATGTCATCACCCCATATCTCCCCGTGGGTGTCGTAAGAAGCGACTAAGGGGCTCTTTCTTTCGTGACATGCCATAATGCATACGCTGAAGCGTTGGCAAGTCACTGCATTCTCAGCCTCCATCAGTCGTATCGGTTACACGATCCACTGATGCCAGGGGGCTGGGAACGAGAGAGTGGGTTTGTAAGAGCGCAACGATTTACCTACTATAATCTCATCACGCGCAGATGATCCTAGCAAAGTTTAACTGGACACCGAGACTAAAGTCCTTCGGTGGTGGGGTTCTGGACTACGATGTGTCCGGGCCTTAGTTGACACTCTGCACGGAGGCGGTCAGACGAGAGTGGTTGCTCCTTGGACTCGACAGAGGCGAGAGGACAGGTTCGGCAGCACGTCTGACGGAAAAGCAGCCCTATTTAGGATCGCTCTGCTTTCCCCAATCAAGAGAAGGGCCTAGAAAAGGTGGCCTAAACATAGTCCGTCTCGCTCCTCACCCAGATGTCAACCGCGGGCGTCTGGTCATCGAACACACGCGGTCGAAATAAGAAAAATAAAATTATTTAAAAAAATCTGTGTATCGGAGCATGGAATGTCCGAACACTCTTGGACGCTGACGCAAACTTGTGCCCTGAGAGGAAAACGGCTCTTATTGCTAAATAACTGGGCCGATATAATATTGACATTGCGGCAATCAGCGAAACCCACCTTAGCGATAGTGGAGAGCTTTGTGAGCAATTAGGTGGATACACTTATTACTGGCATGGAGAACCTGCCTGCGAGAGGGCTTCGAGTGGAGTGGGCTTTGCTATACGCAACGATATAGCGAGATCATGTGAGAGTGATCGCCTAATGACACTTTGGCTTCAAATTTCATCGTCGAGGTTCCTTCATCTAGTTAGCGTATATGCTCCCACGGTGCCCTCTTCAGACGACGACAAGTACAGATTTTATCAAGAGCTCCGTCAGGTCCTCGCTTATATTCCCTCGTGTGACAAAATAGTTCTGTTAGGAGACTTTAATGCTCGGGTGGGCGTAGAGTTTGAGGTTTGGAAAGGTATCCTTGGATGCAACGGTGTCGGAAACCGGAACTCTAATGGACTGGACCGTTTGACGCTGTGTGCAGAGTTTGACCTGTGTATTACAAACACTTTCTTTCGACTGCCCGAAAAGTATAAGACCTCGTGGATGCACCCGCGACCCAAGCACTGGCATCTTTTGGACTATGTCATAGTACGTAAGAAGGACATCAAAGATGTCTTTATCACAAGATCTATGAGAGGTGCCCAGGGCTGGACTGCCCATCGCTTAATTCGGTCTAAATTGAATATCACCATAAAAGCACCACGTAGAGCATGCCTCCGCACTTCTACTAGGCTTGATACTAACAAACTCGTCCACAACAACCAACTTGGGAGAGAACTTGAGGCGGCCTTTAGCAGTGCACCATCTCCACCTGAGCCTGAGTCTGTCGAAGTGAAATGGCGTGGTTTTGCCACGAAAATGTACGAGTGCTCCCTCAAGACTATCGGAAGACCTACCAAAAAGAAGGACTGGTTTGACAAATCCCAATCCCGAAAGCATGAGGCTTGTAGAGGAGCATAGGGCCTAACTCAGATCTACATCAAATGCTGAGAATAAAAGGGCTGCCCAGTGGCTTTTAAAAGCGAAAGTGCGTGAGCAAAAGGATACGTGGTGGGTTGAACAAGCTAATGAAGAAGAAATCAGCATAATGTTGTAGTTATGCTGATACAAACCAAATAATGGGCAGGTACTTTCAGGGCATCCAAGCTGTTTTTGGCCCTAAGTGCAGGAAAACAGCACCTATATATTCAAGGGACAAGGAAAGACGTCTCACAAATAAGCATGAAGTGCTAGCCCGTTGGGCGGAACACTTCAAAGACGTCTTAAACCCTGTCACCCAAAGTGTTGATATTACCTACGTGCAAACCTTAAAGAACCAGCCTATATCTGACAACCTTGCTCTCCCACCAGACTATAATGAATATATTTCGGCAGTGAAAAAGCTTAAAAATAACAAGACACCAGGATCAGATAGCCTTCCGGCAGAGATTTATAAGTACACCGGACCGAACATTAACCACAGGCTGTTTGAACTGATGCACAGGGTTTGGGAATTGGAAACTGTTCTTCAAGACTGGAAAGATGCCTCGATTTGTAAACTTTTTAAAGGTAAGGGACAGGTTTCTGATTGTAGTTTTTATCGAGGTATTTCCCTTTTTTCCGCTGCTGGAAAAATCATGGCGCATATTCTCAACAGTCGTCTAAGTCGTCTAGCAGAACAGGTTTTGCCAGAGAGTCAGTGCGGTTTTCGACCATATAGGGGTACTGTAGATGCCATATTTGTCGTTAAGCAAATCCAAGAAAAGAGCTTAGAACAAAATCGTCCCCTTTATATGTGTTTTGTCGACCTCGAAAAGGCGTTTGACCGAGTACCGCGCGAAGCCCTGTGGCTGGTTTTACAAAAAACTGGGTGTCCTGAGAAATTCGTTAATCTTGTAAAACAGTTTCATGACAATATAATGGCCAAAGTCCAGCATGAAAACGAATTCTCAGAACCATTCCCAGTAACCGGTGGTGTAAAACAAGGGTGTATAATGGCCCTAACACTCTTTGCCTTATACTTTTCCGCGGTGCTTGAGGATGCACTTCTTGGTAGCTGTAGACAAATTCAGCTAAATGTTCGTGCTGACAAAAGTGTATTTGACCTATCTCGTTTCAAGTCTAAGAAAAACACCAGCAAACTCTCAGAACTCGAAGTCCTCTATGCCGACGACGTGTGTCTAATGGCTGATAGTATGGAGACGCTTCAATCCTACATGTGCCATAGATTTGGTATGGTTATCAGCATATCCAAGACACAAGTGCTTAAACAACCAGCCCGTAATTGTGAAGTAGACACTTCTGATCTCACTGTTGAAGGAAAACCAGTTAACGGAAGTGTCATCTTTTAAGTATCTTGGTAGCCAAATCAGAAGAGACAAAAGACTGGCTTCAGAGATCCCATCTAGAATTGCTAGAGCTGCCTCTACTTTTGGTCGACTGACACATGATCTTAAGCTACAGACAAAGTTGTCAGTGTATAAAGCCATGGTACTTCCGATTCTCTTGTATGCTTCGGAAACCTGGTGTCTGTACAAAGGCGACATTCACTTGCTGGATACGTTCCACCTACGGTGCTTGCGCTCTTTTCTAAGAATAAAGTGGCAGGATCGCGTCCCCAACACGGAAGTACTGCGTCGATGTAAGATGTCTGGCATGGAAGCTTTGCTGATGAAAGGTCAGCTAAGGTGGTGTGGGCATGTTTAGCGTATGGATGATTGTAGACTACCGAAAGCCGTTCTATACTCCGAGCTATCAGCTGGCAAACGGAATCGAGGTGGGCAGCATCTACGCTACAAGGACGTGCTAAAGCGTCATCTAACTGCCTGCAAAATACCAACGCAAAAGTGGGAGAAGCTTGCCTCGTTGCGCCCAGAATGGCGCTCTTGCATCAAAACGAGCATCAAGCAATTTGAAGCTGTTCGTCTCGTCGAACTTGATGTGAGACGTCAGGCACTAAAATCGCGTCCAAAGCCCAACTACAATTATACGTACAATAGCTCTGGTCAGCTTTACTGTGCTTTCTGCGACCGAGTGTTTAAGAGTTAGTTCGGCTTCGCAAGTCATATCAGGGCTCACGCCCGCAACTAGCTAGGATCGCCATCGCCGGCCACGGCGTGGATAGCTATATATATATATATATATATATATATATATATATATAGTAGGCTCAGATTGCTCGACGTGAGGGTTAGCGATCAGGAAAAAAATGATGATATATTGTTTAACAAAAAAATAAGGTATTGCAATATAAATACCAGTATTTCATAACTGTAATAACATAGGTACCTGACAAATTGTATAGTGGCCACACATAGGACCTCCGTGCCGTGCCGCCATTTTGTATTTCGATGTCACCGCTTGTCAAATAAAAATATTTAGTACGCAGTCAGACAGTACGAGTGCCAACGCCTTGTATTTTCGTTTGAGTTCATAGTTTTGTTTTATCTACTGATCTTATTAATTTTATTTGTTTAGTATTTGATCTATTTTGTTTTGTTAATCTGTTCTCTGTTACGTCATCGTGATGCCGAAAAGAACGAAAAAAATCATGCCTAAATAGCCAGTGCCGTGAATTTATCGTTAACCTGAGCGATTATTTCAATACCGTTACATTTCCCAACAATATTACCTATACCGTCGATACTTATAGCACTAGGTTTACACTACATTCGAATAGTATTGATAGTTTGCATAACAGTGGTAGCACCTCTGGTTACGTCAGTTTGGTATCTATCATTCTAATCTTGCTAGAAAAAATATGGTATAACAGACGCCGTACGGCTTGTGAAAAGGAAAAAATGCATGAGTTAATAGAATATTATATAACTTCGTATTGTAAACTTATAAAATCTGTGCTGTATATTTTAAGGGTTCCCCAGCCAAAATGCCAAAAAAACCCCATGTCCATCTGTCCGTCACAAGCATTTTATTCAAAAACAATTTGGTGTTTGTGAATGAAGTTGGGAGTATAGGTTGTATTTTGTTAGCTTAGCCGCTACATAGATTTGTAATCAAATGTCATAAAACAAATTTTTTAGGAGGGCATTCCATATGTAATTGGATGTCAATGGTCATGTGGCACATTAATTGATAGTTCATTGAAAATAAAATAAAGTTTTTCAGAATTTTTTTACAGTAAGTGAACATAATCGGAGATAATCGCTCCGAAAGTCACAAAAATTTTAACTTTCGGAGGACTTTGTAATTGACATATATGAAAAAAATCAAGAACATAGTGCGTTTTATATACATTTAACGATTTTTTTTTGACTTAGGGTGGTCCAACGGTTTGTGAGTTATTGCAGAAAAAAAACTGCCTTCCTTAACGAAAAAGACGTAAGTGCATTAAGTTTCCTATGAATATAAGACCTTTTTTAACTTACGGTATAGGGATTTTTAATGAGGGTTAGCTGGCTAGCAGAAGGTACGGATCCCTTAATTGTGCGTGATCTGACACGCACTTAGCCGTTTTTTTTATTTCATTATGTATCAAGGAAGTTCGTGGTCTATTTCTAAATAAGACTAACACAGGACAGAACAGGAAAGAGTGGAAAAAAGACTCAAAGGAACTCAGCAGCCGCAATGGTCGATACAGACTGACGATGATGTACAGACAGATGCTAACCTCTGCCCTGTCTTGTATATTATTTTAACAACAACCAACTCACCGAATTGTCAATTTGAACCAAGCTAAGACAACAAATTCGATATTAAACTCACATTTCTTACTTTCTATTTTTTACTAATAGTCGATCTGTGTTTGATGACTTAAAACAAAGTAATGCCATTGTTTAAGATATAAAGTCCGTACCAGAGATCCCATCCGATAAAAAATACGCCTTAATAAAGTTTTTAAGTTTTCTACGCGCATTGTGTGGCTTCACTCAAGACCCATCTGCCGTTGCTGCACCCCCATTATCTGCCTCCATAAACCGCGTACAATTCCAAGCTTCTGAAATCATCACCATTTTAAACTGGTCTTCCTTCCCCCCCTTTAATCTAAGAAACTTTATATCCCGTAAGGTTTACTAGAAATGATTGGTAGTTCAGTATATAATAGACGCTCATTTTAGTACGGAACTTCATCAAAGAACTATAAATAACGGCCGATTGTTAGGTGTTCAATGTTTTCATTCTACTTAGGATAAAATTATAAAAGTCGGAGTACCTGATGTAATTTTTTGAACATAATTAGCCAGCTATCCATAACTCTATCATCTAGTCATCTCATATAAGGAAAAAAAAATCTTGTTTTCTTGGTCTGAGTTAGAAATATAAATTTATATTTTTATGAAATCTATAACTACTACGACCTCGGCCTGTTTATACCTTGGTTAGTGATTATTGCTAGTACATACAAGCAACAAGTAGAAATTGTATGAACTGTCACGAATCCTAATATAATATCCTTCCTAATATTATAAATGGACACAGAAATGGAAAATGACAACAGATGGACCATAAAGGCTACCGTGTGGAAAGGCCCAGTCACCAAAAGGAAAGACGGCAGACCAAGCAAGAGGTGGGCAGACGACATACAAGAAGTAGCAGGCAAATATTGGATGGAAAGGGGAAAGGATAGAGAACGGTGGAAGGAGCTGGGGGAGGCTTATACCCGATTAGGGATCCATATCAAATAATGTATCCAAAACGTTTTATAAATTTTACTACTTGTATATATGGAAACATAAAGGCGTAAATAAATAAATAAATTATAAATGCGAAAGTTTGGATGTTTAGAGGATTGTTATTTAATCACGCTTAAACTCGACTGAACCGATTTGGATTAAATTTAGCACGGAGATAGTTTATAGCCTGGACTAAAACATCCCGGGTCCGCGCAGACAAAGTTGCGGACGAAAGATAGCCAATAATAAAAATATGTAGCCATATGCAGTATACAGTAATGTGTATGTGTATGTATATACATATGTATGTGTGTGGCATATGTGTATGTGGGCATGTGATACCCAATTACCCATAATAGGTATCTGCGATTTTCCCATACAAACGCTCTCGACTGTTTCCTGCCTGATTTTTGAACCTAGAGCAATGATTTTTTTTTTCAAATAAGCTCAATATCATTAATATATGTATACGCCACTATGGTTTGCTTTTTTGGATCTTTTATTTTAAAGAAACTTACAGCGCCTCAAAAATCGAAAAAAGGGCTCAATTAAAACGGCTGCTAAAAAAGGCGCAGTATACAAATATCCAAAAAAACAAAACATAGCGGTGTAGATTATTTCTTCCTCTTGCAGTTTCCAAAATTTTATGATGGTTCGTTGCGTTTTGGAGGAGGAAACAGTCGAGAGCGAAACCTCGATTTTTGAGTTTTTTGCGTGGGTATTTTAGTTTGAGCTGCAGTTTTCCTTACCGCATAGACAGCTCCCGGCGGCGCCCGCAACAGCGCGACAGAAACGACAAAAAATTGACATTTCAAAAGTTGCTCAGCTAGGCATTGCTCTTAAAAGGGGTAGAGTTGACGAAATCGCCTTTTCAATAGATAGACCTAGATTGATTACGTTTATTATTTTATCTACACTGGTATTACTAACTAATCAATGCAACGGTGTCACCAGCCGGCCGGAAATTTAACGTTGTGCACTAGAGCCTAAAAGCCATTTATGCAGCCCACGCGCAACACCAAGACGGACTACGAGCATGATGGGGAGATTGCCTGACTCGTCTCATGGTGAGCCTCGGCAAGCCACGGCCCGTCAACATTAGCAATATCTTTGGTCGCGAGACGACATGCGAAAACGGTATCAGTATCTTTTAGCAGTGTGAGTTTTCTAACTACCCGCACTTGGCTTTTGTTATTATTGAGTTGTAAAAAAATATGTATAGCTGCAACAGTACAATTTAATTATTGTTCAATCGTGGGGTGAAATAGTAAATGGAATATGATGTTTTCGTTAATAAGTAAAGAATTCACGTGACAGGTAATAAATACATTAATTTATTATTTATTAATTTTATTATTTAAAATGCTCACGGCCTTATTGAACAAAATTAAGCCAACCACTCTACATATTACTCCTCCGCTGTTGAGAATAATGAAGGTATAAGCCTCATTAGCAAACTCGCTATAAGTATCAGCACACAACAGACATTCTTCGTTACCAATTAAGTAAAGTTGCGTTTACTGAAAACGTGATCACGCAATTTTGTATCTTAAGGTGATACCTTTAAGGCACTTCTCATGCGCTTGCGTAATATATAAGAACTAAGAGCAAGAAGTGAATTCACGCTCGACTCCTAACAAGATAAAACAAAATACAATCGCACATGGCACCGTGCACGATCTAATTGTATATTTCTTGTTGCAGTCTCAATTTACAGATATAGTTCCTGGAAAGGGCTTGAATTAAGAAAAGGATTTAATCGTCCGAGAGGGTTTTTTGGAAGAGTGTCGATGCTACACCGAATTGTCCTATTTTTAACCCACTTCAAAAAAGTAGGGGGTTATAAAATGTTCCACTGTATGTAGTAGGTATATTTTTTATTTTTTAGGTTTGTTCACAGATTTCTCCGTCAATTGTGGACTGATTTCCAAAATTCATTTTTTAATCGAAAGAGTATAATCCTGAAGTGTTCCCATTGTCACCAAGTCAGGATCTGAAGATGGCATGCCAGGGACATTACGGACAACCCTCACATTTTATAGGCGTGTGTACTAATTTAGGTATTTTCTATTACGAGTATACTGTATTTACTAATGATGATGAACCGATTTGGATTAAATCCTCAAAAATGTAAAGTACGTCAAAGATTCTGACATGATTCCGTTGAAGTAGCAACTAATGAAGTGTTAATTCTGAGATCCTTGAGGAATCGACTTTGGGTTTTTTAACAATCAACGCATATGCTCTCAGAGAGCAGTTCATGTGGTAAATAAATTGGAAAGGAAATGTGAAAATTTACATGTACCTCTATGGCTTGGCGAAGTACTGTATTGAAGTCGGTTTAAACTATATGTTTAAAGTAAATTATGTTATTCGATATGCATGAAGTAACAGATGATTATTTTAAGTGGTCTTGGTGGCGAATTAAATGATAAGGATTTACCTTACCATTTAATTCAAGTAACTTTGTACGGAACCCTCGGTGGGCGAGTCCAAGTCGCACTTGTCCGGGATTTTTAAAAACTGTTTCAAAAGAAGACATATTTTAGCAACTTACTTCTTTCTTACTTCCACAAGAATTCAACGAGAAAGGTCGATCACGTAACGCATTGTACGCGCGTCAGGTAGATCTAAACATGCCACTTTTTATATGGAAATATGACAGTTAAATTGTCCTAACGCGCGTTCTAAATGTTACTTTATCACCCCTCTTTAGAGGAGAATAGCCGGACATACGATTTTTTTTTGCTTAAATTGAAACGGAGAGCTTCGTTCGCTTCGCTCGCTTGTTCTATTAATTTATAATAATAGAGTCTTAATAGATAGTAGACTCGACTATCTATTAGACTTTAAAAAAATAAAAATAAATATTGGGACGTTTGTTACGGCGATATTACAAACTGTCAAACACATACTCGTATGTCTAATTAATTTCACCTCCGTCAAATAATTTTCGGTCTTTCACGGTGGGTATTCCAAACCGTTGAAAATGGAATAAATCATTTTTAATTTGATTGCACGAGAAGCTAGATAGTTTAATGCAAACATAGAGAGTTACTGGCGCCATATTAACGTTCTGTCTCTAGAATCCGGTTACAGCAGCTACGAATGTAGCGACTCAGCAACGGGCCGTACCTCGGATGTTATCTCATGGCCTCGGCCTACTTGCCCTTAGCACCTAGGTCATTCAGAGAAAGGTTTTCAATTTTAAATGATAAAGACATAACTCTTTTTTATGACCACTGCTTGGCGTAAAATATGTAGTATGAGGATCAGTACTTAGTTTCAGTGTCCTGTACGGAACCCCACTTCGGCTTGACTACAATTGTGTCCACTTGTGCACAGCTTTGGTAATTTGTATGTTAATCCTTCCCTGTCGAAGGGACTCGTCTGAAAACCAGCGCAAGGCTCCAAGCCTTGCACATGCTGAGACGAGCACCCATTGCCCAATCCAACGCAATTGAGTACTTTGAGTTTTAATTCTAAGATATTGTTTAAGTTTTTTAAATGTACTTATGTTAAAAGTTGTATTTTGTGTTCTTTTTGGCAATAAATTTATTTGAATTTGAATTTGAATTTAATGCGTTTGTACAAACCTCGATCCATACCATTGCTACCTACCTATTCTACATATATAGTATATAATAGTTTTTCGACCTCTCGAGATGAGAAAAGGTTCGAAGTGGTGATATATCCCCGTCTATCAAATCAAGTTGAATGTCATGGAAAGAATGCAGGGTAGTTGCAATAATAAAGGATAAACGTGGATTAGGACACATCATTTGTAAGTTTTTGGAGGTATAAATTACAGGTAATAATATGTCTGATGTTCGTTAACTACCCTGTTTGCAGGTTTGCCATATACATACGTCAAAATGTATACGAATTGGCAGCATAAAGCTATGCCAATCCCAAACTCATAGATACAACATTTATATTATTTCTTTCTTTTTCACTCTGTGGGTCGCGGTTCATATAAATGCTCAGAATAGTTATCCCGAGCGTATATGTATAGGTCTGCGCGGTAACTCAGGGATTCGTATGTATGTTCCTCTCCGCAGGTCACATATACCAGAATAATAGTACAATTAACATGCACAAGAACATAATTTTCCATTTAATTCATAAGATAAATTGCTGTTGTACAGTTCACTTCTTTTGTGCCATAACTATTTAGACGTCCTTGTTTTCCACTAACAATGCTAGTCTGTGATTTATTTGCCGGTGACAATGGACTGTAGAAATTACCTACACTACTTTTTATCTACCTAGGATACCTTGGAATTGCACTTGTAATAAATAAAAGAAATTTCATTAAGTTTTTTTATAAATTATTTTAAGTGAACGGTTAAAAGTAAAACAAGCTACAGTAATTTTCGTTTAATTAACAATTATCTTCCTTGATTATATCGGCAGCTTTTTCTGCAATCATTATTGTAGGTGCATTTAAGTTAGCTCTAACAATCTGAGGCATAATTGAAGCATCTATTACCCTTAGTTTCTTTATACCATAGACTCTCAGTCTAGCGTCAACTACCGCTTCGGTGTCCCAACTAGGACCCATTTTGCAAGTACCAGCAGGATGGAATATGGTAGTCGTATAATGTGTCAATAAACAAGTAAAATATTCATCAGTACCCCAGAGGGAATCTTCACAACCCGGTAAAGGGACTTTTATAAAATAAGCACCATTTTCTGTAAACGTAGGAGTATGTTCTAAAGTAATAGCGTATCTAATAGCAGATATTAAAACATTTAAGTCGTTTTGCTCAGTAAAAAATCTTGGATATATTAACGGTGGACCAAAAACAGGATCAGTGTGGTTAAGCGTTATATATCCTCGACTTTTAGGACACAACAAGAGAGGTTTGACTGATAAACCATTATAGTATGCCAAAGGAAATATATTGCTTGCATAAGATGATGGGGGATCAGCGTATACATCTTGTATATTTCTTCCATCAAAGTGAAACTGAATGTCAGGTAAGCCTTGTTCCGCATGATCTGTTTTGATAAAAGCTACTGCATTCAAAGTACTAGTAGAAGCTAAAGACCCATTTTTGTGAGATGGCTGATTATAATAATCGTTAACCGCTTTAAGTAATTGCGGACCATCAACAGAAGTAGCTGTTTTGTTCGAAAGGGCGATAAGCAATCCATGAGTTGTGACGTGATCTTGCAGGTTTTGACCCACTTTAAGATTTGATAACACGGTTATATCATGTTTCTCTAAAATCTTTTTAGGTCCTACACCAGATAGCATCAGTAATTTTGGAGAATTGATGGCACCTGCACTTGAAATAACTTCTCTAGCGGCATATGCAGTTAACACAGCTCCATTTTTGGTGTACTTTACTCCAAAAGCAGTTTTAGTGGCTGGATCAATGATAATTTTTGTAACAAACGCCTGAGTCACTATTTTTAAATTTGGCCTAAAGTGACGCACAGGCCTAATATAGGCTGAATTTACGGATAATCTTTGACCATGCTGGGAAGTTGATTGAGCTATGTCCGTTCCGAATTGGTTAAGCCCATTGAAATCTGTGGCCGGTAGGCCTTTTTCTTTGAATGCCTGCACTAACATAGGAACGTTTTTGTCGATAAATGGAAATCGTTCTACATTAAGAGGTCCGCCTTTAGAATGATAGATTTTGTCGTACGATTCGAAGTTTCGGTTGTTTTCCGCTTTCTTGAAATACGGCAGGACCTGAAAAGTAAAGATTGACTTGACTATTCATTCATAAATGTTTTCTTTTTAAAGTTAGTATCTAGAGTTCTTAGATCGGGATTACTATTTACTTAGGTTTTCAGTCTATTTACGCACATTTAGGTTAAATTTAAACAAGTACCCAAATGTGCAAATGCTTTATAGCATTAGGTTCACCTTTTGTACTAAGTTCTTCTTTTTAAAGATGAAATAAATATATAAATGTGTTTATAAAAATGATATTTTTACCTCCCGATAACTCCAACCGGGGTTCCCGGCGGCCGTCCATCCGTCATAGTCAGATCTGTTGCCTCTCATGTACACCATGTAGTTTACCGCACTTGAGCCACCCATGGTTTTACCTCTGAAAATATGCAAGTAATCACTGATGTTAAAAAATATCCATTTTATAATTACCGGCTTTGACGCCATATCTCATAGGTGGCAACATAATATACACCACTAACTTTAGCACATGAGTTTCTTTATGTAAAATTTATTTATTTAAACTTTATTGCACAAGTAAAAAAAAGCGGTCAAGTGCTTCGTCAAGGGTTCCGTAAAATAAATTGCGGTTTACGATTTATGACGTATTAAAAAAAACCTACTTACTAGATCTCGTTCAAACCAATTTTCGGTAGAAGTTTGCATGGTAATGTATATCATATATTTTTTTTAGTTTTATCATTCTCTTATTTTAGAAGTTACAGGGGGGACGACACACATTTTACCATTTTGGAAGTGTCTCTCGCACAAACTATTCAGATTAGAAAAAAATGACGTTAGAAACCTCAATGTCATTTTTGAAGCCCTATTCATAGATTAGATAACCTACACGTATGGGTTTGATGAAAAAAAAATTTTTGAGTTTCAGTTCTAAGTATGGGTAACCCCAAAAATTTATTGTTTTTTTTCTATTTTTGTAAGAAAATCTTAATGCGGTTCACAGAATACATCTACTTACCAAGTTTCAACAGTATAGCTCTTATAGTTTCGGAAAAAAAGTGGCTGTGACATACGGACGGACAGACAGACAGACAGACATGACGAATCTATAAGGGTTCCGTTTTTTGCCATTTGGCTACGGAACCCTAAAAAGTACAAAGGCGGACTTAATGCCCCAACAGCCCCAAGGCATTTTTTATTTCTTATTCGCATTCACGTAATGATTACTTAGTCAAAAGTTTTTATTTTTATTGTGCGCGTATCGGTTATAAATTTGACGTAATAGGTACCTACTTGTTATGTTATTTGTAGCAGTAAGATGGAAATACAGGAAATAAATATTTAAATGTGTGTATTGTGTATTACGCTAGCCTTGTGCAATTGTGATAAATGAATACCTTGTCCAACTACATCTCTGCCCCTTTAGTGCCCGGCAGCTCAGGTCTTCAGGTTGCGTCTTATAATCCCAGTCGATGCTGGAACCAGTCAATGCCGGTGCCGCCGCAGGCACACTGGTCACTTCAGGTTCTTCAGGGCCTGCTTCTAGAAGAAGGATCTGGAAACACAGCAGGAATTTGGGCTTTCAAAGCTGCGTCCACACTATTGACGTCTCACCAGACCGCATCATGTTTGTTAGTATGGAAAGTTAGGTATTTTGTACACGAACTTGTATTGTAGGTAACGTGAACAGCTGCCTACCACAGGAATTGCATATCAAGAGTAGGTTTGTCATGCTGTTTGTTCCTTGTAATCTTACTGTGAAGATGGAACCTTGTTAATCAAGTAAAATATTGTTATACTGATAAAGCTGAAAATTCGAACTTTGGTGGGAAAGACCAAGAATCAATCCCCGTACTCATTATTTTATTGCCACGTATTCTACAATTTCTACTAAATAGTTTTGGTGTCTGGCAATGAGAATTGCTTTGTAAAATAAACAATAGTATGATATCATATTACCTTCCATTGCTTAACTTCAGACAATCGATTAGCCAGGACACATCCCGCCGATCCAGCACCCACTATGATGAAGTCATATTCTTCTCGCACTCTTCTCTTTTTTTTCTGTGCTTGATTAGCCTGTACTTCTGCCTTAGCCGAATATTTAAAACACTTTTTGGCATTCATTAATTGTAAAACGGGACGTTTTCCCATAACTCTCCTTTTTAATTTCAAATTCCTCGGCTCTAATTCTTGGCGTGGCTCTTTAGAACTGATTTCAATGCCGGAAAGCGGAGCTTCAGTATACGGGTCGCTTACAGGGTATGCCTGATCGTCTCTTGAACGGTTGAAGAGTTGTGCAAGAAGTGTCAAATACAGAAGTCCTGTTTGGGAACATTGAGTCAACGGTGCGGTCGTGTCAGCACAAATTTGACTGATGTCGGGTGGTATCCATTGCGAGCCCATCGTCTTATTCAACTTCACTGAACATTCAAAGTCACATTGGCATAGGACTGGTAAATTTTAAGTGATTGCGAATATCCGAGTAAGGGTAAATGGGAGGCTTTTATTGTTTTCATTAGATGTTTCATGAGTCAAACCTGTAATGTCAGCTAATTGCTAAACCTTATCTTCATGGTTCAGTGACGACTATATTGTGACTTGTTAAAATACGGAACTACGAGTAGGTCTGCATTTCACAATGCGTTGCGATGTATGGAGTGTAGAAATTGGAAACGTATTGGTTCGTGCGCTCCCTTACGTCAGAGCATAGCTTAATGTAAAAGCTAAAAAGACGAACCAATACGACTCCAATCTAATACCAAAATGTTAGTTACACGTGTTAAAATAGAGCCTTTGATAAAGGCGCATTTTGTTTAAAGTATTTAAAGGCCCACGTTATTTATAGGTACTCGGTATTCAGGTATTACGGTAACGTATTCCGAAGTAATTTCTTAATTTAGTTTTCATCACACTTGCTCATAAATGGTGTTATTCTATGCCTGTATACGGGAAATAGATCAGGATCCGCGGGAAATACATAGAGAAATATATGATCAGTAGAGACTGAGGAATGTGGGACCACCAACTGCAAGTTGGTTCTATTTTTAGATCTCAATACAAAATTATTAGCCAATCACGTTAATCGACTCGTTCTTGACTGAGAATGGCAGGTGGCTCTCGCTACGGTCAGACCTAGCAGATCTATCAAGAAATAACTTACCCAAGTATACCCCCTTGCTAACTAATGTGATTATAGGTTAGGCTGGACTAAATCGTCGCTAACTGGCGGACTTAGTTTTGAGACTCTCGAGGGGACTCGTTTTTCGATGTCTCTACCTCGATTCTAGGTAGCTCTCCCTAAAGCGATATTCAATCTGATAATTTTAATGGGTTCCTGAGACTTGTATCTTGCTATTAAGATATTCACTATGAATGTACCTATGGTACTTTAATTTATAAAAATGATTTAATGCCCATTTTGGGTCATTAGAATAAGTGAGCCTATTGTGGCGCTTTCGCCCGTCTCATAACTTCGGGATAGTAAAATACACTTGAGGAAATATTTATTTGTCGGTTATTTACATACATATGTGGTCAGCGACCTCAGGTTTTCCCGTAACATTATTTTATTGACAAATTAAATTATGTGCTAAATTCGTTCTGTTCATATAAGTAGGAGGCTGTCGCCCACAGAGACAGTACCTCACAGTAACGGATTAGTACTACAGCGTCTAGTTTTAGCTTGTTATCTTACCAATAGTCGCTCGGCCGTGATACAGGCTCATTTTTCTTTCAACTTTGGGTAGCCATTTGCTATCGCGCCGTGCGTACATAGCCTGGCTGTCAGAGCCAAGCCAGGCTTTGTACGCACGGCGCGATAGCAAATCGCTACCCAAAGTTGAAAGAAAATTTTTACGGTGTCACACTATTTTTCAAAATTTAAAAAGGCTGCACATTCGCCGCCGTGCTTTTTTTCGGTTTATTCCCTTGGAAGATCATCGTCCTGAATCATCCTTCGCACCCTTCATCCATTTCACACATTTGTCATCCACTTAAGGCCTCCACACACCGGTCGCGGGCGCGGGTCGGGCGCGGGTCGGGCGTTCGATGTGTGTTTGAAGTGTAGTGTCAATGTTTTACAACTTGCGCGGGCCCGCGCCCGACCCGCGCGCGCGGTCGGTGTTTGGAGGCTTTTACCCCTTTACAACTATTTTATAAACCATTATGTGGGTCGCTTCTTTGTGGCTCTACGTACCCGTAGCTTACGACCAAACGTAGTGGCGCGTTAATCGCTTCCCAACCTTAGTGTGCGATTTAATGTAGTATATTTATTCCATTGTAGGATTCTGTTCTGAAATGGACCCTGATTGTGGTCTAGACTATTTTCTTTTATTTAAATTGTTACGACACATGTGGCCGTTTGACACCTTTGGTGGGCTTTAAGGTAAATTTGCTTTAGGCTGTATAACGTGATAAATTGAACTGTACGTTGTCCTTCTCTAGGTAACAATTAACAATTATTTTTTGAGATGTTAATTTTGCGTTGTAAACCCAATTAATTTTTTTTTAATTACAATGTTTTTCTAGCGTGAAACGTGTTTGTGGAAATAAACTAAATTACTATCGTGTTTTGTTTGCAAACGTGTATGCTCGTGCAAATCTGAACTCCTAAATACACGACACGCCTCAATATCGTATAATACTCGTAACAAAAATAATAAAGTTTAAAAAATGAAACAAATTCCATCAATATCACAAACAATTTTATTCAGTGGTGATTTTGTACATCTTTTTCTTAAAGTTAATTAATAAAAATACTAAATTTAATTAATTTTGTAAAGGCTTTACAAATTAATAATAATCTTCCTTGATCATATCAGCAGCTTTTTCTGCAATCATTACAGTAGGCGCGTTCAAGTTTCCTCTTATAATATGGGGCATTATTGATGAATCTATGACCCTTAACTTTTTAATTCCATATACCCGTAGTCTAGCATCAACTACAGCTCCGGCATCCCAATTAGGACCCATTTTACAAGTACCAGCAGGGTGATAAATAGTAGTTGTATAGTGGGTTAGTAAACAAGTAAAATATTCATTAGAACCCCATAAGAAACCTTCACATGCTCGAATGGGGATCTTTACAAAAGAAGCTCCGCTTTGTCTGAATGCAGGAGTATCCTCTAAAGTAATAGCAAACCTTAGAGCTGATATTAACGTATCTAAATCATACTGTTTAGTAAAAAATCTAGGGTATATCAACGGTGGACCAAAAAGCGGATCTGTGTAGTTAAGCATTACATAACCTCTACTTTTAGGCACCAAAAGTAGAGGTCTAACTGCTAAGCCATTATAAAATGCTAAAGGAAAAATGTTACTTGCTATTGATCCCGTCGGATCTTCGTAAAATTCTTCTACGACCCTCCCATCAAAGTGAAACTGAATGTCAGGTATTCCATGTTCCGCAAATTCTGTTTTAATAAAAGCCACGGCGTTTAAAGAACTGCTAGAAGCTAAAGGTCCATGCTTATATGGAGGCTGTTGATGGTAATCATACAGTTCATTCAATAACTGCTGACCATTCACCAAAGTTGATGTTTTATTTGAAAGAGAAAGAATTAATGCGTCAGTAGTGACGTGATCCTGAAGATTATAACCAACTCTCAGATCTGATAAAACTGGTATTCCATGACTTGTTAATTGCTCTTTAGGGCCTACACCGGAAAGCATCAGTAACTTGGGAGAATTCATCGGACCTGAACTAGTAATAACTTCTTTACTCGCAACTACAGTGAATACTGCTCCTCGTTTGATATATTCTACTCCAACTGCAGTTTTTGTTAGCGGGTTTATGATTATTTTAGTTACATATGCGTGATTAACTATTCGCAGATTTGGTCTTTTGTGCCGTATAGGTCTAATGTACGCTGAGTTTATAGAAAATCTTTGACCATGCAGTGACGTTGATTGAGCAATATCCGTTCCAAATTGGTTTTCGCCATTAAAATCAGTAACAGGTAGACCTCTTTCCCGGAATGCTTGAACTATCATGAGAACGTTATTGTCTATATATGGATATCTTTCAACATTAAGTGGACCGCCAACGGAATGATAGAGTTTGTTGTGTGATTCGATGTCCCGATTGTTTTCAGCTTTCTTGAAGTAAGGCAGCACCTGGAATGTAATAATTGTTTATAACTTTATTTTAGATATGTTCATTTTCAGGACACATGCCATCAACCCTTTACGTTGTATTTAAATTTATTTCGTGGCCTTAAAAAATAATCGCAAGGGTGTCTGTAAGAAATAAAATTCTTCACATAAATTGCTCCAATACAGGGAGTTGGTATTGGAGTAATGAATATATCAGAAATTCTTAAACTTTTTGGCTTCGTTTTTAGGGTTCCGTACTCAAACAGTAAAACGGGACCCTATTACTAAGACTCCGCTGTTCGTCTGTCTGTCACCAGGCTCACACTGATACCGTGATAGTTCCAGTTGAAATTTTCACAGATGATGTATTTCTGTTGCCGCTATAACAACAAATACTAAAAACAGAATAAAATAAATATTTTTATAGATAATGGTACGGAACCCTTCGTGCGCGAGTCCGACTCGCACTTGGTCGGTTTTTTACCTCTTGATAGCTCCACCCGGGGTTTCCTTCGGCCGCCCACCTGTCGTAGTCAGCTCTGTTGCCTCTCATGTATACCATGTAGTTCAACGCACTTGACCCACCCATAGTTCTTCCCCTGGAAATGCAAGCACACTATCACTGGACTGTTTCCATCTAAAATCTGCAGATATTGAAATTGCTCTAATAACAAAGAAATCATAAAAGGAATGATAGGTACGCATAATTTCTATGACATTTCGGTTAGTTAAGTAATTCAGTAAAGTTCAATGTATGAACAGACATGTAACTGAAATATAAATTAGACGTTGAAATCGATTAGGTACGTCTCCGTTCACCCGATATATACTTTACTAACGTTTTGAATATATATTTTTGGCAGTTCCTTTGTAACGTTTGTAGTAGAACAGCCATACAGTTATAAGTATCATAGTTTATGACTTGTAAAATTAAATAATATACATATAGAGTATTTTAGGAATGTAATCACAAAAAACTATAAGAAAAATATTAGAGCAATGTTCAACTTTGTCAACAGAAAATTAATCTAATTACTAAGGCTTTTTGGTTAGTCACATTCTACTAAAGCAACGTTTATATTTATTACCGTTCAGAAGGTAAACAAAGTATATGTTTTACTAAACTGTCATATGAAGCGCCTGATGAAAATTCAGCAGCGCCATACAACATTCACATAACAATTTGGGACCTCATCCGATGTATTATTCCTCCCATCCCATGTCTCATTCCATGTTTGTAAAACTTTTGTAAAGGAGGTCAGATCTTTTTGTGTAACTTTGGTATCCAGAGGTTGGTTGTTAAGTATTTTAAATTGAATAATAAAATGATTGAGCCATGAGAATATTTTGAGAGTGTTGGCTTTAAATTTATATTTTTAAATTCAATCAGTCAGTTATTTTGTCAAATTGTGTCTTAAATAGTTGTAAAAAATAAAAGGAACTCCGTGTGTAAACTCAATGATAAAGCTCCTGTAGATGGCGCCTTTGTAGTAAACAGAGTGCCATACGAAACCGGTGGTACAGGGACCCCTCTATAGTGGCACCAGCTACAGCAGGCATTTTATTTAGAAGATGCGATTTTAGTATGGACGTTGGTGATTCTCTTGATTTATTTGTCCATGTTACTACTAATACTAATAAACTGGTAATAAATTGCCCAGTTCAACTCATTGAAATGAATGTTGTTTTTTAACGCTTCAATGATTATCTGTTTTTAATGTGTGGATTTTATCTACTGTGTAACATCTATCTACTTGTGCAAGTGTGAACTAAACTAAGTTCTATTACAGTTTGTTGCGTTTTGGTACTCACAGTTATTCACTTGTTTTAAAGGCAGTAAGGTAATGCATTCTTACCTATAACATGCAGTTCAAATTAAATGTTGGTATAAGTATACAATGTTTATTAATGTAAAAGACAACAACTTATTTATTTAACTTTAAGTATAAGTATAAAATGGCAACATTGGCAAACTGGTGTTAAATGTGATCTTTCCAATCTTCTTTAATCATTTCTGCAGCTTTCTCACCAATCATAATAACAGGAGCGTTAGTATTTCCGCGAACTATATTAGGCATTATTGAAGCGTCAGCCACTCTCAAATGTTTTACACCATACACTCTTAGTCTTGGATCAACAACGGCATGATCATCGTATCTTGGACCCATTTTGCAAGTTCCTGATGGGTGATAAATTGTTCCCGTATATCTTGTAAATAAGCATGCAAAATAATCATCAGTACCCCAATCATAATTTTTGCACGCCCCAACCGGTTCTCTTACGAATCTGGCTCCAGTGTGTCTAAATGATTCAGTTTCCTCCAATTGTACGGCAAACTTTAACGATGCAACCAGTGTTTTCAAATCTTCTTTTTCGGTGAAGAATCTTGGAAATATTAATGGCTGACCGAATACTGGATTCGTCTCGTTTAATGTTAAGTAACCTCTGCTTTTGGGTGATAGTAAAATTGGTCTAACATTGATGCTGTCGTAGAAAGCTAAGGGTAATGTATTAGCTTCAAGGTAAACATCTGGGTCTGAGTAAAACTCTTTTCGGTTTCTACCATCAAAGTGAAATTGTATATCAGGTATTGTTACATCTTCTTCTGCATATTCTGTTCTGATGAAAGCGGTTACGTGTAGAGGTCCAGTAGCAGCTAAAGGTTCAGTCTTAAAGTCTGAACAATTATATTTTCTTATTTTATTCAGTAGTCTAATGCTGCTAACTAATGTTGACGTTGCACGAGTAAGCTCCATCAACATGGCATTAGTAGTTGCGTGATCTTGTAAATTATATCCTACTTTTAATTCCTTAATGATTGGTATTTTAAGATTATTTAGCAGTTTAACTGGTCCAATTCCTGAAAGCATTAAAATCTTAGGAGAATTTAATGCACCTGCACTTAATATGACTTCTTTTATTGCATGAGCTACATTCCATTTATCATTTTCAAGGTATTTCACGCCATAAGCTATTTTTCCTTCAGCTACTATAAGAACTTGAGTAACTTGAGCATTGGTTTTAACTGTAAGATTACTTCTATCTTTTCTAACAGGCCTTAAAAAAGCAGTATTTGAAGATACCCTCTTCCCATCTTTAGAAGTTGTTTGGGTTATCATCGTTCCCATTTGTGTCTGACCATTAAAATCAACTAATGGCAAACCAGTCTCATGAAACGCTTTTACAAGCATAACCGCATTTGCATCTACAAAAGAAAATCGCTCAACGTTTAATGGTCCGCCTACACCGTGATATATTTCGTCTTTAGCTTCTATATCACGATTATTTTCAGATTTTTTGAAGAATGGAAGAACCTGGAATCATGGTAACAAATTTATTAATGTACTTTTCAAAATTGCCAGTTTATTCAAATAATTATTGTATTCTCTTGCATACATCTCTATAACTCCAGCCGTTGTTTCCTAATGCTGCCCAATCATCGTAGTCCCGTTTGTTGCCTCTCATGTATACTAAATAATTGACTGCACTTGAGCCTCCCATCACTCTTCCACTGCAAAACAAAAATGATTGGAAACCGCAAAGGCTGAGATATAATGAACCATAATTATGATCTAATGTAGGGTAAGTAATGCGAAATACACCATCATCATCATGCACCTGCAACCGACCCGACTCCGCGCGTATCGACTTGTCGTGCCCGCGGACCCCGTAGGTGAGGTCGAGAGAGAGGCACAGGTCTCGGGTAACCCTGTGAATCTTAAAATGCGTTCCAGGCCATGCAGTGTCTGTGGAGAGGACACTTCACCCAGACGTTGTCTCTCCCCTTAACACTGTTTTTATAGTCTGTAATAGACTGAAAGGCCTATGATGAATGCAAAATATAGGTAGGTACCAACTGATATAACAATTAAAAGCAATAATCATCATCATCATATCAGCCAAAAGATTTCCACAGCTGGACATAGGCCTCCCCCAAAGAGTTCCAAAGTGACCGGTCCTGCGCCACCCGCATCCAGCGGACTCCCGCGACCTTTACCAGGTCACTTTGTGGGAGGCCTACCAACGCCGCGCCTTCCGGTACGTGGTCGCCACTCGAGAACCTTTCCGCCCCAACGGCCGTCAGTTCTTCGTGCAATGTGCCCCGCACACTGCTACAGTAATACGTCCACATTATGCAAGTTTATTTGATATTATAATATCCTTCACTACATGTATACGAAACGCGTTATATAAAATGAGATATGTCATTGTTTACACAATTTACTATGGATAGAATACATTATTTAATAACCTCCTAAATTTAAAATACATTAACGTAATATAACGAACGATCTAAACCCATAGTACGAGTAGTTGCGTGAAACAATAGTGTTCAATAAAACTAAACGCCTACCATAAAATGATTAGCAATGGTAAATGAGTTATATTATAATATTGCTTCACACAAAAACCCACCAAAAACATAAATGTAAAAAAGGAGAGCCAAGTTCAATACAAAAATTATGCTTGGCTGTGGGCTTCGCCGCAAAAAGAATCGAGATCTAAATGATGCCAAGTTCTATGCAAAATCCAAATATGTATTTATAGGAACAAAATTATGAACAAGTATTAAACTCTATGTCTTTGCTTTATTGGATATCTATAACAATTGCTGTTATTTAAAAATGTGAGATCTTAAAGTATGTAGGTTAGATTTGTGTGGCCTTTCAGTGATCCAATATTTACTCCAGTTAATTTTTACGAGCAACATACGGAAATATAAAATCTATAAAAATTGTATAACATAAAAGCAATTTATTTGATATGCATGACTGAAGATCCTATGCCCCTAGGGCGTCCACAATGACTCTCAATGCAGATTGGCCATGAGCTTCTCGCTTCATTCGGTCCAAGACTTCCCGATCTTCTTCGCCTGGTCTGCCACAGTACCTACGACGCCGCCAGGTTTGCTTGGGAGACGGTCATTCTTTCGCTTTCCTTGAGGATTTGAATTCAAGGCCTGTTCAGGTTTATAAAAAAAAAATAACCTAAAAAAAAAAAAAACATTTATTTCAGGCATCTAAGGCCCATATTTAGTAACAAATACCTTAAAGACATACATACAAAAATATTTTTATAAAATTAAAAACTAATTATTGAGGCGACATAACAGCGTGGCTCCGTTGTGTCGTCAAGTCCGGTGTAGCATTCGGTAGGTTGCCCCGGAACAGCCGACACACGACACCCTTCGGCCAGAAGTCAGCACACGCGATGGTCTCCTGCAGCGGCCGCGGCACGCGCACCACAAACGAGCTGAAGTGCACGTAGTGGCGCGAACGCAGTTGGAAAACCCTCAGCGAGTACCCAGTCTTCTGGTGAATATACTCCACCATGTCAGCAGTCGTGGCGGAGTAATTCAAGCGCGACACGTACAGCGCCTTACTCGGTGTGGCAACCCGCAGACCAGAACCGACCGGCTCTGCTGTACCACACTGACTCTTTCGCGGCTTGCGCTTTCTTGACACCGATGTGAAACCCACATTTTCCACATTGGTGCGAGGGGCCTTCTCTTTTGGAGGAACCCCGTCTTCACGCACTCATGAAGGTGCGTCTCTCCGGTTGGCTGCGACTGGCTGACCGACAACGACGTCAGCATAGCGATGACGTCGTGACTTCGTGGAGGCGGCGGGGGGCGGCCGCGCGCGCGGGGTCATAGCCCCTCCGTAGTGTGTGTCCAATCCAGTTCCACATGCCGCGCTTGATCTGCTGTTCGATCGGGATCTCGTGGCAACGTTCTCGGAGGTTCTCATTCGAGATGGTCTCGGGCCAGTAAATACCAAGGTTACGACGGAGACACCGGTTAACGAAGACTTGAAGCTGATTGGAAATGACCTTTGCAACCTTCCACGTTTTGCACCAGCACAGACTTAACATTAGACCCAAAGATTCTCAATTTCACTCTTCGGGTTAGTTTTCGAGATTGCCAATACGTTCCGCAGTTGTGCGAAGGCTGCTCGGGCTTTGGCAATCCGCGAAGTGATGTCCGCTTCTGTTCCTCCTGTTTCTGACACGGTCATGGGTCTTCCGGGTGTTGATTTTTAATCCTATGTTCGCTGCCTCTGCCCCAGATCGTCGAGCTTAGTTTGCATGTCGACACGTGTGTAGCTAAGCAGACATAATTCATCGGCGTAGTCTAAGTCTTCTAAGACGTTGGAGATCCCCCACTCTATTTCGCGGCACCCATTGTTCACGCGGCACATGATTCCATCCAATGCTTTCAAGAAGAGGAAAGGCGAGAGCTGGCTTTTCGGTAAAGGAAAACATCGCGAGGATACAGGCGAGAATAGCTAGGAGGATGATTAATTAACTTATAATAATCAAATGAGATAATCTGATTTGAAAATATTCCATTGCCCACAAAAATATATTTTCCACTAAAAGATAATTCGTTCGTATTGTGTTACCATTTTTTTTTGTATTAATGAACTCGATTTGCCTACTCTTTATTGATTACTAGCTGCCCACGCGGCTCGGCTCCACCCAAAAGGTCCATTCATTAAAAACAGGTCAAACCATTTTTGAAGTACATCTGAATGGTTCTTGATGTTAGCCCCTACTCACAAACTTACAAAGCTATTATACAAACATACAAACTTTACTTCTTTATAAGTTTAGTGTAGACAAAAATCTCACAATGAATTCGCATGTTTTTGTATGTTGTATTTCAATTAACCACCTGCGTGTGTTAGGTTGCAAACGCCAAACAAATTGATTTAAACACCACAGTGCGGCAGCTTTCGTGTACCTATGCCATTTTGAAGTTTGAAGTTCCAATATGTACATCACGATCGATCCAATTAAGCGTAAAACTGAGAGTGATGAAAATATCCGTTATCGCATCGCTAGCCAAGTGGCATGAACCAATACGCACCTAACCCATGAACAAGTTCGGCCTCTTTGAGCGAGGCAGCTCAACTCTTCTGGCTGCGTTCGATAACCCCAGTCGATACTTGAGGAAGCCAGGACTGATGCAAGCGCTGGCACGCTGGTTACCTCTGGTTCTTCAGGACCAGCTTCTAGAAGCAGGATCTGAAAAAAAAAGTGTGATAAGTAGTTATTAATTGATTCGGAACTTTAATAAATTGCCATGGCAACAAGGCAACCTACGAGTTATAAGACTGTAACAGGGTTATTTTTTAAATGAGTTTTCGTATTGATTACTGAATTGACCAATACCCTATTGAAATAAGGTAGTCTATTATCACATCCAATTGTGATTTGAAGCATACCTTCCAGAGGCATACACCTCTACCTCGAAAACTCAGGTCGAATCCTCTTATCGAGGAAAAATATTATTTTGCACTAAAGAATATCGCATCTAATTCCCTACCACACTCCACAATACAACTAGTATTGAACTCATAATAGATTCAAACGCTTCCAAATACCGGTCGCCGTTAATTCGACTAACTAGTATCAGTGTCCTAGTTGCGATAGATATCTATTGTGTACCGACGTCCGACGTAGCCATTTTGCATTTATTGCGATACAAGTTTGAAGCGAATCGCTTGAACTAATTTTACCGCTAGCACCAGAATTTTGCTGTTGTTGTCATTACTGAGCTTCGACGTTTTATACCAGACCTCAGAAGCGTATATCTTTCTTGTGTAACATTATATCGTTCAAGCTACGATAAATCTACGTGCTATTGAGAAAACGCAATGAGAAATAGAGCATCGGTGCATATTGTTGATCGGTGAGTAAGCTTCGGGGTGATCAGTGTTACACATACCTACAACGATGAGATAGTGAATATGTCATGTCATGAGATACAACCCTAATCAATCCATCCCTATTCGTTTTTATCAATAATTGTGTGCAGTCACACATTATTTTTATAAAATAATCGAGCTTTGCGTACCTACCAGTAACGACAACGACAGATTACCCCCGAGATTTAGGCTAGTTATGCATTAGAGCACAAAATGAGAACTTGAAACCACGAACCGTGCCATAAGGGACTAATGCGCATGTATTTGCCCGAAGGATTTCCTGAAGCTTGGGTTAGGTTCCAAATTGCAACGCTATCCAATATAAAATTGGCCGCATCTATCTATACTTTCAACTAATATTCGACCAGTACCGAGTTTGAAACCCGGTGCAACTCAATTTTCAAGCACCAATTTGCCACACAAACTTGGTTCAGTGTTCAAGTTGCGTCACTGAGATTCATCCTAGGATGAAGCTATTATTAGGTACAGACTACTGTTTTACGGTTCGGTATACTCAAGCAGGAAAGCAATTCGTTGCCGTCAAGTTTTTCGAAATCAGCGTATTAGGAATGGCAAAAAATGCAGAAAAGCATTTTTGAGTTTGTATTTCGAATCGCTTTTTTGTCAGTCGCGTGTGCTTGTCGTGACGTTTGATACGTCAGGTTAGATGCGCGTCAAAGCCTGCGCAACAAATACAAATTCAATTCCATTTCAAATACGTTTAAGATCTCCGCGCTCCAAATTTTAATTTTCATAAAAGATGAGACGCCGTTTTTATGCGAATTAAGTGTCGAACCAAAAATTTGACTTTATAGCCTAATTTCCACAGTAGAGACGCGAACTTACCCAATGACCCAATTAGCAATATTAGCACTATATATTTACACCATTTATGGTATGCGAATGTTGTATGAAGAAACCTGTCATTTGATAACGTTGTCATATCATCCAATTAAAAAAAGAATTTGATGCAGGGAGGTGGTGCACAGATAATTGGTATATAGTTAGGTACCGTCCATCCCGTTTGCCACCTAGTTGAAAGTGCCATTACTACCAATTACCAGCGCGCAACTATTGGACGACCTTAGTGAAGAGCGTCAATGGCCATGTCTTACAAACGCTGTTAAACATTTATTGCAATTGTTAGGTGGGAATTTTCAAATTACTGCGTACCCTGTTAGTGTGAGTCATCAAACAAAAATTTACTCGCTGTCAGTTTTGTGAGGGTAAGTAATGAATAATGATTGGTATAACAACTTTTGATAATCTATACATATAATAAAGCTGAAGAGGGTCGAAAGTCTGTACATGGAAGATATTCGAAAAAAAATTGGCTAGGGATACTTAAAATCGATAACAGAACACGTTCCAACAGTTTTTAGAATTTTTGTCTGTTTGTCTGTTTATCTGTTTGTCTGTTTATCTGTTTGTCTGTTTATGTGACCGCGCATCACGTGAAAACGGCTGAACCGATTAAGATGAAATTTGGTATAGAGATAGTTTGAGTCCTGGGGAAGGACTTAGGGTAGTTTTTATCCTAGAAATCAACCCTTAAGGGGATGAAATGGGGGGTGGAAATTTGTATAGAGCTACTTAAACCGCTGCACCGATTTAGATGAAATTTGGTATATAATTAGTTTGAGTCCCGAGGAAGGTCAAAGGATAGTTTTTATCCCGAAAATCTTCCCTTTAGTGGGTAAAATGGTGGGGTGAAAATTTGGATGTAATCCATTTTGATAAAATTTGGTTTATAGGTAGTTTAACTTCTGGGGAAGGACATTGGATAGTTTTTATTCTGGAAATCTTCCCCTAAGGGGGTGAAATGGGGGGTGAAATTTTGGATGGACTCCGTTTAGACCAAATTTGGTATAGATATAGTTTGAGTCCCGGAGAATGACAAGAGATAGTTTGAATACCGAAATTCATCCCCCAAGGGGATGAAATAGGAATGAAAATGTGGATAAATTCCATTTAGTTAAAATTTGGTAAAGACATAGAAGGAGTCGCAGGGAAGGACAATGCATAGTTTTTATCCTGAAAAATCATCTCCTGAGGGGGTGAAATGAGGGGTGAAAAATTGGATGGAACCGATTTAGATGAAATTTGGTATGGAGATAGTTAAGAGTCCTGGGGAAGGACTTAAAATAATTGTTAGTCCATAAATCATCTCCTAAGGGGGTCAAATGGGGTATGAAAATTTGGATGGAACCCATTTACGGTATAGCGAGTTGGAGTCTTGGGGAAGGACATAGGATAGTTTACTCTTGAAAATCATCCCCTAAGGGATGAAATAGGGGGTGAAAATTTGGATAAAACGCATTTAGATGAAATTTAGTAAAGATATAGAAGGAGTCCTAGGGAAGGACAGTGCATAGTTTTTATCCCGAAAAATCATTTCCTGAGGTGGTGAAATGAGGGTTGAAGAGTTCGAAAGAACCCATTCAGATGAAATTTGGTATAGAGAGAGGTCTCAGTCCAAGGAAAGAACATAGATTATTTTTATTCCGGAACACATGAAATGAGGAAATAAGGGAATCACATAAGGGGGTGAGAAATGGTGGATGAAAATTTGGATTGAACCCATTTACGGTATAACGATAGTTAAGGAAGGACATAGGATAGTTTTATCCCGAAAATCATCCCCTAAGAGGGTGTAATTGGGGGTGAAAATTTGTTTGTGACACATATTGATAAAATCTGTCCTGGAGCATTCTCCATGATTTTTGGGATAAAAACTACCCGTTGTCATAACAACGGATGGTTTTTATCCCGAAAATCATCCTCTAAGGAGGTGAAATAGGGGGTGAAAAATTGGATGGAACCCATTTACGGTATAATAGCGGTAGTTGGGAGTCCTGGGGAATAGGAACATTATATAGGTAAATATATGTATGTGACGTTCCATTCCAAGGGTAAAGGTACCTTATGGCGGTAGTTTCGAAGATGTTTTCTAAAACGGGGTAAAAAATACGTTTTATTATGGCTATTTAGAAAACTATTAGATGTAACATTTTGTTGACGTATCTTTATTTTTAATATAAAATATTTAAATTACAAGTCAGTTAATTTAGTCCTACGGTTTAGTAGAAAAGGTCCTTACGGCCGTGTGATATGAAAATATGCAAAATAATAATGAAAAAAGCCTACATGCATCTATTATGGTGAGGCGGGTCATAGAAACCAAGTTTGCGGCGGAGTCTATTTTGTAAAAAAAGGCGTTCGGAGGAAGCTAATCTATAAAATCATGCAACTCAGCCATAATGACCCTTTCCTTCATACAATCCATACTAATATTACAAATGCGAAAGTAACTCTGTCTGTCTGTTAACTTTTCATGCTTATTTTGGTTGAAATGAAATTTGGTGTAGAGATACTTTGAATTCCGGGGCCTTCCCAAAGAATCCTTACTAAAGATAGTTTTTATCTGGAAATTCATCACCTAAGGGGGTGAAAAGGGGGGAGAAAGTTACGATATAAACGAGTTCCGCGCGGACGAAGTCGCGGGCAAAAGCTAGTATTTGATATAAATTAAGGTTTGATAAAACGTGCTTTTTTGTGGAAACTACAGACTTTTTACGATTATTATACAAAACAAACCTAGCCTAACCAGATAGAAAAAAATCAGACACAAAAGGTCTACAGCTACTGAATAAATTGCATTATACAGGATGACTGGTAATTTGACGTATTCCTTGAAAGGGGTTATACAAGAGCTAATTTGCAACAATTTACGTCCAGTCAACCAGGGGTCGAAACTCGCTGGTTTCAGAGTTATTTGAGTTTTTAGTTTGTTTGAAAAAAATCCGCCTTGCAGCCTTAACCCATTAATGCCCAGATTAAGCAAAATGTATGGTTAACTGTCCCCAAACGAGTACACTGAGCGTAAATGAGTTAAGCTGGTGTTTGTGACAAAAGTACTTCCATTTGGATAGTAAAATAACATTTTTGTCACAATCATCAGTTTAAAGTTGCAAGGCGATTTTTTTTTTCAATCAAACTAGAAACTCAAAAAATTAAAAAATATACGAGTTTTGACCCCTGGTTGACTGGACGTAAACTGTTGCAAATTAGACCCTTTCAAGGAATGCGTCCAATTACCAGTCAACCTGTATCTAACGTTACATTATATCTAACGTTCGGATTATATCAAAAGTTTTATATGTTATGAGACGCACCCGTTTTGTGATCATCATCATCATCATCATATCAGCCGAAAGACGTCCACTGCTGGACATAGGCCTCCCCCAAAGAGTGCCAAAATGACCGGTCCTGCACCCCCCGCATCCAGCGGACTCCCGCGACCTTTACCAGGTAATCAGTCCACCTTGTGGGGGGGCCTACCCACGCCGCGCCTTCCAGTACGTGGTTGCCACTCGAGAACCTTTCCGCCCCAACGGCCATCGGTTCTACGTGCAATGTGCCCGCCCACTGCCACTTAAGTTTAGCGATTCGGATATCTCCAGCTTGTATAAAAATAGTAATTATGATACAAGTGCGGAAAGTAGGTAATTCCCAACCAATGGCGATGACCAAAAACACGACCCTCAGGGAGTGTTTATGATCGACACGAGTTGGGAATTACCCATCCGCACGTGTATCATATCTACAACATTTTTTAATTTAAAAGGTGAAATTTCAATTGTCATGAAATCTTATTCTCGCACAATGTGCGAGAATATTGGCCTGAAATCCATTCCCGCACGGGCTGGCCCCGCTAGGCGCCGCCGTGTTGGCATAGACCACTTTTCGTGTTTATGTTGGACCATATAAAGGCGCTCTTTCAGAGCAAGTGCTTTGTCAAATACTTTTTCGTTTCTTAATTTATATAAATTATATTCATAAACACGTAACTTAAATGGAAAACTAGTTAATTTTCACATAAATTATATGTGCTTTATTTACTGTTGTCACAAAACTGACACTGAGTTAGTTTTTGTTTGACGACTCACGCTAATTGGGTACACAATTATTTGAAAATGCCTATGCATCGAAGTTAGCCGGCTAATTAATTTAGAGTTTTACCGCTAGGTCCAAGTTCTGCTGGTCGATTGCGTAACGTTTCGTTATATAGATGTTTAAGTAATTTTTTGTTCAAGATGATGACAGTTAAGATAACCTAACGCACGGTAGAAAAGTGACACAAAACATATGTATATATATATATATATATTAGTAGGTTGTTCCCAGTACGACTACTCGAAATGAAAAACAAGTCCATTTTTTTCAAAAACTCTGTTTTTACTCATTTGATATCTTGTGTAGAGACACATAAAACTACATTTATTTATTTTTCAAATTGTGAATAGGTTTTCACTTATTTGGAAAAACGATCACAAATTAACTCAAAAAAGCTAATTAATCTAAAGTCCCTGGGTGACCGAGCTCTGCTCGGATGAAAATGGAGAACATACGGAGAAAACGAATTTTTCCAGACATGGGATCTATCTAATTCGATTTCTCGCCCCCGTAAACCGCTGTATTCCAAATTTCATCGAAATCGTTAGAGCCGTTTCCGAGAACGTGATTGCAAATATATATACATATGTACAAATATTGCTCGTTCAATAGTATAGGATTAAATAGAAGTATCTCAAGCACAGACAGGCTAAAATGATCTTAGTTACTTGTTTATACGTCGGCATTATTTCCAGAAAATTACAAAAATACAAGCTTAAATTAAGCAAATATTGCTTTAACTTCGACACAGTGCTCGGTACATTCACAGAAACATATTAGCATAATTATTACTTGAGAGAAAAAAAGATTTTTGTACAAATTCATTTAATGTAAGCATTAACTGTTATTGTCTTAATGTACACATGACATAAAAAATATGTATGTAAAAAATATGTTATATCGAACGAACTCACTTTGTAAACCTTCTTGTAGTGTAGAGGATCCTTACAAAATTTTAAAAGCTTTTATACTGTGTTAAGAGCCATTTACACCGATCAAACCTGCAAAACTGATAAAATGAAACATTGAATTTCTTGATAGTAAGTAGTAGTAGGAGTTAAGATACTACTTTCTTGAAAAAATTGACTTTATTTGATCTATACTATGCCCCCTTGCAATTAACGGAAATTATCATGAACACATTGTATAGATAGTTGGTTTTAATTTTGGTCACTGTATTCATTACATTAGTCATTAATAATAACCGCAAAATGCCTAATCCAGGGCAAGTATCTCAAGTGATTTGATTCTAGCGTGGATATTCATGCATTTTCTGTCGAATAACAAAGCTTAAAAAGATTTTCAGCTTAATGATCGTGACGGTTTAATAAAAATGATTAAAATAAGTCACGTTCAAAGTATAGCATGAACCAATCATTAGGGAAAAAAAAACATTCCGATACATTGTATAGTTTGTAGGAAAATGGTCTTCTGAAGTTAATCATAGTTTTTTCGCTCTCCTGTAAAGTTTGCTATAACCCAAGTTACTTGTTTTTTGAGCCATTGTATTTTTCAGCCGGTGTAGTTCCAAATTTACCACTATCCCCGCTCATTTTCAATGCTTTTATAGAAACAGCTATCAGAAAAATCTGGGAACTGACTGACGTGGGGTGTCCAAATTCAATGGCCATACAATAAAATGTAGCCATACAATTTGCATATGACATAGCAGTAGTAACAGAAACACACCAAGATTAACAGCTACTGCTAAATTTTTATTTTTTTATACTACTACGTTTTAATACTATGAACAGCACATTTAAGAAATTTTCACTAAATATTAACACAAATAAAACAAAACTCCTAAAAACATCCAATACAGGCTTGCCGTCACAAGAAACTATAGAAATATGTAGACAATATTCAACATCAGAACGTAACTAGTTTTAAATATTTGAGCAGTGTCATCAAAGCAGACTCGAGATGTACGAAAGACATAAAAATCAGAGTAGGCTTAGCAAAACAGGCTTTTCTACAATAAAAAGTATCTGCTGACTGCAAACATATCCCAGAAAACCATGAGAAAGTTCATCAAAACCTTTATATGGAGCATAGCGTTATATGGGTGTGAAGTGTGGACCATGCCTCAAAGAGATAAAGAATATTTGGAAGCATTAGAAATGTGGTGTTGGCGTAGAATGGAGAAAATTAGCTGTACAGAAAAAAATCACAAATGAAGAAGTGCTGAGAAGAGTGGGAGAGAAAAGGAAACGATAAAAACGATAGAGAATAGGAGAGGGAAAATGATTGTTCACCTTATACGACATGACGCTTTTGTTAATAACATCGTGAAAGGAAAGGTAGAAGGCATGCGAAGAAGGGGAAGACCAAGATAAGTTACATGAAACAAATAAAAAAAGAAAAAGTTGCAGTCACGTCGTTTAAAGAGGTCACAGAGGCGGCCCTAGATAGAGTCAGATGGAGGGAGCTACACCGACAACAGTCTAACTCTTAAATGTATGATGAGTACCAAATTATACCAAAGTGACTTAATGAGAGTTAAATGACAAAATTGTATGATCAGACGATCATACTGTTTTGACATTTAACTACGCTTTTATTATTATTTCTGGCCTACAGCTGTGTATGTACTAATATGTAGGTAAATTTTTGTAAAATACTTTTCTTTGAGTTCTTTCAGATCTTTCAGTATGTGTTTTTGTAATTTTAACAGTTACTCTTTTATGGGGTACCTTAAAAAGCGGAAAAATTACATGCTCATAATTCTGGGCATCAATTTTGATTGAATTAGATTGTAGTTGATAGACAAAAATAAAAAAGCGGCCAAGTGCGAGTCAGACTCGCACATTAAGGGTTCCGTTAAATAAATTGCGGTTTACGATTTATGGCATATTAAAAAAAAACTACTTACTAGATCTCGTTCAAACCAATTTCGGTGAAAGTTTGCATGGTAATGTACATCATATATTTTTTTTAGTTTTATCATTCTCTTATTTTAGAAGTTACAGGGGGGGGGGGGGACACACATTTTACCACTTTGGAAGTGTCTCTCGCACAAACTATTCAGTTTAGAAAAAAATGATGTTAGAAACCTCAATGTCATTTTTGAAGACCTATTCATAGATAACCCACACGATGTTTTTTTTTCGATTTTTGTGTGAAAATCTTAATGCGGTTCACAGAATACATCTACTTACCAAGTTTCTATGGATAGGTCTTCAAAAATGACATTGAGGTTTCTAACATAATTTTTTTCTAAACTGAATAGTTTGCGCGAGAGACACTTCCAAAGTGGTAAAATGTGTGTCCCCCCCCCCCCCCCCCCCCTGTAACTTCTAAAATAAGAGAATAATAATAAATAAACTAATAAAAATATATGATGTACATTACCATGTAAACTTCCACCGAAAATTGGTTTGAACGAGATCTAATAAGTAGTTTTTTTTAATACGTCATAAATCGTAAACCGCAATTTATTTTACGAAACCCTTCATGTGCGAGTCCGACTCGCACTTGGCCGCTTTTTTTTTCTATTTTTGTGTGAAAATCTTAATGCGGTTTACAGAATACATCTACATACCAAGTTTCAACAGTATAGCTCTTATAGTTTCGGAAAATAGTGGCTGTGACATATGGACGGACAGACAGACAGACAGACATGACGAATCTATAAGGGTTCCGTTTTTTGCCATTTGGCTACGGAACCCTAAAAATATATAGTTATTCAACCTGCTCACAAAAGTTCACGACAATCGGTTGAGAAAAGCGGCCTGTAGAGGAGAAAAGCCGGATAGTGCGATATCCGGACATACGAAAGAATTTTGGCTCAAGCTGAAATGGAGAACTTTGTTCGCATAGCTCGCTCGTTCAATAAGGAAATAGTTATTTGTTATACAAGGGGGGAAAGTTGTATTTTACCTGCGAGTGTTTATTTGAAACACGAGCTTGCGAAAGGATTCTATGATTGACCACGAGCGAAGCGAGTGGTTCAAAAATAGAATCCTGAGCGTAGCGAGTGTTTCAACACACGAGACGTAAAATAACTTTTCACCCGTGTATAACACAAACCTTTTCACCTCACTACAGCAAGGAAAATAAGAAAAAAGGTAAAAAAAAGTAAAATAAAGTTTAAAAAGATTTAAAAAAAGTAAAAAAAAAAATTAAAAAAAGTAAAAAAAAAAAAAAAAAACGTAAAAAAAAAGTTTAAAAAAGAGTAAAAAGAGTTAAAAATAAAAGTTAAACAAAAATATGTCATAAAATATACCTACAAAAACAAATATAAACATTTAACGTTTTACGTCATAGTACTTTTAACGTTCTACGTCTACTTTCTTCACATGTGGATAAAAAGCGATTTTCTCAATAGTTAACTGTAGTATTCACTTATTTGCCGCTTTGAAGGGTATATCTGTATAGCTTGGCTAGCCAATGCACCACCACAGGCCACCCGCTCTCTGCAACGGTCGGGCCATGACTGCTGTCATCGTGACGTATGCGCACTAGATAAGCACAGATACACTACAGTTAATAAACATACAAAAAGGCCTTTCCGAGCTAGTGAGGTGAAATAGTATTTTATGCAACTGTTGTATAAGAAAGGTCTTAAAAGGCGAGTGGCGTGGGTTGCGATGCGAGCCTTGGCGAGCATCGCAATTAAAGCCGCCACGAGCGTTTTTAGACCAGTTATACACCGTTGCATACTTTTTCTACGACAAATTTTAAATAAATAGCAGACTACAGAATAGTCAAACTTTTCAAGCAGCAAGTTTTCTATTCGCACTTTTGCTACTCACGCAATTTCTTCAAGAGTGCAGTTATTAATTTCTTCGACCTTTTTAAAAGGAACGTACACTTTTGTCTTCACAAACACGAATATAATCTTAATAGTTTAGGACTAATAGTTTATCATCTTTCGTCATTTCATTTTGAACTGTATTTTGGTGGGAAATCGGAAATGTGACAGCTCTTGCTTATGGTTTGTTTTGTTTTTAATTTGTTTGCACTTGCCATCCGAACCAAACCGAATCCGGACCCGGACTGAATTCGAACTGTTTATTTTTATAAATAATACCAAGAATTTATAAAACATGTAATTTAACACACAATAGATGATGATTTATTATTATTGTAGTAAATAATTTATAATATACAAATGTTAAATCGTAAATAAATACTTTTATTTCGAAATAATTGTTTATGAAGTTGGCACCACTGCAATATAGCGGCCGATTTAAAAAAAAGTTAAACAGTGCTTTTATGAAATATGTATGAACCAAAAAAGTACGCTAAACAGTTCGTTTTTGGGCCATAGAGCATAGAGTTTTTCGACTTCTTATTAGTGGTGTCATTATATTTGAGCTACAGCCTATATAAATGACAGATAACGGTACAGGAGTAGAAAAATAAATGTATTTTCAACACATTTGCTCGAAACGTGCCTCTTATTGTGCCGCTTTTGGGCTCATAATCCTGGGTATTAAACACGCGTGCTTAATAACATTACGACACTCGTGTAATTATGTTTATATCCCGATTAAGACACGTTGGCACCTTGCAGCAAGGTGTATGTATGGACTCGGCGCATTCTTAAATTGACCGGGTTATACAGGTTTGTTTTTAATTCTCGGCAAATGGATTCTTACTCGACTAAACAAATTAAATCCTTCTTGTGGATTAATTGATTATTTCTTGTTGGATATGATATAGAAACGTTTCATTTAGTAAAACTATTTACTTTTGATAACATTTTACATGAACTTATATTGAATAAGAAAATATTTATTTTATTTTGTATTGGCTGTTTAGAGATTTCATCTTAGCCTCGCTGCGGGCGCACTGCGCGAACTTCACGAAAAAAAATAGTTGCGCGCCATTATAGGTAATTTCACAAATAAGTATTTGTAAACATTGATGATGCGTGTTTGGTTATTGTTAAAAATGTGGACTCGTAGTGAATAGAAAAATGATAAATAGAATTGTCGCCACTGTACATTCTTGGAGATTCACAAATATGTGAGTAAAAACCTGTTGTCATCAATAACTAAAGGAAACAACTTAGGAGCCTGTAACATGTTCATTTTATGAAAAGGATTTTTTCCTCGCAAATGTGTTGAAAAACGTCGTAGGACACGCGTGAGCTTTGATAATTACATCCTCGGCTCTATTATCACTCTCACCTGCGGTTCGCGTGACAATTTCGCCTCTGATGTAATGATCAACATACCTCACTTGTATCATAATGTACTATAATAGGTTACCTTAGACTAGACTTTATTTTCCAGTAAATGAAGCGAAACATAATAACGACAAAATTTAATGCATAATCACATTTATTATTCGCATAAAATCCTACAAAATAAGCTCGTGCACCGGCAACTCAGAGCAGAGCAATTAATTTAATTTTGATAGTTTACACCCAATAGAAGTTTCATCAACGTCAGATGAGTTTGTTAAACTTTCAGTTAATGGCCTCTCTGATGCGGTTAGTTTAAAAAATTCGCGCTCCCGGTTTTACAAATGAAAATGAGTATACAGTTCCGACGTTGTAGCACTTAAATTACCGTGATAGCTTCTTTTTACAAGCTTTTATTTAACTTGCACTCTTTGTATGTATGTAAATATGTAAGTAAGTTGTCCGTCAAAATTTGCAATCCATTTTTCAGTCAATTTTGGGTACTAGTACGAGTATAGTTTAGATGACAATCCAATATTAAGGTACCATCGAGCGGATCTGATGATGGAGACAGAAGGTGGTCATGGGAATTCAGTATTTGACCGACTTAACCCCATTGAGTTTGGGCACGTTAGAATCGTCTCAATAAGTAGTTGAAGATGGTATGCAGAAAAGTACAGTCGGCAATAAAAGCTTGTACGAAAAATTTAATTTTTGACAGAAACTTATTATATTATGATGGTGGCAAACAAGCAAATGGTATGATATAAAGGATTTCCACGCGGACGGATTCGCGGGCAGCATATGTACCATATTTAAATTTGATATAAAACTAAAATACATTGTTATACAGCAAATACACAATTAAATATTTAATATCTATAAACTTAGATTAAGAACTATAAAATAATAGTATTTTATGCAACTGTTGTATAAGAAGGGTCTTAAAAGGCGAGTGGCGTGGGTTGCAATTAAAGACGCCACGAGCGTTTTTAGACCAGTTATACACCGTTGCATACAAAACTTTTTCTACGACTAATTTTAAATAAATAGCAGACTACAGAATAGTTAAACTTTTCAGGCAGCAAGTTTTCTATTCGTACTTTTGCTACTCACGCAATTTCTTCAGGAGTGCAGTTATTAATTTCTTCGATAATTTTTAAAGGAACGTACACTTTTGTCTTCACAAACACGAATAAAATCTTAATAGTTTAGGACTAATAGTTTATCATCTTTCGTCTTTTCATTTTGAACTGTATTTTGGCGGGAAATCGGAAATGTGACAGCTGCTGCTTATGGTTCGTTTTGTTTTTAATTTGTTTGCACTTGCCATCCGAACCAAACTGAATCCGGACTCGGACCGAATTCGAACTGTTTATTTTTATAAATAATACCAAGAATTTATAAAACATGTTATTTAACACACAATAGATGATGATTTATTATTATTCTAGTAAATAATGTATAATATACAAATGGTAAATCGTAAATAAATTTCGAAATATTTGTTTATGAAGTTGGCACCACTGCAATATAGCGGCCGATTTAAAAAAAGTTAAACAGTGCTTTTATGAAAAATGTATGAACCAAAAAAAGTACGCTAAACAATGCGTTTTTGGGCCATAGAGCATAGAGTTTTTCGACGACTTATTAGTGGTGTCATTGTATTTGAGCTACAGCCTATATAAGTGACAGATAACGGTACAGGAGTAAAAAAAATAACTTGTCTTGCATCGTTGTGGAACTGTTATCTATCTATATTAAACTGGTTTATAACCGCGGAATATTATATTTGTTTACATCGGCAACATTCGATGAACGACTGAGGTCAAAGAGTTCGCATTGAGCCCTAGACGCCTACTTCTTCTACTACCTTATACAGATTAAATATAAGAATTATTAATTGAATTAAAATTTTGTACTACTTACTAAAAGTCTGCGACATGATGAAGAGCGTACAATAACTTGTATGATTACATGCAATCATTCATGTACACACACACACATGCAGTCTACTACCATTTTTTATTAGCAAATTCGTAAAATCTCTCAGCTTTCCTTTAAGGCTGTACTAAAACATAAACGATGAACAATAATTACACTAAGTAATAAAATTAAAATATCAAACAATATTATTGTGTGGTTTTAAGCAATTGAAATGCAAATAAGAAGTGTTCAGCTTTAGGTATGTTACCTTATTATGAATGCAAAAAAAAATTATATGATTGGCTGAAACCTAAAAGTTATTACGATATAGAAAACTTATTACTTACTAAATATTTGTCAAATATAGACACTCGATACTCGATACACTTCCGCAGGCCGTAGGCACGTGGGTCATTGTCAGATTTAGGTTCGCGTCTCTTCGGTGGACATTGACAAATTTTTGGTTGTATTCTGAATCCGCATAAACGGCGTTGCCCCTTCTATAATTCTATGTGATAAAAACATATTATATGTAAACATAAGCCCTGAACTATTGACCACCGGAAAGATGATTTTTGTTTTTGTGACTGACAATGACCCAACACATCACGCATCCACATGTACCTACACACGTACCTTAAGATACCTTATACTCGTACATATACGAGTTTGTAAAAGTACTTGTTATATTATTTTTAAATTGAAACTTGACATAATAACTACTTACTACTTTTGTTATCCTTTAATCATTAATGTTTTTTTATTTATTTTTAGTTTATTTTAACTTTGATTACTATAACAATTATTCTTCACATTTGCCTTACTAACCAAGGAAGAGCGGTGCCTCTTAGCACAGGTATTTCATATTTAAAAAGAGGTACCATCAAATAACAATTGTAAACCACTGTGTGACTGAATAAATGATTTATGATTATGATATTATGTACAATACCGCGATCAAAGTATTTTATAGGCGAAAGGTATGGTGCGGCAATGAGAATAAATTGTCTATGACATGCCCTTAGCAGGTAATTAGCAATTGCGTTCACTTTAACCTTGATTGTGGATAAATTACAAAATAAACGGTTTTTTGTTATTGTCATTTACAAGAAATTCCGAGTTATAGCCTGGCTTAGTATTCATGCCACGTTATTGATTAAAGCTATACTTATCTATACTTCTAAGAAAAAATAAAAAGGCTCTAGTTTTAGCTTGATGACGATAATTTGACGATAAACATTGTTATTTCATTAAAAAAAAATCAATAATATTTCGAGTCTTAACTATCCACTAATCGTCATTATCAAAGATTTTTTGACTTAAGGAGCCTGACTATTTAATTAATTCTAAGTGCTACGTACTAATTAAATACAGTAAGGTAAAGTATGTTCGAAACTGTAAGAGTAAATCCTGTAAAAAGTAGATTGTACAACAAGTGCATAAAACGAGCCATTTAACTGATTTAACCTGAGACGTTTATATCAACCCGAGCCATCGGCGAGGGTGGATAGTTAAGTCGAGGGGTTAAATGGCTAATTTATGCCCGAGTTATACACATTTTCGACACGTGATATTAGAATTAGGTACTTCATATTGCCAAGTCATTTAATGGTTCAATACGTTTTAAAATAATAATTGACTCCTATTTTGTCTGGTTTTATTAATTTAGTAATAGAAAACACGGATGTAAAATTTATTAAAGCAAATCAAATCAAATGACAAGTTTATTGTACGAAGTTTTATTAGTGGCTGTGAGGCCCGATTATCTTTGTCTTTAAAACAATTTTACTTTGTGCATAAAAGAGGCATTTTGTGCAGCATACATCCAGCACAAAAGCGAACTTTGCGAGCATGAGAAGTGAAAAAAGAATTGCCTCATAGTCAGAGCGCGAAGTCAGAAAACTAAGCAAAGCTTGTACTATCGGTAGGTACTAGACGACGATATATTATACTTATGTAGATAAAAAACATACTTGTATATATATATATATATATATAGAAAACATCCATGACTCGGGAACAAATATTCGTGCTCATCACACAAAATGCCCTTACCGGTACTCCAACCCAGGTCCTTCAGCTTCGTAGGCAGGGTAGGGTCACTACCAACTAAATATGCTTAAGTGGTCGTCTAGGGATATTTCCGGATAGAGTTAATAAGTGCATCTGTTGTTTATGGGTTATGGTTTTTTTCAAGTATTCGAGTATTTTATTGCATTCATGTTGTTATAGTATAGTACATAGTTAACACATGTTACAGTAAGTCTCAAACATGAACCCTGCAAGGGCATCGCAATACATAGGTATTTATAGATTAACTTACATTACAACTAATAGTCTAATAAAATAACGTAAGTCAACGGTAGACATAGTTATTTCTAGGCATTTTGTGTGTCTTTATGAATATGTTTGTTGATGTTAGTATTTAAATTACTAAACATAATTTATATATTATTATGATATAATTATATTTATATATTTAGTTTCTTAGGACTGTATTTCTTGTTTGGCTCCATGTATCTATATTTTATTCTCGTAGGTTTATTAACTTAACTTTTTAACTAAGGTATGAATAAATAGATAAATCCTTTATTAGTTACATAGAAAACACATACAAATAAATTCTCCTACCGGGAGATTTGAAACCAGCAGGTCGATCACGTAACGCATTGTACGTATTTACTCGTACGTTAGGTACGGTAGGTTAGGTAGATGCTGTACAATATGCTGAGCTGGGTCCATTTCGTAACAAAACCTAGTGTTATTTAAATTTATTTCTTTTAACTATTCTCTGTATTATTTGTCACGATTAAGTAAATGTTTGAGTTTGAGATCTAACTGTCTACTTTTATATGGAAAAATTACAGTTGGATTGTCCTTACGCGCGTTTGAAACGTTACGTGGATTCTGGACCGCCGTCGGCTTTGTAGGGTACCACCACCTTGACTAAAGGGTCGTCATTGCTTTGGTGACTTTTTTGCAACACTACAGCGTCACGGTATGCGCGCTAATTATGTCCCTGTGATTACGCTTAGTTACGAGTCCGCGGCCATTGATGTTCGAGTATTTGTCAACTCACACAGACAGCGACAGAGGTCTAGTTTCGTTAGGCGTGACGGTGAGGCGAATAAACGCGTACCGAATAACAGCCCTGTTGATTTCGACGGTCGATCTAGGCTAGGGTGCATTCAAAATCCGCTCTAAGGAATAATTTAGCAATACGTCTTATCCATAAGAAAAGGTAAAAAAAACGCCGATACGTTCAGGTAGACAGAGACCGTGACCTGTAGGCACCTAATTAACACAAAAACTATACAAAGCCCGTTTTTGCTTGCCCTTGCCTGCGGTAAGTATTGATTTAGTAACATTTAATGCAGGGCTTGATTACGGCAAAGACCTGGCATAAAAAGAAGGCAACCGCATTATAATACACAACAAACATCAAAATTGTAACCTAAATAAGAGGTATACAGAAGTCGAATAAAATAAATAATATATTAATAATCGGACAAGTGCGAGTGGTTGATAAAGCAGTCTTGCAGACTTTATAATTTACTTTAAAAACAAAGTTTCACCGACTTCAATTCAGTAAGTCGCCAAGCCACATAGGTACATGAAAATTTCCACATTTCCTCTCCAATTTACCACATGAATTCCGATGGCTAATGCGTTGATTATAACAGAAAAAACCTATGTGGGTAGATAATATTTGAGGAGTTCCGTCGATCCCTCAAGGATCTCAGAATTAACACTTCATTAGTTGCTACTTCAACGAAATCATGTCATAATCTTTGACATACTTTACATCTTTGAGGAGTTCCATTAGTTATCTGTGGTCTTCATCATCAGTTCCACTTCACCAAAATAACGATTTCCAAGGGTAAATACACGAGTTAGATATAATAGAAAATACCGAAATCACTACAAGCGTGCCTATAAAATTTGAGGGTTGCCCTCAATTGCACTGGGATCCCATCATCTGATCCTGACTTGGTGACAATGGTACCACCTCGGGTGTATACTCTTTCAAACGAAAGAAGAATTTTGGAAATCGGGTCACAATTGACAGAGACATCGGCGAACATACATAAAAAAATACATACAGTGGAACACAGTAACCTCCTTCTTTTTAAAATCGGTTTAAAATGTAGCCGAATTACCTTTATTCAAATATTTATAAACTGAAAAATTCAAGGATAACTCAATGCCGGGACCGAAAATACTAAATGGTGCTTCAGTCACCATCTTCACTGTACATAAGTATTTCATATGCTTATTAGAAGCATATAAAGATATTTCATTGTGGTACTTTTTGCTGTTACCTGTTGAAATAGAACTGAACACTCTGGAGATGATCACACGGTGTCTGTGCATATGCAGTTTTTAATAATCCACAGTAGCATAAAAATGTTAAATGAAATCCGTCTATGGCCACGACTATGCAATGGCCGGAATTTACTATATTGAAATGTGTGTCTTGTGTTCAAACTTTCGATTCAGTGCATCAACCTGGTTGAAATATTTATTGAATTTTGAATGTCCTAGTTTAGATATAAATGTATCCATTCAAACAGTGAAACTAATTGCAGTATTAATTTTCCTGAAATAATCCAGGTATTCTTAAATTTTATGATAGATTAAGTTATTACCGAAGTATTAACCTTGCCTACGAAAACACAGCTAGCTATTTATCGCTAGTATTTTCCTAAATCTGATCTATCTTTTACAGATAATGGAAGGCCATCATCCTCCTAGCGTTAAACCCGGTTGTGCCCTAAAGGAGCCCGGGGTCCGCTTTGACATCTAACCCCAGGATTTGGCATATGATAGGCACTAGTTTTACATTCGGAAATATAATGTTTAACAACGAATTGTGTAAATTTATTTTGCACCAAAAACATTATTCATTATTTTTAAAATGATTAAGTCGTATAAAAAAATATTTTATAATCATAATTAATATAATTTCATGGATCATTACAATAAATTAAGTTTTCATATCATTAAATAGCTAACGCTATTAAAGTATAAAATTACACACCGCATCGGAATTATTATAAAAAAGTATTGCATATTATAATAATCGGAGTCTAGCGTGATTGGATATTAATGGTTACCTGTCTTTCAATGAGCGCTTTTATGAGTATGTATAGTTTTTTATAAATATAGGAAAAAAGAAAGATATCGTTATCTCCACTCTAATCAGAGCAGAACATAGGTAAACTAGAAACTCGGTATTTTATACAGGTAGTAATTTAATATTATACTTCCTATCTAAATTATAGGTACTAGTTGTCCGCCCCCGGCTGCGCTCGCGTTTTTCTAGTATTTCACGAGATTAAACATAGCCTTTGTCCATCCTTAAGGTCCATTCTAAGGTGACAATTTTGATGTATTCTTTCTACATTTTAATATAACAACAGTAAAAAAATGTGTGTATTTGGAAATGGTTTTCAAAGTACAAGTTAACCCATAATATTTTCTGAAATGTCTTAGATTGCCGTGTAGATAAAAATTTACATTAAAAATTATATCGAGACGCTTTTACTATCTTAAGAGGCTCGATATCAAACACGATGTCGAGTCTCTTTATAGTATTAGAGTATTTTTAATAAGCACATGTACAAACGGCGGGAGCGCGAAGTCGTGATGTCGTGACGTATGTTACGAAGCGACTAATCCTTCCTTTCGGCTTTTTCAATGTTTACACTAAATGTCGTTTGCACGCACACTTTCCTAATTGCACCCTAATTGGTTATTGAACAAAATGGGCGGGGATTAGCTAGTTGCGCCGAACGAGGAAAAAATGTCTTAAATGGTCGACCGGGAATGTCCCTGTCTGTACCTATCAATAATGTAACGACATCGTATTTATCGATATCAAATCCCTAGAACGTGCCCGATTAAGCACAGGGGGGGGAGGGGGCTACGTCGGGTAACCTCCTCAAGTGTCTGGACTCTACCGATTCCTCTTGATTCGGTTGATCCGCAGGAATGGGTAGTGTCTTGGCCGGTGCGCCCTGGAGACAACGGCAAGTGATAATTTAGTGAACCCTAAGTGATCGCTTGCTGGTTTTACCAATAACCCGCACGGGGGGGGGGGGGGGTGGGGGGTTCCGCCCAGGGAATCGCAAGATTCCCCAGGTGCGGCTTGTGGGACCCGGAACCCTGACAAATCCTCTGCTATCAGAGGATGCATGTTATAGGTGCGGGGGCTACAACCGTCAGGCCGGGGCCTGGCCCGGAACCTGAGTGGGTGAATCCGAGGTCTATCACCCTCTCCCGGCGTAGAGGTCCTTTGGTCGGGTCGGGAAGCGTGTGGTGTCGCCCTGCACGCTTACGACGGGAGGGGGGCTTTTGCCTCAGCAGTGAGGGCAGCTGCGTCTGTTGCCGAGGGGCGTCGTGGTGAAATGTTCGCGATCCCATGACGCCCCTAGTACACGGCAGAGAGGGCATACCTTGGTGGTTTTAGACGGTAGTTCCCGGGAGCCCGTCATACCTATCCTAATTCCTCGGCTAGGTGGGATGCGTAAAGGCATTTCCCCAAGAAAAATAAATACCTGCATACCTAGTTTTGGTCGCAGCTGAGTAAACTATTCAATTTATTTAATCCAGTAAAACTATAAGAAACCTTTAAAAATCCGCAAAACAATTTAGTTAGACATATTTACTATGTAAACTTGTAGAGAAAGAAGATACAGTTCAGACAAAACTCACAAACTGCAATTGTACAAGTTTTTCGCTTTGAGACCAACTCTCATTGTTTTAGTTTCGCTGCGGAAGAGGCGATGTCCTGGAAGTGACACCGGAGACAATAACGTACAGAAATGGCATTGGTATAAAATAATGTACATAAAAATAACCAATTTATAAAGAAAACCAATTTCAGACCTATTAGCTAGATCGATTTTTCATCCCCGTAGACGCCAATAATACTGCCAAATTCATCGGGCCGTTGTCGAGAACGTAATTACAAATACACATATACAGAGTGTGGCCTGTAATAGGAGCAAATATTCAAAAGGACGCTTCCTTAGAGCATTTGCAGTAACCTCTTGTGTCCCATTCATGTATTTATTTTTTGGATTCGGATAAATTTTGGTCGAAAGTTATAACCTCCAAGTAATGTATCTAGGCACCACGACATCATAGCACAGCAGTCAATGCAGATTTTGAGGTAACATCATGTAATGAGTCATAACATAAATAATAGTTTTTGCATTTTTGTTTTCAAAATATATTTTTGTGTTTTTTTTTATTTTTATTTAATTTTTTTAGTGTTTTTAAAATAAAAAGTTACTTTTAGCACTCCAGTAGAGTAAAACAATACAAGTAAACTTATTTAGAAGAAAAAAAAATATGTTTTTTTTTATACAAAACCACGTGGAAATCATTGTTCACAAGGTTAACAATCTACCGTTTAATTTATTGCTCCTATTACAGGCCACATCCTACAGTATACACATATTTCTTGTTTAATAGTAGGTACCTAATAGCATGTATTTTTTATTAAAAATGGGATTGCGTTTGACCTTTGCAAACCCGATGGAAAGTTAAGACAACAGATGGATCATGCTCACTAGAATATGCCTATTCACTCTTACCTTGAAGACAACGAGGTTGTATCACTACATAGTATAAAACAAAGTCGCTTCCCGCTGTCTGTTTGTCTGTCTGTCCCTATGTATGCTTTGATCATTAAAACTACGCAACGGATTTTGATGCGGTTTTTTTAAATAGATAGAGTGATTCAAGAGAAAGGTTTATATGTATAATACATGCAAGTATTATACAAACCCGTGCGAAGCCGGGGCGGGTCGCTAGTTCAGAATGTACCATAAACTTGGCTTACTTATTTTTAACAAGCTATGCTTATCAATAAAATATTTTCTAGTATAGATATATGGTCATATTAAAAGGTGGGAAAGTCTGTGAGATTGTAAGTTTGTACGTAGGGGATAAACTAAACACCGACAGTGCACATCCGATTTCAAAAATTGCCACCAGTATACATATTGAATAGCCGCAAGATGGACATTAGGCATATTTTTTTCCGGTGAGTCCGACTGGGTTCTCCGTAATACGCAGGCGGAACCGCGCGGGCAGCTTGTTTCATTTTTTTTTTTTTTTATAACTTCCCTTGTAATTAATTGCACTTATAAAATGTAAAATGTTACTTATACTTTTACCAATAAAATAAAATATATCTTGCATGTTGATTTTCACTCATAAGTTTCAGCCATAGTCTTATCTATTTGAAACATTGTATGTATCTAAATACGAGTACATTAAGTTGATCTGACGCTGGAACTAAAATAAGGTGGAACTCTTCTATATCCGTCTACCAGTGGGTCGATCACGTAACTTTTCTTACGCGCGTCTGTAAGGTAATGTCAATTTTATATGGAAAAATGACAGTTAGATTGTGATTTTACTGTCAGACGCGCGTACAATGCGTTACGTGATTGACCTACTGGAGTAAAATCTTAGTTACGACAACATAAGACTCGTAAAAAAATCTACTTTAAAAACTTATATTAATTTCCTTAAGTCTTTGAATTGTACAACTTCTATGCAAGGGGGCAATTGGGGTCACGTTTCTTTGCTGCTTGACCGAAAAATACCGGTATTCTATTTTAACGGTATGACGTCATATCGGTTGTCAAATAGCGGTGTCGGTGGTGAAACCTTTATATTTCGCTACCGAAATATAAAGGTACCTTTATTTTTTCCGGTACCGTAACCGCTTTTTAAAGGTACCGATATATCAACTTTGGCCTGGCGGTATTGCCAAACCGCCGGCAAAGGCACTGCCGCTTTGTCTTTTTGTTTTTAAATGTTTAGTAGCCAATGCTTCCTCTGTAGAGTGCCAGCTCGCTTACTTTTCTCGATAAACTTAAAACTGATACCGCTAACCGTTATTTCAAAACGGTTATGGTACCGTTATGTTCGCGCGGCGCGCATAACCTTTACGACATAACGGTACCGTAATGGAATACCGGTTTCATACCGGTATAACCGTAACCGAAATCAGTCCCTGCTGCTGACTGTACATGGAGAAGTCGAACTTATTATACGTTACACCTGGCAAAAAAGTGGCAATTTCCGCCCGCTTTGCGTTCGCAAAATTCTACTTCCTGGCTAGGGGTAGACGTTAAATACTCTAATCACCGAGGGTAGCTAGTAATAAAAGAAGCCTAATTTAAGACATTCAAAGTTTTACCGCCCTAGGTGAATCACGTACTGTGTAACTGGATATTCTGATGATATAGATATATGATCAGAATATCCAGTTACACTATTTCTGTGTGCCCAAGTTTAGTACGGACATACTAATTTAAAGACGATCTGAGTAAACGATATCGCGAGTGAGAATAATAGTTTTTCTTTTCAAGAACGCTGTTTCTTATTTCTTTAAGGATTTTCTCGGCGTGTCTTCTGAATATCTTTAAGGATTTTCCACGTTACATGGTTTGGCATCATTTATGAGAATGGGAGCCTATTTAAAATTAATTATCTATAGGTATTAAGTTTTTATTATAACACTAATAACGAGGTAGGTATTGATTGTATGTTGTTTCTTCAACTTTAAAATTGAATAACTTGGTACAAAACAGAATAAATAAATATTTGGGGACAACCTTACACCAATTGGCTTAGTCCAAAACTAAGCTAATTTTGTAATGATGATATAAATACTTATATATACCTACATGTTTTAATACAAATAATATGCCTCTTAATATCTTAATATACATACTTCTATTTTAATTTCTAAGTTGTGATAATTAGTACCTAACCAAAAAAATAAGTAGGAATAATAATAATTGTAATACTTACTAAGATTTTATTTAATGAAATATACGCTTTTGATTATGTTCTTTATGCAAAACAATGTAAAAAATAAATATTTTTAAGTTTTTGTACAAACTTTAATACGAAATACAATAATATTTGATTATTATTATAGTGTGTATTGTATGTACATACATATGCCAACTTATACTTATATTTTAATTTCTAAGTTGTGATAATTAGTACCTAACCAAAAAAATAAGTGGAATAATAATAATTGTAATGCTTACTAAGATTTTATTTAATGAAATATACGCTTTTGATTATGTTCTTTATGCAAAACAATGTAAAAAATAAATATTTTTAAGTTTTTGTAAAAACTTTAATACGAAATACAATAATATTTGATTATTATTATAGTGTGTATTGTATGTACATACATATGCCAACTTGTTGGCTTACGAGTAAGACGACTTGATGAGGCCAAACTAGAATATCTTAAAACAATATTAAGTTTTAATCGCTATTATGATCGTCTACAACAAATAATATAATGATATTAATGATCTGAAACAAAATGATTTAAAAATAATCTCAGTTGGTGAGAACTGCAGTAAATTCACACTTAAAACTGCAGTTCTCACATCACACCTCACTGATTATAGTTGGTCCAAGGTACTATAGGTTGCAGTTTCATAATTATATGTCTAAAACATGCATTGAACCATACAAACTAAAGTTAATGGCCTGGGGAACAAACTTGAGTAAAATAATTATTCGGTATATTGTTTCAAGATTATGATGCAACGTTATCTCCCACAGCATGCATGTGTGAACCCATGCAAAAAAATGTGCATTGTTGCGTGACAAAGCACAGTTCCTTGTTCACTTTTACTCTCAACCTAATGTTATGCATATTTTAACAAAATGGGACTTATTCGAGTGTTTTTGAATGCCAAACTAAAACATTATAATTTCGTCATGTACCTAAGCTACGTCTACGACAATACTATCACCGATACGCACTTCAACCACCTATCTACATAGAGGTAATTGATTCTTAATAGGTAAAAGTACCTATGTGTGGATACAATTTATTTGATACTAAATCGTTGCCATTATGTTGACTTTATTAAAGTTAAAAGGTCGCTTAATTTGACTTATCAACAGCAAATATTAATTTAGCAAGTAAAGCTACGGATCGTAATCGTTAAGCAAATTTATCTGAAAATGATGTTTTGCCAATAAGGTTGAGACCATAGGAAAATATTCAAACCAAAGAACGAATTGATAATTTTCTTCTTACCTTCCATTTCTTAACTTCGGATAACCGATTAGCCAGAACGCATCCAGCCGACCCCGCACCAACTATGATGAAGTCGTACACTTCGGGCACATGCCTTTTCTTCCTATTTTTCTCTTTTTTCCTCTCGGCTCTCACTGGCATTTTTTTAGTGTCAGCCGTAGCCGCATCAAAATAACTGTCATGATTAAATCCGAATTCAAACGGTTTATCAAAATTCGAATACGGATGTTCAAATTTCCTGCCAAACTCGAATTTAGACTCTTGTTTTTCCGGTTTCAAATAGAACGTTTGTGAAGCGTGACTTTTCTGAGATTTGTATTGATTGATTGGTGAGCTTTGCAAAACAGGGCTCAATGGATTCGAGTTAATTTCCGAGTTTAATTTTAAAGGTGTCGGTCCTAATGGCACTTGCGTCGGCCCTAAAATACTGGTTTCGAAACTTGGCCCGACCGAACCACGAACATCGAAGTAGGGATTCCTTCTAGGATACTCTTCATCATCTATTGAACGTCCGAACAGTTGTGCAAGGAGCGTCAAGTAGAGAAATCCTGTTTGGGAGCATTGAGTTAACGGCGCGGTCGTTTCAGCGCAGACTTGGCTAATGTCTGGTGGTATCCACTGAGAGGCCATAGTCACTGGGTCCACTGAGTTCACTAAGTCCACTGGGTACACTCAGTCACAGTCGCATTGCACCGGCAAGTGTTGATTCCTCGTGAGCGCGCGATCAACTGCATTCGCGTGACAAGTAAGCGGGTGGCGTGTCCTTACTCTTTACGTTATACCTACCTATACATAAATGTGCGAAAGGTCTATCGGTGGTTAATTGCAAAATCTTATCTTGATAGTTCAGTGGTGCCTTTCGCTGGTGAAGTAATGAGTCTTAACGATGCGCTGAAATGGATGCTGTTGCAGGAATAACTTTATATATGCATTCCTTTTACAACGGAAACTAGGGCAAAACTTTTGTGACCATCATTGCATTGTATTGTTTTTATGAATTTATTTAAAGTCAATTGCACAAAATGCAGAAATGTTAAAATGGTGAGCTTAATCCCAAATGGCATTATCTACCAGCTAACCATTGGGTTAAACAGAGATTATTAAAACGTTCAAATAAAAAATTAGAAGATTTCTATTAAAAAAACAAATGTACTACGTATCATATAGACATACATTACTAAAAAATATATAAGATACATAAATATAGATATACTAATAATCGCGGGGGGTACGATGGCAGCAGTGGCAGTGGCACAGCCTGGGCGTGGAGTATCGAAAACAAGTTTACTTTTGAGATATCCTGGAGCAGAAGGCTCAAGCAGGATTTAGAAAAGCGTACAAAGTATTCTAAGGGACCTACGATGCGACGGTGAAATGGAGAGCCATTTAAATTTTATTCTGTTATATCATGAATGGAAGTCAAAATATATTTTAACGCCAATAATAATTGATGTAGGTATATTTAAATATTTTAAATAAGTTATCTATGTAGTTAATTAAAGTGAAATAAAATATAATTTTACCTCAACATATGCTAAATTGCTATCCTTAATTAAAATAAAATATCCTTAATTACTGAAAAGCCTACACTTGTAACCAATTCTAATATATCAATAAAATTAAGTCATACCATCTGGCATTTTAATAATGGAATTAAGTTTATCCCAGTAAAATTATCATTGCTATTTTGACTGCGAAATCCAACCAATCTCGGGGGAAATCTATCGCCGACTTCCGGCGAAATTCATTAGGCTAAGAAAGGCTAACTAAATTTCAAGAAATATACCACCGGAATTTTACCGTCCGCCATCGTTTAAGTAAAGGTAACTGATATATAAAACCGACCTATCGGAAACAGGATCATAAGGTGGTATTTGTTTCACTCACGCAGTTTTTACATGAAAATTAACAGAACTTTACTGTCGAGACTCTAGTCTAGTATTTGTAGTTGGTTAAGTAGGTACCGTCTATGTTTTTATGAGAACCTATTTATTTTTTGCCTTATTTGTAGGCATACCTACCGAACAACTCATAGTATCATCTAAAATAAATAACTAATTACCCTTCACACTTCTACTGTAAATTTTGTTTATTTGCACTCGCAGACTGCCAAGATACAGGCTTAGCCTATTTTGAAATCTGATGGATATACCCCATAATTATCATGTAACAAGTGTTTTGTGAAATAAATCATTTATTTATTTTAATTTCATTTATTATTATTTATTTTAATTTTCTAAAACCACTACAAAAAACCACTACATCTATTATAAATATATCCTTCTTCCAACGGTCATTTAATAAGGAGGATAGCTCTTCTTAACGTGCAACGAGACAGAGATATGAATGGTGTTTGTATTTGTATCCTTGCCTCGTAGTTTCATCCTATAGCTTTGCAGTCCATCTGGCAGAATCGTTTGGATGCGCTGCGCTAATACAGTAGTTTTCTATGGTTGGTTGTTGAAGAACATTCAAGTACATGGGTTTTAAAGGTACGAAGTAGCTACTTCAATGTCCGGTAGACCCATCGTAATGCCAAAAAGGGGGCTATGTACAAATCTCTCCAAATGTTTATAAAACGGTACGTTTTTTCAACGACTTATCTAGGTCTGATTTAACTTGATTTTTACAATCAAACTACTGAATAAACAGTTGGGTCGTTATTCTATGTTGTATTTAACTTCTTGCTTTGCAAATTTTAGATAACTAGCGACCCACCCCGGCTTCGCACGGTTATGTATTATTATTATTTATTATACTATACATATAAACCTTCCTCTTGAATCACTCTATCTATTAAAAAAACCGGCCAAGTGCGAGTCGGACTCGCGCACGAAGGGTTCCGTACCATTATCAATAACAATATTTATTTTATTCTGCTCTATTAGTAAAAATGTCAACTGGAACTATCGCGGTATCAGTGAGATACAGTCTAGTGACAGACAGACGGACGGACAGCGGAGTCTTAGTAATAGGGTCCCGTTTTACTCTTTGAGTACGGAACCCTAAAAACCGCATCAAAATCTGTTGCGTAGTTTTAAAGATCTAAGCAAACATAGGGACATACAGCGGGAAGTGACTTTGTTTTATTATACTATGTTGTAGTGATATTGCGTATTTATATTATTATGTGGTTATTACGCTATGCTATTAAAAAAAAACTTGGTTACGTACGACATTTTTGAAAATATGCAAAACGATACTCGTATCATGGAGCATCTCTATTCATATAGTTTTCAGTAAGTTGTTATTTCCATCTTGTTTACATTTTTGATATTTTCAAGTTTTCTCTAACACCGCTCGCTGTTTCGTAATGAAGCGGTACTACGTGAAGAAATCCACAAAAAAGTAAGTATAAATATTTGTTATCTCAATTGCAAAATGCTAAAAGAAAATGATTCAATAGTTAAGCTGAATAATGTGCATTTAGATTCGGTACAGTTCATATTTTCGCAAATGTATGTGGTCGCATTTAACCGTCCTTGCCTTCACCGCGCCTGCTTTATGAGGCTTTCTTCCTTACCGTCCGCGATGAGTACAAAATTGTACGTTTTCCTAGTTACATAATACTGTAATAACGCCTATAAAATTAAGCCTGATCACAAATGTATGAGGTTTGTGGTTTGTACGGTAACTGTTAATTTAGTCGAAAACATTCAGTAGTTTCATTAAAATTCCATGATATGGCATATGGCTGTGTCCCTAATATAATTTTTGGTCAGGTTTGAACTATCTAACAGCGAACTGTTTTAATCCACAAGAAGAACAATCGACTAAATATCCAGCGGTACCACTTCGCAGCCTGGCATTATGTTTTTTCGCAACATTTGAGCCGCCATAACAATATTGGCGCAGCCACAACGGGGAATTCACCTGTTTTATGTTCCACAACGCGCAGGTATGAGAACTGTTATGGCCGCTTTATAGTGCAGGCCTGAATTTTTGATGATATTTGCCTCAAGTTGGGTTTTGTAAATGTCTAATATACGACGTCAACCGTCGGGACATTGGCACGCCCGACTCGCCCGAGCAATGAGGCTCGTGAGCCAATTTAGGTCTATTTCGTGCGAATACCTCAGGAACCGTTCTTGCCGTTTAAATACCTAATGTACTAATTACCTGCAAACTTAAATAAACCAGTCCAAGAGAGGCCCTTGAAGATTGTGTATAAAGTTTAAGGGTGAATATCAACCAGCGATTTGCGAGAATGTGTTTTCATATTATATCGACACCTCGCATGCTTCAAGCCTCTCACAGACTGGCGCGGCCTGCGGTAGCGACCAATAGTTAATTTGACAAAAGCAGTCTAGTGCTCGCGCCAGTGTGATTCAGACTTAACAACTAGGTGTCAAATATATGATATACACAGCTTCGCACACAACTAATCTCGGATTCATAATTAAGCTAAAAATGTCAGACATAGGAAAAAAATATGTGTTTAAGTCGGTATAACCTTGTACCTACTATAAATCTTATTCAATTTGTATTTTATCAAGTAATCGTCTTTTTAATTTCGCCCTTTTTTCTTAAATATCGAAATTGGCGCTAAGTCATACGAAGTATTGAAAAAGTTTTATAAAATTCAAAAATAATCATTTTAGCCATAACTACCTATGTAATTGTTAAATAATTCATCTATTTTATGTTATTAATTTGATCAGGATCTACAAAATATTTTTTACAGTTTAATTAGGTGGTAATTCATAATGGTACCTTGCATAGGCAGTCTAGCAACTGTGTCAGTAGTAGAAAAGCCGAAAATACAAACTCATAAGTAAGAAAGAAATAGAATTAAGTCTCTCAGCTGCCCTCCAGTGACACGGATGGGTGATCACTGATCAGACTACATACATTTTATTCGTAATTGTCAAATAATACAATAATAGCTAAAAGCACTACTTAGAAACCAAATTCTATCTAGCTATTATTTACATAACTCTTACACAAAAGTAACAAGAATGGTAACAACACTCTTAAACAAACTGCCTAACTAAACCTCGCTGGTATGAACTGGATTTTTAAATATCGATATTAACATCACTAGCGAAACTGTGGCAACATTGGTGTGCAATGAACTGTCAAGTTAGGTCGCCTTATTATAAATCCGATCTTAGTGTAGTGGATATTCAGTATATTCGCCCATATGCTCGTTACATAGAGGTAGAATATAATAGAGTGACTCACCAACACATACACACATGAGTAACAAAGATGTATGCATAGACAATACCGCAAGTGGGAACGAGATACAGTGTCATATTTTCTGTCCCTCATCGCGTATACGGGTTTTTTGTTGGCCACCAGCTTGTTTGCCAAAATTTTGTACTGAAACTGACACCACGATAACGTCACCAATATAACACGACTAAATTATAAATGACTTTAGACGTCAAGAATGTATTAGCTTCTGACTTTCTTAATTTACCATAGTCCCTTTTGGGTAGTATACGCTAGGACGTCATCTATTATATCCTCTATCTACGGATCGTTACCAGAATAGTTGAGTCGCTTAATTTCAAACCCGGGTAAATCCATCTGTCAAATCATGCGATTTTGCTATTAAGAAAAGGTGATAAGGTAGATATTTGCTGAAAGGGTCGAATGGATTTACCCGGGTTTGAAATTAAGCGACTCAGTTTAGTCTGTGCTGTCTTAATAATCGTTGTGTCAGTTGTAGAACTGTTTGTGTGGATACATAATATGTGTAAACTACACATACGCAATGCTACCAAATAGGAATAATCTTGTGTATCGCTAGCTCCTGCGGCTGCGTTGAAGCGTATTTGAATATTAAAGTAACAGTAGAAACAATTTAAAATAAAAATTCTTCTGATTTCATTCCAGTGTTCCAGGGAATGGCCAGTCTGTTATACGTCGCTATAGAATTTCTACAATTTTTATTTTAAACAAAAGTTTTGTAAAATATTCGTTCATTTGGGAACAATGTGCATCTTTCACACGAGGCGACGCAACTGACGTGTAATTTAAGTTTTTGCAGCGTTGCCAGTGCAGCAGCAATGTTGCCGGAATGAAAATATCACGGAAACTTGGCTGTAACAAGCAAAATTATTGTGTTTGTTAAATGATAAGTATTAGTAGGTTAATAAAGTAGATTATGTTTATCAACTGAGCCCAAACAATAATTCAGCTAGGTACCTACTTAATGATTTACAAATACGCCAACTTTAGTTTAGCTTTTCTTTCTATTTTTCAACTTTGATTTTAAAAGGTTTCTTATTTTTCTTTAATTTGCGGGCTACTGACTGACTGCTTGGTCATACCTAGAATATTTCGTCGGGTGACAAGCCAAACTCACTAAGTAACAAATACCTACTTAAATCAAAGGTCGTATCTCGATATCATCTACGTACCGAGATACGAGGTTCTGAAGAGCAGTGACAGTTTTGGTAGTGACTTTTGCTTGTCACCCGACGATTTGTTATTCAGAATGTTAATATACCCAGATATTTCGATAAACGAAATAATCGATGGGATTTTAATAACATAGAGTAAAAGATGCTACATTATGTTGAGACTTTCAGGTTTGAAAAGCGTAATAAAAATAATCAGCTTGACTATATAGTTATGAATGCATTGATTTTGGATTGATTGTACGTTTATAATCTTTTTACTCTTTTATGTTACTAACGACGGAACGGAGAAGGTATACGTGTTTAGGGTGAGAGGTTGTTTGTTTGTTTTGTTTCCGTCCTGTATTGATTTTCTTCAACCTAAGTATTCGTATCATTAAGAGTACCAATTGGTTTTCCGTATCCAATTAACCATCAACGCACGCACGAACTGCGACGCAAATACTCCCATTTCCCAAGTGAGAGATGCCCTAAACCATAATCTTACAGGAGGTAAGATGTATAAATATTTTTTCACCTCACTAGCTCGGAAAGCCCATTTTTATTCTTTAAAAACAGATAGCAAAACTGCATTTTATCCACAAGAGTGCAAAGAATATTTGAAATCCGAACGTGTTATTAGTTACTTTCTTAAACATAATAACATGTAAAGGCCAGTCCAGACAGGACATTTTTCGCCCATCAGATTTATTTTATTTAGGTACCTTTTTTTGAATGTTTTATATATTCTTTTTTTAAATGTTTTTAATTCTTTTTTCTTTTTTAAATGTTTTTTTGTTTTATAAATCTTTTTTCTTTTTCTCCTTTTTAGAAATGTTGTTTCTCTTTTTAAATGTTTTGTTTCTTTTTGAATGATTTTCTGTATTTTTTCTCTTTTTAATGTTTTTTTGGTCTTTTTATACGTTTTTTTCCTTTTTTTTTAATTATTTTCTTCTTTTTTTAATGTTTTTTGAAATTCTATTTATTTTTTTGATGTTTTCGTCTACATTTAATGATTTTTTATATTTTATTGATTTAAATGTGTTTATTCAAGGTTTTTTTTCCACTTAAAAAAAAAATAAATTTTTTTTAATGTTTTTTTCTTTTTGATTTATTTTTGTGGTTTTTCCACTTTTTTAAATGTTTTTTTTTAAGTTTTTTTTCTTTTTGTATCTTTTTTTTTACGTTTTTTCTCTTATTTTAATGTTTTTTGTAACTTTTTTTCTTTTATTATGTTTTTGTTCATATTTTATTGCTTTGTTTTTCTTTTTTCAATGATTTTTGCTTTTTTCTCCTTTTTATAGATGTTTTGTTTCTTTTTGAATGTTTTTTTTCTTTTTTTATGTTTTTTTGGTCTTTTTTCTCTTTTTTATACGTTTTTTCCTTTTTTTTAATGTTTATTTTTTATTATTTTAAGGTTTTTTGAAATTCTCTTATATATTTTTGATGCTTTTGCCATATTTTAATGTTTTTTTTATTTTTTATTGATTTATATGTGTTTTTCAAGGTTTTTTTCTTTTTCCATTATTTAAAAAAAAAATCCACTCTTTTTACATGTTTTTTGTCTTTTTTACGTTTGTTTTCTTAATGTTATGTTTTTTGTAACTTTTTTCTTTTTTATATGTTTTTGTCTCTATTTTATTGCTTCGTTTTTCTTTTATCAGTCTTTTTTAATGTTTTTTGAAATTATTTTTGCCTTTTTTAAAAGTTTTTCTTTATTTTAATGTTATTTTTTTTGTTTCTCAATGTTTTTTCTCTTTTCCTCTTTATTAAATATTTTTTTTAATTTTGTAATATTTTGTTTCTTTTTTCATGTTTTTAATTTTTTTTTCTCATTTTTAATGTTTTTTTCCCCCTTTTTAATACTTTTTTTTAAATTTTTTCGTTACTTTACTTTTTTGTTTTTTTTTGTTTTTTTCCTCGTTTTAGTGAGGTGAAAAAATTTGTGTTACACACGGGTGCAAGTTATTTTGACGTCTCGTGTGTTGCAACACTCGCTACGCTCAGGATTCTATTTTTGAACCACTCGCTTCGCTCAGGATTCTATTTTTTAATCCATTCGCTAGCTCGTGGTTCAACCCTAGAATCCATTCGCTAGCTCGTGTTTCAATTCCACACTCGCGGTTAAAATACAACTTTGCACCCTTGTATAACAAATAACTATTTACCGACAGTATTAGCATTACGCAGAAAAATCTTAACATTCATTAATATCCTAGCTGTCTCTATGTTTTAAGTAGTGCGGTATTTTTGTTTACCCAGTTGTTGATGTTATTTTGCAAGAATTTAATTTGGAATGTGTGATAGAATTTGTACAATTTAACTACCGCATAAAGCTTAGGTTTAAGTATTGTGTACATGGTTTCGATCTATTTTATGTTCAGTATAAAGATCACTGACCTTAATGCGTCATTTCAAAAAATATAGACAGCAGAGTTGATTAACTGCTGCAAATGACGCATCGAAGATAGTGGCACATAATAATTATTACTTGTACAGGTATAGAGATAGAAACATTATCTACAGGTCAGATGTTATGGTAATTTTTCTTCGTCATAAAGACTTTTACGTCATACCTGGCCATAAAGTAGGAATTACCGCACGCTATGCATGCGGAAAACCCCACTTCCTGGCCAGATAGAGACGTAAAATTTTGTACTCACCACGGGCGGTAATAAAGAAAGCCTCAGAGCGCATATTTATCGCCCTTGCCTTCGGCTCGGGCGTCAAATATCTGCGATCTGAGACATTCTTTGTTTAACCGCTCTAGGTAAGTAATGTACTAATTCTCACTTCATTAATAGGTAGCTAGGTAGTTATATTAATAAAGTACCAACATTAAATTTACCACGCGTGGGGAAAATGACGCTTATTGTGCAGCACGGCTATCACAAGACGGCCGCGACATACTCTCGAGCTCTCTCGCACTATCCGTCACTTTCCAAGTGGTCTAATTAGAGAGAGACGGATGGTGCGAGAGAGCTCGAGAGTAAGTCGCGGCCGTCTTGTGATACCCGTGCTGGTGTTACTTTATCCGCGAAAGAACTCGCTTCTCTAACGATGCATAATACCCCTATTACAATGCAGTATTGCATCAATAGGAACTTTTTGCAGTAACTTATCCGAACAATACCATTCGGAAATAATGTCGCAGTACATTTGCAAACAGTGACATTTCCTATACTTTAACCGGAATGGGTACTATTGTAACTCGATATCGAAAATTAAGTGAAGTTGATATAAATAAATACATAAATATTAAATAAATATTACGGGACAATCTTACACAAATCAACCTAGGCCCACGGTAAGCTCAATAAGGCTTGTGTTGTGGGTACTAGGCGATGATATATATAATAGATACATACATATAGATACTTATATACATATATGACATCCATAACTCAGGAACAAATATTCGTGATAAACACACAAATAAATGCCCTGACCGGGATTCGAACCCGGGACCTCCAGCTTCGTAGGCAGAGTCACTACCCACTGGGCTACGGAGGCCGTTAATATATTCGCATTTTTTAAATAAATAGCAACTAAGAAATGAATAGGAGTACATAAATAAAAAAAAACATCTGACTCAATCGATCCATGATTAGACTTTATAAATAAAATATCTTTATTTCAGAACATTCCATTCCATACAATATAATATAGTCAAGGTTTCTTAATTAACTACTGATTTCCAGAAAAACGTCAACAGAGCAATAGGTACATAATATGTGAAAATGTCAAGAGAATGTCTAGGTAGGCATCTTAATTAATAATTTTAACCCAGGTACTCAGGGTGGAACCGTCTGATCTATCAGCGATGACCTTCAGTATCCTGTTGTCGCTGCGTCGGATGCGGCTTAGGATAGATGCAACCCGCTTTCGCCTTATCGCATAAAAGTCGTCGATACGCGCCTCGGCAAACATCCCTGACGCGCTACAAAACCGTGGCAACCTCAACAGGATTCTGAAGGCATCATTATACTGGATCCGAAGAGCATTATAGGCCTTCAGCGTGTAGCTGACCCATAGGCTTTCCGTGTAGAATACTTGACAGAAGGCCTTAAAAAGGGTGATTTTAACTTGTTTTGAGCAACGGGCAAACCTACGGGCCAACATATTGCTTCTGACCGCTAACGCTCCCCGTTCCCTCTACAAATCGAGGTCGTCCTTGAGGTCCTCTGTCAAATTGTGCCCAAGGTATTTAAACTGTGAAACCCTCTGTAGGTAAATACCGTTCAAAACTATAGAGGGCACATGCTTAGGGTTCATTTTGTTTGACTTGAAGACTAGGACTTCGCTCTTTTTGGAGTTGTATACTAGACCGTGAGTTTCTGCGTAGGCCTCACATACACTCAGCATTTTCCTGAGTGCACTGACAGAGGGGGACAGCAGCACCATATCGTCGGCGTAGCTTATGTTGTTCACGCTAACACCGTCGACATAACACCCGACCGGCATTCTGCTGAGCTCCTCTATCAGCCCGTTAACATACAAGTTGAAAAGCTTCGGTGAGGTTAAACCCCCCTGCCTCACCCCGCAATCCAACCTGTACGCCTCCGACTGTGCTGCCCCCCACCTAACCGTATTGGTCTGGTTGCCGTACCAGTATTTAAAAATATCTATCATTTCACGCGGGACTTTACTCAATGATAGTTTATCCCACAGGACACCATAGGACACCATGTCAAAGGCTTTAGACAGGTCGAGGAAGCACGCATATATAGGTGTGCTCCTGTCTGTGTAATACTTGACGGTGTGTTTTAGACTTAAAATGGCGGTCTCAGTAGATAATCCTGCTCTAAAACCGAACTGCGCATCATGTAACTTTAGATATCTACCAAGTCGCACGTCAAGCACACCGTCAAGTACTTTAGCTATTATTGTAGCCAATGAAATAGGCCTATAGTTACCTGCGTCCGACACATCCCCGGTTTTATTTTTAACTATTGGCACGACAATTGTCCTCAACATTTAATTTGGCAAATAGGCATGACCAATACACAACGAAAACAGCATAGTTAACACTCTGGGTAAGTGTACTCCAGCAGCTTGCAAATGCTCGATACTGAGTCCATCGTGTCCCGGTGACTTTCCTCGCGTCATGTGACGGATCACATCACACACTTCCTTACACGTGAACACGGTGAACTCAGCACCGAACTCAGCATTACATGACTGTACTGTGGTACCCAGCGGTGACTCGACTTTGAATTTATCTTTAAACAAATTAGCTATTTCCGCTGGCTCATTAAATCCATTTACACTCACCGGTAGGCTAGGTCTTACATTCATGGGTTTAGTGTGCTTCCAGAATGACTTAAAATCAGCCCTTGAGCGATGGGAGGCTAATACATCCATTTTAATTTGGTCCTGATTATTCTGACACCACTTTAACCTACATTTAAACCTGCGCCTGCCATCACACATATCACGGTATAAACCTCCAGATTTGGGTTTGCCACCAGCGACCCACTCCAGGAATTTCAATCTCGCCTCCCTATGCACCGCACTCACATGTTTGTTCCATCCTGTGACATAGCCTCCTTTCCGCTTTACAGATTTTTTACAGCTCAGTACAGATGCGTCAACTAGAATATCCACAATTCCACCAAACAGGTGATTTATAATTACATGATGTTCCATATTGTCACAATTTCTATCACAACATTCTCTGAGCTCCACAGGCAAGTCAATATCACGCAGCCTGCTGTTGCATGCGTCATGGTACTCACTTACCTGTTCTGAACTTCTCTCTCCCCATATTACATGATTTCGAGGTCTATTACTCATATTTATATTTACTTTACGTCTCACAATGTTAACATTAATTTCTAGTTTCATTGGAAAATGATCAGACCAAAATACATCATTATCTATTTTAATATTAACAACAGATTTCAACACCGACTCTGATACTAAACAGTGATCCAACCAACGTCTACATCCGTGTGCCTCACTAAGATAAGTGTAACTGTCAGAGAGTAAACCTAACTTTACAATATCAGCACAAGTTAAACCGTTTTCTAAACAAAATTCTAAAAGTTCTCTACCAAAGCTCTCGCCAGGATGTGCATTAAAATCACCCAAAATTATCACAGAGTCTACGTCAGCTGTTTCAATTACGGCACAAATTTCCCCAAGACACTGCGTAAATTCCAGCAAATTCTCACCTATGTCCACAGGCATATATACACTCATAATCAACAACTGCCGATCAGTCATGGTCACTTTAATACCAACTAACCGCGGGCTATCACACTCGATTATTGACACCGATTGACATATATCCTTCCGCCACAAGAGGGCGACACCTCCATGGGGTCGACCGCGCAGGACCCCCGCTGCGGTGTCCACCGCCGACGAGCCCGTATGCCCAAAGCCCTCATGTATGCTCCCCAAGTATGGTAGGTCGTGAGGTAGTAGCCACGTCTCCTGCAAAGCAATGATGTCACATTTCTGACAACACGCCTTAACAAAGTCTACAGATCTCTTTATAGACTTACAATTGAAGGACAAAAGTCTACATATGTTATCATCCTGAGTCGTACTAGACATGCGTAAAGCTAGGACTTCTTCTCACTTTGCTATCGCGAGCAGTCTCCCGGTTATTCGGGTTACTGCTTTTGAAATACACATATTTGCGGAATCTTATACCGTCTGGCCATAGATTATCCTTCAAAAATATATCTAACTTAGATTTGTTTACAAAAAGCTTGTAGGTATCATAACCTTTATCTCGCTTCATTGTCATTTTTTCAAGTTTTACAACTTCATTTGTTCTGTTTCTTATGTATTCCGTTATATCCGCGCTTGCTGTATCTCGATGTACATTTGAAATAACTAGCTTTATACAGGGCGTCCCACGCCTATGCCACATGGAGGGAAAGTACCTTGAATATTGTAGATAGAAGATTTTACTAAAAGAAGACATTATTTTAATTTTAATAACAATTTAAACTGCATTCATAGATTTTTTAATAATTACATGGTTGAACCGGGAATCGAACCCGCTACACGAGAAAAAAAAATATTCTGTTGCTTTATCATACCGATAGAAAAGCTACATCATAAGGATTATTTTTTGCTACATAACATAGTGTCAGAAATAAAAGGAAGACCATGAATTTTAACATTTTAATTCAAAATTTATCAATTTACTTAATTTATCAAATGCTCAAAATGAGTCCCATTGACAAAATCATTTACGCGTCTTTTGGCAGATTCAGGATACAGCAGAAGCTTGATTGGACAGAAACTCGATTTGTTGCATACAACCATGTACCATCGGCCAAAGCCAGAGTCGACCAGATTCAAAACAGAATCGCTTGCAATGCTATACGGCTGGAACCAAAATGCGCCTTTAAGGTTGTCGACTCTGGTTTTGGCCGATAGTACCTACTTATTACGTATCTCTTTATAATTTTATCATGCACTTAAATTTTAATAGAGAAATGATGCGTACTTCTCAAGTGAGTACAGATTCATTCATTAGTAATAGGCACCTACTTTAAAATGATAATGTCCGTTGTATGTCCTTACGGCAATGTCAGGTTTTCATTTTTCTGAACAAAATTTCACATCAAATGTAAAAATACATGGACTTCCTTTTATTTCTGACACTATGTTATTAAGCAAAAAATTATCCTTATGATGAAGCCTTTCGATCGGTATGATAAAGCTACAAGGTATTTTTATTTCTCGTCTAGCGGGTTCGATTCCCGGTTCAACCATGTAATTATTTAAAAATCTTTAAATGCAGTTTAGGTAAATTGTCTAATAAATCAAAATAATGTCTTCTTTCAGTAAAATGTTCCATCTACAACATTCAAGGTACTTTCCCTCCATGTGGCATAGGCGTGGGACGCCCTGTATATGATCCCAGTTGGTCGAAATAAATGTCTTGAATTGAATTGAATTAGATATAGCTAAAAACCATTCTGACAGACAAGACCTAAAAAATCCGCACTCAAATCGGTTCATCTGTTTGGGAGCTGCAATGCCCTAGGTAAACAGATACATACCTATCCTATACTATTAAATCCTATACTATTAAACGAGCAATATTTGTATATATATATATATTTACAATCACGTTCTCGGAAACGGCTCTACCGATTTCGATGGAATTTGGAGTACGGGGGTTAACGGGGGCGAGAAATCGATCTAGATTGGTCTCATGTCGGGGAAAATTCGTTTTCCCCGTATTTTCTCCATTTTTACCCGAGCAGAGCTCCGGTCCAGGGAATGTTAAGTTACTGTCAGATTAGTCTGATACTCTTAGTTTTACTTTCATTAAATGCCGCATTCCGTATTTGTTTCTTAAGGAAGTTCTTATGGAATAATATTTACGGAAAATAAGCATGGTCAAGGTATTAAAGTGGATCTTTCTTTTATTATGCCATTGATGAAAACGAATTCCTTTAAGATTAATTTTAATTCTCATTTCTACTCCTCTCTCGACAGAGAAGGCGTGTGCCCGCCCTGCAGTGGGACGTATAAGTATAAGTGGGTGGGCCCTGTAACTGGAGCAAAAAATTAAACGGTAGATTATTAAGCTTGTGAACAATTATTTCAAAGTGGTTTTATGCGAAAAAAATATATTAAAAAAAAAAAAAAAAATCTTTAAAATAAGTTTACTTGTATTTTTTTTCTTTTCTGGAGTGCTATGAGTAACTTTTTATTTTAAAAACACAAAAAAAAAGAAAAATAAATGAAAAAATCACAAAACTATCTGTTGAACACAAAAATGGAAAAACTATTATGACTCATTACATGATGTTACCTCAAAATCTGCATTGACTGCCGTGATATGATCTCGTGGTGCTAAGATACATTACTTAGAGGTCATAACTTTAGATCAAAATGTCTCCGTAACCAAAAATTTCGAAAGTGAATGATACGCAGGGGTTACTGCAAATGCTCTAAGGAAGCCTACTTTTGAATATTTGCTCGTGTTACAGGGCCCACCCTGTATATATATACGTTGATTGATTTATTTTATTTTATTTATACTATTTGATATGTGGCCCAGCAAAAGAAAGTAAAGCCGTGATGGATTCGTGTTTGTCTTGAACTCAATCACTTTTGCTACCTTGTTATAAATATCTACGAAATAAGGAGAACTAGTAGTTACGCAGTGCTCCTGTGGGAAACGATGGTTTTCGATAAAGTGTTTGTTGCTTTGCCGTTGTTGTTTTGGATGCAATTTTATTACGTCTAAAGGCTGTCAGTACGGTACAATTTCCAGTGAAACAAGGCTTATTACGGAGTTAATTTGTTGTTGTGCAAACTGGTGTCAACAAAGGTTCTAATTATTTTACTATTTGACCGCGAATGTTTTGGAAATGACATAACTATTCATATATTTTATTCTGACGTAATTTCATGGCAAAATTATGAAGTCCTATCGCGGTTAAGTGCCTAATTTATTTGATTAATTAGCGTGTGGAAAAAAATCAATGAAAATTCAGTTAAAGACTGCCAAGAATTGTTTTTTCGTGCATTACATGCTGCTACACACTAATTAAATGTTGCCTAAGCTTAGATTTGTCAACATTTCACATAGTTCACGATTTTATCCTGATAATTCAAGTTATCATCATCATATCAGCCGAAAGACGTCCACGCACTGCTGGACATAGGCCTCCCCCAAAGAGTGCCACAATTCAAGTAAATTAAAATAATAAAATAAATTAACAAGCTTACAATAGTTACAATATAGTACCTACATATAAGTTTAATTAATCTGTATAAGTTATAAAATACAGTGTGGGCTTTTAATCTCAAAAAAACGTTTCGTATTCCCATTCACTAAAATCCAATTAGAATACCGAAATCACATATTTGTCTTTTACCAATGAGTTGCCAGTAGTAATTTTTTACAAGCTTTTATTTACAATTCCGCTTCAAAGTGTAAAAGGTAAACGTTGCACAAGCACCAACATAATGTTAAACAATGTGGTTTTATCAGCAACGGCAATGCTTTGTTAATTATACGTACGGCCAAGAAACTCACAGGGCGTTAAATTTACTGCTCAATTAGCTAACCGTAAATCGCGTGTACATTAATTATTAAACTTCGATTAAATTTGTAACAGTCTTAATATTGGTTTTCACTATTATCTACTATCTGATAATGCTCGTATACTCAAGACAAATCAATACATGACTTATTATTATCATCGTATAAAATATAACAACATACTGTATATTAAGATATTGTATTATAGTAGTTTATGTAATCGTTATATAATGGATGCTTTTTAAGTCGAGTACCTCGTTTAGGCCACGAAGCTTGCTGAGTGGCCTAATTAAGGTACGAGACTTAAAAAGCTAATTATATAACTATTGTATACAATACTTTTTCTACGAGTCAACGGAAATAATAATTTATTAAACAAACTTGGTATCTATTGAAAATCGCCCTGCTGAAATGAAGCGCAGCAGCTTAGTAATTTTGCGCGTTGATGTCTTCACAGTTATCTTATACAGCTCCTGTATTCATAAGATGACTGCTGGCGGTTATCTTATGAAACCATACGAGCTCCGTCACCAGCTGGTAGAGCTCCAGGATTAAAAAGTATGCACTCTTAGTTTCGTGTACGAAATCTTAATTCAAAGATTAAAGTCGACGAGCAGAAAATAGTACATTGTGATACAAGTAAGCTATGTTGATTATTACGTCAGAGGCGGAATTATCACGCGAACCGCAGGTGAGCATGATAAGAGTGCCGAGGATGTAATTGGCCTTAGATGCCTGAAATAAATGGTTTTATTTTATTTACTTATTATTATTATCAATGCTCATGCGTTTCATACGACGCTATTTCAACACATTTGCGAGTAAAAAATCCTTTTCATAATATGAAAGGATCCTAAGCTATTTCCTTTAGTTATTGATGACAACAGGTTTTTACTCACATAATTGTACATCTCCAAGAATTTCCAGCAGCGTCAATTCTATTTATCACTTTTCTATTCACCACGAGTCAACATTTTTAATAATAACCAAACACGCATCAACTTTGTTTACAAATATTTATGAAACTACCTATAATGGCGCACAACAATTTTTTTTCGTGAAAGTATGTACGTGCAGTCCGCTCGCATGTGTTAAAGCGAGGCTTAGATAAAATCTCTAAAATAAAATAACTATGTTTTATTCAATATAAATTCATTTAAAATGTTATCAAAAGTGAAGTGAAGTGTGTGTCCGTGAATAGTTTTACTAAATGAAACGTTTCTATATTATATCCAAGGAGTAATAATCAATTAATTCACAAGAAGGATTTAATTTGATTAGTCGAGTAAGAATCCATTTGCCGAAAATTAAAAAAAACCGGTATAACCCGGTCAATTTAAGAATGCGCCGAGTCCATACATACACCTTGCTGCAAGGTGCCAACGTGTCTTAATCGGGATATAACCATTAAACACGAGTGCCGTAATGTTATGTATTAACCCAGGATTATGAGCCTAAGAGCGGCACAATAAGAGGCCCGTTACGAGGAAATGTGTTGAAAAATTATTATTCTGGTAGTGGTAAACAGAAATACAACCAAGAGCAAAGAATATAACTACCGTTATTACACTATGGATAAAAATCCTATATGCAATGTACAATTATTTTTTTAATCTCAGTTCTATGAACAAAGAAACTACTTAGTTAGTCAATTTAAATACATTTTTATGTTCATAGAACTGATACTAAAGTACCTAATAATTGGACATTGCATATAGGATTTTTATCCGTAGTGTAACGGTACTTGTATTGCTCTTAATTGTATTTCTGAATTTTCAAGGTAGGTATTTTAGATTCACTAGATAGATTGATTAAAACATAACCTGTGATAACTTCAAAGCTCCAACTAAATTTTAATGGAATATGACAACAGCAGGTCATTTGAAAGAGAAATAAAAGCCGAATTCATAATTGGTTTCTACTGTTGTACGAGTAGAAATTAATTATTGAATGTGGATCTAATCTATTGAATATTAATTAACTTTGTAACTACAGCCAAATAATCTGTAACTTGTACCTAAATGATGTAATTATAATGGTCGTTTTTTTTGTCTTCTACAATGTTCAATACAATATCTATGCCCCGTACCAATAGTAATAGTGAACATAAGCCAAAGCCAGCTGTAGCTGCTACCGTGACCCCAGACTTACAATACAATGGTACAACTCCAAACCGGCCCATAAAGTGCAACACCATAAAACCTGTCATAAAGTACAAAGTCGCAATTCAAATCTCACATGCATAATTCGTGAACAGATATCGAATATTGAATTTCGGATCATAAAGTCGTGTGCGGCGATGGGTAGACTTGTAAAAATTGTATACATCTTGTTGCCTACCGCGGGTTGCTCGCCTTTACGGTCTGGGATTCGATGCTTTTTAGGGTTCCGTACTCAAAGAGTAAAACGGGACCCTATTACTAAGACTTCGCTGTCCGTTCGTCCGTCCGTCTGTCTGTCACCAGGCTGTATCTCAAGAACCGTGATAGCTAGAGAGTTGAAATTTTCACAGATTATGTATTTCTGCTGCCGCTATAACAACAAATACTAAAAAAAAAAAAAAAATTAAGGGGGGCTCCAATACAAAAAACGTGATTTTTTTGCCGTTTTTATAGATAATCTGTCACCAGGCTGTATCTCAAGAACCGTGATAGCTAGAGAGTTGAAATTTTCACAGATTACGTATTTCTGCTGCTGATATAACAACAAATACTAAAAAAAAAAAAAAAAATAAGGGGGGCTCCAATACAAAAAACGTGATTTTTTTGCCGTTTTTATAGATAATCTGTCACCAGGCTGTATCTCACGAACCGTGATAGCTAGAGAGTTGAAATTTTCACAGATTATGTATTTATATTGCCGCTATACCAAAAAATACTAAAAACAAAATAAAATATTTTTTAAGGGGGGCTCCCATACAACAAACGTGTTTTTTTTTGCCGTTTTTATAGATAATGGTACGGAACCCTTCGTGCGCGAGTCCAACTCGCACTTGGCCGGTTTTTTTATCTTATCTGATATTGAAAGCCCTTTAGATCCAGCGGTATCATTTAGTACAATGCCCAAAGTTGCACTTATCAAAGGCATGCTAGAGCTCAACGGTTTTCAAATTTGGTACTGTGTAGGCATAGCCAAAGCCATAATGTTCATTTCTTGGCTAGCAAAAGCATGACATTTACACAGATTTTTTTTTTTTTTTTAATAAACCCAAAACTGCTTGAGGTTTGGGTTTAACTATTTTGCTCAGTTTTGATTCGCGACCAAAAATCTGGGTCATACAAATATCAGTACATCACTAACAAGCAGGAACCAAGACGATATAAAGTAAACATTTTATTTTCTTGTCGTTAATGAAGACGATATATAATGTTTGTTCAATATTATATTTTTTATGGATGCGTTGGAATGAAATGCACCAACAAAATTTTCTTGGTGTCTGATTTTATTCGGAGCGTGTAATATATTGCTATATTGTACTGCTCTATTCCAAATAGAAAATCAGGTAATCAAAATGTGTCCATAAATCATGAATATCAGACGGGTTGGAAATGGAATAAGTGCAAAACAGGGTAACTATAACTATACCTATAAGGAAATTTTATCAATATTGTCCACAAGTTAAAAATACCTCGATAAAAGTGCTGATAAACGGTGTTGATATCATACCAAAGAGAGTGCTCCAATTATTGTTACTGTTTAAAACTAGGACTAAAACCATCGTCAGCAACGGAAATCCAAACTCAATAAAACTCGAGCACAACATTTTTACTTGTCGCTGCCAAACTCTACGAGTAAAGTACTTCATGTTGCGCTGTAAAATACTTCATGCGTTCTTCTTGAACTCTTTTGAATTGTTAGATAAAAAATAATGTTGATTTTGATGAACTATTATTTTGTGTTTAGAGGCAGATATGTTGGAAAGTGGCTTTAAAAGCATAGCGCTGTGAATGTTTTTCAGTCGAGGCTATTTGGGTTCTGTGTGTGAATGTCTGTCAAAATAGACCAGCTTGACACGACTGGGTTTCCCAGGTAAATTGGGTGTTGCTGCAAACTCTTACAAAAAACAAAGTGTTGAGTGGCACATGTAACTGTTACCATTTAGCGGTAAGGTAACAGGTAACACAATAGGAAAGTCCAAAAAATTATGAAAATTTCGGGACACTTTTTTTCTCCTCTTAGGATGGAAAGAGATCGTGATTCTGAGTAGAAATAACATCAAAGTTGCAGAAAATCTCGGAAAAAATGTAGAGGCATTTTTTTAGTAACGCTCTTCCTCGCTATCATGATACCTACGCGACCTATTATTAAAAAAAAAAGTTCCTCATTCTGATTAAACAATATTTTAATAAAGATATTTCTTGTTACTAATGATCCACACTAGGTAGTAGGTAACAAAGTAAAATATTGCAATGTTTTTATGTACTTAGTCGGTTCAAAAACATGAACATTTCAATTCAGAAATTATTTATACTAGGTAGGTATTCTGTGTTTGAAGTTCGCCCCCAATTTGTCTGTTTCGTCCAAAGATAGACCGGTAGAAAATGCTTACGGCATTAAGCCCACATTTTGTTTGAGAAGTTCTTCTTTCTTCGATAACTTTTCCTTTGTGCAATGAAGACTAAATAAATATACCTATATGGCTTAAAATTCTCATGAACAGGCAGCGAAACATAGGTGCCGGTTACGTCATTATCACGTAAAGTCGCAGGATGTTTTTAGGGTTCCGTACTCAAAGAGTAAAACGGGACCCTATTACTAAGACTCCGCTGTCCGTCCGTCCGCCCGTCCGTCCGTCCGTCTGTCTGTCACCAGGCTGTATCTCACTGATACCGTGATAGTTCCAGCTGAATTTTTCACAGATGATGTATTTCTGTTGCCGCTATAACAACAAAAACTAAAAACACAGAATAAAATAGTTTTTATTATAGATAATGGTACGGAACCCTTCGTGCGCGAGTCCGACTCGCACTTGGCCGGTTTTTTTAAAACAACATTGTCACCTTAATTATTCTTAATAATGTTACAATGGTAATGCAAATTTTATTGCCTTTTATAAAAATGTTTGGTATTTATACAAAAAAAAATGTAAATAAATATAAAAAAACGGTACGCATATTTTTTTTTATTGGGTAATGTTATGTAATTCTAACAAAAAATATACTTCCTCAAGTAAATGAAACAACACAAAAAATGTTTACTTGGATGACAAAGTACGCAGAATGCTTATATTTTAAACATAATATCACAGTCATCTTCTTTCTTATTGACATAATAGTACATTGTGATACAAGTGAGCCATGTTGATCATCACACCAGAGGCGGAATTATCACGCGAACCGCAGGTGAGCGTGATCAGAGAGCCGAGGATGTAATTATCAAAGCTCACGCGTGTCATACGACGTGTTTCAACACATTTGCGAGTAAAAAACGTTTTCATATAATGAAAATGTGACAGGCTCCTAAGGTATTTCCTTTGTTATTGATGACAACAGGTTTTTACTCACATATTTGTACATCTCCAAGAATGTACAGCGGCTTCAATTCTATTTATCACTTTTATGTTCACCACGAGTCAACATTTTTAATAATAACCAAACACGCATCATCAATGTTTACAAATATTTGTGATTTTATCTATAATGGCGCGCAACTACCTACTTTTTCGTGAAGTTCGCGGAGTGCGCCCACAGCGAGGCTTAGATGTCTAAACAGCCAGTACAAAATAAAATAAATATTTTCTTATTCAATATAAATTCAAGTAAAATGTTATCAAAAGTTAAACTTTTACTAAATGAAAAGTTTCTATATCATATCCAAGAAGAAATATTCAATTAATTCACAAAAAGGATTTAATTTGTGTAGTCGAGGAACAATCCATTTGCCGCGAATTAAAAACAAACCTTTATAACCCGGTCAATTTAAGAATGCGCCGAGTCCATACATACACCTTGCTGCAAGGTGCCAATGTGTCTTATTCGACATATAAACATAAAACACGAGTGTCGTAATGTTATAAAACACGCGTGTTTAATACCCAGGATTACGAGCTTAAAAGCGGCACAATAAGAGGCACGTTACGAGCAAATGTGTTGTACATTTCACACGTAGGTACTACCAATAACTTGCTGCATAGTTATTTTACGTTTAAGATTACAGACTTGCGACAAATTACAATCGTGTTCAATTTGACAGTGTGTTTAAATGTGATTTTTTTTTACACTGCTACGACAAAACTACGTATTGGGCAAAAGAAAAGGGGGTCTCACTTAAGTATTACCATAGGCTGGGCTTCCTCGTTCCACTTCCAGATAACAATGCACCACTTTCATATATAATTTTCACATTTTTATATCACAGCTTTTTGATACCGATGCGAGCCGGCCCGGCGTTTGTCACATGCTATGCGAACTTAGAACTTAATGCAAATCCAGTTTTTTATTGAAAACAATGCCACCTTCTTGATAGGTGGCAAACTCTCTGAAGGTCTAGCGATTGCTAGGCTAGGCTGTCAAGGTATTTCAAAATTCGCCGTATTCTCATAAGACATCAGTAGCCTAGGGGTACAGACGGCGGTATATAATATATGGAGTCGATGGAGTCGATGAGCCGGGGTTCAAACCCTACGACCGACGCACTTTTTGTATTTTTTGTACATTCAAAGAAAAGTTTTAAGTATCGCAGAAGAGATGGCGCCTGTATACGCAAGCATTAAATACCTTCTCAATTTTGTCGAGTTGCCTGTCTATCTCAGTATGTATATTGTAGTCTTTGGTTTGTCAGCCGAATACCAAAGATTATGGCAGATCGCAGGTGACAGAGAACATTCGTTCATGAAGTTCGGTCACGAATGAGTTCGTGGGAGTTGTCTATGCGCGCCAAGCTTGAGCGCACATTTTTAGGAGAGATTTGTTCTCAAGCCCAATATCGTACACAGGTCAATATAAAAAAAAAACTCTCAACTCAAGTTTCAATATCAGGAAACTAAAGAGGGCAATAATTTGTTATTTTATTTTATATCTATAATCTAGATAAAAACACTCTGTATATAGCTTGACGTCATACGTCTGTCATCGGCACCATAGTTTCGCTCCCTGCTCATGAACATTTCAATGTGTCGGAAATGTTCTGCATTTTGTACTACGCTTTGTAACCAATAACTCTTGCAATCATTTTCGTTTTCATTGTTTAATTCAGGTGTAATCTCTCCCATAACCTATCGCTTAACAATACCAATTACCCGATACCGTATACCGCTTGAAAATCGGTTATGTTAATTGAATTTTCGCATGCAAATGTGTACGTTATGCAATTTAAATTATGAGAGATATAAGATGACGAATACCTATTTGTTTCGAGCTAGGAAATTAATGTGCTAAGTTATATGACGAAAAAGTTTTGTTGTAATATTATTATGATTGACTACACTAGGTACAAAGACATATTTATCCCGAAGTCAAGGTGGGTTTAGTAGAGCCTGTGCCGCTAGTACTATACGCAAGAAACCTAGGCCTAATCATGGATGGAGAACTGAGATTTGAGCACCACATTAATATTAAGATACGGAATGCGTTCTATCGTCTCAAAACTCTTTACGATTTCAGGAAATACCTGTTTGAAAAAGTTAGGGAAGTCCTTCCTGAATCCCTGGTACTGTCTCCATTTAACTATACCGGCATTGTTTATGGGCCAAGGTTATTAGGAAGACTGACAAAGGCGTTAACACGAGTACAGAATGCTTGTATGTACATGGTTCTGCTACAATATACACAGCCGTGGCTCACATTACACCCCACTTAATAGTAGGAATATTTTAAACATGAAGAATCGATGGAACAACCTGCATTTGGTTTTTACACTGCGTAAAATTATTGAATTCCAAAACCTCCCTATCTTTATGAAAAACTAAAGTGGGCACAGGATGAACGAGATTGAGCTAGTTAGAAGTCACAGACTAAACTTACTGATGATTCCAAAACATCGAAGAAAACCAATGTTGAGGCTGTAGACTTGTTAAGGTACACTTTTTCGATTTACAAGTTATTTTATTTCTTTTACAGTAATTTAAAAAAGGGATCATTCTGAAAATCAGCGCTGGATGGTTCCTATCCAGCTAATGCTGAGACTGTTGCCCATTGTCTAGATAGTTAAGTTCTTTGAAGTTTGTTATTTCTTTGTTTAGCTTAATATTTTCTTGGCAATAAACATTTTTTTTTAAATCTTTATCATAGGTTCGTATTTTGAGGGTAATCTTAGAACAAGCCTTCGCTTTTAACCTCTACGAAGGCTGTGAACAAGTGGTAAGCATGCCTATTTTGATGCAAAAGTTGTTCAAAATTCCGCAGACGTCCAGTCCGCTCCAAACAAAAAAGGTAAATTTAAAACTCGTAAGTATTAAGGCACATTAAGGAATGTTTATGCGGACACCGTGTGTGTCGTAATGCGAGCTCATTTGTCATTTTTACGAGCGGACCCGTGGCGTTCGCGGGTGCTTACACGGCTTCACTTGATAATGTTTGTTATATGCAGAGCTTTTGAGAATTACAGATTTTTACGATCGTTATAAATACTACTTGTAGACTTTTTGGCAGACACAGCATCAGTATCTATTTTACGGTTTGTTTTGGATTTGAGTAGGCAGAATTCTACATTTATTTTAATTTCTAGTGTATTGCACTGGGTGGCATACAGGAATCAAAGCCTTAAGGGCTACAAAGCCAATTTTTTGGTTGGACCCTTAATCCGCATGAAAATTAATTTCATTCTTTCTTATAAAAACATTATTTGTATGTACGTAACCTCTCAACTATTGACCACAGGAAAGACGAATTTGGTTCTTAACACTGTGTAAGGTAAACGTCAGAGTGCTCGACGCTGTACTAGTTGCATGGGCACACAAAGTGCACTTGAAATTCGAATGAAGAAAAATCCTCTTAATTCGAAATCAGCCATATTGCTTTGAAATAAAGTGCCCATGTCATATACAGGCAGGCAGGTGTACAGGGTCGAGCATTCGGACATTTATGACCCTAATATATTTGTGTAATTCATTGGTCATCAGAAGACATTATCTTAATAATTACTCAACGAACAATGCTGTTATTTAATTGTTGGATTTTAGTAAAATCTCATGTAAAATGCTTTACGTAATGTTGGTTTTATACCAGTGAGGCTATGTGCCGCGGTAATTATACTAATCATTTTTCGTTCTTTGAATGCATTACAATCCTTGATTTCGTTTCGTCGGCGGAAAGGCAGCTTCCTATTATTAAGCCTAAGTCGGTATATGTCGGTAGTCCATGGTAGGCTATATGTATCAGTTACAATATGGAGGATGGTGGGCGTCGGGACGAGTGGGGTTAACACGACAATCGCCATTCATGCGGCCTAGCTTGTGACCAGGGAACTATTCAGGAGATAGAAATTGTTATAAATAATTAAATATTTAGTTTGAAATGGACGTCCATTACTTTGGATTAAATTTGGACGGGATAGGTACTATTCATGTTTATGCCTAATGTTGGAAGATAAATTATCTACGATCGGCTGATTGTCACTCTAAGTTACGTGACTGAAAGTTTAAAAATAGTAAACTTTTTACCTTCCTCCTGGTGACAATTATAAGGTCTATCGCTTAACTGTTAGACGGTTCGGGTGGGTAGCCTGTGATTGTGTCGTCCCCTCTTCCGCCCCTCTCGCCACAGGCACCGTCTCAGGTAGCATCAGGTCACCGTTGGCCATTTAAAATGTAATGATGGTGAAGTAAAACATAAGCATATTTTTATTCCGTATTAAAACTGGTTAATTGTTTTGTGGTTTCCATATAATTTTAAAATTCAATAAAAATAATTGGTCTAACTTACTTCATGATTTTATATTCTACGAGAGTAACATAATTATTTTTACTTCATTTCCTACTCTTTGGGGGAGGCCTAGTATGTCCAGCAGTGGACGATTTTCAGCTGATATGATGATGATGATTTCCTAATTAGTTCAATTCTATTAACAAAATGCAAAGGTACCCTTATACAATTCGTCGGGTGACAACTAAACTCACTAAATGCAGAATAAATATTAAATAGGTAAGTTTAGTATTAACTGTCTTGTAGTGGTAATTCGGTTAAGTTTTCCTTTACCTACCTATTACGTGTAATTAGTGAGTTTTGGTTGTCATCCGAAGACATACATCCTATGAAATAGACAGATTTGAAGTAGAACCTTTTTATTTAATAGATCATATTATTTAAAAAGTTTGGCTTTTCTTCAATCGACAAAATTTAGTTTTTTTACCTACAATATTTGTAGATCTTTTCTAACGGCAGTTTGTTAGAACCCAAAACACAACCCCACGAAGATGAGTTTAGCTACGATCGTACGACTGATGGATTTTTCTGTCTGTTTCGTCTAATCGTATGCGTATATAACTAAAACATAGAACAAAACGGACCACTTCAACATTGTCACTTGCTACAATTCTGTCAAAAATATGATGTATTACGCGCCTGGTCTGATATTTCATCTAATACAATGTCATCTGCATTTCGAAGCACACATCTAGTAGCTCGTCTGTCTGTGCATATTCATGATGCAGATTACTCGCGCATACATTTGATCGTTAAACATGATCAACTGGACCCCGGGCTGCTAAACAGTGAGGACTTACGAGTACATAATGAACAATAAATATCGTCAGACCTAATAGTAGGGAGATGTAAGCTCATACTAATGTCTTGAAGGTCCACAGTGTCATTTTCGACGGTGTTTCTTCCTGTTGTGAGAGAACAGGCGCAAGTAAAAGCTGCGGTAAGGGCGTGAGGTGTATTAGATGGCTTAGATTGCTAAATGATCTATTTCATGCAACATCTTTTTAGATTTTAAAGTAACTCGTTGCTTTTAAAATTATTATAACTTCACTCTGCAATTACCGTGACAATGATAAAGACTTTCACTTTATTTTTGTGTAGAGACACATCCGAGGTCATTGACGTTTCAAGCCAATTCTCGGGCCTTTCGAGACTTCGAGCAACACGGAAGGGAGTAGGCATTCGCACGATTTCGCCTCTGTCAAAGTAAGCAAGTAGGCATGGTTCGTACACTAAAATTGATGAAGGTGTGCAAGATTTTTCGGTGTATTGTGTCATTTTTGATGTATTAGTGTCACAGTACATCAGTAGTATGTGATGTATTACAGTATTGTTTTTGCATTTGTGTGCAAATTTGTCCTTCTGACCCCGCAAGAAATGACAGAATTATTTGACTGTAGGTAATTTTCATAGCTGAGGCGACTCCCTTCCGCTAGGAAAGCCGCGTTGCTCGAAGTTTCGAGATGATGTCTGAAAGTGATTCTCTTTTTGACGTAATCTCTATGGAAAAATCTTACAAATAGATTGTACGGACTACGAAAAACATATCTAAACCCTAGGGAATTGAAAAAAATAACACTGAGCATCGAATTAAACAAAAAAAAAGAAACCCTCTCCGGAAAAGAAAGGCACTATACCTTTCTATTTTGCGCGCATGAACGACAAGCTGTCAAAAAATATAAATATGCCTTCCTCACAGCATAGCACGGAGGTACACGTTTCTAAAAAAGGAACTTTATTGCATTACTTTCCTGTTGTAAAAAATAAAGGAGATAATGCCATGTTTTTTCGAGCCCACACCTCCCACAAGTGAACAGCAAGATTATATAACCAGTGCAAATAAAAAGGTGTCAGTTTTTAAAGTTTTTCACCAAAATGTGCAAAGTCTAAAATCAAAAGTAAGCCAAGTCGAAATATTATCAAACTCAACTAATATTGATGTTCTTTGTTTCTCTGAGATATTTTTAAAAGCAAATGCAACTTCTGTTTTGCAAATAGAAAACTATAAACTGGCTGCATATTTCTGTAGATCCAATAAATCAAGAGGAGGCGTAGGTATCTATATTAAAAACACATTAAACTGTGTTACTTTGCAGTGGATTTCAGACATGTCGATTGAATCACATTTTGAGGTCTGTGGAATTTCCATTCCGGAACTAAATTTTATTGTTGTGTGCATATATCGAACTCCAACAGGTGACATGGCTATATTTATTAAACATTTTGAATCGTTGCTGGAAATATTAACAATCAAATCACGTGTTCTAAAAAAGAAATTAATTATTACAGGTGACTTTAACATTAATATGCTCGGCACAGATAATGCAAAAAAATCATTTATATCCTCGTTAGCTAAATTCAATATTTCTTATACTATACTAGAACCAACAAGAATAACTCCTGAATCGAAAACCTGTATAGATAACATATTAACAAATTTACGACATTTCACTTCTACAGTAATGAACTTGGGTATATCTGACCACACAGCACAAATGATAGAAAGCTTAGAAGCTTTAATTAGAGATTTTGGTATGTAATGAAACGCAAAATAGACTAATATTTAGACGTGTTCATGAAGTATCTAGGATAAGTAAGCTTTGCTGATGTTTTTTTGGATGTTTCATAGATATCTTCAATACGATTTTCTACCTTTGTGTCCCACTAGAACGAATCAAAGTTACATTTCGGAAAAAGCCGAATTGGAAATCTAGAGGCATAATTAAATCCTGTAAGAGTAAACGACAAATGCACTTATCATCACAAAAGAGAAAAATGTGTAAAATACATTGCAAGAATTATAAAAAATATTGTACTATTTTAAAAAAAGTAATACGTATATCAAAAGTTTTGTCAAACGATAAATATATAAAGAACAGTATTAATTAACCTAAAGCTACCTGGGGATTAATCAAACAGAACACTAGCTTATGCAATACTATTCCCAATTCCATAGACTCCATAGTTGAGAATGGGAATACCTATAATAACCCTTCCGAAATAGTACAGTTATTTAACAATTTCTTTTTGAATTTAGTAAAGAAGCACAAAAAGGGTTATCAGTACAAATCTATATCCAAACCGGTTTGTTATAGTATTTTCTTAAAACCTGTAGACAACTACGAAATCAAAAAAATTGTAAGCTGTATTAAAAATAAAAAGAGCTCGGGATATGACGACATCCCAATCCAAATTATCAAAACTTGTGTTAACCATATAGTTGATCCTCTCGTGTACATAGTAAATCTTTCACTAGAATCTGGTTGTTTCCAGATGACTTAAAAAAAGCTATAATAAGGCCCTTGCATAAATCTGGCCCAAAAAATGATATTGGCAACTTTAGACCAATAGCTTTATTACCAGCCTTCAGTAAAATATTAGAAAAAGTTATGTATGACAGGTTATCAGGGTTTTTAATAAAAAATGACATCCTAAGCCAAGCTCAGTATGCCTTTCAGAAAGGAAAGTCCACCACTTTAGCCATTTTTTTCAGTTTTTAAGCATATATGGGAGAGTTTAAATACTGACAAAACCTGCGTTGCCCTAAAGCTCGATATGTCTAAAGCCTTCGATTGCGTTGTGCATGAGGTGATGTTGCAACAATTAGAGCATATCGGGATAAGGGGAAATGCCCTGAATTTATTCAAAAGCTACTTGTGTGGAAGACAACAGGCTGTAGAAATAGAATATTATAACAGGCAAAGTAAAACTATTGAACCGGTGTTGTCATGTTATGGGGAAGCAGTTTATGGAGTACCCCAAGGAAGTGTGCTAGGGCCACTTCTTTTTTTGATATATTTAAATGAGTTTCCTACTATTGTAAATGAACAAAGTGTACTTTTCGCAGATTATGCAACAGTATTTTTTTCATGTGACCGCTCAGTTGTAAACCTCGAAAGGGATATCAAAATTGTTTTGAGCAAAATTATAGACTGGCTCACTGCTTTAAACCTTAAACTTAATCTAAGCAAAACCCAGCTCATTCATTTTAGAAATTACAAAACCGCTCCTTTCCTTAAATGTATCAGAAACTGGTACAACCATAGAGGTAGCAAATAGTGTTAAATTCCTAGGAGTACATGTAGATACACATCTTAATTGGAAAACACATGTTGATCAAAGAAACAAACAGATTTCCAGAAATTGCTACGCTTTATCCATTCTCTCCGAAACTTGTTCCGAAAATGTAGTCATCAGTGCGTACTATGGAAATGTGTATTCTTTGCTGACCTATGGTACCATTTTCTGGGGTAAATCAGTGGATGTGCATAAAACATTTTTACTCCAGAAAAGATGCCTAAAAACCATTTTCCGCATGAATATCAGAGATTCCCTTCGTGAAGTCTTCAAAGAAAAGCGTTTCCTAACATTAATTTTCATTCTACAAATAAGTTTGCTTGTAAAAAGCCAACCCAACTATTTCCCAACCTGGTCTGGTACTAAATGTAATACAAGAAAGCAATATAAATATGATACTAGGGTACCGAAAATCAGCTCCTCTATTTTCGAGAAGAGCACTTTTGTAACTGCAATTCGTGTATTTAACCATCTGCCGTCTGATATAAAAGCTATGGAAGGTAGTTCGTTCAAAGTTAATTTAAAAAACTGGCTTATAAATAAATCATTTTATAGCCTCAATAAGTTTTTTGCGTCAGTAAACAGTCGTGAAAGGTTTTAGGTTTAAATGAATGTATTTTTAATGTTAGTTATATGCTATGAATGTACCTTAATATTGCACGCCCGTAAGGGCACCTGTTGAAACTATTTGTATACATGTTATCCATACCATACACAGTTATGCAATAAATAATTCTTATTCTTATTCTTATTCAAAGACAGCATTTTTTTTCTGGGGCATGATAGAGATCATGTCGAACGACAATCCCAATGTCTATTGCAAAATACGTTTCGATTGTTCTTAATGTTTGGATACAATCGATAAAAAAATTATAAAATATTATTTAAGAATGTGTACATTTACAATAGCGTAATCCATACTTATGGCAATTTGACACATAAAAAATATAAAAGTGTTTGTTCGATTAAGATCTTGTACGTCGTGAATGAGCGCATAAAAACTGTTCTGACTTGGCAGTTTTGAGTCAAAGACTATTGTCAATATTTTCCGCCATGACGTCCTAACAGATCTAATGTAATAGAAAATCAGTGATACTACCATCTCGATCGCTAGCGACCACTCGTTGCATCTCGAACGCTGGGAGTAGATATATCTCGATCATGAGATTTTGCGAATACAGAACAGGAGATACAGAATCGATCGACATCCGCCATTTATATCGAGATATGACTATTAGACATCATCTCGATCGGCCCGAGAATTGGCCTCCTGAATCTGGAAGGGATCGCTCATTAGCGGCAAGATGATATTGTTTGGATTCTCAATATGACATTTAAAAAATACACTGAAACAATTTTAGTAGCCCCAACCCCATAAAGTGTGTGTTGCCAGCACTTATAATTGCCTGTGATGACGTCGTATGGCACTGAAACATGGTCACTTACTTTCTTTTTTTTTTTTTATTATTATAAAAAATTACATTTAACAAATTTCATTAAACTCGCCAAACTGTGACGTTTGATGGCGAGAGACTATGGGCCCATAAGAAGGCTCAAAGTCACCCAAAAAGCAATGTCGAGGGCTATGCTCGGAGTTTATCTGCGTGTTCGCATCAGAAATGGTGCACACACAATGGTGAATCCACAGCAGAATAAGGTAACCGATATAGCCCTCCCTCCACATCGCCAAACGTACTTAAGTGGCAGTGGGCGCGGGGCACGAAAAGGTTCTCGAGTCGCGACCACGTACCGGAAGACGCAGCGTAGGTAGACCCCCCCCCTCCCCGCCCCTCCCCCTCCCCCACAAGGTGGACTGATGACCTGCCAAAGGTCGCGGGAGTCCACTGGATGCGGGTGGCGCAGAACCAGTCAATATGACGCTCACTGGAGAAGGCCAATGTCTAGGCAGTGGACGTCCCTCGGCTGATATGATGATTCTCGCGATATAAGTTCATATAACTAATATCGGACACACAGGCTTGCACATAAAATTTTAGCAAAGCGAATGCTACCTGTAAATATTATTTTGCGAAGCTGACAGCAAAGATGGTTAGTTATCTAATCAGAAATATGAGTCTTATCCTGATCTAGACCACAATCCTTAAATTTAATTTGTTATTCAGATTTTCTTTAATAATTCCTTCTGAAAACGACATCAACACCTATATTCCACTATTGGTACTTAGTAGTACCAATAGTGGTATATAGGTGTTCCTGATCTAGACTACAATCCTTAAATTTAATTTGTTATTCAGATTTTCTTTAATAATTCCTTCTGAAAACGACATCAACACCACCTAATAGGCAAAATAATATTTACAGGTAGCATTCGCTTTGCTTAAATTTTATGTGCAAGCCTGTGTGTCCGATATTAGTTATAGGGGGCGGATAATATTAGTATATTATCCGCCCCCTTTTTACAGATAATCGGAGCTGCGGAAAAAAACATAGCCCGTCTCTCCTGAAGGTCCATTCATTCTACACACTGGTGATGTGAATTTTTAAAATCTGAAAATAATTTAACTCCTGCATACAAAATGAATATCCTTACAGACTTGCCCTCCTTTTACACGAATGCCCGACGAAAAGGAGTGTATTGTTTTTAAAATTAGTATAAGTAGACTTAATTAATGTTTATGACTTAGCGCATTTGTGACTCCGTGAGTTTGTATTTTACGCGCATAAGGAATACAGCTTTGGGATCAAAATGGGCAAGATATTTTTAATCTCGCGGCTCCGCCCGCGTTCTTTGTAATTCGTGGACGGAGCCAAGCGTGCCGCTCTAGTGTACGATAATTATAAATCAGTAGGTACCCACAATATTTTTTCAGAAAGTATCGACATCGACCCTTAGTTCCAATATATAATGCGGCGGTTTTCTCGCGCAACGTATAAGCATTGCAATTCAGCGATGAAATGCCGCCAGCTTCCGCGGTACTATGTCTCGAGGGCCTTATTTAGATTTAATTAAACTTAGTGTTTATTTAATTAAGTCAACGTTGGCTATCCAGTTGTTATGGTATATTAGAAAATAATAATTATTTCTCAATAAATAACTTTGGCCATTAATATTGACTTAAACTGAGGTTACTGAACCTAGGGCCTGTTAGAACAGAACCGAGCGGCCGTTTACAGTCTTTTGGAATGTAAAACAACGAGTTGCGGCGAAATTGAAAACATATAATTAGCCTCTTTCCTAATTTTTGTCATGATACTATTCTAACCAGTTTGAGAGATGATCAAAAGAGCACAACAAAAGGCGAAAATGGGACTCCAAATCAGTCATCGCCAGTGACCGCAAAACTCAGAAACACATAATGATGCCGTCACAATGTCCTATCCAAACTAACCGTTGCATAGAAATAGTATTTTATGCAACTGTTGTATAAGAAGGGTCTTAAAAGGCGAGTGACGTGGGGAATTAAAGACGCCACGAGCGTTTTTAGACCAGTTATACACCGTTGCATACAATACTTTTTCTACGGAAATTTTAAATAAATAGCAGACTACAGAATAGTTAAACTTTTTAGGCAGCAAGTTTTCTATTCGTACTTTTCCTACTCACGCAATTTCTTCAGGAGTGCAGTTATTAATTTCTTCGACCATTTTAAAAGGAACGTACACTTATGTCTTCACAAACACGAATAAAATCTCAATAGTTTAGGACTAATAGTTTATCATCTTTCGTCTTTTCATTTTGAACTGTATTTTGGTGGGAAATCGGAAATGTGACAACTCTTGCTTATGGTTTGTTTTGTTTTTAATTTGTTTGCACTTGCCATCCGAACCAAACCAAATCCGGACCCGGACCGAATTCGAACTGTTTATTTTTATAAATAATACCAAAAATTTATAAAACATGTAATTTAACTCACAATAGATGATGATTTATTATTATTGTAGTAAATAATTTACATTGTAAAATCGTAAATAAATACTTTTATTTCGAAATATTTGTTTATGAAGTTGGCACTTGGCACCACTGCAATATAGCGGCCGATTTAAAAAATAGTTAAACAGTGCTTTTATGAAAAATTTATGAACCAAAAAAGTACGCTGAACAGTGCGTTTTTGGGCCGTAGAGCATAGAGTTTTTCGAAGACTTATTAGTGGTGTCATTGTATTTGAGCTACAGCCTATATAAACGACAGATAACGGTACAGGAGTAGAAAAAATAAGTTAATTGCTGTTTGGTCGTGACTTACTGCATTGTACATTTTTTTATTGAATCATAATTATAAAACTTATACGTAATTTTTAAGTAAAAAAAATTGGACGTTAAAATTACGTATGTTTTCGAATGTTAGAAATGTCCTATTATTTTGATAATTTTTTGTTAATTTTAATTTATTGTGCCAATTTGAAAACATTCATCCTGTATATCTTGTAAAGTCCATCATCTATCTTAAATACTACTCTGAAAGACTCGAAGCGAGAAAATATTTCTAGCATTTTCTTCGATAACTGCACTTTTGCACTCTGCACTAATAACGATTCACAAAGAACTAGGTCCTGAACATAGGGAGATGGTGGAGAATCTACCTATTTTTTTAATATTATACAATAAGTGTTAGCGTCAACATGATTGAAAAATAAGTTGCAACCTTGGGTTATTACAACTATTACAAGCTCTTGCATTCACTTTGAGAGCAAAAATTAACACGCACATTGTTCCGAACAACGTTTTGGTGTGTGTTGTAAATGTATGTAGAGTTGGGGTCTGTGGTACGAAAGGACTCCACCTCAGAGACATGCCCATTTGCCAACTAGTCCGGTGGAACAAAGTGGCCATTTGGATTGACTACAAAAAGGCCTACGATTCGGTGCCCCATTCATGGCTGACGGGGATCATAGAGATGCGATCATTTAAGCGCTTGCATAAGGGACAGTGAACCACAGGCCTTCGTTAAATTAATTTATGTAAAATCACTGGTAGTATGTGAACATTTTTTTTTGGTTCCACACCAATAGGAATGAAAAGATTTTGACATTATTAGGCGAAGCTTTGTCCTAAAGCCTTAAATAATTTCCATATTTATTTAGTTTAAAACAATTTTTGTCCACTCTACCCATCGAACTGACTTCAGCTCCTATCTTTTCGCCTTTACTCGTTTAGTAAATAGTCCCATTTCCTGAAAAGTGGTCTTAATGAAAACTGTAAAAACCAACGTTCTCGACCGAGTTCTACTGAAAATTAGCTTTCAACGTCGCGAAAGACGGAACATGATACATTTAACATTACGGAACTGCAGAAATCGTTAAGTTCAGTTCGTTCGTGTAGGTATTCAATACGTGAGATGCTTCTTGAGTGCAGATGCATGAGTTTAGCAAATACAACAATTTTATTGCCAGATCCTATTATCCGATATCGGTTTTGAGATAAATGTGATCGTTCAAGTGTTAAGCTTAAGATTTTAATTTAATAATATTTTTTGATTAGGTTCATAAACTTGATAAGCTAAAGAGTTCTGAGGTAGCATAACATTACAATTTTATTTTTATTAATATGGACCGGAACAACATTCACGTTTCTTTCACACATTCACCGCCAAGAATCACTACGCGCTACGCTCAAAGACGTTCTGTATGTTCCTGCTAAGTAGCGGAAAGCAGGCTGAAACACACTATTAAAACACTACGCGACGCGGGTTGAGTCGAATCAAATTGTGTTGTTTTCTATGACCAGAATCACACTATGAACATCCGACGCGACGTAGAAAACAATAGTCACGTTTCATCGGGTCGCGTGGGGTTTGAATAATGTGTTTTAGCCTAAGCGTAGGCGCCCGCTAGGCGGGATCCTGGCAGTAAATGTGTTAATGTACTTCATTAAATATAAAGAACACATATATTAGAATAAATTGTTTGTAAAATTAATAATTACTTTAAAAACAAAGTTTAAATAAATAAATAAATAAATAAAATAAAAATATTTTATTTCAGACCATTGATCCATATGTGATTAGATTAGCGAGACTTAAAAACTATGTTAGAATTACAAACTAAGAATCGGGGGCAATTACAGACATGGTTTTGGCAAGCTATTGGCAGTACCAAACAGAGCGAACATTATCTCTGCTTGGCCCTGCCAATAGTCACCTCCATCCAATATTTGGTGAGGGGACAGTTGAGGCGCTCGGCCAACACCCTTAGGAGGCCATTGCTGCTGCCGCGCACACGCCTTAGCAGTGATCCGATTCTTTTGCGCCTGATGGCAAAAAAGTCATCAGTACTCGCCTGTGCGAACATACCGGATGCACTGCAGTGCCTTGGCAGCCTCAACAGCATCCTAAGGATGTTATTGTATTGTACGCGTAATGCGTTATAGGCCCTCTGCGTGAATTTTGCCCACAGACTGCACGAGTAGAACGTCTTAAACCGACTTCCACGCCACCATAGGTAGATGAAAATTACCACATCTCCTTTCCAATTTACCTCATGAACGGCTTTGCGAGAGCAAATGCGTTGATTATTACAGAAAAAAACCCAAGTCGCTATATTAGGACTGATAATATTTGAGGAGTTCCGGCGATTCCTACTTGCTTCTTCAAAGGAATCATGTCAGAATCTTTGACTTAAAATACATGCTTGAGGAGTTCCATAAGTCATCTGTGGTCTTCATCATCAGTTCCACTGCACCAAAATAGCGATTTCCGAGGGTAAATACACGAGTTAAAATAGAAAATACCGAAATCACTACAAGCGTGCCTATACAATTTGAGGGTTTCCCTCAATTTCCCTGGGATCCCATTATCAAATCCTGATTTGGTGGCGAAAACATATTATTCCGAATAAAAAATATTTTCAAAAATCGGTCCACAATTGACAGAGAAATCTGTGAACATACATTAAAAAAAACTGTCGAACATATAACCTCCTCCTTTTTTAAATTAAAACGAACTACGTTGAAATCTTTATTGCATATTATTGTTACAAAATACGAGTAATTCCACAGTTGACTGAAGTTTTTTTATAAAATCTTCATTACTTCCGTATATTATTATTAACAGACCCCATTTCGCTTCACTGATATGAATGCTCAATTCACTCCATCACAAGATTTGTAATTCCATTTCACAAGATACATTGTTACACACGTAAACACATCGTGAATATGCATGCCCACTGTCCGGATATCCGCGCTGATTGCCTGGGTTTAGATTTTAGTTTCCACTTTGATGTATGTCGCAAATTACATACATCAAAGTGGCACAGCTTAGGCCACTTCCACATTTAGCGGTGCAGATTCGGTGCGGCATTATTACCTAATAAGCTGTAAACTGTCAGTCAATTCAGTACACATACTTTACTGTGTGCCTACATTTAAATGAGTGGTTCCTGATTGGCACTACATGCCAAACGGAGTGGTAAGAAAGCAGTTTTGAATCCGCCCGTTTCCGTATATTATAATATCATTACGCAAATGTAATACTGACAAGTAAGAAAATCAGTAGGTTGATCATGTAACGCATTGTACGTACGTTAGGTAGATCTAAATGTCCAACTTTATATGGAAAAATGACAGATAAACTGTCCTAACGCGCGTTTGAAACGTTACGTGATTACCCCTCTGGGCGACATCAGTAAGGTAAATAATTTACTTCATGTTTTGTTACTATGGTAATATAGTTAAACGATGTACCTATAAGGTCACTAGCGTAAACACGATAAAAAAATGTATATCGGAGTATTTGTTTAAATATGTGTAAAATACAAAAGCACCCGTGAAGTTGTGAATTTTCACTGCCCGTTTCTAGTGACTTTCATACAGTTTATAGGTGCCTACCTATACACCGTGGCCTCCAATAAACCGACAGATTTAAGCAGTGCATTTTCGAGGTTATAACGAGTTAAAAAATATTTTAACTCAATTTAGCAAAAAATAATGTTTTTCACCTAATATGGACTTTTATCATCTAAACGAACTCTTCATGTTTTTTTTTGGGGAAATATTTAATGACTTTTGGTCGAAAGGACATCATCAAACGAGGGGGGGGTTATTTCTCCAAAAAAAAAACACTTTTAAAAGTCTGTCGGATTAATCATGCCCATAGTGTGCTATATCAAGATTTACATACACATAAACCGAAAACGTAGTACACAATTATTTAGTCGCTTTAAAAGCAAAAATGTTCACTTCTTCGAACCTTGTTAGTGTTGAATAGTAATTAAATGCCGCAAGAAATAATTCTAATACACCACGTAAACATTTGAACAGCAAAAGTTACGACATTGAGATGCATTAATACTGTTATTGTAAGTGAAATAATTATCTTGCACGGTATGCACCTTTGCTTGAACAAAATATCGAATTAAAGTGGGAAATTATTGTAACTTATGACGTTCAAGAAGTAAGAAAGTATGCAAAGCATTTCATGTCGATTGCAATCGCCATAACCCGTTCATTCATTGAAATCATAACAAGGTTAAGTGTATTGCGTTATCGTGCTGTTTGCAGCCAAGGTTCGAATATCAGGATGTTTCCTGCTGCGAAACAATACCGTATCAAGCCTGATTAATATGTGACGGAGAAACTTGGATTTCTTTTACTCAATGCCAAGAACTTTTGCAATCAAACGATTATGCAACACGCCCTTCCAATGTCGGGCGACATTTTGTATGAAATGTTAAATTAATTTTGATTACATAATAATTTTGCTGAGAACCAAGATCAGACACCGTGTAACCGAACCAAGTTACTGGATACCGTTGCCTTCAAAGATAACGTATTACACTGTTAGAGAGGAGGTGATGATATAGTATGTGTAAATTAATTATCATCAATGTTTCCTGATAAAGTTTTTAAATAACTAAATGTTGCTTGTAATAAATGTTTTCTGTGTAGTAATTTATATTATAGCTATATTGTAACACTAGCTGTTGCCCGCGACTTCGTCCGCGTAGAACTTTTTATCGTCTTAGAAAATGATTTCTCTCAATACAAACTTTGAACCGTCTTTTAGGGGATAAATTAAAAAAAAAAGTTCATTTTCTAGTTTTTGAACAAACAGTCTAAAAATCTCATACTTTAAAAATGTCTTGAAATACACAAACATTGAACCCCCTTTTAACACTCTTAAGGGGATGAATTTGGAAAAACTCTGAAATTCGTTTTGTAGTCTTTTAACGTAAGTACCTACAGAATAAGACCAAAGTTACAAATCTCTCACTCACACTTTAAAATTTTCTTGCTCTACATTTAAAATTTGGACCCATTTTAAACCCCCTTAGGGGTTGAATTTTGTTAAAGAACTTTTTTCGTATTGTAGTAAGTAATCTTGCTACTAACTTTTAAGTCTCTAGCTTACACTTTATAAAACTCTGAAATAACTTTATTTTTATTTTTAATAAGTAATCTTTCTTATAGTTTTCTCTAGTTCAAAAAAAAGTGTTTCCCACACAACACTGGCTCCCCTTCTAAGGTTACCCCTTAGGGGTGGAGTTTTCTAAAACGCTGAAAGTTCTTATATATATTTGAAATTGCTAATTTTGTTAAAGGAAATCCGCAATTATTCAAAACGGTATCCCAGCGGTTTAAAATTCCTGTGCGACCACAATACCAATACAACATTTGTAACATGGAACATAAAACTGCTTTCCTGATCAAAAGTGTACTGGGTATGGCTCCCAAAATTTACAATAAGATTCCAAACTGCATAAAAGCTCAGGATATGGTTCAATTTAAAAAGCAATTGAAATTGTATTTCGTAAATAAGTGCTTTTATTCTCTAAATGATTTTTTTGATGACATTTAATACATTATAATTTTTATTCAATTTCAATATATCTTATTCTATGTTAACAAAAATAAATAATAATAATAATGGGATTATTTAATTGTTATTGTTTCCAATGTTGTAATTTTATTTTATTAGTGTTAATTTTTATTATTTATTTTATTTTATAATAATTTGATAATCATTTTAATTAGAAAAATTGTAGTCCATTAATTTGTTTTGTGTAATTACTACTTTATAAGAACTAAGAAGACATTACGATAATAGTGTTTCTTCTTAAGTAAAAATTTGTACGCCCAATAGGCAAAAGCACGGAATAAGTACTTTGTTATTAAAATAAGACCCTATTTGTGACCTGTGTTTTACAAATAAATATATTCTTTCTTTCTTTCTTTCTTTCTTTTTTAGTATTCTAATAGTAATCTTTTTGCAATGTTATGTAATATAAGTCTATAACTCAAAAAAGTGTTGCCCATGCAAAGCTTGCTCCCCTTTTTAACCTCCTTAGGGGTGGAATTTTCAAAAACGCTTTATGTTCTTTATTTGTATTTTAATAAGTAATCTTTCTACAACGTTTTAAGTCTCTAACTCAGAAAAATAAACTTTCCCTCATAAAAACTTTGCACCCCTTTTTATTCCCCTTAGGGATGCTTTTTTCAAAAAGCTGAAAGTACTTTTTTTGTATTTTTATAAGTAACCTTTCAAGTTTATAGCTCAGTAAAAGTGTTCCCCATACAAACCTTGCACCCCTTTCTAACCCCCTTAGGGAATGATTTTTGTAAAACGCTGAATGTAGTTTTTTTCATGTTCTAATAAGTAATCTTTCTACAAAGTTTTAAGTATCTATTTCAAATAAAGTTGTTTTTCTCATACAACCCCATCTTCCAAAACGCTGAAAGTATTTTCTTTGTATTCTAATAACTAATCTTTCTACAAAGTTTCAGATCTCTAGCTCAAAAAAAAAAGTTTTCCACATACAAACTATGCACCCCTATTTTACCCCCTTAGGAGTGGAATTTTCCAAAACCCTAAAATTAGTTTTCTTGTATTGTAATAAGAAGTCCATACACAAGGTTTCAAGTCTCTCACTTAAAATTTTACTCCATCCCCATACAAACTTTGAACCCCCTTTTTACCCCCTTAAGGGTGGATGTTTCAATAATCGCTTCTTAGTGGATACTAACGTTATATAAACTACCTATTGTGAAAAAATCAGCTTTCCAGGTTCAATGATTTGGGCTGGGCGTTGATTTAAGTGAGTCAGTCAGTCAGTCAGGACTTTGCCTTTTGTATATATAGATTAGTATACTTTTTGCTGTCAATCCGTACAGTTCTTCTTCCTGTAGGTATCTATTTCTTCACATGACTCATATTTAATATATACTCTTTCCGCTTGTCTTCCAAATAGGGGAGTAGACTCAAAATTTATTATTACTTCAAAAGAAAAAAGAAACGAAAAACCCATTTAAATATCTCAAAAAATTACGAAGCTACAACCGTTTTAATATCGCTTGTTAGAGTGAGAAAACGATCGGGCACCGTCACGTCACGATCCTCGAGCGTCATAGTAATGGTCGCACCACACTTGGGGGTTCGTGTTCGCGTTGCTTCGTTGCCTCTCTTTCATTTGCCGCAGGATGGAAAAAGATGCAACACGAATATTTGGGCATACACCCCCAAGTGTGGTGCGGTGCGACCATAAAAAACAATTTTTGCGGTAAAGGGACAGAACGTAGGGTACTCTTAAAACTTTGGACACATCTTATGACTTATTGATTACCTATAAAACCTCTTGCGTTTTTTTTACTCCATTTGAATTCATTTTAAGTCCCTTTTCGATAAAATACAATATTATGATTATTTTATTTAGTGTCTACACCCCTATTTTCGATCTGTCCGACATTCGTATTTTCTTTTAAACCACGAACTTCAGAATTCGAAAATATTTGGGTATCTCTATCGCACTAACATTACTCGAATGAGAGGAATGCAGATATACGAACTTCGAGTTTCGGTTTTCATGGTTTGGCTGAATGTGCAAAGAGCGCGCGCGTGCCATTAAAAAATAAATACGTATATTGTTCGAATTTGTTGAAACATTGATTGAAATTACGCCTTAATACGACATTTGCGCATATAAGTTCTCATATCAGAGTCGCTTAATTTCTTAATCTTTAATTCTTGATATGTGTCACGTGAAGGTCTATCGTAGACGGGATCTAAATTATTTATAGGTGAAATTAAGGAAAAGCAATTGCGCCATTTTGACGTTCATAAAGCTGACAGCTGTGGCGGCGATTTCCCTCAAGAAAAATAAATTAAATATTCAATGAGGTCAAATGTTTCGAAAAATGTATTAATTGTCGCAGTCGGATAAAAACTATCCTAAGTTGCAGTCAGGATAATACGAGTAATCTATCTATAAAAAATGTTTCATGTTCTTCCGTTCATGGGAAGCTGAGATCATTCGTAACAAAAAAAATTCAAATGTTTCAAAACTGGCTGATTCTTTTTTTAATTTAGAGATTTATTATAAGTGTAGATAAATGGGCAGTGTTTTTCTTTTTTCCACCACTAGTGATTGTTAGTTAGTATTTTGTACACTAGTAATTAATCAGAAGACCTAGTGAAAGAGTATTTATTGTATTTTGTATGTAATTGCACGCATATTTTTTAATTTGACGATCTTTTTAGGAGTAAATATTATTTTTGCTTGTTATAAGTAAATATTATTAACATATTATATATTTACTTTCAAAACAAAGTTTTAACCGACTTCAATTCAGTACTTCGCCAAGCCACATTAACATTTCGACATTTTTTTTCCAATTTACCACGTGAACTGATTTTCGAGAACAAAAGCGTTGATTTTTAGACCAATAAACCAAATCGCTGTATGTGGACCGATAATATTTGAGGACTTCCGTCGATTCCTCAAGGATCTCAGAATTACCTTTGGCACTTCATTGTTTGCTATTTCAACGGAATAATATCAGAATCTGTGACGTACTTATATAGTTTGAAGTACATCATTGAGAAGTTCCACAAGCCATCTGTGGTCTTCATCATCACTTCCACTTCACCAAATTTATGATTACCGGGTGTAAATACACGAGTCATAATAGAAAATACCGAAATTACTACACGCGTGCCTAATATATTTGAGGAGTTCCCTCAATTCCTCATGGTTCCCATCATCCAACTGGGGTTTTGGAAACAATGGGACCAATCTGGAAGCATATACTAACAGTTAAAAAAGAATTGTATGAATCGGTTCATAAATGACGGAGTTCTGAGGTAACAAACATTTAAAAAAAAAAAAAAAAAAAAAAACATCCGAATTGAGTACCTCCTCTTTTTTTTTTGAAGTCGGTTAAAAACTATTTATTTCAAACTAACTTCTGCCCGTGACTCTGTCCGCATGAAACTTGTTTATATCCTAACTCCATACAAACTTCCAGCCCCTATTTCAGCCCCTTAGGGGATGATTTCGGGGATAAAAACTATCCTATATCCTTTCTGGGGACTCGAAACTATCTCTATACCAAATTTCATCTAAATCGGTTCAGCGTTTAAGCGTGAAGAGAGAGCAGACATACAGGCAGACAGACAGGCAGACACACTTTCGCATTTATAATATTAGTATGAAAGCGTGGATTGTATGGATTAATGACTATCGACGATTATAATTTAAATAGGTATAGGTACTTATACTTTTGGTCTGTGTCTGATGGCAGGTAAGCATACACTGGTAGCCTATAGTTGCCTACGATTCCAGAAGAATCACATGCGCGTTGCCGACCCTTTATTGATTTGAAGATTAGTTGTGTTGATAGCTTAAAGACGAACACAGGTTCAACACAACACATCCTCGGGGAGTTAATTTTGACATTGTAATAAAGGCATTTTTCACTTCTCATACTCGAAAAGTGTGTCATATTAGGCTTAGCTAGCGGGGCTAAAGTAGTACATTTAGCCCCTAGGAAAAATATGTATACATGTTTATGATTTTAAAACATTTTGATTTGACCAATCAACACACTTCACCGTATTAAATCCACCAATCACAACCCTTTAAAAACACATTTGTGTTCGCTATCGACCAATCAGGAAGCAGAATTAATTTCAAACGTCAGGCGTTTTTTATTCCATAACTCACAATGGTTCCGTTTGGATTGGACGCGCATATAAACGGTCAGAGGCGTTTATTCTCGGTGTCAATATGTTGTATCTGTATCAAAGCAGTTTATTTAAAAAATCATGCCGCCAAATTGGACAATCTTTTCGCTGTTGAATTTATTAGTGATTGTAGATGAATAATCTTTGTTTTTACTATTTTCTCGCAATCGAAGTGAAAAGTAGAGTGTATAACCATCTAAAAGCCATATTACCACTCGAACAATTTATGTCATGCGAATATGGCTTATTTTAGACCCTTGTCACACAGTCTATTATTGTTATTGTTAAAACCTTATATTTTTAAGGTGAGCGGCCATCAGTCATAATGATAGATCTGATCTATTCATAATAAATACTTTCAGATCTTTTTAATTCACCAGAAGTCCATCAGGTCAGAAATATTTAAAATTTTGGTTTATGTGTAAAAATCCTAATTAACAACAAGGCTTGCATTTTTTATGAAGACAACACCGATCGGCCTTAAGAACCCTGAAAACTGTACAGGCAAATCATTATTAAATGAAGACAACACACCATTAAAAAAATAAACCAGCGAGACTCCCTTGAACAACCCCTACAACCATTTGAACTAAAAGCAATAACATCTTTTCAAACAATCTTACCCAATGTGCTTCACATTGTTATTTTTATCACGAATTTTCCTAACCAGTACGTAGCCAACAAGCACAGATTACTTCAAACAAGCTTTTGTACATTCTGGAACACCGACCACAAAACACCTGGTCCGTTGAAACCTGCTCCCTAATTTCCCTACAAAGTGTTGCACGTTGTAAGCTAGTTGAGAACAATGTCCTGCACATTAGACGTCAAAGATATGTATTCATTTTTGGCCTTATAACAAAGGAATAAGGTGCTTAAGCGTAAACATGTCTTTGACATCGACTGTGCAACAGAATGTTATGTTCGGTGGCGAGTTGGTCAGAAATTCAAATTAAACACACAAACTTGCTTACATTTTAACGTCAATTGTTTCAATAATCTCTCCTGCATAACTCAATATCCGTTTACAGAGAAGCACAGCACACATGAGGAAATACATATTTCCATGGATCAGCGAGAGATAATGAGACAGAAATAGCATTCATTTAAACTACACTGTCAAATTTCGTTGCAACAAAACTACTAACGGTATGGTATGATGCACCTGAATGTGATTTGTTTGCATGGAGATGGACGGCTTCAAAAAAAAATGAATGTCTACATTTTTGTGAGGTGATGGATGCTATGCAATCTACTCGTATTACCTAAAAATTGTGAGACTAAATTTATATAATCCCCTCTCCAATTGCTACCTATATTTTTAGGTGTTAATTTAGTTATTAAGGTGGTTCGATTGCCATACAAAACGTTATTTGACATTCACAGGCTAACGGCGTGATATTTTAAGAAACTTATGTAACACACTTTCATAAATTGGCTTCCCATTTGCGCCAAATTCCCCCTTTTCTAGAATAAACTTGTATAAACTAGATTAATTTGAGAAATTGGTTTGGGTCTTGATATTTTGGGAAAACTATTTTTCTCAAATTAATCTAGTTTATACAAGTTTATTCTAGGAAAGGGGGAATTTGGCGCAAATGGGAAGCCAATTGATGAAAGTTTGTTACATAAGTTTCTTAAAATATCACGCCGTTAGCATGCGAATGTCAAATAACGCTTTGTATGGCAATCGAACCACCTTAACACGACGAATTCGTTTATCTGTTATGCCGTATACTCGTAGCATAAAAAAAAATATTGAACCGGATTGCCCTGTAGGTAGCGTTTTTTTTGCACAAACATACAGCTTTTAATAATTATCTTTGAATGCAGTTTTTCTCAATTCCTAAATTGATTTCGAGACTCTATTTGAAATTATTTTAATTTCTTGTGCATCATAATCATTATCAATATTAAGTAAGTATTTAGTTGCTAGTTAAAAAAACTAATGATTAAACAGTGAAACAAAATCATTATTATATATTATTACGAGTATAACATACCTATATTATTACGAGTATAAACATTAGAAATGTAAAATTATTATTCCTATTGTTAAGCTAGGTTTAATTGCAATTGACAGATAATTTTTATCAATGTATACTTTGAATCCAATCAGATATATACGGTAACAACAACAATTAATAGTAAAACTCATTCCGTAATCTCACTGGTACACTTAACAAAGCCATTTCCCTCATTTCTAGGGCAAAAACTGTACCAGTTATCCCCCTTTCTCCACTGCGATTAATTGTCACTTTTTCATGTAAGCTTGTATGGGAACAATGACTGGTGTTTCAATGCAAACTTGTTATTTCCCGAACAATAGTGCATTCGACTAATGGAAGCATAACCGGACGATTGCTTTCGGCACAAGACTTGAGAGAAACGCGGGCGCCAAACTTCACCATCGTCGCGTAACGGCTACCGTTTGATTTAGTAGTCATCTCTGCTGGAAAACTAGTACCTAGTTCTCATTGACATTAGTTACATTTTGTTAAGAAAGTGGGAAGGTTGACTATTAAAATACTTGAGTGGTTTCAACAGCCATAAAGCGTCAGTAATTAAAGCTGCTTACAACATACAAGTATTTTAACAATGTATTACATTGTTAAAACACTTGACAGTTGTAAGCAGCTCCAACTGGAATGTAATTGTATTGTCAATAAAGTGGAAAACTTGACTTAGTATTAAAAGACTTGGGTGGTTCAAACATTCATAAAGCGTCGGTAAGTTTATTCGATTTAAATTAAAATGTAACGTTCAGACTCTTTCTAATAGTCCAGTGTATCACCTCCTTAAGATCCTAAATACATCGTTATTCCGAACACTCTGTATATAAGCACTTAAAATTAGTTTTTAAGCATACATTTCTAGAAATATCTTTTGTCGTTATTTACGCTACAGCTCTGTCGCGATATTAATTTCAGACATTTACACGCAGGCTGTGCCGGGTTTCATAGTTTTGCGGATAACTGCAGTATTAGCTGAATGTAAAACGGAGATGTCACTTAAAAAGTTAAAAGCCTATGGATAGGAATAGTCTCGGATAATTTTAAGTGTTCTTAAAGAAAGACTGACAAGTAAGACTTAGGTTGACAAGTAATAATGGTCCAAACAAAAGACGACAAGTAAGAATGTTCCTAAAGGAACATCGTTGCTTGTCGACAAAAATTGTGATTGTCTACTACAATAATGATCAGAACAAATTGTCGTAAATGTGGACACACCGGACAAAAGCACCAGCTTTATTATAGATCTGGTGAAACATCTCACAATTTTATTGTTTTAGGTGAAGATGATGATATTGTACTGAAACAAGAAATCAATGAAGATGTAACATCTGGCATCTAAGCCACAGGTCGGCCAATGCTGCATATCTTCAGGCATTTATTAAATGCACTTCTAATAAAAAAAGGTAGCTATCATACGGCAGTAAATACCTAATATTGCTTTGCTTACATCAATATCAAATGGGTACAATGTTACTTAACAAATACACTGCCAAGAATTCATGGTTTAGGATAGCTAGGCGGGTTCATAAAAGAGGTATACCTTATTCCAGGCAGGAATGCTACAAGGAAAATAGGTTGGTTGACTCAATTATGTTGATGTTGTACAATTATTGACAAAAAATGAATTATGTTTATTCTTATTAAAAATTAAACACAATTTTATTATTTTATTGAATACAATTTATTGACTACAGGTTATTGCATATTTTATTGAATACAAATTTATATCAGAATGAAGAGAGAAGACGAAACTTCTCTCTTCATTCTCCACTTTAATCTTGTGTAGTTCTAATTGGCGGTATTGGCACTTAATTTCTGAGCAGCTATTTCAACCCCACACATGTCTGATCTGAAATTAAAAAAACAATGTTAGATATTAGTAAATAACATAGAAAAGCTGTTTATTATTTGAAACTCTAATGTAATACTAAATTATATTGTAATAAATATAAACCTTTCTTTCTTCCACTAGATGTCCCTTGGCGGGCTCTCTGGGCTAGTGGGGCTCAGGCCCTTCCACCTCCGAAGCGTAGGCGGGCTCTCCAGTCTTGTTGTAAGGCTCATGATTCCACCTCCAAAGCAGGAATTATTTCAATCTGAATAAATAAAACATGATGTTCAATTACACTTTGATTTTCATTCAAGTTTATTTTTAGCTTATATATATAATCCAATAACGTTACCAATCTATATGTTTTATTAAGAAACTGAGCAGCGTCAAATGGTAAACTAATATGTAGTGTTGTTTATAAGATGGGCTGCTCGTGAATTCATGAACTGCTCCACTCACTCGCCTGGTATATCTTGACTAAGCTTGCGAATTCAATTCAATTCAATCCTTTATTTCGTGTATTACTTACATGACAATAATAATGATCACTGCAATAGAAAGACTGTGTAAACCTGCTTTATAGGTTAAAACGCACAGACAGCGGTGGCGGCGCGGTGCGGTGCAGTGCGGAGGCGGTACAGGTTGTAATGTTCGAGCTAATATGAAAGGGTCCGCACAGAATACCGCGCCGCGCCGCGTCCCGCCGCGGTATTCTGTGCGGACCCTTTCATATTAGCTCGAACATTACAACCGGTACCGCCTCCGCCACGCACCGCGCCGCACCGCCACCGCTTTCAGTGCGTTTCGGCCTTATGTCATGATTACAAAACCATACTACCACAGTCAGACACGAGATTTGTTTATGCATGAACAAAAGGGGTCGGTATATTTTGTTTTCCACTCCACAACATTCTCTGAAAAAACCATGTAAGCCTACCTACTAGTTTTCGTAACAGTAAAGTTTACTTAAAGGCAAGTGCTTGTACTTCTTGGTTTCAAAGCTATCTAGCTACTACTAAGTTAAGCAGTTTTAGAAAGCTTGCGTTACACATCAATATTTCACGTTTGTGTAACTATTATTGTTTACAAAAACACTACCTCATATAGGCCCAGTGTATTGTTTGGATTTGGAGGTTGGTTTTGATAAAAACTCCATGATTATTGTATCACAGGTTCAACTTTTATGTTTATATGTAGGTAACCACTAAACAGCAAATATCACATCGTCTTGAAAGTTTCACGTATCACGATTTCACTGTTCACAGCATGGACATAGGAATTTGGTCATTGGTTCACAGTCCGGCCGGTGGCAGATGAAATTTGAAAAAAGCACAGATAGATACGATACCGATCCGAGTACCGCTACGTTTTACGTTCGAATACTACAACATTTGCACGTCTTCCATACAATACCGACGGAAATATCGTAAGCAAAGGGTAGGTATGTATCGGTTAAGCATTTATTATTGGAGATTAGAACAGAACACTTTATGGATAGACATATAGATATAACAAACAGTTATATTAGATAATTACCTGGTTTACCGTGTCCGAATCGAATTCGTTGACGTCGACGACGAACTCCTATTAGTGGGGCCTGAGAAGGTGGCGGCCACCATTTCACAGCGAGCTTCCAGGAGCCCCACTTAAGTTTTTAACTGAGGAATAATCCTGGGGCGCCAGTCTGCAAAATATAATAGTCAGCATAAATTATAAAATAAGCATGGGTAACCTCATATTTAATGCCGAATTACAGTAAATACGTATCCTTTCTTACCTTGCCTTCCAACGTCCAGTTTTCACATCTCTTTTTATTAATTTTCATCTTATTTACGTGCACGTTAGTTTTGTGGAGTTAATTTACCTACAATTAGCCGGTATTAAAGCTGTCAAACTTTTTTTTTAAATCGAAAATCACCAATTTTGCTCTATGATTTCCCAGAACGGCAACATAACATTTCTAATCTGTCAATTAACGGCCCAATAGTTAGCAGAGGCTTAGCGGAGGTTTATGAATCACACTTTTTAACAGACGTCAAATAGGCTTAGTGAGTGTTTTAACTAAAACGTTGATCAACGGTGTTTTAAGGATTTTTTATGAATAAGACCGTAAGTATACATATTTGGGGTCAGGGAATTCAATTAGATATTTTTTAAGGTCGAATTCCCATAGGATAGCAAACGGAACCCTGTTACTAAGCCTCCGCTATTGTTCCGTCTATCTGCGTGTCATTAATAGCTAGACTGTTCAAATTATCACAGGGTTTGTATTTCTATTGCTGTTATATCTAAAATTAATAAAAATATATTAAAAAATAAACAGTGACGGGATACTGTTTATTTTTATTTTTATCAATTTTAGATATAACAGCAATAGAAATACAAACCCTGTGAAAATTTGAACAGTCTAGCTATTACTAACACGCAGATAGACGGATCCATATAGATAGCCACTTGAAATTTCCGCAGACTATGTATAACTATAGGTACTATAATTACAAATAATAAAAGTATAATAAAATTAACAATCTAGCTATTCCTGACACGCTGAAAGACGGACTCACAGCGGAGGCTTGGTAACATGTTCTGTATGGTATCCTTTAGAAACTTGACCCTAAAAAATATCTTTTTGAATTCCTTGACCCCAAATATGTATATTTAGACTCCAAGTTTGTGATTCTAAGTGATTTAGAACCCGAGATATTAATAATATACCTATAATTAAAAATGACCCCATAAAAAAAAGATGGCCGACAGAGGAGTTGGTTCCTATCAAAAACTGAAAGCTACTTACCTAACTAGTACCTGAAAAAAATTTGGTGCTTTTGTGCAGCTTGTCCACATTATCACCTGAAACTGCCCTACTATTAGGGCTTGGTTGCAGTGTGTTGCTCGCTTTCGCTTATGACTTGCGATAATCACTTTATGCACCACGAAGCACCTGCACCACGTTCGCGGTGTAATTGAGGCTGCTACAACGTGCCGTTTAAAATTGCCGTATGTGCGTTCGGAAACAAATTACACATACGACATTTTAGAACTAAGCGACTACCGAGTCCCAGTTACTGGACATTTTCGAAGTCGCGGTTTTAATAGTTTTTATGTGAAGTTCAATGGTTTGTAATGGCTGGGGTTATGGAAGAAATCTGTAGGAATAGTACATTGTTTAACAAGGGGCGTATGAGGAATATTGCAAACGAGAGTCTTACAAGAGCCCGACGCCGTAAGGCGGAGGGCTTTTGATGACTCGAGTTTGCAATATTCTTACGCCCGTGTTATACACAATGTTTTTCATCACATTTGCGAGGAAATAAATAACCACAAAAGACAAAAAAACCTACGTTTTATACAAGCGCATCAATCAAACGTTGACGAAATTGACAACTTCACTTCTAGATCAGTGCGAGTGGAGGGCGGAGCTTCAATATTTCTACCAATCACAGAGCATGGAGCATGTGGTTCTTGCTGGGCATGAACCACATGCTCCTTGCTCGATTTTATTTTCCAACCAATCCCAGAGCAGAATTCTTGCCGTCCAGATTTGCTTAACAAATCAGATCACACACAAGCTCATTACTCCCTTGGGATCATTATTTTCCGCAGGAACAATTTAGGCCATTGTCATTCTGTATACAGGCAAGGAATAACACCATTTATGAGCAAGCGTGATGAAAAGTTATTTAAAAATTCGTAATGGATTAAAATTATGAAATAACTTTGATAATTGTTATATTGCTAGATCATTTTCTGTAAGCGCACGGCCAAAATACACTGGGATTGGAATAACATAAATCCAGTACCATTTCACCGAAACGAAATTTTCTTTCATTCACGAGTTACAATAAAACATATATTATGCATAGCACGTATGAAATACCTTCGTTAACACGTTGGTTGCCATATCACGCGAACTCGCGTGAAGCGGCTGTATACGTAGTGGCCGCTCACGCGAGTTCGCGTGATGATCGAATACAATATTGTCCAAGCCACAAAATTGCGGCCGTTGCGTATTGGCTTCTGATTTTTCCTTTGGCCACTAGGGAAGGGAATTACCTATTTACTAGGGGGCGTGGCCTGTGGGTAGCCATCTTGCAATTGTTTTACGAGCACTTGACAGTTCGCTCGCCGCAGCCGTACTGTGCGGGTGTGTTGTTTTTGTTATCTTTCGTTGTCTTGTCGGTAAATTTCGTATTTTTGTATAGAAATACCTAGTTTTATAATGAGTAATCGTTTGCGGCCGACAAAAAGGTCAGCGAGGCCCAGTACATCGCGAAAATATATACCGCGAAGTCGCGTCATCGGCCATGTCCGCAATATTCTTGAGCAAATGCGTCTAGTATGGCCGATCACGCGTTTTCGCGTGATAATTTTATACATACATATATGTACGTTTAAATATTATATAATAATGGTTTTTCATATAAAAGTATAAATAACACAAAAAAAAGTCAAATTAAACGTTTTTTTTTATTTTGGCCATCCGTATAAATTCTGCATTTTCGGCTTGGCAACGAACGTGTTAAAGAGTCCCTTCTATTTTCCATGAATCAGAATGTTAGAACTTAAGTTTGTGACTAATATACATGTTATAAAAAATATGAAGAATTTGGAACCACCTCTTTGCCTAATTAAAAACAAAGGGCCGGAAAAGTTCCGAGATACTACACGGAATCCAACCCAAATCACTGCACGTCCCGACACATTATGCGACATGGCTTAACTTTTATCGGTATGAAAAAAAAACCTAACACATTAGCAATTCATTAATATTTATAAACCACTTTTATACGGAATAATTAATACGAAAGACAACAAAAATGTTTTATCTTTGAACAACACTCAGCGTTTCAGGCAATAATGTGGATGGTTTGGCATGCATTGAGTCTGATTAAGTACCTACTTTTTACATTTTTTCACGTCTGTTTTTTATTGTAGGTACTAACAAAGATAAAAACAAGCGGCCAAGGGCGAGTCAGACTCGCACATGAAGGGGTCCGTAAAATAAATTGGAGTTTACTATTTATGACGTATTAAAAAAAACTACTAACTAGATCTCGTTCAAACCAATTTTAGGTGGAAGTTTGCATGGTAATGTACATCATACATTATTTTTAGTTTTATCATTCTCTTATTTTAGAAGTTACAGGGGGGGGGGACACATTTTACCACTTTGGAAGTGTCTCTCGCGCAAACTATAAAATTTAGAAAAAAATGATATAGGAAACCTCAATATTATTTTTGAAGACCTATCCATAAATACCCAACACGTATATGGGTTTGATGAAAAAACATTTTTTGAGTTTTAGTTCTGTGTATGGGGACCCCTAAAATTTAATGTTTTTTTTAGATTTTTGTGTGAAAATCTTAATGCGGTTTACAGAATACATCTACTTACCAAGTTTCAACAGTATAGCTCTTATAGTTTCGGAAAAAAGTGGCTGTGACATACGCACGGACAGACAGACAGACAAATATGACGAATCTATAAGGGTTCCGTTTTTTGCCATTTAGATACGGAACCCTAAAAACGGCTACTTGCCAAATCTAGCCTAGCAGTCAACGTGTACTTAGTAAAATAACGATCGTTTGCCAGGATTTCCTATAATATAATTTCACTTGCCAGAATTGTATTTGATATAATGTTATATTCCATAACGTTTCATTTTCCATAATATTTATTTGACATAATATTATTTTCCACAAGGATTGGTACCAGAGATATACAAATGCCATTAACTTTACTTGCCATAATTTTAAATGCAATAACTTTAACTTGACAGAGTATTCAATACCCATACAAAGCTTTTTCTCAAAAAAATGATTTCTCGGTGTAACCTACTTTTCTGCGAGCCGTTAGGTTCTTTTGGTGTCGCATTTTTAACCTTACCTACATTTCCGTAACCAACTTACTTAGGATACCTTGAGATTTTTATTTAATATGGCTTATGAAAGTTATAGCAAAAGATTTTATTGCATATGACTATTATAGATTATAGTGATTATGGCAAATAATATTTCTCCATGTGATAATATGGAAAATTACAATTCTGGCTTATGAATATTATGGTAATTAACAGTTAAAACACGTGAAATTATGGTAAACAAAATTATGGCCTTTGACTATGTATTATGGCAACTGCAAATTAAATTCAGTCAAACTAATGTATACCCAAATAACAACAAAACGATCTCTCCCAAGTCTGTACCAATCAAATTACGCCAGTTTGATATTTTTTATCACCTAATCTAATTCATTGCACAATTGGAATATAACCTTGTACAGTCAAAGTCAAATTAAAATGGCGTTTTTCGCCTTATTACAAAGGAATAAGGTGTATAATCGTAAACATTATCTTTGACATTGGTTGTAGTAGGTAGGTAGGTACTCTGCGAAGTATATTTTTGCTTGTGTTGAAATTCGAAGAAATCGACAATTAGGAAACCCGTCATCATTGATTGAGTAACACCATTTTAATGGGCATGTAGAATAAATATTAAATGTTTATGCTTACATCCGAATATTTGATAGCCGTTTTCCTCATTGCGCATATACATGTGCATCCGGAAGCAGTCACACAGACATTTATGTTCCAAATATAATAATTCACAATAAGTATAAATTGAAATAGTTTTTAAGAAATATGTCTATACCGTATGTGAGGTAGGTCCAGTAGAAACCAATCTGTACCGATTCCAATTTGAATCTGTACTGATTCTAATTTGAGGAATTTTCCGTTTCAATTTTCTATCGAGCTAACTATGTATTTATTTATTTGTCTCAGGCAACAAGCCATATACAAATATCTTACAGACTATCATACATATCAATATACAAAACTTATGCCTATAATTTATGAGTAACACAATAACACGCTAAGACTGAGATGCGCGGCGCATGTTCTGGGTGTCAAATGACTGGCCTCAGTTCGTATATATGCAATCGTGTAATAAAGTATGGTCACACTGTTACTCAAATAAAGGTCACTCGATAGAGGAACCAAACCTTCCACAAATTGGATACTACGAAAAAACGATCATGAAAATAATTAATCCGTTTGTTTACATATTTAAAAACTATTTGCCTACTCAACGAGGTAACGAGGTATTTTGATGTGTATTCATTGTCGTTTTATGCCTATGTACTCGTTTTGCACATTTTGGAATTTCAGAAACACGCCAAAGCAATAGAATCGTGCATTGGGACTAAACTGCGCGTACTCGTATGTAGTGAAAATATATTCAATACATTGACTTTGTTTAAATGCCGAAGCTATCCTAGGCCTATTATAATATGACCACCTCAATTACTTATAATATAATGAATAAATAAATATTAGTGGACAATCATACACAAGTCGAACGATTATTTATAACATTAAACTCAATATCGCTTGTGCTACCGGGCTCGTGTAACGACATATTTTATTAATATAAATACATTATATTATAATATGCCCTTGCCGGGATTTGAACTTAGAGCTTCGTAGGTATTAGGGTCACTACACTACACCCACTAAGCTAAACCGGATGTAACCAAAATTTTATGAGTCACGTGTTAAAAAACATTTTTAGGAAAAAAAATTAGAAGTGTAGCGCTTGTAGGTATATCGTAAGCAAGTTAGTCTATGTAAAGGCTCTGAATGAACGGCCCTACAGAGGCCCATCAATTCATAACAATTTAGTAACTTCGTTTCAAAAGATGATAGGTGGAGTAAAGTAGTTACAAATTGGTATCCCAGAGGTTCAACTAGAAGCAGAGGTAGAAAGTATTGTAGATGGGAAGATGAAATAAAAATAATACCGGGACCTTTTTCGAGAAGAGAAGAGAGAGTTGGAGGAGGCCTTTGCCAAGAGCAAACTGAGATAAGAGACATTTTATAAGTTAATAGACATTATTAAAGTGAAGTGAATTACACATTTACGAATTAGTGATTAGTACTACTGATTAGTTTTAAGTGTTCATAAGCGTAAAACCGCAAACAATAAAATTGTATTGCTACATACCTTAGTTGTTATTCTATGTATATATTTTGTTTAATTTAATTTAACTTATTTTCAACAACTCCTTCGATTAGAAAAAAAAAATAAGTTGTAACTAGGTAGGAACTTTTACCTAAAGTGAATTTAAAAATGAATATAAAGTGAAAGTACTGATCACGCTACTCTACACTGTGGTGTCGACGTGCAATCCCATTCCATTTGCGCTAACATAAACATCTATTAATGGAGCTCTGTAAGTAGTAGAAAATGGAATAGGGACCAAAATGCAATTTGAAGTACCTAAACACTCTCTTGTGTTACGTTACTCATTGATGTTTAAAGTCAAGGCTATCGTTTCATCCACTCTTACCTACTTCAATCTATATGAATGCATAAATTAGATTGAACTATACCGCATAAAACGCTTTTAACAAACTAGGTATTTTAGCATATAACGCAGTTGTCAATGTCGTTCAAATTCTTTTAATACTTTCAGCTGACTTAATTTCTGTCTTCCTTGGGTCTTCTTTCCCACAGTCGTTTCAACGCTTCAGAATGAGATATTTACGAAAACGAAGAAATGCGGGGCGCAGTGCGAACAAGACAAGTGAATTAAGGGAACTTAAGGACCTAAAAAACTGAACTAGTTCCTTTAAACAATTGAATTGCGATATCAATCCTTAGTTCAAACACCGAGCCGGTTCAACTCTAATATCGATACCTGCTCATAAAATCACAATTGTAGGTACCTGTATCTAACGCTATCGATGCATCCGATCGATACACGATTATGCCGTAGACTCGATTTAATTAATGCACTAGCGATTGCGATTGCATGGTCGGGAGCAGTAGGACGCTGCATCTAATGCTCTTGACGTAATATACTGCTAAATCGAATGTGTCACATTGGTATTTCAAATCAAGTGCATGTAATATGCTGCAGAATATAATGTTAAAACTCTTAAATTTATTCTAGATTTTCAACAGAACAATTTTGAAGATGAAAGTATAATTACTGAAGAAGAGAACACTACTTTATCTTCTCTGTGATCTGCATCACCTCTTTCTCCAAAAAAACTCGAGCTTTTAGTGTCCATTATTTATCGGAATTTTACCCGACAGTAAGGTTGTCATAGCTACCTACGTGTAGGTACTGTATTGATTCTCAATTGCCACAGCGCAGCAGGCGGCAATATTAAACGAAATCTGCGAGGTTTTTCTTCGGCAGCTACGAAATTTATGATTAACTTTAGTAACGGCAAATATAGATTATTCACTACGCAAAGAAATGTTTAAGTTTTTTTCTGGCAATATCATTGGCAGGAGGCCAATCAATGATATGGACAGAAAAAAACTTAAACATTTATTAACATAGTACCACTACACTACATAACGGAGTGAAGTGAGGCACTTTCTCGTGGATATCATTCATATTATTAGAGGTAAGATATCCTAGGATAATCGAAAAACCCAACACAGCTCGACGCAAACATCTTAGTTTAATAGTTTAAAAGTCAGACAAACTGCTTATGTAAGCGTAAACGTTCCCGATTTCAATTTTCCGCTGCAATAAATATAATGGGTAGAAATGTGCGAGCCGACGAGCGAAGTGGCGACTTTACTGGAGTCAAGAACAGTAGTTTTGCCGCAAATATGTATAAATTGCCTATAAATCGGGGCAATTGAAATATTAAGTATGGAACATTGATTGAAATACTTGTCTCTTGAACGTAGCTAGTGTAGTTGTAGTGCTCCTGTGTTTTCAGCCAGTTAGTCGGTGTTTTTTCAACATTATTTTTCTTTTGGAATGTGAGATTATTGTTAAAATTACTTTGCATCATCAACCTATCGTCATCACCATCAACATTTAATTTTGAGCAGAAATACATCTAGTACACACCCACCTCCTTGTTAGCTCACTACAAATCAAGCTCGTGACATCTTGTTCGGAAGTCTTTATGTCGATTTTCTTCACCGAATAGCAAATACTACGAAAACTTATCATAATATATAAAGTTCCGTTAAATAAATTAGTACGAGCCAGGATTCAGATTTGACGATATACACACCTTTTTTTTTTTTTTACTTGGGGAAATGCCTTTACGCATCCCACCTAGCCGAGGAACTAGGATGGGTATGACGGGCTCCCGGGAACCCCCCGGACTACCGTCTAAAACCACCAAGGTATGCCCTCTCTGCCGTGTAGAAGGGGCGTCATGGGATCGCAAACATTTTACCACGACGCCCCTCGGCAACAGCCGCAGCTGCCCTCACTACTGAGGCAAAAGCCCCCCCTCCCGTCGTAAGCGTGCAGGGCGACACCACACGCTTCCCGACCCGACCAAAGGACCTCTGCGCCGGGAGAGGGTGATATACCTCGGATTCACCCTTCCAGGTCCCCTTGTAATTTTTTATAGAGGTTTTCTCCCTCGCAGCCACAACTCGGCCCCGGCCTGACAGTTGCAGCCCCCGCGTCTAACATGAATCCTCTGATAGCAGAGGATTTGTCAGGGTTCCGGGTCCGTTATCTATTATAGAGGCAAACGGCAATGGCCTCTCCCTCAAGCCGCACCTGGGGAATCTTGCGATTCCCTGGGCGGAACCCCCTGACCCCTCCGTGTCGGGTTATTGGTAACACCAGCAAGCGATAACTTAGGGTTCACTAAATTATCACTTGCCGTTGTCTCCAGAGCGCACTGGCCAAGACACTACCCATTCCTGCGGATCAACCGAATCAAGAGGAATCGGTAGAGTCCAGACACTCGAGGAGGTTACCCGACCTAGCACCCCACGATATACACACCTAAACCAATCGGCTGTCACAATTATTGCCTTGCACAATACTGTTTCGTAATTATATTTATAATCACCTACTGTGTCTTGCCGAGCTGTTGTGCAGCCGTTCCAGTGGCCCCTGTTTACGTCGTTCCCACTTGACATAAAACCAATTTAAACGTTTTATTTTTATTGACAATCGCTGGACCTCTGATTCTGAAGCCGTCGCGATATCCCATTTGCTTACTGTGTTTTGTTATTTCATTGTTGAAAGTAGGACAACTTTTTTTACTGAATTAGGTAGGTATGTTTGTAAAATGATAATATATCCCATAACTTCAACAATATCCTCATCGAATCACATAGAGATTTAGGTAGGTATACTCTCTTGTTTGTGATTTTGCTTTTGGACTACAACATAACGACCGTACTCTGTCTAGTTATAATAAACAATGATAGATAGCAGTTTTTCGTGCAAAATAAGAAGCACAAATCAAATGAGTGTTTTTAACCATCAATCTTTCGAATGACTTAGCACTGAGACTCATCGAAACTTGAATTGTGATAGAAAAAAAAGTTTAAAACCGTCATCAGCACCATCTGTGTCGAAGCATCCACAAGGTTCAAATACTTACCGAATATTTTAAAGGTTTTATATATATACACCCTCTTACTTATGAAATGAAACGTATTTATAATAGATATCCAGATAGACATATATTATCCAGCGACTTAAAAAAACGCCAGCTTAAAATGGTAAATTTGCTTTTATATTTTTCATCTTCGCAAAATGTACTCTTAAAAATACACCCTCCATTTCAGGTTCTGCTTCCGTTTCAGAAATCTTCCTTAAAAACGACGAAAGTTCAAGATCACTTTACAACGCTCCGAGTATTAGATCGGAAAGTTCTCACGCCAGTCTCTAAATATGTCGAAACTTAGTCGATCCATGCCCAAGTTTGATGCATCAAAATTCTGGAATCCCAATACACCTTTGCAGGAACCAGTATACCTACTCTCTAGGCGATGTCAGCTTGGCAAGTGAACTCCGATTGATATTTGCCGGAAATCGTATTAATGTTTGCTAAACTTCACCCACAGAATGCTTTATTAGTTCAGTTTGTTGCCTAGCCAATTTTCTAATATTTGTACTCGATTGCTTAATAGTTATTTGTTATACAAGGGTGCAAAGTTGTATTTTAACCGCGAGTGTGGAATTGAAACACGAGCTAGCGAATGGATTATAGGGTTCAAAAATAGAATCCTGAGCGTAGCGAGTGTTGCAACACACGAGACGTCAAAATAACTTGCACCCGTGTGTAACACAAATCTTTTCACCTCACTAAAGCGAGGAAAAAAAACAAAAAAAATCAAAAAAGTAAAGTAACGAAATAAATTAAAAAAAATATATTAAAAAGGGGAAAAGAAACATTAAAAATGAGAAAAAAAAATTAAAAACATGAAAAAAGAAACAAAATATTACAAAATTAAAAAAAAACATTTAATAAAGAGGAAAAGAGAAAAAACATTGAGAAACAAAAAAAATAACATTAAAATAAAGAAAAACTTTTAAAAATGGCAAAAATAATTTCAAAAAACATTAAAAAAGACTGATAAAAGAAAAACGAAGCAATAAAATAAAGACAAAAACATATAAAAAAGAAAAAAGTTACAAAAAACATAACATTATGAAAAAAAAAGTAAAAAAAGACAGACAAAAAACAAAAAAAAACATGTAAAAAGAAAAAGTTACAAAAAATATTTTATTAAGAGAAAAAACGAAAAAAAAGACAAAAAAACAAAAAAAAACATGTAAAAAGAGTGGAAAAAAATTTAAAATAATAGAAAAAGAAAAAACCTTGAAAAACACAAAAAAAATATAAGAGAATTTCAAAAAACCTTGAGATAATAAAAATGAACATTAAAAAAAGGTAAAAACGTATAAAAAAGAGAAAAAATACTAAAAAAACATAAAAAAAGAAAAATAACCTTCAAAAAGAAACAAAACATTTATAAAAAGGAGAAAAAAGCAAAAATCATTGAAAAAAGAAAAACAAAGCAATAAAATAGAGACAAAAACATAATAAAAGAAAAAAAGTTACAAAAAACATTAAAATAAGAGAAAAAACGTAAAAAAAGATAGAAAAAGAAAAAAAACTTAAAAAAAACATTTAAAAAGAGAAAAAAGTGGAAAAACCACAAAAATAAATCAAAAAGAAAAAAACAGTAAATTTTTTTTTTTTTTTAAGTGGAAAAATTAAAAAAACCTTGAATAAACACATTTAAATCAATAAAATATAAAAAAAAACATTAAAATGTAGACGAAAACATCAAAAAAATAAATAGAATTTCAAAACACATGAAAAAAAGAAGAAAATAATAAAAAAAAAAGGATAAAAACGTATAAAAAGACCAAAAAAACATTAAAAGAGATAAAAAATACAGAAAAACATTCAAAAAGAAATAAAACATTTAGAAAGAGAAACAACATTTTTAAAAAGGAGAAAAAGAAAAAAGATTTATAAAAAAAAAACATTTAAAAAAGAAAAAAAGAATTAAAAACGTTTAAAAAAAGAATAAAACATTCAAAAAAAGGTACCTAAATAAAATAAATCTGATGGGCGAAAAATGTCCTGTCTGGACTGGCCTTTACATGTTACTATGTTTAAGAAAGTAACTAATAACACGTTCGGATTTCAAATATTCTTTGCACTCTAGTGGATAAAATGCAGTTTTGCTATCTGTTTTTAAAGAATAAAAATGGGCTTTCCGAGCTAGTGAGGTGAAAAAATATATAAAACGTAGGTTTTGAAAATATTAAAAACACAAATAATCCTACCAACAACAAAACAGTAAACATGCATACACATTGTGGCGCAAATTTTCTTGCATAAACTATGACAATAAATAAAATATATGTCATCATCATCATCATATCAGCCGGAAGACGTCCACTGCTGGGCATAAGCCTCCCCCAAAGAGTGCCACAATGGCCGGTCCTGCGCCACCCGCATCCAGCGTACTCCCGCGACCTTTACCAGGTCACCAGTCCACCTAAAATATATGTAATAATCAATAAACAATTTATCAACCACGTCGCAGAGTGGAAATGTAAACAAGTTTGTTGTCACTAAGGGGCTGAGGCTCCGTAGGTAATTATGATGAATTACTTGTTTACATCTTTACATCACTTGCCATTCCTGTTTACCGCTAATAATAAGCATAAAAAAAAATTAAAATCATAGATTGTACCAAAACATAATCATAAAGAGTGTATATTCGCCAATAAACTGTTATGCAGTTTGGCGAAGACTTAGACTAAGTTTATCGTATTTTTTGTTGAGTATGAAATAAATAAAAAATAAAAAAGATAAGACAAAAAACCGACTAAATGCGTGTCGGGCCACGCGCAGTGTAGGGTTCCGTAGTTGCATGTCTGTCTTAGTTACATCGACATGCGCACGCCAACTAAACTTTGCGGTTGCGTCGCCCGTATTTGTAAGAAAGTTGGCCTATCCAAGTAAGTTTCTAAGTTGGTCGACTATTAGGTACTCCTTAACTAGATATGCCTACTTATATATGATATTATATGTACTACTGCCATGCTTTTTTTTCACATACCCAGTATTGTAACCATTCATCAGCAGATTCATTCGGCAGCAGAGGGGGACACTTGACTTTTACAAAAATTAAGGCTTCAAAGCCCAATATATCACGCAACCAGATTCCTAAATTGAATAATATTTTTTAAAAACCAATAATATTTTTGGACAAGCTATCTAACAATAACAAAAAAAACCCTACTTAACGTGTAGGAGAGACCCTAAAAAAAACAAGATTTTATTCTACTATTTTGTCAGCGTGATTGATGATACACATTTGCCGAATTACAGCTTTATAGTATCTAGTGATGACCACTGAGCAAAGCCGCAGACGGACGGACGGATAGACGGACACGTACAGTCCAGCCAGATGGACATCGCAAAACAATAAGGGTTCCTTGTTGACTACGGAACTAAATCTGTAAGCAGCTGGTCGATCACGTAATGCATTGCACGTGCGTCAGGTAGATCTAAATGTCATATTTTTACTCGGCAAATGACAGTTGAAAGTCCTAACGCTCGTTTGAAAAGTAACGTGTTTACCCTCATATCAGAAGGATGATCACGAAACTTTTTTAACGTACGTTTAGATTTACCTGAAGAACGAATTCGACCAGTACGAATACCGTTTTCTTCTCGTTCTTTGTTTAAAACTTTTCTTTGTCCTCCCAAATATTTGTGTAAGGACAAGCATGATGTTTTTAAATGTATTTATGTATATAAGTATGTCACATAACATCTAAGGGTGACTGCATGTGACACAAGATCGATTTGTGTAGCATTATCCCTGAATATTTATTTGTTTTACAATCCTCACCAGAGCACATCATTATAAAGAAATAGGTAAAGCATTGCATAGTCATTTATAGCCACCTCTCAATGGTTCATATATTTTATATACTGCCAAAAACTATGAGTTATTAGGTTTCATCGTATCTGCCGACATAAATCCTTTCTCATTTCGCCCCTTGAAATATAGCAGCGCGTGAGAGGAAAAATGTTTGATAATGGGAATTAATAACACGGGCACTTTGCTCAGGACTTCGCTCGGGAAATAGCACGTCTCTCTGATATATATCGGAAGAGTTTTTCGGTAAATGATTTGTTCAGTTCGTGATCCATAGAAATTTAAATAATAAATAAATATTAGGGTGACATATAGGGGTAGACAATCTTACAGAAATCAAACTAGCCCTATAGTAAGCTCAATAAAGCGTGTGTTATGGGTACTAGACGACGATATATTTAATAGTTATAATTAATTAAAGAAATAGTAAACATCCAAGACTCAGAAACAAATGTTCATGCTCATCACACAAATATTTGCATTTACCAGTAAAAAATACATGCTTATTTTATACATGCAAAGTCATTCCTTGGTTGCCATCGTTCAGTCCACGAGGATCCACTTTACGACATTGGTGTTTAATCGCACCGCTAAAGGTCTCATTTTCTTTAGTCATATCACACATCAAGTCAAGAAGGCGCAACTGTGGAACGACTTGTAGTACAGGGAAAAATGTAAGGCACCCTAACGCGCGGCGGGTCACCAAGGTGTTGGATCGAACAAGTCAAAACTGCACTCAATCGCCCACTCCATGAATGTACTTAATGTAAAGGACTACAGTTCTGTTATTCGTAACGCGGTGATGCGCCTCGCCTCGCGCGTCACGCTTAACGAAAACGAAACTAGACCTCTACCAACGCTTAGTTACTATGAATCGCGGGGTCAAGATATATTTGTAAGTGAGCGTTGAGGTGAGCTTTAAACAAGTTACAGAGTAGCGAGGCTGATTACGGTTAGTTACTAGTGATACTAAAAATCGCTGTGTCAAGGTACATTTGTGGGTGACGGGTGAGGTGAGGTTAGAATAAGTGACAGAATAGCGGGACTGATTACGCTTAGTTACTACGCATCGCGGCGTCAAGATATATTTGTCGGTGAACGGTGAGGTGAAGCAATAAATAATAAAAGTTACAGAACAGCGGGGCAGTATAGGAGAAATTGCGATGGATAGTGAAGCTCGCCACCATACTTGATGTGACAACTACGACTACTCTGCCGAGATTGTGAGAACGAAGAATAAAAATATTCTTAAGAAGGTAGTTCGGCGAAAAAATTATCAAGAATATCTTACAAAACTCCTCATTCCATCAATTAGGTACTTACTTAAAAATATATGTATGTATCTTATTCTTCAATAGGTACCTATGTCAACATTAATTAGAACATTTGAATTTATTGAAGGACACCAAATACTATAATATGTCAGAAATCACGATTCATCATAAATTGGTAGAGGCATAGGTACACATGTAAATGAAGATGTTGTATATCATAGGCCAAAGGATCTTATAGTGTTATTAATTATCTGGAGATGGTACGTGCGATTAGCGACGTTATCTATCAATTGCGGCGGAATGTCGCCAGCAATATCCGCATTTAGTGCGATTGATGATAGATTACGATTCCTAATTGGGTAAAGGGATGTCGATTTGGTCACGAACAGTGTTATGTAACATACTTACGATTGAGTAAGTAAGTGTAGGAACGGTCTGGAATACATTTAATAAGTTTTGTAGATTTTTGTAAAGAGGGAACTAACCGATAATCCGGTGAATTAATAGCATTTTTATTGAAATTCATGTAATTTTAAATATATGCCCAACAATATAACAAAAAAACGCAGTAATCTGTACCCATTTTTTAAGTACCTATATATTGCTGGATAACAAAAAGTCTAAACACATACCATTTATTAAGTAAATAACTTAGTTATTAAGCTTCTGCGTTTGTAAAACGCAAAACTAAACAGCTTTTGGAAAAAAAACTAACTGATACCTACTGACTCCCACTTATACAATGCATATGTTTGATGTCACTGATTTCTGCAGTAAGAATAGGCAAGCTTTATGGCAATCAGACGTTAACCTCCTCTTTAATGAATAAGTTACCTTCTAGGAATTAAAATCACATTATTACTTAACCATCGATATTTTTCGGTTAATTTCTCCAGGTGCCATCTTTTTAACCCTAGAGAATTTCGATCTAAGTAGCATCGGTAAATAACATTAAATGAAAGCCTAACTAAATGCAGTGTGGGACGTTAATTAAGAGTAAATCCCAGAGTGTGCGTGTCGGCAACGTACTGTGAGTGACAGTGATTGGAACGCGGCGTTCCCAATTAGGTATTTGCAAACAGACCTCCGCGGAAAATACTCGCTAATTTCGTGTAAGGATCGCTACATGGTGGAGCAATACGGAGCCGCGTAGTTTAGTTCCGCACTCGGAATAAAAGTATAAGAAAACTGTTCACAAGTGAAACAATCGCAGGGCCAGTCTGGAGGCGAGCTACGGCAAATCGGGCTGGAAGAAAATTGGAGAGGCGTATGCTCAACGCTGAAAAAGAATGTGTGATTAGTCGAGAGCCCCATAAACATCGAGGGATTAAACAGTGATATAACCTTGTCATGACCTGGTTTTTACATCGACTATACAAATTAATAACCAGTCGATGTATCAGCGACGATATGACAAGGTTGTACCATTGTTAAACTCGTAGTATCCCAGGCCTATACAATCCTTTGTACAAATTTACTTTCCTGCCAGTTTCAAGTACATTATGTTATTAATCAATAATCATTATCAAATAGAATTGAATAAACGTACATCAATGGTTAAATCACTAAAAAATCACCTTTGGTTGTGCTTATATACTAATTCGATAAATTCCTGCGACTTGCAACCAGTAGGTTACAATTAAAATAATCATCATATTATACTAAACAAGCCTCCAACAACGATCGCCACTATACTAGGTCCCTTGTCGCCCTCATCCAGCGCAATTTTACACACAAGCTTTTCTTCAGGTTCGCATTTCTTCACAACAGCAATTTACTACATTCGTCCCTCTTAAGATACTTTATATTGATTTTTACTTTAATTAACAAATTAGGTGAACATGATTTCATGTCAAAATTAGGACTGCGAAGAATAACAAAAGTGATGTATTCCAGAGGTGAAAAATTGCGCTTGGGAAGTATTTTATTTTATATCCCGATTAAGACACGTTGGCACCTTGCAGCAAGGTGTATGTATGGACTCGGCGCATTCTTAAATTGACCGGGTTATACAGGTTTGTTTTTAATTCTCGGCAAATGGATTCTTACTTGACTAAACAAATTGTGGATTAATTGATAATTTCTTGTTGGATATGATATAGAAACGTTTCATTTAGTAAAACTATTTACTTTTGATAACATTTTACATGAATTTATATTGAATAAGAAAATATTTATTTTATTTTGTATTGGCTGTTTAGAGATTTCATCTAAGCCTCGCTGCGGGCGCACTGCGCGAACTTCACGAAAAAAAATAGTAGGTAATTTCACAAGTATTTGTAAACATTGATGATGCGTGTTTGGTTATTGTTAAAATGTTGACTCGTAGTGAATAGAAAAGTGATAAATAGAATTGACGCCACTCTGTACATTCTTGGAGATGTACAAATATGTGAGTAAAAATCTGTTGTCATCAATAACTAAAGGAAACAACTTAGGAGCCTGTAACATGTTCATTTTATGAAAAGGTTTTTTCCTCGCAAATGTTTTGAAAAACGTCGTATGACACGCGTGAGCTTTGATAATTACATCCTCGGCTCTATTATCACGCTCACCTGCGGTTCGCGTGACAATTCCGCCTCTGATGTAATGATCAACATACCTCACTTGTATCATAATGTACTATTGTGTAACGACGTAACCTTACTGGATCGTTGGCGTCCAGAACATTCATCCACATCGAAAAAAAATATTACGTTAAGTTAATTCACGACTGTGTATGCAAGGACACGTCCTTACCCAGTCTTAATACGATAAGCGCTGAAAGCGCCAATAATCAATAACAAGGTTTGACTAAAGAGAATTCCGTCAAAACTACCGATCGTGTCTGGCATGGTAAATCATGAACACGACGATATAAATTGGGGGTAAAAGCTTATACTTGTTTGACTATTACTTTCTGGCAGGTTATTTCTAGATGAAAGGCAGGAGGTCGAGTGAGTGGTAACAGCTTCCTAACATTGCTTTTCCACCAAGATTTAGATGTTGCGTCTCTATACGCGTAACGTAGATTTGTAGCTCGAATTGGCAGAATTTTATGCATGGTAAGCCAACTAACCTTAAATTTGGTGAAAAGTCAGGGGTGTTTTTGTTTTTGTAGGGGGTGTAAGGGGTGTCCCCGGGCCTCAATTTGGCAATAATAATCGAATCCAATTTCCGACGTTAGACTTTGCGCAAGAAAAAGCTCGAGAATTTAATTCAAATGTCTCTAAGGTACGTTTTGCGTGGGTAAATTAACTCCTGCTTTGCGCAACGTATGTTTGTACTGCGTGGTTTAGATATTAATAACTTCTTTTCTGCTCAGTTTACGGTTAATACCACAATCATTTACCGCTAGGCCTCTCTACGCTTGGCGGCACGGAGTCGGTTCGGTATCGGTAAGCTGTCAGCTGTCAATGTCAATTGTCCGACAAGTCAGTAGGTACATTATGTTTTAGCCTACATTTAAATGAGTGCTTATCAAGATAAGATAAGAGCGGGGCGGTACGAATGCAGTACAGTCGCCATCACATACATCGGAGCAAACAAGCAACTCACAAACATCGGAACACAACTCTATTTTCAAGGTATTAGGGTGAATGTTCCGATATTTTTGATCACGATATTAGTGTACCGATGTATAGATGGCGACTGTACCAAATGCATGCATGCGTTCCACCCTGCTTCTGTGCATTTGTAATACTGACAGTATACCGACGTAACTTTCTAGCCATAACTAGCATTCTAGCAAGGTGTTCTAGAGAGCATTCTAACGAGACGACAGTTTTGCTTCAAGCTTTTTGCAGAGCCGCAGGTCAATCACGTAACGCATTGTACGAACGTCGGTCTAAATGGCACTTTTATATGGAAAATTTACAGTAAAATTGTACCGACGCGCGTTCGGAACGTTACGTGATTACCTCTCCGAGCAATTTTGTTATTACTCCGTCGCCGTCTCTCTTTGTCCTCACCGCTCGCACAGCATTTACTACAGCGTTCGCTAGAGTAATCGTTGGGTTGTTTGGCTCTACGCTTGGCTCTGTTTGGTGTTCAGCTGGTCGATCACGTAACGCATTGTACGCACGTCAGGTAAATCTAATGTCAAATTTTGTATGGAAAAATTACAGTTGGATTGTCCTAACGCGCGTTCGGAACGTTACGTGATTACACTGATTACCCCTCTGTTCGAAAAATTTAAAAACGATGAATGCTCGATATTATTTTTACATGTGAATGTAAAAAGAATATCGAGTGACAAGTGCATCAACACCTTTATAAATATTATGTATACACTGCTGCTTTCATTAAAACATTATTGTTTATATAGCTTATTAGTCACTTAAAAGAAAGGACCTTTTCCAAGCGTTCCTCCCTGTATTTATATTAAAACGTGATGAAGAAAAAGCTATCATAATTGTTCACCCTAAAGCAGAAGTTTGAATGGTTCGTGTTTCAAAAGTTTTCTCAAGCAACCCGGTCATAGTTAGGTAATGAGAGACGGTCCCACACGCTGCGAAGCAAATTGCTTTCAGATGACATATTGCATTAGCGACAACATGCGGATGGTACATAATATTAGAAACTACGTTTTTCTGAGTATATAAGTTAATAATAACATACATACAGAAAAGTCTTTCACGCGTTCTTAGATCTCGCCTCTTGCAATAGTAGAATATAACATAGATTCTATCCCACAGCGAGATTTTCAAACTTTAGCTACATTACATTACATAGAGAACCCGTGAAAAAGAAATTCTATTGATGATGGTCAAAAAGCGAGGAATATTGCTTTTACAGTGCGATTTCAGTAAAGAATAAAAATAGAATAGGTACATCTCAACTTTTGCATGTCGATAGTTCAAACTAGAAATTTTGTACGATGTACATACATTATGAATTTATGACTACGAGTCGTCATGGAAAATTCGTTCAAGTACGTTCCTAACTTGTAAGCGAAGACAAATTTATTAGCTTAATTAATCGCCTACTTATACATATCTTTTTTTAGAGTAGGTAACAGAGTCGACTCCGAGTGGAGTTGTTTTATGATGCATGGTCTGGGCAAGGATAATGCTTTATTGGTTTAATTAGCAATATGAAAAATGTGTTTCTTGTGTTTGACTCTCGTATTTCCGAGTATCTAGACACGCGGCAGCGTGTCCAGCCAAGTTCAAAGCTAAAAGGAACTGGCGACGCAGCAGCCGTGTGTAATATTACACGAACCATTTATAGCCACTTTTGACACCTCAATAACTTAAAATCTATTTAACATAGAAAGATGAAATTTGGTATAGGTACGTGAAACGGAACGCACCACTGCTCAATCCTGACGATTCGTGTCGACGTTTTGGAACGCGACCGGAGCAGCCGCCTGACAGCTATGTCGCACAATCATCGTAATGTAAATTAATCATCTCGTGTCTCGTGATAATTATTATAATTAAAACTATTACTACCAAGCTGTGTTTGGATATTATAAACAAGCCTAGCTTACATGGTGCTGAAACCAGGGACAAGAAAAAATGGGCGACAAGCCAATAGAAGTCGTAAATATACCGCCACCAAAATGTTTCACGATAAACTCTAATGAAAATGTGGCCAGGACATGGAAGCTGTGGCTTCAACAGTTCGAATGGTGGTCCATCGCTACTAATCTGCTGCACAAAGAGCCAGAAGTACAAGTCGCGGTGTTTATGTCGTGCGTCGGTCCGGACGCGGCAGCCATATTCGATACTTTTAGTCTAACAGACGCTGAGGCAAAGTCACTCAAAGAAATAAAAGCAAAGTTTACGCTTTACTTCACACCCAAGATAAACGAAACCTATGAAAGGTATGTTTTCAATTCTTTAATTCAAAAAGAAAATCAAAGTTTCGACGAATACATCACTGAATTGAGAACAAAGGTAAAAAATTGTGGCTATGAAAAACTTGAAAGCAATTTAATCCGTGACCGAATTGTTGTCGGCATAAAAAGTGATTCTACTAGAGAGAAACTACTAGCAGAAGGTAACCTCACACTGGAGAAGACCATTGACATTTGCCACTCAGCAGAGCAAGTCAAAATGCAGGTGAGCACAATGAAACAAGCTGCTACAGTGGACATGGTAACCCGGAATAAGATAACTACTGAAACGAATAAAAAGAAAAAACAGGATACTGAAGAAACATTCCATTGTGGTAGGTGTGATACAACTCACAGGCGGAGAAATTGTCCAGCATACAAGAAAGTTTGTCAGCGATGTAAAGGACAAAACCATCTCACCAAATGTTGTAAAATAAAAACGGTAGATACTCTGCAACAAGAGGATGAGGATGAAGATGATGGCTTTGTGGTGTCATCTCTGTATGGTGATAAAGATGATATGAAAGACTTAGATTGGTATGAAGAAGCATTATTGCCTAAAGGTACCATAGTCAATTTTAAGCTTGATTCGGGCAGCCAATGTAATGTGATTAGCCGGAAAATAGCAGACATGACCGAGACACACATCAGCCCATCCACTACAAGATTTTTAACATCATTTTCAAACCACAAAATGCCTGTTCTAGGAGAAGTAAAAATCGAAACCATTATTAAGGGGCAAAAAAGACTTGTCAAGTATATAGTTGTTGATGAGAAAGTTTCACCAGTGCTAGGGAAGTCAACATGTGTCAATTTAAAATTAGTGAAGAGGATAAACACACTCACAATAAAAGATGACTTGTTTGAAGGAATAGGATGTCTCAAACAATACAAATATGACATTGATCTGGTTGACAATCCCAAATTGCCTATATGCCCAGCACGGAAGATCCCACACACAATAAGACAACAAGTAAAGGAGGAATTAGACAGCATGGTCGCACAAAAGATTATAAAACCAGTAACTATACCTACACCAGCTGTTTCACCGATGGTTGTAGTAAAGAAAATAATAAAATTAGAATCTGCATAGACCCATCGGAATTAAACAAAAATCTAAAGAGGCGGTATTATCCACTTAATACAGTTGAAGAAATCACTGCACGCATTCATTCGTCAAAATGGTTTACCTTACTTGACTGTAAAAAAGGCTTTTGGCAGCTACAGGTCACACCACGCACATCTGAATACCTCACCTTTAGTACGCCATTCGGAAGATATTCCTGCTTGCGAATGCCGTTTGGTTTAGCATCAGCTCCGGAGGTGTTTCAGCAAGTCATGAGTTCACTGATTGAGGACATAGAAAGGACAGAAGTGTCAATGGATGATGTGCTTATACATGCCCCCAGCAAAGAAGAACTGGAAAAGACTACACAAAAAGTACTAGAAAAATTCAGACAAGTTGGCCTTAAACTAAATAAAGAGAAGTGTGTTTTCAACACTCAGGAAGTAAAATTTCTCGGACACATAGTGACCAGCGAAGGCTTGAAACCAGATCCAGAGAAACTGGATACTATCTCCAAGATCAAGAGACCAGAAAATATAAAGGAACTCCAGAGGTTCCTCGGACTCGTAACTTATCTATCAAAATTCATAAAGAACATGGCTGATATCACAGGTCCCTTGAGAATTTTATTACAGAAAAATACAGAATGGGTTTGGGATCATCTACAGGAAGAGGCATTCTTGAAACTAAAAAATCTGTTGAAGAACCCACCGCTACTCGGATATTATGATCCCAAAGCACCAATACTGCTATCAGTGGATGCGAGTAGCTATGCATGTGGAGGAGTACTTATTCAAAATGAAAAACCTATTGCCTACTGTGCCAAGTCATTCACTAAAACAGAACAAGGCTACAGCCAGCTGGAGAAAGAAGCCAACGCTATCCTAGTGGCTTGTAAGAAATTTCATACCTATATCTGGGGCTGCAAAGATCTAACAATTGAATCAGACCATAAACCCCTTGAAACAATTTTCAAAAAACCACTAACAGAGGCTCCACCGAGACTCCAAAGAATGTTTTATCAGATTCTGCCATATAATCCAAAAGTAACCTATAAAAAAGGCTCAGAGATGTTTATAGCTGACACGCTTAGCAGAGATTGTGAAAACCTCAGCAGTGAAGAACTAAATACAGAAAACCTGCAAATATGCATGGTTGTTCCATTTACAAAAACAAGGCGAGAACAGTTAAAAACAGAAACACACAGGATGCGAAGAACTTGCACAGTTAAAGAACATGATACTAACTGGATGGCCGGAAAAAATAGAACAAGTACCCGACGACATAAAAAAGTACTGGTACTATAGAGAAGAGCTTAGTGTGTACAATGACATTATCTTCAAGAATAACAGAGTTTTAGTACCAACATCAATGATTCCCCTGGTAATGAAGCATTGCCACTTGAGTCATTAGGGTATAGAAGGAACACTAAAACTTGCACGAGATAATGTGTTCTGGCATAACATGGCACAAGATCTGACTGAGTATATAAAAAATTGCAAAGCTTGTATGAAGATACAGAAAGACAATCAAATGGAACCTATTGTAATGCAAGATGCACCTGAAAGACCATGGAGTATAGTAGCTACAGACTTGTTCCATTTGAAAGGGAAAGACTACATTGTCATTGCAGATGGTTATACTGGATTTTTTGACTTTAAGGAACTAAGAAACATAACTAGCTACAACATCATACAGGAATTAAAGTCATGGTTTGCATTATTTGGAATACCCGATGTGCTTTTGTCAGACGGAGGCAAGCAATATGACTGCCTTGAATTTAGACACTTTAAAAATGAATGGAATTTTGAGCACAGAATGTCAAGTCCTCATTTTCCACGCTCTAATGGATTAGCAGAACGCTATGTACAAGAAGCTAAGAATTTAATGAAAAAATGCATGGAAGATAATACCGACATCCAACTTGCATTATTACATCATAGAAATACACCGAGACTAGACCTTGGATCCCCAGCTCAGCGACTATTCAACAGAAGAACCAAAACACTTTTACCAACAAATGAAAGACTTTTTACACCCCATATTGTAAAAAACGTATCAAAACAGCTTAAAAATTTGAAGAAAAAAGAGAAAGACCAGGCGGACAGAACAAGCAGCAACAAAGAGAGAAAAGGTAATGCTACGTCAAGGTCATCAGAACTGGGTACCAGCGGAAATTGTAATGCCAGAAGGGCATCGTGCCTATAAAGTCAGAACAGAGGACGGAGCAACATATAAAAGAAACTCGTGGTTTCTGAAACCTGCTGCTGCTAACCCTAATTTGTCCACAGATTCTGTTCCTGTCGCCAGGCCTACAACTCCAGTCCAGGAGATGGTCGCGCCGCCACCAGTAGCGCCATCACCACAGAGAGCACCGTCGCAGGAGAACACGCAGCAACCGACCACGTCGCCTGCGCCTGTCGTGCCTCAATCCCGAACTACTCGCGGTGGTCGTCAGGTCGTGGTCCCTGTGAGATACCGCTAAAGAAGGAAGATGAAACGGAACGCACCACTGCTCAATCCTGACGATTCGTGTCGACGTTTTGGAACGCGACCGGAGCAGCCGCCTGACAGCTATGTCGCACAATCATCGTAATGTAAATTCATCATCTCGTGTCTCGTGATAATTATTATAATTAAAACTATTACTACCAAGCTGTGTTTGGATATTATAAACAAGCCTAGCTTACAGTACGTATTAGATAGAACCCCTTAGATCAACTAGAACCCGAAATTTCATATATACAGGTCAAACCGTTATTGAAAAATTAACGTCTAAAAATCGGCAAAACACACCCGATTTTTGACAGTTTCTTTTGTATGTATACCCACAATTACCCAGCTGGACACCAAATTTTAACTTTCTAGGTCATCTGGAAGTTAGGTTTTTGATCTATCGGTCAGCTAATAAGTCAGACAGTGATAAAAATTCCGATTTTTAGAATTTTTTTTTTATTCTTTTTTATGTTTGTTACCTCAGAACTCCTTAGGGACTTCTGAAGCAATGGGACTACTGACATCAGGTCAGGGTCAGGATCAGGATGATGGGGTACTGGAGAAATTGAGGGAAATCTTCAAATATTATAGGATTATTATAGGAATAACTTCTAAAAATATAACTTCTTAAATTTGTACACTCGAATTATTTACACAAAGCAGATAACTTAGGATAAATTGATGCTCAAGGCTTTACTTGGCTAGTTTCACTCCCAAATTTTTCGAAGAGTAACATATTACCTACCTAACAATATATAAACAGTTACTTACTTATAACATAAAGATGATAAGTAGATTAGCCAAATATCAGATATCTTGTATGTCAAAACTAGCCAAGTCAAATCTTGAGCATCAATTTATCCTAAGTTATCTGCTTTGTGTAAATAATTCGAGTGTTCAAATATATTTTTATATAGCAAACATTGTTGTAGTAGAAAAAATGTATGTTCTTAAAAGTACATTTTATTTTATGATTATCAACTGAACTTGCACCCATTTAGATCTCAATTTTGTCGGCGAAGTTGACAAACACGCATATTCTTATTATTGAACTTGGCTCCCATTTTCACATTTATGTTTATGTTGGGATATAGACTCGAGTGTATTGAACATGATCCTAACGTTAGCTCGATATGCTGTGCTTTTTTATTCTTCGCAGCGCAAAATACCAACTCCAACATTTGAATAAAAGATCATATAGTGCCCAAACGCATTATTATTACGTGTAGACAGAGAGTACAACTTTGTACCTACCCTTTTGGCGTGGAGTTACTGAATAAATATTTTTTCCAAACTAGGTTCAGAGGGTGTCGTGAATGGTCATGATTCACGATAGTATTTACATTGGTGTTTATAATTATGCCTCAAACAGCCGATTTATCTTATGTAGCAACACCTACAAGGAATCATTTTTATAACAAGGTTGACGGGTAGGCGGGCTGTCAGAGTTCCGAACGGCTATATTGGGAACGAACAGTTAAGTGCGGTTTGTAGTGGTTGATTTGGAGGAAAACCAGGGTGAGCTCTTTCCATAATCACTTTCGATGCGTCCTATGATATTGTAACGATTGGGTATCATTTACACGTGTGTTCATGTGCTTTCACAGATCGGACGATGATTGTTTATGATGCGATGTATTTATGTGCGTCCACAGGTCTCATTCTCTTTGGGAGGCGTATTGGTATATCATGTAGATGAATAAGGTTTTCCTACAGGTCGCGCATGTACGTGACCTGTAGGACACACATCACAGTTCTTAGTTGTGGAGTTCTTTAGTGTTAGAGGATTAGTTACAAGTGTAACAACAGGGTAGTTCGGTAGTCTCGGCTTCAGGCCATATCATCATCAGTCAAGGGTGCACCCGGGTAACTGGAACAATAGCGTGTGAATTGGGACAGTATCAATGGTGGTAAGGGATGTCTAGAAGGGGAGGTTGGAGGACATTCTTGGGGACGAAAGTCCCCACACGTCATAGGGAGCTGGCACGCACGAGGCGGCAGCCCCTATGTCAGATATATAAAGGATTCCGCAAGTTGTAAGGGTATGTTTATAGTTGCATATATGCTAATACGGGTCTTAGCTTAAGTGCTATAGGTTCTCATTCGCGGCCATGAGAGTGACCAGAAGTGGCTTCGCGACAGAGGGGTACGTTCACGTAACGTTTTGAACGCGCGTAAGGTAGATCCAACCCTATTGATATCCTTATTGTGATATGATACCCTTATTGTGAGATACAATCGTAACCTAACGTTACGTAACTAATACGAGATCGAAAGAATAGATTTTGATCTCGCTACGGTATTCTTCGATTCGACCCGTCAAACTTGTAACTCACACTGCCGTTGGACTACGAAACCAACTGCAAAACGTTAGGCACTTTGCGTTTAGTTTTCGATGCGTAATTTAACGTTCGATTCGTACTACCAATCGGTAGTGTGAGACATTTCGAATCGAAGGATACCGTTGCGACTGTAGTTTACTATTTCACTTGTAAAATGGCCCGTGATATCGTATTATTCCGTCAAGAGTTACCGTAGATCCGATCGAAATTTATCTCAAATTAAAGAACTTATAAAAATAAGGGTTTTGAATTGACAACATATATCCGCAAAATTCGGATTGTCGCGTATTTTGTATTTAAAAATGCAAATAAATGGCCCCCGCGCCGCCATTATATCGACAGTCGACACTGTCGACGTCGCGATGCGCGTATTCTGTAATGTCATAACCGACAAACATTTAAATTAAAACGATAAATGCTAGTGATATAAGGTTGAATATTGGAAAATCGTGAACGAACGTGAAGTCGATCGCGAATTAAGTAATGTATAAGTGCCTCACGTTACAGTTTGGATTTTTAGTTCTATGAGTGACCACCAGGGGCGGTGTATAGACTTTTCATACTAAATCTTGACGATAGGCGGTAGCGTCGATAGAAGACGCGACTCACTTCAATCCCACGCTAAGGGTGCTGTAATTTTTCCATATAAAAAGTGACATTTAGATCTACCTGACGCACGTACAATGCGTTACCTACGTCATTACGTGATCGACCTGCTGATTTTAGATCCATAAGTCCATTAACCTAACCAAATTTTTTTTTGAAAGAGTTAGTTTTAAAGCAGTAGCAAAATTTATTACCAGAAATTCAAAAGTTCTAGATTAGGTAATAGTATAAATAATAAAAAATCCAACATTTTGCCTTACAAAATCCCTTTAAGCATTTTATATAACAGATGTAAAACTCTTCATTTCTGAAAAATCTACCGCTTCCAAGTCTTTAGCTCACTTCGCGATGTTCCATTGCATTTGAATCACTCAAATTAAAAGCTTTTGAACATAAACGGTGCTTAAAGAGCACATTCAGGACCTTTTATTTTTAGTGTTGGTTCGTTTTGCATTTCTTTGAATCTTTTGCTAAATTTTTCTAGCAAAAGCATCTAGATGTAGATAAGATTTGGACATGTGTAAATTGTGTAAGCAAATGAGCTTTAACATTTTGAAACATGCATTACACCACAGAATAAGTAATAGTACTACGTACAGAAGGTTCTCTTCTAATAAATTCCCTGTTTAGGTACGCCAAACGCGCCTAAATGTGGCCATCCCTTTCTATCGCATGCAACGCGCTGCGACCCGTGCGTGTGTCCCGTCCCAGCGCGCGGCGCGGCGACTACTAATGGACCGCCAGCTGGCGGCCGGCATGTACTTGTAGCGGTGCCGGCGCGATGAAATCACTGAGTGAACCAGGTGAACCGGCCCTGAATACACGGCGAAATTTCATTCATTTAATTCTTGATAAAATATTGTAATTTACATGTCAACTTAAATAATAATTATTTTTATTTCATTTTAAATAAATAATGTTAATATCAATAAATTTTGATCATTATATTCAATTAAATGTGAAACTACGACTATAATCCTCTTTTTCAGGCAAGTTCCCCCAGGATACGGCATCGTGGGTCGCATTTGTCCATTGTGTGGGTGCTCAGTTTTTGCTTCTCTTTTCTTATACGTATCTTGTTTTTGACCATAAATATATTTTGAAAGACGGACTGGTGCCGTTGGACCGCGTAGCCAAAGGATACCATTATCATTCTCTGGAATTATGTAGTTGAAAACCGGCAGGTTGATCACGTAACGCATTGTACGCGCGTCAGGGGTAGATCAAAATGTCACTTTTTATATGGAAAAATGACGGTTAAATTGTCCTAACGCGCGTTTAGAACGTTACGTGATTACCCCTCTGGGTTTAATACGAAGCTTTATTCTGAGTGTTGACACATTAGTGCAGCGTTGTGTCAATGACACGACCGACATTCTGCGCCAGCACCACATCTCGAATGTATCATATCATAAATGTCTCCTATATTAACCCCCAAGTAATATGCAATGGATCGCATAGCTAGTTATAGAGCTGCCTGTATATTAATCACGCTTTTGATTACAATAGCATCCTCATTCTATAGCTAGAGACGATTTAAAGACCTTTTAAAGCCCTTTAGGCTTCTCTTTGAAGTTTTAATGCCTCAATTTAAATAATTGAAACCTCACCTTATTGCGTTTCGCGTTTCAGACACCCAATATTTTTTCTAAGAATTATATTTATTTAATTAAATCGTGTTAATTGAGACATTTTATTCATTTCATAAATCCTTATACAAATTAAGTTTTATATTGCCTTGTCTGTGGCTGACAGTTAAGGACTTTTGATAGTGAAGATACACAATATACACAATACCTATTATTGGCACTATATTATACTACTAGCTTTTGCCCGCGACTTCGTCCGCGTGATCTTTAGTATTTACTTCCATTTACTATTTCATCAACTACCGTTAGGTAATAATTCCTAAATAGTATTCAATGTCTTAACGCAAAATATAAACAATTTACCTGTAGGGCAAGAGTCACCTAAAACTGTTCTGCCGTTTTAAGGTGTCTGAGTAGGTAACAATCATCAAAAATTACAAACGTTTGCAATTATATTATGATTATGAGTAGAGAGTGAACAACTATAATATAGTTGTTCACTCTCTACTCATAATCATAATATAATTATTATGGTGTTCAATTAAATACTTGTGTGTAGGTTGCTCTTGTAAATAAGAATCATGTACAATTTATTACTATTCTTATAAACCATTCAATTTAGTTCCGTTTGTATCACTTTGAGCGCTGAATTACGAAAGAGACTACTACCTAACCAAGTAAGCACACCCTCATGGGGTAGTCCGGTTTTTTTAATGAAACATACACTCCTTACTGAATTGCTCCCGCGTATCCCATTTTCTTGAAATGTACATACATTATCTTATTAGTCGTAAAAGCGATTGTTGTAAACACGAAATTGGAGCCCCGGCAGAATGTAGAAGCCTAGAACTACGTTCCTCCTTCCAAGTAGCCAGTGTTGCCACCTTGTAACAATGTGAAGCTAGGCGGAAGGCTTTTTTTTTCAAAAGAGGCTTAAGTTACGGCAGATGACCAAGGAGTAAGATCGATGCAATATCCTTCCATATCTCTCACACGCACGCACCTCCTAATTTCAATAATTTGAAGGAAAGCCACAGCCTTAAAAATAGCCTGCCTTAGACCTTCTTAAAATTTCAAAAGACTGCATAACTTCAGTGGCCTCAAGGGATAAATTAAGGAACCACAGAACGCCATTGGAGGGCTCAAGACCGAGCCCTGGCAGAGGCCTGAAGGTGGAACCTCTTCTGCAGGCCAAAAAAGCTCAGAAGTGGAACATCAGCATCAGCACCTGAAATTTGAAAGTATATGCTTCCAGATTAGTCTCATTGTTTTCAAAAAGCCCGTTGAATGATGGGATTCATGAGGAATTGAGAGAACTCCTCAATTTTATTGGACATGCGTGTAACGATTTTGTTATTTTCTTTTGTAGCTCTTGTATTTACACTCGAAAACCACAAATTTGGTGAAGTGGAACTGATGATGAAGACCACAGATGACTTATGGAATTCCACATTGATGTAAAGACCTCGAGGAATCAACGGAATTTCTCAAAAAATATTATCAGCCTTCATATAGCGATTTCGGTCTTTTCTTTGATAATCAACGTGTTTTTCTCGGAAAGCAGTTCATGTGGTATATATACTGGAAAGGAAATGTGCAAAATATAATCCTTTATGTGGCTTAGCGCAACGCAATACAGAATTGAAGTTGGTTTAAAACTTTTTAATGTAAATTATCTTGTATGTTATTGGGCATGTGAGCTAATCAGCCATTCACTATTTTCAGATCGAAAAGATAGTTTTCAAAATCGATTCGTCTAGCAAACATTGTTAGTTAAGCGCAAAATACACATGCAAGAAATTTCGTGCAAGTTTCATTACATTGCGGGTTACTGAGGATGCTGAGTTCAATTAATCTATCAAACCCCGCGATGTAGTCAAACTTGCATGCAATTTCTTGCATGTGTAACTTTCGCTTTAATCTTCAATTTCAAACAGTTTCCTCTCGCTTCAGAAATAAACTGACTATTATTCGCTCGCTACCAATGCTTTTACAGACAACTGAACCTTTCTATCATGAATTTTTCAAAAAGCGTTAATACTATTTAATATTATATTCTCCAAATATAATACAACTAATGCATAAAATACAAATTTTCAGAGTTGATAAATCGTTGATTCATGGCGTGACAGTTTTTCTGATGTGTTCGGCATGCATCCATTTATAGTTGACCCCTTAATTCATAACAACTATTGATATCTGTCAATGTTGTTATGCTGGACAGTCAATGTTGACAACTTCTGAACTATCCAACCTATTTTATCTGCTTCTTCGAACAATTATTGTGTGCTGAGAGGTCAGAATATTTTGGTATATTGCCGCAAGCCCCCTATTTTGTTTCTCACACAATTATCTAATACCTAATCGCTAGACCATCATTTTCTGGAATGGCATAAAAATTCAGATGGACTTGAGTCATTTTGGTTTTAAGATATTGAAACGTTGACTTGTCTTTTATTTATACGTCAAGTTCTGCATATAAGTCGAATTGCTTACGCTATTATACTGCTTATTGTTTGACATTTAAAACCGAAAATGGCGTGCATTGATTGGAATCACTCAGATTCATGGACCCTACTTCCACCTCCGATTTCATCCCTTTGAGAGATGTTTTCCAGGATAAAAAGTATCGTTTATGTTAATCTAGGGTATGAACTCTTTGTATACCAACATTCATCTCAATCCGTTTTGCCGTTTTTGCGTGATTGAGTAACAAACATCCAAACATCTAAACATCCAAACATCCTAACTTTCGCATTTATAATATAATATATATATATATATATAATATATATATATTTAGTAGGATTTCTGTTTAGACGTAGTCGATCAGGGATAACCTTACCACTTAGTAATTTCTGAATTAAATAAATGTTTATGCAACTTTAACTGTAATATTAACGCAATGATTACTAATTTACATCGTAAAAATATATTTGCGATTCCTGAAACGTCCAATTTTGTCACCTGTCGCTAACTTTTTCTAGAACCTTCATGATTCACTGCGCTTTTGAAAATCTATCAGTATATTATACTATACTTGCAAGGTTTTAAATCGGTACGACTAATGGAATTGGTTGAAAATTGACTTGCAAGATTTGATTACATTGTTACGTAAATACTTACATACTGAACTGTAAAAAGAATCTAAGCTTAATTCAAACTCGTACATATCAAATATTTTATTAGGTACTCTTTCTCTATTTGTACCACCATAAAAATGTTATATCAACTATGAATTTCTTATAATATTATTAGTACCTACCAGTGGCGGCGCATTTTTTTTATATTTTCGATGGGCAATCGATGGGGAATAAAAATGTTTTGAGTATACCTACAACTTTTAGGCAAGTCGGTGGGAATCGGCTTGTACGAGTATCATATGGGCGATCCACCACTAGTACCTACTGCGATTAACGATCATGCCTCTAATCAATACCCTATAAGCTAATAACGTTAGCCTACGGAATTGCGTCTAATGACATTTGAGTTTTCCGTATAATTCCGCATGCTCTAGTTCCAAATCAATAGAGGTGCAATTTGCCTGCGTTGATTTGACGTAACGCGCGTGATACATTGAGCGTGAATAATTGTGTAATTCGCTTATTTTCTAACGCCTGTTAATTCAAATATGCAAAATTTCAACTAAATTTGCACATATTACTAAGCTAAATCGATGGATAATAATTCATGCTAATATTGCGTTGAAGTTGAACTCGCAAATTAAATAACGTTTAAAGTTATTAAATAAATAACATCTCTTTGTTACGGCATCGTAATCGTTTCTATGAATGTTTCATGAACCTAGATGGCAAACCGCAAACATATATATATATATAATGCTCCTAATCCCTTGGCATCCATGAGAAGTTATTGGAGGAGCGCTCCAGAACTTGAGGAAAATAGGAAAAAGGAAAAAATGTATTTTTGATAAACTTTGTTTAGTAGGTACGTTGTTTTATCCATAATAGGACACAGGACCGAAGTTCTGCTGTGTAGATTCACAAAATGTATTTTAAGTGAACCATTAAATCAAGTCTCATTAATGATATCGTTTAAAAAATAAGTATGAATAGATAAAAATGGAAATTCTCTTCCCAGAGCACTAAGAAAGGTGTCTGAAACTTTCATAACTGTTTCTATAAACACACTGACGACCAATAAACCGCCATACGCCAAATACTGTGGCACTGCGTTATTGAGCCGTTAAATTTTATTATGGCAACACTGTCCGAGTCTACAATGTAAGGCTAATGAACGGAACTGAAGCTTCCTGTGTGCATTGATCAGTTTCGGATATTATGGATGAGTAGAATACACGATTTACTATCTATTGTTGTCGGATAAACAAGCCCTTATTATTATTATTATTTCTGGTAGTGGCTTTCGGGCTGTCAAAGCCCTTATATCACTGCGACCATCGCTGATCTATTGTGATCGCCACTTACTACAATTCTTGGTCAAGTCCTGCAAACTCGAAGAATTGCAGGATTTTGTTGAACTCAAGAAATTTGATCTCCTCCGGGCACATGATGTGTTTGCCCAGGAAGGAGTTACGACTGCGCATGAGGCAAGGGCAATCGGTTAGGATGTGTGTAGGCGTCTCCTCTGCTACAAAGCAGAATCTGCACTGCCTTGTGTCACACAGTCCTATTGTTTGCATGTGCTTATTTAGGCGGCAGTGCCCAGTAAGCACCCTGACCAGCATGCGTAGACGGTTCCTACTTAGCGCCAAGGCGTCAGAAGACGCCTTTTTGCTAAAGGCTCTAATAAGTGCCTTGGAATGTTTCAGTCCTGGGTTAGCTCTCCAGGCTTGAATGGTCTTGTAGAAACAATAGGCTTTTAGAGTGAGCTTGGTTAGACTTTTAGGGATACCACAGAACGGCTCTGGTCCGCAGTGTGTTCCCTTCGCCCCCGCTCGTGCAAGCGCATCAGCCTTTTCATTTCCCTCGATGCCTGCATGCCCTGGGACCCAACGTAAAATTACCTTGTTTTTGGTACCCAGGTCATTCAATAGTTCCCGGCAGTTCTCGAACAACAAGCCCTTACGATTCATCTCTTTCGTATCCCAATGCCATTTCAATGGTTTTCACGGACTTTTTCTGACACGTTAGCTCGGCGTTTGGAAGCATGCGCTTGAAACACATGAAAATGTGGTAGCGGTGCGAACTCCTAAATAAAAATATACCTCTTGTTGTATCGTCAGCTTTGACAAGTACTTTGTTTTTGGCATCATCGTCTGAATGCCTGAGCACTATCTTACTTTCTTAGATAAGTTCATGGGCTTTTAGTAGTGTGGTGTCAAACAAGCTGAAAATTAGCTAATAACTTATTTTAATTAATTTAACTTTTCTAGTTTTTCTATATGAACTCAAGAATAAAGGCAAATTGACTAAAAATATTCAGCGAGCATCGAGATCGAGATCGATAGATGGTTCAGTTATTGTCCACAAATATATTTTTTTCGTGCATGATATAATTATATGTCCTTAGACACGTTCGAAAAGTGATGCAATTGACTTATGGGTTTCGAAATATTCATACTAAATCTAAAGATATCCCGAACCTAAGTACATAAGCTCAATTGACAACATTTCAAACTATGTAATGAAGCCTATTTCGAAAACCATTTCCGTAATTATTATGTTACCTGAACGTAATAAAGTAGTTTCAGATTTCATTACTCACCCGTTTTTAAGAAAATTGCGAAACTGTATAAATGTGGTTTAAGCCGTGTGTGACGTCAATACTACGACTGTCATATGAAAGGTGTGCAAGCTTCCGTACAGAGCCGTAACGTTGACGTCATAATTTAGTTACGACCTTCTGGAATTCGCTACTTTTCAATTAGATATTTCTGAATAAAAATTACAATTTAGGCAGAAATAAAAAAAACACGAGCCGCTTAAAAAAACATTTTCTAGCGAAATAAATCATAAAAAGGCACACTTTCAAAAATGTAATATTGTCAATTGCAATCGTATTGGCCGTATTTCAGTGACATTGCGATTGCTTGTGGAAGTATAACCCGCAAGTGTTAACTTGAGACATCGTTTGTATGACGTTAGTACGCGCTCGAATCTCAAGTTAACTCTAGCGGGGTACAGATATAAGGCCCTGATTTCACGGTTAAGTCACTTGAATATTGAAGCGTTTGACAGGGTCGTTATTCCATCCACGATACTTGGCAGAAGGGGATATGACCCCACTTTGATTGATGTCTTTGTCATTCAGATTAAAAAAAACAGAGATATATGAAAGTTGGAATTATCTTCTTCTATCTAATATCGCGGATGAAATACGCAGATGATCGTACGCACTCCATCTTGTGGTAGAAACAAAACACACTAAGTACGCAATACGAAGCAGAAGGAGTAAAGCTGGAATTTAAAAAGTAAAATTATCTGTCAATATGCGAAAAACCATGGTATCCAATTATTTGTCTCAAATACCCCATGTGTCTCAATTTGCTTTTAAAATTCCGAGTTTAACATTTAACGACAAATTAAAGTTACTCACATTATGGCCGGGTAAATGACGGCACATAAAAGCATTTAGGCAAGCGTCGATGTAACATAAGACGCTGGATAGCTACGCATCCGTTAAACGTAAAATTTAATATCCTGGTTTGACTTGACACGCCTAAATCTGGGAGGATATAAAATATTTAACAATCGCACCCGCAAAGGCGTAAACGTTTTATTTGGTCCTCTCTCCGCAATGCGACGGTATACGCATGCTTCTTGTATTTCCTATTAGAATAGCCGCGAAGGAACTTTCTGGATATTGAGTTGTATTCCATAAATTCTGGAAAAATATTTCATAGAGATTGTATTTGCACAGAAACAAAGATTACCCACATGGTTCCCATAGTATTTAGGTAAACAAGATGCATTTCATTTATAATTATTTCGTGTTCTGCAGAACCTGTATTGTGTATAATTAAAAAAAAATAAACGAAAGGACGACATGGTTTGCCTCCATTTTGGAGTAAAACATCCCTAAGACATCGACCAAAAAGGGCAAAAAGGACATGATCAAAAGAAACATAACCTAAGAGCCGTGGTACAAAGTTCGGGACAGGATTATTTCAGAGTTAGGTAGGGGTAGTGCTCGTATGTGCCCGAAAGTTTGCGGGGGTTTGGGTAACAGTTAATTATATTATTTGCCATATGAAATAATTAAATTTGTAAGGGGAGGTAAATTTGCTGTTGATGGATATTAGGTGCTCTGAGTAAATAAGTAAATTTTACGAGTTAGGTACCTAATATTGAAGATAATACTAGTACAACAAAAAACAGACTTGAATTTATGGTTCCCCAGAGCAAATGTTTGATTCCATAGTACGAGTAGGTTATGGAAATACTGCAATCACTTTAATGCTTCTCTTATATTATTTTCAGGCCAAATTTTAATGTTTCTTAGATGTGGAACATATTTATCGTTGTTGTGAATTTTCGTTTCCCCGAATTAGACATATTTATGTGCTTACTTTTGGGTTTACTTTTGGGGAGCATTTTTTCTAAACCATTGACTCCTTCAAACTTTTGGATATATTGGTATCGGTTGATTCGCATAGAACCTCAGCTTAGGTTCGTTTTACAATAAGAGTATACAATTTTACGGTTTCTAAAAAAAATACTATCTGGACATATCACTCATTCGGAGAGGTATTCATGAAACGGTGTAAAATTGTATAAAACATTTAGTTATGTAAAGTTTACATAACTAAATGGTTTACATTGTAAACCATACCATCAGTTTACTAGTATAGCGGTTTCGTTTTTATAAGACAATAAAGCAAAAATATATCTAAGTATTATATTGCTACCGAACTTGATAGAAGTATGATTTTTTTTTTAAGAGTTGTAAACTTTATTTATTATAAATAGTGTAAGTCGTACGATTAAAAAAACCGCAAATCGATCTACAGTTTAGCCATTTGGCACACGCATACTAAAACAATTTTTTTGACTATTACTCCAAAAGAAAAAAAAGGTGAATACATATGTCTAGTGACGAAAATACCATTCAGATATTTCAAAAATTTGCAAAGCTACAACTATTTTTAACAGAGTTAATAAAAAGCGGCCAAGTGCGAGTCGGACTCGCACATGAAGGGTTCCGTGAAATAAATTGCGGTTTACGATTTATGACGTATTAAAAAAAAACTACTTATTAGATTTCGTCCAAACCAATTTTCGGTGGAAGTTTACATGGTAATGTACATCATATATTTTTTTTAGTTTTATCATTCTATTATTTTAGAAGTTACAGGGGGGGGGGGACACACATTTTACCACTTTGGAAGTGTCTCGCACAAACTATTCAGTTTAGAAAAAAATATGTTAGAAACCGCAATATAATTTTTAATGACCTATCCATAGATATGGGTTTGATGAAAAAAAAATTTTCGAGTTTCAGTTCTGAGTATGGGGACCCCTAAAACTTAATGTTTTTTTTCGATTTTTGTGTGAAAATCTTAATGCAGTTCACACAATACATCTACCTACCAAATTTCAACAGTGTAGCTCTTATAGTTCCGGAAAAAAGTGGCTGTGACATACGGACGGACAGACAGACAGACAGACAGACGGACGGACATGACGAATCTATAAGGGTTCCGTTTTTTGCCATTTGGCTACGGAACCCTAAAAAAGGAGGAGGTTCTCAATTCGGTAGTATTTTTTTTTGTTTTAATGTGTGTTACCTCAGAACTCCGTCGTATATGAGGATTAGTATTTTTTTTTGTTTGACTGTATATGCTTCCAATTTGGCCCCATTTTTTTTTAAAAATCCATTTGGATGATGGGATCCATGAGGAATTGAGGGAACTCTTCAATTATACGCGTCACGCGTTAAGTGATTTAGATACTTTCTATTATAACTCGTATATTTCGGAAACCATAAATTTGGTGAAGTCGAAGTGATGATGAAGACCACAGATCGCTTGTGGATTTTCTCAATGATGTACTTCAAACTATAATACGTCACAGATTCTGATATGAATCCATTGAAATAGCACACAATGAAGTTCCAAAGGTAATTCTGAGATCATTGAGGAATCGACGGAAGTCCTCAAAAATTATCGGCGGCATATATACAGCGATTTGGTTTTTTTTTCTAATAATCAACGCATTTGCTCTCGGAAATCAGTTCACGTGGTAAATTAAAAAAAAATGCTTACTAGAGAGAGAAAACGCTCATCATTATTGGTTAATTTAAACTACTCTATAAGTATACATGATTTATTATGTTAAAAGTGAATCCTTGTTGTTTTACCGTGTTGATTTTTACCAAACTAGACGCTATGCAGCAAAACTTGAAATGGTTTTACTGCAGGAATATAACACACATGTATAGACTCGTGCATTTGAACCAAATAGACCGATCGGTATGGAAGTGTTCGAAATTTACTTCCAAACTGTGGGTCCCACGTCGACGTTCGCTCATTCACGAAAGGGTAGCTTGACGGGTTTTATCGATTACCTAAAACGAATCGAGCCCTAGGGCAAAAGTAGTTCTGCAGTTCGAACCTGTTCACACAAACATGTAAATATGCGTACTTAATATGGATCAGTAATAATAAAAATTACTTTTATAACTTTATCTATCCAAATATCATAAACCCTCCATGATGCGTTCAAGAACCGCACATTATGGCCACCATAAAAATAGACTGTTTTGTTAGAACAAATTTCTTATCTGTGAAAATGTTATTATTGCTAAATAATAACATTGACTTCGATGCTATTATTACATTCAAATTTCGAACACCTCAGAAAAACAAAGCACTTTGATTTGACCTCTATTCTAATATCAGTCGAGATGACGTTTAGTTCGAAATGAATTGTCAATTTGCATACAAATTTGACAAATGTCGCACGTAAGTAAGATATCGAACGATATGACAGTTGGCGCTGACTCTAGTTTGTCTCTGAATTAAAAAAAAATACTATGACAGCTGCCAGAAAACAACGCCGCGATGGCGGTCATAATATGCGGCTCCTGAATGCTTCATGGAGGCTTATGATATGTGGATAGATAAAGTAGTGTATGTAACTGTACATAATTAGGCATATAGACACTCGTGTGATGTTATTATGAAACTCGCCTGCGGCTCGTTTCATAAACCCACGCTCGTGTTTAATGCCCTTCATTATGTACAGTCACATAAACTACTATTATTCATCTAGTACACATAGTGTACAGCTTTGCTTAGTTTGGGACTAGGTCGATTTGTGTAAGATTGTCCGCAAATATTTATTTTTATTATTGTAAAAAGCCTCGGTGAAACGTTTGTCGGAGCAATTAGGGGACAGACTGTAATTTAATAAAGAAAATAATAAGATTAAATGATTTCACCATCAATATTTTTTTTATCAAACTAATGTTTTATGGGAGACATTAATGATCAATGGATAAAAAAAAGCAAGTAGATGTCATTTTTACTGATTTTCGAAAAGCATTCGATAAAGTAGACCATTTATATCTTCTGAAGAAGCTAGCATTCAATGGAATCCACGGCAATCTTCTTCGTTGGTTTGCGTCATACCTGGCGCGTAGAACACAAGTAGTGGTCATTAATGGCTTTAGGTCAAGTCTAACGAAAGTGTCTTCAGGAGTAATTGAGGGTTCAATTTTAGGGCCTTTGCTGTATAGTATTTTTATCAATGATATTAAGTCTTGTTTTGAAAATAGTAACTTCCTTTTGTTTGCGGATGACTTAAAAATATATAAGGCTATAGAATACTTGAATGATTGTTTATTAGTCCAAAAAGATTTAGACAGATTTAATGACTATTGTAAGCAGAATAGGTTGCAGTTAGCAGTAGATAAATGTATACAAATATGTTTTACCAAGTATAAAAAAAAAAAAAATTACGTTTTCGTACAGTATAGGTAATACACAAATAACGAAAGTAAAAACGGCCCGTGATCTCGGTGTCTTATATGACGAAAAACTACATTTTGACTCACATATCGATAAAATAGTGCGCAAAGCATATCAAATGCTAGGATTCGTCATTAGATCAGCTAAAGTATTTAAAAGATCCGATACATATATATTGCTCTATAAGGCGTTAGTGAGACCACACTTAGAGTATGCATCTGTTATATGGAATCCTCTTTATGCCAAATACTGCAATTCTATTGAAATGATTCAAAAAAAATTCCTAAGAATTATGCATAAGAGATTGACGGGTAAAAAAATGTCTTACAAAAATCTTCTAAAGCAATATAAAATCACATCACTGTCAAAACGACGAAAAATATCAGATGCAGTTGTACTGTATAAAGTCTGCCGAAGCAAATACAATAGCTGCGAGTTACTGCATCGTATGCAGTTCCGGGTGCCGCCGCGGCGCGGATCACGCTCCGCCGCAGCCCTGTTCGCCGTGCCAACCTGCAAGAGTAACGCCGGCGTGCGAGCGCCGCTGCGCCGCATGTGTGACGAGTACAATAAGACCCTAGTCTCGGTTGACATCTTCAACACGTCCATTAGCCAGTACAAAAATGAACTACTAAAAATCATCCCAGATGATGGTTGGTAGGATGGTTTCGTTGTAATTTGTAATGTACAGGTAGTAAGTATAATATAATATAAGTAAGAAATTGTAGTCTTTTGTAATAAAATCGTTTGTTAGTAAGTAAACTAAATATATTATAGTATTATGTTTTAGTAGGAACTGTCGAGGAGCTAAATGCATGTTCATTTTTAATCTAGCTTGTAAGTAACTATTATGTACATTTAACTCTGTTTGTTCTCCAATAAATAAAATAAAATAAAAATGTTATTTTTAAATTATTTGATGCATGTTTTATAAAATTCACTAAAGTTAATTTTGTCAGGGAGGTAGTTATTGCAACTATAAATAAGTGTTTATTTTTAGGGTTCCGTATAATATCTTCACTAAAGTTAATTTTGTCAGGGAGTTAGGGTCGCTCCCCTGGGACCTGGACGGACGGAGCGGTTTATAGCTGGAGCAAGGAGGTGCAGGGTCGGGGCGACTCACCAGCACCAAGGGAGGTGGAGGCACGGCGCAACGGGGCGCGCATGGAAATGGTGGCCATATGGAAGGAGAGGCTGGCGCAACCTAGTGCAGGCCTCAGAACGATCCTGGCAGTTCGTCCTGTCTTTGAACAGTGGTTGGACCGTCACCATGGCACGCTGACATTCCGGCTGACGCAGATCCTCTCGGATCACGGGTGTTTCGGGAAGTATCTGCACCGCATAGGACGAGAACCGACCGCAGCGTGCTACCACTGTGACAACTGCCCAGAGGAGACGGCCTAGCACACGCTGGAGGTGTGCTCAGCCTGGAGAGATGAGCGCCAAACTCTCTGCGCCACGATAGGCCATGACCTCTCGCTGTCTACCATAGTTCACACAATGGTGGACAGCGACAGGGCATGGAAAGCGGTCCTTGCCTTCTGCGAGGCCGTAATGGAGGCCAATGAAGCCGCTGAACGCGAAAGGGAAGCCACATCTGTGGATCCCCGTCGCCAGCGGCGAATTGGGCGAAGGCGGCGAGCATACGCTCGCCACATTCCCCCCTAACTGTGGCCAGGGCCGGCAGGCTTGGGGAAGTCTGTCGACCGCGTCACTAACTGGCCCGAGACGGCGTTGCGCGTGTTCCCTCGCGCCACTCGGTGCGTTGGTGCAGATTTCCACCTGCTACACAGAGTGTGGGCCCCTAACAAGGCCAGTCTTCGTCGGGTCGCGGAAGAGTGCTTCGGCGTGCCCGTAACCCGGCACCTTGGTGACGAGATGGAACACCGTGGGGTTTTAGTCGGTAGTTCGGGCAGTTCCCGGGAGTCCGACATACCTGCCCTGGCTCCCCTGGCCGGGCGAGATGCGCAAAGGCATTTCCCCACGTAAAAAAAAAAAAAAAAAAAGGGAGTTAATTATTGCAACTATAAATAAGTGTTTCTTTTTAGGGTTCCGTAGCCAAATGGCAAAAAATGGAACCCTTATGGATTCGTCATGTCTGTCTGTCTGTCTGTCTGTCCGTCCGTATGTCACAGCCACTTTTTTCCGATACTATAAGAACTTGGTTATTAGATATATTCTGTGAACCGCATTAACATTTTCACACAAAAATAAAAAATAAATTTAAGTTTTGGGGGTTCCACGTACTTAGAACTGAAACTTAAAAATGTTTTTTTTTTCATCAAACCCATACGTGTGGGGTATCTACGGATAGGTCTTCAAAAATCATATTGAGGTTTTTAATATTTTTTTTCCTAAACTGAATAGTTTGCGCAAGAGACACTTCCAAAGTGATAAAATGTGTGTATCTCCCCTGTCACTTCTAAAATATGAGAATGATAAAACTAAAAAAAATATATGATGTACTACATTACTATAAAAACTTCCACCGAAAATTAGTTTGAACGAGATCTAGCAAGTAGGTACTTTTTTTTTAATACGTCATAAAATATTCCGTATAATAAATTGCGGTTTACGATTTATGACGTATTAAAAAAAAAAGTACCTACTTGCACTTTTTTTTTAATACGTCATAAATCGTAAACCGCAATTTATTTTACGGAACCCTTCATCAAATTTGGTACAGAACACTAGAAACCAATACTTATTATCTATATCTTTGAACTAGCTGTATGTAAACTTGGTATTTAAGATTACATATTTAAAAAATTTACGATGAAACAACCTCTGAAACGAAAAAAATATATATTACCTATTGATCCTTTACATTTAATAGGAAGTAGAATGTTTTAATCTAGCGAGTTTGCGTCGAGGGACTGCTAAGTAATTAAAATAAGAAAATTGGTTGTCTATAAAGTTGGTTTACAGACGATAATTTTACGTGATAACGTCATAAAGCCGAACGCTCGGCTCAGGCGGAACGGGACAATGAGTCATACTTTTTCGTGCGTGCTGCCGGTGTTCATCAATTTATACGACGTTATCACGTCGAACATTTTTTTTTTAATCTAAAAGTCTTGGATTCGTATGTTCCACTTCTAGTAAAATGTAAAGAGTCCCTCTTTTTGCGTCGGGGGTGACAAATAGCGAAATGGGTAGCATCGAATAACGAATACTTCTGCCTAAACCAAAGAATGAAATAATTCTAAACTTCAGCACTAAGTGCCATAGTATTTTTAATTTTATCTAAACCACTATTTCGTAGGTACAGTCAAGGGCATCAATATGTATTTACTCAAACTTTCATAAATATGTATACTACAACCTTATTGTTGCAGAAATAAGGTCTGTGTACATATTTTCGAGACTTTGTGGTGTATATATTGGTGCCCTTGACTCTACTTCAAACGGGCTGGCTGCTCGCAAAATTATAATCATGAAAAGGTATCGTAAATGAAAAAAAATACTAAGCTGTAGATTAAAAATAACGCTTTTTTAATATAAATGTCACAATTAACGGCCTCCGTAGCCCAGTGGGTAGTGACTCTGCCTACGAAGCTGGAGGTCCCGGGTTCGAATCCCGGTCAGGGCATTTATTTGTGTATTTATCACGAATATTTGTTCCTGAGTTATGGATGTTATATATGTATATAAGTATATATATGTTTGTTTTTATTATATATATCATCGCCTAGTACCCACAACACAAGCATTACTGAGCTTACCGTGGGCCTAGGTTGATTTGTGTAAGCTTGTCCTGTAATTATTTATTTATTTATTTAATTTTATTAAAATTCCACCAAAGACATCGAAAGTTTGAATTCTAATTTGATTCACGTACTATGTCGGTACCTTCACATAAAACGACAAATACGTATACTTGCTAACTTTAAGTACGGAATCTTTAAAAACAGCTAAAACTCTTTATGCAGGTTTTCATTATTGGAAAATCAAGTTTTATCTACAACAACTTTTCAGATAAAATGCGTCCCAAAGTTTTTACGGGGGTGTACGTTACGGAGCGCGAACACCTACCATCAGACCCGAGAGTTTAGATGGTAGTAGGTTATTTTTCCCAACAAGTCGTGCTCCTTTAGAATAAATAGAAACTTAACAAAATGGGATTATCGTTGCGTCTATGTATTTAGCATTCTCTCCATTATGGCAGACCTCTCTGCCTGCTTAACACACATTGACCTGTAAGTAAGAATGGATCGACATATTTTTTATAAACATTCTAATAAGTACTAGTGGCTCTGCAGGCCGTAGGAAACGCGATTGTGTCTACTCCAGATTTTGTTTTTAATTTCCAAAAAATAAATAAAATGTCTATAGGTATAATTAACGAACCTGCTCAAAACATTTCACGAGAATCGGTTGAGATATGCGACCTGTAGGGGAGAACAGCCTTCAGCCGGATAGTCGGACATCGGGACATCCAAACATACGAAAGAATTCTGACCCAAGCTGAAACGGAGAATTTCGTTCGCTTCGCTCGCTTGTTCAATTTATGCTTCTCCCAAAGGTAAGCATTATTTCTATTAAGAGAACTTTTGAAACTAACTATAACTACCGAGTTTCATATCACCAGCTTTTATAATGTAGAATCTATACATATAATAAAGCTGAAGAGGGTCGAAAGTCTGTACATGGAATATATTCGAAAAAAATTGGCTAGGGATAATTAAAATCGATAACAAAACACGTTCCAACAGTTTTTGGAATTTTTGTCTGTTTGTCTGTTTATCTGTTTGTCTGTTTATGTGACCGCGCATCACGTGAAACGGCTGAACCGATTTAGATGAAATTTGGTATAGAGATAGTTTAAGTCCTGAGGAAGGACATAGGATAGTTTTTATATCGGAAATCTACCCCTAAAAGGGAAATGGAGGGTGAAAGTTTGTATCGAGCTACGATATAAACGAGTTCTACGCGGACGAAGTCGCGGGCAAAAGCTAGTGTAGAATATGCAGACACGTGACCGCATCAAGCTTCCCTTTTAATCCTGTATACAGCTGATGTTATCATTCATACTTAATGCAACCGGCATAATTTACGTAAACGACATAAATGAGCCAGCATAAAAATACAGCGCATTCGACTGTACCGGGAACAATTTGTCACACCGCGACACCGCGCCAACCATGCTCGAAATTTGTTAATTCGACTCAATTCGACTCATTGTCAACCACGGGTTCGTGTCGTATTTTGCCTTTATGATAATCTTATTCTCTTTCAATTCGGTAATGCTGTTTTCCATTAGCTCGATTGGGATATTATACGGATAAAGGTGATTTTGCATCGAATTTGTTCATTGATTTAATCTGTACTACGTACTGTAGCTACGGTATCCTAGTGGTTCAGGCATGCGGCTGTCAAGTGGCGGTCGTGGTATCGAATTCTGGCTCGTACGAATCAGTTTTTCGGAACGTATGTACATTCTTTACTGTTAGCTTTTCGGGGAAGGAAAACATCGCGAAGTAACCGGTCTAATCCCAATAAGGTCTAGTTTTCCCTCTGGGTTTGAAGGTCAGCCTGGCAGTCGCCTTCGTAAAAACTAGTGCCTATGCCAAATCTTGGGATTAGGTGTCAAAGCGGACCCCGGGCATCTTTAGGGCACAAGCGGGAATAACGCTAGGAGCATAAAAGGATGATGATATTTGAACCTCATAAAACAATTTTAATTTTGCTCTTAACTTTCGAATTCGATTTAATTGCAGGTGAGTTTCTAGAAAGATGAGGATGTGTTGAGATGGAGGGACCCATATTCGTATATACTATCCATACAACGTATCCTCAAATCAATAATCAACATCATCATCATCACCATATCAGCCGAAAGACGTCCACTGCTGGACATAGGCCTCCGCCAAAGAGTGCCAAAATTACCGGTCCTGCGCCACCCGCATCCAGCGGACTCCCGCAACCTTTACCAGGTCATCAGTCCACTTTGTGGGTGAGGGGCCTACCCGCGCGTCGCCTTCCGGTACGTGGTCGCCACTCGGTTGGCAACATGATTGTTATTCTTCTGGAATCGCAAGCTTTCATAGTGGCTGCTTACCATCAGGCAAACCGTATGCATCTTTGCCAGCGTCGTAGTATTAAAAAAGATACAAAGTCAGGTGCAAGTTCTCTTATGAACAAAAAACGTGTATCGAGAGACCATAAAGTTATGTGTGTAATATATTATCCCACCAAAAACATAAATGTAAAAAAGGAGAGCCAAGTTCAAAACAAAAATTATGCTTGGCTACGGGCTTCGCCGCAAAAAGAATGGAGATCTAAATGAGTGCCAAGTTCCATGCAAAATCCAAATATGTATTTATAGGAACAAAATACCATTATGAACAAGTATTAAACTCTATGTCTTTGCTTTATTGGCTACCTATAACAATAGGGAACATTACGCAAAACTCTTCGTAGGTGGCGACACTAGCAGCGTTGACATTGTATCTCGTTCCCACTTGCGGTATTGTCTATGCAAGCATCCTTGTCACTGATTTGACAATCAATAGTGCATGTGTGTGTGAATCCCTATATTCCTATACTGGTTTACTACTAGTGGTAGTGCTGCCTCTGGCGGCAGAACATTGCAGTAATGTTCCCTATTGCTGTTATTTAAAAATGTGAGATCTTAAAGTAGGTTAGATTTGACTTGGCCAGTTTTCAATACATCAGTCTGTTTTTAAAGTTATTCAATATGTATATTTATTTTTTTAATTCGGGTATAAACTGGCCAAGTCAAATCTAACTTACTTTAAGATCTCACATTTTTAAATAACAGCATTTTTTATAGGTATCTAATAAAGCTTGTTTTTGGTGGGATATCATTACTTTTTGTAAAGAAAACTAGGCAGGTATTGAGATTTACTTCTGTTCTGTGTATAATTATAATAAGGTGCCGCGCGCTGCCGACGACACACCGTTGGCCGGTTGTTTAGCGCGTATTACAAGTTCCCTTATTTTTTGACTTTACTTTATTTTTAAATTGTATGGGGACCCCCCCTATTTCTAACTTTTTTTTATTTTTAGATTTTTTCCTACGCTTACACACAATTACCGAGCTGGATTCCAAATTTCATCCTTCTAGGTCATCTGGAAGTAGGTTAGGATTAGGTACTATATGTCAGTCAGTCAGTGCTACAATATACGACTTTTTGACCTTCATATCTTTATAACCGTTTGAGCTAGCTTCTTGAAATGTGGGCATCTAGATGTCCTTATGGATATAATTAAACACACGTAGTTTTATGTGTTTACGTTAAAGAGGTTTTGAGTTATAGAAGGGTCAACAGTGGCACCAAGTGGTTCGTGTAATGATACACTCGGCACTGGCTAGCCAGTTCCTTTGCTTGAACTTGGCTTGACACGCTGCCGCGTGTCTAGATTTTATAATTCAATTAAGGGGGTACGCGCGTGACGGACAGCTCATAGTTTATTCTGTATGACATTGTCGATCGTGACCTGTCAGCCTAACTAGTGAAGCTTATGGATTGTGTCCACAGGTAAATAAGGTAAACGTCCCTGAGCCGGACATGACACTGGCCCAATACTTGAAACTTTCAATTTTAAATCATTTAAATAGAGATGAAACGAAGAGTTTTTGACGATAAATATAGAAGAGGCAAAATGATCGGTAACCTAATACGGCACGACATCTTCTTTATAAATATCTTGGAGGGCAAGATCGAAGCAAAGAGAGGCAGTGGAAGGCCCAGTCATACTTACACCAGCCAAATAAAAGAGAATATTGCCGTCGAGTCGTACGCAGACGTCAAGAGGCTGGCAGACATAGAAGACTAAAATCAGTGGCGGTTAGGTACTCCACCGACAAGAGGCTAGCTCTTAAATAGTGATGATGATGAAAAAGAGATGAACGAAAAGGTGTCAACTGTTACGCATTGGAAATTTACCTTATGAAAATATGGAATGGATAGTGGAAGTAGTTTCGATATAATACCTAATGCTATCACGAAGCCAAAGTAGGGAAGTGATATGTTTTTTATTTATTTGGGTTGAATATAATAATAATTAAAACAGCACCGTTAAACCATAGTTGGTTTTACTCAATGTACGATTTACAGCTGTTGCCGTTGCTCTATAAATGTATATTATAAGTATAGTATAGTACTGTCACCGAACTTATGTACATACATAATAACTATGCCACAGCTCAAACTAAAACGGATACCATTCAGATTTACATATTTATCTACGAACTTAAACATGGTAAATAATAAATATGTATAAACTAAGATTTGCTTATATTCTGCCATGTTACCCGTATCCACATGAACTTGTATACATTTATAGAACAACAGCTGTAAATCGTCACTCGGCAGGTTCATTATCATAATATGTGTGATTGAGGTGTTCCAGTTAGAACTAACTGCACTCACACTCACTGCTTAGAGCGAGACGGTTTATCTCCCCTCCCCCCGTTATTAGAGCATTGCATTAAGCCAGAGGTCTAAAGGCCACTTTGGAATCGCCTTAATGAGTAGTTGCTGGCTGTATAAAAAATACAGTTACCTCCTTTTTCTAGCAGTATGATACCTACTACAGATGTGACTGGTCAGTTATCATCATCATCATCATATCAGCCGAAAGACGTCCACTGCTAGACATAGGCCTCCCCCAAAGAGTTCCAAAGTGACCGGTCCTGCGCCACCCGCATCCAGCGTACGTCTATATATTCAAGTAATATTATTTTATAACTAGTACACAAAAAATATTGTATTTCGTAGTGAACTGACAAAAACAATTATTGGACTGGCAAAGGAATAGGTACTGAAACTCAAATATAATCTTGGGTACCTACTTCATTTCACGAATATTGCACGTGAAACCACAATGAAATGAAAATTCAGGCATTAAGCCAATAAATTGTTTAATTACTGACATCGATTTGACGTTCAACGCAACAAAGTGGCCTTTCATAAAACAGTTTATCTTTGTAGGACATATTGGTTGGTTAAGTCGTTTTATGGACAGATATAACAATTGTGAATGGTAGCCCGCACAGATGGAAATGTCAGCGAGCACGTTGAATAAACAATGAGGCTTTATCCGAATGCCTTTTTAAAATAACATGATTGACGTATCAGTATTCGATCAATAAGCCGCGAATAACGTAAATAAACCAAAGTTCAAAGCCGGCATTTGTAGGATTTAAACACGAAAAGTTAACAACCGACTATAAATACATTCAGACAGATATCCGAGGAACATGTTGTATAATAATCGACGTATATAGTTTGACAGTGCCTTTATCATGTACAGTTTTTTAAGGGTCGTGGGTCTGGGACGCTTCGGGACATTAAAAAAGTGATACCGTTAACTTCATCATGCCGTTGATATCATAATATCAACTAGTGGATTAATCAGTTGATGAAGAGCACTTTGTGTCACGTCATTTACACGACATCGTTAATTCTCGCAAAATATCCTTAGCCAACACCCCGTCACAAATTGACCAAGATATGGTTGCTAGTGATGTTATCTACGAAGCTGTCGGTCCTTGATTCAAATTGTTATAAGGGCAATATTTTAGTTACTAGCACGGATATCGTTTTTCTAAATCTACGACGTTTTCAATGTACATCTTCTTAGTCTATCCCTCTGACTGATTGACATAGCATCGTAAGTATCGTGACCGCATGCAATTGCTCACGATAAATTGCATGGGAAAGACTCCAAAACAGACAGAACAGAGTGCGCACACGAATCTTCTCTAGCACGTTTGCCTTCTACAAATCTTAGAAATAATTCTAGCATCTATAAAATGGTTTATCCACATCCTGCCTGGATAAACGCACGATATGTTCAAAGAAACAAACATATTTTTTTGGCAGGGCTTTTTAAGATGTACTTATATAGTCGTCTATTGCTCGTAAACCAGTAGGTATTTCTATTGATTTAACTGGGGAAATAGTAAATGTGTAAGATACTCGTTTGTGTAAGATTGACTTTTCAGAAATGACGCTAGCGTTCGCTAGTAGCAGATAGTTGTAGTAGTGGAGATGGCAATGGCAAAAAAAACGTTATTTACCAATCTTAATATCATAATGTATATGTATTAAATCATTTTCAGTCCTAAATATTTATTTTTTATGTATTTTTAAAAGTTACTGTGTGAAAATTATATTTGTTAGATTGGAATGTATCATTTGAATTTTTGACTAATCCCTAGATTGGCTTACCTGCAAACAAAGGCGGTCTTTGTGCTCCTATATCGCCGGCGGAACCCAAAAAGCCGATAGTTTGGCAAACTTTCATTCCGCACACAGGCGCAATCAGTTTAAATTTCCGCTACGGATATGAAATCCTACATTTTGGACGTTGCACTTTTCAAACGATAAATTCTGGCACACACGGATTTTCTTATTTACACACTCCTACCTAATATTAGTTTTATGGGTTCACTAAACATTTATGAAGATACCTAAAAGTTACACGCATTTATCGAATTACAGATAAAGAAATGAATTGAATTAATAAAAGTGATGGATTTTTCCGACATGTATCAAAATCTGGCGCGAAATTCAATATCGTCTTAATAATATAGGATTTTCTTTCCATATAATATAACAAGAGTGGTGGTGATATCGGAAAGTCATTTTGTCATAGAAGTTGAAGTGGATGTTTGCTGGAGTTGGCTGGGTCGTCTGGGCCTGTTTTCTATGACACACATCAACATTCGTCATGAGTACCCAAGCATGTGACGGAAGCACGTGAGTGAGCAATTCAATATTTGCACGATTTTTCGCGACTAGGTTTGCATCACAGGAGTTTTATCGGGCTTAAACCGATTGGTTTTATATAAAAAATCGTTTTGCCAAACCTTCAAGCATTCATGGCATTCCAACAATTTTAACCCGCACCTCCACCATGTAGACAATTCAACTTGATTTATTTACAAATAGAACTAAGGCACACGAGTTGCGTGACGCAGAAGATAACACCTTGAGGGCGACTACTTGATTTTTTCAAATCTTCTTCTATTTATAACCTTCCAGACAGCTTGATTTAAAATGTGAATAGTTTTTTTTGACATGCAACATCTACGTCCTGTACTAAGGTTATAGGTGCGCGGCGGTCAATAGGTGAATGGAGTTTAGAAATCTTCAGGCAGCTTGTGATTTGTGAACCATTACCAATCAAGTTGCCCACTGAAATGACAAAAAATAATTCCTATAAGGGCTTATTTCCCCTTTAATATAAAAATATTGCGCACGCCCATAGAGCAGATGACGCAAATGTTATTGTTACTCCAAAAGAAAGAAGACCAAAAACTATCTAATTCAAATATCACAAAAAATACGAAGGTACTACATAGAGACACTAGATAGAGACAGAAAGTGCTACATGTATATGACGTCACGACCTCAAGCGTCATAGTTACTAAATGAAATGACATTCAATCCCTAAGACAGTACGTTTTGCGAAAAAAGGGACAGAATATGCCCCTCTTTAAAACTTTGGACACAACACAATGCTACTGTTCAATATCAAATTATATTTAATTTATAGGTAAACTTTTTTTCTAAAAGCCTGTGATACGAGCCTGGTTCCGAATCCACTACCTCCAGATTGAAACTCGCCTGACTTACTTCTAGGCTAACAGTAGGTACAGCAGTGACTTTGTACAAACATTGTAAGTAGTCACAATCTCTATACAATAAAATACTGTAAAATAAGTAAAAAAGACGGTGTCAAAGGTGGCCAACTTTCACACCGTCTGCTAAGTACTTCCGGCCATTTCAAGACTGACAGACTAAGATTTACTATCTTTACAATTAAAGGGCTAAACGATGGGCAAAATTTTTTATCGATGGAATCGCAAATTTCGCAAATCTACCTGGGGCCTATTAAACGTTCATCACATCATTATTTTTCATTCACCCCTATAGCATTGAAACCAGTAGGAGCTCAATTTAATGCTTATTGAACGAGCGTGCAAAGCTAACGAAGTTAAGAATTCTTTCGTATGTCCGGATGTCCCGTTGTCCCGCTGTCCAGCTGTTTTCCTCTACAAGTCACATTTCTCAATCGATTCTCTTGAAATATTGTGAGCAGATTCGTTAAAATAGAATAGTTTTTATCGATTCGGATATTGTTTTTTTTTTCAAACAGACAATTGCGAGTCTGCAGCTCAGTGACACTATTTGTACGGCATCATCATATCAGCCGAAAGACGTCAACTGCTGGACAAAGGCCTCCCCCAAAGAGTGCCACAATGGCCGGTCCTGCGCCACCCGCATCCAGCGGACTCCCGCGACCTTAACCAGGTCATCAGTCCACCTTGTAGGGGGCCTACCCACGCCACGCCTTCCGGTACGTGGTCGCCACTCGAGAACCTTTCCGCCCCAACGGCAAAATTTGTACGGCATACGTTGCGTTTACTAGTTGCGCAATACATTCAAAGACAAAGACAAAATATTTACTTGTAAACATAGGTTCAAAGATCTTACAATTATGTATAATATCCGTGTGTGTGTGTGTTACATTTATGTTTTATAGTGTTTTGCGAATTGACCTCCATATTATGCGTATACGCGCAAGCGCTTCCGAGAGTGACATAGCCAGAAGAAAGCCACAGCCGTGAATCATTGCCTTATACATAAACATATATGTTAACACCGAGATATCTGACCTTATCGACGGTGCTTAGCCGAATTAAGTTCGTGAGCCGTCCTTTCTTCATCTTACGGTATTGGGGATACAGGGTTACCAAACACCTAAGAAGGCTTAATTGTTTTTTCAATCTTTTTACCATTGTTATAAATAGTGTTCCAGTTTCAGTTCTTTATTTGCTGATAAGTTATAAACTATATTAATGCAAATACAGTTGATAACAGACAAAGTGAACAAGAGCTAAAATTTGTGCTTTTATGTATGGAGCTGTTGTTCAGCTATCATTCGACTATCAAAAAACAATACTTTAATAAATATAAGTGTAGGCTTCAGTGGGTCGTTATAATCATTAATTTTTCATTAAAATAATATGCCTGGAAATTCTTCGTTTAGCCTTTAAACTTGTAGTTTGCCGGAAGGGTAGGTAATTTTGCAAATTATAATATTACACACCTAACCTTATGAATTCTCACTATTTCAGCTAGCGTATCATTTGATCAAAAGTTATAGGCCGCACACACAATGCGCCATTAGGCTGCGTATAGCCATATTAGCTACGCTGCTGTTCCATACCATACAAGTGGCTCCAAGCTAGCTTGACAGCTGGTATCACTTATGGAAACAGCTTCTCGCATTTCAATTAAATTCTCAGCTAGGCAAATGTTGATCAGTAGGTAGAGGATAATGTCAAACCTGCAGCGTCCATAAATAAGTCTGTGTTTTAAAATGTTATTTATATTTTTAAACGAAGACGAAATGGGGCTGATTTACTGACGAGGTCAGCAAACGCCTACTATTGTAGAACGGGCAAAAGCGTTTGGTAGTACACCGCAGAAGTCTTACCCCTGGTTTTAGACATGGATGTCGGTAAGTAATATCAAAAATGTACTTAGTTACTAAAATGTGATCTTACATTGCGTTACGCCAAACGCATCTTTATAAACCTGGCCTTAATAACCCTTATTGACCTAGTGAACTATTTCTAGGTAAAATATCCGACTTCTAAGAAAATTATTGCAACGATAAATCAGATGCTAATATATATTCAGCATAATCTAAGAATACGCCAATGATGATCGATCTTATCTTGCAAGAGAAGTGCGTGTTTAAAGCAGTTATGTATAACAGAAAACCTATCTTCAAAGTAGGTACGCGATCATTTTGGTTTATAATGAAACTTATTTGAACACCAATTTGCAGATAGTTGCCCTGGGACCTATAAAACTTGAAAGAATGCAATAAATGTGTTAAAGGACGATCTATTATAGCCGTGTGTGTTGTCTTAGGGGACTTAATATTTTTCAGAACTAAGTTTTTTTTATGCAATCTGATTCTTTGCACGTAGTTAAATACACAAAACTTCAAAATAAAAAAAATTAAGTGCCGACCCTGAATAAATAAAATGAGGACATTTAGGGTAGTACCGCATGATATTTGCTCGAAAAATTTCATTCAAACAGCAAGCAAAGCATGTACGAGTACAGTCGACGTCAAATATACATTTTTTGCCTTAATACAATGAAATAAGGTGCAAAAGTGTAAGTACTACGGATACTTAAACGTCTACTAGACGGTCGCCAACAAGCGCCTCCGACAGAGCGACCTTGGTCGGCACCGACCGCTGTAGTATGAAAATTTGCTGCAAACAACTGTCTAAGCGATGGTTTTTGGCATGGCCAACGTCGACAGCCCTACAAACCTAACAGGCCGTTCAATAGAATATAGAAAAAGGAGGGAGCGAAAAAGCAATCTACTTTCTCATTTATACAAACTGCCTTCATTCCGCTTTAGGTATTTAGAAATATTCTAATCCTAACATTTTCACGGCATTAGAGAAAATTGAACAGGAGTTGCTTTGAGTTGGTTGTTCACCTAATCAAGACAAATTATCTTTAAAAAGTTGGTATCTAATTTAAACAAAATCACTGCTGCTTGTTAGCAAAATGGATACGTCTAGTTTAAAAGTAGGTAGTCAGTTTAGTGATGAGATTAAATAATAAACATCAAGCCAGGGATACGCTAGGCGAAAATGCCCTGGGAACCATCTCGCCACGTGGAACCTATGAAATCTCGGCTGTCATTCGGAACGCGCTAATGGGTTTGTCTCGCCTAACGAAACTAGACCTCTGATTACGCTCATCAACTACAAATTGCGTCAAGATATGTTAGTGGGTGTAGGGTGAGGTGGGGTTAAAACGAGTAACAGTGTAGCGGGGCTAGAGTCGCGCGACGCCACACATGTCATACAAAACCGTACGAGTTGGTTGGACGGCGCTACCGATAATTGGTCGCGGGACAGTTGTTCTTTATTGAATACCTGGCTTTAGATCGAAGTAGGTAAACAATTTATAATATAAACCTTTTCATAATATACGTAGATCAGTATTTTTATATATGAAAATTTTCTACAACGCTTTTCTTAATAATCCAGACTGGGCATGGTCCCTAACGTAAAGTACTGATTTCATATTTACGCTCCGTTTTCTATGCCATCTCATTTTACCTTAGATATAACTTCAGACTTTACAAGCTAATAATGTACCAATATTTAAAGAAATGTAATGTACTTACGTATTGATTTTATTCATGCAGCTTCTCGTATCGAAAGATTCAACGAGTTTTTACTGCCTTGCGACAAGGGCGTAGTTGAAACTAGGTTAGGTACCTACCTACATTTGTTAAATTACCCAGACGATCTTTGTCAAGTACTTTAATAAACCACTATTCCTAACAAAAATTGAGACCGTTTGACATAATTATAATCCCGATTCCTCCTCAATTACAAAACTGCATCCAAAAAAAGCATATACCATGTTTATGAGGGCAGTTTCGGGGATAATAATAAACGGTCAAGCAGTTTTATACATGACGGTTAAGTAGGTCAGCAGAGGGGTAATCACGTAACGTTCCGAACGCGCGTCGGTACAATCTAATTGTCAATTTTCCATATAAAAAGTGACATTTAGACCTACCCGACGTTCGTACAATGCGTTATGGTCGATCACGTAACGCATTATACGAACGTACTCCTAAGAGGGGTAAACACGTAACGTTCCTAACGTGCGTTAGTACAATTAAACTGTCATTTTTCCATAGAAAAAGTGACATTTAAATCTAACTGACGCGCGTACAATGCGTTAAGGCTGGTTTCCACTTTGATTAGTGATTAGTGCGAGTTCATACATTTGCTGCAAGTGCGAGTAGCTTTTGTATGGACTCGCACTAATCACTAATCAATGTGTAAACCGGCCTTTACGTGATCGACCAGCTCCTCAGCAGGTCGATCACGCAACGCATTGTACGCGCGTCAGGTAGATCTACTCGTAAACGTCACTTTTTATATAGGAAAAATGACAGTTGGATCTCCCTAACGCGCGTTCAAAACTTTACGTGATTACCCTCAGAAGTTGCTTCTCAGTTTTCCCTCATCTAGCTCTAAATTTAACTGTTCGATTGTGGAATTCTTTGCCTATTTAAAAAAATTTAAACGTGCTAACTCTCTTCCCATTTTTAAAACTAGACTAAAGGAGTGTATATAAGAGGTTGTTTATATTCTGTTTTCTGTTTCACCTACTCAAGTCATATGACTATTTTGCATCGTCTCCACCACCCTAAGGTTGTCTGGAAGAGATCGCTTTTTAGCGATAAGACCGCCTGTTGTCTACCATTGTTTATTTTAAATGTACCTCTGTTTTTCTATTATGTACTATTTCTGGTGAGCAATACTTAAAGAATATTTTGTATTGCATAGTATTGTATTGTAGGTAATCAAAATTATGTAAGAAACCAGCTATCTATATTTAACGGACGCTGTTGATGCTATATCGTCGTTAATACAGTCAGCCATGGTGTTATTTGATTTCTTCATAATATTTATGCTCTCCACAATACTCATGCAAGGACTTTAAGTTTATTCTCAGAAAAACAACTCCCCTAGTAATGATTTGATTAAAAAACTCCGCGAAAGAAAATGAGACCATGAAAGTATACCAAGTAAATCAGAGTTGGGTAGTTTTTCCATTACAAGTTGTGCACGCAACGAGAGGATTAGCTCCTCCATTAGACTTTGCAAGAACAAAGCGTGGAAAATGGCATTTTGTAACAAATCTGTTTATTTATTAGACAACTGAGGCTAAATTCCGTTGTATAAATACAAGCTTTACCTTGACTTTGACGCCGGTAAAGGAATTGGATTGATAAAAAGATAGATTACATTCTGATATATTTGGGCTCGAAAAGGTATTTTATTGAAGACATTGTTGCCAGACCAGTCGCAAAACTATGTAACTTTACCTACTTATATCGAAACGATAAATATTCATACATAAGTAAAACACCAGAGCAAACCATATTTCAACAAAATAATTGAGCGTCTTAGTTTTTTAGGGTTCCGTACTCAAAGAGTAAAACGGGACCCTATTACTAAGACTTCGCTGTCCGTCCGTCCGTCCGTCCGTATGTCTGTCACCAGCCTGTATCTCAAGAACCGTGATAGCTAGAAAGTTGAAATTTTCACAGATTATGTATTTCTGTTGCCTATAGCGGCAACAAATACTAAAAACAAACATTTTTAGGGGGGCTCCCATACAACAAACGTGATTTTTTTGCCGTTTTTATAGATAATGGTACGGAACCCTTTGTGCGCGAGTCCAACTCGCACTTGGCCGGTTTTCTTTAAATCTGATGTGTAATTAAGTTGACAACATAAAACATATTAAGTATTCCTAAATTAAATGATACCTGCTAGAATACACGAAAATAGATTACGCGTATGTAGTAACCCACTTATTAACATTTACTCAGTAGTATTGGATTACCAATTATAACAATGTCCTAGTTCTTCTCATAAGTTAATAATAGGTTCAAGGTAGGTACCTTCTTTAATCAAATTGAGAAACCAAGGCCTACTATGGCTTGAATATCGAGTTTTATGAACGCATCACCACCTTATACTACATATATCATCATCATCATCATTTAAGCCGAAAGACGTCCACTGCTGGACATAGATACCTATAAAATTATACTCGGTTGAACCAAATGAAAATAAAAATAAACGTAAATGATCCAGGTTTTACATTTGTATCTACGTCTAGTGATTCTAATAAATATTAATACAAAGATAATATATATGTATTTGCATAAATAAAGCTTTGGAGTACTCATAAGTAATATAGTATCCATAAGTAAAAGTCTTATTTGATTAAATTGAGAAATCACAACCAAACCTTTCTAGAATGGATGGCTACGTTAATCATTTGTTTCTCAATCTGACTTTTCTCCGAATAAACATTAATATATTCTCTATTTCACCGACATAAAATACTAACATTATTTACGTAGTCGCGGAGAAAGGGCCTTCGGTGAATCTATTGTAGTATTTTTGGGTCGCGATAATTCCCTGTCACCTATTGTGGTCGATGAAAGGGTGTATTGTGCTGGATGCACAGAGGAACCAACCTTTTGAATAAGTTCGGCGGTTCGAAGGTAAATCGATATTAATATTTGTTATTAAATCTACGTAATTGTTCGGTATATTTTGGGATAGATTATAATCTATTTAGAGATTGGTAAGTATGTTAAGGTAAGGATATTAAAAGAGACCCATCCATCTCACAGAAAATATGGGCTTAGAGTATGGGTAGTGATAGATCCGATGAATCGATCCTATAAGAAAGTCGGACATTTTATAACGTTTCATGCCATGACATTACTCGACTAGCATTTTGTTTAAATAACGTATTTGATAGGTACATGATCATTCGGGCCCTGTACGCAGTGTGTAAAAAGCTACCATCAGTGAAAATCATTATTTACGTTTTTCGAAAAGGATACAAAACAAATAATATTTGTGTTAACTATGACTAACTAAGTCGTAATTAACTAATGTCTTTGGTACTAAAGCAAGACTGAGGAATTGGTTTGTTAAGTTGATGGAATTGTACGTGGGGGGTAATTTCCAGAACTACTCACTCGATATCAAAAATTTACACAAGGGGTACCACTAGATCAGTGTTTTTCAAAGTGTGGGTCGCGGCCCCCTGGGGGGCCGCGGCACATATCCAGGGGGGTCGCAAGGATCAGCTTCGAAAAAGTCTCGTGACTACAAGGAATGATGTTTTTTTCGAGCATGTTCATTTGAATAAAACAGAAATAATTCTTAGACGTTTGCATTTATTTATAGAATGTAATTTGTATTTTTTTTATTCAAATCAAAACGTGGTTACGCGACAATTCATTTTCCAAATTCAATATTCCTCTTCTTTGTTTTGATATCGACCATTGAAGAAAATGACAGCTCACACAAATAAGAAGTTGCGAATGGTATCAAATACTAAGGGCTTCCTTTGCTAGATCGGGATAATCAGCCATTCTCATCACCCAAAACGCACCGATTGATACGGATACAAACTCCAATTTTAGCATCCTATCAGCTGCAAGTTCTAGAAGAGCTTCACAGTGTGGTTGAGATTGGCCAGCACCACGGATCTATTCATGTTTTCGTTCCTTCTTCTACTTTCAACTTTCTTTGTACTGTTCGTGCTTAGAAGTAAGATGCCGCAGCAATTTGGATGGCTTCAGACAGTCACGAGATAACGCTTCACAACAAATAACACGTTGTGGTTTGTCGTCCATAAGAGTAAATAATCCGTATTTTAAATAGTTTTCGTCATATTTTCTATTTTTCTTCTTTTTAGGCTCACTTCCAGATGTTAATCCTGACGTTGAAGGCATTGATGTTCTTTTTAGAAACTTATCCATTTTAAGATCATCAGATAATTGCAATTGCAAACCAAATTAAACAAAAATAAGTTACAGTTATAATGGGCTTTTAGAGACTTAATCCAGTAATTTAAGATTTTATCTTATCTATCTTACTAAAACAAATTTAGCCCACATATAAAAATAGAACAATAATAATAAGCTGATACATGTCATTATTTTCGCTAGTAAAATGAAGAGCTATCTGTAATTGAGTAATGAGTAATTATGATTAATAATCTCAGTAAGAGTTAGCTCTTATTTCAGTAATATTCAGAATAAATACTTAACATATTAACGTGCAAACAAAAAAAAAGATAATTATAAGAGTCTTACTTTGATCGGACTATTTTTACTATTTACATCTTTATCACTAAAAAGGCATGTAAAGTCGCCATCACATACATCGGAGCAAACAAACACGTCACAAACATCGGAACACACCTTTATTTTCAAGGCATTAGGGTGCATGTGCCGATATTTTTGAACACCTATAGTGTACCTATGTATGTGATGGCGACTGTACCGATGTCTAACTACATTACGAGATTTACGAGTTGTTTCATTAAGAGTGACAACGTTCTTTATTGTACTTTTAAGTTTTATTTTTGTTTTCGTCTACGGCGGTTTTTCAATGTCACATATGTACAGTAAGCACTTCATTAAGAAGTCTGTGAGCTGAAATGCTTTTGTCGTTTTACGAGTTTCGTAGGCAACGGATTTATTTAGAAACGTTATAGCTGTTTTATTGCCTGAAGCCAAGCATATTACGTAGAATATAAATAGCGGAATAAAGCACTATCTTGGATTTTCTATACAGCTGATATTTATTGTAATATTTGGGTAACGATACTATGATTTCCCATATAATTTTGCCATTTAATGTAAATTATGCACAATCTAGCAATGTGTGACTGATCATCGATTCAACCAAACAAGAAAGAGTTTAATCGGGATTAGTTTAATTAATATTATTTTGAAGATTAATCTCAAATTAATAATTTATTCCAGCTTGTTCGAAACCTGTGCATTTTCTGTCAAAACAACCTATTTATTCCGGCTAACGTGAAGTTATTCACAACCGGAAATACTACACAAATTCCACTAATATAAGATTTTTCTAGCTTGATTAGAATGACAGATGCCAAACTCACGTATATTACGTACTGTTTTCACGGTAGCTAGACCTTTTATTAACTGATTTGAGATCAAGTCATTCATTTATTCATTGCATTATATGTTTACAAAAGATCTTAAAAGTAAGTATATGCTCCAATATAAACCCTGTTAGGGCACAGCAATCTTATTGACACTTATACGAGTATAATAACAATAACTACTCTATTACATAATGTTAACATGTCTTTCAATTATAATACCACTTTTATCTACATTATTATTTTATATTTATATGTCAAACTACCTTAACCTATTTCAATTCAAAAAATTCTTTAAGGTTATAGAAACTATGCTTAATTAAGAAGTATTTTAAGACTTTACAAAACATTGTGAATTTTTCTAGTTTTCTAATACTAAGAGGAATTCCATTATATATGTTCACGGCTCTGACAATTAGCATTTTGCTAAATTTATTAATTAATTTATTTCTATTTCTCAGATTAGACGTGCTGCAGTTATCTCTAGTTTGTTCCAGTATGATTTTGTTATTTCTTACAAATTTACAAATTTCATAGATGTACATTGAAGTTAGTGTTAATATTTTTAGTTGCGTAAAGTGACATCTGCAACTCTCCGTTTGTTTTATGTTCACTAAAATTCGAATGCACTTTTTCTGAAGTATAAACAGGTTACTGACATGTGTGCTGTTTCCCCACAGAATAATGCCATAATTCAACCAGGCATACCCGTAAGCATAATACGCACAGATTGCCGTTTTTAAATTCGTACATTTCTTCAATTGATATAGTGCGTAGGTAAATTGTGACAGTCTTCCCGAGATTTTTGCAACATGCTTTTTCCAGTTTAATTCAGAGTCTACCTCAATCCCCAGTAGTGAACAGGAATCGACTGTCACTAACTTCTCATTTTCGTAAGAAAGTTCAGTGTTGATCGGATAGTCTATATTATAAAATCCACATATTGCAAGTGATTTAATTTTTACAAGATTTAATTTTGTCCCTTGGAAAAAATACGAATTTCGCTTACCAATACAAAATGACATTGTATCATTCTAATCAAGCTAGAAAAAATCCTATATAGTACCGGGTCCGATACCCCGCTGTGACACTTGCAAGTTCCTTGGATAGACGCTAGACTGAAGAACACTTACACAACTCGTGTGGAAGGTTGGGCAATGGGCAGTGCTGTATTTGCACTGCGCAGTCTAAAGCCAATTTTCTCCAGTGATGCACTACTTCAGATCTATTATGCATACCTGCTTTTTTTCACAAATATCGTAAGGTATTATTTTGTACGGAAGCTCAACGAACTCTGATAGAGTATTCAAACTACAAAAACGAGCCCTACTTATATTGGCAGGGGTAAATCCGGCAGGCACCCGTGTAGAGAACTCTTCAAACACTACAAGATGATGACTCACTATTCACTATACTTATTTGTTGTAATTATATTCAAGCGTCGAAACATTCACTTATTTAAGCGAGCGAAATTATGCCTAGCAGAATCACGTGGAAATAGTAGCCTGTGTCGCGGCGACTCACGCTGCTCGACAAGAGCCCGCGCGTAATTGGCCCGTCGCGCGTCGATTAGCGCCTAGGTAATACCTGCCACAATTAAAAATGAGACCTCAAACAACATAATTTGAACGCCGACTAAAATAACTTTTTATATCGAAATTGCTGTTTTCCGTAAAGGAATACAGCGAACGAACATTACAAAATGTAATTTTATTTAATGATATCGATGTATGTTTTAGGTTTAAAATGACATTCGTGTCGTATGAGTCGTATCCTATATTATTTTTGGGTTTGTGATTTGTGACAGTTTATATCTAGGATCAGGATGCCCTAGCTATTATTATAAAGGGTCTAGCCGCAACCCTATAGTGAAACTGCCCCTGGCTGAAATGTATACCTTTCTTAGAAGCGTTAATTGGTCTTATTATAAGATATCATTTTACAATATTTCAAGCCTGGAATCCCCTTGGTTTGGATAAAAAAAAAAACTTTTTTAATTTTTCTAAGCTAAACTAATGGTTAGATTTCTTTGAAATTCGGATTAAACATGGCACTAATAGCAATACATTTTCAAAAAAAATCAAGGTTTTAACTTATTTACAAAGGCCTAAAAAAAAGTTTTTTTGTTTTAATTTTTTTTTTATTTACAAGAGGGCGACAACCTCAATTTTTAGGTATTTAATGCACAATATAATATTGTATGAAATATATTTTTTTCATAAAAATCTATTTGTGGGAACAAGGTAATTCCAGGCTTGAAATATTGTAAAATGATATCTTATAATAAGACCAATTAACGCTTCTAAGAAAGGTAAACATTTCAGCCAGGGGCAGTTTCACTATAGGATTGCGGCTAGACCCTTCACATTTAAACACAAGTTTTACCCGTGACATCGTACCATTTGAATAATATTTAAATTGTTCTTAGTAATTTATTTTTCCTTTTTCATTGTACTTATTTTGATTGATTTTTATTTATTTTGATTGTTTTTTTGTGAATCAATGTTATTTTAATGACATAAAATAAGAGTTTTGCTTCGAGTTCTTAATGTTTTGTGAAATAAAAGTGTTACAACCCATTATATTTGTTCTCTGTATATATTATTGTTTAAAAATTTGATCGTGGTAAGTTTCACGTTATTGACATGAAACAAAAATATTTCTTTAAAAGGTACCTTTTAACGAAACAAATTATTTTATTAAATATATAATAAGTATATATCATTACTCTGAGCTAGTCAGATTACGCAGCTTTATAGGTATATAAAAGGAAAGCGGCTATATAAAGCATCAGTATCATATCAAGCTTGTGTTCAAAATATTGCTTGATTTAATTTGAAAAAGTAAAATAGTATTAGCTATCATCAAGGCCTTGGCTAGATATTAATTACTGTTGACAGCACTGCAACAGTTGTTGGTGACAGTTTCTGACGAAGGGATTAATTTGCTGGAACACACTGTCCTTTAATATAATATGAGCTTATTCCGTGTAAGATAACTATTAAAGTACCTACCTATTTATCTGGGATTGGTAATTTCTTATAGTGTGGAGTTGACACAAAGTGCAAAGAAACGAAAGTGTCCTTTTTTGGGAGATGTCCGAGAGTCGTCTGGTAATGAGAAGTTAGGCTCCTCATAGAATTATTAATTCTCATGCATAGCTGTCCACAGAATCCTCAAGTTACCTCCAGCAACACCTCTCAAAAGTAGTTGATTTTGTTATAATAAAATAATATGTTTCACAAAGTTCAGCCACTGCGATTTTTATGTGTCTCGGGGGTTAGTACAGAATCTCTCCCTCACCCAATCTATAACAAAATCAAAACTGAAAGCAAGCCGCCACTCAGGTGATTTACTAAGTCCTCTGCTTAATTGATTAAGGTATCTATTAGTTAATTGGCGAGTGTTAGGAGTGGCGACCGGCGTGATTGATTGTATTTGACCAATTTAACGGACCCTTGCTTGTTTTAGGACCATGACATACACTCGGGTGAGAGTGAATTAGTTAGGTATACAAAGTTGTATCGAAATGTGTGAACTGGGTGCAATCAAAAGTTAAAAGATGTTACTTTGAATTTAGTCAACTCTTAGAATTTTCTTCGGCCCTTCACAGCGCTGTGATGGCGTGGCTGAAATAGACATGTGTTTATTACATAATAACCATAATAACGCTTTTGTACTCGCTCCCTTCAGAATCTTATTGAATTGTTTTAATATTAATCCCGTTCATGCCGTCATACTCATACATAAAGCGTATGAAGAAACTTAAACAAATTACTCCGTTGGCTCAGAGACCCAAAATGAACAAATTGCTCTCGTGCTGTTTTTTAACACCTGCTTTGTTGTCATGTTTTTATCGCAAATATTTATCATAATAATAAAATTAGAAATAACACAATGGTTGAATTTTCGAAGCGAAGTTTAATCTATGTCCACCCAGAACGTCAATGCAATACAGGATTTTAGTTTTTTTAGGAGTGTTAATTAAAAAAAATGTTGCGTTCGCATAAATACTATTATGCTTTAAAATGGCGATAAATTGTTGACTCAAACAAAGTAATTCCTGCTTTCGTCTCTATATTATGTACCAATAAAAATACACCATTATGTCCATAAACACAATAAAGCGGGTAATAAGACGGAGTAACTTGACAAACATGTGTGAGTATAAAAGACAAACAATAGAGAAGGCACAATGATGTTGCGAGTAGGAGGCTTATGCAGACATGCCTTACTGGGTAATGCATGGCTTATTGTCGAGCACCAATGTGTGTTTCAATAATGAAAAATAAGTAAAATCGAAATCTATTGGATCTTTTATTAATAAACTAAACATAACTTAAATAAGAATCAGATGAGTATTGGTCGCACGATTACATTCACAAACACCTAATGTCAGTAGATCGATCACGTAACGCATTGTACGAACGTAGGGTAGGTCTAAATGTCACTTTTTATATGGAAAATTGACAGTTAAATTGTACCGACGCACGTTCGGAACGTTACGTGTTTACCCCTCAGATCTACTCTTAAGTTATACAATATATGTATACGTATAGCCGAAATCTCTTACTCGTATTCATGTAACTGAAAAAACTTGTTCGGCCGAGAAGGAGATGGCGGGACGACCTGGCCCCGTAGCATGGATGGCCTTTATCACGCGATAAGTGACAAAATAGAGCATCCGTCCCTGGCTGACACCGTTCGATAGAACGAGACGACGCTCTTATCTTGTCACTTATCGCGTGATAAAGGCCATCCATGCTACGGGGCCTGGACGTATTTTGCAACGATTGGCCAGAGATTTCTCAGAATCGGGACGAGTGGAAATCAAGAGGGGAGGTCTTTGCCCAGCAGTGCTACACTGATATGCTTCTTAAAAAAAAATATGTATTTGATTGGTCACATGCGTAGACATCCGCCGACCTTTTAGGAGATGTTAATTAAAAACTTCATACTGTTACAGTAATTTAATTTGTTCCATCGCGTCGTTTAGTTTTCTCAAGAAGATTTGATAGCCAAATGCTTGTTAAGTTAATAATTGCCAGACTTGTAGTTTTAAACGGGCACGACAGGTTAGTGTGCTTTAACTTTGGAATTTTGAAAAAGACAGAGTTAAAATAGAACCTCATGTGCAAGATATGTTTCGTGTATTATTAATAATACTACGTATTTACTATCCAAGTTATTTGTACGACATCTCCGCAGAAACGATCTGTCTTGTTATTTCCAGAAAAAAGCGAAGCACTTCAAGGAAAAGTTATGAACTGTTTGTATTTTTATGATTTTATCTTTTACAGGATTATCAGAAATGTGATGAATTACGAATGATTTAGGTGCAAACAAAACGGGTAGGTGCAGTATGCCAATAAAGTGGTAGACTACTTTCTTTCATAGGTTACCTACTAAGTTTATTTTCCCTTGATTTCTTTATCTAATTGATTTTTGAACAACTCTAATAGTACCCAATTTTTCTGTATAAATAATCATCCTCCTGGCCCCGTAGCATGGATGGCGTTATCACGCGATAAGTGATAGGATAAGCGCGTCGTCTCGTTCTATCGTACGGTGTCAGCCAGGGACGGATGCTCTATCCTGTCACTTGTCACGTGATAAGGCCATCCATGCTACGGGGCCTGGCGTTATTCCCGGTTGTGCCCTAAAGGAGCCCGGGGTCCGCTTTGACATTTAATTAATTTATCTGTATATAAACAGGAGATTTAAATTTTTGCCTTTAAAAGACTGTACAGAGACAAAATTGCTAAGACTATCATTTTTATACATACCAAAACTCGAAGGCGGATAGGTAGATAAAAGGCCCTGGTGCAAAAAAACTGGGAGCCTAAAAAAACCGTTTAGATTTCATCAAGTCAATACATAATGTCTAGTTATATATTAATAGGTTTACTAATATTTGACTTAAAAATTATGCTCAAATATTTCGAAAATTATTAATCAATTTTACCTAATTTTTATTTGCCATACCTATTTTATTCTGAAACCGTATAGGTATATTTCACGATTCTAATTTCAATCGTTATATACGAGTATCAATCAATCATAGTTGATTTAAAGTTCAATCCGTTTTTACGCGGGTCGCATCAGTAGGATTGCGTAAATAGTGACTCACACCTGTTGTTGAGTAAAATAAATTATTCCACTAAAAACTAAAATAGTTGTTTCGGGAAAATCCTGGATACAATCACTAGGATCACGTAGTAGTACTGCTCTTTTACACTAAAAACAAAATTCTCTACTTTTATCGCAAAAATACGGATTCAGCTATTCTATGCCAACATTATACACTGACAACAATATAACAATCTCAATAATAGGTACTCGTTCCCTAGCCTTAATTTTCGCACAAGTATCATTGACTTCGGTTAAATCTAGGCATCATGGGGCTTTGTTTTTGACTGCTGTTAGCGATATAAGGTGGTAAAAAATATTAAGAGACTGGAGGGAAAAAGATTGGATTGGAAGGAGAAAGATTATCAGAATATTTACTTTGGAACTGTTCACCGTTGAACGAAGTTGACATTATTATTTAAGTATATCTCTAGTAAAAATGTTGGTGTTAGAAAATTTAATAGGGATGTGATCAGCCCGGCGCGCGCCCCTCCGCGAACATCGCGCTCGCGCTGCACCAGCGCGGCAGCCGAAACAAGGTGCGCCCTCGCGTCGTTGTTATTGCACGCGCATTAAATCTATCATGTCTCCGGTAAAACGTACTACATTACACTACTAGTTCAATTTGAAGTTTGCTGGTCAGGGTCCGAGGGCCCCCTGACCTTGGGTGCCCTGGTTCATGGCACCGCCTGGCCCTCCAGTAGCTACGCCACTACCAACACTAGTTGCCGCCAATTTATGGTGACATAATTATATACCAGAAATTAAGCCTCATTATTGTCAATAACTTATTTATATATAAAAAAAGTCCTTTATTTCTCGATCACATGCAATAAAAAGATGTATGAACTAAACAAAATATAAATTATTATTACTTAAATTAATCTAGAATGTATCGTTTTGTGCAGTATTTATGCGATAAAAAAAAATTGTTGTATGTTGTGAAGGTCTCCTCCAAGCTTATCCATAGCTCTCTGTCGGCGGCTATTTCCCATTTCGCCCCGGCGACAGCCCTCAAGTCGTCCGCCCAGGGCTTGCGCGGCCTGCCTCTGGTACGTTTCCCTGCGGGCCCGGGCCACACGGTTACCTCGCTTGCCCATCGACTGTTGTCTAGTCTAGCAAGATTGCCATCTTTTTAGGGTCCCGTAGGCAAATGGCAAAAAACGGAACCCTTATAGATTCGTCATGTCTGTGTCTGTCTGTCTGTCTGTCCGTCTATATGTCACAGCCACTTTTTTCCGAAACTATAATAACTATACTGTTGAAAATTGGTAAGTAGATGTATTCTGTGAACCGCATTAAGATTCTCATACAAAAATAGAAAAAAAAACAATAACTTTTGGGGGTTCCCCATACTTAGAACTGAAACTCAAAAAAAAAAATTATTTCATCAAACCCATACGTGTGGGGTATCTATGGATAGGTCTTCAAAAATGATATTGAGGTTTCAAATATCATTTTTTTCTAAACTAAATAGTTTGCGCGAGAGACATTTCCAAAGTGGTAAAATGTGTGTCCTCCCCCTGTAACTCCTAAAATAAGAGAATGATAAAACTAAAAAAGAATATGATGTACTTAGTCGGGTCATAAGTTCTGTCACAAGGTTTTTGATAGATAAAACTCAGCAACAAACTTTTTCATATTCGTATTATACATGATTGAAAAGCTTATTTTACACGAATCAAATTGCAATACAATACATCTTGAACATTTATCGCAATATGACAAAAAAAACCTTGAACTTGAGACAATCGTGAACCCAAAACACGCCGCATCTAACAGAAGTACCACTTACACAAATTTAATAAAAAAACAGTGTTCCAGATGACCAACAAGGTTTTTTTTTATTTATTCTGAAACCTCGATTTTAGACCATGCTTAGCAACTAGCATTTGGTTTTCTGTTAGCTTTCAATTCCAACTGCTCCCATCGAGAACTTTACATACTTTTTACGTTTTCAGAAAAACGCGTAAATTTGATCTTGTGGGCAACAAGTACACTACGTAAAATGTGAATATGAAAATTAGTTTTACCCAAACTTACTTATCTTATGCTTCAAAATGGAGGAGGAAGGGTTCAGGGAGGGGTTCTGACTAAAATCTCACGTAAGTTTATAAGGTTTTAAGAATCATGAAAAAAATATACAGTGAATCACGTCCGTGTTTTTGATTGGCTAAAAAAGTGCAAAATCTCTGAAGAAACTAGCATTTGTGTAATATGGCTTTAAGCATTTAAAACCAATAATCGTTCTAATTTATCAGTATTTAATGAGCTATCAAACCATATTTAGCATTAAACAAAAACATTCTTGGTATTATCTACTATGAGGCAAAACATTTGTGACAGAACTTAAGGACCGACTAAGTTCATTACCATGCAAACTTCTACAAAAAATTGGTTTGAACGAGATCTAGCAAGAAGTTTTTTTTTTAATTCGTCATAAATCGTACACCGTAATTTATTTTACGGAACCCTTCATGTGCGAGTCCGACTCGCACTTAGCCGCTTTTTTACATGCGATCCACAAAAACAAAATACGACATGTCGAAGCGTAAAACGATACAAGATGTATCTATACTTTTTTTTCTACACTATGAAATGCAACTTACTATGCGTGAAAACCTAAAGTTACTGCAGGGCCGATGAGAAACGTAATAAAAACGAACAAAAATTCGTACGCCTGTTCACAATAATGGTTTACGACTAGTTACCGACAAAGTTCACAAAACGATAACCTCTTTCATATAATACGGTTATTTATTTTTATTTATCGTATGGCGGTTACACACTGGTACATAAATATATGTATTCGTATTGATGTCGCTGATAGAGTTCCAGTGTGCGCTGCGAGGTTCAGAAGGAACAGTGCAGCTGCCGAGTTTGTTGTTCTTTTAGCACCACCACGGTTGAAAATTAAATACAGTTTCATGAAGCTTCCCTCAATTCCATGCGAATTTATCGCGAGCTAAATACGTATTTTAAAAGAAAAAATTAATCCGACATTGTAACGTCTTAAGGTGGTCGCTTATCGGTCTGTGCGCAATCGGTGCTTAACTCCAAGTTGCGATTTCCTCGCATTTATCTTACTAATGGCCGTTCTTACCGACGATAGCCGATAAACTTTATTTTGGTTGACTTTAGCTTTAATTGACATTGACAATATTGACATGCTACGTAACCTTTAACAGTGTGCAAAAGCAGCAAGTGGTAAACCATTGAGGTATCTATTGTTTCATTGACAAAATATCGTCAATTTAAAATGAGAATAAATTTAATGTAAACTGACTAGTAGAATTTCTTTGAAAATGTATTTTATTGGTCTATTTTCTTAAATTAAAACATAAATGAATTCAAAGCTTCGTTCAACGTCTGCAGTGAAAGAGAAATAACTTCAATTCTATAAGAATACCACAGCAGTGTTAGACAGGCGAGGGCTTTCAATTAACTATATACACAATACAGTTTCTAAGGTCACGTCTTGGACAAAGCCGTCGGTAAACACAAAACTATCGTTTTTATTTACCTACTATGTAACATACTTGGGCCGCAGTCCTGGTGATGTTTTACACAAAAGGAACTTCAAACAACGTTGTTTTTCTTTTTTATCAAATGACAACAGTAATATTTTATAAAATTACCATATTACAGGTAATAAAAAAAAACTATCATTTGTTTTGGATAGGTACTTACGAAATATTTTAATCCACGCATTATTCGTGACATGTTTTGAACCGTACGGATGTTCTTGTTGTATATGTTTAACCGTTGTTATTTGCATAATTTTAATCAAGACTCAAAAAAGCTTGAATGCAATTACCATTTTACAAAACACTGAGTCAATAAACTCTTTCTCGTTGCTCCTTGTTCGCCCTCTTTAAAACCCGTCATTATCACAGACTGATGGAAATACGTGAACGTTTCAATTACTTAGACAATTCCGAAGCAATGCAAGTCCGATGTCACGGACCGAATAAGTTGAAGCTCTGTAGGTACGTACCCTATGTATTTAGTTGAAATTCATAAATATAACTTTTCTCAAAAATGATATGAACTTCTGACATACTTAAGAAGTGGTATCGCAAAAAAACTGAAGACACATTGAGAACATCCTTTTACGTCATACCTGGCCATAAAGTAGGAATTACCGCACGCTATGCGTGCGGAAAACCCCACTTCCTGGCCAGATAGAGACGTAAAATGTTGTACTCACCACGGGTGGTAATAAAGAAAGCCTCAGAGCGCATATTTATCGCCCTTGCCTTCGGCTCGGGCGTCAAATACCTGCGATCTGAGACATTCTTTGTTTAACCGCCCTAGGTAAGTAATGTACTGTAGAACCAAGGTAACAGATATAGTCCTCCGAATTGCTAAACTTAAGTGGCAGTGGGCGGGGCACATTGCACGTAGAACTGATGGCCGTTGGGGCAGAAAGGTTCTCGAGTGGCGACCACGTACCGGAAGGCGCGGCGTAGGTAGGCCCCCCGCAAGGTGGACTGATGACCTGGTAAAGGTCGTGGGAGTCCGCTGGATGCGGGTGGCGCAGGACCGGCCATTGTGGCACTCTTTGGGAGAGGCCTATGTCCAGCAGTGGACGTCTTTCGGCTGATATGATGAATTGATGAACTTCCACGTTAAATTAACACGGAAAAAAATTTGTTTCGTTAAGAAGTGTAATCCTTCTATGAGTTGGTATGGTACGACCTAAATTTCAAGTTTTAAAAGGAAAGGAACTCAAGAAAAACATGATTAACCCGAAAATGCACAGTCATTTTGTTTACATAAATACGGTTTCTATCATAAATGAATACAAAAATATGACTTGTTTTTAACGCATCATCATCATCATCATCATATCAGCGGAAAGACGTCCACTGCTGGACATATTAGACCTCCCCCAAAGAGTGCCTAAGTGACCGGTCCTGCGCCACCCGCATCCAGCGGACTCACTGTTAACGCATGCTCCACCTGAAATAGTACCCGAAAATACATGTTTTTCACACTCGGCAAAAATAGCAATCGATATTCTAACAGACGCGTAAGTTTCCACGGTTCTTTATGCTGCAATACTACAATCACGAACAATCATACGCTTTGTAGAACCTGAATTTGATTCCGATTTTCTACAGCTGCAATCTCCTGTTACTACGAAACAAAAACAAAACGAAATGGTTTTGCTTCGGAGTAAAGTATTTTTATTTTAATGTTTTTTTAACGGCCTCCGTAGCCCAGTGGGTAGTGACTCTGCCTACGAAGCTGGAGGTCCCGGGTTCGAATCCCGGTCAGGGCATTTATTTGTGTGTTTATCACGAATATTTGTTCCTGAGTTATGGATGTTATATATGTATATAAGTATCTATATGTATTTATCTATTATATATATCATCGCCTAGTACCCACAACACAAGCCTTACTGAGCTTACCGTGGGCCTAGGTTGATTTGTGTAAGATTGTCCCATAATATTTATTTATTTATTTATTATTAATGTTTAACGTTTCTATACACTTTCAAGATGTCTTTAATTTAACACTCCACGACTGAGAAATGAATTAGAAAAAGTTCCTGGGAAAATAATGCGTCTTGATTAGATTAGGTAAAAAAGATAAGATAAATTGAGAACATAATAACAATTACTATTGTTCTTATAATGCTTTGTGCCCTTTTGAGTACCTAATCTTTATTAACCATATTTTACTGTGCTTTTTTTACTCGTGAATAGTCGATTAAATAAACTCAGTGAATGTAAAATAATTTGTTGTTATTAAACCTAGATAATACCTTTGCTGGTTGTATAAACTACAACAAACACCGTAATCAGAAGGTGCAATCGCTAATATCCGACATCTACCTCAATAGCACCATATTAGATTCAGCTATGTTCGTGAAATATGTCTGCGCTGCTACGTGAGCCACACTTAAAACTGCATTGATAGCGGGTTGGTTGCAAGTTTAACATTGCAGCGTGTGTTTTAAAGACAGTGATTGTTTATAAATTTAAAAGCGAAAAATTCTTAAAAATTTTAATAAAACATTCAGCTTTATGAACATTTGCCGGCGAAAGTATATAGAATATTCTGTCACTTTCACACTTTATGCTCATCAGAAAAGGAAAGATATAGTGAACGCAAAATATACGAAACTAAAACAAAACGAGATGGTTTTGGGGCAATATGTATATATTTCTTCAATACCCTATGCTCGGTAATATGAGCCTTACTGTTCCAAAAAAGTTACGTGAAGATCATCATTACTAGCTAACGCAAATTTTAAAATTTCAATTGTACGTTTAGTTGAGTCAGTTCCTTTTAGAAAAAAGAAAGAAAGAAACAAACATTTATTCTAGACACACAACACACAGGCAGCGATTGTCACGAAACGGTTCTATCTCAACATACTTTTACTACAGGCTGCACTGGTTATTTGTTATTCTTTCAATTGATTGGTGTTGTGGTTTAGGCCACGATTATAAAAGCGTTTAGCACCGAAGAATATCCTGGCAATTCTGATACAAATGTAATCATCAAATAACCATAGAATTTATGCTATATAGCAAAATACGCGACTATTACTATTTTGAGGTAAAGTAATTGTTTGAATCAGTTTATTTTTCTAGTTGCTCCGGTTTTTTTGTTAGATGCAACGTCCTTAATAAATTTTCCAGTAGGAAATCCTTCAAATTTGACAGAGAAACAACTTTATACCCGTAATGGGGAATGGATGAAAATTCTAGAAACGCCTGATTTTTTTTTTGGTGATAGGAATAACCTTCCTTAGCACCAGAAAAAAGTAGCAGACTTTTCAGATGCGTCAATTATTTTTAAAAATATAAACAGTTTCCTCACTTACGTTTTGTGGTTAGGACGGCGAATGAGACAATTTCCTTGATCCGTCTCATATTACATAAAAATATCATAAAAATCCGTGGTAAACTGACACTGGCAATGATATTGACAGCTCTGCTGCAGCAGCTATATTGGTCATTGCCAGGGTCAGATATTTAAAATATTCGCCGTCCTAACCACAAAACATAAGTGAGGAAACTGTTTATATTTTTCAAAAATAATTGACGCAGCTGACATCCATCCAAGCAATGAGAGCAAACGCGTGTATTTAATTCAATTAATCAGATGAGTGTTTCAACCACCTATGGACCTATAGAAGTCCCTAATAAATAACATCTCCCCTCGGTCATTCTTCCACGGCACCCTCTGCAAATTGTATCCAAGATATATTATTTTCTCTCAATGCAGTCTCCCTTCAAGGATATGATTTTTCTTTTTGCGTGTCTAATCAAATGTGGCACGTAGCACGTGGCAGGGCAACCGTTACATTAGGGAATTAGGGCTCGGCCACATGTCCATGGCACGGCGTCGTCAGTGTTGGCACCGTAAAACAGCGTGGCGCGGCGCCGCAGAAACTCAAGTTGCGGCGCCGCAGAAATCCACAACGCGGCGTTGTGTATTTTCCCGGCGCGGCGCGCACCGTAGAATCTCACGGTGCGGCGCCGTAGAAATTCAGTCCACGGCGTCGTGTAAAGTCTCGATGCAACGCGGTGCCGTAGCGAGACGCACGACGCCGCGCCGCGAATTTCTGCGGTGTCGTGCCGTGGATTTCTACGGCGCTGCACAGTGGGTTTTTACTGCGTGCGCTGCGGTACCGTGGACATGTGGTCGAGCCCTTAGGGTCTTATCCAAATATATATTTTATTATTACAAATTTCGCTGTAATTATTACGTTAAGTTGAATGTTTATCTAAAAACCGGCCAAGTGCGAGTCTGGGTCGCGCACCGAGGGTTCATAAACAGTCATACAAAAGTAATAAAATTACAAGCATGTAAACAATCAATTTAGTAATAAGGTTATAACTTAATAGATTTTTTACACGCATTTAGTAAGTTAAAATTTACTTAATTAAATTACTTAACAACTTCATACGTGTAAATCGAGCATTTGTGTACATTTCCAGCGACGCCTATTTTCAAAGCTACTCAGAAGGCAAAAACCAAGCTGGCATCCAAAAAGCTTGCATGGTTAGTAAAACGAAGCGGTGCTTCAACACGGGACAGAGACTTTTATTATACGTATAAGCCGTACGCCCGTCCCCAAATGGAGGATGGCGGTCATCTTTGGGCAGAAGCTGATTATTGAGCCTTTTGACTCTCCAATAAAATTGATATTTTAAACATCTCTGTGCTCGTGGCTTGCACCACAAGCAACGGCGGATTCCAGTCACATCCATGTTCGATACAGAAAATTGAGTTGCACACTCAAACTTACCGTCGGATGAAATATTTTCGTCAAGCTCCGGTCGGTCGTAACCTTAGGGCGAGCGTTACAAATTACACCGCACTAAAGAATTCCTGATGCAATATAATCGACAAAAAATATTATAAGGTCACGCTCATGAACAAGGCTAAAGTAGGTTCAGTGAGATTGCCCGTAAAGTTTATAGGGCAATTGGCACGCTTAAGAAATTTATACAAGAATGATCAAAGAAAAAAACTCTTTTGTTTGTTTAAGATATAATCTGCTTCACGAATTCGTGTTTTGGTTTTTATATTTTCACTTTCATTGGGTATAAGTGCCTACATATTTATGCTGAATAATAAATCTCAACGATAAGATATTTAACGAAATTCGCATTGCACAGTTTTAATACTAATTAACATAGTGTATCTAACAAAATGACAAAGATAAATTTTTACAGTAGGTATCCTTTGTATATTTTTAATCAAAAAAACAATGCTTTCATTTGAGTTTAATGCAGTCAGTATTCAACTCAAATTAAAGCATCGTTTTTTTTTTCTATCACTTGTTTGTAATTTATCAAATATTCTGACATAATTCGAGTTGAACATTATCTATTTAAGAATTCGTGAGGCCTCTTATGAGAGAGACATGCAATGCAATTTATTTATTTTCCTCGCGCAGATTTTGTAGTTCCTTTATAGTGGTTTATTTTTTTATTTTCATACTTTAAACTTCTTAGGTAATATGACCGCGGCAGATACGTTTAAGTTAATAAGACAGGTTCATAATTTTACGAAAAATGGTATTGATGTAGGTACCTATTATATCAATGGAAATAGTATGAGATGAAATAACAATGTAGCTGCATAAACTCACAATAATAATAGGATCTCAGTGTGAATCACGAGTTGGATGTTGAATACAATAATAATAAACACTAATAATACCTTCATTAAAATGTCTCATCAGTCATCATAGTAATACCTACCTATTTTGAGTCTCTACATTTCCTTCATTTTCAAACGAGTAGCAGTTTCTAATTAAAAAATCTCCGAAAGTACAGTTATTTCGGTATAGCCACAATAGTTACTTTTTCGTACTAGTCAGACATACCCAAAAACACTACATTCAACTCTATTGGCCTGGGTACCTAAAAGGCGACATCGCCCCTACTCGTATGTAAATATTAATCATTGATGACCGCTCTCTTCAGCCAGGGTGTAGGATCAAAACTCATAAACCACTTAACCAATTGCGATGCGGTTCTCACTCAAGTGTGGCGTAATTCTTGAGAATAGTTTTGATAGTTATATTGTGTCTTTATTTTAAATCCAAATGTTGAAATACTCGCTTAGTACGGGCCTTGTCACTTGAGTATGAACCACCAACTAGAAGCAGTTACAAATTCAAAAATCACCGAAAGTACAGTGATTTCGATATAAGCACATCAGTTATTTTTTTGTATTATTGTGACATATCCAAAATCACAATATTCAAAGCCATTGACCAGAGTTCCAAAAAAAACACATCGCTGCCTTACATACGAGTGTATGTAAATATTCGTCAACTGGCGATCGGTCGCGTCTGCCAGATTGTAGGATCAAAATTCTTAAACTACTACACCGATTGCAATGCGGTTTTCATTTAAGTGTAGCGTGGTTCATGACAAAAGTTTTGTCATATAGATTGTCTTTTTATTTTTAATTAGTTTTTTTGAAATACTCGCTTAACAAGGGTCTTGTCGCTGGTTCATGATGAATCAAATCGCAGCTGTTTCAAATCCAAAAATCTCCGAAAGTACAGTGATTTCGATATAGCCCCCATTGTAATTTTTTTTCATTTTGTTGAGACATATCTAAAAACATTACATTTAACTCTATTGGCCAGGGTACCAAAAAAACGACATCGCCCCTACTCGTAAATATACGTAGTCACTGACGACCGCTCTTCAACTAGTTAGTGGATCTAAACACTGAAACTACTGAACCGATTTTGGTGCGGTTTTCACTCAAGTGTAGCGTGGTTATTACGAATAGTTTTAGTATAGAAATTGCGTCTTTATTTTAAGTCGATATATTTAATTGCCGGCTTAGCACGTGGCGGCTCGCTGGTTCAGTAATGAACAAACTCATACAAGTTTCGAACTCAAATATCTCCGAAAGTACAGCGATCCGGGTCTGACTCTCATATAAACTTTGTTTTGTCTTGGAAATACCTATCTAATGACACCGCCCTCATCTCTATTGGTCCGGGTACCAAAATGCCCATTGTCCTTTGTAATACACTGAGTGAAGCCGTACTCCGGAACATATTTTCAATAGGTATATATGTTTATATTCATGTAGACGTTTCAACGTTAGGGATTCCAGGCATCGTCGTCCGTGCTGGAATTGAGTCTCCTAGCCCAAGGCTACAGCGAATAAAGATGACGTAAGTGAAAATTCTGGCCGGTTGTGTAGGATCTTTAGAGTCGAGTGACATTTTTATATAGGATAATCCATGAATATAAATGGAGAAGTTGGCTGTCGGGGATACTCGGTGCTGTGATGTAGTGAAAATTGCAAATGAAGAATCGGAGGTCAAACCTATGATTTAACACCGGACAAGCGCGTATTGGACTACGCATAATGAAAGGTTCTGTACCTTCTAAATAACTACACATTAAAAATCTTATAGGTACCGTTAGTTAAAAAGGTTTCATCTTCATTGGAAACTCACGGCGCTAACTCAAAAACTTTTGGACCGATTTTGGTCAAAATTATTTTCGTAATAAAAAAAAAGCACTATGTCCATGATTTTTTTATATTTTTCAACTACTCGGTTTGCAAGTTTTTATGACTTTTGTAACGTTGCACGTACATGCCTTATTTACATACTTAATTATTTATATTATTTACAGATCAATTGCAATATTTACACTAAATTATTAATTTTTAAATAACCTTTTAACCAATTTTTACAGAATTATTACATTTTTAATTATACACCTAATGAATTATTAAACCTATTCAATCAAGTTATTTATTTATACACCAATTAATCAAATTTTATTTAATAATTATATTAATCTATTTTATGACAGTAAAATAAGATTAATACATATTTACACGATATCAAGAATGAATCGACCAATAAAATAATATTATGTCAACATTAACGCGTTCGCACTATTCCGCACGATTGTACCTACTCGCTCCCGCGATGCGCGCCCCATCGTTACGTCATGGAATTTTCTAGATGTGGCTTGCGCCCGCGCGGCCGTCAGTCCGCGATACACCGCCTTCGAGAACAGTCCCGCGCCGAATTGCACACAAATAATAAACGTGTCGTCTCGCAATTTGTGCGCGCGTTGAAGTATTTCACGTTATGTTTTATTCGGTGGTCGCGGACACCTTTTGAGGCGACATTTCTTCGCCTAGCACCAATGTAAATTGGTGAATAACCGCACCCACGTAATTGGTAAGTTCAGTGCAAAGTGTTGAACGTTATTTTAATTAGTTAATAGGTATTATCAGTAGCTTAACTTTATTAGTAAAGTAGCTCACTTGTTATGCTTCCCATTTCACTACACATTGCATTTGTTGCTAAGCGCATTATTAGTGGCTAAATGACTCTGCGTTTCTTTGTTCATATACCTAGTAATTTGTACCTACCTACTTCCTTAGAATGTTAACTACTTACTTTCCGTACTTTTGCATTAGGCTTATTGTAACTCCGCTCTGCTTTTTGAACACAAACATGCTTTCGCTTACGGTGCACCGGCTTATTCCCATGGTCCCATCTGAAGACAGGGTGTTCACAAAGCAGACCGAGCACGAACAAATTTTTAACCCTGTGCATAATCCACAGGGTGCGTCGTTTTAATATAAAAGCAATACTGGAAGACAGCACACAACCACCATCTTGGCGGTCTGGGCTCGAACCGCTCGACGTTCGCCCGCCGCCGTTCCTGCTCCTCATCACAGCTGGCCGAGCGTGACCCCTGCTTCGGACCGCCGCGACCAGCCAGGAGAGTACCGGACTTCGGGGTTAACCTAGATAGGGCATAGACCACCCACGACCCTTCTTTTGAATTTACGGGGACTTGTTGTCCCCAATAAATGTTTTTATGTTGACTTGGGGCTTATTTACCACCTCACCCCCTTAAAAAACGTCACACTTTTGGAGCGATTATCTACGAATATATTCACTTCATGAAAAATTGCTGGGTAACATTGCAGTGACATATATTTTTTTACTTTCAGTTATATGTATAGAGGGCCACTAAAGACCGATTGAGCTAAAATTTTTGGCAAAGTTGTGTTTGGATGACAATTCAATATTATGGTACCATCGATCTGATCTGATGATGGAGACAGAAGGTGGCCATGGGAATTCAGTACCTACTTATCCGACGACGTAACCCCGTTGTGTTGGGGCTTGTTAGAATCGTCTCAATGATTAGTTGATGACGGTATACAGAAAAGTTCAGTCGGAAATGAAATCTTGTACCAAAAATAAAAAACTTGACAGAAACCTATTTATACCTGTCGTTTTGTAAAACCATCGGTTTTGATGAATAAACATAAAAGGATTTATTTTACTCTACTTTTTAATCTTCACAATCTCCTTATTGCACCGGCTCGTAGTATGACAAACGGTACCATCGAACGTAAATGCTGATTATTTCGAAATATATTTTTCTACGAATTTCGAATTTATCTACGTTAGGCTACAGTATCGTGTTCAGAAAAAAAAATGAATTGTCACATCATACACAGGCTTAGGTACACAGTGCATGGATTTGCGCCTGGTTTCACACATTGTTCTAAACCTCTACTCTCTACCTCTAGTTAATAGTGTTAATACACGTATACTTGTAATTGTACAGGTATCTACTTACTACTGTTGTTTAATGATCATTTATTATATGAAACTAAGTTGATGAGGTTTGGATGTGATATAGTCGTTGGCAATGATAAATATTTCTATATCAATTAGTTAACTATATGTTAATGTGAAATTAATAGGATTTAATTCATTCTGCGATAAACATGCCCTAGCTTGTTTGTGAAGATAATCACAATCTAACTTATCATTTTAAAAATAGCGACGAAAAGTTCAATTTCGAAGGTTTATTTAAATCCATGAAAGATAAAACAAACATACAGGTAAAAAAATATCTTACATAACTTTAAACTAAAATGAAACAAAACTGTAAATATTTTCAAATAGAAACTGGTTCCATGTCTTAGCCGCGCGGCAAGGTGCCCAGGCCCCGTAGTAGGGATCACGCAATAAGTGATAGAGCATCCGTCCCTGGCTGACATCGTTAGATAGAATGAGACGACGCTCTTATCCTGTCACTTATCGCGTGATAAACGTACGGGTACGGGGCCAAAGGCTGGCGGCAATGACGCGCTCAACGGCAACGCCGATCCGTTGGGCGAGATATCACAGCCAGACACAGCCCTACTGATATTGTTACCTACTTAAAATTTGTATAATTACTATATTCTATTTTAAATCCGTTAGCATTGAAAGAAAGAAAGAAAGAAAACATTTATTCGTGGACAAAACAATGGGTTTAAAAAACAAAACACAGAACGTAAAAAAAAAAAAACAGGGTCCACGAAAAAATTGCAAAAATGCAACCGTATATTTTGCTACCTAAGTAAGTATATTAAGGCGCTCTTATTAGACGATATTTAGGTATTTGCGGAGGTGAGGCAGACGGAGCGGGAGACGCGCGTCCCGCGCACCCCGCTAACGGCCTTATTCTGTTGGCATCCGTATTCGGCTCGTTTTTGCGGATCATACGATCAAATGTTTGTCTTCTTGAATAATTGTTTTATTTTTCAAATCTTGGTTGATTTGTGTAAGATTGTCCCCAAATATTTATTGATTATTTATTTATTTAAATCAATTTTTTTAGAAAATAAGGAATAATAGGTAGTTACAGTTCTTAAGTACATCGTAGTATGATGACATCAATTATGGACACTTACTTTCCAAAGATATGTTAGTACAGATTTCTTCATCATCAATCCACCTATCGTTTTCCCAGTTCCTAGGTGGGTGCTTCCGTTTTCCAAATACGTAGAACTGATAAAATAATAGTACATCTTCACTTCCTAAGGGTGAACGTCACCAATTATGGATTGAACTAATATATTACAGTTTTTTAAACCGAAATAAAATCGATTACTTCTAGGTAAAGTTATAGCGCCGGTTAACGCCCGCTTAAGAAACCATCAAAAATAATAAACAAATAGCTATGTTCATCTATTTATCTCCTGGCAAATTATATTATTATCATAATTATTATTACCTTTGTTACATAAGTATGACTGACTGATCAAAAACTGGATAATTAGACCACTGTTAGTCAGAAGAGCATTTTATTATACAGGGTGGTTATTTTAAGACCAGCAAGTTCTTCAGTACATGACTATGTCTATAAAAAAATGTAATTTGACCAAACATCATATAAAAAGAACAAATTCAATTTGTCTCTTAAATACCTAAACGTGTTATGTCACTGCGCTCGCGCGGCGCGTGCTGCCTACCATGCTCCCTCGACCAGCGGCCACACCGCGATGGACCTTGATACTCTCAACAAGCCAACAAGATTGGACTTACACTTGTTACTTGGTTGCTCTATACTCCAGGCAAAATACGGTTTCGAAAATCAATATAAATCATTAATTTATAATAGCGTTTTTTTGTACATTTCATTTTTAATCGTTATTCTAAGATGCTTTACATAAGAATCCAACAAATTTTCCAACTGGAAGTAATTATATAAATTTAAATTAAGCTTTAATTTTCTTTTTTGTTTGATTTATATAGAATATTTTAAAGCAAATGTAAATTAACCAAGTAAAAGCCTCCTCGATCTCATGCAATTTTTCTCGGTCTTTAGCCAACTGCATCCAGCTAGGTCCGGCGACCTCAGTTATGTCATTGGTCCAACGTCTTCGTCGTCTACCTTTCCTTCTTTTGCCTTTCGGTCCTGACCAGTTTGTTGCTTCCAGTGCCCATCTTTTCTCCTAATATCTGGCGATATATGGCTTTTACCCGAATGGGGTCCATATAAGAAAGAAAAAATGGCATAATTCTTTTAGATTTAGTAAATATCGTCGGGTGACAAGCAAAACTCACTAAGTAACAAATACCTACTTAAATCAAAGGTCGTAAATCGATATCGACTACGTCCCGAGATACGAGATTTTGAAGAGCAGTGACAGTTTTGGTAGTGACTTTTGCTTGTCACCCGACGATATGTACTAACACAAACAACATGGAATAAATAAAGCTTAAATAAATATATATATAAACTAACTGTTGCCCGCGACTTCGTCCACGTATAACATGTTATCGTTTAAATGTTTGTTTAAGAAATTTAAATGTTTGTTTAATAAATTAAAACATTGAAATTAGTTTTGTACAGTCAGTATCAGATAGTTAGTAGCAGCCTAGGTAACCAAATATATCGCAACACGTCTTTATTACTATAGGAGTAAGGATGTGTTACGATATATTTGGCTACTTTGGCTGCTACTAACTATATGACGCTGACTGTACCTAGTCTTTTAGTAAACAGTCTAAAACCGAAGAAACAAATCTCTCTTTATTTCAAAATGTCTTGCTCTCTATACAAACTTAGAACCCTCTTTGAACTCTCATAGTAAAAAGTCTGAAACCGAAGTTACAAATTTCTTACTTTAAAAATGTATTGCTCTCTATACAAAATTCGAACCCCCTTTTAACCTTCTTAAGTGATGAGTTTAAAAAACGCTGAAATAAGTTTTGTAGTATTTTAGCAAACATTCTAAAACCGAAGTTACAAATCCCTTACTTAAAAAATGTCTTGCTCTCCATACAAACTTTGAACACCCTTACGCCCTTTAGGGGTTGAATTGCAAAAAACGCTAAAATAAGTTTAGTAGTCTAAACAGGCTACGTTCGAAATTACAAATCTCATACTTTATAATTTTATTGCTCTCCATACAAACTTTGAACGCTTTTCAGGGAAAAATTAAAAATAAAACACTAAATTTTTTTATTGTAATAGGTTGGTATTTTTTCTACAAAATATCAAGCCTCTAGCTAAAAAAAGAGTTTCCCATACGAACCTTGCACCGCTTTTTAACCCCTTAAGGAGTGAAATTTTCCAAAACGCTGGTAGTACTTTTTTGTATTTTAATAAGTAGGTATTTAATCTTTCTACAAAGTTTTAAGTTTCTACCTAAAAAAAAGTTTCCCCCATACAAACATTGCACCTCTTTATCCCCCTCTTAGCGGGTGGAATTTTCCAAACCACTGAAAGTAATTAACCTGTATATTTGTATTCTAAAAAATAATCTTTCTACACAATGTCAAGTCTCTAGCTGAAAAAAAAAGTTCCCTCCATACAAATGTTCATCCCCTAGCGGTTGAATTTTTCAAAACGCTGAAAATTCTTTTGTTATATTCTAATAAGTAAGCTTTCTACAAAGTTTTAAGTCTCTAGCTAATAAAAAATGTTTCCTCCATACAAATGTTGCACCCCCTTTTAAGCCCCTTAGGGGCAGAATTTTTCAAAGTGCTGAAAGTACTTTATTTTTATTTTAATAAGTAATCTTTCTACAAAGTATTAAGTCTCTTCAGTCTCTTGATAAAATAATAAAGTTTCCCCCATACAAAATTTGCACCCCTTGTTAACAACCCTTAGGGGCAGAATTTTCCTAAACGTTGAAAGTTGTGAACCATTTTTTTAAATCTCTTAAGATATTAACACTGCCTTCACTGTATATCCTAGAAGTAGGTATTTTTATCAAGACCAATCCAAGCATGTTCAGTAACGTTTCAGAAGGCCGCAGATTTCCGACACGTAAACAATACAAACATAAATTGAAAACTTTGCAGGGTAGCAACAACACAGCGCTAATCAGAGGTGGAATTTGGAATTGGGAATGGCACCAAACATATTCAATAAAATTCCAGACCGAATTAAACACTGGATATTAATAAATTTAAAAGACAATTGACTTCATATTCAGATTCAGATTTGTTTATTATCATAGTTTTACAATTGAAATCATAGTACAATGAATATACAGTAATAATATACAGAATAAAATAAAATTATGACTGAGTTCTGTACAGAATTGTTATTATTTGTAAATAGTTTAATAATACTCATACTCATAGCATAATGCTATTACATAAAATAGAGAAAGAAAACATAAAACAAATATTAACGTCAAGCTTTTAAGATCTTGTTATTAAGTCATTTGAAAGAAATTCTTGTAAACTATACAGTATTTTTTCAAGCAATAGTTGTTTTACATGGAAGCGAAAAGAGTTGTCGTTCGTTATGGTTTTAAGGTTTGAAGGTAGCCGGTTAAAAAGTCTTTGTCCTATTAACTTCGGAAGTTTTGTGCCTATTTTAAGTCTGGGCGAGGTTGTTTTGAAGTGGATACTTCTTTGCTCGCGTTCTTGTATAGGGGTACAGTTCAAAATGTATCACGTGACTTCCGGAATAACTTTTTGTAGAGAAGCCTAATCTGATTTCAAATAATTGTTTGTTACATGTTTTAATCCTTCTTTATTTGCCATTAGTTGTTAATCACAAAATGTTATTTAGTTTATGTGACGGGCATGAAAACTATGCTGAAATGACCGCCATGTTCAATGCCTCGCGAGTCAAACGAGCTACGTCAGTCAATGTTGCTATATATACCGATTTATCTGTGCTTATACAGATTTTAGTGAATTAATGCAGATATATATTTAACGGGGACAGCCAACAAAGAAGTATCCACTTAAACTTAATTAACGGTTGTATCTCCGACATAACCCGCTTCTTATTAAGTTATTCGCATTTCTCATTGATCTCGAACTATTTTCACCTCTCGTTTGAAATTCATTTGGATAACGTTTAACATACATCAAAACTTCCAATACATAAGTTGAAACTGATGTTAAGATACTAAGTTTTCTTAAATGTTCGCGACACGTGTATCTGTCCTTTGCATAGGGAAGTAGTCTAATTGCACGTTTCTAGATCTTTAGGATGCGCTCATAATCCGTACTGTTGCCCCAAAGCATTATCCCGTATGAAAGTTGAGAGTGTATGTACGCATAATACAGCTCTTTTAAGCAACTTTCTGACACAAGTGGTCTTAACTGTCTTAGAGCATAGATCCCTCTTGCTAACTTACTGCATAATGTATCTATGTGATCTTTTCATGACATTATTGGATCAATCATTTCAATCAATAGATCAATATTTGATTGAAAAGTGTTATTATACCATAAAAGATTACTTAAACGACCCTACGACATAACATGGTTTCATTCCAGACATTCCTTAGTTATAGTATTCTTTAGTTATAGTATTTTTTGAGAGTTTTTGACATGTGCTTGAAGTATTTAACACCAATCACTGTATTGACATTTTTTTTTAATTTTTATAAATATATTAGCTGGCTGAAATATTTTGTAAACCTACATTGTGGGTAATGCACAGAGGTCTTATATTTTGTATACCAACAATACTTGTAAAAGTTGTAACCTATGTTTAACAAAATAAATTGAATTGAATTGAAAGTAATAAATTTGTATTCTAATAAGTAATCTTTATGCAAAAATTTAAGTCTCTAGCTCTAAAAATAAAGTTTCCCCCATACAAACTTTGCACCCCTATTTACCCCCTTTAGAAGTGGAATTTCCAAAAATCCTTCTTAGCGTTGCCTACGTTGTAAAAGGTAGTTCTGGTGTAAATTTCAACTTTCTAGTCTTAGTAGTTTCGGCTGTGCGTTGATGAGTGAGTGAGTGAGTGAGTCATATCAATAACTCCATACCGACAAAAGGTATGTTCACTTAGATAACGTCACATTTATTTGCTTTAGTGGGCTTATTTTTAAAGGGGCGTGGCGAAGGAGGCTTTCTTGGTAGTTATTTAGAGAAGCAGCGGCGGCAGAGTGAGTGCGAGATGTGAAACGGCATACTTTAGTGTTTTGTGATGGGTATCATGTGCACAAACAGCTGGCAAAGTTTTGCAGCTGTATAGGGGAACACCCTGTAGTACTTTGTACCCGACTGCCTCAGAAGGAAGTTTATGTTTTCCGAGCGTATGTATCATCATAATCATCATATCAGCCGAAAGACGTCCACTGCTGGACATAGGCCTCCCCCAAAGAGTGCCACAATAGCTGGTCCTGCGCCACCCGCATCCAGCGGACTCCCGCGACCTTAACCAGGTCATTAGTCCACCTTGTGGGAGGCCTAACCACGCCGCGCCTTCCGGTACGTGGTTGCCACTCGAGAACCTTTCCGCCCCAACGGCCATCGGTTCTACGTGCAATGTGCCCACTGATACTTAAGTTTAGCGATTCGGAGGGCTATATCGGTTACCGTGGTTCTGCTGCGGATAGCCTCATTTCTGATGCGATCGCGCAGAGAAACTCCCAGCATAGCCCTCTCCATCGCCCTTTGAGTGACTTTGAGCCTTCTTATGAGGCCTATAGTAAGCGACCACGTTTCCGTTCCATATGTCATCACTGGCAACACACACTGGTCAAATACTCTCGTCTTGAGACACTGCGGAATATTGGACGAAAAGATGTGCCGTAGCGTATGTATGCATGTATGTCTATGACGAAGATGAGGAAGGGCCGTGGCCTGCTGCTGGTGGAGTGGCAGGATCTTTTTCCGCACTCGTTTTTAATAGAATCTACTAAACAGCAAGTAAATATACTTCAGTTCACCAACTCGTTTAGGACTTTAGACTAGGTAGTCGCTATCCGGCGCAATAGCCCTACATGCTTTTGATATATTTCTGTATGAATAAATAAATCTATTATTTGTACAGTCCATAATTGGTACCATTACCCCCCCAACCATGTACTCGTGTCCGAATCCGATTTACACCCGACTACTTACTACCTAACAGTTCTACGTATTCAGGATAACTGAAGATTTTTATTGACATCTTGTCAATATGCTCCAGCTACCTATTAATACGTTTTAGGTGCGGATGTAGAAACGCTTTAATGTAGTAAATATCGCATACCTTATATTTGTTATTCTATCATTTCGAATGTGTTCTCCAGCATGTATTAGCGTTTCCTATTCCTTTATATATTTTTATTTACCTTGATAACTCGAAATAATTGCTGCAAAAAGGCGTATTTGCGTGCCAGGTAAACATTCACAGGTCCGTCGTCGGCAGTGGCCACGGGCGCACTAAATTGTACTCGCCACCGCGCATGCACGACGCGGACACCCGGTTTTTCAGACAAATGACCAAATGTATTGAATTATCAAACATATTGAAATTCTAAGAAGCCGGTAGATAGATCTACCAAAAAGCTACCTATCACAACAAATTTCATTGTAATGTTCCAAATAACTTTTGAGATATTTCGAGTTTGGTGGTAAAAAAGCACTGTTTTGAAAGGCAAAATCTATCGAGGTTTTTGTAAGCAATCGTAATTTTACGAAGCACGAACATAGCCAATGAACTGAAGATATACATATCAAAAATTTGGATCCCTAGCAATAGTACAAGTATACTAATAATCGGTTTGGAAAAAGCACTTTTTCGATGCGGAGCTGCATACAGCGCCTTAATAAGTCTCCAGGATGCGTAACTCTGCACCTGTAATCTATGCTTATTAGCGATGCATCATCACACACATAATAATAACACGCTATATTGATTCAGTAAAGTAATCAATCGTCGACTTTTTAGATTTTGTCTTAAAAAAACACCTGTATACAAATGTTTTCATGTTTATTTATTTTATTTAATACTATCAAGTGCAGTTAATACATCTTGAATGAACTATGTAGTACAAAAGCCACCAAATAAAGAGTAACACTGCAATTCCAGTAAACTAGCGCGAAATAAATCGGGCCGAGTGACGGCGGCCAATTATTGAGATGGATCGTCGCCCTGGGGCCCGGAGATTTGCCTTTAGGAATCACTCTGCGTGGAACTTTGGAAACGTTTTCACATCAACTTCACGGGTCTTGTAGTGGTGTTATTTTATTACGTAGAAGGTAGACGTAACATACTTAAGACAAATATTTTAAACATATTGGGCATAACATTCAGAATTTGCCTACCTAGCCTAATAATAATAATAGAACTAGGTATATCTATTTTATTTGCAAAGTTACTAAATATACTTAAATGAACCGATAAATTGAGTATGTCTTCAATGAATGTGATAATACGACAGTAAAATATTTAAGTAGATTATAATACGGCAGGGATGTTGGCTATTTACATAATTAAAACACGACACAATGAGGTCAGTGCGTAATACATATTTTCTTAAGCTATCTTGGAATGGTTTGAAATATTACAAGATACATAAAATTTTGCAGATTAGAAAAGTATATTAATTCGGTTTAACAGTTATATTCTTAATACGTATATTAACACGTTGTGTGTGTAGCCAGCTTTTCGTTGTGCAGGACCTTCCTATGCCACCACAAAATTTTCTCTACGAATAATCTGAAGCATATAAAATAAAACTTTACTTTTGAATTTGTTTTTGAAAAATGAGATCAGGTTTTTATTTATTTTATTTATTTAGTTGTACGGGACACCAACAGAGTACATGTTAACAAATCTTAATTTAAATATTTGCTTTTATTTGGGTTTACATGCACCCCAATTACAGGTGAACAGATCATTCGCAAATATAAATCATGCATAATTTAAAACAGTTAAAAGGATATAATCGCAAATCTTAAATAGCTCTTCAACAATCATAACGCTTGGACAATAAAAGAATAGAATATACATTAAGAATTCATGAGGAAGATATTCATATAAGGTTCTAAATTTTTGTTTCTTTTTTGTTATTTTTATAGTTTCATTAAAATGATTTAAATAAATTTGATCTAAAAACTAAAATTAAAAGATATATAAGTAACATGCAATATTTAAAACAAGATTTCATAACATTATAACATTATACATTGTTATAAAAAAAAGAGAGGATTTATTTGACACTTGTTTCTCTCAAATAAAGATTTAACTTTTCTTTGTGAGTTCGAAGGTTGTCGTGGTAAATGTCTAAGTTAGCATCTGTGGCGATATTGTTATAGCATGTAAGCAGTCTAGTACATGGTGCCTGCCTTTTCGTGTTCGTGTTGGGGGGACATTAAAAGTGCGTGTGAGGACTCTACGACAGTTTGGACGCGGAACAGAAAGATAAATTGTATCTAATATATCCTGTAAACACATATGACCGTTAATCATTTTATGCAGGAATACTTGATCGTGTAAAAGTCGTCTATTTGCCAGTGATGCCATACTAAAAAGTTTTAGCCGTGTTGCATATCCAGTTTTATATCTCACGTTCGGTGCGTGGTAAGCTAAATGACGTGTAAATGCACGCTGAACACGTTCGATGCGATCCCTGTGTACCTGGTAGCCAGGATTCCATATGACACTAGCAAATTCAAGGCAGCTACGTACGAGCGAGTTATAGAGGACCATTTTGGTCGACACTTTCTTGAAGTCTCGGGTATTGCGTTTTATGAATCCAAGCATTTTTAGGGATCTAGAGATAATCGAGTCATAATGTGCTCTGAAGTTTAATTCTGCTATCAGGTTGCACTAGTCATAATAGACTGGTGCGTCCAGAATGGAAAATTTTCTTTTTGTGCTTTGCAAACTTGCAGTTGCCTGGTACTAGTGGTCAGAGTTCTAACAGACCATCCTATGGACCTTCACGAAGGAAGAATTTTGGCCGAAGGGAGTCAAGTCAAGAAAAAAAAATTACTTCATGTACTTACGAGAAAACAATTTGTAAGATATAATATCGCAGCGCCTGCAGTAAAAATCGTGGCATAAGCAATAAAATCAATCTTTCACCGCTAGGAAGCATACTTTCTGGCGGACTCTATCTATTTCATTATGTAGCAGTCTAGTTTTTAAGAAAGATGAATGTGATATTATATCTTACAAATAGTTTTCTCGTAAGTACATGAAGTCATTTTTTTTTCAATTAGCCTAAAATTTCGTACATTTCTCGTACATTTTTTTGATGTGAGTTTGAATTCCGTACGTTTTACCGCTATAATAGATAGCACCCGCCACGAAGTATGCTTCCTAGCGGTGACAGATTGATCATTGTTATGTCGTGAGTACGTGTAGTACATTTTTTTAATTAGCGTACAATTTCGTACATTTCTCGTTCATTTTTTTGATGTAAGTTTGTATTCCGTACGATACAATGTCACCGCCAGGAAGTATGACACGGATATACCTGACCTACCTGAGCCGGTCTCTTTCGATTGATTCAGTGGCAATGTCGAGTCTAGGTACCAGTCAATATTGCCTCGTAACGCTCTAACCGCAACCCAAGGAAATAATTCCGCGCACTTAACGTGTTAACATGTAAATCGTGATAAATACCTTTGTTACAGTATTTGTAGTAAGCCGGTTGAAACAAATCCAACATTTCACAGTTATCATTACCGCCGTAAATATAAAAGTCATATTTTGTTTGTTTATGTTTCATCATCACCGAGCACAATATGCAAGTTAATTGTGAATGCATAATGATGATTGCCTCGTGGTAATGTTGTCCTGGTTTAAACATAATTTCGGCCGAGTCAGAACTTCATCAAACTGTCGTTATGCGAAATGAGAAAACTCAAAGTTGAACTAATTTTGCTTGATTTTGAGTGTAATTGAATTATTTACTTAATTTTTACAAGCATGGTGCTTAGTTAATGTTGATTAGATTACAAAACAATAAATAAATAAATATTACGGGACAATCTTACACAAATCAACCTAGGCCCACGGTAAGCTCAATAAGGCTTGTGTTGTGGGTACTAGGCGATGATGTATACTTATATACATATATGACATCCATAACTCAGGAACAAATATTCGTAATAAACACACAAATAAATGCCCTGACCGGAATTCGAACCCGGGACCTCCAGCTTCGTAGGCAGAGTCACTACCCACTGGGCTACGGAGGCCGTTTAATCATAACAATCGATGGAAAAACTATACAAAGTTTTTAACGTCACCATAACAGAATTATACAAACTTACCAATGTCAGATATAAATGTTCATAAATATTTATCGACAAAAATGTAAAGTTAGATACAATATAAATTTAAAAATATGCACACTAAAACTAAAACTAATAGATTCCCGGGACGGCAGGTACCTGGCGCAAATGTGCCCAATATGCTGGCCGCGTTACCCCGCTGCACCGCCAACGATATGTGCTGCACCAGATACGAGCCGGACCTGGGATCGAGACCTTTCTCATGCAATCGTTGTCCTAATTTTTTAATGAAAATTTTTGCTTCGGAGCACCAGGGGCCACTCGTCTCCACAGCAACCGGGACAAAGTCATACACTGGTTCCAAATTTGAGTACTTTGAATGCTTAAGTTTTGCTGCGCATTCGGCGGCCACTCCAGCCTTGCGTACCATGTGGTTGAGGTGCGATGTATCAAACGTGCTTCCCAAATCAGACTCCGACCCCTCGCCCATGGAACCAGTGTTAACCCATCCGGCCTCTTACCATCCGTCCTGCTTAAAACTTGAGGCTCTAATACGCAGTGCAGATTTGCGGAGACCAATGCTTGACGTATTTTCGTTAATCGAATGATGTCTCGAAAATCTACCCGCACAGCGACCATGATTGCCATTTGCTTCGACTGTAGCTCCACAAATGCACTGATGAGGTTCACACACCGAGCACCCCGGTCTTAGCGCAGCCCCAATCCTAAGGGAGTCGTTTTCTAGCAGTGTACCTAGATGCGACGATGGTAATGCATGCAGCCATGCCCCAGATTCAGGCTCGGCCACTGCTTTTAACCGGGCCATATCAACTCCAACAGCGACCTCCACAAGACCATTATAGATTCTTTTGCACAGGAGATCGTCCCACGATCTCAGAGATTTTAAGGTAGGGGGTCGGGCGTCATCTGGACATCTTACTTTCCAATCTCCTAATGCTTCTTCCGAAAATGGAATCTGAACGTTTCCACCGTCTAGACACAAAATGCGAGTGACAAGATCAACCGAAGCATAAGCAGAGGCAATAAAGGCCACAAGTCCCACATCATGCACTTGACGAATGCCAAGACCACCGTATCGAATTGGCAGTGCAGCCTGAACCCATTGCGACTCATTGAGGCTATAAATATAAATATAGATATAACTTGTAACAGGTTGTACGTTTTATCTTTCAAAAGTTTATCATTATGGTATTAATTATATTACTTACCGTCAACTGGGGTTACTTTGATTCGGAGGGCGACTTTGATCAAATAGGTTTTTCTCCGAAATCATTGCTTTTAATTATGGGTAAACTGTGGCAACTGGCAGTGAATATATTAGTTATCTATGTTGTTGTATAATCGACTAAATCTTCTTAATTTCAAATAGTTCTGTTTTTATACTACATTCTTAATGAACAAATTAGCTCCATTTTTTCCTAAAGTAACCCCATTCTACGGTAACTATCATAAAATAACATAATTTCGCAATAATACCCCCTTTAACACCTTGCACGTGTTTATTTAAGTGTGTTTTTATTAATTTAATTAAAGTTAGTAAACGAAGCAAAAGTAAGAAATAAAGCAAACATTTTAAAAGCCGTCTAGATATAATCGACACACCTCAGCAATTAAGACCAATAGGTACAACATAAAGGAAGCACTCAATCGTCACGAGAATGCAGAGCGCAACTTTCGTGTAACTAGTTCAACTACGCAATTTCCTAGTCTGTGAGACGACAGTTGCATTGTTACATTGCATCGAATGTCAATCAGTGACAAAACGTTATGTTTCAGTATAAACCACGTGTATTATCATGCTTTCATCCATTCAGAATTTAGCTAAGTACTAGTTGAATCTTTGCGCATTTTATCTTAGCTACGCTAACTGTAACGTTGTGGCTTTACTTTTCTTACTTTTAACCATCTCATAAAGTAGATATAAGTCGCGGCTGACGCATATCTTTTAATTAAAGGATGTAGAATGCTCATTAAGGTATGTTACCTTTACATTAGCATTCTACGTCCTATTTCATACGTAATTGGAACTAGTTTTTTTAACGTAGGTCACCGGATTGATTGCTATAATGGGTCCCCTCTATTTGGCATAACTTTGATTGTCCGAAACGATTTTAGCATAACAGACTTGGCATATTCTGTTTTCGACGAATGATAATAAGTATGGCAGAAACCTTATTTGGTATAATGTCTAACATTCCGAAAATGAGTTAGTCCGTAATTAAATTCGCTTACTATTGTTAAGTTAAGACCGATTATATTAACGAATATTTAACATAATTATTATTGTATTCGGCATATTACCGATTGTCCGATATTAAGCATACTTACATGCTAAGCATAATAATTTTTTGGCGAATGCAGAAAGCCAATGTGCGAACAGATTACTAGATAAAGTTGGGTTCGAACTGCGATCTTAGGAAAAAAAACTGCTACCAGAAAAGTAGGTTAGGTTAAAACTGCGACCATAACAAAAACGAACTGCTGTAATAGAACTATGCGAATTTAGATTCTGCCATATAAGTTTATGCGCAAAGTATGCCAAAACTGGGGTGGGACCATCTAGCAATATGTACTTACTATCATAATTAGTTTAGCCGTTCGAGTGGCAGAGCGAGCCGAGGAAGACATATAACTCTCAATAATTACCTAACCTCCTACCACAATCAGGTTAAAATGTAAAACTGACGTCGCTTATCAACCATACTGATACTAGTGGCTCTGTGAGCTGTAGAACTAGGGAGCCTGTCTTTTGTCTAAAAGTTTTTTTTTTCATTTCGGAAAAGTGACAAAAAAAAAACTATTAAATTTCACGAGAATGGGTTAAGCAATAAAACCTGTAGAGGAGAACAACCGGACAGCGTGCCAGACACCGGACAAACGATTTTCGGTCCAAGTTGAAGCATAGAACTTCGTTCGCTTCGCTCGCTCGTTCGATTATATCAATGTGTTACATGATTCGAGCTAACGTGCTAGAACGAGAAGATATGAAATATGTTAAGTCAGGTTAACCCCGTGTTTTATTCAACAAATTGATATTTTTTTTCATCCAGCTCTCACACTAGTATCAGCTTCATTCACCGAGCATTTACCCGCTACTGTAATTACTTGCAAGGCAACTGCGCTGAAATGCATGCAATTGTGCTTCCACATGTTATTCGCTGGCTTTTGCAAGTCATTTGGTTAAAAATTGCGAACGAGTGGAGATTCTGTATGTACTCAGAATTACGCTGCGTTGCTTGAAGTTTCACAATCAGAAATGTTATGTAATATAATTACGTACACTCGATATTTATTAAAAAAGTAAAACTATGTAAGTAAGTCGGCTCCATGTTAATCCTCCATAATAAAGTTATTTGCGCTAATCATTCTAGTTTTAAAAATATGGTCAGGAAACTGCATGGTTGTTATCTGTAATAAAATCTGTTATAACTTTGAGGCGAAAATTCGATCGGATGATTCCCATGATTCAAACATCATTGGTCTTGATTAATTGAATGCTTTATGTTCTTTAATATAACATAAGAAGTAGGTAATAAAAATACAACACCTACATAACATTAACACAGTTTGGACAAGAAAGATAGACTTGCAAACGTTACGAGTTAAACAAAAGCCTTTACAGACTCATCAGGATAAAAGCTACAAATAAAATGTTTCCGCATTTCCAGTATGAGCAAGGTGAACAAACCCACACGTGAGGGCTAGTATTATAAATTTTAAAGGAAATCTCTAAGGAGTTTGCGGAAAATATTAAAGCCGGGAAAAGCTAGGTTCACAGGTAACGTATTGTTCTCTGCGGGAATCGCGAACGGATTTTGTTCAAATTTAAACTTAATTCCGATGCACCAAGTTGCAAATTGCACTGGAATAATTGGAAGCGATAATAGAGTAGGTATTAAATTTTTCTGTTTGCATCATGCGCTATGGCGCCAGCCAAATTTAAACGGATGGAAATATGGAAGTGTCTACATTATGACAAGTATCAGTCCAATATTTTGTACTGTGAGACATTATTTCGTGAGATAGCGAGGGATACCGTTAAGTAAGTACCTCACGGTATTTTACGAAGTTTAAACCTTGACTGAAAACTACAGGCCATAAGCATTTCTTTTTATTAACCGTATATATGTACCTATGTTTGTATGGGACATAGGAACTCTAAATTTTAAGACCCCAGAGGTTTCCGCTGGTGTGAAAAATGTATACTAAAATGTACCTACTACTCCAAATACTTTGGTCAATAAATTAAAAAAGACAGAAATTTGACTGAGTTTTGAAACAGATTCCAGTTAAAATTGGCTATGACCTTATTTGTTACT